>OU026153.1:259582328-262082328 GCA_907269105.1 Volucella inanis
ATTCTCTGTAGAAATTGTATTTGTGAAGCCCAAGCTCAGTAGACTTTAGACTTTTCGTTTGTCTCCTTCATTTTGCTGTTTAAAATTTCCCCAATCCGACAAAAGAGCTTTTATTTCGGTTTAAACGCTTGTGGCGAAAGGACGTGTGTGTCGTGTGTGCTAATCTAATGCTTAAACACTTTGTTTTTTGGTGATTCCTTCAGCTTTGTCAAGTTTGTTATTCGCCCCTGTTTTTATATCAATCTTTCGCTTTATCTGGTTCTGTTGTGGAATTATTCATTGGTATATTTAGTATTTTTACTCACATCGTAATAAAAAAGAAAACAAGGAATCAATTTCAAATAAAAAACAAGGTCGTCGTCGTCGATTAAATTGGGTTTTTGTTTCTTTCTTGTGGTAAGTTTTCCAATATGCATCCGAATGCAATTTAGCTAATAGATTTGTTTGCGCAGGGTGCAATTAGGAAGGTGTATCATATCCACGATGACATCTACACATTGGGAAGAATTCTATGCAACACATTTGCCGCCAGCTGACTTTGAAGACAATCGATCCTTGTTGAAGGAATTCTGTGAGCGTCATAATAAAATGCTGAATCGCATTGTTCTAGTCACGGTAAGTGCTTTAGTCTATTCAAAAGATAAAAATCTATTCCCAAGTAGTGTACACATGCACAGTATTCATTCTGTCGCCGTAGAGTGGATGTGAGTTTGTATAAGCATAAGTGTGCTCGAGGAGGTTTTGTCTTTTCGAGTTAATTCTGGTCTGATGATGACCTAGGAAATTTGGTTTGTGTTTTTATATTGTAAGGATGGGCCATGAACTTCAACCAACCTTAAGTTGCTTTAAGTAGGCGACGTGTGTGTTTGTAGAACTTGGAAGTAGCTTTTGTTAATCAGATAAGGTTTGTGGGTTATTAAAGTGACAACCGCACAGTTATTTCTTTTTACAGCGGTATTATTTACTCATAAAATATACCTAATATAATTAAATACAGGAATTACTTAAATTTTTGACAATGCAAAACACGCTAAATAACGTATACATTTACGTAAATTCACAAATGTTAGAGTTTATATTTTGAGTTAAGTATACTTTATTCTGGTTTGAGTGATCGCTACTAAGGATTGGAACATTGTGAAACAAATTAGTAAAATGGATTTAAAAACTGGAAACTGAAAACTGAAAGCTATCTATACAGAGGATTAGGTAAAGAAGGATGTGATAAGAAAAAATAAGAAGGGTTTTATATTTATATGATTTTATTTAAAGAATTTTGTGAGAAAGGAACTTCTTTGCTTAAGATTTAATGGTAAACGATCTTGTGAAGAAGGATTTTGTTTACCATACATATGATTTCGCGATAAAGATTTCTACATTTGTGGCGGGGAAGTGGGGATCTGTTGTTTCAGTCTTAAGATAAAGTCTAATCTTGGATTATGTGTGTCGATGGATGATGTCGCCGAAATTATTCTGTTGTAGTTTCTTCTATTCGCCGTTAAATGGCATTGTGGTGTGTGAAGTTCGCCACAGGTTGTCATGACCAAAGTAAAATGCACAAGTTTTAAAAAGACGATATTGTGGTCTACAATGCCACATGTTAAAAATGAGCGGCAAACTTTATATTTTACCATATATGTTTTTCGGGCAGTCGGTCACTCGCAAACTTGCTTCAAACTTTTATCTCCAAAAGGGTAAGTGAACACCTGACGACGCACGATTCGCATAAAGAATGCCTTCATCAACATAAGCCTGATAAACAACCCACGCCCTGAAAAAGGAAAAGGATTACTTTAACAAACACTTTTTCAACGAGCTATTTGGCAAAACCTCCGAGCAATGCCTGAGATCCATCCTAGGAGATTTTAATGCCAAGCTATGCAAGTAGGGCATCTATGGTAATAGATCACCTCTGGCAACGCACACAGGCGTATTGATTTTATTCTAATGCAATTATAACCAGCACACGGTTTCCTGGCTGTCTCTTGATCAACAACCCGTCAAGCAAATTGTCCATATTCCGATCGATGCAAGGCACTTTTCTAGTGTATTCGATGTCCGAACGTTCCGAGCAGCTGACATGGACCCGGACCATTAAATTTTTGTAGCCTAGATATCGATACGGATATCCGTAACAGCCCAACGCCACCAAAACATTGTGCGGAAGTTCAACGTCTGCAATTGGAAGAGGCCTTTTCCGATCGAATTACCCCTATCCTTTCCAGGAATCCGATGCCGCCAGCGTCAAAAGTCAAAAATCTGTGCCGTACATACATATATGTGTACTTTCGAAAAAATGCTTTAGCCATAAATCATATAAATAGCGATAGTGCTCTACATATAGTGCCTATTAACATTGACCTGGGTATTTTTCAGGCCAACTTCTCGCATTTAAAAATTAAAACTTATCGGATTCAAATTTCCGTCCCTATTTGATTTTATCATTATTACTTTGATCATTGTTGAGTTGAGTTTTGTGGATAATAATGAGTATTTGGACGAATTTCTATTCGTGAAACGTGACTTTCTACGATTTTATATCTTTTTTCCTGACGTTCCCCCTATCTTAATTCGTCATTATTCTCACCAACATGCTACCGGTATTGCAGGCTAGTTAGTAACTGTCTAAACATGGTCTCTCGGTGGATCTCCGATGCAATCAATCCCTCTTTTTTGACTCATAAAATCTACCCCTCTCGATCGAAATGACTTTCATTCCCATGATGATGTAGGCAGGCATAATTGTTGTTAAGTGGTTTAGAGATAAGCATACACAAATTTTTTTTATATACAAAAGAAATCCAAATTTTGAATTCAGAAATATACACATATGTATATATGCTTGTACATATTCGTACATACATATGTAGTTGAGATAAGCGCTGTTATTGTTAACACTACTTCAGTAAGTGTAATTGAAGCTAATAGAACCGGCCTGTTTCATTTATTGAAATCATACATATGTCGTTCGTCATTTCAAATTATTGTACAATACAATTTCTAAAATCTTTAAATGTTTCACAAATTTGCTAAATGCAATGAAAGCTACATTATTGTGGGATTTAAAAGAGGAACATCAGGCGACATATTATGTATAGGCGACCACGCCATTCATAGTAGTAGTAGTAGTAGTAGTAGTAGTAGTAATCCACACATGTGCAAATGCTACTGCCAAGAGGTAAAAAGTATTGATTTTAACCCTAATGTGCGATCTTTTCCAGCACGATGGTTGGATGTGTACGCATATGCATAAATGAGGTTTTTCAGCAATGAATTTTTAAAGGCCGGCTGGAGTGACTGTATGAATTGAAGTATACGGAGTGACCAACTTTGCTTTCGTAAAGTAGGTTTTGACTGTCATTGGTTGTTGATTATATGGGCTTAGTTATGGATTTTCCAAATAAATGCTTCATTCTAAGGATATGCAATTGAATGTTTTAGCTTTTTTATGACTTCGTTAAATATCATATTTGTCGATTTTAAGTTTATTCTCACCACTTGTTCGGTCATAAATTTTATAGAAGATGGTCACACTAATTATGTAGTCAGCCCGGAGAGGGGTTGGTTTACATTTTTTTCGCATGGCTTTTTAAAGGCGGGTTGCAAATTGATTGTTATTAGATAACTTATTCGATAACTTGAATTGGAAGGACACCGAATGTCGCGTGAGTGAAAATAAGTGAAAATAAAAATATTACTCCGCGCTATGTATGTGGTTTGACGGTAAATTTTATTCTGTCTTCTGTTTTAAATCAGATCAGCAGGTCAGATATCTTATTTTCTAAATACAAATGAATATACTATTATCATTAGGATTTATATATGTTTCCTTATCGATAATTGTACCTAACTAAACATCTTTTTGTTTGTAAGAGATAGTAATATACAAAATAGTAATAAATAAAATACAATGTTTATATTGCCTCTATTGAACCGCTGGTCAGGTAGTAAACATACTTTTATACTACATATTAAGTTCATATAGCTACCTAACTCGTTTATAAAACGCAATAAAGTATTTGTTGCTATTTATTTAGTGATGAACAGTGAAAGTGAAAGATTTAAAGAAACTTTAACATTTAATATTATTATAAACAAGTGCAAGTGCAACGTTAAATATAATAACGGGAAAACATTATTTTATGTGTTTGACATCCGAGCGAGAGGAGGAAGGAAACGTTTGTGTCAAATATTTTAGAATGCTGGAAAAGAGTGATAGGTAAGCATATTGAAACATGAGAAAATGCTCATGGCGCCAACATGAACTACTGAATGAACTCATGAACTCACAAAAAAAAAACTCATCTTGAGGGCTTTACTTTACTTTGCTTTGCTGAGATAGACGCTCATTAAAACAGAGCTAATATTATAATTCAGGCAACGAAAAATATAAAACTGTGTTGTACTCGTATTTCTTAATTTTTTTTAGAAAAGCAAAGTGGTTTTTTGCTTCCGTTAACAAACAACACTTATTACATGAAAAAAATTTGAAGGACTTAAGAATCTGCGAAAGATATTTCTCGAAAGACTGTTATAGCAAGTCAAAGCTGCACTTGAAATGGTCGGTAGCACCTGATTTGGATATTTTGAAGAGCGTTACCCATATAACAGAAGGTAATGAATCCAAATGATGGATTGTTTAAGCATTGTGGCGAAACAGGTGATATTCAAAATAATGAATATGTCAATGCTCCAGTGGAAGCACCGGAATTAGATGAGCCACTTATTGAGGTATTGCAGCCAGTGAGGTTTTCGACGATCCCATGGAAAGATTACCAAAATGTCATAAATCGACGCATACGTCTTTCACGGAAGGGGAAGAGGTATTTTATTTGAAAAAAAAGTGTCAAAAATTAAAAAGAGAAATTGAAACTTTAAAAAAGGAAAAGTATTCCGAAGTATTCAACAAACCATTGTTGAAAATCAAATCCAGAATTTTGAGAAAAAGCGAAGAGGATGGAGGTTCTCTAATGAATTTAAAAAATTTTGTTTAAGCATACATTTTATAGTGCCAAATTCATATTACTTTTTAGAACGCAATTTAAATCTACCATCAAAAAAACAAAAACATTAACTAGGTTTACAACAAAATCGGCTTTTGGACCTGGATTCCATAGGACATTATTTAATGCTTTGAAAGTTACAAATTCTTCCAGAAGTTGCCCAAAATTGTGCAAAATGTCTAGATGAAAGCGGAGAAATTATAGGGTTAGAAGACGATGGACAAAATAAAATTGCACTGGCTGCAAATAATCTCATCGTTGTAATGAGTGTATCACCCATCGTTATAAGCAGTTGCTCGGGTATAATTTTGCCAATTCCGCTTACCCAGCCAAGACATTAAAAAAAAAACCTATTTACAACTTGTAATCTCAGACCAAGGTGGAGATTTCATAGGTCTAAATTCTTGGCATTCCCTTAGAAAAACTTTTTTATGTTGAAAATACTAAAATATATTATATGTTCAACAGGCCTCTTCTCTTACAATCTTTCTGGTGAAATTTAATGAAATACGATGTTTTTGTTGATAACAAGAAAACGAGCTGGAAAGATATTGTGAATTTTTATTTAAGGGCGAAAAATAATTCATTTAGAATGGCTCCCAAATTGACAGATGAGCACATTTTTCCCAACAATTTCCAAAAGAAGAGGATTAGTCTTGCTGCTCAAACGACAAGTGCAAGAGTTTCAGCTGGTATTTATACTCTTACTAGTTTAGGTGCTGCATCTCCAACAGCTATTATTACCATTTATATTGGGTCCATTTCTTGATGGCCCGGGGCACGGGGCCAAAATACGAATCTTAGGGCCAAATGGCCTAATTGGTCACTTTAGCACAACATTATTCGAGAGTAATTGATTGTTCGCAACGGACGTGTTCACTCACGCAGCGTCCCTTTAATTTACATATATATATTGAATCTGGTTTTGTCAAAGTATTATTTGTGAATTTTATTATTTCAAAGTGTATTAATTTTATTTCATTAAAAATAAAACACTTTAAGGGCGCACCAACTTCGTATTACTCTGCTTCGTTTGTTAAGTTCGGAGCTATTAGTAGTATAAGTTCTTTCAAAAAATAAATACAATATAATATATCTAGACTTTAAAGTTTTCAAATAATGAAAAAGCAAGCACACTGGTGTATGTATCTACATATGTACGTATTATAGTCAGGGTCAAATGTTTGTTTGATTTTAAGCGACAAATCAAAAATCAATATTTTTTCTGTTTAAATTTCACATAAACAGAACAATTCAGTGAAGAAAAGTTTACGATTAATTACATTCTCAACAACCTGTTGCATGTTTTATGTCGTCTACAAAACAATCTCACGGTCAAAGTCCTTTAAAAAAGCACGTGCTTTTAAAAACTAAAATATAACAGATTTAATACGTTGTTATTTATTTGACTAACAATTACTATTTCTGTTTGCTTTTAGTCTGGCGGCACAACTGTACCTTTGGAGCATAATACCGTTCGCTTTGTGGATAACTTTAGCGCCGGGACAAGAGGCTCATCATCGGCGGAATACTTCCTAGACCATGAATACGCTGTGATATTTATGTATCGACAAAAATCTTTGGAGCCTTTTACACGTCACTTCACTGGTCAACAGTTCTTTGATATGTTGGACATAACGGAAGATGAACAGGGTGCAGCGATAGCTGTAAAACCCGATTCTGTTGATGTATTCGCACCAATACTGGCCAAGTACAAAAATGCTCGTGAATCGCAAATGATATTGTATATTAGCTTTACAAGTGTTGTTGACTACATGTGGTTGTTACGTGCCGCATGTGAATGTCTAGCAGCATTTGAACAAAGAGCAGTGCTCTATTTGGCAGCCGCTGTATCGGACTTTTACATTCCCCAAGATAAGATGGTAAGTTGACTTGTTATTCATTCTGGTAGGTGTCTTCTTTTCCATTGGCATTAGGTGGAGGGTTAGCGATTGCGCCACAAATAATCGATATTCCTTGATAGGAATAACTGTTGCATTCGGGATATGATGGTTCAAGGTGTTCGTAATTTATTTGCATTGGCGAGAAGTCTGTCTCATGAGGCAAATATGATTTATTTGCTTGTCAATCTCTCTTTTATTAAGTAAGGTAGTAGTCCTTGAAATAGAAGGTCTTCTTTCTTATTTCTTTTTTCTTTTTTCTTTTTATTTTACTGTTTAATTCCACATGTTTTTTCTATATTTTCCTACATTTTTAACATAATGTATTGCGTTGTTTATTAGATGAGATGCCTTGGTGTCATTTAAATGCTCTAAGTATGGGGATGAAATCGTGTCGCGCTAGATGGGTAGATTTTTATGTGACTCAAAATTGGAGGAGGTGATTGAACCCAAAGTGCCTGTTTGCACTTGTCTAAACATGAACACAGGGCTACACACAAAAAAATTGACGGCGGCGCATGGATGCTTTTTCTTCTCCGATTTTACTTTTTTTTACGCGAAACGTGTCTCGATACTCGAATCGCATTTATAATAATATTGTTCGTCTCCGATTTTACTATTTTTACGCGTGTTGTATCGTGTCTTGACATTCGTACTTTTTGAAACATGTCGTGTCGTGTCTCGATATTCGCACTACGTTCCTGTTTTGAAGCATGTCGTGTTGTGTCTCAATTGTTAATTAATGATAAAATCGCTTCATTGGAATGAAAGCAATGTTGACAGATAGAGAATGCTGAAATCTAAAACATAAGATATCGTTGAAGGAGTGGGTTGACACTCCGTGCATAGAATTAAAAATAATTTAAAATAAAATTTAATTAACCCCTTAATTAAAATCTGCCCGTCTCGCACGACAAGACCTTTCATTCCCATAATTTTCAGTGGTAGAATGAACGTTCTTTTCTCGAAGGGTTTCGTTCCTGCCCATTGAAGGGCTTACACCGTACGGGAGATTCAAAAATATAATTCACCCTGGTAAGACTGTGACTCTCGACACGTAGTGGGCAGACATGTCATGTTTACACACTGTACTCGTAGTCCTCACTTTTGCACTATTTTAATGTAATTTACGAAGGCTGTTTGATGAATACCCGGATTAGAAATGACAACGCAATTTTTTTAGGTTTTGACAATTTATTTTTCAATATAATCCCTTTCAACTCGAAACACTTTTCCCAGCGGTGCTGCAATTTTTTTTTAGCCCCGATTTTTTTTTGCCCTGAAAAATATTGCTCCGCGGCGGCGATGACTTTCTCGTTCGACCGTACTACTTTCCGGTGAGCGATCTTTTAAGGTTTGGGAACAAAAATAAGTCACATAGAGCCAAATCCGGAGAATACGAAGGATGGGGAAGCAATTCGTAGTGCAATTCAAAGAATTTAGCTGTGCGTCATGGAAAAGCACCTTTTTTCTGTTGTGTAGCAATGAATCCATGTTTCATCGACAGTCACGAAACGATGCAGTAACTCCTCCGGATTTCGATTAAACAGGGCCAAGCACGTCTTTGAAGTGGTCTCACAATTGTGCTTGTTCTCCGGCGTGAGCAAACGCGGCACCCATCGCGCATACAACTTTCTCATGCCCAAAATACGAGATCATGAATTTTGTCCACGGTTTCCTCTGTGATTACCGTTTTTGGGCCACCTGGTTGCGGTACATCAAAACCCGACGTGCGGCTACGACGAAACTTTGCGAACCAATGGTAAACGGTTGTACGAGAAGGTGAATGGGTCCCATTTACACTATCGAGAATGGGCTTCATTTCCTCGCTGGTTTTGCTAGGGCATCATCTTCAGTAAATTCATCCAACTCAGTTATTGCTTGCGTTCTCTTCTTTGTTAATTGAACCTTTATTATGTAACAAGGGTTCTCAATCGGGTTCAGGTTAGGGCCGTTTATATATTTTTCGTTAAAAACTTTTATTAGTTATTATTAGAATCAAAGTGAAGTAAAATCATGTCATCAAGGCTTTTTCTGATAAATCCGTAAAGACTATCTGCGGTTTCCAAAGATAAAAGTATACAACTTATTAGAGCGTTATCCCAACTGTTCGTCTCCGCAATTATATAAAGAAAGGTTAGTCAAAAACCAAAAATGGGTTTTTATTTCAACCTGGTCCTATTTTATGATAAAAATATGAAACATGAAAAAGTAAAGTTTATTTGCAAGGAAATCAATTTTACTTGTATTATTATTTTTTTTTTTACCAAAAGTTCATTTAAATTTGAATGTGTCTTCTATTTTTATTGTTTAAATGGTGTGATATTTGAAAACTTAAACGCGAAATGAAATCTAACTGTCAATATCAATGACGCCCTAACCGGGGCCGCAGGCAGGCCTGTGAATTTTAGGTTATTTCAGTGAAGTCTTACATTCTCAAACTAGCTTTGAAGTCGTGAGAGAGTTCGACAAGGCTTTAAGCTCAGTTTGGCTGTCGTTACAGATGCAAATGCTTCGCCGTCTTCACCGATTCTTCCATATAGTTCGTATATCTTCGTTTTGTAGACAGGGGCAAGTTTTGCTAACGAGGAGTGAAATTTAACATTGTCGTCCTTCAAAAAGGCAACAGCGCATCATCAATTGGTTCTGGAGCCGTCTGTGAATACCTGACGACATTCTTTTTATGCCTTGGTTTTTGGTCAAACCATTTCTGGGCACAGGGAAACTCGGCCTTGAGAGTGCAGTATGAATATGAAGAGCAGAGCTAGGCGTGCTAAGGAAAGGTTTTATCCACAAAAGTAATTATTCGTTCTGCCGTGTTAGTAGGCATGCTGCATAGACAGCAGATTTTTTGCGCACATGCAGGTCAACCATTCCCTTTTCGACTCTGTGTCTATATGCTTTCGGTACGAGATGACCTGAAACCATCAAAGGAAGCAGCAGGATGATTGATAACCCAATCGTAACCCTAACAGATATCAGCTACGACGTGTTGTATAAAACGCCCCTCTTGTAGCTTCTTTAATAGTAGCAAGGTTATGTGCCACTAAATTTTCGGATTTTCCTCCTTTTGAGGACGATCTTTTGGTAAGAGTCTTGGTTAAAGGCACACTTCGAAACCTGAATCTTAAATTCTATATTGCTTCAATCTGTGAAGACTCCAGTTTGCCTCTAAATTGGTAATAAGTTACTGGTTTAGAAATTTTCTATCATAGTTTCTTTACGTAGTCACGGCAAATCTGCCAAGGAATGGGAGATCTGCACGATTGTTTCCTAGGTGGATATGTTAGTTTAAAGCACTTGGTGAGGGCAATTTCTTTCTTCTCCCACGATCTTCAGACTCCAGTATTGGGAGTAATGTATTGGATTGTTCAATAAGTCTTGCGTTTTTGGTACAAAAGCTCATGTCCATCATGGTTTATTACTTTCTTCCAACATAATGCCTCTTTTGTTAAAGTCAGCAGATTAATGGGTAAAAGAATTTTCTAGATACGTTTTGATCTTATCCTCGGAATTGAATTGCCTTTCGTCTAAATTGCTTTGGAGAGAGCGCAACTCATGGTAGTCAGAAGGCGCAAGGTCTGGAGAGTGGTGGGTGCTGCATAGTTTCCCAGCCAAATGAGTTCAGATATTGTTTTGTCATTAAAGCTGTGTATGGTTTAGCGTTGTCATGATGGAAACAACGCTCTTCCTGTTCGCCAACTCTGACCGTCTTTCTGCTACTGTCTGCTTTAAAGTATCGAGCTGAGGGCAATATTTAACGGTATATATTGTCTGATTGCGTGGAAACAAATCGAAGTAAAAAACACCTCGCCAGTCCCGCCAAATGCTCAACATTTTTGGAATGCAAATCTTGTTTACCGACAATTATGCGATCCATAATGTTTCTTTCACTGAGTTCGTGAGGAGCCAAAACATCCATCTTTTTCACATTCCAAGCTTTTTCAGTCTCTGTGAAACGGTTGTATGGGCAATGTTAAATAGCTAAACGATATTTCGTGTTTTCAAATATCTGTCAATATTAACTGCAGCCAAGATTTGATTGTCGACTGTGGTAGGTGGAAGTCCAAAGCGAACAGCATCAGCAAGATCTGTATTTTCTAAACAAAAGCATGTAAATCAATGCTGGCAGGTATTAGCGCTTATAGCCGAATCTCCATACGCGCTGTAAATCTACCATTGCGCCTCTTTCGATTTGAAACCTTCTCTTTTTTTTTTTTAAGAAAAAAAGTGAGATATGATGAAAATGTACTCTTTTATCCTCTGTTTTAAAGAAGATACGCCAATCGAAATAAATTCTCGTACAATGTAATGGATAACCCTCTCTATTGGAATAAACAACAAACATTTCATAAACGGTATACACAGAGATTTTCTGAAACGATAAACACTACTTCTAAGAAAAATGTATTGAATAAACCAATAGTATACAGAGAGGTCTTGATTTAAAGTAAACTGCATAGCGTTGGGTTAGTGTTGATTTGCTCCGGCAAATAGAGAGTTGAACTCATTTCACTTCCAGCGTCTCAGTTTACCGAACAATGTAACCTGCGTGTTAGTGACGGAAAACTTGGAACTAACGAATTAAAATGTAAGTGCAATAAAAATTGGGTAAACATTTACCTTAAATTTGACATGAAATAATTTTTTTTTAAAAAACCTTAACACAAGTTAATATGAATATTTTTAAAACTAAATCTAAACACCTCACGCGATTTTAGTTGCCTGCAAAAAATGTTGTCTACTTGCCCCACGGCCCCTCACTAAAATCCTTATTCATTAAAGGCCTATGTAAAGTTCTAAGGCCTATGTAATATTCTTTGCAATATTCGCTCAGAGACCTTTTATCAATTATTTTCTACAATGTATTGGGTATATATTTTAATTCGTGCGGTTTTTTTTTCAAAATTTGAACGTTTATTTAAGAAAAACATGTACAATAGTATTATTCAAAGGATTGCCCATCTGAAGTTATGACTTTTTCCCATCTTTCTGGCAATTTGTGCATCCCATCCCAAAAGAACTGCGCCGGCTTGGCAGCCAAGAATGAATCAAGCCAATTTTTGATATTCTGCTCTGATGTGAACCGTATTTCAGTGAGGGCGTTCTGCATCGACCGGAACAAATGGTAGTCAGAAGGGGCAAGGTCTGGGCTATAAAGCGGGTGGGGTAAAACTTCCCATCCACTGTTTTCCAAATAGTTCTTAACCGAAATAGCAACGTGGGGCCGAGCGTTGTCATGATGGAAAATTATTGCCTCGTGTCTGGTCACATATTCCGGGCGTTTTTCGGCTACTGCTCTCTTCAAACGGATTAATTGTGTTCGGTAGCGTTGTCTATTGATGGTTTCACCCGGTTTTAGTAGCTCATAGTACAGCACACCCATCTGATCCCACCAAATACAGAGCATTACCTTCGAGCCATGGATATTCGGCTTTGCCGTTGATTTGGCTGGTTGGCCGGGTTTCACATATGATTTTTTGCACTTGGGGTGATCGTAATGGATCCATTTTTCATCACCAGTAACAATCCGATGCAAAAATGACTTCCTTTTGTGGCGTTTCAGCAGCATTTCGGACATGCAAAACGGCCTTTCGACGTCGCTCGGCTTGAGTTCATGTGGAACCCAATTTCCACAAGCAACAATACTTCCAGTTCTTCATCTTCAAACTTTTTTGGCTACCCAGGACGTTCATCGTCTTCCAATCCAAAATCAACACTTTTAAATCGTGCAAACCACTTTTGGCACGTTCGCTCAGATAGCGCATGTTCACCATAAGCTTCCACCAAAATACGATGACTTTCGGCAGCAGTCTTCTTCATATTAAAGTAATGAAGAAGAACTCCCCGCAAAAACACTTTTTCAGACACAAAGTTCGACATATTTGAGTGAAAAAAAATTATTGTTGTTTACGCTTCAAATGAATGACATATACTGAAATGACGTACAATGACAGTAGCTTTTCAACGCATGTTCCACTGAAATAATAACAATGGAGTAATACAAGTTACGTCATCTATTACCAAACCATAGTATTATAGAGCCAATACTACAGGAAGTGGCTGGTATAAGCTAGTGTTGTAATAAAAAGAATATTCATTTTGCCTTATGTTTTCAAATATTAACACGTTGCGCACTGATATTGACACCACACCTAAGTTGTTAATAAATCTGAATACAAAAGGTAAATCAATAGCCAATATCACACGCCATTAGACATAAATGTATGAATCCAAAGAATTTTATCGAACAGAAAATTGCAAATTGGCCCTATTTTTATTGGTGACAAGAAAGCCACTTTTCTCAAAAGATTTTTCTTTCAGATGTATTTAGCTTGCTCTGTATTTCTTTCTTAATCTTGGTCATACATGTATACATTTTATCTTATTCTACTTCAACTATTTTGAATTCAAGCAATCTCGGCCAACAAGGACGTTTAATAGTATGTTGTTATTTTAAGGTTGTTAAAAGGTTGAAACTTGTGTACTCAAAGGTTGTTCATTTGAGAGCTGTCAGTATGAGGAAGCAAATTTGTTTTAATTTTCCGTCCTTTAAAAAGTTCCTCTTATGAATGGCAGCTTTTTTCAGTTCACAAATTAGAAGAGCAAATAAGTTAGTCACACCTTCGTATTTTGAAGTAGTTATATTCATATTTTCAGCTTATGGTTTTGTTATAATTAAAGTGTATGAATGTTGTGTTTTGTGGAGGCACTGCTATCTAAAAAAAAAAAAATCGTTTTTGCTGATTTATTAAATTTTAATTATTCTCAAACAATGCCCTATACTAATAAGTTCATGATTAGAAGAATGTGCTAATAAAAGAGGAGACTCAATCAAGGTATTCACACATTTCCTTCACATTATTTTTATTTAATATTCTTTGGTATCTAAATTGGTTCAGCTTTTGGAATTCTCGTTTTCGTTTACCGCATTTAATGCTGGTCATTACACATTAGACATTCTTTATATTGTACATACTAACAGTGGATATTATGTTCTTTTTTTTTTCAATGCGATCATATGTAGTAGAATGCAAGTCAAAAGCTATAAAATAACGTCCTCCACCGTTAAGTCTTTGATGCTACCCTTGAGCAAAAACGCAAAAGTAGTTGTTATAATAGTTCAAATATATTTTTTTCGTTTTATTCAGTTAATCAAAAAATCGTAACACATGTAGAGCCAAATTTAAGAATTTTAAAGGTAATGTCTTCAGCTTTTAGTTATTTAAAAAATAAAAATACATATTAAACTATCTTGAACACTTTCAAAAGAAGATGGAAAGTTTGGCTATTAATTCGTTTTACAGCGACTAAAATTGTCGAAGTTTGAATGGCTCAAGGTCTAGGGGATATGGTGAATGTAAAGCAAATAATTGAGGGAGTCTCCTTTTTTGTGGATCGGGCATACGGTGCTGAGATTCCATTCATCAGGCATACACTCTTCTGATCGGATCTAAAAATGAGTTGGTTCATGCTCTCCATAAAGTCATTTTTAGCAGCTTTGAATACCTTGGCTAATAAGCCGTCAAGTGCAGCAGCTTTGTTGAATTTAAACTCAGGTGAATGGAAGCTTTTGCTATCGTTGTCTATTCTGTCTTACGGCGGGATGTAGGTCTTCTTAGCCGTTACTCAATCTGCAGTACCCACTGTGGCATTTTGTTTCTAACTCTCAATTTCTTTGCTTCTTTTTCGTCTCGAGAAGCCGATATTCTTCAATTTTGGGTTTAGCGTTTCATGAACCGGAGACCTCCCGGTTTGCCCCGCCGCAAAGTTAATAAGATTAAGTCTGTTGCCAGACGTGATGTTGTGTAGCGTATGTTTATCAAAGATGTTCTCCTTTCCTATCTTGGCGTTGCCTTGTACGATTTTAATGTGATACTTAGGACATTGCTACTACGTCTGTCCAAGGAGTTCGTTGAAGCATTCTTTGATGATTTCGTTCTTATTTTATGTGAAGAATGAGCGCATATTAGCTTATGCTACCAAATTTGATCTTGATTCGGATTGTTATGAAACTCTAGAATTCGTGTCGGAAGCTCAAGACCTCTTGCTTAGTCTGCCACGTATAACAACTCCGGTTCACTGGTTTTAAACCCTAAAACAAGGGGCCGGAAACTCCAATGCCAGTATACCATTTCGTGGATATGAACGCTACCGTTAGCCAATCAGGGGCTCCTTTCTTTTTTCAAGACACAGTCGCAGTACTGAAAGTACCTTGTTGACCTGAGCTCCGAATATGTTAAAGTAGCTCATATAAAGCGTCCGCTAGTCTGGCTGTGTTCGTCACCGTTGATGCCACCGATGGGAACTCATCCGCTGCACATCCTCTCCAACTCCTTCGGCACATGCGTCCCGAGTGTTTAGCTTCACACATACAATCAGACTGGGCATTCGATCATTGTTGATTATTAGTTATCCGACAGGTACCGCTTGAAGGTGATGATCGGTTTTGCCTACTCAAAGAACAAAGTTAGTAATAAAACAAAATAACTATTCGTTTAGAGGGAAGCGTACAAATTCGCCACATCAATTCAACGCTAGTGCCCACAGTTCAAGTTACAGTGACCTATTTGGTAAAGGTTCTTGAGTATTTGGAATATAGGTGTTTATTCCAAATGGATCTAATTAGTCATCTGATCTTGAGGGTTACAAAGTAGTAAATTCTCTACAAAAAAAAAAAAAAAAAAAAAAAAAAAAACGATTTTAGGAGCATCGACAAATTGAAACCAGGACATGATCTAAACATTCTAATATCTGCTTCTTAGTAACAACTGTGTATTAAAATCATACCTTAAACATTTATAATGCTGTTCTGGTGGAGATAATTTTACGATCCAGTGTACGTAAGATCGACCTGGGAAAAAAAATTACACATATGAAGTCTAATATTGCTAATATAGAGCGCATACATACCAAAGTCTTCGATTTCAAGCCGGGGTAACAACGCAAGACAGTAAGACTTCGCTTTTAGTAACACAAATGAAACTCTAAATAATTCTGAGTATACGATAAAGAGGCTTAATGATTGGGGCCCAGATTTTAAACGAAATAATGAGCCAGTTAAGTAAAGATAAACCTGAATATATATAAAATCTAATATATGACTGCAACTGATAACAACATTCAACTTTTCCATTTATTAGGGATTGTGATTTTATTATACAATTACACAAACGAAACGAGTATCGAAAAGGTAAACAAAGAAGCGTTGTAACAACGCCAACTTCAGAACATAGCATAGCATAGCATAGAACAGAATAGAAGCAAATCATAATATTTGCAAAAACAACGTCTAGAAACCTATAATTTCGCGTAGAAACAAATTCATTGGTCCCACAAAATGCTAATTATTGTTTATTGACTGGGGCAACATTTCAGTGGTGTAAAAATAGCACCTTAAAGCAAATCTGAAAATGGGTATTAGAAAATTATTGCTATGATAATTTGGTGAACCATCAGGTTCAAAACTCATTTCTCATAAGAAAACGATGGTGCTCTATGAAACCCTGATTTTGGTAGTTCTACTCTGATATGGTATGTATCCTTCCTTTATGGCATAGTACGTTTTGTGTTCGATAGTGACCAATAAACGAAAAGGTGCAACCGCGAACTCTATAAGTTGTATCAAGATAAGGATGTAAAAAAAGAAAACCACATTGCCCCACCGACTGTATGATATTACTCCAGAAAAGAAGGGGTAAGGGTTACTGATTTGAGACGTAAGGAAATCAAGGATCAAGGAGCAAACGTTCGTCGACTTTAAAAAAAACATAGCGGGTAACTAGAAGATGCCGTTACATGCTGATCTCATCGAAATAACTTTTAATAACTCATAGTATTGTACATAGGTTTTTAGCTTGATATGGATGAATCAAATTGATGAAAACTAATCGCAAACTTATTTAACTGACAAAGGCATCACCAGGAATTAGCGATAAATTTTTGTACGGTCATCTTATGCAATCCTGTTCGAGCCAGACTAAATTATAGTATCCTCTAATCTTCATTACGCCTTATGATTAAGTTGACCCCCCTCCAACCCCACATGAAGTTTAATTCGAATGCTTTAAACAGACTATAAGGGACCTCAAAGGGAAACGTTTTCCGTCCACTTGCACAACTTTCCTTGTGCATACAAATCTGTACACTTCTAGTGAACTTAAAACTTACTACAAAAAATAGAACTTAAAACCCTCTACCGATGTAATTCAACACTTGAACATTCTTTTATTCGGCATAATCAATTTTTCCAATGGCCATGAATGGGGTGGTTAGCTAGGTGTTAAGTAGAGGCGACGACCTTATAGTTTTATTGTATTTTTAGTTTTTTTCACAAAAAAAATTTGTCACCGAAAATTCGATTTTCATAATTTGAGAATGAATTTGTGTGAACGTTATTTCCGTTTTTTCATTTTCATTTTGGTTTCCCACTTTTATTGTTAACGACAAAATTAGATATCGATTGGTGGTTTGGCATCTGGTTGAAAGGGTGTTGTAATGCGAAATAATTGGTAATTGGTTTCGGTATTTACTTAGCTGGGTGGTTTTTGTTGTTTAACCTAAGTGAATATATGAGTTTTTTAATTTTATTTGTTCTTCCTTCAATTGTATAACGGGTATCTGGTCTAATTATAATTATTTTCCTTAATAACAGCCAACTCATAAAATGCAATCGGGACAAGGAGCACCAACCATATCCTTGCAATTGGTGCCAAAAATGCTAGCGCCATTGGCTAATTTATGGGTGCCACATGCTTTTGTGGTGTCCTTTAAACTCGAGACTGATGAAAACCTATTAATAGCTAAGTCGCGGGATAGTCTTAACAAATACAAACATAAAGTAAGTTTACACTTGAGGTGTGGTACGGTTGTAAAATAAGCCAGAGCTTATTAAATATTTTTATTTTAATTTTATTTTTACAGTTAGTCATTGCCAATATATTGCAAACACGTAAGCATCGTGTGGTATTCGTAACACCAACAACATCCTATGAAGTCCATTTAACACGTGAGCAAGCCTTAGCCGGACTGGAAATCGAAGAACCGATAGTCGCCGATGTTGTAAGTATTCACGTCTATCCACAAAACATAATCATGTGCCAGCATACTTTGTTATGCTTTATTAAATTGAAACTTAAAAAAAAAAAAACCCTACTGTTACTGGGAAATTTAAGTTTGAGCTTCTTTGAATTTTCGTTTCCTTATCGTACATTTCTGCCTTGTGTGGAATTTTGTAGTGGCTGTATCTGAAATTTTGTTGATTTTTTTTCCCCCCGTTTGAAATTTTGTTAAGAGTTCAATATTGTATTTTGCCCACTATTTGCATAAGCAGTAGGTTCTGCGAATAACTAAATTCGGGTGCTTTTAGTCTATATCTTTTAAGGTTTGAAAAATCCGTTATCGTTTTTCCATTTTAGTTTCTATGCGAAATTTCATGAAATTATGATTTGTTCAATGATCAAGCATTTTTTAAATATTTGGTTGGGTGGTGTCTCAAGTGGTAGTGTATTGGCTTCCCAATCAGACGGTTCAATCCCAACCGCACATGAAAGACTTTCTTTTTTCCAGGCACCTAAAATAACATAAGATGAGTGGTTTCCTAAAATAAATAAAATTCGATGTGGTCGATTTAACACTCGGGTTTCGTGCGTCGTTTGATTACAGAAAAGAAAAAAATACCTTCCGTAGATGGTGGACAACTAATGCTGGTAACATCAGTAATGACAAATGTTTGTAAAGCAATCATCATAGGCGCACGTGCATATATTAATATCGTTCTTTACTTCACGTGTAACACGCATATTTAGCTTTCACGTAAATAAGCACGCGCAACTAATTACAAGTGTACATGTACTCATTTCTATTTGCACGTGTATTTTCTTATTTGTTTACATTTTGAATCTGATATTTGATTTAATCGACTGGAGAATGATTGGCATTTATTCGTTATTTATTCATTATACACAAAAATTCAATAAAATGAAATTGACAGTTTTTTTTTCTTTTTTTTTTTTTAAATTTTATTGGCACTTAATATGGTGGCTTCCAAGAAAATAGTCGAAGAATTTGACAATTGCATTATATCAAAATGATTTTTATAAATCGATTGAAATGATTCTGTTGAAACTTCATAGCAGAATCAGTTTTATGCACATTTTGTTAAAGTTTTCGTTAAGCATTGTTCGGTAATGGTTTTAATTGACCGAAAACGAAGTCCAACTTCACTACAGTTTTCTGGGTACAATGGTAGCAATTGTTTTCTTGCTGTAATTCCTCTATCATCTGGTTTCTATATGAGTATAAATTGAGATTTATTTACAAAATCGTCCATTGGGCAGAGCGCAATTGTTAATAACGTCGATGAATTAACAAACTCGAGTAAACACTGTCATTTTTACAGAGAATATAATTTTTTCAGGGCGCACAGTACTTACGTACTTACTTTTGATGACTTACTTACTTGGTTCTTTGTCTCAACCAATATGCCACTTTTGTTCCAATCCTCAACCCCTAACTAGCTGTCTCCAGGTGTAAATATCGCCGAGTTGGTTAAAGTACTCTTCAAACTACGCACTCCAAGTTCTGTTCATACCATGTGGTCCTACTGAGGAGGATTCGAACATACTTTTCGTCTTCTTTGTGGCTTGAGATAATATTTTCCTGCCCAGATAATCCAGATGGCAAGATTAATTGCCATGCTTATGTTATTACTGCAGTTTACTGCAGAGCCTAAACAGATAAATTCTATTAAGACTTCTAAATTATAGTTTTACGTTTTTACACATTGCACATATTTTGTTCTGCTGACTGTATATTCGTTTGCATATTCGAGAAGCACAGATTTTTTAAATGGCCTGCACTATTTTTTTTAAACACAACGTAAAACAAATCTCATCATAGCTGCTTGTGAATGTTTATGTATTGATGCTTAAACAAATAGGTTGCTTAGACGAATGATTATGTGCACCAATAAATGAACGAAGGTCTCTATAGAGGCATAACTTGGTTACGGACAGAGCCTAAGTATATAAAATATTCGCACCTTGACAGGATGACTGCTTCTAAAGATGTTGGGAGTTGCGTTTGCTACTTTGGGAAAACTGTCCTAGACGGAATGATTCGTAACCCGTTTTCTTCTAGAGCCTTTCTCCAATTATTAAGAGTTTCTTGAAAGGCTGTAACGTCGAGAAGTTGTTCCGCACTTTTCGATGTGCTTTTTTAATAGAAAATATTTCAGGCCATTAAAAAAGCAACAGATTTTGTACACTGCTTTGGTGTACTCCTACTTTAACTTCGAGTTCTCCGGTTATTCCCGCTGTGCATTTTAGGACGATCCTTTGAAGGTTCGCAATGTTTTTTGAATGACGTCATACGTATGTCGAACTGTCACCCACAAAGCCAATTTGCCCGCCATCGATTGTAATAATATTTCGTTGTCGACTGTCTACAACTCACTCGTATATTTTTATAGTATATTATAGTACATTAGTTTCAGGATTTTTACTGTCGCCTTTGCCTTGTTAAGCCATTTAAACCCAAGTTCCGATTTTCGCGCTTCACTTCACTTTGAACTTCACTTATCACATTACTAAATACCATTTTAACCTTGTACTTCAGACGAATTTGATCCAAAACGTTAGATGTGCCAAAAGTCCTGAGTTATTTAATAAACAATCTTTCCGAATGTAGTAATCCACCGAACAATGCGAAGCCTCCAATTCAATACATATTCTTACGATTTATCACACACAACAATTATACAACCATCATTTCGTTAGAGACTTTATAACAGCGTTCGTAGATCAAGGTACGCTAGTTATTTGGTTCCGTGTGGCTTATAAAGGAATGTAATGATTCGTGTGCAAATGATATTTTTTTTATTTTATTTATTTATTTTTATTTTTTTTATTTATATGGCGGTCCGGTCTCAGGCGGAAATGTTAAAATGTTTTTTGGCAAATCTGTTCACTCCAAGTTGGTTAAGGTCCCCTTCTTCCGTCAACGTAACCTAGCGTACAATCTGCCTATATTGCCCCACTATCATTTCAGGATGGAACCAAATACTCTTCGGGTCGAAGCGTTGGTATCTGTTCGTTCTACATGTCCTGATTTTTTGACGCAATGCTATACTCAAAAGCCGTTTTATTGCTCTTCATGGTTGAAGAAATGAAAAGTGGATTGTTCTTTTCGAAGCCCACTTATGATCATAATCTTTTCTGGGTGAAGACCGTGATTCGTGGTGACTTTCGGTTTTTCGTCTGCATCCAATCATTACCCAGGTTTTTTTACGGCTGCTATGCTGAGCCCTCTTTCCAATATAGGCTTATCCGGTGCAAAAACAGCTCACCATCTAACCAGCATTGTCTCGTACCGATTTCGTTGTGTCTGCATCAGAGAGCTGTAACGAGTACCTTGTATTTGTGTAAAGTGGTTGAGTTTAATTTTGAGTTTTTATTAAGATAAATATTTTCAAAAAATGGAAAGTGGTGTACTATTTATTTCGGAACATATTGCGAAAAGTAACTACACCTTGTCTAGCCGGCGCAAAGGCCGAAGTTTCCCATAGTTTCGGAAATTCTGAAGCTGAACAAAACTGTTCTGCGTTAAAATATACCGCATATCAGACGTGAAACTTAAATCATCACAGATGCTGCAAAAATATTAAGCAGTCACAAGTTTTGAAAACCGTCACAGCATTAGACAAAACTGAGGCCATTGAAAACTGCAGCACTTAGTAATTAAGGACAGCCGACCATTCTCGGTAGTTGAAGGTTCTAGCTTCACCAAATTGGTGAAGTTCTTTATCAAGATCTGTGCAACATATTGCGAACACGTGGATGTGGAGGATTTGTTACCGGATGTAACAACAATTTTCCGTAGATCCAAAATGTACGCAAATGAAAAAAAGAAAACAAGAACTTCAAGACGAAATAAGTAACATTGTGAACGGCGGTGGAGCATCAGCTACAATCGACACGTAAAGCGAAACAATTTAGTTATATAAATTTAGTTTTCGAAATATCGACCAAATTAAATTCATTACTGACAGGGGAGGCAATATAATCAAGGCTTTAGAAAAGAACACACGCCTAAACTGCAGCAGCCATTTGTTTAATGTATTAAAGAAGTTGTTGACTGATACAACAAAACTTACAGATATTTTAGAATCGTGCAAAAATATAGTTAAATATTTTAAAAAAGAAAATTTGTAGCATTCCCTAACCACTTCTCTGAAATGCCAATGTCCAACACCATGGAATTCAAACTATAGGATATAAAGTTCTCAAATTAAAGATAAGGCAGATGCAGCACCAACTTCCACTGAGCCAAGATAATCGGCAGTAATTGTGGAAAGTGACTATTCAAGTCTAAATCAAAGTCAGTTAAATCAACCACTTTTAATTTTTGATAATACCAACGATGCGCAGTTCTTTTTTTCTAATCTACTAAGCCTATCTGCCTCAAATCTCATAGAAAAGCCTGAAGACGAAGCGGGGAGATGTAGTAAGAAAATATTGGAGGTAATTGAAAGTTTTAATATGATGGAGTGGTGGCAAAAAGATCAAAAGAAATACACTCATTAATCGCAACTAGCTATGCAAATTCATTTAATACCTGCTAGCAGTGCAGCGGCTGAGAGATGCTTTTCTTTGTCTTGCAATATAATATCAGAAAAACGAAATAGACGAGGACCAGTATCAGTTAACAGCTTGTTCTTAAACTCGTATTATAAAAAACTTTAATGATTTAAAGTAATAAAACTTAAATATTATATTTTATATGTTATGTTTGTGCGTATTGTTTGTTTTTATTATGAATTTTGTTCCTTATCAGTAAAAATGAAAGTTAACTCATTTTTGTTTGTTCCTGTGGTTGAACCCACTCGAGACACTCGAATATATATATCCATTCGTTCGGTAACATTCGTTCGTGACCAATGTCAGTAATAGTGACCAATTAATAATAGTCCCAAGAGAAACTAACCTGCAAACTACACAAACTTGAAAAAATTATGTTGTGTCTCATACATATTCGCCCAAGAATTTTTTGTTTTGAGTGCGCAGCTCGAACGACCACGCAGCTACCGTGCGTTGTATTGACTTGCATCGAATTTTTAGCGACGATGATCGAATCGACATTATCATACTCAATGCAACTCTCTGCTCTGCATCTATCGTTGCTCTTAAGACATAGTCGTCAATTACAACGTGGAATTGTGTTTTCGTATACCGATAGCTATAAATATAAAAATAATGCTATATTTTACAGTCAATCATATGTATCTATAAAATAAACTTCTACCTTCGTAAACTCGAGTTATTTTTTATTTTTCCTGAAAAAACCCAAAAAAGCCTATTTTTACGGGCTCTAGAGTGGCCTAACCCCTTAAAATGAATGCACACAGCGCGGGCGAAGAAAAATTAGGGAGGAAAAATAAAGAGGTACTAATGTAGATTCGATGTTTTCGCGGACAAAGGAAAGGAATCCGAATTTAAACTACCGGCACCATGTTAATCAATTCCTTAAAAAAAAAATAAAATAAAAAAAACGCACCCTTATCTTATATCTTATATATCCGTAGATGTTCACTCGAGTGCTTCTTAGTTCGGACTGGAATTCTCCACCGTTACTCTGCACGTAATAATGAGTTTGGCAGGGATGTCGAAAGTACATACATATATATGGCTCTGTATAGATCATATCCTATATATGCTCTCAATTAGGTACCGCTCTGAACTCCTTCGGCTTTTCTCTAGGAATAAACCATTAGTCAATTGTAGATTTATCAGGCGTTAAACCGTATTGATAGGAACTAGTAACATTGTTGAAAAATTCCCGTAGTACGGGGAAAGAGATGTACAAAAAGTTGAGACTGATGCGTCTGTAATTGAAGTCGTTTAAAGAATCATACAAACAATGCTGAGGTCGCATTCATTAGTCATTTCGTCCAAATCTACCAGCAAGCAAGTCCATACAATCTGGGGGCCTATTTTTACTCATGTTTTCTCTACTTCATTTTCATTGATGGACGGAAATCTTAACTTTCGTCTCTCAGGTGGAATGGTTCAGAAACAACTTTTGGTAAAACTACTGAACATTGTTCCTGGAGTAGCACTTCTCCATTTTTACGTTATACTTAGGGTATTGGAGCTATTATTATTGGAGCTCGTAGAAAAATTCTTATCACCGTCTATTTTTACTGTACATGACAATGATGTCGGCAAATTTATTCATGATGGGGATTATTACAATGCATTTGATAACGTCCCAAAATCTCAAGATTTCTTTGCTTAATCTGTCCTTTAAGTTTAAAGCCTTGCTTAACCGAACGTCGTTGAAGTTTTTTTATTTTGTCGGGTCGTCAACAGTGATTTCATTCTTATCGGAGACAGGAGAATAGGTTTTATCTGGCACGATCTCTATTCTTATTGTCCTCAGTTCCATATATGTTTAAGTAGCTCTTATACAGAATTTCCCACGCTATTCCCTTTATAGCTATTCAAAAATATCAGTTCTTCTAAATTCGTTCCAACAAGTAGTAGTAGTAACAGTTTTCTTAAAAGACAACAATTATGCTTCAATTTTTCCTTTTGTATTTTTAGGTTGAAAAGCACAGCGAATTTATTGCCTCAACATGTCGTCAATGACCAATGTCGATGCGACAAAGGCGTAACATTCAAGTTGATTGCCGCGTGACTACACCTCATTTCTGCCGTCTACTTAATCCAGGTCATGGTGTAGGTCGTAAGTACTAGACTTAAGATATGTAACCGTAGGAATTAGAATAAGAAAAAAAAAAACTTCCCGCATGCAATGTGATGACTGTTAGTGACAAAAAAAAAAGGAAACAACGTTAAATAAGTGAAAAACAAAACAACATATTGTGTAATCTGTCTGGGATTTAACACCAACAATTTACTATTTTATTTGATAATAGTGTACAGTGACGTTTTATTTTTTATTTATTAAATTAATGGAAAAAATGGGGTAATGATTTAAAATATACACATAAAAATATAATATACATACATTTAATAGATAGTTTAGACCAATTTATGTAGGTAAATAGGCAAACACATTAATATTATTATAACTTTAATTACTCTTAAGAGGTAACACCAAAAATATGATAAATATTTTAAATGTTTATTACATAATTCGATACCTCTTTATTCTAAGAATATTAAATTGTGATTTCAAATTGGTAAGGTGCAGGATTATAAGATTTTTAACAGGTTTTGGGTTTTATTCTTTGTACTTTAAAGGTCATCGGATATTTTCCACAAGTCTGGTTATATATGTATATATTTACTTAAATTGTGAAGCAAAGCAAAACAAAAAAATTGTACAATTAAACAAAAATTAATTGTTGGCAGCTATTAACTACGAAATATTTTTCCCTCGATATATTTTCAAATTGTTATTAAAAGGTTTATACACAAATATTACACGTAAATCGGTACATTTAATCTTATTTGTCATAATACAGCGACAAATCAATCTAATCTATTTGAAAATCTAAAATACTTGCTAAAGGGCCACCAGTTTATTTTGTCTTTTCCTGATTGTGCTGCTATACGGAAAGTAAAATAAAACACTCAAGTTTATTCAAGTTTTATATACGAAGATCTTTGATTTCGTCTTGTTCTTCACAAACTTGACTTGTTTCAGGTTCTGTATCAGAATTTTTATTCATAAGTCTTTTGTAAAATAAAAGTCTATCGGATTTTTCCCATTCAGCGCCGAAGTGTAGTGCCAGCAGCTTTGCGATATCCCTTTTCTTCTAATATTTGATCAAAACACCTACAGCAAAACATTTATTTTCATATCGGAAATTCTTGTACCAGCTTTTAATACAGATTTTGCAGCTCCCACATCATACTTATAAAAGAATTCACCCCGCACCCTTACCAGACCCGATTTCATCTTGTGTAATAAAAAGCGATTGGTTGTATTAATAGTGCCAACTTCCAGAAGCTTTCAAACATTTCACAGCTTCTTCTTTCCAGGTCCAAGCAGGATATTCTGAGCTTCTCAAATGAATGATGGAGGTTTTTTTTTAAATATTTCAAAGTAATTTTCTTTAGTTATAATATTTTCTTTTAATCTAATTTCTTGCTCTATGTTTCCAAACACTATCTGGTGGAATAAAAGAATGCCCGGTAACAAGTTGCAATTGATGAAGATTGGCTGGGGAATGTTTTTTCACCCGTCACAAATCAGTCTGACCGGTGAAGTCCAAATTTAGAAATTGATGAAACATTGCACATGCAAGTTCGTTGGATCTTCTCGGTCGATCGTTTTCTGTCCAAGTATACAGAAATATGTTTCGCGTTGTCAATTTAGACTTCGAATTACCCACAACAAAACCTAAAAGTTAAATAAATATAACTGTCTCGAGTAATAAGCGGCTTGATCCTGAATTTTGGCATTGGCATATTTTTTTGGCAATCAAAGATATTGTCAAAACTTCAAGCTTTTTTTTGCCATCTGAAAAAAATGCTGCTCCACGCTATTTTAGTTTTTAACATCTGCATTTTACTGAATTTGACACTCAAAAATATTTTTTGACATACACTAATAGAGCGACAGGATTTCTTGGAACACATGGATTAGGAAATTGAAATATTTTATTTAGGCCCTCCTTTCGATTTTAGAAATGTTTTTGTGAACTTTTAATTCTTCTCTTCAGCTTTTTTCGCTGAGAAAATGTGAACTTTTTTTCGTCCTTTTCCTAATGCAACTTCGTTTACAAATTCAGATGGCTCCATGAAATTTTATTGCAATATATTCAATTATTAAATAAAAATAAAATTTTAAAACATTTTTTTATCTGCGAACTTACCGATGATGTTTTCTTCACAGGAATTTTTGCAACACTGATTAGCTTAAACTAGGGATTTCTAAACTATTTTGGGTAAGAGACCCTTTTCCAAAATGAACAAAAACTTCAGACCACCATAGCCTAATAACTTTAAAATTCCTGTCTTTAGAGTTTTTTTCTATTGATAAAAAATACTTACCAATTTAAAATATAAAAAAATCAGTGTGATGGATGAACCTGGTGACTTTCTACCAATTTAGCTGAATCCGGTTCAATATTAGTTAGTTGCAGCCTTAAATCTCTGCGTTCGTTGATTTTAAAACGGTTCCTTTGTTTTGTCAAAATGTTTGAAACCACACTCAATCCTTTTTCGACTAGGTATGATGATGGAAAAGCGATAAGGTATTTTTCAGTAATGTTCCACAATGCAGGATACTGTATTTCAATGTTGCGCTGCAACCAGAACTTCTGATAGCCTGGGTTGAAATTCTGCTTAAGCTCCTAGCTTGTGCTGATTGTAATCAAGTCTTCTTAGATTATCGCATTGACTTATTCATAGCTGTGATATTGTACGGATTTATTATCCATTGAGGAATTTGTCAGTTTAAGGCATCCTCAAACCTCTTATTAAAATCCTTGTGTAATGCGTCCAAGTGAGTGACATATGATAAAATAACATAGTCTTGAAGCATTTCTGGTAATTTTGACAAATGTTGATATTCTTTTCTGCTTAAATTTTGTTTATAAAGCTTGAGTTTACCCACAAAGGCCAATATTATTGATTTCGTTTTAATCAAGTTGAGATCGTCACCATGCAGCTGCAAATTAACTTTGTTGAATATACCAAATATATCAGTCAAGTAATAAATATCTATTTTACAAATGTTCAGATTTTTTTCTCGTAAAAACTCCAACACGGGTTCAAAAATATCTGAAAATCTTGCTAAGCAAGAAAGAACCTCTGCGAACTTCAGTGTGCAGAAGTAAAACAGTAAAGACTTCGTCGTTTTCCTCACATAGCTGAACAAATAACCCAAGAGTTCAAAGAACTGCTTTGAATGTTGTTGACAGCATTTGTAATATACTGTAAAGACTGATGCAATCTAGGACTCAGATTTTTTGCTACTAAATGCTGTACCTCAGGCAGCTGTCGCTTTAAGTGGGCTATAAAACCACGATGACGAAAAACCATAGATGGTGCACCATCAGTCGCTACAGAAACAATGTTCTTCCATGGAATAGCTTTGTCTATAAAAAAAAAAATGTTCCACGGCCTGAAAAATCGATTATCCTTTGGTAATTTAAAATGAATGAAAGTTATTTAAAATATTATTAGTAAAATACTTCAATCTTAAATAACAAGAAAGCCATCGTGCTGCATTATACTTCAGGATGATATGAGTTTTGGTGCCAAAATATGTTTGAAAATTTTCTTGTCTCCTTGATGACATCCCAATGATGTGCTTTCAACGTCTTCAATTAGGTATAAAAAAATATCTTTGAATTTTGTGTCAAATATTCGTACAACAATAGCTAAATTCTTATGCATTGTGTTATCTGTACCTTCATCCACTACTAGAGATTTGGTTATTTGTTTTGCTCGAAATAATTCTTGTATTCTCTGGTGCAGTCAAATTTCTTATGAGTTTTTGCGCTTGTTGACGGTTGATAACACACTTTTTCACTATTTCCGAATCATTGATATTGTTTTTTTTATCAAAGTGTGTAAATGATCTAAAATGAAAATGCTAAATTGTATTCCGCAACAAAGAAACTCAAAACCACTTCTAATTGCTTTGCCTTTTCAGTTCGATTGTTCACATTTTTATTTAAATTTAAAACAGCGTAAATTTTAACTTATTGGTGTACAACCACTATTGCTTTCTTGTGAATTTTGCTGGAAGTTGGTATTGGTGTTGCAGTAAATGCATCGTTTACTATTTTTTAATTTATCCTCTTCCAACCATGAAAATTGCTCTATCCACTCGCGCCTATATTTTACACCGTACTTCTAATTTTTTGGTTCTTTATGGTGATGAACCACTTTTGAAAACACATCACATATGGTATTACAATCATATTAAATAATTAAAAAAAAAAAAAAAAAAAAAAAAAACTTACCCGGCATTCTCGTCGTTGGATGTTTCCGAAGAACTTGGTTGTTCGCATTTGTTTTCCGTATTATTATTTTCTTCTTTATATTCCAGTGCTAGTCTCGATCTTTTAATTATCCAACTATTTTGCGTTTGTTATAAAAAAGAATTGAACGTTGGAATATTGAAAATAATTAAATATAAAAATGTGCACTACCTTTCCATGTTTTTATTTCTTTCACACATTGCCGAATGAAAAGTAACGGTATCAAATAAATTACAACAAAACCCAAGCCAACGGAATACGAGAAACGAAAGAGACACACGTTTCACACTTGACATTTGATTTGTATACCACTGAACTGATAATGGGGCATATTCAGCGAAATTCATAGAAAGTTGCTAGCAAGTTTTGTCAGCTACTTTTGATTTAACATTTATTTATACAAATATTGTTCTTAATACGTGAAACCCAATAATGTCGTTCTTAAATGTACTGAATTTGATGGAAGTGTACTTGTGTACAAAAGCATAGGCGATTGTATCAAAAACAGTACAACTGTACTGTTCGTCTATTCGTCTCTGAACGGTGTTATTGCTCAAAGGAATTCTCGTAATATTATGCGCCGGTTAGTTGATATGGTTGAATAAATAAATAAAATAAGCTGCTCTCCAATTGTGTAGGGTTTCCCCGACTTCGCTATTAGTAAAGATATATTATAGGACGTTCGTAAACCATCGACGTCTTGCATAGACTTTCTTTAAGTGCTTGAAGAAGATCAACGGCTTACTTTTTTGTCAGCATGTACGCTTGATAAGTGGTCCTAAATTTTTGAAGGCTTCATGGCATCGTTACTGAATGCTTTTTCACATATGAGACACATCGGCAAGTGTTTATTTGATAGAGATGTAATAAATCTAAACTTCAGTAGTCCAAACTGTATTGTCTGCCATCATAAAACTGAACATTTATAATTTACTTTTCTTAAGTAATTTAAAAAAATACTTAGAAAAATATTAAAGCTTTTTTTTGGGACTTACTCTTACTTGTCAAACAAGTAAATTGTTACAGATATTTATATTTATTAACGCCAACAAACAGTCTTACAAAAACAAAAAAAGGAAAAATACATATAGTTACAGAAACAAACAAAATAGTTACTATTCTGAGACAAATAACAAAACGAACTATACGGATGAAAGGTCTCGTTCACTTCACAGTTTGGCCTATCTTGATTTGGAATCGCCCTCGATTTCATCATGGTTGAATTCGAATTTATCACTTTTACTATCGTCAAGTTCGGGAGAGTCTCGACACCAGAATTTCATTTTATCTGAAGAGAAAACTGAACAAACTTTATATATCCTCTACTACATAACGGTCTTTGCTTAAGACTTTGGTGACAATGTATGACCCACAAAACTTAGGCTCGAATTTCCTCGACTCGCCGGTTGCTTGTGCTATATTTTCTATAACAATTATGTAAATCGTTCACACAATACATAGGATGTTGGCTCGGTGTGCTTTCGACCAAAATGGTCTTTCCATTTCGCTCGGTCGTCTCGGATTCGTAAAGCAGCTTGCTCTCGCTTCTCGATGTTGTACGACAATTAAGTTTTCCGTCCTCGTAAACAATAGAGGAATCGTTAATTAGTTATTTTTGAACGATATCAACTAATTTAAAATCAAAGACGAGCAAGCAAAACAGACAATCATATAATTTTGAGACGGCGACGATGCATCAGCGGTTTATATTGTCTTAATACTACACATACATTACAATATTTTTTACTTATGTTAGCTGGATTTTTCTTAAAACTAAATCTTATCTTTTATAATGAAAAAACAAAGCACTCCACTTACAGTTTAAATTTATTCTGCGTCCCTTTTGTATATAGTTTACAGGTTCCGAAGCTTTCTTGATATCACTTCCAATATGTAGATGCGCTTTTTGTTAATTAGTTATTTGTTGTTCATTTCACTGTCGCAGTAGTTTGGTGTGATCAATTCAAATAAAAACTAGGTTCTAGCGCAACGCGTTTAAAGAGGTCTTTTTCGATATTTTATAAGATTTTTTTATAACACAAAGACGTCGACCCACGTTGGGCGCCAATTAAAAACAATATTCGTTTGCCTGAATCATTAAATCACATTAAAACAATTGTTGTTTATACCTAATCAATCAAAATTTTATTGTTTGATTTCACCTTTATAAAATTTTAGTTTTACAATTTTTATTTATTATTTTTATCTTATTTAAAGTGCAATTGACTTTTTTTTTTTTAGTATTGTCCTTAGCTGTTGTTTACGTTGCATGCTATGGCAAAAACCCATAGCGGTGAATATGTTGTTCCCATGAAATACATGCTATGGAAAAAACCTATGGCAGTGGATATGTCGTTATGTTTTTTCGTACATATGCATTTGCGTAAACAACTTGTTTGCGCCAAAATAAGCTGTGCACCTAACACTTGGGTGTTAAATTACATAAACCGGAAAAGCTCTTTATTCGCGGGGTATATGTTGCGTAAAAATGCCGCGAATACAGAAACCGTGACTATGGAATGGTAATTTATATGAAGTTATAGCGGATACGTTCCTAGGTGACAAAATAAAAAACAAGTACAAATATAAAAAATTGAATTTTATTGAAGTTTTTGACCATATTGATTATTTATTATCTTCAGACTTAGGCAATGGTTTAAAGAATTTTGTAATTTTTAATTTTGGTTGGCAGTTTTTAAAAGCTCCTTCGATCCAGACCGATATTCAGCAGTGGCATTAGCAATTTGCCTCTTTAAAATAAGACTTCGTTCCATAGACGGATCAATTTGCATAAAGAAATCACTAAGCTCATTTAGCATTCTTAAACCTTCACTAAGATTTTTCAAATTAAATGTCACGTTTCCAGTGCTTGTTGAAGCCTCTTCTGGAATGGGCTGTGAATTTAACATTTCCTTCAAGTCGGTTTCAGTCATATCTTTATCTTGCGATTCAAGCAACTCCTGAATGTCAATTGATTCTATCCCATTGATTCGAACCCATCTCGTCGTATTCCATTTGCAGCTTTGGTTATGTTTGAAGTTAAAGTTTGAATTTGCACAGATTCGTCATCATTTTCCGCAGTCAGAGCAGGCCACAGTTTTTTCCAGCATGATTTGAATGTGTATTACCTCAGTTCTTCCAATGATTCTTTTATGTTTACGATGCATTTTGCTATGTCAAATTTCTTCCAGCATTTCATAACATTCATATCAAGATCACATTCCATGTTATAAAAATATGATTTTGAAGGTTCGTCTAATGTAATAGAGCTTAAAGGCCTGGATTATTCCTTGGTCCATAGTTTGAAGCAAAGCCGTCGTGTTGGGAAGTAAAAATGTCCATTTTATATTTCGATGCATTGTTTCAAGTTCGCGAGGATGACCTGGTGCGTTGTTCAAAACTAGAACTGCTTTAAAGTCTAATTTTTTTTTTTTTTTTTTTTAAATAAGTTTCACTTTAGAAACAAAAAAATTCCAGAACCAATCACACAAAATAGCGGTTGTAACCCACGCTTTCTTATTAGCACGCCAAAACACTGGCAGGTTGTTTTGATTTTTTAAAGCACGAGGATTTAACGATCTGTAAAGAATCAGTGGTTTAATGACACAATCTCCAGATGCATTAGAACATAGCAACAGTGTAATCCTGTCCTTTGCTGCCTTAAATCCAAAGGCAGACTTTTCGCTTTTAGAAGTGAATATTTTGTTTGGCATTCGCTTCCAAAACAGTGCAGTTTCGTCTGCATTAAATATTTGCTCAGGTTTGTATCCTCCATCAGCTATTAGGTTTGCAAATTCTTCTGGATATCTTTCTGCTGCAGCAATGTCTGCAGATGCAGTTTCTTCAACGATTTTAATGCTATGAAATGATTGTCTCACCTTAAATTTATGGAACCAACCTTCCGATGCTTGAAATCCTCCATCTGTACATTCACCACCACAACTATCATCAGGTTCTTTAAAATGTGCCTTCTCCCGCACCATTGGACCACTCAGGGGCACCCTTTTTTGGCTGCGGTCTTCAATCCATAATGACAACGCCACGAATAATTTTCGCTGAAAGTGTAGTTGAAGCTATAGACGACCTTATTTTATCTTCGGATTTTTTTATCGATCGTACAGTTGATTCGTTGACATTGAATGAGCGTGATATGGATGCAAACGACTCTCCAATGCGTAAACGATCAAGCATTTCTATTTTCACTTTAAGCGGTAACACAAATTTTTTTCGCGTCGAAAATCGTTTTTCAATTTTTTTAGTCGACATTATAAATTAGAAAGACAACGGTAGAGACGTGTTACTCGATTACAATTTTTGTAACGAATGCAAAGATGAAAAAATAAAACACGCAAGGCGGCTCCTACTGTTTGTTTACAGAGGGTGGCCAAGTCATTAGCACAGTTGTTTAAATTTCCGGAATTACCTCTTAATTACTTCCGAAAGGGGTTTTTTCCAAACCTATACTAAAAAGATTTTTTGAAATTCTCCAGAATTAATTAGATAAAATATTTCTTCGCTATGTTGATTGGTATTTAAGAATACTTGACATAAAAACTGTTTTTTTTTTTTTTTAAAAAAACGTGCTTATGATTTGGCCACCCTCTGTACATTATCACAAACGCCGACCGCGGCTTGTGTCAAAGGTCGAACCAATACAGCGGCGATATCATATAATAACATACTTTAGGTATAATTGTAATAAGGTTTATTTTACTTTTTTATTAGTCCATTTGAATCCTTTTTATTATAATGCATGTACCGATTAGATCCGCGAATAAAGGAATTTTCAGCCGTGAATATAGGAATTGGGTCGCATTTTTTTAAATCCGCGAAAAACCAATTGTACACTGCTCGAAATTCTTATAAAAACACCATAACTTTTTATCTGATTTTTTTTAGTACTTAATTTTTTTTTTTCAAATCGTACACAATCAGTGACACTCAAGGCTGCTTGAAAAATAAAAAGTGTTCAGTTTAATCATAATTAAATCAAATCATTTTACAACCTCCTTCATTCTTTGATCGTGCCAATACATGGAAAATCGAGGTTAAAGTTTTCCTCGTCACTAAAAACAACATTTTTCCATTCCTCTGTCCATGACATAAATTTTTTCGCAAAATCTAACTTAGCAGATTTGTGTCTAGCAGACAGCTGAGGTTTTTTCATCAGTTTCTTAAAGCAAATATTCTTATCTGCTTTAAAAATTTGCTGGACCCGACGTTTTCCAATCGGAAGTTTGTATTTGAAGCTGAAGGCCTGTTTGTGTTTGGGTCCTTTATTATTTCTCTAAAAATAAGCGACTTTTGGCGAGGGCTTATTAAAAAGTTGCGAATAACTGTATAAGACCGGTTGACTTTTTTCGCAATTTCTCTCAATGAAAGCCCAGAATCGTTATATGCGATTATTTTTCCTTTCTCTCCATCCGATAAAACCTTTCCCTGGGCATTGTTGATTAACAAATCTGAAAAGCTGTTTCCGAAAAAAAAAAAAATCTTATCGAAAACTGTTGCATTTCTATCTTACTTCTTTGGCAACTACCGTTAATAATATGAAATTGAAATTGTTGCTCCAATTGACAAATGTTTTACAAATAACTTTACTGTTTTTATAAGAATTTCGAACTCAAGGATCTGTGACGATGCTTTTGCTTCATACAGACAACCATTACTCATTTGGAACAGAAAAAAAATATTTTGAAGTTAAGATAACGGAATTATTGAGAACCAATTGAATGTTTGTCATGTTTTTATAAGAATTTGACTCAATGTAGCTTTAAAAATTTCTAAAATACACTCAATAGTTTTGGTGTAAATTAAATTATATAATTAATTTTTTTTGTTTTTAAAAAGGAATGTTTATTGCCTCCCGGCCAAACTTAGACTAAAGATACATACATACTTTTTAAAAATAACTTAAACTAAGCTTCGCCCCTTTATCTTTTGGTTCCCACGATTTTCCGTTGGATTTTCTGCTGCGTCTGCGACTGGGATACTGGACACCACTGGCTGTTTACTGCATTCCATCACGTACATATGTTATGTTTAACACGAGCGGGAGCATGCGGATGTCGTTCGATATTTGATCATGTGCTTTAGCTTGACACGGCAAACATTGTCTTTTGATATTGCTGTCGTGGTTTTTGTCTTTTAATTTTATTGTCGTTAACTTGTACCCAATCAGATACAGAGGCGCCAAATGGGTTCTTGTGAACAGTTACTTATGTACAGTGGCCGAAATAAGTATAAAGACAAGCAATGTAAATGCTCAAGTGAGTTTTACCACAAAATTATGAAAATTGAAGAATTTAATTTTAAGTTTACTTATTTCCGTATATAACAAAACAATAATAGTAAATATTCCTTATCACAAAGGCTAGTTTCTTCGAATTCCCGTGAGTGAAATCTAAAAATAATCAATCAAGTATAAAGACAGTCAATATTATATGCATTTAAACAATGAATTTTTGTGTACTGTAACCTAGTACTTTTTACAACCTCCTTGATTCTCAATGACTTGAAAAAATCGATTCGGCATTGAATTTATCAAATTCTGCGGAAATTCCTCGTTGATCTCCTCCCATGACTGGTTTATTTGCCTTTTAAGGTCTTCTGGTTATAATCCCCCACAAATTCTCGATTGGGTTCAACGGACAGTTCTCATATTGTGAAGCTTGCTGAAATATAAAGTGTTTACAATCTGGAATGTCTCCATTTTAATGTATTTTTCGCCATCCAGTTTTTTTTTTTTTTTTTCTTCATCACTAAAAATAACGGATTCCCACTCCCTGGTCCACGCCATATGGTCTCTTGCAAATTGTATCTGTGTTTCCTTGTGATACTTATTTTACCTCGCTTCGTGAGAAATTGCATTTTTGTTGCGAGAGGTCAAAAGGCTTAGTCTTAGGTGATTGCAAATTGCAATTGAAATCAACGGAAAAAGACCGCCCAATCTTCGTGGATATTGAGTCGTTTGATAAGCCGTTCTAATTGTGTGTTGCAATAATTGCCCTTTCTTCTATTGTCAAACGAGTTCCGCGAATCATGGCTAAATAAATAATTTTTTAGCATCAGTAAGTGTAAGTGTAATTTACCTTTTAAAATATTGGTGAAATATTTTTACAAAAATGCAACAAAATTGAAATATTTTTAAATAAACGCGCACTGTCTTTATACTTATTTCGCAACTTTGTTACTGCTTTTTTTTATTGGAAATGACAAATCACTCCGTTTCTAAGCTTATCTTGTGAATAACGGCAAATTTTTTTTATATGAGAGAGAATTCTTTTACCTAGATTTTTGATGAACATTACGTTAGCATAAGTCTAGGTCTTCAAGCTTCAACTCGAATTAAACAGTTTGAGACTGACTGTCTTTATACTTATTTCGTCCACTGTATATTAAATAGATTTTATAAATTCTTAAAATACACTCAGACTTTTAGGAACGAACTATTTATTAAACATCTGCAATGAATGTCTTGAAACCAGCTTCAAGACATTCAATATTTTTCCATGTACTCTATACGTTGTACCCACATCTTGAAAAATAAAATGAATGAATCACTTGATGTTTAATTGCTGTATGAGTTTTGCACCCATTTTCAACAAAACTCTCAGTGCACTGTACTCATACAGAATGGGTATTCATTAACGGGTATTCATAAAAATAGTGTACACTGAACTGGGTGCACTGAGTACACCAAATACTCAGTGTACCCAATGTCGAGACTATATACTTCTGTTGCAAAGCACGTCAACGGCGAGCTTGTTAAGCGATTCCAAACTCATGCACTCGATTTTAATAATATTATTTAAACCTGTTCTTCTAGACTTTTACAAATTTCAATTTGATTTAAATTAGAGTTTAAAAACATAATTTGGTTAACCAAAACTGGGTCAGATCCAAGAAGAGAACGTTTTTCGGAAATTTGATTTCTAGCGGAAGAAAATATACGTTCAGAAGGAGCACTACTTGAAGGCGTAGCTAATACTTTACAACTGACTTTATACAAAAGGGGAAATTCAACTTGGTGCAATTGCCACCACTGTAAAACATTAAATTCTTCGTAAAAAATAACATTTACTATTTCATAAGCAAGTAGTTCGTTATTGACTTTGTCATTAGAATTGACGATTTCAATTGGTTGAACAAAGTCTGCAAACAAAGAGTTACCATCTGGTATAACGATTTCCAGATCTTCATTTAACAACCGTTCAAAGACTTGAGCTTCGTTTTCAGAAATATCATTTGCATAACCTTGCATCAAATTCTTACATTCTTCCTTAATAGTATTTTTTTCGGCTTCATTAAATTGGATTAACTTATTTGTCGGGGGGAAAAGAAATAAAGCAATTTTATGATTACTTGTTAAATTTTGTAAAACAATGGAATCTAAAAAGGAACTTAATTTGGTTTTGAAACTTGTAATTATATTTAAATCTTCTAAATTGACAGTACATACTTATTTTAATCGATGAATGTGAACGATTGTTAAATGAAGAGTTGGATACTTTTGGCCCTCTAACATCTTTGAAGATTCTTCAAAAGATCTTAGAATTGTAACTAATTTACCAATATAACTTAAATTAATGTTATTTATTTTTTGTAATTCATTTTTTTCTCTTAAAATATTTGTGATCTCGACCCAGTTTTTTTCTATAGAAAATAATAAATAATAAATAGTGTTAAATCTGGTACAGACATAACTTATTAAAGTGGTTTGAAGAGAACAATTAATACCTGATTTTTTAAAATATTTAACAAGTCTAGTACACACATTACAAATTTCACTTATTTCAGGTATTTCCTTGATACTTTTTTCTAAAACATTATGTAATAAGTGAATAATACAATAAATATGTTGAGAAGAACGGAAGGCAGCAATCATATTTGAACCCCTGTCCGTTACCATAATGGCTTTATCATTCAAATTACATCCGAATTCACTTAAAAGTGTTGTAATCTTTGAATGTATATTTTGGCCTGAAATATCAATGAATAATTTGGTTGCATATTAAACAATTTTAAAAATGATCACCTGTGCATGATTCACCCTTCATAGATTTCAAACCCAGAAGTCTGGAAAATAGTTTGCCTTCTTTAACGTAATGAATCGTTAACGATATGTATGCGGTTCTTAAAAAATTGTCTGTCCAAATATCCGAAGTTAAGCCATATCCAACATTTTGAATACTAATTAACTCAGATTTTATAATTTTGAAATGCTTATTGTATAAATTTTGAATGTTGCGCGAAACTGTTGTAGGGTGGGGTAACAATTGGTCAATATCAACATTTTGGCCGTATTTTGCACCAATGGACAATAAAAAGTCAGCAAAATTTTTCAAACCACAATAACTTACAATATTAAACGGTCTACAGTTTTTTATTGTCCATTCTGTTACCAACAATACACTTTTTTTCTTGTCTTCATAGTCCACTACCGTTTTTTCCGTTGTCTTAACTGTATTGATTTTTTTTAAAAAGTAACATTTGTGTTTTACTAAGTTTGACGTACTTTTACAATTAAATTTGTATACCGAAACACAATTTTTACATGCCACCAAATTCTGAATTTCATCACCGTTTTCATTTTTATAGTTCCAAAAACATCCCAAACCTTGCTACGGCCCATTTTATTATTGATTTTGAATTCGCCGCTGATAATTTTTGCCTTGATAGATGAATTATTCAACATGCCGCTTACACTGGCCATTGATACATCGGATGCATTGGTTGAATCCTACAAACATTAAACGTTAACATAAACGAACCATATTCCTAAAACAAATAAATAAACTTACTTCATTAGTTTCCATTTTCTATTTTTACTTTAAATTTGATAGCTGCTTTTATATCAGATTTATTTTCACTACAATTGATAGTACCTGTACCTAACCAACCTTTATCACCAAAGCTAGAAACCAAACAGACTGTGCATGCAATTGGTTTATATACTGCACTCACTTCACTCAGTGTACCCAGTATACCCAGTGTATTTTTTACAGCTATCATTGCACTTGTTTTGACCACAACAAGCCAATTCAAGCACCCAGTCTTGGGAGCAAAAAAAAACAGTGCACTCATTTGCTATCAGGCGATCGGGTATTGCACAGTAACTGTCTCTCGCGATGTGGTACTCAATTTTGCTGTACACTTCTGTCTATTATTGCAATGAATAGAGTACACTGAACTAGTGTACCCATTAAGAGAGAGCAAATGAATGCATTCATGCAGGCCTCTATTATTTATATTGTTATGCCTGGGACATAAAATTGCAAAAAAAAAAAAATTAATAAATTTCACACACGCGGGCTGGATTCTGGTTGGGCTTTTACCTCCAGTATTACCTTTGTGTACTTATGAACCGGTGAGACAACAATTGGATTTTGTATATGCAAAAACCGGCGAAACAAAAATTGTTTTCAAACTTTATTCTAATGTATTCGGTAGAGGTCAGAACTAAACTCAAATATTTTTCTGTCACTTACACCTTATTAACTAATTTGTGCTGACGATCGACATCGGTGACATTATTCGTCGTTACCCACAATTTTTGTTAAATAGTATTTTTCCGGCACGTTTTACTTCATCATTATTTTACCTGTATGACACCTTTGCCTGCCACGTTTTACTGCATCAGCATTGCATCAGCATAACAATATATATATATAAATTGCATATATATGGAATACACCTACGGTTTTTTGCTTTTCCTGGGATGTCTTTTTAGCTTGTTAGGTCTTCTTTTGAGGTCTTCGTTTGTGAAATATCTTCTTTTTTGGTCTTGGGCTCTGGAATCCCTTTTCTCTTTTTTTTTTTTTTTTGTTTTGGTCTTCTGTTCTGAGATATTTTCCCCAGTTTCACTGTTGTTATTTCAAATGAAACAAATCATTTTCAATTTCAAATAAAATCAATTCATGTAATTATGCAAAATGTAATTAAATATTTTTGATCTTTACGGTTATCCAAACCCCTTTTTTTATCTTCAAATAGTTCAATTTTTTTTTTTTTTTTTTTTTTTTTGATCTATTCACAAAAATTTTTTTTCTCTTTGTTATTGTTTTTTCTACTCACTCGCGATTCGAAAATTAAGTTTTCTGTTTTTATTTTTGTATAATGCGACGATTTACTCGTTAGCGATTTGGACGTTACGGATGGTTAATTTTAATGTTAAAGCATTCACTTGTAAAATCTAATTAGTTTTCTTACCGACACATCTTACCGACTGCGCCAGTTTCGAAACCTATCTGTTTAGAAATAAAAAAAAAAAAATTATTTTTTTTAAACCAATCTGCCCTTTATTGAATCTATCTTAAAACTAAACTTCACAAATTCAATATCTAACCAACTAACCAGGAGCTGCACATGTATTATAGCTTAATTTGCAAACAAAAAAATATTATCGAATGATGTTCACACACAGGTGAGCCAATGATTCCAAGAATTGACACAAGTGTGCCGGATGCACAACCAGACGCCGATACTACAGTTTAATACTTTATTGAAATATGCGTTATATAACAATACTGTTTTCCACTGATTATGTTCGTTTTGGGTATGGGAACTTTTGAGATTGTAACTTCTTTTCTCGGAATGTTGTTCCACGGTTGTAAACTTTCGAAACGCATTTTGCTTGTCACGTACTGTGTTTACATATGTATATGTTTTTAATTCCGGGTGGCCGTGTTGTAGTGGTATATGCATAGACTCATCAAGCAAATAGTCGCAGGTTCGAATCCCGTTCGAGGCAACTCCCTGAAAAAGTCTTCATCCGGCTTGCCGGATTTGAAGTTGAAGTGCTTGACTTTGAAGCAGGTCGCCCCCTTTTTAGACACTTATTACATAGATGTTCTGCAACAGCCAGTTTAAAATCAAAAAGAGACATATATATGTCACTCTGTTTCCGCCACAAAATCCACGCGTTAGTAACACATAAGTCCAGAAAGTGGAAACAAATTTTTAGGTACCATTTTTTGGATCGAATTTTAATGCGGCAAAGACTGAGCATAGAATCTAAAAGGTCAACACCACCCATGTATTTATTATACTCGTCTATTATTTTTGGCAGTCAATCTCAATGTACTTTTTCTCGTTTCTTGGGTACCTCCTTTTTTTGTTGTGGGATTGGCCCCCACAAATGTGGAAAGCATATTTACATTTTTATTATCAAACCAGGACACAAAAGAAACGTCGACGCCTTCAATTTTTGCCATCTTTTCAATTATATTTCCTCCTCCTCTTTTCTTTCTTTCCTTTTCTTTTGCAACGTCAATGTTGGGAACCCTATTCAGCCTAACGGTCCCCAATGGAAGAAGTTGCACTTGCAGTTTGGGGCTGTTGAACCAGTTGTCAAAATAAATTTTGTGATTCATATGTCTTGGCACGGTCGTTACTAACTTGGACACCACATTTCCACTAACACCCAAATCTGGGAAATTGTCAGGAATAACATTACTCTGCTCCCCGCTTAAAACAAAGTTTTTGTAACCCCATTTATATGTTTTTTTTTTTTTGGGGTTATACTGCTTTAGGTGATGTCGACACTTAGTAGGGATTATTTGCTCGTCCACTGCAAGGTGTTCTTCTGTTGGTATAAGGAGAAGTCGTTAGCTTATACTATTTAGAAATGGCCTAACTTTAAATAACTTGTCGTGTTCAGGTTGGCCAGGTCTCACAAATTCATCATTATCAGCAAAATGGAGATATCTTTTTATTTCCTCCCAATGCCAACATGGCATGGTCTCATAAACAAAATGTTGCCCTATTTGTGAGTTCCAGTAACGTCTAGTAGAAGGCAACTTGATAAGAGACGTGAATAATGTTATACCGACACATTGTTCCATTTCATTGCGAGTAATTTTGACTAGCTTAATTATGTTATCCTGCAGTGCTTTTCTATTGGATTCCTCAACGATCATGTCGAACAGTTCCCCCGTGAAAAGAAATGAAAAGAAGTCAGCGGGGGTCTCAAGAGAGGACATTTCCTCCGGAAAATCTTTAGTCCCTAAGTCTCCCGTATGATTTACGGGACTTGTTTTTCCATGCTTTGTTTTTATCCTTCTCATACTTCGATTTCAAAGTGAGCAATGGTTTTTCTTCTTCTGAATCGTACTCACTTTCATCGGTTTCAGGCACCTCCAGGAGTTCTATACTTCCCATCTCCATATCCTGCTCATCTTCCGATTCTAGGATTTCATCCTCACTTTGAAAACCATCACCAGGAATACCACGGTTTCTTCTTCCGTAAAACGAACTACTTGAGATCATTGTTTTCTCCTTGCAAAAAAAGCGAAAAGTTGGAATATTTACATTTTTGTGAATGGGTAAGGAGCCATATATGGACGTTTGCAAAAAACGCGCCGTGTCTTGGAGTCCACGACCATAATTGAACATTTAACACTTAAATATTACTTACCAATATTGAATTTCAATACAAAAAAATATAACACGGCTTTATTTCTTTTTTAGCCAAATAATAAATAAACTTTTTTTTTTTTCTTGTTTTTGCACTGCACTCTGGACGCACGCACTTGTGAAATTCAACTACCATTTTTCGCGATATCACAAAGAAAAAGATAACAAAATACATAAAAACACATACACAAAAAATGTTTTAAAACTGTCAAAACGGTTGTTTTCCCGTGGCAGTTGGGAAATCATAGCAGTCGGCGTTCAAATATGAAAAGCCATATATGGCTGCTTGTGCAGTAGAGGGTTTTAATGTATATTCATTGTTTTGAATCAAAAAAATATGTTTTTTTCTATTTGCTTCGCTAAAATGCGTGCAGTTTATTTATATTCTTAAGACTGATTACAATATTCGATCTAACTGCTATTTATACTAACTAGGATGCGGTTGTTATCGTATTGTAGTTTATGTCGATAATGGAAACGCATCGGATTATTGTGTTGAAGTATGTTTTCCGTATTGCAGGATAATGAAACATGTTATCGTTGTTTACGTCTTTTCGAATTACAAGTTATTGTTTTTGCTTGTTGAAACATGTTGTCGTTGTTTACGTTTGTAGTGAGAGATAACGAAGCGATAGGCAGGCAGAGAACCTACGTCATTAACTCCCCTCCTTCTTAAAATGAAGCTTCCTCGTTTTAGATTAAATTTCTTTCTTTGTGGAGTCTTAAAAGTTCTGCTTCGTATATTTCGTTGATTCTTTGCCTTCTTGCTATTGCTCTTTTTACTTTGTAGCATTCACAGGGTTTGGATGCGCCATGGATGAGTAATACCATTATGCATAGCCCCAGGATAAGATAAATTAAGTATTGTATGGGATTTTCTTGGAGGACTGGTATCAGGATGTTGCTGAATTTGTAATCGGCATATTGTGCGCAGGACGTCTAGTTTTTCGTCATGTTGTTTGAGTATGCCATTTTTGAATTCTTGTTGATGGTTGAAATATTGTTTCCCATTAACAGTTGTGGAGTAGTTGAACTACTCCTATTAGGTCCGTCTATTTTTACACTATTTCAGGTATGCTCGTAGTCTGTGATAATATTCCCGCTTTCGAGTATTTGGAGTGGTGCATTGTTCTCATGTATAACTTCGCATTTGGTTGCTTTATTTTCTAATATATTAATAGTACAATTGTCTGGAGTCTCATATATAATTTCCTATGTAATTTTTACATTTCTTAATACGAGTAAATATATTGTTGCATTTTGATATCTTAGGATCTAACAAAAGTTTCCCTTGCTTGAGTGCTAATGGATACAGTGGGGAGCACAAATAAGTACAAATAACAAAGCAAATTAAAAAAAAATTCTTGACCTTTATTTCATGTTCAATTCTTAGCAAAATGGTTTATAAATCAAAACGGAACGCAACAAATTCGAAGAAAAAAACAAATAAAACAAAAACAACTCCAATACATTTTCTACACGTTTAGGCATGCTTTTCACCAAATGCTCTATGATTTCATTTGGAATATTCTGCCATTCCCGCTGTTCTCGCTACCAAAGCTCGTCCAGGTTCGTTGGGGCTGATTGGTACTGTCCCAACGATTGACCACAAATTCTCAATTGGATTGTGCAGGCCACTGCTTCAATTGACAATTTTTTTCGGCAAGTCATTCCTTCACGATCTTGGACATGTGCTTTGGGTCGCCATCGTGTTGAAATACGACTTCCTCCTCAGGATAGGCGCTTCTATCGACAAAATCGGATAGATGAGTCTGCAAATTGTTCAAATAATCTTCTTTCTTCATTATTCCATCGATTTTGTGCAGTGGTCCAAAGTGCCACCATGTAAATCAATCTCATACCATGACACTCCCTCCACCATGCTTCACCGTTTTTTTGACATGTTGCATTTGAATGGTCTCCCCAGGCCGGCGCCAGCAGTATTGTTTTCCATCAGACTGAAACCGATTAAATTTTGATTCGTCTGACCACACTACACGTTTCCAGTCATCTGATGTGCAATTTCTGTGTTATCTGGCGAACTTCAAACGTGACTTAACATTTTTTGCCGACAATGCAGGTTTTTGCTTTTATACCGCTGATATGTAGCCAATGTCGTGGAGGGCTCTTCTTGCAGTCCATCGACTAACGGGTTTGTTTATTGCTATAGAAGCATTTTTTGGTGTTAAAAACTTGTTCCTTTTCATCTCCGTTATCATAAGACGGTTGTCCACTTCCGTTAACATTTTTTTACGGCCTCTGACTTGTGGTTTATACCGTTTTGTTTAGAATTAAACATGAAAGAAGGGACAAAAAAACTTTTAAATTTACTTTATTATTTCTATTCTTATACAGTAATAAGTACACTACGCACAAACACGTACTCATTTGTGCTCCTCACTGTAGATTGAATAAATTACATTTTAATTTTAATATTGGATATTTATAGATAGTTATGATTGCATGATTAAAATAACAGATGTGTATATCGGCATATTCTAAAATATTTATAATAGGTAAGTCTAATGCTAAATTAGATGTTATTTGTTGAATATCTTTTAAATTTAAGTTACCTGAATAAAAATTTCCATTTTTAGCAAAACTTATTGTATTAGAACTAGGTCGTCTATTATGGCTTTAGGGTCGAGAGTTTCTAGTATTTTCTAAAATTGTGAATTAATTATCTTTTGCTTATTGTTGTTTTCTATTATCATATTTAATTTTGTCTGGATTTTAATTAAGTCATCGTGATCGGGTGTACCTGTTATAAACTTAAGAGCTGATCCTAACTCTCTAGTGATCGTCTAGTTCTAATGATGTTTGGGAGTAATTGTGATTTAAGCATTTCTATTTTATTCTGTTGAGTTTTCATATGCGAATTTCGCTATATTTTTATAAGGTGCTAGAATTTTGGAAAAGTTTGCTATATGGTATAGAAATGTAGTGTCCTGAAAAACGTATACAGGATCTGTTTCTATCATTACGTATTTTCTGTTTCTTAGATCGGTTAGATTGTCGCAGAAGGCGGTAGAGATAAAAAATAAAATTATTGTTCTTTGCATGCTTGCACTCGTATATTATCCTTATGTATAACTGTACCGTGGTTTGTAAGTATAGTATTACTCCTATTTCCGTTTACAATGTGTTTGGGGTATTTCGGCACGTTTTTGTTTCAACGGTGTGTTTTAGAGTAAACAATGTCTCCGTGCATCATTTTGGTTTTTTTCTAGTTTTTGTTTGATGTCAGGATACCCTCCTCGTTTAAAAAAAAAACGTCCTCGGGTTTTTCTCCTGTCGTCCTTGTAAGTTTGTGGCGGAGGGTTTTGTCGTTGATTGTACCTTATTTGTGGTGATAATTGGGTATCAAACTGCATATTTGTGTTGTCGTGGTATATGGCGCTGGCAATTGCATATGCAGTTTCGAGGTCTCTTGGATAGTGGCTGTATAGTGTACCGCTCATATATCTGCTGTTGAGTCCTGTGATGAAAGTGCGGACTGCGTCCTGGTTTGCGTAGTTTGCCAATACTTCATATCCCTGATCACCTGACATTTCTACTTTGGATAATGCCAAATTTAAGGCTTTTCAGACTTCACTGTGGAATTCTGACAATGTTCGTCTTTCTTGCGTTATTTTTTTCATCTCCTCTAGAAGTACATATGTATAATGACCTTTGGTCGACGTATTTATAGTCGAGTCTGTTGATGATTGCATAGAAGTTTAGCTTTGTCTTATTGTTGATTAGTATATCTGCAGCTTCTCCAACAATTTTTGAATGTTAAATTGTGAATGTTGTATAATAATTCGGATTGTTGGAAAATTGTTTGATGTTCTCCATGAATGTCCATGATCTTTTCCTCCAGGATCTATATTGGTTTTTGTCCCCATAAAAACATGGTATGGCTTCGAATTTTTTGAGGTTTATTTGGTTGGCATCAGTGATATTGGGTGTGAAGTCTTCATGTTCTACTGTTGTTATAGTTTGGAACGATTGTTGTACTTCTAAAGTGTTGACCTTTGTTTGAGTGTTCTGCCCAGTTTGTGTGAGAATCTCAATTTGTACTTTTAGTGTTGCCATATCTTCTATTGTGTGTTCTTTTTTTCCTATTGGTCGTAAGTAGTTGAATAGGTTTTGTCTTCTGATGCGTGAATCCAGTGTTGAAAAAAATCTTTCACTTTTTTTGACACTTTTTCCACTAAAAAATTGCTGTCCGCTGTTTCAGGATCTGTTTTTTTCTTGAAGTACTTGTTTTTTCATGGTATTTAATTTCCACTTTTTTAAACTATTTAGTGTTGGAAATCTTCCTTCCCGTGGAATTCTTACTTTTATCCTATTTTATAAGGACATGTGACTGCAGTCAGGATTTTGACCGGCTTGAGCCACCAGTTAATGTATATTCATTGTTTTGAATCAAAAAAATATGTTTTTTCTTTTTGCTTCGCCGAAATGAGTGCAGTTTATTTATATTCTTAAGACTGATTACAATATTTGACCTAACTGCTATTTATACTAACTAGAATGCGGTTGTTATCGTACTGTTGTTTATGTCGATAATGCAAACGCATCGGATTATTGTGTTATACAAAAAGACTGCTTAGTATAATCACGCACAAACAAATAGGTGTAGACAAAATTGGTAAGACACTATGCATAAACAAACGATAGGAAAGGCAAATAGGAAAAGGTATTGTATTGCTGGGTGATCTAGTAGGGTTACCAAGATATAACTCGCGCCTGGTTTATTTTTCTTCATGATCGGGGATTTTGTGCGAGTCCTATATTTCAACGATATCTCTTTGGCTGTTTGAGATACTATCCCGGACGAGCCCTTAGTTATTTCTACCTCAGTGGAAATGAGTAAAAAATATATAATATATAATTTGCTTGCACTTAAACGCACTTGCTTTATTTAATATATTCTTAAGACTAATTTCAATATGATATCTTAGAGCTGTTGATACAGTTTCTGAGTGGCTGTAATTGAATTATCAAATTGAATAACTACCAAACATTATCAATTGTGCCATCGCTTTTCTCTTTTACTTTGTACACTCAGCGGTTACCGATGATTTCCTCATTTTCTGGTTGATCAAATAAAATCCATTTTTCATAAGCGAATCATATTCTTCATTCATTAATTCAACTGATGTTTCTTGTCCCGGTTTCGCGGTAAAAAAATAACTTTATTCACTTTATTCTTAGGATTACTTAACACATTGTTTGTTACAAAAAGAACGAGGCTTAGCGTGTTTGCCAGTCCTTTCTATTGGTTCTATAATGTTAGCTCAGCATTTTTTGTGTGGGAAAATTTCATTGCGCTCGACGCTCGTGAGTTAATGTATATTCATTGTTTTAAATCAAAAAAATGTTTTTTTTTTTTCTTTTTGCTTCGCCAAAATGCGTGCAGTTTATTTATATTCTTAAGACTGATTACAATATTCGATCTAACTGCTATTTATACTAACTAGGATGCGGTTGTTATCGTATTGTAGTTTATGTCGATAATGCAAGCGCATCGGATTATTGTGTTGAAGTATGTTTTCCGTATTGCAAGATAATGAAACATGTTATCGTTGTTTACGTGTTTTCGAATTACAAGTTACTGTTTTCGCTTGTTGAAGCATGTCGTTTACGTTTGAAGTGAGAGATAACGAACATGCGGTCGTTGTTTACGTTTTTAGTGAGAGATAACGAAGAGATAGGCAGATAGAGAAACTACGTTATTAACTCGCGCAAGTTAAGGCAGCCCTAAACGACGAGCATGCTCGCCGAACATGCTCGTTTGCGTTATTCCCTACGTCCGCTTTTACACAGGGCATGAGTTTGATGCGAATGTTTTGGTTATTTTCTTTTGAACTGTCATTCTGTGATTCGCGTATTTTTACACGAAGCCTTTTTCTCATTATTTGATTTTTCATGTTATTTGACACCTCTCTTTCATTTCATATTTGGTGCTCAGTGTCGAAAGTTGAAAGTAAAATTAATTATAAAAACAAAAATGGCATTTGCAGAACTACACAATTTATTGGACTCTGCGGAAATGATTCTGGATGGTATGGATACCGACTGCAGTTCGGACGAAGAATTTTTGATATTTGTGAAGATGCTCTGGGAATAGTAAAGGGGGGGGGGGGAATGGGTTAAAGTGTGGAGGAAAAAAGACCTGTCCAGGGAGCATTCAGTTTCTTGACAGCCGAACTAAAAGTGAATGATAAAGCATCGTTTTTAAATTATTTAATACTTTTGACCTGCTTTTGTCACTGATTGAAAATGACAATCAGTCATTCACCAGACGCAATTTCACCAGCGGAAAAATTGGCAGCTACTCTGAGATTTTTATCAACGGGTGAATCATTCACGAGCATCAATTACCAAACCAGACTATCACCATCTTTTCTTTGTAAAGCCATCCCAGAAGTTTGCAACGCACTTTGGAAAAACTTCAAAAATCAATATTTATTTGATTTTGTTTGAATTTGATGATTTTTGATTTAAAAAAATATATATATATATTTCTAGAAAGAAAATCACTTGGAAAACCGAGTTTGTTCTAGAAAAATGCATAGCTTTGCGATTTAATGTTACTTTAAACCAAAAAACGTAGTGATTCATATATGCATCACCATGCATTAAAGGCCACTCTGACTCACATAAACTCTTAGATCAGGGGTTTATTTTATTTTCATAGAAAATTAAAGTTTACAGTAAAAAGTAAATAGAAAAATTATTATAAACATTAAAGAAATTAAATAATTAATAATTAAAAAAAATCCGCTAATAAAAAAGGAACTATTATTGTACGTAGTGTGAAATTCAATAAAACAATTCCTCTCTTTGTTAAGGAATAGAGCATTTTTGCATTTAGAACATATTATGAATGTCTGACCGACACAGTTGGGGTTTTTACACCTCAGTCCGTTTTCGCCCCAAAGAGGAAAATGCTGTATGCCATCACACCTGACTTCAATGGGAGGTATGGCCTGTGTAGGTCCCTTTTTTTTCTTGGAGTGCTGGATTTTAACTCCAGTCGATGGTCTTCCTCTTTTTGGTGTCACTGCTACACCCAGAAAGCATAATGTAATTACTAATGCTTTTCGAAACTCAATTAGTTTCATAGTTTGGAGTCCCTTCTCTTTGTACAATCTTTTGTGTAATACCCACACATTTACAATAGAAACGTCAAGCAAATGTTGGAAAACTCGCATATACCATTTTTTAGTCTTCATTGTAATCCTGTACCTTCCTATCATGCTAATTATATTGCTTAACGATAGCTGGACATTTTTTAGTTTTCTATCAAATATTTGCAATGTGGTTTCGGGATGAACACCGACAAAAGTTGACGGAAATGTTACGCATTTGTTGTCCTTCCAAACTATGGAAGTAATTTCATTTTCGTCGTAAGATGCAACGAACTCTTCAGAAGTGCATCTAAGCTGAGATTTAAAGTCATGGACTGTTGGCAATTTACAATTTGGAATTCTATTCCTTCTAATTGTACCCAAAGATAAGATTCCTGTTATTTAAAATGAATTTGAAGCATTATGTACAGTATAGACACTTTACTTACTTAAACGAGCCAAATACATTTGTAGCGCAATGGAAGTGTAGAAATTTTCAAAATAAAGCTTGAAATTTTGATAACGTGGAACTTCCCTAGTAAGACTTACTACAATATTACTACTAGCTCTTAAGTCTGTTTCTGAAGCTAATCTCTTAGCTTCAATATTTCCCAACCCAGTGTATATTTCAAATTTGTAGGCGTAGCCAGATACTCCACATAATACAAAAATGTTAAAGCCCCATTTGTGAGGCTTAGCCGGAAGCTATTGCTTAAAGTGATGTTTGGACTTTTAAGCACAAATTTGTTCATCGACTGACAAACTCTTCCATGGGGACCGATAAAAACTTTTTCTGAAGAGAGTTGATAACAGGGCAAATTTTGTGAAGTTTGTCAAAGTCCGAGTGGTTTCTATCAGTTATTGCTAACATATTGTTATTGAAATGTAAAGCAGCTCGAATCTTCTCAAAATGATTGACGGTCATTGCGTTTTTAACGATATTATACGAGAATTCCCAAATACTTTTGTAGTTCTACATCATTCAAGGTAAAGTTCTGTACCGGATTTTTTGACGTTGAATAGAAATTCGTTTCATCGACAATTTTTTGAGCAAATTACCATCAAAAAAGTACTTGAAAATTCGTATGGGGTTTTCGAGGTCAGAGATATTTCTAGGAAGTTCGCCTGAACCCTTGAAAGCTATTTTTTCCTCGTCTAAAATCAAATTTCTTCTTTTCCATATGAGATTTTTTATGTTTACTGTGGTATGGATAGTATTAGGTGTATAAGCGATATCAGTAGCTGTAACATCATTTTCTATGACTTCCAAATTCAGCTCAAGTGATTCCTGTGTTCCAAGCAACTGCTCTAAATCATTTTCCGTTAGTAGTTTAAAAATGATGTCTTCTTTCGGAATCAATTCATCGAGCTCTGAATCCTCAGCATCATCTTCACTTTCAATTGGGATATCGCAGAAAAACAAATCACGCATTTTATCCTCAGATATTATTTTTCCATCTACCTTGTATTCCATTTTGCTTTTTTTTTCACAAAATTCTTTTTCACCACTAAAATCAAAAAATATAGCAGCTATTCCTGGCTATTGCTTTCCTTATAAAACGAAAATAATACGAACAAAAAACCTTCTAATGCATGGTGATTCATATATGAATCATTACAAAAAATCAATATTACACAAATCAACAAAAATCAACAGCCAAAAACACGGGGAATATGAAAATATTTTTTCCAACTTACTTTTTAAAAAAAAAAATACTTTTTTTCACTGGCAGAAAGTTTATTTTTCATCTACTCACACGACATGCGCCTCACTATATGCAGAATTTGCAAACAACCCTACGCGCAAGAGAATAATTTAAGGAATTTAATACAGACAACAGTTTTTCATTCAAGCGAGTGTTTTACAAAAAATCGTTAAAACACCGTTATGATTCAAATATGAATCACCATACACTATAGGGTTAAAGGTAAGTATTTTTTATTTATTTTAAATTTTGACTTAAATAAGATCTTCATCTTCGAAGCAAAAGATTCCCATGATCCTCCTGGTGTTGAAACCGCTTCGCTTGACTGGGAAGCAGTATTATCTCTTAGACGCTTTCGCGGAGAATTTTTTGGATTGCCCAAGATGCTTTCCTTTTAATTGCTTCATTGGTGCTCTTGACGGCCAGCATGTTGCATTCAGAAGTTTAAGAAAAGATGGTGCATATTATCACAACTACAAAGGAACTAACAGCATAAATTTACTGGCTTTGACAGATGCAAGTTGCAGATTGATTTATGTGAACATAGGATACAATGGACGAACAAATGACAAATGACAAAATATTATTGATAATACAGCCAATAAGTTTCCACTTGATAAGGTTGTGGGAGAGAAAAGAGTGCTTCCATATGTGATTGTTGGAGATGATGCTTTTCCTCTTCAAAAACACAATGAAGCCATATCCATTTAAAACAAAATGTGAAACAAAAAGAATTTTCAACGTAAGACAGAGCAAGGCATGTGGTTGAGCATACCTTTAAATGGAAGATTTAAAATTCTACAGTCAACTACAGTCAATGGGTCGAACATGTTGATGTTGTCACACAAGCTTGTTGCGTCTTGCATAATTTTTTAATGAAGCATAACTCTAATGAAATGAATTCATTACTAGCAATTTCATCTTCTGCTTCCTCAGTAAGAACACACATACAAGGTCAAACAGTTGATAATCCCCGTAAAGGGGCAGCGGGGGTAATACGCCATACTTTTGCTGTATATTTTTGTAACGAAGGGAAAGTGGATTGGCAAAATAAACAGATATAAATATTTTTGGGGTAAATCAAAATCCGAGCCGTCGTGTTCATTTGCTTGGTTGGATGGACCAGAAACGTTTTGCTCGTTTTAAAAAACAAATATTGAAGAACGTAGGTTATTTTAATTAAATAATAGTAGAGTTTTAAAATTCTTAAACTTACCTCTTCAATGTTTGAAACGGCTGGTCTTAATTTGCAGTGACTTTTTAAAAAAACTAATTGCTCATAGCACCAGAGTTTAGGTTCATAGAGATCATCAGCACCAGCTCCACTTTTTTTGGAATTTTCATATTCACGGAACTCCTTCGAAAACTGAGTCCGCAGTGTGTGCAGTTTCCTTTTATTTGCATCTGCTGTGATACTTGGTTCTAAACTCTTTAGAAAATCTAATAGACTTTCCAATGCATCCACTTTTTTTTACTCTATCTATATAATAAGGGTGGCGAGCGAGGGTCATACAAAATCGGGTACATTTCATAGTTGAAAATTAGCTCGCTTGTTAATTCTTTCGTCCATTTAAATTCATCCGCCATAATAAAATGTTGTGTTCGTAACAACAGCCAAAGAAGTAATGAAGCAAATGCGAAAAAGAAAGGAAAAGAAGAAAGAGAAATGTCAAAAACATGCAAAGCAAATCTTGCCCGCATGTATCGGGAATTTTTTTTTTGTTTTATTTTCCCTCTCATCCCCTCTCATCCCCTCTTTTGCATTTATTTGAATCTTACTAAACATGCGCTGTGTAAGAGTCGTCTACACGACGAACACATTTGGCCAGCATTTATTTCGTGTTGATTCTTCATACTGTGAACATGTGCGATAAAAAAGCGCAAGTGGTTGCACTTATGGTGATTTATTTATGTGAAAGAAAAGAAAACAAAACAAATAAAAAAAGAAAATGGATGAAGGACTGGCTGTATAAACGCAATAGTCGTTCACATGTTAAGTTATTAAAAGAGTTGGAAATAACATTTCCAGAAAATTTTAAAATTTTTTTGCGAATGGATGCCATAACATACGCAGAACTTCTTTAAAATTACCCCGTGTATACAAAAAAAAAAAAAAAAATGCAATTACACCAAATGAAAGATTGTCTGCAATATTGCGATTCCTTGCTTCTGGACAAAGCTATGAAAATCTAAAATTTTTAACAAATATTTCTGCCCAAAGCCTGAGAATTATAATAATATTAAAATAATATTATATAAAATATATAATAATATTAAATATATTAAAAACATTTATTAAAGTAGGTATATAAGGTATTATACGAATAGCACATAATTAATAATTATTCTTGATATTATGGATCGTTGAGAAAATGTTGGATTGGCGACTGAAGTGTTTCGTTAGAAATTAACTGTTTCTCCGGCGGGAAAAGCTGATGGTGATAACGGAGAACATGATGCTGCATATTGTCTAGTTGATGACATAGATAAACCAGGCGGAAATGGAGAAACAGAGTTTGAATGGCTGTAATGAACACTCGGATGCATAAAATGGGGAACTGATTGTCCTCCCAGACTAATGGAACTCCACGTGCTTAAATTTCCCAGTTGTCTTTGAAGAATCGCATCATCAATAAATCGTTTGCCGAACAATTTTTGACGCTCGTCCATTTTTTGGAAGCCAACAGCCCATGCTGTTTTTTTGCTCTCGGTTCCTAGAACAATAAAAAAATATTAATACATAAATAAATAATACAAAAAGTAAAATAAAAAAAAAAATTCAATAATTCAAATAATTTCATATGCCAAATAATGCACAGGAGTGGAAATCAGTTGCTGCCGAATTTGAAAACAATTGGAATTTCAACCATTGCATTGGTGCTATTGATGGCAAGCACGTGAATATAGTTAAACCAGCTAAATCCGGCTCTTACTATTTTAACTATAAAAAACAATTTAGCATCGTGATGATGACCCTAGTGAACGCAAATTATGAATTTCTATGAATAGAGGTAGGCATCAATGGACGAGCATCTAATTCTGGTATATTTGGTCAGGCACAATTGGAATACAACTATGATGAAGGTCTTCTTAACCTGCCAGAACCACAAAAACTACCATTATATGATGATGTACTTCCTTATGTTATAGTTGGAGACGATGCGTTTCCGCTTTTGAAAAACCTAATGAAACCATTGTTGGTTTTCCATCGATGTTCGTAGTTTTTAAAGATGAGGAATGGTTATTTCTCTGTCGTTTTGTATATTCGAGGGAGAATAATCTTTTCATTCCCTGGTTTCGTAGTTCGATTGTGGCTTTCTGTATTTCACGGACTGCCTGGTTTATATTTCTTCATGATCGGGGACTTTGTGCGAGTCCTATATTTCAAGGATATCTCTTTGACTGTTTGAATATTAAATAAGTATACTATCCTGGACGAGCCCTTAGTTATTTCTACCTCAGTGGAAATGAGTAAAAAATATATAATATATAATTTGCTTGCACTTAAACGCACTTGTTTATTTAATATATTCTTAAGACTAACTTCAATATGATATCTTAGAGCTATTGATATGGTTTCTGAGTGGTTGTAATTAATTTATCATAAGGATGGATTTTGACACATATGAAGTATTATTAAATCTTCTTACACCGCTAATTTATAAAAAAAAAAAATACTCAAATGAAGGATGCGATTACTCCTATGGAATTCGTATGCATACTTAAAATTCTTGTCCACAGTCCATCGGAAAAACTTTGATCGAAACATCAGAAGCAATAATTAAAATCTTAAAAAATAAAATAAAGGTAAGAAAACTTCTATTTTAACTAGTTTATTTCAATTCACATAACAATAAAAAATAAAAAAATCGATATGTCAAAATATGTCAAAAAGCGGAAAAGAAAACACGACGGTTACTTCGAGTATACTAAGTGAACTGAACTTATTTATTAAAAAACAAATGAAAGTCTCCACACAATAGTATTGCCATATCAAATATTACATCTTTCAGTAGTGGCCAATAGTCAAATTGGTTTGGTGCATGATTGTAGTACATTACAAAAATGAGTCCAATCATGAACATGACCCTACATCGGTCAATGGAATATTTTGGTTATTATTCCTATTATACCATATATAATAGGTCTCTTATTGGTACACAAGAGATGAAAATGAATAAACTTTTACGGAGCATAACTTTGAAAAAGAGGACCAAATGACCAAATGGAAACAATTTGACTAAAAAATTAACAACTTAGTCATAAATGACTAAAGTGGCAACCGCGGAACCAGTATGAGAATCGGGTTCTCCGTGCCGATGCGCGCGATGATCAAAAAGAAAAACGTTTGAGGATTTTGAATTAATAAAATCTTTCAATAGTAGGTACTGAAATTGTGTAACTGTAAGCTTAGCAGAAACGACTAACTATTAGGATTTTAATAAAACACTAATACGTATGTCTTTATCAGTCACGATGACTGCTTTATTTTGAATCTATCTTAAGACTACTTTTCAATTGATTTTCTTCCGTTTATATATTCGTCGTGGAGCTACAATTTAGAGTAACGAACTCTATGAAAACACTTACAATATCATAATTTATGTTGACATAGGATTGGGGTTCAGAGTTTTTTGTCATATTTATGTGATAACAAATTCAAAGTAGGTTATGCGCGTTCGATGCACTTAGTATCGCCGCACTTGAATTTTCGTAAACATCTTTTGCTTATGCGACAATTCAAGTGGATGTCGATAAGTCGCTATCGCTTCACTTTTGGTTCGCGATCGATACATTCGAATATCGTTCTTTTTATTTATGTGACAACTGAAGTGTATGAGTTCTCATGTATTCAATTGTCGAATCTTTCTGTTATTTATGAATTAAATAGACGCCTCAAGTGTATGGGTTTGATTGCATTGAGTCGTCGTAGTTTCTTAAATGATGTGAATTTGGTCAATGTTACGATTATGATCTGTAACTCTTAGCCTCAGTGATTAGAGATAACACTTCGTCAGTATTGAATTCTACAGAAGCGGCGTTAGATCTGCTGGAATTATTCAAGAGTGAGTTAACAGCGGAATTATTTACTTTACTTAGCTCTGCTAGGCGGCGTCGTTGTGATGATCCTGTTGACTGCTTGAAGAAGGCACTACTGCCACAGAAGTTGGTAGGAAGCACACTTCAATTTCTTCAAGCCATTCAACGTACTTCGGCAAGTTTACTTTACGTTACTTCGATTCGTTTTTCCAAGCCGTCAGGAATCACATTTTCCACTCCTCAAACTCCAACATGGCTTGAAAAATTTGACGCAGCCGCCCGAGTTTTGATTTACTGCCTTTGATAGACAGCCAAGTATCTAGTACAAGCTTTCTCTTAAAAAAAGCACTCAATACTAATACCTACTACAAAAAAAGAAATTGTAAAAATCGGAACAAAAATTAATTAAAATTTCGTAGCAAGTGACTAGTAGACCCTGACTAACTCCTGCAAAGGCAAGAGAAGACAACAAAGTTAATTTATCCCAAAACATAGAAATGCTAAGCTACATTTTAATACCAAATTCAATTCTACAACTACACACAAGTATGAGTATAATAATTCATAACAAATTTCAAAAAAAAAAACAACATAAGAAATATCTCGCCGTAGCACCAGATAAAAAAATTAATGATATAATTAAAATTCAAAATACATAGATAAATAGAGAGTACATTCATTAACTTGAAAATCCATTGCTATGTAACAGGGTGACGAACAAGTTTGAACTTCAAAGCACGTGACGCGACTTGAACTAATTAGCGCTTGATGATAACAATGTTGACACTAATCCGATGTGTTCACTTCCAATGCAGAAAAAAGAATGTTTTAAACAATGAATTGCGAAACCTTTTATATCATCAGGTAGTGTGACAATTAAAGGGTAATTGAGCGATTAAGCAGGGCTTAGTTCAATCACAGAAATCTGCGGCCTATGACATTCTATGGCACCACTGTGCATCGCTCTGTAATCGAGAAGGCATGCTTTCATAAAATTTTTTTACTAGCTCTGGTGAATTTTCATTGTACCAAGTAAATTTAATAATGTCCTCTAGTTTTTGAATATTACTGGGCTTATAATGGCGTATTTTTTCCTTTATTATGGGCCAAAAGTTCTCAATAGGATTGAGGACTGGGCAATTCCAGGCCATGGTAGAGACTCTATTCTCAAACTATCTTTATATACCTTAGCCTATGTAAAGAAAAAAAGTTAATTAACTTTAATTTTTTCAAGAAAATTTAAAAAATAAAAGAAAATGTCCAATCTGTCCTTACTGATTTCGATCGATGACATGGTACAGAATCATCTTGAAAGACCACTGTTTATACGTGTTCAGTTAAAGCCTCGATTGTGGGCAAAACGCTTTTTTTATAATTTCTATGTAAACTGCCGAGTTTACACTACCTTTTAGCAATATGGTATAATTTCTCCAACACCATGACTGGTTATTGCTCTCCAGACCATAATGTATGCCAAATGCTTTACAGTACTCTGTACACATTCATCGCTGTATCATTCATTCTTTCTACGACACACCTTGACTCCTGAATCTGGACCAATCAAATTTATTTTGCTTTCATCAGAGAAAATTATTTTAGCCCAATCATATACTGTCTAACTTGTCCTTTCTTTACACCAATTTATTCGCGTAGATTTAAATTATTTTCCTTTAAATGACATTTTACAGATGAGCTGCTTATTACTCTGCAAAAGTTTGACGTTTCGGAACGCTTTTTCAACAAAACTTTTAAAATTAAAATTACAAATTTAGAGTTGAAACGAATTTTTAGGAATTTAAACGAATCTTAAATTTATTTACAATTAGGAAATTATTAAGAAATTACAGAAGCAGACGTGCGGCAGGCTTATCCATGTTAAAATCTAAGCTACTCCGGAGAAAAATTCCGAAATCTACGCATTTTTTTTAAAACTATTGAAAAATATCCCGAAGATATTTTCTATAGGATACAATGCAAGTAATATTGTAAAAAATTTTATTTGAAAAATCATAATCATATATTTAATTGCAGAATTTGCATAATATGTTGGAAGTTTCATTTTGTATTCAGCGTACTGGTCGTCCAGTGTATTCTCTTAAACAATGTCTTTATGTTACGCTTTAGAAGTTGTGTAATTTAAATTGTTACAGGGAAATTTCTATAGAATATTTCTGAAAACCATAAAGGTCATTTCCCAGTTAAAGCATATTTCCCAGTTTCCATTCAGCGAACTCACACAACATAAAACAATGCATGATTTCCAAAAAAGCCGGTCTCATCCGTTTCCATTTGTTTTCGGGTGTATCGATGGGATGCATGTTTCTATATTATTTCTATTCCATTAGCTTTTATAACCGCAACGGATTTTATTCTGTAATTGTTCAAGTAAGTTCAATCTTTTCTGTTTATTTTCATTCAAGTTGTTGTTGATAGCAACATGAAATTCATTGATGCCTTCGTCGGATATCCAGGGCTTTTTCCCTTTCAACATCCACCTTCTTTTCTTCTACTCTTAACTTATCTTTTTCCAAATTAATCAACTCCCTGAGCATCTGTCTGTCATCTGTATGTCATTTTTCATAAAATCCAAAATTTCGCATCGTAGTCGCTTTTTTGCCGTGGTCACTTTGTAGTTCCGGTCGTGGATCAGTCGATGGAAACTCCGATAATGTGCTGTCATCGGAGGTCTCCGTGTACAACAATGTGAGATCCCACTGGTTTTGTCACGCTTTTGATTCTTTTATGTGTGATCATAAGATTTAGGAATTTTCTATAAATTGCATCCTTGGAAAATGGGAATTTAGGATCCACTTCTTGAATATGCTGGAGCAACCTCTGCCCCAGAACTGATGGCTTTTTATTGTACACTTGCTGGTAAAGTCTGTTTCATGTCCCAATCTGCAGCTCAAAAGCAGCATCTTCTGTTCATGTTTCCACTTTTTTCACTGAAAAACACAACAATAACTAAAAAATAAACAATTAATAAACAATAATTTAAGACTTTAAAAAATATTATGCTTACCCCTCTGTAGACGTCATTTTCTGTTTGCAAATGTCAAATGGAAGCATTGAAAAATTATCGATGCGTAGTTTGATCAGTTAATGCGCATCGATAACGTTTAGGATGCGTTTAGAAACTTGCGATTTTGTCAAAACTTTTTCTTTTGATTTTGGAACTGTTGACTTTGCATTTGGTACTCACCCAATCTTACCATCAATGGCGTATGCAATGTTTGAATCGCATATTCAATATATTTTGACTCCATATTTTAAAGGTTTGTTTGCGATGTTTTTTTTTAACACTTTTATTTTCCGAAATTCAAACATATGTATTTACATTTCTTCCTGCGAAGCCTTTTGGCATATCTGCAGAGGATTATTTTTCAAGAGCAAAGATTCTCTGTGTAATGGTTTAAATTAAAAATTAAGTTAATAAATACATACACAAATGCAATTCGGCATAATTAAGGGACTTACAGATAAAATGCAAAGTTTTGAAATTCAAAAACGAAAAAATTAATAGTATATAATAAATTACAGACCCATATCTGGTCGAATACGGTTGGGTCGCTATGCTGTAGTTGTCTCTTGCCATACGCATTGTAGGTAATCGTAAATTTTTAACATTTTTTTTGGCTCTTCTTGTGTTCTGCTGATGATCTATCAGGTCTTTGAAGGAGGTGTCATCGTAATATTCAAGAGTCATTTGGAATATTTTTTGGACACTTAAAACCTTGAAGCTGAACAACACAGGACGTTGTTGTTGGGATGTCGAGTTTGGGTTTTCTTCACAATGGAGTTTTGAAGAACTTGCAGCTAATTAATGTGCGTAGCTAATGCGTTTTCCCATGCTTGTATGCCGTATCTCAGTTTTGACTTCACAAGAGCATAGTGTATACCTGTTTTTGTATTTCAAACGTGGAGTAGTATCCAAAGTACACCACAGCATAAAGTGCTTGCCTGAGATTGGAGCGGAGTTTTTCTACGTGTACATTCCCTAGAAGATGGCTGTCGATGGTTACCCCAAGGTATTTGTATGTCTCGACTAATTCGATTTCTTGGTTCGATAGGACTTTTTTACATGTGTGCCTTTTGAGGGTTACTCTCAGGTCAGTGGCTTTGTGGTGTGTCCCCCGGATGTGCATCATTTTCGTCTTCGCTGCATTTAAAATCAGGTTATTATCATGACACCAGTTTAAAATTTTATCGAATTCCTCCCATATTACTTGTAAGCCAGTGGCAAGACACCTATGTCTAAAGACTATCGCTGTATCATCCGCGAACGCGAATGGAATGACATTTGCAAAGACTCGCATTAGCTTGTTTGTGAAAAGTATGAATAACAGCAGTCTCTTTACTACGGGCGTTCTTATTTTTAAATTCAAAAGTTCTTCCACTTAAATGGTCATGAAGCCAGTCGGCTAAGGTACCTCTGTTTCCAAGTCGCCTTAAAGCTTCTATCAGCTTCGCATGATTCAGGGTGTCAAATGCTTTGCTAAAGTCTATAATTATGACAAAGACGTGATGGTTTTTGTTGAGGCTTGTGTTAATGGTATTCGTAAATTCACCAAGGAGTTGCCCTGTAATTTTTCTTTTTTAGAACCGGTACTGTTTTTCATGGATTATCTTGTGGTTATTAACAAAATTTAGAACCCACTTGACTACCACTTCTTCTAAACATTTTTCTATCACTGGCAGAATTGAAATCAGCCTATAATTTTGTACAGTGTTTTTAGCACCACATTTGTAGATTGGTTTTACATTAGATGTTTTCAATATATTTGGTATCTTGCATTCATTTAGACTCTGGTTAATGATCCTCGTGATAATTGGAGAAAATTCTTCCGCATGCATTTTAATGTCTCTCGTTTTAATGCCATCAATCCCTACTGATTTGTTTTGATTCAGTAATGTTAACATTTTATAAACCTCTTCAACGCACGTTTCCTCTATGAAGATGGAGTTGTGTAGGGTTTTATTGATGTGTGTTGACGTTATGTTATCACAATTGTGATTGCACCTCCAAATTTCATGGTGCAAAGCTCAGTGCACGCTTAATGAAACCACTTTTTGCAAGTATCGCAGCCTATATTTTTAAGACCATCTTCCTCGGCGTCTGTGTCGAGCTCATCCTCACAAAAACCGCAAAATTGTTTCGGTTTGTTTTAGGTATAGTTTTCTTGTCTTTTTATTTTTCTTCATCGCAGCTTTTTGATTTTTTCGTTCAGTTCTTAGTTATTTAATTTTTTTCTGGTGTGCATAAAATTCCTTCCACTTGCAAGATGAAATAGACATTGCTTCAAACGTTGCTTGGGTGAACTCAAAATAATTGCTATCCAGATAAACTTCATTATTGACGATATTCGGCGATGGTTCTGGTTCAAAATTTGGATGGGTTGGTGTACCAATGTGTAATTCAAAGGATTCTGGTAATTTCGTAAGTTCAATGTTCTTTCTAGTATCTGATAGAATTTTGAGCAAAAGTTCAAAGTTCAAGTCATTGCTTAGAAGCTCGTTTTTAAGAGATGATAATACTTCTACTGTCGTAACAAGCTTTTGTATAGTTACAGCATTGTTTTTATCGATTAAAGTGTCTGCAGCAATATGTTCAATGGTTTCCAAGTGTTTTGTACGCATTTACTGTAGTCTACTGCGTTTGGATTAAAAGGGTAAATACCACACTTTTGAAAAGCGTTTCGTACAATTTTAGAACGATCTTTCTTATCTAGGACGATTTTAAGTGCTTTACAGAAGTTTGTTATTGTAACAGTCTTGTCGGTGCTTTCAGGCATACTCTGCCTTTCCCTCACTGATACCTTATAATCACTTTTATTGCCTTTAAACGCTCCTATATCTGCGGGTTGCATGATGTGTGTTGTGTTAGGAGGAAGTGAACAGAGGATTATTTGATTGTTAGAACAAAACTCGCATAAGGCCATTGACAAATGAGGCTTATGTCCGTCAACCAGTAAAAGAACCGGTCATTTGACATAATTTTTGTTAAGCCACCTGCTAAAATCATTTGCAGCATATTCATAGAAAGTTTCCGACCTCATCCACCGCGTTTCAGAACGACCAATAATTCAATCTTCCGGCATATTTTGAACGAGTTTTGATGGAAAGTTTCGTAAATAAGGGAACACAATTTCAGGGGGTAAAATCACTCCGTTGGCACTAAAGACCAAAAGAGCCGTCAAGTTTTCTTTCTCATTTAATGATTTTACTTCATAAAGATTTTTAAAACTCCTTGGACCAATGACTTTTCCTGTTTTTGGGGAAAAACTAAAAAACTAAAAGAAGTTTCGTCTCCGTTATAAATTGGAGTGGGGTCATCCAAAATATCAGAACCGTTAATTTCTTTTAAGTAGTTTTTAAATTACAAAACCAGTTGCGCATAATTTCTTCCGTAACGATTGCTCTGGCCTAACATAGTGATTCTGAGACCCGTAAGCTTAACTCCTTATGTCGCTTTAAAAAATTGTAATACCACTTCTTGCCGGGTCTATCGTCTTTGAACGGAGTTTTTCGCTTTTCATCCCTAACTATCTTTTGAACCACATCTAAGAGTTCGTTAAATTTTTGGGGAAAACCACATTTGGCAATATTTATTAACCATTCCACAAGCCTGATATGTTCGATTCATTGGGTCCGACAAAGACAACTAAAAATGTAAAATTTCCTTGATCCAAACACTAAGGAAAAAGATGTTCGAATACTGGTCCAAAAGATTTTGTTACATTTACTAATTTAAATACGTAAAAAATTGTGTTGTTGCCTTCAATATTTGAAGCCTGAAAACGAGAAAAACATTTTGAAGAGATTGCCTTTATTCGAACACTTGTGTTCACAAGGAAACTTGTGACAATTTAGTTCCCTATGATCGAACAGTAAAAATATTATAAAATTTACTTACTTTTCAGATGAAACTTTAATTAAACGAATAGTAATAGATATAATAGAATTAGATATAATATGTAATGGAATGTATTGACCTTAATTTAAACACAAAACACGCAGTTTCCCACAACACTGGCAACAGTTCTTTTCTATTTAAACCTCATATGACCACTTTCTCTGAAACCTCAACACAAACTGCTACTTATTATAACTTTGACATTAACCCTTTGTTTCCAGAGATGTCAATATTTATAGATATTTTTATTAAACTTTGAAATCTAGTAAAAATGTTTAATTAACAATGAATTTAAATAAAAAGAAAAAAAATTAACTTTTTTAAATCGTTTATTTAAGTTGTTAGAAGTGGTTTCGCCACGTAACTAGTAGGAAACTAGGAAAAAAGTCCAACTTCGCAGCAAGAACAGGACGATCTTGTACGATGAGGCTCAGATACTGTACTATAATGTGTACACCGCCGTGATGAGCCGTGTTTCGGCAAATGATCACATTTGTCAAACCTTTTTTCAAACGGCACTTGGGCTTGAGGAACTTTGGCCCGATTTTCTTTTTGTTGTTTTAATTGTCTTGCTCCTAACAAGGTCCTTTACCACACGTAAGCCAAAACCTTCTTTGGTACCTGTTGTAGTTTTCCCGTTATAGATCTGAAACTGGCACACATATCCTTTTTCGTCAGCTCTTATCCATACCTTGTATCCCCGTTTGATAGGTTTCAGGGGGCATGTATTGTCGAAAACAGCTCCGTCCCTTGAATTTTATCATTGATTCAAATTATTAAATGAATTATTAATTTATTAAATGGCTTCAGTGACGATAAAAATGTTTTCGATAGCTTCGCTATGAGGGGGCGCAACTTATAAAGTATATCAAAATTTCTAGATGTTCTTTCTGATTGTCGCAAACTGTCATTCAAATGAATATGACTAAGAAGCCAGGCAAAACGATCCCTCGAAATGAGTGAACAAATGTAATTATCTCTGAGTTGAGACATAGATGACGAATAATCGCAATAACTTGGAAGTTTGGAATGTAGCTTTCACTATTTCCTCCGGCATACAAATTAGTTTAGAACGCAATATGTTCAATTAATTCCATTGGAAATAAATGGAGAAATACATTGGTAGGTGTTTCTAAGCCTTCAGGAATAGTGGGACCTGTTTCTTCTTCAAACTCTCTTTTCGTATCTTGCAAATATTTCTTTGATGTCGCTTAGCCCTCTATTTTTGTTGAAGAATAGATAAAGGAAGGTCATCTTCGCTAATCCATCTCTCGTCATGTTCTTCTTGAGGATCGTTGACAAAATCAATTTCCATGGCATTTGTTTCTAATAGATTTTCAACATTTGCTTCAGAATTTTCTAATTCTTCACCACCACTCTCAGATTCGATATCTGATGGAATTTCGTCAAAAAAATCTGAAATTCGTCAGAACCCATTGCCTCCAAGTCAAGTCTAAGATATCGATCATTGTCTAAAATTACCAAAAAAAAAAGAAAACTTTATTCTCTACTGGTTTTACCGCGAAACCACATCCGAAAACATTGATGAATGGGTCGCATTACATAACTTGCTACAAACTATATTTTTTATGACAACAAAATAATAAATTCTTGCATTTACGCACTCTACTTACTTGCCATTCTCAAAAAAAAAAAAAACTAAATATTAATAAAAATTACTGAACAGCAAAAACCACTTCAAATGACACAAACTATCAAACTGATGCACTATAAATTCACTTACAATGCACTGATCATTACCGGTGCAAGTGGATGTGGTGTTGAAAATAATACTGTAGTTTTGGATTATTTTTATTGAAGTATTTTATTTCTAGAGGAAACAGTTTTAATAAATATTAAATTAATTCGAATTAACTTACCGCAGTTTGTACTTCCATCCACTTCGCCTTCTCTAGCTTGTTTAAAGGGAAATGTCATTTGACGAAAGTACAAAACCGTGGTTAGAGAAAGAGAAAGGTAATGAGCACTGAACAGTCTGAGCAATAGGTGGCGATACGTTAACATAGAGTGTTCTGCGACAACCGGAAACAATTGTTTACCGTCATAAAATGATTAACAGTTCGCAGAAATACCCATAATTTTTCCACCTAACCACTAGGAAAATATAGAAAAAATATTGAATGTGTGGTTTCACTGTGAAACCATTAGAAAGCAGTGTTAATTGTTCCAGCTGCTGATTTCTAATGGTCAAGGGGGATAATACAATTAGGATTTCGCATTTGAAGAAGTAAGAAATAAGGGAAACAACACAGTTTAGATGGTCTGTTAATAAAATGTTCGGCTACTGGGAGGGTTTCAATTTAATTTAATTTAAATTGAACTCGATAAAATATTTGAAAATTCCGTGTTGAGTCAATGGCCCTTTGTGTTGTTGCTGTGCAGTGTATTTCGCAATGGAAATTGTTCATCCCTGGCTTTCTCTCTTTCGTGTGCGTAATTCGTTTAGGAAATTGTAAACAATCCAGATTTTCGTGAAAGTGTAGTGTTGTTTTGAACTGCAATTTGCGAAATGTACTGTTTTGTATCTGGAGAAAAAAAAAACTTAAAAAAGAGCATTTTTTTTTTTTTTGCGCGAAAAAGACAAACGCATATTCTAAAAATAAAATAATGGCGCGTTTAGGTTTTGTTATATTTTATTATTATAAACATATAGCATTTGTTTTGGTATGTGGGTAAGGTAAATCCGAGACAAAACTGTGTTTATTTATAAACTTATAACCAGTAGCTATAAATTACATATATCTACTTATAAAAATATTTTTTACTTGTTCATTAATGCTGCTACTGTTGTTGTGATTTGTTGTCTTTCCCTTGTTGTTGCTAATGTTGTGTAAATTAATTAAACTCTTGTGGTTAATTGGAATAATTTTATAGTCTTTGATAATAGTATTTAGTTATTTGAATAACTAATCACTGTACGACTTCACTGCACAACTTGGAATACAGCTTCACCGCACAGCCTTGAATAAAAAAATACAATTTACTTTTATAATTTTGTATTCTTCTCGGATACACATCTGACTATGCATTAGACACTTGTTCTTCACCCTAGACCGTCATACTTATTTTTTATACACTTACGTCATCCTTCGTCTTTTTGACGAAGACCGATTTTATATCGTTATCTTAAAGCTCCTGAGTACAAAAAATGTCTGTAAATGATTTTTTTTTATTATATACTTAATTTTCAAATTAAACTAAAAAAAAAAACTTTTTGTTGTCAAATTTAAAAATTTATTTTTCACAGCCTTCATTCAATTGGCTTGGATTTTAAAGATCAATGTTGTATTACATAGAAAATCGTAAAAAAGGTACACATTTTCGTGAAAGTTTTTGTTTCTTAAAATTAATGTCTTAAAATATAAAAAGAACACAATTGTAAATATGTTAATTAAAGCAAGAGGCACAAACCTCAATTTTATGCTCTCCGCATAGGCTTTAATGGCACTTTGCACATGCCACCTTTGTCATTCTTCGTTTGGACGAAGGACAAACTGCGCAAATCTTTCTTTTTTTATTACCTGTTGTCGGTACTTCATTTTCCGGCTTCTCATTCATGTCCATCAGGAGTCGATTTTGAACTTCTGATCTCACAGTTGTAGTAATTGCTTGCATAGCCTGTTATTTAAACTGTTTTTTATAAGATTTGAAAAAAGTTTCTTCATAACTGTATGAAGAATACACCGCTGTGTATTTGCTGATATTCAGACTTTCTTGAAACGGAAATCTGCAATTAAATTAGAAAGTAAGTACAATTTAGTACAATTTAGTTATTTAAACTGTTTTTTATAAGATCTGAAAAATGTTTCTTCATTACTGTATGAAGAATACACCGCTGTGTATTTGCTGATATTCAGACTTTCTTGAAACGGAAATCTGCAATTAAATTAGAAAGTAAGTACAATTTAGTACAATTTAGTTATTTAAACTGTTTTTTATAAGATCTGAAAAATGTTTCTTCATAACTGTATGAAGAATACACCGCTGTGTATTTGCTGATATTCAGACTTTCTTGAAACGGAAATCTGCAATTAAATTAGAAAGTAAGTACAATTTATGTACTTACTTACAATGCTAAAGGTTTTTACGAATTTTGGGAAACGACCTGAGGCCCAACGAACAAAAAACTATCTCAGCGCCATATTGGATAATAATTTTAATGCCAGCTCCGAGTACAACAAGGAGGCAGTTTTATCAAATGATACTGAAAACAAAGAAGAATTCGAAAAGCTGTTCGACAGAATAAAGGATTTGTATGTGTATTACCGGACTGCACATTTCAAGCACCAACAGAGAAGCATTCAGGATCAACAGTGAGTTCTGTGGAAACAAATAAAGGTCATTCTAGAGATTTAAATTTGCCTATTATTAAATTACTTACGTTTTCTGGGAGTTACGAAGATTGGAGATCATTCCATGATATTTTCGTGTCTCTTATCCAGTCCCTTTCTGAAATTCAAAAACTCCATTTTTCGGAGTCACAGATGAGGCTGATAGGTTAATACAGCATTAAGGAATTACACAAGGGAATTATGAGATTTAACTGACGATTTTAACTTCGAGGTATGATCAAAAACGCATGCTCGTCAATGCTCAGCTAAAGCTTTTCTTCAATCAACCATCTTTAAATCAAGAAACTGCGACAGGGATAAAGAAGTTATTGGATACAAGCACAGAATGCCGACATTCATTCCATAATCTTGATCTCCTAGTTGAGCAATGTGACTGAATCCTCATTTATTGTATGCTGCAAAAACTTCCTGTAATGACTCAACAGTTGTGAGAGAAGTTAGGTTAGAAGCTCTTGAAGCGAGATTTAGGTCACTTGAAATTGTAGACAAGCAAAAGGGAAAAGGGGAAAGCAACCATAGGAGCTTAGAAACAAAGACCAGTTCTTTTCACGTTAGGCCAAAACAAAAGGAACAGTTCCTGTGTAAGGTCTGCAACAAAAATCCACATTCCCTTCGTTCGCGCAATCGTTTTCTTAGGATGGATATAGGTTTGCGAAAAACAACTGTTGAAAGAATAGGGGTATGTGAAAATTGTCTCGCTTATAGCCACAGTACCCAGCACTGTCCAAGTCGCATCGCCTATCGCCCAAAAAACCCAACTTGGTTGGATATTAGTAGGAAAGGTTCCAACGAATCCTCCAAGAAAGGTCCAAACCTTCCATCAATGTTTAAGCCTAGAGGAGTAATTAACAAAATTTTGGGAAATAGAAGAGACACCATTCAAAAAGGATTTATCAAAAGAAGACCAGGCCTGTGAACTTCACTACATTCACTTACCGACTGCCCGATGGGCGTTACGAGGTATCGCTTCCATTTAAGGAGGGAAGACAACCTGCGCTCGGATTCTCCAAAGGAGGCGCCTTGCGTAGATTTCTTCAGTTAGAGAGGAGGTTTGAGCAGAACCCAACACTACATAGGCAATATAAGGAATGTATTAAAGAATACTTACTTATAAATCAAATGGTTGAAGTTGACAACAACCAAATCCTCAAAACACCTTTTCACTACTTCGTTCCCCACCATGCAGTTTTTAAAGAGTCCAGCTCCACCACTAAGCTACGAGTCCTATTGCCAGCTCATCTACTGGCGTAATACTCAAGATCTATCGGCTGCTAACAGTGACATTCGGTACAACATCAGCACCCTACCTCGCCATTTGGACTATCAATAAATTGGCTGCTGATGAAGAGCACAGATATCCTCTTGGAGCAAAAATGATTCAGCCAAACATGTACGTGGATGACCTTATAAGTGGGTCTGATTCTATAGAAGAAGCCTTGCGTAAAAGGGAAGAAATACAAGGTTTGCTTTCCTCAGCAGGGTTCATCTTAAGAAAATGGACGAGCAATTCCGATGAAATTCTCCATCACATACCGGCAGATCAGCGTGAAGTCGACTTTTCTCTTCCCTTGGGTTCACCCGAACACGTAAAAGCTTTAGGTGTTAAATGGTTTCCTCTAGAAGATTCATTCTCATTCCAAAATATTTGCTGCGATACATCCGAGGTGACGAAAAGGTCCATTCTTTCAATAACTGCGAGATTGTATGACCCATTAGGATGGATCTCACCCTGTATCATAATAATGATGCAGCAATTTGGGTCTCGAAAATTAGACTGGGACAAACCAATTCCTCCAGAACTGCACAGAGATTGGTCTATCTTCCGTAAAGAGCTTTCGTTGCTTTAAGGCACACGAGTTCCTAGATGGATTTACACACACAACACACAGCAGGACATAGAAATACACGGATTTAGTGACGCGTCTCAGGGAGCATACGGGGCTGCGGTATAACTTCGCGTTTTGAAATCTAAAGGTAAGATCCATGTACATCTGCTCCTGTCAAAAACAAAGGTTGCACCTCTGAAAACGGTGAGTCTGCCACGTCTTGAATTGTGCGGAGCGGTAATCCTGGCCAGTCTCATGGATTACACATCTGCTGCCCTTGGTTTCAGTAAGGTTCGTAGGTATACCTGGATTGATTCGACCATCGTTTTAGCGTGGATTGCTGCACCTCCATCCAAATGGACCACATTTGTTAGCAACCGGGTAGCAGAAATACAGAGGCTGACAAACGATGAGATCTATAATAAAAACACGTCCCAACACAATTTAACCCAGTTCTACCGTCAGCTCTGGCAGAAAACAAACTGGTAGAACGGTCCAGAGTTCTTGCACAACAGCTATAATTTTCATTATCTTCAACAGCCCACCGACCTAGAAAATGAAATAGAGAAACGGTCAATTCGTGCGCATTGCACAATTAGGGAAGAAAATAAATTATTTTAAGTTTTTTGATTCAAAGCCATTCCAGGTTATTAAAACTTTTAAGAGTCATTGTCCTTTGCAAAAGATTTATTTTTAATAGTAGACAGACATGCAGTGATAGAAACCATGATGTTCTCTCGCCTTTAGAAATCTTTACAGCTTCACTTCTGGTAACACGGATAGCACAAGGTAAGATGTTCGAGGCAGAAGTTGCAAGTATGAAGGCTGGAACAAGCGGCAAGCTAAAATCTTTAAACCCTTTTTTTGACAAAGATGACATCTTGCGGGTAGGAGGAAGGTTACAACACTCAAACCTGACTTACGAGCAACAGCATCCTATCGTCCTCAGCCCAAATCATCACTTCACTCAGCTGCTACTTCGTGATGCACATGAGAGGACTTTGCATGGAGGAATCCAGAAGATGATGGCATTCTTGTGAACTAAGTACTAAATATTGCGTTTCAAGAGTTGCGTCAAAAAATTTGTTCATAACTGCAATATTTGTTTTCACTTCCGAGCCCGACCAGCACAACAAATGATGGGCAGCTTACCAGCTCCCCGAGTATGTAGCTCACGACCTTTTTCACACGCGGGCCCAATTGAAATCAAGGCTTGGAAAAGACGAGGTTCAAAGATTTTTAAGGGATACTTTGCCATATTCATTTGTCTTGCTACTAAAGCTATCCATATTGAGCTGGTAAGTGATCTGACTACTCAAGCGTTTATAGCGGCGTTTAGAAGGTTTACAGCGCGAAGAGGTATTACTATACAACTATTCAGCGACTGCGGAATCAATTTCATGGGAGCTGACAAGGAGTTGCAGAAATTGCTTAAGGTTGCCCAAAATGATTGGAAGGAGGTCGCCAAAATACTTGCGAAGGACGGCACAAAATGGAATTTTATTCCTCTAGCTTCTCCCCACTTTGGAGGGTTATGGGAAGCAGGAGTGAAATCCATTAAATTCGATTTGAGGCGCATTGTTGGATCAGAGGTTTTCACTTCTGAGGAACTCAACACGCTTCTTACACTGGTAGAAGCGTGTCTAAATTCGAGGCCACTTGGTCCATTGACCAACAACCCCGACGACTTCTCACCATTGACACCAGGACACTTCCTCATCGGTGAACCACTTAACAACGTACCTCACCCGAATCTGACTAACGGTAAACTGGGCTACCTGGATAGATGGCAAATAATTCAGCATCACTATCAAAGATTTTGGAAACATTGGAGCACAGAATATCTCGCAAGGCTCCAACAACGACCCAAATGGCATACATACACCCAGAACATATGATCTAAATATATGTGTGTACATACGCGCAAATCAAATATAGGTCATTCATAGATTGAATCTCTGCACAAATCAAATCTGGGTTATTCATATACCCAAAGCACATACACACTAGCTCACATACCAAACTCTACACAAATCAAAACAAAACAAATAACCTATTTTAAATAACACATTACACACTGAATCAAAATAATTTTCAATATAAATAAGGTACTCACCTGGATTACACTTAATAAATCAGCATCAATTTATGGTAATAAACCGGAAATTTAAATTTACGCACTACACATCACAAACTCGCCATTTCAACCGCGCACTCCGACTACAGTAATACATGCATTACTATGGCCATTAGATCATATTCATAGGAGTGATAAGGACAACTCATATTTTCATTGTTTGTGTTGTCGGACATTTTCTTTGTTTTCGTTAAGTTGATCATATTAATCAAGTTTTGAGCTAAGTTCCAAATATGTTATGGAGGCAACAAAAACAAATTGCAAAACACGCATTTTACCATATTGATCGTGCACGACGTGAATGATGAAGATTAGAAGACTGAAATTCGTGAGCCTTGCTCACCGGGGGGAGAATGTTCAGAATTGTCCATCAACATACTCACCCTGATGGTAACAACGCCCCCAACAGCAACATCTTTTCATTAATGTCAACAAATAAAAATGTCAAATTACGAATTCAAATAAAATTCATTACCCTTTATAACGTTGGAAGGAAAGGATTGTTTTATTTAATATCTTCAACACTTAACAGTCAATATGTATGAATTATTTATTTTCCTAATCTTAATGTGTACATATATTTTTCTTACAATAAAAGTGTCCCCACTTTTTCTTGTTTGTCTAAATAAACTTTACTATTATACAAATGTCCTGCATTATTGTCTTGGGTTGGTTCCAGCATCCTCAGTAACAAAATCCCCAAACTAAAATCCATATATCAAAATTCACAAATCAAAAACCCAAAACACAAAATCTCCGAACACAAAATCCCCAAACACGAAATCCCTAAATTGCTCTATAGTTCGAGCCTATCAAAGAAACTAAGTTTGGCGGCCAAACTGATTAATATTATCTGGATTTTCTCTCTGTCTGTCTAAGACGGACAAATAAGAAATCAAAAAGGTTAATTTTGTTTACTTTAATTTAATATTTTTTTAGGTTTTTGTTTATTTTTTTTTTTTTTTTGTTTTAAATTTTATAGTTTTTTACAATTTTTGTTTATTATTTTGTTTTTATATTGCAAAACTAAATGAAACAAGGTAAAATTAATTCACTTAAGGTATCATAATATAAACTGAAATTACCGCAGAAATTGAAAAAAAGTTAATTCAGTAATGGACAAATTAAAGAAAAGCTTTAGCATGATGAAATGTTGGTTGCAATATTTTTTAAGTTTTGCAATTTGTCTGTATGTTGTCGTCTTGATTTTTTTGTAACATTTTACGCTTGATTTTTTTAAAATTGGGCCTTCACAATTGGGCATTCACTACAATCATTTCTTTTCCCATACCAGAATTTTTTTGACAATTATGCACTTGAGCCGGCGGTGCCAAGCTTCGACAGAATTTTGTGTTCGTGGGAAATTATGTTTTACAGAATCAGCAACTGACCAAAATATGGTTCATACTTTACCATATTTCCGGTAATATAATTTTTTTTGAATCATGAACATAATTGCTTAAAATTGCTGTCCTCGAAAATTCTACTTAATTCCAAATAATAAACTGGTATTTCCTCGGATGGTACAAATGCCAGGCTTTTAAGCATACATATATTTAAACTAAATATTTCATTGTTTTCATACTTGCTTGAAAATCCTTCTTTTTGCACTCTCCTCCAAATAATTTGTCCAAAATGGAACAAACAACCTTTTAATTGGGTAGATGGAAAATAGGGCTTTGCTGCACAAAGAATTGTTTTTTTTTTTTAAATCTGAAATAATCACTTGCGGATTAAAATTGAAATGCCTTTCCGCGGCCAAGTAAAATAACTCATAAAAGTATTCAGAGTAGGCCTGCAAAGTTTTTTTTACTCATAAGGCAAAAGACCAGAGGCACTACCTGTCCACCAATAAGACCGTGTATGCTAAATAATTGCCGCATAATAGTTGGAACAATATAAAATGTCCCATCCATTAGCCAGCATTGAGCTTGTTCTAATGCTTTCAGTGAAGTATTTGTTCCCAAAATAATATTTTTTTTATTTCCGAAAGATTTCCCACTTAAAACATAGTTCTCCGTCTACAAACTTTAACTCTTCGGGAATGTTTATTAAATTTAAGTCTGTTGGTTCAATTGTTGTTGTATCTTGTCGGCGAGTACGTATCACTTTAATTTTTTGCGCACGCTTTGTTGCTAAATATACGCGACATTCTCGTTGACATCCAACTATAGTTTCCCTTATAATCTTAGACGGACGCAAAGACGTAGAACTTGCCATTTCTTTTAAGCTATTGTTAGCCTTGGTAATTTGCAGTTTATGTGCGGAAGGGTCATGATTATGATCTAAGGGAGGCACATGTAGCTCATGTTTTTCATTTGTTTTTTTTTTTTTATTTTGTAATGACTACACTTTTACACAAATTAACTTTACATTTTGCACAACACCATCTAAATTTTTTTTTTCTTTATTTTGGGAATGAAAATGATAGTCATATCCATCGACAAATAATTTTTCCTTGCCTTTATTCGATTTCACCACTTGAATTTCCATTATTCCTACCCGATGTCTTTTTATCAAAAGAAAATACAGGAATGAAGTGATAAACTGTAAATTTTTGTATTATCAGTCAAACATCTGTGCAATAAATTATTGGTCTCTGTTGGCATAAACTGGAAATTGTGTGTTTGGGAATTTTGCGTTTGGAGATTTTCCATTTGTACATTTTTCAAAAGTTGGGGATTTATTAATTTGGGGATTCTAATTTTGGACATTTTGTGGCTCTCCCTATTGTCTTTTAGAACTTGAAAGTACACTTTATCTAATTTTTGTCTTTCTTTCAAATCTTTATACTCATTAAATCTTTTACCTTGATTGAAAGAAAGGTAAATATATTAGTTGAAATAATTGTTAACGTAGTATACAAAGATGTAGTTATAGGTTTTTCTTCTATTGGAATTAAGAGTTTACTTTAAAATTGAATATTTGAAAATGTATATTCTTCAGTTTCAAAAATGTCTAATATTTTGACATGATTTTGTTGGAAATCTAATAAAATTTCCTTTGCTTGTTCTTCATATTCATAATAACTGAATTAATAAAAGTTATAGAGTGAGTACCTTCAAATGATACATTATTAATTTTATGAATGCCTCCAACTATAATAGTACCAGCATTTATATTGTTATTTTGTTGTATAATACAACAATGAGCTGGATATCCTTTAATAAGTTCGATTGTACAATTATCTTTTGATCAAGTTTTACAGATGTTCTTATTAAGGTAATTCTTACAATTTTCTAATAAAATATAATTGTCGTGTATAACACCTACTTGTGGGGTTACTACATATTTCCCATATTTATGACTTAAATCTATTATCTTAAAATAATTCATTTTTTGTATAATGATTGGGTATTTAAATACAAATATTATTACATCTTTTATTCTTATAACATGTATTTTGCATATTCTAAAATATTAACTATTGGTATTTTTATTTTTTCATTTTGAATAATTTTACGAGTTTCTTCAAAGTTTAATATTGTAGAAAGAAAGTTATTTGAACGTGTTTAACTGATTACTTCTACTAAATTCTTTAAATCAGTATGTTGTATATTTCATTTAATAAAAAATTATAATGAATTTCTATATTTTGCAATACTTTGATCTTTTCGTCAAATTTATTATTTATTACGCGTTGTTTACATACCTAAGAAATTTAAGGAGCCCCTTTCTCTCTCGTGGTCGTTCAGTTGTGTTATTAAATTCTCGATTTTATCGATAGTATGGATGACTATCTTATTATCTGGGTAGTTTCTAATGTTTGATTATAATGTGTAATATTTTTATATGGTATAAGAATTCAAATTTTTCAAACGTACATATATACATCGTCTTCCTTTATTAGGATGAATTCCATCTCCTAAGTTCGTGATATTCATTTCGGCATTTATCTGTTGCGTTATGAATATAATCATAAATATTTTACTTAATATGTTCTTTACGGATGTCATCCTTGTGTACTACCTTGCCTGTGTTTGTTAAAATTGTTCCTTCACGATTCTCTTGTACTGTGGTATATATTTCTTGAATTTCGGGCTTGTTTTATTCCTTCTTTTTTGTCTATGGAATATTTTGATTCCTACCTGAAATGTTTTGTACATTCGTTTCTTATTTTTGTTTTTTGAAGTATTTTGTTGTGCTAATTTTATTAACTTATTTCTGACAAGAAAATTTATTTTGATTGAAGTAAATATCTATAGGCTTCTCATTTATTACGGAATGAATTGTGCTATTGTACTTTATTGGTATACGACATAATAAATTTCTTCTTCTGGTTTCGTTTTATTTTGTTCAGATAATACCCGTGTTAATTCAATTAAAGTTGAATGGAGTCGTTCTACTTGACCATTTGTAATAGAATGGTTTATCGATGTGAGATAATGTTCTATATTTAAATTTCGTAGTAACATTTCTACCATTTGGCTTTTAAATATGTTTTCGTTATCAGTAGTCAAGTTTTTACATTTCGGAAATATTGTTCTTAAAATTTGTTCAATATGTTGTTGGACACTTGTTTTTTCTGTAATAAAATGTTAGTATGCGTATTTAGAATACTTATCTACGCATGAAATAATTGTTTGATTTGCAATATAGAAGATGTCCATGTGTATTTGTTCCTGAATCGGGTATCTGAGTTTGTTTTAAGATTTGTTCCTTTCGGTGCCTATCATATTTATTCTTTAGACAGTTCTCACATGTTTCTACATATTTTTGGGTTTGTTTAGGCAAATCAGGGCAATAATATTGTGTTCGTAGTTCTTGTAGATTATTTTTCCAGTTTCTATGGGCTCTATTATGGATTTCATTATGAGATGTAATTGTTTATCCGTATCTTTAATATCTTCTAAATTACTTTGTGTAAATACCATTTTGTAATTACTGTAATGTTTCATAATTTCTTTACTTAAAGTATTCCATAATTCTAGATTACAATTGAATGCTATTGTTCTCTAAGGATCAATAAAAGTTTTTAATTGTTTAATTATGTAGTTTATATCTACTGATTTTATACTGTATTTAGTAGTTTGGATATGTATTCGTTATGCTTATTAATGCTCTCACAGTATGTTCATTTGTATATGAAGTTTCTAATTTATTTAACACCAAATTTAATTTTTCATTAATTTTATCATAATAATCAGTAAGTGTTATACTTCCTTGTCGTATTGAGGTTAATTAATTTTGCAATACATATAAAGGTCGTTTATCGCCATAAGTTGAATCTAACCTGGCTATAATAGCATTAAAGTTAAATGTTGTATTGTTATTTATCAAAACTTCTGAAGCTGGTCTTGATATCTTACTTTCTAGGATTACGAATGCTTCTGAACGTTGTCCAGAGTTCGGTGTGGATAGAGGATTTTTAACTACGTACTCGTAAGCTCGATCCCGGTTGAGCCTCAAATTAATTAACCTTTCGTGGTTAATTGGAATAATTTTATAGTCTTTGGTGGAAGTGTTTAGTTATTTGAATAACTAGTTTTTAGTTTAGTTTAAATGCATTTTTTATTTTCTTATATATTAATTCTTATAGGCTAAACAAAAAAAAAATGCTTAAAAATTAGCTTAATTAACTTAAAATTACCTAAATCTAACTTACTGGCCCCATACGGGCACTCTAAGATAAACCTAACACTTAATCTATATCTTTCGACGTATCTTACAGTCTATTCTTATTTTAATATTTGCATTAATTAAGCCTAAAACTAAGAAAACAGATTTTAAAAAAAACTTAGTAAATGGACTTTTTTTTGTGGAAATATAAAACTTAAAATATAACTAATCACTGTACGACTTCACTCACAACTTGGAATACAGCTTCACCGCACAACTTTGAGTAAAAAAATACAATTTACTTTTAATCTGACTATGCATTAGACACCTGTTCTTAATTCTATTCTGTTTTTTCAGTCTACTTATAATATATACATATATATATATATGTGGTTTATAAGTAGACTTACTTATAAGTAACATTTCGTCCTACTTCTATTGGTACTTATATTCTAATCTGAATATTGACATAGGCATGTACATATATTCTAATCTGAATGTCAATATGCATGAATAATTTATTTTCCTAATCTTAATGTGTACATATATTTTTCTTACATCTTAACTCGCTTCAGCTGTTATAAGTACTCCGAAAAAGGCATCCAGTTCAACTTTAGTTACTTCTTTCCAGTCTTTGTTTTGTCTCTGATAATATTTTTCAGTGTACTTATCAAATACTCTTTGGCTGCTTCGTTAGTATAAAGACAGATTTTCTCTTTCATCATTTTTGTTATAAGATGATTGAATTTATCATCAATTTTGGTTGTGGTGTAACTAGTTATTCCTGGAGATACGTTTACAATATTGCATGCTAGCCTACGTGTATGTGGAAAAGGCTTCGAAGACCAAACTCGGCCAGACTTGGCAGTGTAAAATTCTGTATTCAAAGGAAAAGCAACATCATCTTCGCTAATATCAATATCTGAAAATGTATCTTCTGCTTGTTGTTCAAATTCCTCAATCTCGTCTTACGTTTCGCTGGCTTCACTCGCTTCTGTACCAAAAGGATCCTCATCACTGTCATTTCTATCACCCAAATAGTTTTCTATCTGTTGCTGAGATAATTTTTTTGTGCCGTTTTCCATTTTTCCATTTCCATAGCTTTTATAATAAATAAATTAATAATAGAATGCAACAAATAATTTTTTTATACTGGACTTAGAGAGACTGGTATCCAAAAAATCATCTTAAAGACACAAACAGCCACCTTCGGAAAAGTTACAAAAATAAAGAAGACAAATTAAGTCTGCTAAAACAACTCTTTAGAAAAGAATTAATAGAAATGACAAAGAGGAAAATCGAAGCTTAATAAAAAAAAAATGAATTAAAAGCTAAAATGTTAGATTTGGAATAAATTTATCATAAATATAAGCACGTTTTTTTTTATTAATTCTGTTTTATCTGTTTATTATATTTTTTTCTCAATTAGACATAATAGAATTCATAAAAATATTGCGTATACCAAAAGCACTTTCAACATCTTCAACAGCATCCGCATGGATTTCTTCCCTAGTGAAATTTTCATTATCCGTATCAAGGAGGTTTTTCTGCACTTTGAAATTAAGGCATATACAAGAATTTATGATTTGAGTAGCTTTCTCTGACTTATAATGTAGTTCTCATGCTCCTAAAATACACCGAAACTTATTTCTGAGAACACTAACTATCCTTTCGATGATGTTGCGCGTTTTTGAGTGCACACTGTTAAAGGCACCTTCTCTGCTGCCTGCTGATATACATCGGAATGGTGTAATTAAAAACTGTTCCAAAGGATAGTCCGAATCACCTTAATTAAGTCACTTGAGCAAATTTACATAAAATGCAAATGTTTTTTTTTTTTTACTTATCAGCATGTCTTTGTTGTTGGTACTCCTTCAAAGAACTTTGGGCTCATACAATTGAGTCATAACAAGACCCGGGGTATTTTGAATCCACAAACTGGATACATGTCATGTGATCACACACCTTTAAAAAAAATTTAGTTATTTTAATTTTAACACAAAAATCACACTTTAATTTACCAGCATTGCATTTATACTATACTATGGAAGCCTTTCCTTTTATAGAAAAGGTGTTGTATTTCTTTAGCTGGAAAGATGATTCTAATGTGCGTACCATCAATGCATCCTATAACTCCCGAAAATCCAGTTCTCTCGAAAAACGACAGCTTTGCTTCTTCCTTTTCCTGCTGCGTCATCTTTAACTTGGTCAACTTTGGACAAATGTGCTGTTCAAACATCTTCAACACAACAAAGAAATACTCAAACTGAATTCGTTTCCAACACCTGTTTGGTAGCTCCCTTCTGCACAAAAAATAGGTGGCACTGAGTTTGAACGTACACATCTTTTAAATAATGTTTTGAAAAGTTTAATTAAACTTAATAAATAAGTAATTAATAAATTCTTACTTACCAAGAATTCGGAAGCTCATTCAAGCTCGAATGGTCGCGACTGATAAACTCTCAACCACTTCTTTTTCGTCACTAAAATATAAATCGATTGAATTCATATCCAGGTGGGCAAGGTTTGGAAACAATTTGGGATAAATTTCACTTTTTGAAGAAAACTATAATAAATTTTTTTGGTTATTATTATTATTATTTGATTATTGCGACAACCCTACACTGCGAAAGCATCTTCGATGTTCCGAACATCGTATGTGTCGTCGCCGTTGAAAGCATGGCTTCAAATGCCAAGGATTCAAAGTTATTGACCTCTGCGGCACCCAATTCTTCCTTCAGCGCTTATAGCTCCTTCCGTTTACGAAGTAATTTTATTTCCTTCTCCACCTGGGTTAGCTCTGCATCAATATTTTAGCCCTCAGGTGTATTCTGCGACTCTTTATTTACTGGGCATCGGTCGTCATCTAGACATCGGTTGTCATCTGGACATCGGTTAGCGTTGGTCTCTCTATTGGCCATTAACTGATGCGTTGAATGTAGGCCATTTACCATTCTTTGGTTGAAATCCCACTTCTAAAAACTATAAAACACTTGGGATTCTTTTTATAATTTTCGATTTATTCTTCCAATCCACGTTAGTCTGGCTCGACAGATATCTTAAAAAAAAGGAAAAACTACATCACGGAAATGACAGATCATCCATATACAGTATGTATGTGTACATATGTGCGTATGTTTATTATAAATAAAAACTAAATTTCTATTCTCTTATGAGAACAACTTTTGAATGCTTATTGCAATGAATGAGACGTAACCAATCACGTCCTTTTTTGCAATCATCACCTGATTAGTCATTTTCATTTTCGCTTTAGTTTAGATTCGAATCAGTTCGCAATCGAAGAATTTCTATCAAAAAGAAAAAATCGATAGATCGTGAGTACATACATATTAGTGGAAAATATAAATAATAATACAAACCCTATAGTTTCAAACAGCCTTCTTGGGACTTTCACAGTGCACGCATGCACAGTTTCTCCATGTCCCGTAAATTGGTTTGCTTGAAATAGGCGGTAATTTTTACGGAAAAATAGAAATTAATTTTTTAAAAAATATTCTCACAATGCATAATATAAATTTACCTGGCTTCCTCGCATCCCAGCTGGTACTAATGGATGTTAGTTTTACATCTTAAACTGTATTTCTTGTTCTTGTTGTTTCCACTTCTTGTGCTTTTTATAGCCCAATAAATTAAACACAAAATAGTTTTACTGAAATTTTTTTCACTTACATTTTTGTTCCTTCTTCAAAAGAATATTGATATTCGTTAATTCCACCACGGTGTGGGCAAATTTTTCACTTCACCATTAATGCTTTTATCAGGAGAGTATGTTTCGAAAAAATGTAAATTACAATACACGAAATACGTACATATAATTTAATATTATTGTATTAACCTTTTATAAGATGTAATATTGTAGAAAAGGAATAATGATTATTTGTGAAAATATAACTATACACAAACCTTTTGTAAAATTGAATTTAAAATGTTGGTGACGGCAACAAAGTAAACATAATATGTTGTAACCAATTCTTTTAAAACAAAAAATTTGGATGTGACTGGACGCATTTAGCTTACAATGGATAAAAAAAAAAACTGAGTTACACGTCGAATTTTAAATGACTTACATGGATTTTTAAAATTCAAAAAATTATCTACGGTCAACAATTTCAATTTTAAAATACCTATTTGTATGATGCTATCGTTTGACCGATTTTAAAGCAAACAATGCTGTACGTTTGACATGTTTCAGAAGTCGTCGACCGTTCTTTCAGTCAATCTACGTAAAAAATGTGCGGCTGTGAAGCTGGTGTCGAGGGACTTTACAGAGAAAAGTAAATAGTAAATGGAAATTGCTAAAGACATATTTTCTGTAGCTGCTTCCTGATTGCTTTAGAGAATCGTTGGAAAATACATTCTCAATGCTTTTTGTGCCATATATTTCATTACTGATGTAACATTTCCAAATTCGCTGCTTAGTTTTTGCATGGTGAAGATGTGGTCTATAAATTAAGTCCTTCACTTGCTAGTAACACCACCACAAAGCCCCGATCTTGACCCAATAGAACGTCTTTGGAATCATTTAGAAATGATCTTACGAAAATATGTCATTACATCAAAGTCTCAGTTAAAAACCTTATTTTTAGTGGAATGGTAAGAAATTACAAGTGAATATACCATATGTAAAAACCAGACCGGCTTAAAGAAGGTAAAAGGCTTAAATGGTACTCAACAAAATATTCGGTTAGTTCTTTTCTGCAAAATTAAGGTATGAACTAACGCTTTTCATTAAGGGTATCAACTATTTTCTGAACGAAATATTACTGTTTTTGTTTCTGCCTCTAAGGAGGTATAGGGTTTTCCATTTGACAACTTTCAATTTAATTTCTGAACGCACTCTTTCACTAATCATCAAACTGTCAATTTATTCAGTAAACTCAACATTTTCTTCATGGTAAAGTACACTAACGAGCAACGTCTGTAAATTATAAAAATTTTCTACTGATGTAGAATAATAAGCAAAATATGCGTTATTGGTCGGGTGAAAACCCACGTGTGCTTCATGATTCACCACTTCATCCACAAAAAATAACTGTTTGGTGCGGTTTGCATACCGGCGGCGTTATTGGGCCATATTTTTATGTCGACGATAACGATCGTCACGTTACTGTGAATGGTCAGTGTTATCGTGCCATGATCACCGATTATTTTTGGCCCGAATTGGAAGATATGGACTTGGACGGCATGTGGTTTCAACATTGAAGAGTAAGTATGGTGAGCGTGTTATCTTGTACTTCAAGCCAATAATAAAGTTTTTGAAATGGTTTTTCAAATGGTTTGCCTTTTATTTAAAAAAAAAAAAAAGTTGTCAAGTCGTTATTAGAAAACCCTATACAAATAAACATTGATTACTTGTAAAGAAACAGATCTGTTGAAAACAACTATAAACTTAATTCCCTTGGACAAAACTTAATTAAGTTTGGATGTTAAAAGTCTTGCTGCACGTTGTATGTTGGCTATTCTGGGATTTTTTTTTAAACAAAAAAGCCATTTAAATACCACTCCTTTTGTACTTTATAATGTCTAAAAAGAAAACATTTGGAAAAGATTTAAACTCAATGAAAAATACAAATGTTTTTTTTTCCAAAATACATTACTATTTAATTGAATTAATTTTTTTACTTAACATATTTTGAACTAAAAGAACAACAGGAAATTGAATTTAAAAGATGCCCTTAATTAACAATCCTTTTCATTAATGTCCAGAGTCCAAAGTTTGTGCCTAAACGTTAAAAATGCTAATACAAATAATTAACAATACGATTACAGCTTAAGATTGATTTCAATATTATATCTTCAAATGAAACGTTCAAAATATGATTTTTAGGTCGTTTTTTTTTTTTAATTGTATTCTGATACTATCCCCTTTTTGTGCACTAGAAACAAAAAAAAAGAGGTTTCTTTCCATACATTATATTATCTTCACTTTTTCACCACGTTGAAATAAATATTCACCAACTAAAATATTTTTCTTTTACTTTTGGTTTTATTATACATACCTAGTGAATATTACGTGAAATTTGCTATCATTTTGGCCATTCTGGCAGGTTCTAGAAATGGAGAATGTATTCGTAATTTACTTACAGTGTGTCTGCACACAATCGACAAAAACAAATCTAGCATTATCCATTAAATGTTTACCAATTTGAAATCACAAAGAGTTAATTAAGAAATTAATTGTTCATGCAGCTATTAAATAACAAATCATTTAAATTAAAAAACAATATATATATATAGATATATATTACATTTATAAATTAAATCATATCAATAAAAAAGTTAAATAACCGAACTGATTAAATAAGAACACACTTGACACTTTTTTTTTATTATTATTTAAATTTTAATCAATTTTGTCATTCGAAATATTACGCCATTAATTAAAACCAATTTGATATTTTTGCCCCAAATTTTTGTAGAAACATTCATATGTAAGTATATGTAAATTTAGAGGGAAAAAAATGTATCAACAAAACTATTGTGTGTAATTGGAAAGAACACTTATATTATGGATATACATATGTGTATGTAAAAGAAAACTGTTTTTGTAAATAAATCCTGACCACTTGGACCAAAGAAACAAATAGTAAATATAAGCAAATATTGAAAAATAAAATTTTTTATACCTGGATACAGATGGAACATATATTTTGTAGCAAAAGAATTCTTATAAATTCACACTTAAAAAAATATATGTATAGTCCAAGTTTTAACAAAGCTTTTAAAATAATATAAAATAAAATAACACAAATTTTATGTGTATGTATAAAAAGAAAAACAGGGTTTTAATATTAAAAAATATAGGTGTTTCCTATTTTTCGCAAAATGTGCAAAGAACATTTAATAACAAAAAAAAAAAAAAAAACTTTAAACTATAAAGACATCAAAAAATATTAATGTAAAACAAAACGAAAAAGCTGTAGAGAACATTACACTGTTTCGACTTAATCTAGGTGCTTCAATTATATTATAACAAAATAGAAATTTTTAGTATTGTATTATATAAAATAATAATAATGAAAATAAATACCCAAGTTGTTTGTGCTAACGATTTTGTATACCAGCATAATGTTGCTTAAAACAAAGTGAAGAGTTACTTCAATCTGGATTGCTTTTTTTATTTGTATTAATTAATTGTAGTAGTATTTTTGTATTCTGCAAAAAACAAAAACAGATTATCCTGTAAGGATTTTAGAATTAATATAAAAATGTATCCTAACACTGAAAGTTGTAAAAAAAAAAAAATAATAATAATAAAAAATTATTTGAAACTGTTGTTGTGTAATAAAAAATCAAAATAGCTTTAAATGGGATTTCGTTTGTTTTTAATTCAATTTTAAAAATTTGTGGAACTCTAGCACTGAAGAGAGGTGAAATTATTATGTTGAACCATTAAATTCGTAATTAAAAGCCATCTGTAGCAGTTCAATTTTTTTTTAACGTTTTTAGGGTTCGTTGCAACTACAGTAATTTTTTTCTAGGAATTGTTTATCATGCTGTGGGAAGCTTAAACTGCTTGCATATGAATTAAAACTGGGACATAATGCGTCTTTGGCAACGAAAAACACGCATTTAAGGATGTAGCGATAAACGAACATTCTACTTTGGTTTGCTAAGTCGAACATGGGAGTATCTCCTACGATAGTTAGCCGAAACCTATTTTTAATAGAAAAAGTAAAAAAGAACTCAAAAAGTTGGTGCCCCGTGAATAGAACGAGGCTCAAAAATTACGCCGTTTTATAAATTTGTGCATCGCTGAGCTTAAGGCACCAAAATGAACCATTTTTGCACCGTACAATCACGTGTGATGAAAAATGAATTTCGTAAGACAATGGTAAAAATCTGGGCAGTGTTTGTATGCAGAAAAAAAAAACAAACCCCCAAACTAGGTCTTCAATCAGAAATGGTTATGGTGATAATCTGGTGGTGGACCAATTCAGGTCCAATTGACCTGAATTCAGGTCCTTGACCAGTTGCATGCGAAATTGGTTAAAAAAGGTACCTGCGTTGGCAAATAAAAAATCCCGCGTAACGGTGTAAAAGCGGCTACAGTAGGGATTTAAAATTCTTCAGCATCCACTGTACTCTCCTAATGTTTCTCCAACGGCATATCATCTTTTCCGCAATCTGGAGTAATTTTGTCGCAGAAGGTATTCCGAAAACGAGCAAGGGTCATAAATGCCTTTGAAGACTTTAAAGCATCTAAAAATTAAGATTTCTAAAGAGTGATTTTTAAGCGTTTTGTCAAATGAGAAATTTCAAAAGTTGTAAAAAACCTTTATTTGAGTTGATAAATCAATGCTTGCCATTTACTTTTAAAAGAATATTTCATGTATATGTTGACCACGAATACGTTTTAAGTGGTCCATACGGAGAGTACAATTTTGAATCACTTTTTCGATCATATTTCGATCATATGCTGAAACATCAGCATAGAAGAGTGATTTGACGTTTTCCCATAAAAAATAGAAATAATAAGACGTCAAATGGCACAATAAGCCGGTTAATTCACCGATCCAAAATGAGAGATAAATTGCTTACCGAACTCATTTCTCATTCGCGTTCTGTGTAACATGTAGCGCCGTCTTCGTGAAACCACTAGTCGACCAGGTTCAGTTCATGCATTTTTGTAAAAAAAAAAAAATTCAAAATCATTGAATGATAGCGGGCGCCACTGACAGTAACGTTGTTCTCACTGTCATCTTTGAAAAAATACGATCCATAAACTACACCAAACGGTGTATTGGCAGATCTTTTATTGCCTGAGGTTGCTCATCGACCAAATATAAGGCAGTATTCATTAATATAAGCTTTGTCGCTGAAGACAATAAAGACGCGGATCTTCCTTTAGTTTTTCTTTGGCCCACTCACTGAAAATTCGAATCTATAGCTAGCCGTTTGGCCACATTTTGTAAGGTTTTAAACCAAGATCCTTGCGTCACGAATCACGCGTGATCTGTTAAAAGTAAAACACTGAAAAATCAAATAGCAAAAAGTAACCGGTTATAAAAAAGAAATAATGGATCTTGGATCACGTTGGAAAGAAGTTAAAGATGCCAGCTTTTCATATTTTGACTATGGTAAATAAAAAATCATAAAAAAATATTGGCTTTTAAAATTGTACCTCAAAATCGGTCATTTAATGTGGTACAACTAATACTATAATTATACATTAACGCAGTAAGTAACCATAACAAAATTGAAATTATTTTTATATGAATAGAGAATATTGACCTATTATTACAGCTTATATTAAATGTTCAATAACAAAAACTTTCGTTCGATAAGATATAATGGTTTGAAATACTTTTTACTACTCAATATAATCTAGAGTGATTTCTTAATTTTGGGTTTTACCCCTGAAGTGAAACTCTGGAAGCTTTTGAAATACGTTTTTACGGTTGCTATTACTTCTTCATTAGATGAAAATCGTTTTCCATGTATGCATTTTTTGAGATGTGTGAACAGTCAGAAGTCAGAGAGCTAAATCGGTCGAATGGGTGGATGTTGCACCAATTCGTACGATTTCACCATGGTTTTTTGAGCCGTGTGAAACATTGTCCGGTTTCTGGACCCTAACTTGCTTCAAAGCCAAAGTACCGGGTTAACACCACTTATTAGCCTCTTGTTTTGATTTAGGATCATGGTGGTGCACCAAAGTCTTACTAATAGTGATGAAACAACGCACAAAATCGTTCTTATCCTTTCTAAAACGCCCCAAATGTTTCTGAGAAGGTCGCATTCGAATGTGTGAAACCTAAAACTTTAGCTCACATGCCTTGGTTACAGGTTTTAATTTTTTTCATGATCCTTATTATATCGTACTTTGTTCTAAGGCATTAGAAAGATCTTCATTTATTAGTTTTTGTTATTGATTTCCTTTTCTTGATGACTTTGATGTACTTGGTATATCACACGTTTCGATATAGAGACATTGTTACAAACCATTTGCTGTTCTTTTCAAAATACCCCATCGATCTATGAGCTGATATTTTTTTTTTTTTCAATTTCGGACACCTTTCCGTTTGACAAATTTTCATCATAAAGTTGGTAATCATTTTTACGGCATCAATGAACTCTTTTATTCGGGACATGGACAAAAATTTCAAATAAATGTCCGTGTCTGTTTTTACTTTTTAGCTAATATTTTCTTACACAACCGTTTGCTTTAATGGAGTAATTCATTTTTTGCTGCGAATCGTAATTGTAATTCCTGAAAATAATAAGTATACATAAATACATAGTAATAATTAATAAATGTTTATGAGTATTACAAGAAAATGCTCCCGGATATTTCACGTCAACATACCGAATCATCATTCGATCACCGGACTTTACAATTGGAATGAATATATTTACGAAAAATCACAAATTTTACAGACATAAGCATTCCATCCACTCTGCTGGATGAAATTCGAGGTCGACTTGCTAACAATGCCGTCGACTAGCACGTCAACCTGCGTCATCGCTGCGTCGCTCTTCACTGATGGATGGAACGGTGTAATTTGGTTATCGTGAACAATTTTTAGCAGGACGGGGCATTCGGTAATTCCTGCAGCGGGTTGATAATATGCTATCAATGATTGAATCAGTGGTTTAAACTGTGGAGGAACACGTATATCATTTTCAATTTTAAACACATTATATATACTTAGCTGTTTCAAGTCAGGGCTAATTGGCTATGCTGATGACAAAGAGAATTCAAATCCTTTTTTCATTCAACGTGTAGTAAAATTTGGAAGTAAAATCGAATCCTAGGAGTGCGTCAAATTTAACTTTGTTATCACAACGATAATCTTTGTTAAAACCTCTAGGTCATCGACGACCACTGCCAAAAAAGCATCCCAACGGAATTGTTTTGCTGTTGCCTAGACCTCGTAACACAGAGATACTTTTTGCAGTTCCACGTTGTTTAATTATTTATATATATATATATGTACACTTTTTTATGATCGTCACATCACAGCCCGTGTCGACTAAACCAGCAACTTCAAAATTATTCAGCTTAATGTTTTGAAGGCGCTTTACGTCCTTTATGAGTTGCAAACTTTTTCGACAAAGTTTTAACATGTATCTAAATCCATCGCACTTAAAACATTTAGTTTAGGCTTTACAGTCTTTCCTAACATGTTCAGCAGGTCCACAATTAAAACAGCGATATTGTTTTTCACCAAACAAATTTTTCTTTCCGCCATTGTGTTGTTTTGGCTTGCTCGCCATCTCAATAACGCTCTCACGCTCATACACGTCATACTGTTCTTGAAGAACCCGATAGTTTTACATCCGTACATGTTGTGTTTGTACTCACTTTTCACAAATAAACCGTCTACAATATATTTGATAACGGATTTTTTTTCAACACTACCCAACGCAATAATTTTCATGAAAACTTTTTTCGGTCGATTTTTTTCTCTTGCTCGATTTATTGCGTATTTCTGCACTGTCAAATATGCGAGAAAATTCCAACGCTAACGCACTTTTTAATTCTTCATATGTAATAATAACAATCGATTCGAGAAACAACTGTTTTTATCAACGTTCCGCCGACATGTGCATATTTTTGTTTTCGCGTTTTGTTCAAAGTTTTCGAACCAATGTTCAACTGACACATTTTCACCGTCGAACTCCGGCACAATTTTTGCAGTCTTCCACATTTATTTTAGGTTCAATTTGACGCAACTCGTCCGCTTGAATTTTTAATGTTAATAACTGGATTAAATTTTGCAAATTTTGGTTATTTTCAGTCATTTGAACTTCCATTCGTGACGCGGCCACTTGATTTTTCCCTTCTTTTTCCTCTTCCATTGCGGTGATTTTTGAACTGGTAGTATGCCTTGTTATTCTTTGTATAGATGCACTGCTGCGGCTGGTTTTTATTTGAGAATCTACTTTTCTCATGTTAGATCAACTTTGATTGGGTATTGACAAATGTACTACTTTCCTAGCTACCTACAACAGGCTTCTTTGTTCTCATTCTGTTGTTACCACACTTCTTACAATTTGAGGGTTGCCATTATTTCTCAAGATATCTGCATATGGTATGTTTGTTTTGCTCTCCTAAAATCCAGTAGTTCATAATTCGATTTATAATCAGTGTCAAACTTTGTAACGTGTTCTATTTTACCACGACTCGTATTCTCGATTCTCAAAATATCTAATGACCAGAGACTTTATCTTGAAATTGCTGACATAAGAACAGCGAATTTTAAGTTCTTTATAATTGTCAAATTCCAGTCTGAAATGTCTACCATATAAAAGATATCGCGGACTAACCGCCAAATTATCGTAAGCGACATTTTTTGAAAAATGATGCAGTTCAAAAGTCTATTCGTCTACGCGTCTTTCTGCATTATTGGTTTTTCAATAAAGCTTTTTAATTATAAGAATGAAAACAATATTTATGATAAGCGTCATTCATATTTTTTTTAACAGCAAAATATCGTAAATGTTACTGCTTTATTTTAACCAATTCACCTTAGTTAAATAATTTTGCTCTTATTCTCTGTGTTCACTTCAGCCAAAAAAATCAATTGTACTGTAAGAGATTTACAGCTATTACGTTTAGATTCCAGAAAAGAGTGCAAGTAAAAGCATTGCATTGTTCTTAATGAAATGTATATATTTTGTACATAGTGTTTTTTATACCTGAATAGTCCTGTTTATTCGTTTACCCTTAACTACAATAAAATGTCAGAGATAGGACCTACAAATATTCCTGCATCAAGCTTATAAGCTCAAAATAAGCTTGTTTCCTACAGTGATAATAATACAAGTAATGAATCTGATATATAGATTGAAGAAGAAACCTCTGTTGGAAAGCGTGGCTACAAAAAACAAAAACTTATTTCCAAGAGGGCTTTGAACAAAATGCGGTAGGCCTTGGGAAATTGTGTTAAACATAATCCTTGTGAAAAAAAAGGTGTGGAAATGATTGTGCAAATAAATTTACAGAAAATGATCATATGAACGTGCATGAACATTAATGGGGAATAGGTAATTCTGAAAGGCAGAAAACCTAGTTACTTATGTGCGTAAAAACCCAAACGTGTTCGTAGAAAAAGGACGACAAGCAACACAAAAAGTTTTTCATATGACCATTTTATTAATTAAAAAGAAAAACAAATTAAAGTTTGCCAACAATCTTTATTAAAAAAAAGCTTACATTTCCCAAATGCCTCTGCGTTATACCGTAAACAATTTCAATGAATTTAACTTAAATCAAACTAATACTCCTAAAAGAAAAAGAGTGCCTAACAAGTCTGGTGAAAATAAAGTTGCAGACTTAAAGTCTTTTATTGCAATAAGCAATAAATTGTACCTTCCTCAAGAATTTTTCAATGTAAGTACGTTATATTATTATAAGTACATATAATGATGTATGTTCAACATCTTATAGAAAAAAATATGCAGGCGTCCATATTATCATTACGAGCTTTTCGTGCAATATTCAACAAAGATTTTCATTTAGGCTGCCATCTACCCAAAAAAGACAAATGCACATTATGTGAAAAATTAAAACATGCTGAGAAAGAAGAGCGGAGTGTACTAGAGCAAACAGATGAGTATAAAAACCACATTAAGGACAAAGACAGATCAAAAGAAATGTTTTTGGCTGATCAAGCAAAAAGTAAGGTAGACTCATCATTTTTATGTGCAAGCTTCGATTTGCAAAAAGTTTTGAACACTGCACACGATAAAAGGGTAACTCTTTAGTATTTTAGAAAATACGCATATTACAATAAAAACGTTTACGAAAACGGCGCTAGAAATTGTTATTGCTTTTTGTTGTGAGAAAGTGACGGGAAAAGAAGATGCAATGAAATTGCAGTACTATGTATAAATATTTAACTTTGGTAGATCAGTGAAAGACTCAAAAGTTTACTCACCTCTATTATGATAGTTGCGCTGTCCAAAATCGCAATAAAGCTATGTTATCTATGTTATTGCATTTCGTGAAAGTCTCTTCTTTCATAACAAACTTAAAAATTACATTTTTGCTACCCGGACATATATTGATGCCCGTGGATTCTATCCATTGCACAATTGAGTCGTTTATACGAAATAAAGCCATACGGGAGCCTTCGAAGTGGCATTCTTTTATTTCTAAAGCAAGAACTAATCCTAGATCCTACGAATGCATAGTGATAAAACATGACTTTAAGGATTGGAAACAAATATCAACGGCACTATCACCAACTAAAATTTAAAGAAAAAAAAAATATAATAATTAATATAATAATAGATTTGCGACTTTCGAAAAAAAACAGCTTAGTAGTTTTGTTAAAACATGGATTTTGTGAGACGAAGGAATATGATATAGCTCAGAAAATGTCACCACCTAGGAGCGTAGTAGCGGTTTATGAGCTACCTCAATTGTATTAAAGCAAGTTGAAACTATCCCAAGCAAAATGTCATGATCTGAAAGAGTTTTGTGAAAAAAAAAAAAACTATCATGAGGAATATTTAACTTTGTAATCCAATGCTATAATTAGGGATGTTTTAAATGAAACTCAATAATAATTGAATTTTTTTTTGTTTTTATAAATACTTTCACAATAATAACAACAATAATGTTTTGCATTTTTTTTTTTTTAGGAAATAATCAAGTTTTATTTTGATTTTTGAAATAAATGAAATGTTATTTTGTTTTCGAGTAAAATCTTTATTGGTCTTTAATTTTATCGTAAGCGCCACAAATTTATTCACATGTTTGAGAGCATGACAGCGAAAATATTGCAAACGACAAAAACTACTTTCATTTTTTGAAAAAAATATCTCATTGAATGTCATCGAATTCTATTGGCCAAACATGATTAAAACCAGCAATCGAGCCCTTTTGCTTATAATATACAGAAAAAAGCAAAACAAAAAAAAAAAGTTCCTGTAAAATTTTCATTTTGTCGCTTACGATAATTTTGCGGTTGGGACTCGATATGTTGACTCTCATATATACCGTGCAATAATTATTTCCTTTCATATTAAAAATTGCCTGAAAGCTTCAATAGCTTCCTCCACACTATTGTATTCTGAAACTTCAGGGTTAGTAAATACATCATCTTTGTTTGTGTTAGATGACAAAGTTGTTGTTGGGGTAGTATTGCTTGATAAATTCAAACTTGAATAGTTCTGATGCTTTAAAAGCACTAATAACAAATCACTTTATATCCGATCATAATTTGGTAAAATAATCTTAATCTCGAGGTTGCTGGCGCCGAAAAAGTTATCCCGATAAGAATTAACAAAATGAAATATGTAGCTTTCATTTTTTTTTCCTTATGAAATAAAATGCAGAACTTATTTTATATATATTAATAAATCTATTGATTGCATTATTTTCGTTTAAAGTTTTTCTGTGAAATAATATTTTTTCGATCTATCTCATGATTAATCATTAAACGCTCTCACCTCTTAAATCTCGCATCAAATCATGCTATTTAGCATCAATGACACAACTGCAAAAGCTTTTTAACCCTTTAAATAAAGTTTTCAAGGGTTCAAAGGTCAGCTTGAATTTTACAAAACATTCTCTTAAATGCCTTACCCTACACCTCGAATTTTCTTTTATTTCAAACACCTGTAAATCTAACTCTCTCAATCTGCTCTCATAAAACATTTTATAATTTATGCTTCATCTTTTATAATTGTATCTATTGAATGTTATGCCAGAAAACATTTTTTCCATCCAACCAATTTCCCAAATGCAAAAACTTCACCTTCGCGCAATGATTCACACCAGTACAAAATTCAACTTGTGCAAGAATTGAGACCAGGCGACTTGAATTTGCGTCATATTCAGTGATGAAGCCCATTTCTGGCTCAATGGATACGTTAATAAATAAAATTGCAGTATTTGGGTTGATGAGCAACGCGAAGAGGACCAAGAGCTACCATTACATCCATTAAAAACAACGGTATGTGTGGTTTGTAAGCTGGTGGAATCATGGGTACATATTTCTTCAGAAATGAGGCAAATCAGAATGTTACCGTCAATTGTAAGCGTTATCGAGCCATGTTAACGGACTATGTGCTTCCTGAAATTCAAGCACATGGTCTCGGTAAGCTCTGGTTTCAACAAGACGGTACTACGAGCCATACAGAGCGTGAAACAATGGACTTGTTGAGAAATCATTTTGGTAAGCACTTAATTTCACGTTTTGCTACGGTAAATTTTCCGCCTAGATCGAGCGATATCACACCTTTAGACTATTTTTTCTAGGGATGTGTAAGGTCTCAGATCTTCAGAAATAAGCCAGCTACGATTGACGCTTTGGAAGCCAACATTACTAGTGTTGGCTTGCTCGAACGACTCATCCAAAATTGGACCTTTCGAATGAACCACCTCAGACGTAGTAGCGGCCAACATTTAAAGTAAATGCCATGAACTGTTCTTTTAACCGATAATAAAAATTTTAAGTTCACTTTCAAATTTATGTGTTTTATTTTACATTATAAATCAGAGCTCACGATGAATCACCCTTTACAACATGGAGAGGAGATAACGACCAAGAACATTTTTCGGTATAATTCTGCGAATTTCTTCATAACTTGTTTAACTTAAATTTCACACATAAATTTCTCAAAACAACTTGGTCAGCAAGATAAAAGAAAGAACAAAATTCTTTCAACACATTTATCATCTTAGAATTTCCTCTCCAACAAAGAAGTCCATAAACAATTTATGCTCAAAAGATAAACTGCAACATTATTATTTCTAACATTATAAGCTCTTTAAACAAGAGCCCCATTTGATGCAACGCACTTACACCATCGTTCCCAACACTTTTTCTCATGGCTACTTTTTATAGGCTCCCTCCACAAATTTTATTTGAAGGTCAAAGTCAAAAAATGGATACCACGGAGCGGTAATTTTAGTTTCGGGATTAAAAAGAAGACACATGGGGCTAGATATATTGAACACGATGGTATTTATTAAGTTTTAAATACACAAATTATTCTTTCACAAATCTGATCGTTTCTAAAGGATTTTCTCTCGCAAATGCTTTAATACCGCTTAATAGTATTCTTTTTTCATCATCTGTCTTTCTGGAACGAATTTGTAATGCACCAAACCCCAAATATCAAAGAAAACAATGAGCATCATCTTGACAATTAAATGACCTTGGAGTAGTTTTTTCGGTTTTAGCTCGTCTTTTCTCTTCCATTTTGATGTAGGTTAACTGGATTGCATGTTTAGCTCATAGATCCGTGCCCCGTCACCAATTATGATGCGTTGTATAAATGTGGTATCAAAATTGGCACTACCCAGCGTGTCTTAAGAGATCGGCGCAGGGAACTGTTTTTTATACAAAAAATGCAGCTCTTCTGGTACAAGCCGCTGCTGATATGATCATAGATATTAATCACTTTGGAATATGTCTATTCCTCATCTGATGAAGAGTATAAAACCAAAAGAAATAGTGTACGACTCGAGCTGTAAAGAGGCTAAGGTTAGGAAATATTTTTTCGAGTCTACAAGACCAACCCGACTGGGGAAAACCGGAAAGAGTTTAAACGAGGTAGGAAGGACTGCGACGCCTTTCTTAAGAGTGTGAAATTCCAATACGACCAAACACTGGTGTAGAAAATACTTCAATGTCCCAAAGGTAGTGAAAATTGTTGGTCGTTCGTCAAAAACATTAGAAATTCTGCCTCATCCTTCATCCCAACGCTCATTTACAATGACATTCCAGCTGTCAGCTCTTTGGACAAGGCCAATCTGCTTGCTGCACTTGAATCTTAAATTCACTCATAAAATATCTCGAAACACGAAAACATCTCAATGACCAACAGTAGTTTTTGTACCAACAGGTCCACGGGTGATTTGATGGCATGTCTCACCTAAAAGTGGAACCAAAGCGTATATTAATCTGGCGAAAGCAAGATAGTTGCACTTGATATTTCTAAGATATTTGACAGAGTTTGGCATCCGGCTCTATGCATGCTTTTGGCATAGATGACTCTCTTCTTCAATGGATTAGGAATTAGTGGAACGTTTAATTCAAGTTGTCTTGAATGGTTTCAAATCTGATATTCACAAAATAAATGCTGGTGTGTCCCAGAGCTCCGATCTCCGATTGAACCAATACGTGTAAGAATGTGGTATGTACTAACATTTCTATGATTCCATTACTAGTCTAATCATCACTATGTATGATATAACAAGCTCTACGGAATTCAGGCATTGTCAGGAATTGTATCGACTTTTATGAAGCCAAAAAATAAAATTTTAACACAATTTTTTCGATGTTAGATTTTTGTTTCAAATAATGTGTCTTAAGTCCTATTTAAAATACTGCAAGATGCGATACTTTGTTCGAAAAAGAGAGCGCATGAACTGTCAAAAATATTTCCTTGACTATCGCATTCGAATTCGAATGCGACCATCGTATTGCATCTTGCAGTAATGTAAATGGGACTTTAAGTGGGTTTTTTTCGTTCATGTAAAACACACGTTATACTCGTCGTGAGTGACAACTGTTGACTTCACTGTCAAAATGTACGCCAAAATTTGACAGCCTTAGAAGAAGCCCTGCCATTTTTTCCTAGTAACAGCTTACAGTTTTTTTAGCCGGAAACTTCGTTTTCCTCTAAAGAAGAAAAAAGAAGAAGAACGAATTCTATTTGCAAACTTTGTACTGATTAATTAAAAACAATTCGGGATCTTTAAAAACACCACATATCAAAGGAAAATCGAAAATTCTCTAGAAACTGTATTCGTGAAGCCCAAGTTCAGTAGATTTTGAACTTTTCGTTCGTTCGTCTCCTTCGTTTTGCTGTTCAAAATTTTCCCAATTCGGCAAACGCTTGTGGCGGGAGGATATGTGTGTCGTATATGCCAATCTAATGGTTAAACATTTTGTTTTCCGGTGATTCCTTCGGCTTTGTCAAGTTTGTTATTCGCCCCTGTTTTTGTTTCAATCATTCGCTTTATCTGGTTCTGTTGTGGAATTAATCATTGGATTTTTAGTATTTTTACTCACATCGTAATAAAAAAGAAAACAAGGAATCAATTTCAAATAAAAAACAAGGTCGTCGTCGTCAATTAAATTGGGTTTTTGTTTCTTTTTTGTGGTAAGTTTTCCAATATGCATCCGAATGCAATTTAACTAATAGATTTGTTTGCGCAGGGTGCAATTAGGAAGGTGTATCATATCCACGATGCCATCTACACATTGGGAAGAATTCTATGCAACACATTTGCCGCCAGCTAACTTTGAAAACAGTGGATCCTTCTGTAAACGTCATAATAAAATGCTGAATCGCATTGTTCTCGTCACGGTAAGTTCTTTAGTCTATTCAAAAGATAAAAATCTATTCCCAAGTAGTGTACACATGCACAGTATTTATTCTGTCGCCATAGAGTGGATGCGAGTTTGTACAAGCATAGGTGTGCTCGAGGAGGTTTTGTCTTTTCGAGTTAATTCTGGTTTGATGATGACCTAGAAAATTTGGTTTGTTTTTATGTTGTAAGGATGGAACATGAACTTTAATCAACCTTAAGTTGCTTTAAGCAGGCGACGTGTATGTTTGTAGAAGGTTTGTGGGTTATTAAAGTGACAACCGCACAGTTATTTCTATTTACAGCTGTATTATTTACTCATAAAATATACCTAATATAATTAACACATGGGCTGAAAAGTCAGTGCCGTTTTATAGTAAAACACAAAATTTTTGCAAAATTCAACTTTATTTATCAATATAGTTGCCTTCGAAGGCGATACACTGATTGAAATGATTTTTCAATCTTTCGATACCAGTTTTGTAGTACGATTTCGGTTTAGCTTCAAAATAGGCCTCTGTTTCGGCGATTACTTCTTCATCGGTTTTAAATCTATTTCCGGCGAGCATTCTTTTGAGATCTGCGAACAGGAAATAGTCGCTGGGGGCGAAATCTGGAGAATACGATGGGTGGCGAAGCAATTGGTAGTCGAATTCATTCAATTGCCATTGGGCTTCATCACTGAACAAAATTTTATGGTAAAACACCAGATTTTCATTGAGTTTTTCCAGAGCCCATTCACCGAAAATATGACGCAAATTCAAGTCACCCAGCATCAATTCTTGCGCAAGTTGAATTTTGTACGCTTTTAGGCCGCGATCCTCATGTCGAATACGCCAAGCTGCTGAGAACGACGACGAATCGATTCGTCACGGTCTTTGCGTACATTTTCAGCTACAGCTGCTACAGTCTCTTCACTACGTGCTGGATGTGGTCCAACCGTTCGAGTATCATCCACTAATGTAAACTGGGACTCAAATTTGCGAATGGTATTGGCAATAGTGGTTTCAGTAGGTCGATTATGCGCACCGTAAGTTCCTCGAATCGCACGAAAAACATTTCTCGCAGAACGCTGATTTTCGTAATACAGCTGAACAATTTGGAGACGCTGTTGTGGTGTGAGTCTTTCCATGATGACATGCCAAACGCTACTGAACAGAAATGACAAAGCAGTTTGATAGGAGTCGCGCGTGATCTATCAAAAAAAGCCTATTGAAAATCAATCCTCACGATGAATCACCCTACATATACGTAAATTCACAAATGTTAGAATTTATATTTTGAGTTTAGTTTACTTTATTCTGGTTTGAGTGATCGCTGCTAAGGATTGGAACACTTTGAAACAAATTAGTAAAATGGGTTTGAAAACTGGAAACCGAAAACGGAAAGCTATTTAGACAGAGGATTAGGTAAAGAAGGATGTGATAAGAAAAAATAAGATGGGTTTTATATTTATATGATTTTATTTAAAGAATTTTGTAAGAAAGGAACGATCTTGTGAAGGAGGATTTTGTTTACAATACATATGATTTCGCGATAAAGATTTCTACATTTGTGGCGGGGTAGTGGGGATCTGTTGTTTCAGTCTTATGATAAGCTTCTCTAATCTTGGATTATGTGTGTCGATGGATGATGTCGCTGAAATTATTCTGTTGTAGTTTCTTCTATTCGCCGTTACATGGCATTGTGGTGTGTGAAGTTCGCCATAGGTTGTCATGACCAAAGTAAAATGCACAAGTTTTAAAAATACGCTATTGTGGTCTCCTACAATGCCACATGTTAAAAATGAGCTGCAAACTTTATATTTTACCATATATGTTTTTCGGGCAGTCGGTCACTCGCAAACTTGCTCCAAACTTTTATCTCCAAAAGGGTAAGTGAACACCTAACGACGCACGATTCGCATAAAGAATGCCCTCAACAACATAAACCTGATAAACAACCCACGTCCTGAAAAAGGAAAAGGATTACTTTAACAAACACTTTTTCAACGAGCTATTTGGCAAAACCTCCGAGCAATGCCTGAGATCCTCCTAGGCGATTTTAATGCCAAGCTATGCAAGTAGGGCATCAATGGTAACACAATAGAAAAACGCACCCTTAACAATATCACCTCCGGCAACGCTCACAGGCGTATTGATTTTATTCTAATGCAATTATAACCAGCACACGGTTTCCTGACTGTCTCTTGATCAACAACCCGTCAACCAAATTGACCATATTCCGATCGTTGCAAAACAGTTTTTTTAGTGTTTTCGATAACCGGACGTTCCGAGCAGCTGACATGAACCCGGACCATTGTTGTAGGCTAGATATCGATAAGGATATTCGTAACAGCATAACGCCAACAAAACATTTTGCGGAAGTTCAACGTCTGCAATTGCAAGATGCCTTTTCTGGTCTAATTACATATATCCTATTAACATTGACGTGGGTATACCACCTTGATTAAAAAGTTCCCAGTAGTGTCACCGTGTGGCGCTCCCATTGTTCCGATTTGAGTTTTTTTTTTTTTTTTTTTTGTTAAGTTGGTACATCTGTTGTTGACATTCCCTCTGAATTTTGACATTTGCAAAAGTTACGTAGCCAAGAGTACATCTATCTCTGTATGTGTTGGCGATTTTTTACAATTTTAGAAATGGATTTAAATTTGCAGTAACGATCTTGTATTAAATTTTGCCATAAAAACGGATTTAATGGTGCGCGAACGTTGGAAATGTTGGAAAAGTATTTGGGCAACGATTCTCTAAAGAAAACGGTCGTTTACGACTTCTAAAACCGACGAAAACATTGATAAAGTAAAAGAAATGTTGGTCAATAACCGCAAATTAACCATCAGAGAGATAGCGGAGGACTTGAACATTGTCTATGGATCTGTCCAAGAAATTTTGGTTAATGATTTGGGTTTCCGTCGTGTAGCAGCAAAGTTGGTGCCAAAAGACCTCAATTTCATGCAAAAAAGGGACCGTGTTGACGTCGCAAAAGAGATGATTTGCGAGGCTGAATCCGATCCCACATTCATCAAAAGGATCATTACTAGTGACAAGACATGGGTTTATGAGTACGACACGCAATCCAGACATCAGGCAAGTGAATAGCGTTCACCAAATGAACCGTGACCAAAAAACCACGTCGTTTTCAGTCAAAAAAGAAGGCAATGCTCACTGTTTTCATGGATTTGAACGGTGTACATCATGAATTTTTTCCAGAAGGACAGAAGGGCGTTATGAGATGTTTGTGTGAAGCAAAAGAGACCAGAATTGTGGCAGAAAACTTGTGAATTTCGCACCATGATAACGCACCGTCGCACAGGGCCATCATTATTCGTAATTTTTTGACGAAAAATGCAACAATTCACCAGAATGCAACAGAATTCACCTGATTTGGCTCCTTATGACTTTTTTCTGTTCAATCGAGTTAAAAAATCACTATGGGGAACGCGTTTCAGCAGCGGAGAGGAAGTAACGGAAAAATCGCAGGAAGCATTGATGGACATATCGAAAACCGAATATAAAAAATGTTTCGAGGATTGGATCAAGCGCTGGCTTAAGAGTATTGTTGCAGTCGATGGGGATAACTTTAAAGGGGACAGTATAGATTTAGATAAATGAACTTGTATTTTTAATTTTCTGAATACGGAAACTGTTTGATCAACAACTCTTTCAGGCCAACTGCTCACATTTAAAAATTTAAAGTGGTCTGATCCAAATATTCTGTGCCTATTCCATTTTATGATTATTACTTCGATCGTTGAGTAGTTGAGTTTTGTTGATAATAATGAGTATTTGGACGAGTTTCCATTCGTGGAACGTGGCTTTCCTGGGTTTTTATATTTTTTTTTTTTTCTAAAGTTCCCTTTCTTAACTCGTCATTCATCGCATTAATATTCTATCTGCATAGCAGGCTCGTTAGTAACTGAGTCGGCGGATTTTCGATGCAATCAATCCCACCCTTTTTGACTCACATAAAATCTACCCCTCTCAATCGAAATGACTTTCATTCCTATGATGATGTAAACAGGCATAATTGTTAAGTGGTTTAAAGATAAGCATATACATTTTTTTATGTACAAAAGGAATCCAAATTCTGGATTCTGAAACATACATATATGTATATATGCTTGAACATATTCGTACATATGTTACATATGTAGTTGAGGTAAGCGTTGTTATTGTTAACACCACTTCAGTAAGTGTAATTGAAGCTAATAGAACCGGCCTGTTTCAGTTATTTAAATCATACATATGTCGTTCGTCATTTCAAATTATTGTACAATACAATTTCTAAGACTATTTAAAAGTTTCACAAATTTGCTAAATACAATAAAAGCGACATTATTGTGGAATTTAAAATAAGAACGACAGGCGACATCTGTATAGGCGACCACACCATTAATAAAATACATGCACACGATGTCAGGACGCAATACAAACGAAGTACGTACACATCAGAAACATAAGCCGAAAAAAGCACACTCTAACGAGACGATCATTCCATCAGGAATAAGAGTGCTAAAGTCAGGACAGTCAGTCAAGACTCGAGAGTAATATTAATTGTTTGCAACGGACAAGTCTCATATATATATATATATATATTTTTTTTTTTGAATGAATCGTTTGGTTTTTTTATTTTTGGATTTAAAAATGTACAAATTAACATATTATGAACAAAGAAACAACTTGTTTGAAGGCGTATTAATAACATAATAGCCTGCTATGAATGGAATATGGGTTGGGGTATCAAGACTTTTGCTGCATACTGTATGTACGTAAGTACGTTTTATAGTCAGGGTCAAATATTTGTCGCTTATAATAGGTAAATCAGTGGTTTTTCTGTTTGAATTTCCCATAAACAGAACAATTCAGTGAAGAAAATTTTATGTTTAATTACATCCTCAAGAACCTGTTGCATGTTTTAAAACAATCTAACGGTCAAAGTCCTTTCAAAAATCACGTGCTTTTAAAAACCAAAATATAACAGATTTAATACGTTGTTACTTATTTGACTAACAATTACTATTTCTGTTTGCTTTCAGTCTGGTGGCACAACAGTACCTTTTGGGCATAAATTCTTTCGCTTTGTTGATAAATTTTGATCCGGGACAAGAGGCTCATCATCAGCGGAATAGATCCTAGACCATAAATACGCTTTGATATTTATGTATCGACAAAAATCTGTGGATCCTTTTACACGTCCCTTCACTGGTCAATAGTTCTTTGATATGTTGGACATAACTGAAGATGAACAGGGTGCAGCGATAGATGTAAAGCCGATTCTATGGACGAATTCGCACCAATACTGGCCAAGTACAAAAATGCTCGTGAATCGCAAATGATATTGTATATTAGCTTTACAAGTGTTGTTGACTACATGTGGTTGTTACGTGCCGCTTATGAATGTCTAGCAGCATTTGAACAAAGAGCAGTGTTCTTTTTGGCAGCCGCTGTATCGGACTTTTACATTCCTCAAGATAAAATGGTAAGTTGACTTGTTATTCATTCTGGTTGGTGTCTTCTTTTCCATTGGCATTAGGTGAAGGGTTAGCGATTGTGACACAAATAATCGATATTCTTTGATTTTTATTATTATTATTACAATATTATTTTAATGCTAGTACATTAGGGGCTATTGAAATATGTAGATGATTACAATATGTGTACAATATTGGTTTAGTACTTAAATTTAGCGAATTCGATGCATTTTTTTTTAAAAAGATATAAAATCTGTCTTCATCTTTGTTTCATTTGGCAAATCATTAAATAGTTTGAAACCCCTATAAGTTGATGAATTTTGTGTATGTTACAAGGAAAGTTGATCCTCTAGTAAGAGTCGACTGTTACTGGTCTTTTCAGTAAAATTTGATTAAAAGCGAAAAGTGTTGGAATATAATTAACATGTACTAGTCAGAGTTGACAAGGTAAAGTATACTCTCACTGTTATAGTAAAAGTTGACTTTTACAAGGATCAAGTCTACCAGCTAGTAAATATAATAAAGAAATAGAAATTTAGGCTATCGTTTGTTACAAAAAGGTAAAGATTTGTAACATTTTAAGTTGGTAAGGATACTCAAAACAAAGATTGGGCGCGGATACACGTGCAAACCTTCCAGTGAATCAACTTTTACTAAACCAGAGTAGGCATAGTTAACTCTTCCTAGTTTACTCTTACTAATAATATTCTTCGTAAATACTCTATCCTATATAAAAACAATGTGCCGGTACAAATGTTAGTAAAATAATATAAGATCGGGACATAAATAGCTTATGACATCTTAAAAAATAAAGAAAAAAATCTTGAAATTTTTCGGTTTTAAGGGATTGGGGAAACGAAAAACCCTCAAACAGACAAAAAACCCTAGAGTCGATAAAACAATTTATAAATGGGTTTGGCAACAGAAATTTAACGGCGTTTCAGTTTCAGGGCAGATGATTATAGAACAAGCAACATTTTTTCATACCCAGTTTAACATTGCGTCTGACTGTGTGTCAAAAACCGATATGGAATCCATGCATTTAAATTCACAGGAGAAAAAGAATCTGCTGAATACGAAAGTGCCACGCTCTTTTTTTCGAGCTTATAAAAAAAGAAAATTTAATAAAGCAACAAATATACAACGCTGATGAAACCAGTCTTTTTTGGAAGTATTTGCCACAAAACACTTTGGCTTGCAATGAAGAGAGTTCAGTAAGTGGATATAAAAAATTTAAGGAGCGTATCACAGATTGCTCGACCAAGGGCTTGAAAAAACTTCATGGGTTCATGGGTAACTCAAGAACTATTTATTGAATGGTTTAAAAAACACTTTGTTCCAGAAGTAAAAGACCGCCTGGAAAAAGGAAATCTTGGTTAACTATCCAGCGCACCCAGATGTGAACGATTTTAAGGGTCCTAATATTATTGTGAGATATTGGGTCTGTAACTTCGTGCGGTTTGCTAAGAGATGGCGTAAATTGTATTATTCCATTGGAACATGCGTTGGAAAGTTACTGCCATTGTACGTCATTTCAGCATATATCATTCATTTGAAGCGTAAACAACAATAATTTTTTTCACTAAAATATGTCGAACTTTGTGCCTGAAAAAGTGTTTTTGTGGGGAGTTCTTCTTCATTACTTTAATATGAAGAAAACTGCTTCACTTATGGTGAACATGCACTAGCTGAGCGAACGTGCCAAAAGTGGTTTGCACGATTTAAAAGTGGTGATTTTGGCTTGGAAGACGGTGAACGTCCTGGGCAGCCAAAATAGTTTGAAGATGAAGAACTGGAAGCATTACTCTATGAAGATTGTTGTCAAACACAGGAAGAGCTCGCAGAATCTTTGAGTGTCACTCAAGTAGCCATTTCAAAACGTTTAAAGGTAGCTGGATATATTTAAAAGCAAGGAAATTGGGTTTCACATGAACTCAAGCCGAGAGACGTCGAAAGGCGGTTTTGCATGTCCGAAATACTGCTGGAACGCCACAAAAGGAAATCATTTTTGCATCGGATTGTTACTGGTGATGAAAAATGGATCCATTACGACAACCCCAAGCGCAAAAAATCATATGTGAAACACGGCCAGCCAGCCAAATCAATGCCGAATATCCATGGCGCGAAGGTAATGCTCTGTATTTGGTGGGATCAGATGGGTGTGCTGTATTATGAGCTGCTAAAACCGGGTGAAACCATCAATGAACAACGCTACCGAACACAATTAATCCGTTTGAAGAGAGCAGTAGCCGAAAAACGCCCGGAATATGCGACCAGACACGAGGCAATAATTTTCCATCATGACAACGCTCGGCCCCACGTTGCTATTCCGGTTAAGAACTATGGATGGGAAGTCTTACCCCACCCGCCTTATAACCCATCCACAAATTGCCAGAAAGATGGGAAAAAGTCATAGTTTCAGATGAGCAATACTTTGAATTATACTATTGTACATGTTTTTCTTAAATAAACGTTCAAATTTTGAAAAAAAAACCGCACTAATTACCCAATAGAAAAATCGTTAGCACCGTCTATTTCTACTGGGGATGACAATGATGTTGGCGAATTTGTTCATGATGGAGATTATTACAATGCATTTGATAAAGTCCCAAAATCTCAAGATTTCTTGACTTAATCTGTCCTTTACAACAATTCTGTATTCAAACAAACGTAGTTTAGTTTGTTTATCCTATCACGCCTCGCACTTTCTGAATGGAGGTTATATCATCTTCATAGCAGTTTAAAGCCACTAAAACAACGACGCTTTGGTTTTGGGGACGTTACGTTTTATTCGTTTTTCATTGAAATGACATTTCTAAAAATGTCCAGAATTAATTTTTTTTTTTCTTTTATTTCCTAAGCTGTTGACCGTCGAGAGCAAGCGTGAAGTCACGTTACGTAGCATTATGTCCTTCATTACGAATGTAAAACGTAAGTCCGAAGCTCAAAGTGACTTTATGATAGAAAGCATTGAACTTTTATAGTTGAACCTAAAACGTCAAAAGGAAACCGAAGCGCTATTGTGTTTTAGGCATTAGTAATTCACATGCACTTGGTTAGTTCATGGTCTAAAAATGTCACATGCTGATCCGACCGTCGTTAAAGTTTTTTTATTTCGTCAGATCATCAACAGTGAATTCATTCTTATCGGAGACAAGAGAGTAGGTTTCATCTGGCACGATCTCTATTTTAGCAGTCTAGTCATGAAAGATTCTTATTGTCCTCAGTTCCAAATATGTTTAAGTAGCTCTTATATTGAATTTCCCACGTTATTCTCTTTATAGCTATTCAAAAATTTTAATTCGTCTAAATTCTTTCCAACAAGTAGTAGTAGTAATAGTTTTCTTAAAAGACAACAATTATGCTTCACAGTTTTTCCTTTGTATTTTTAGGTTGAAAAGAACAGCGAATTTATTGCCTCAACATGTCGTCAATGACCAATGTCGATGCGACAAAGGCGTACCATTCAAGTTGATTGCCGCGTGACTACTACACCTCATTTCTGCCGTCTACTTAATCCAGGTTATGGTGTAGGCGTAAGTACTAGACTTAAGCTATCTAACCGTTGGAATTACAATAAAAAAAAAGAAAAAAACTTCCCGCATACAATGTGATGACTGTTAGTGACAAAAAAAAAAGGAAAGGAAACAACGTTAATAAGTGAAAAACAAAACAACATATTGTTTGTCTGGGATTTAACACCAACAATTTACTATTTTATTTGATAATAGTGTACAGTGACGTTTTATTTTTTATTTATTAAATTAATGGAAAAAATGGGGTAATGATTTAAAATATACACATAAAAATATAATATACATACATTTAATAGATAGTTTAGACCAATTTATGTAGGTAAATAGGCGAACACATTAATATTATTATAACTTTAATTACTCTTAAGAGGTAACACCAAAAATATGATAAATATTTTAAATGTTTATTACATAATTCGATACCTCTTTATTCTAAGAATATTAAATTGTGATTTCAAATTGGTAAGGTGCAGGATTATAAGATTTTTAACAGGTTTTGGGTTTTATTCTTTGTACTTTAAAGGTCATCGGATATTTTCCACAAGTCTGGTTATATATGTATATATTTACTTAAATTGTGAAGCAAAGCAAAACAAAAAAATTGTACAATTAAACAAAAATTAATTGTTGGCAGCTATTAACTACGAAATATTTTTCCCACGATATATTTTCAAATTGTTATTAAAAGGTTTATACACAAATATTACACGTAAATCGGTGCATTTAATCTTATTTGTCATAATACAGCGACAAATCAATCTAATCTATTTGAAAATCTAAAATACTTGCTAAAGGGCCACCAGTTTATTTTGTCTTTTCCTGATTGTGCTGCTATACGGAAAGTAAAATAAAACACTCAAGTTTATTCTTTATTCACCTGACTTCTCATTTCTGACTAAGAATCAATTTATTAAAATTTGATAAAACAAACGCTACAGTTTCTTGAAACCATTTATGATAATTCATGAGAGATTAAGTTATTTTCTTTGTTTCTTCTGTTGGCCTTACTAACATATTGATCTCCTGACTATACAGTCATTCCAAGTTATTCTTTCATATACTCGTATAGTGGTGTTCAAAAAATATACTAGTTTAATTCGAATACGAAACTGATTTTTTAAGATAACAATCAACCCTTATCCTAGCGTGGCAACTGTTCAAAGGGGTGTATGATCCCGAGGAAATAAAAAATTTTATTCGAAGACTTCTGTTTTTTTAAGGGATATCAAGAACGAGTAATAGCAGATTACAAATTATATTAAAACAAAAGTGGTTATGACAGCAAATATTAGGGTTAATGATTTGATTGCAAATTTATTTAGGGTGATAACATGCAAATTTAATGGGAATGTTGCATGCCTTTTAACACTCGTCAACATTGACATTCAAATTAAAACCCAATGTCCGGAAACAAAACAAACTGTTATTGCACCTTGTTCGAGAGCTTCTCTAATAAAGTGGCATTTGTAACCAATGTGAGTTGTGTGTGATTATTTATCTCCATATTTTGCAATAAATTATGCACTTTGGTTGTGCACCAGCGATGACTCTGAGTCATATATACCCGTTTTAACTTTATGCACTTCTATACCGCTGCACAGCCGGCTTCCAACTGAACATAAAAGCTAATAGTGTTGTGCGAGGCTGTATCTTCAGCTACACAAACGTCAATATTCTACCGCCTATTTTGGATAAAAATACAGCTGTTTTAAATCACCTGGGGTCAATATGACCCAGCGTCATTGGCGCCGGTTTAAACGCAGATTTAACAGCTATTTTAAGGATTATCGGCGTAAATTGAACTTTAGACTAGAGGGAGCCATAAATATTTACTAATTTTCGTAATTTTTGCAAAAAACATTGCGGCGGTCAATGTTATATTCCATTGTTCTTAACATTGACCGCATAGTGTATTTCAAACACAAACATTCATTAAGTTTAGACGTGTTTAAATTTCGCTCTGCTAATTTATTTCCATTTAATGGTTTTCCTGCCTAATTTGCGATAATTCGCACAACCTTTTTCTCGGTCATCACCTTTTGTTGTGTTTTGCTGACTCGCTTTGTTTAATATTAACAACTAACCCAATTCTCATTCACCGCCTTTTGAGTTTTAAAATTTTTCAACCTACCCTAACTAAATCATCGTCATCATGTCTGAATTATGTGGAAGTGCGAATTGCTTCCTAACAAGTGACCTAAATTCTGTTATGGTGATCTGCAGTGGTCTTTGTAACAAGTCGTTCCATGCTCTTTGCATTAGCTTGAGTAAGAGATCCATCGCGTACCTAAGAGATTTTAAAAACAACTTTTTGTTTTATTGTGATGAGTGCAAGAACATCACTCCGTCCACATATTACTTGCTATTAAGTGTCTCAGTGATTCAATAATTTTGCGGCAGAAAACAACCATGCCTTGAAATCAATGTAAAACCAATTTACCAAATATGATGACATTCTGAAATCAGTTGAACATTTGTCAATTTCACTTGAGCAATCTGCAATCTATAACAAGAGTTAATTTAGAAACTTATCCATGCAGTTGGCTAAAATAGTGATTTAATAAAACGAAATGAAAAACATGACTAGTAAAGATTCAAAAAATTTTCTATCCCATAGTGTTAATCAATAATAAAATCCTACATCCCCACAATAACAGACTCTTTAAGTTTTCTACGGTCTTCCCTTGATTTTCATCTTCAAAGTACATCTAGAAGCAGCGCTCCCTCCCCGCCAAATAATGATCAGTTGCTCATAAACATCATTTGCCAAATGAGCGATTTAAGCAACAAGATAATTGAATCATGCGCGCTGTTAATCGAAATAATACTGCATAATACAACACCTCGATTCTTACTGAGATGTTTGAATCTGCAATTATGGAACCGCCAGTAACTCCTGAATCATCTTCTCCTCCACCACAACCCTCTTCGGTAAATGATGCTACTATTCCAACTCCTGAGCCTACAATCTCAACATTCGGCATCTTATGGACACTTTCGGAGTGGAACACAAGAATAAAAAAGTTGAACAATTTCAACAAAGCTGAGTCATTTGCCCTTTTAATAAGAGGTACACTCCTCGATCAAAACAGGTTAACTAGTCTCTTCAAATCTAAATTTAAAATAGATGTCAGCAATTGCCGTAAGATCTCCACTCACACCTTCAAGGTGATCATCCCGTCAAAATATGAATGGATATTATCAACCCTGCTTCCGACGTCATCAATCTGGGTGGATTAACTATGATGGATCAACCGAAGCCTAACTCTTACAAAAAAAAACCCAACTCCTAACAAACAAGCTCCTGATGCAAACTGGAGTTTTAAAGTTGGGACATTTCCTGTCTTACATCCTTCTCCAATTCATACTGCCAATCGCGTATTTACAAAACGTTCTTCCATCGCGTCCAACGCAATTCCTAAGCACGTATCTTTCAATCTTGATCCTCTTCCCAGTTATTTACAAAACCCAACATCTCATTCCACTTAAACAAAGACGGCATACCCCAACTTTATTCGCTCCCATATTTTAAATCCCTCCCCATATTCTAAGCTAGACTCCCACCCTAATATCACACCACCTTCTTTTTTAGACCCCATACTTCCTCCAAAGGCAAAGTTAAACAAGTACCTTATCGATTCTGGGGAAGATGCCGATATGTTCTCTCTCGTTTAAGAGACTGCAGATTATATGATAATGTTCGCTTATATCTTGTCTACCTACATCATAAGCCTGACTCTGTCCGTATCGACGGTATAACGAAAACCAATGCAATGGTTTCCATTCTGCAAGAAGGCCTCCCCACTAATAATAATTATCTGCGGCTATTTTTTTAACCGTTTTCATGAGCAATTAGATATGACTCCTGATGATGTGGCTAATGATCTCTCTTTTTTTGCGTCTCATGTTAGTTCCAAACGCATACTACACCTTCAGAGAACAAGGTCTAGTTTCAAAAACTACAATCGCTCCTAACCCATCGCTCTGCTATATATCTTAGTTTGCAGATTCTGCCGTACGACATCTTTGCCCTCACAGAAACCAATCTCACCCCTGATATTAAAAATAATGAATTATTTTCCCAAGACTTCGATTTACACCGTGACGATGGTCTAGATAAAGAGAAGAATTTATATGGCCGTGGTGTACTTCTAGCTATACACTCTCGTCTCGAGTCTAGACCCTTTAAAAAATCGTCCTCTGCATTCTTTGAATTCATTTGCGCTAGAATTCCTATTTGCAAACGCAACCTATATATTTGTTGCTGCTATATTCGCCCCTCTCAACCAATTTAAGGTTACCAGCTGTTGATGCAATCGACTGCATTTTTAATGCTGCTGATACCAACGACGTGATTTTGATCTACCTAAGCTTCTATGGGCTCAGACTGACCGGTCCTACTATACTGCAACAAATGCCTAACTGACTCTGGTCTAAATCAATTAAGTAGTGTCACCAATAACATCGGCAGACAACTCGACCTAGTCTTCGCCACTGATACAGATAACTGCGTCGTTTTAGAAAGTAATCATCTGCTTTCTAAGTTGGATAGTTACCACCCTCCCCTTTGTCATACGCTTTCATATAACAATGGTTTTAATTCCGTTTCCATTCATCTTTTATTTATCATTTTTGCCTTCTTGAACACAATCACTTTTTCCTGCCATACGTGATATCTGTGCTGCAAAATCCCCTAATCGCTCAAAATGCCATCTGCTGGTGCATAGGGAAAAATTTTCTGAAGAGAACAGTCGGTTTGTTCGACTTATTAAGCCACTATGTAACGGTAATTCTTAGTGTTTCTTTGGGTGTAAAAGTGGTCAAAACTAAGCCAGGGCCATGGGAGTAAAAACGCAAACGAATGTTTCACATACCCCATTAATCCTTTCACACCTCCTGATCCTAAAGTTTTAGGGCGACATACCAAAATTTACTGCAAAACGAAGTCACTGTTGCCATGTGGTTATTGTGCTAACCAATGCGAGGACTCATCCGATCCATATTCTCTCGATACCGTAGAAAGTTCAGTGTAGGTTATAAGATAAGATAAGTTAGAGGTTACATCATGTTACAATAATAGGAATAAGTAAGGCGTCTGATGAACGAAAGATTTGTATGCTAGTACTATATAATACGAATGTAATTCATTCACAAAATCCTTCTTTGTACAGAACACCACAACACAAGACTTACTCGATAGAGAAGTATGTTCCCTACCCCACTCTCATTAGATGCCTCTTAAATATGATACAAAGTATATTCCAGAGTCACAAAGTTTATTGCTCTTAATTACTATTAACACTACGACACGCTCATTATGCTAATTCATCTATGACATACTTATTCATCTAGGACATACTGAATTATCTACGACACGCTTATTCATTTACGACATAGCGATTAAGTATTCCTAAAGGGTTTCATAGGATGGAAATGGCGAGATTAAGGAAGGGAAGGGTGATGGCGCGTTATGGTGGCTCATCTCATTGCGATGAAAGATGTTGATGGATTCTGGAGCCTCTTTACTGCACGCCTGCAGCCTTTTCTTCGAGTCAATGATATCACGTTGCATCTCTAACTTCGAAGGTTATTTTATCTATTTTATCACTACCACATCGATTTACACTCTGGAGCTTAAGTTGTAACTTTTTTTTTATTCTTTATTGGTACATAACTTCAATCGGCGAATTCACTTTTTGGTATATTTACATTTTTTTTTTTGGTTCCGATTAAATTACTTTTTGTGATGGTAATCTCTTTTTGAATTCTTCGGAGACGAATATATTTCATTTCACGGGATATCACACAGGAATAACGATTATAATTTGTTAATTTATTATTATACTTTTCTTTTCTTCAGTCTAAAAATATGTTGTTTCTCGGCATGCGTACAATCTCCAACTTCCTCGTCTTCCGGGAAAAATCCCAAGTCAAGTTGAATTCTTTGACCAAAATAACCAGATGCACAAACTCAATATCTTTCCACCGTTTATTTGGTTTTCTGGCATTATCTTCCTGATGCTCTCTTTTCTGCCCAAATAAGTAGAGTAGAAAGTGCATTGCGGGCCTAGACCGGCTTTTTTTTTTAAATCGGGAAATTTCGATTTTTCTCCTCTTTTGACCATTGTTTATCAACAACGCAAACCACCATACTGCAGGAAAGGGATATTTAAGTGGAATGAGATTTTGGATTTGGTAGTTAGGTTGTTAGAGATCAAACCGGTTGATGTCGTGAAGATTAGTTATTCTTCTTGTATTTTGTCTTTGGCGTATTCCACAACTGGAGTCGGTGGAAAAACTTTCCTGATTTCGGTCAATATTAGGGGCGCGGTCAATGTTAGCCCTTTACTGCATGAATTTTTCTTTTTATATGAAAAAAATATTGTATTTCTATATGCATTTCCCCTCACTGAGTTCAAAAATGGCAATATTTTTGAAATATGTTGAGCCAATTTTGAGATATTCAGCAATTTGTACATATATCATATATGATATACCATGCAGTTAAACCATTTTTTTTTCAGCCTTTAAGATTCCATTTATTTCACAGATTTTTTTTAACTAATAACGTAAATGTATTATATCAAAACTTCAAATTATAACTATAAAAGAAAAAAAAAGTAACATTTTTAATATATTTCATATTAAATATTTACGTATGGATTTTTGTAGTATTTGCTATAAATAATCAATTCATTTCGAATGAAATGCAGAAAGAAAATTTCTGTCCTTATTGAAGCATAATGCAGCATTGCAATTGGCACATTGAACGAACGTTAGTTTTCCGCAACCAGGAAGTTTGCACGTTAACCTCTGAGACATCCAAATAGGTAAATGATCGATTCGGACTTGCTTTGGTGGAATAGCTGCAGTTGTTGTTTTTTTTGCGTTTGGCTTCAATCTGCTTGCTAAGCTCAATTGGCGGTCTTTCGGGTCGATTTGATAGTTTACCTAATCGGCACAAGGTCTTTGCCACAGATATTTTAAATTCGGATAGGGAGAGAAGCTTCTGTTCTGAGTTCCTCTGTGATTCTGCGCGTCTAGGTATTGTAAATTATATTTAAGAATTTAAATAACATTCGTATTTTTCTTACTTGTATAAAATCCATGCATTACAGACCGTCACGTCCAATAAATGATAGAAAATTCGGTGGTACCATTTCTTGGCTCTGATTTTAATCTTATATTTCCTAAGGAGAGAGTCAGCCAAGTAATTCTTTACAATAGCAGGGCAATTTACTTCTATTATACCTTGCCCTTTTTCGTGCCTTTGGGATCTTAAAATAGGCTGCTCACCGATGAAATTAGATGCAATTGTAACCACTTTAGTGTCTTTCCAAGCAACTACAGTAACATCCATTCCGTCAATGCTACTAACTATTTCAAGGGAAATCCCACGTTTTTGGTCCTTCCAATACTTGTCGTCCGGAAGTTTACAGTTGGGTAATCGATTTTTTCGGACTATTCCCAGACTTAGAATCCCTAGAAATATAAATAATATGTAAATATGTAAATATATGTGCATAAATATTGTATGTATGTGTGTTAAAATAGATTCAAAACTTAACGAGTGCATATGTACATACCCTTCTTATAAAGCTCTCCAATTAATGGGATTGACGTGAAATAGTTGTCAAAATATATTTAAAGTAACGTTGCGACTTAAGCGAATTACAACATTTGAACTAGCACCCAAGTTCTTTTCAGTAAGTGGACGGAAGGAATCGTCGTTTCCTTGACCAGTATATAGTTCGAAACAAAAACTTGTAGCCCCATTTATGAGGTTTTGCTGGGAGATACTGTTTCATATAGTTTCTGGCTTTGGGGGAGCACATTTGTTCGTCAACACATAGAAACTCTTCATATGGAACTTTTTGGAAGTTTCTTACTAAGTCATTGACAAGAGGACGAATTTTATGAATACGGTCATGTAATGGATTTGATTTTGGAACCATTTCGGAATTATCACTGAAGTGTAAATATTGGCGAATCTTTTCGAACTTATTCACTGATATAGTTCTTTTAATAAGATCATTACCTATGATTGGATTCCAATATCTCCTTACATCTGGGATCTGTAGTATTGATGTTACCATACAGATGCCTATGTATTTCTGTATTTCAACAGCTGATACGGAAAAAAATGTGGCTGGATTGGACTGACAACCATATAAGTTGGTCTCAAATACAATTTAATCGATGATTTTTGAATCAAAAAGATAGTTGAAAAACGAATATGGCGTAGAAAGTTCTAACACATCATCAGACAATTCTGTGCTACCTAAATCTATATATGTATGTAGGACTGGGCACTTTTTCTCAAATAAAAAACAAACTTCAATTCCGAAATTCAATGAACAATATTTTATTTTTCTAATATCGTTTGGCTACGAATTTAAACGGATATAATATTATGTCTCCTAGGGGATATACCAATTACTTAAATACACGACCGACTCCTCGAAACGTTTGATGACGAAAAAATGACTGCTGAGTGGTTTGTTTCTCTCGTTCGTATGTTCTCTGAATGTTCTCTGTGCGTTGTAACTGTCCTCTTTGTTGACGTTGGCGTTGACTGATAACGTTGCTGTCTGTTATCAGTCGTTTGGTCGCCTGATCGTAAACCGTTCGTTCTGTCACATGATTTGTTCTCTTCGTTGAGTATCTGAATAATATTATGTTAGCGCATAATGTTATTCGTCTGTCTGTCTGACCCCAATCCCACATGTGTAATATATGTATATGGGCATCCTTCATGTGAACATACTTTATACTTAAAGTAGTAGTTCGGTTCGAAATTTTGACGTTTTTTCGTGAATTCTTTTTAACAAGAAAATAAAATGCGATCATTTTATAATTTTTACATGTTTTCATTCGTACTTTAAAGTGTACAAGTTTTTTGACTTAACCTTTAAGTGCCGACTTGCATTTTTTGTATCGTTAGTACCGGTGTGAGGCCTGAGAGGCCGCGTATATAATATAGTTTTTTTTTTTTTTTTTAAGAACGTGATGATTTACAATTAATATCTGTTTTTGCATTATAATGAAAAATAAAGTGTCTTAAGACAAATTGAGTATATAAAGAAAATTAAATTTATTCAATTTTTAAATATAAGAATTTTTGATTAAAAATTCGACTATTAGATATAAAATATCAATACATAAAGAATATTTCTCTTATAATAACAAAAAATAGTATTTCTTATTAACGACTAATATAACATTTAGAAAAAAATAAAATAAATAAAATAAAGTAAGTACATAAACCTTCTGAAAAAAAATGTCCATAGTCCAGCTACAGCTTCAATTTTAAGCGCAGTCAGGGCACACTTGTTTCGCGCACCATAAACAAACGTGTTTTTTGCACGAATATCATATATAAGTCGATTTTCTTTTGAGACTAGGTTGATATCAAAGTCAAGTCTTTCAGGTCTTGACTTCCTCAGCTTCATCTTCACACGTTTCTGGCTTATCAGAACCAAATACTCTTGCCAAACTCATCCTGAGTTCACAGGGCAATCTAAGGCTACAAAATTTTCGCCTCATGTGCTCTAATACCAACTGTTGAGCTAATTTTTTTTATAAAGGTCTCTCTATCAGTTTGTGTTCCCACATATACATCATGTAAAAACGGAACTTATATCTAAAATCCGGTAAAAAATTATCATAGGCCAGCGTCTTGATCGGCGGCTGCAAGTGTATAGAAAGCACTTCTTATCTATTTCATTTACACCACCATTTGTAGAATTATAGAAATGTATAATTTCTGCCTTCCCTGAGTCCGTGTCTGTTCCTTCATTATAATGCATTGACAAAGCCAAAATGACCGCTTTTTCCTTCTTGGGAACATGAGACAATAACGTTGTGTCTTGTAAAGCCATATAAGGTTGATTTTTCTGGTCTCGTTTTAGCAGGCAAGAAATCTGGGGGTATTTCCTTCATATTTTTGGTTTACTCAAGCGGATCACAAACTGCGTAGGAACTAAACGTTTTTTTTTTTTTTCATCTGTTAGTGTTTCTCTATCTGAACTTTTTCCACAGTACACATAGCAAAATTAAAAAAATACCCGTTTTTGGCATCACACAGGCACATGAGTTTTAGCCCATATTTAACGGGCTTCTTTGGCATATATATCATCAAAAACGATCACCCTCTAAATGAAACTAGCATTTCATGAACTGTAGTATATTGACGTATATTATATACTCTTTGACAATTTAATACGAATTTGTTGAAAATATTCGATATTGCAGCCAATTTATCAGTCTCCTTTCTCTGTGCTCTGTCAAGTGCATTGTCAAACCGAAGACAGTGAAGCGAGCACAGAAATCGGTTTTTATACATAACGCATCTAAACATATCTCATCCGGTACCATCAGTAACAAATATTAAATCTGCGTCTTCGTGGTTAGATTTACAGCTGTGTACATCAATAGTCCAATAAAATCTTGTAACTCAACTATATCAATAACTTTTATTTCTGGACGATCCTGCTTCGTATATTTAGATCTATATTCAGTTAGCTTCTCGTTGGTTCTTAGCAAAATCTCCGATAACATCTCTTCATTTATATATTGTTTCCATAAAGAATAGGATCATTTCCTTCATTTTCTGTCAAATTGGATGTGGGTACTTGGGAAATAGTATTGTGTTGTAGTGTTCAAACTGATGGTCTGTTTAAATATGATTTAGACAATTTGTATTTAGTCTTTCCTCTAAAACAACCCAGTCTTGAGAGCTGAACATTGTCATCTGATGATGATGACACTGCGTCCAGGGGTTCAGGTTGAGTTTCTTCGGTATCAGAAATATCAGTGCTACTACTCGTATTATGCTCACTGTGCTCCGGACAAAAATCTTCGTCAACGTCGTCAAACTTTCCGAGATCCCTTTAAATGCTGTAAATATGTCGCAGAACTATTTCTTATACTATCTGAAGTCCCGAGCATATCCGTAATTCACGATATATGTAAAAATAACAGTTTACTGTACCAAACAAATAAAACAAAAAAACCAACGTAAGTACTGACGTGAGGCCTGAGAGGCCGCGTCGGAATTTCACTTTCACGTCCACTTTCTGTTCCGACGTCGGCACTATCCTTACAGCTACTTAAAAGCGGGAATCGATATTGCGCAGTTAAAGAAGTATACTTGCGAATCAACTGCCTGTCGGGGCCTCTCAGGCCGCACGTCGTTACTTAAAGGTTGATTTTACATTAATTTGCTTAAAATTTTTTATATCAAAGTGGAGTCCTCGAAAAAAAAGGTGAGCTTTTTGGGGAAGCACACAACCTTCCGTAGTCATCTGAAATAAAAAAAATCAAAGAAATTGTTGTTCTGTAGACTTTATTCTAATGAACTAATCAATAATAATGCATATTAAAAAAAATGGTGGACTTGTGAAAAAAGGTTCTCAAAATCTAATTGAATATTTTAAAGGTTAAGTTTTTAGCTATGTATGTTACATATGTCTAGAATTACAGTTAAAATTCTACATACATAGACATACTTTATACTTTATACCAAATTACAATGGCGCTCTTTTATAATATGATATAACTCAATAAAGCTAATTCACAATTTGTCATATGTCGAAGTAGAAAACGTTTGGAACATTAATTCTACTAGAGTGTGTGTGACAAGTTCGTTTATAATGTGCATGCCGCAGTACACTTGAATAATAAGTAATGTGCTCAGTTTTTTATTTAGACTTTACATTATAATTATTCTTTGACTTTGAAATCAGTTATTGTTGGCTAAAATTAACGTTTTGTTATATCTGAGTTGAGAAATCCCTTCACTCGTATACAGTAAACATCTTAATTAAACGCTGCTTCTACTTCATCATTTGAAATTTCGTGGCAACTTCAGGCTATTTTGAAACTTTCGATTTCGTTGATAACGTATGAGCTTATGACTCGGGGTTAAAAATTAATTGTTAAAGTTGTTAGATTTGAAAATCAAAACTTTTTTTATTTATTTATTAATTTTTTTTTTCTTTGAACATTCTTTTATTAAATCTATATTAAGACTTAAGAAGGGTTATAGCCTTTTGTGGCGAATGAAAGGACATTTTCTCGACTTTTTTCGGGAGCATTATAAATATTTATTTGAAATTGATTAATACTGTCGATTAGTTCTTGTACAAATTTTTTCATAAATTTAAAATGGTGGAGTTGCAGCTGTTTTCCGGAAGCGCCTTTTTTTTAACATCAGTGGCGGTGGAGATGATAATTAGGGAACAGCTCATTTAAGATCTAAATTTGAAAAGATGTGGTTAGTATATTCTATTGGCTTGTGCTTGAACGAAAGATTTAGAAAAATGGCGGCAGTTTTTACAAAAAGTGATAGTAATTTAATTCAGTAAGTAATACTCAATTCACATCACACTGAAATCTGAAGTTTCCACAAAAAGATTTCGAAACCCTGTTAAAGCATTCACACCAAACTTACGTGGGTTTTGTTTGACGTTTCAATCAGTTGCGACATTATATGCGAAATTTGTATGAAAAATTGTTAACCTAATTTTTAAAAATCGATTTGCCAGTTATAAAATGAATTCTGACAATGTAAAATTAATTTCATTGTACCAAATAAGTCTTCAGATTAAAATGAATACTTTATCAACCTTCGTCGACACTAAAGCCAGCAGCCTAAAAATACAAATACTTTTACAAATTCTTAAACTGCAAAATATAAAAACTATTATTTATGAATGCAATTGGGAAAATTGACCAACGGAAAAGTGGTTAAAAATAACGAAGAGTATTTCAAGAAACACTTTTGAATGTCCCGCCGAACCACGAGCGTAAATAGTAATATAATTTAAATATTATCATTAAAAGAAAAAAACATCAAGAAAATCATTTTTAAAATCAGTTTTTATTATTTATTTTTACTTATTTTGTACACGTCTCGTAAATTACTTTTCACACTTTTTACTTATTTAATAAGCTTAGTACGCTTCTGAAATTCTTTTGAATCAGACACAAATTCGTTAAGGATCTCATTCCTATCCTTTTCCAGCTGAATAGAATTTGCGCTTGTTTGAATCAACTTAGATATTAAGTGTTCGATACGATCGTCCACCACGTTGACTTCCTGGCTTCCTCTAACTGGTAAACTTGTAAAATTGGTCAGATCAAACTGAAATTTTATTTTATTATTTTTTTTTTTTCAAATTAAATATAGGTAAAATAAAGCTTAAGTTTAAATTTTCAGGCACAAGTTTTGGGTGAAATGACCGCTAGGTTAGAAACAGTCAATTGTCTTAAGCGTCTTAAGACGGTATACCTAACGTGACCAGAATTTCGTAACCTGAAAGCGGGACGCTACAACGGGAATGATGTAAAGAGGGGGGATTGTGTGTGGGGGGGGGTAGTGTATGTTCATGGGTTGGTATTGAAGTTGGGGATAAAAAGAAAAAAGTAAAATAACAAGCAATATTTTTAAATTTCAATTTACACTTTAATAAGAGTACTTCTCGTTTGAACAGACTTTTTTTTAGCAATTCCGGTGACCCTTTCAAAAATGTTGAAAATTGTTCACATGTTAAATCCACATTGTATTTGCAAATTAATATATTTTGCAGTGTTTCAATTTTTAAATTAGTTTTTTTCGATGTCCATACATCGTTCATTCCTGAGAATATTCTCTCCACTGGTGCGTTACTCCCCGGTAGGTAAAGCATATATCAATTACCTTCTTAAAATGAATTTGGGTCTCTTCAAAATGACGAAATATTTCTGTCCACCTATTTTCTGTTGATGCTTTGTTCCATTTTCTTTCGCTTTTGATATGTACTTAGTTTCTGGCTGCATGGTTCTAATCCTGGAGCCAAGTGGTTCTTTGAGTCCACTTAAGAATGCATATATATAAGGCACATTCCAGAGTAGAGATTTTTCTTTTCACTAATGACTTTATTGTCTGTCTCATTAATGAGAGTGTTATTGCAGAGCGCTGCAATGGAAAGCGCTATGGAAAGCGTCTATTGACTCGTTGTATTGGTTCGTGTTATGAAGGCCCATTATGAGCGCCGTTTCCGTGCGTTTGTCAGCGAATTGAAGGGTAAGGATATTTTTTATTTCATCCCAATTAAGTGGGCTACAAAACGTATTCAATGTTTCGTTAGCCTTTCCCTCAATTTTATAACGAATACCTCTTAATAATATTTGTCCGTACAGTGTTTTATCCGCTCCTCTAATATAGAGGAGAATTTCTTCTACATTATTAATAAAGCTATGGAGAAGTCGGGGATTGCCATTGAACTGGAATTTTGAGAGAATTGAAGATGTCAGTCTGGCTTAGGGTTTGGTTGGATTGCTCCATTTGGTTGTGCATTATGTCAGAGGAACTAGTGTCTAGTGAGATATCGATAAGAGAGCCTGAAGATTCGGATACTGAGCTTCTGTCCTCTGGTATAGGGAACAGATTTTTTGAGAATTTTCTTAGATTGTAGGGAAAGAAACCGACTATTGATTTACTTTTCTTCGAATTAGGCATTCGGAAAATCCAATAACTTGTTTTTTTTTTTTTATTTTTTTTTAATTAATTAATTTATTTTTTATTTATTTATTTATTTATTTCTTGTTATACTGGATTCTTCGCAGTATATGATTATAAATTACAAATTTTATTTGACACAACAATAAATCTAGCACTTACATGCACCCAATTGTAAAGATTTTGACCAGCATGATGTTTATGTTGATGTTGGGAGGGGTTTCAGGTTCACGGTGATGAAGAGTTGAGACTCAGCGGGTTGTCCAGTGTTTTCCTTTGATGTTAGAAGTCTTTATTTTTCACAGAGTTTCACAGAGATTCGCGTTGGAGCATTAATTGGTGATTTTAAATAAAACTCGTGAAAAGTTGTCAAGATTTTAAGACATTAAAACTTTTTTTTTTCTTTTAATACAAAATTTTAGTTTCTTAGACTTTTTACACTTAACAAAACCCGTTCACCGCTCCGGACGACTGCGCCAGTTAAGGTCTAAGCCTTCGGCTTGGATAAAAAAAGAGACCTTTACTTTACAAGTGACACTTATTGATTAATTCAATACAGATTTTGACTAAACACCTAACCTATGTATGGTGTGATCACATGAACTTGAATATCGGCCGGAAGCCCAGTAGACGTTTATTCAGCAAGTTCATGTTCTCACCTGTACAATTATTTAGGTTCAATTACATATTGCTTATAATTGCAGTTATGCATTTTTGGCTGGTGTTTTTGTTGTTGTTGTTCGTTACTGGTGGTGGGTTAAGTGGGTAGCTGACCATGGGTGCTGATGTCGCTGATTTGTTGGTCAGCATAATATGTTCTACTGCTGCTGTTGTTGTTGTTGGCAGGTTGAGTGGGTAGTTGACCTTGGCTGCTGATGTCGTTGTTAATGTGTTTGGTCAGCATATGCTCTATTGCCGATGTTGTTGTTTGTTGTTTGGTATTTAGTTGGCCTAGAGGGTGTGTGGGGTGTAACTCGAGCAATCAGCTGAACGAAAACTATGATTTTTGGAAATGACATGATATGCCTAAACTCCCTCGGCAGCAGCAGTTTGAAAAGCAAATTTGTCTTCAGTGAAAAATGTTAACACTTTTTTGGATGAAGAAGCGACCTGTAATGCTCTGACATGCTTGTCCTGTTTAATGTGGTTTTCAATTGAAATCACCATTGCACACATCACACACAACTTTATCAGAATTATTTTTTGATTTTTTTATAAACGGATATTTCTTTTGTAAATGCATTTACGTTTTTCCATTTTGAAACTGAAACAGAGATTCACAACACAAAATATGACATTTAAGCGAGAACGATTATTTTTGAACAAAACGCGGCATACGAAAACACATTCAACAACACATGTACCGTTACCTTTTTTTTTTTTTTTTTTGCTGTGTGGTAGCTCTAAAGCCCAAAACACATGTGCAGAAAACCTGCTTGCAGTACTGATGGCAGCTCTGCCCGTGAAACAGATGTGCAAATATTTTTTGAAGTCAATCGCATCGACTGCTGTCATTTTACAGCTACTGTCATTTATGTGTACTGAATTGAAATCTCATTTATTTTGTGAAAATTGTTTTCAGCAGACGAAATGGATTTCGTTCTTAAATTTGCCTTGCTTAAATCTAGAGATCTTATTCGCCGACTCTAAATTATTAAATTGGTTAATATCGTCTTTTATTAAAGGTAGTAACTTGTTATTGTATTTTCGAATATTTTCTCTTCTATGTTACCATATTTAAAAATCTCCGTCAGCGGCTGGTTGTGTGTTATGTTAGTGGCGAAGTAAATATCACAAAATTTAAACGTAGCACAATTCTTTTGGTTTAGCACGCCTGTAGCAGAGCAATCGAACATGCTTTGTAGCAACAGCGGTAGAAACCATTCCTTGTCAATAGAATATGTGTATGGACTGGAAACGCGTTTGAAGTGCGATTTTATTTTCATGCTTATAAAAGTTATGGTAGTCTCGTCAAATGCGTCCGTAGTCTGGAGCATGAATATTTTCGGATTTCCCGCCCGGGAAAATATATATTGTATAATGATTTCTCGCTCCAAATTAAACTCGTCCGCAATTTACTTGCACAACTTCTCAATGTCTAGTTTCGCCTCCGTCTCAGCATTATTTGACACAGTACCAGACACGCGCGTATGATATACACCAGAGTCTATATTAAATAATTTGTACTGGCTGGCAATTTTTATTTTGATTAAAAAAAAAAAGAAAAAAAAAAAAAAAAAAAACACATTTCATAGTACAACTCGACACACATTCTCGGAGACAGTTCATCATTTTCTCTTCGCCGGGATATGGACGGGATCTCCCCATAAAGTTTTTGCTTGATATCTTCGAGTTGTACAATATTCAAGTTCATGGTGCTTTGAAGTAAACGGGTCATATAATTTTCGGTCTCACTTCGTAATTTCATAACTACAGATTCATATTCTGAGTCTAATTCACAAAACGTCTTTTCGCTCACTACACGATCGTTGTTGGGGGAAGATGGTAGTGTTATTACGAGGGTGAACAAGATATTAGAGCTAGACAAATATTGGTTGGACGTCGATGCGACGTTCTGGCTGTAATGTTATACACTATTTTGCGACGAGGACAATGACTGTATAAGTTCGGCGTTAGTGACGGTGTTGTAAAATTGCTGGGACTGTACCTCGTTATTAATAGGCAAATTAGATTTACACTCTAAATTGTCCAACAATTCAATGTCTAATAGTTCAGTCAAGCCGCCATCTAAATTTTAATATTTGTTATTAGAATAATCGAATTCAAGACTCTGTTGTGCTTCACCGTCGTTCACATTTTCGTAGAGTTCGCGCTGTAAATTATTGTAATCGTCCATTTTTTCAGGGTTATTTTGTTTTTTTGAGTTCTGTCAAAATAAGACAGAATTATAACAAAATTCATCAATATCGAGTAAGAGAAAAATATCTCCCCATAAAGGTTCAAAATTTCCTTGTAATATTGTATATCTGCGAAAACGTTTCCATGATATTAATAACCTTACAATTTGATTTTCAAAAAGAGAGTTGTTTTTTTCCCTGACTTTGTATTGTAAGATTATGAATTTTTTCTTGGAAGCAAAGATAAAAAACACGATCAAAGAATTTACCAAAAATAAATTCTTTGCATTAGTGTATTTTAATGTTATTTGTAAAATGATATATTAGCAAAATTACAACTGCCTATTTAACTGCACAATTTTAGCACATATGTATATCGCTAATAGTCTGTGCGGAATTATCAAACTTTGTTGAAAGTATTAAACGAGAACAACTAATTAAAAATGAACTTAAGTCTCTGCATGCATTACAAGATACTTCGAAGTAATAATTCTAAATCACGTTTACATCCAATATTTTATAAAAGACTGGGCCAAACGTGAACTTAATATTATCAACACACACACGCAAACAAAAAAAAATTATTTTTATTAGATTAAATTATGGATTAAACATATATTCACAATGATTATAGAACAAGGACACTTGTCGTACATTTGACAAAGAGCAGGCAGAAATCTTATGACTATGACTTAAACATGTAATTTGCCCCTATTTATTTTACTCATTCTATCTTGTATGGGATTATAGAATGGTTCGTAGAACAAATATATTTGACCACTTTTATTGCAGTAATTCAGTTAGTCACACCAGCAAACGTGCTTGTTGATACCTCGGAAAACGTAAACCGCATCGTTGGGCAAGCTTAAGTAGAACGCCCGATTGTTTTTCAGCGGGGAATTGTGATAAGCGTTGTTTCCGTTACATCAGTTGATATTGTTGTCCAAGGTTTTCTGGTTAGTGTTTTTGTTGTTGAATATGTGACTTTATGCATTCAATGGTTTGTTCTTTTGAAATTATTGACACAGTAGATATGTGTCGTGGAAAACAATCGGCAAATCAGGTCGACACACAGCAATCTCAACCAACTCAAAGGCAATGAATTGAAGATCGACTAGAATTATAGTTCTGTTTTCATTCTTCACTTGCTGGAACGCTCCATACGATAGTTTAACTGCTTTGCTAGCTGTTTCCCGTCCCCTGTGCGGTTTTAATTTCGACGGGGTAGTTTTCACATGACGGTTCTCGTCGTTGTCGCCTCCAGCGTCAAAGTTTTCATATTTGTCGTAGTTATTCTCCTCCATGCTGTTAAAATGGCAATGAGAGCGACGATAAGACCTATCCACATCGTCCACAAAAAACATGCGCTTGTCGTGTTCTTCTCGGACGTCTTGGTTTTTTCCGGAGCGTTTGCTGGGATTTGCACAGTTCCTTCTTGGCTGTAAATGGGATCGCAAATCTCTATTTATTCACCCCAGTCGATGTGTCCATGTCAGTATTAATATTCAAATAGTTCGAAGCCATCGTTATTACAAACCGTAAAGCGAAAAAATATTCAAATCTTCTTATATATAATTTTTTTATATTTGTAGTGTGAGATAAAAATGTCAGTTCAAGCAAACGAAACAGCAAACGCGGACATTGAAAGCGGAATTCAGATTTTAGAAAATATATTGAGTAGCAACTTCAATATATTTAGATTAACAAATAAGCGGTTTATTAAACAATTTTATTTTAATCTTTAATTCTAATACAATATAATATACGGTAGTTATGGTGAAAAATGAAAATGAAAGACTACGTGGACACCATTGTTAGCACACCTTTTGCCCCGAAGTCAAAACTTCGCGACCCGACAATTGGTTAATATCCGAAAATAAGTTTTAGCAACGGACAATAAAATTAAAACACAATTTCGAGAACGCGAAATCACGATAACATTCAAATGCAACATGTGAAGATGATGAAATGACATTTCTTCGACATTCAATTGATGAGAGCTCAACTACAATATTTGAAAACTATTTAAATTTCGAGTTGGAAGTTTAACTAACTAACCAACTAACTTTAAAAAGTATACACATTCAGAAATATGATTAATTATTTTCATTTTAAAATACAAAAAATATGCAAGGATATTGTATGATTCTTAGAGCGTCGTGAAAAAATCTGCGTAAATGGTACTCACTGGCGTTTCAAACAAATGAAACAAACTAAGTTTAATGTTTCAATGTATATATTTAAATTAACAAATAAGCGGTTTATTAAACAATTTTATTTTAAACTTTAATTCTAAAACAATATAATATACGGTCGTTATGGTGAAAAATGAAAAGGAAAGACTACGTGGACACCATTGTTAGCACATCTTTTGCTCCGAAGTTAAAATGGGGCGACGGGAGCATCTCTCTGCATTGAGACCACCCAACAGCTGTGCGCGAGAAAAGACGACAATTGGTTAATATCCGAAAAGAAGTTCTAGCAAAGGACAATAAAATTAAAACACAAATTCGAGGACGCGAAATCACGATAACATTCAGATACAACATGTGAAGATGATGATGAAATGACATTTCTTCGACATTTTATTGATGACAGCTCAACTAAAATATTTGAAAACTATTTAAATTTCGGGTTGAAAGTTTAACTAACTAACTAACTTACTTTAAAAAGTATACACATTCAGAAATATGATTAATTATGTTTATTTTAAAATACCAAAAATATGCAAGGATATTGTATGATTCTTAGAGCGTCGTGAAAAAATCTGCGTAAACGGTACTCATTGGCGTTTCAAACAAATGAAACAAGCTAAGTTTAATGTTTCAATGTATATATTTAAATTACCAAATAAGCGGTTTATTAAACAATTTTATTTTAATCTTTAATTCTAAAACAATATAATATACGGTCGTTATGGTGAAAAATGAAAAGGAAAGACTACGTGGACACCATTGTTAGCACATCTTTTGCCCCGAAGTTAAAATTTCGCGACGGGGGCACCTCTCTGCATTGAGACCACCCAACAGCGGTGCGCGAGAAAAGACGACAATTGGATAGTATCCAAAAATAAGTTCTAGCAAAGGACAATAAAATTTAAACAATTTCGAGGACGCGAAACCACGATAACATTCAGATGCAACATGTGAAGATGATGATGAAATGCCATTTCTTCGACATTTTATTGATGACAGCTCAACTAAAATATTTGAAAACTATTTAAATTTCGGGTTGGAAGTTTAACTATCTAAAAGTATACACATTCAGAAATATGATTAATTATTTTTATTTTAAAATATCAAAAATATGCAAGGATATTGTATGATTCTTAGAGCGTCGTGAAAAAATCTGCGTAAACGGTACTCACTGGAGTTTCAAACAAATGAAACAAACTAAGTTTAATGTTTCAATGTATATATTTAAATTAACAAATAAGCGGTTTATTAAACAATTTTATTTTAATCTTTAATTCTAAAACAATATAATATACGGTCGTTATTGTGAAAAATGAAAATTATATGAGGTTATGAGCATTATGCCCAACACCACAAGAACTTCGTGTTGATCTATTTGCACTACATCACCCACTGTTTTTCGGAACTTATCCTCTTGGGAGCTTTTGAGGATTTGAATTCTTTCCTTTGTACACGCAGAAGGCTGCGTGGAAATATTTTCAAAAACGTGTTAAATTCACTCGAACCCCTATCCACATTAGACAGAACAGAGGGAATATTTTCAGGTGGAACAATCATTCTTGGAACTGCGGTATCGACAGACCAAATATTTTCTGTTTCCGCTGTGAGCGGCGCAATATCGTCTGTGGTTTCCCTACCGATAATCTCGTCATTTTCGGTCGTAATTCTCGCCCTAGTAGACAGCCAATAACAAGTTTAGTGCAAGAATTTGAGTCTACATATTCGTTGTGTGATGTTGCCGTGTCAGTGAGACAACGGGTTCAGACGTCCGTAGCAAACGATCCAAATCAGTCAATACCACGGCGTTCTTAAGAATTGGGCATCGTTTAGACCACATTATGGCGTATTTTGCGTAAGGATCTTGGTTTACACCCATACAAGATCAAGCTGACTCAAGAATTGAAGCCGATGCACCATTTGAAGCGACGTACGTTCTCCAATTCTGTTCTGGAGCAGATACGCCAAGATGATGAATTTCATCGCAAAATAATCTTCAGTGACGAAGCTCATTTTTGGTTCAATGGGTTCGTAAATAAGCAAAATATGCGTTATTGGTCGGGTCACCGATTATTTTTGGCCCGAATTGGAAGATATGGACTTGGACGACATGTGGTTTCAACAGGATGGTGCCACAAGCCACACAGCACACGCTACAATCGATTAATTGAAGAGTAAGTATGGTGAGCGTGTTATCTCAAGACGTGGGAAAGTCGATTGGCCGCCTCGTTCGTTCGATTTAACGCCGTTTGACTATTTTCTGTGGGGCTACTTTAAGTCATTGGTTTATGCCAACACGCCGACGACGTTGGAAGAGCTCAGAGCCAACATTGAACGCGAAATAGCGGACGTTTTGGCCGAAATGTGTGGCCGAGTCGTTGAAAATTGGGTCCAACGAATCGACCACTGCAAACGTGCCCGCGGTTGCCATATGAACGAAGTCGAGTTCCATTCATAAATGTTATGATTGTACTTCAAGCCAATAATAAAGTTTTTGAATTATGGTTTGAATTTTATTTTTAAAAAAAAGTTGTGAAGTCTTTATTAGAAAACCCTATATTTGTTTTGTCAAATTGAAACTTTTTTCCATATCCGCATCTACTCGGTCTTCATCATCTTCAGAGCTCGAGTAATTTGAGCTCTCTTCGTACTCCGAACCACTATCCTCGAAATCATCTGACTCGTCTGAGGTTGCATATAGGACGTCCTCTATTTCTCTTCCTCTCAAACCTTGACTGGAAGACATACTTTCCTACATAAAAAATTACATTGCATACTGCAGGGACATATAATCCCAACAGGAGAAACTACTGAGATATATTGTCCCAAAAAATTAAAATGCACAAAAATAACAATTAATATTAATTTTTTAGTATCAATATAAGTCAATACTTATGTATAATAAATTACTTATTATGAATTTACGCACCAATTAAGAAGACACGTGCTTTTAAATCACAATTACAAACAACTGACGTTTGAAAACACCGTATAGGTAACGGGATATTAAAGTTTCAGTCAAAAACACCGAAAAAAAGCCAGCCGCAAATAATTTCCGTACTAAATTGTCCCAGTAGGATTTTTAAAATTTTTTTGGGATGTATGTTTCCAATCGGTTCGAAAGGGTTAAGCAATCTTCGTTAATAAGGCTTCGTCACATTCTAGCCTTTTACATTCGTTTTTTGTTTAACTGTCGGGCAAAACCTGAAACAAGGTATAAAGGTTCATTGAAAGTCAACGAAATTGACAAGGCTTTGAAATTATTGATAAAAACCTCACAAAAACAAATGTTCCCTGAAATGGATGTTGCAAAAAAGGTACATCCTAAACGTACTTTAAATTTGAATCCCTTTATAGATGCTGACGACATTCTACGTGTTGGAGGGAGATTGCAGAACTCAAACTTGGAGGACGAACAGAGACATCCTTTCTCTAGATCGGATGTAGACTTTGCAGGACCCTTTGACATCAAAACCTGGAAAGAACGAGGTGCAAAAATATGAAAGGGATATTTTTCAATATTCATCTGCCTAGCAGTCAAGGCAGTGCGTTTGGAGGTCGTGTCAGACCTTACGACACAGGCGTTCTTAGCGGCTTTCAAACGATTTATAAGGGAAACGGTGTTAGGAAGTATGCCGCAAAAGGCGAAGGTTGCCTGGGGGTCGGTTAATGAACAACTGACTCAGCTGCACACAAAGTAGACTTTTATTCCCCCCGCATCTTCCAATTTCGGAGGGCTTTGGGAGGCAGGGTGAAATCGGTAAAGCATTACCTCAGAAGAGCGGTCGGGGCAGAAGCTCTGACATTTGAAGAACTGTCAACGTTGCTTACTCAAGTTGAAGCCTGCCTCAATTCCAGACCTTTGTGCCCAATGTCGGACGACATCGAAGACTTGGAAACGCTGACACCAGCACATTTTTTAATCGGCGAAAAACTCGTCGCAATTCCTCAAGGAGACACTGCCTTCGAGAGGGTAAGTTACTTTGAGCGATGGAAGCGGATCACCTTAAGGACCAACTATTTCTGACGCAAGTGGAGTACGGAATACCTGTCCAGAATGCAACAGCGTCCAAAGTGAATGACACGGGAGTCGGGACCAAAATGCGGCTACTTAGTTCTCATTAAAGACGAGAGACTATCACCGTTGCAATGGCGACTCGGACGAATCATCGCTACACATCCCGGAAACGACGGACTAATTCGAGTGGTCACTTTGAAAACAAGTACCGGAGAACTTACACGATCAATTGGGAAAATCTGCTGTTTACCAAGCAACACTAAGGAAATGCAAACTACTCAAACAACACAAAACAAGGATTTCGAACACTAAAATATCGATATACATATTTTTCTTTTATTCTTCCTTTATTTCTACACAACACAACAAAAAAAATTTTCACCCTGTTTTCTCTTCATCAATCATTGAAAATTTCTTTCTAAATAAATGTACACAAAATATAATGAAATTTCTTTCCACAGCAGAACATTTTAAGCAACACAACACAACATTTAAACGACACAACACAACATTTATAAAACAAACACTTTAAATAAACTCACATCAAAAATTAAAGACATTTCTTTTTTTTTTGAAAAACAATTTATTAAATTAATAAAATATAATAATAAAAATTAATAATAATTACTTATCCTAGATTCCCTACACAACGCAACACACATACATACAGTACACTCTATGTCACACACAAGGCATTCATACCAGACAACGTTGCAGAGTTCCAAAATTCCAAAATGCCGACGGGAATTGGAGCATAAAATTTTGATTCTCCAAAACTCCGACGGCACTTGAAGTTTCTACTGAACACTCAACGTTGTCCACTTAAAACACAACACAACATTTTATAAAAAGATAAACAAAACATCTTAAAAGTTATAAACACTCAATAATAATAATATATATCTTAAACTAATCTTAACATAAATTACATAATTAAAGTAAATAATAATAATAAATATGTAAATAATAAAAAAAAAATGAATATGTCAAAAAAAACTTACTGAAGATGAATTGCAACAACAATTCAATAGGAAGGCGGATTCATAGCTTTACTCGAAAACGTAAACACCACACACACTAAGAAGGCTAATTCAGCAATTTATCAAAACACTAACCGTTCGCGAAAATTTCGTCGCACAGCATCACACTGCAAAACCAAAAATTGCGTACGCGGAGAACAGATATCGTACAAAATAACACCACAAATTGTACCGAGTTCTTGGGAAAATAATTACAATGAACTTGTGATAGCGTAAGATTAAAGCGATTCGTTTGGATTACTTTTTTAAATAATTTTTATTAACACAGAAAATATCCGGAACAATCTCTTCGCTTTCAGTGTTCGCTAATTCATGACAATCTAATATATGACAACTCACTCCCGCACATCTGCTACTCCATTCATACTCACGCTCATACATCAACATTCACATCAACACACTCTCGTTAGCTCGCTCAACCTCTTACAGCTCAGCCGTTCTGACAATAAACCGACCTCGGTTGCGTAAGGTGTATCTGAAGCTTTACACAGTTCCTAGAGTGCGCTATCGATTTCACAATTTCAAATTTTCTACTTAAGACACTAACATAGGTTCTATTTCTAAGTGCACAAGTGTTGTTTTTCTTGGCTCAGGCATAGAGTTATCAGAAGGCTGTATCCACAGCTTCAATTTATTCGCTTCTAACATTGCGTCATACGGAAGTGTTTTATGCACTACTTAAGGACCGCGGAAACGCTGAATCGGTTTCTTGTTTTGCCCTACGGAAGTGTCAACATTCTTTATTACTACGTAATCGCCTAGTGAGAACTCGGAGGCGGCACGATGATGTCGATTAAAGTATGCCGTATTATACTCTTGTGACTTTTCAATGTTTCTGAAGGCTTCTTGTCTCACTTCAGTAAGATTATCAGACTTCGGAAGTTCTTTTCCTTCCAGAAACTGTCAATTCGTCCACAATTTTGCCTCGCTGGGCAACACCAAAGAGAAATACAGAAGTGGAAAATTTCGTCGTCGAATGACATGAATTGTTCAATGCAAATTCTACTTCAGTGACCTTTGAGGCCCAATCGGAATGGCTAAGGAGTTCGGAAAGCTTTGCTATCATAGGGGTCACTACACTATTCACTCTTTCTACTTGCCCATTTGCTTTGGGTGACGCAGTGGCATTGAGAACACGAGTAATGTTATATTTCTTCAGAAAATCTGTGAAGTCGGAAGACGTAAAACAAGTGCCTCTATCATCAATAATTCTTCGGGGTCGACTGTAGTTTACGAAATAGTGGCCCTCTAGGGCTTGACACACCTTTTTCGTATTAGTGGTGGCGGCAGGGTATAATTTCACAAACTTCGTGAAGGCATTAATTACTACCAGCAGATATTTCTTATTAGAGCGTAAAGATGGCAAGGGTCCTAAGTGCTCAATATGAATCGTATCAAAAGGAATGGATTTCTTCGAAATACTGTGAAGGGTGGCCCTGTTACTCTGAGGGGAGGCGGAATAATAAATGCACTTAAGGCAGTTGCTAATGAAATTATGGACGTACGACTTCATATAGGGAACCAATAATTTTTCTTAATCTGCGAACAACATTTATCGGTTGCTAAATGACCCAATTTCTCATGTGTACTGCGAATCCCATTGTTTATCATTTCGGAAGGGACGTATAATTGTAAGTGCCCAGCTGGCGATTGATGGTATACCAATCCATCACGTGGTTTAAAATCCTTTACTTCAGTAATCTCGACTTTTTCCCTTAATTCACTAATCTTGGGGTTACGGTTTTGAGTTATTTGCAAAAGGTGGTCTAATTCGGCTGAGTCGACATATGCAATCGTGTCTGTCAAACAGCTTAGGGCATCTACGTGGGCCATGGCCTGGCCAGGTCTGTGCTGAATCGTTTAGTTATAATTTTCTAAGAACAGAGCCCAACGAGCAATTTTCGCGGAATTGTTTCTATTCGTTAACGTCAGTGCTAAAGAGTTGCAGTCAGTCACAATCGTGAACGGAATACCAGTGACGTAAGTGTGAAAGCGCTTCAGGGCATAAATTATTGCTAAGGCTTCCAGTTCATAACTATGCGATTTGGATTCAGGGCCCGAAGTTGTTCTAGAAAAATATGAAATTGGATGAAAATGAAAATGCCATCCCCTTGTTTTTGCAGAAGTACTGCTCCGAATCTAGCATCACAATGCAATTCTGTTTCGTCCGTGGGGTTATAAATTGACAACACAGGGGCCTCTAACAGTTTACTACGGAGGGTTCGGAAAGCTACTCTACAGTCTTCAGTGAATTCAAAGTGGGCATCTTTTTTCAGAAGTTAGGTCATAGGGCGCGCTATTCTAGAAAAGGAAGGGACAAAACGTCTAAAGTAAGAAAACAGTCCATGACAACGCTCCAAATCCTTCTGGTTCGTAGGCTCTGGATAATTTTCAATGGCCATAAGGTGTGCCCTTTTTGGGGAAATGCAAGAAGAATCGCCAAATACACTAAATATTCCAATTATTTTTCTCACTTCCAGTCTTTCAGAGTGGGACAATCAGCGGGGTCGGCAGAAAATAGGGGTGTTATGCTTAAGGTTAATTTTCATATGATATTCCATGGGTCTTCTCTTATCGGCAGGAAAGTCATAGTACGTATCAGAAATCGCTTCTCTGAGGCGCTTACCCAAGTCAAGGGGAAGATCAGGACCAATGTTCAACGAGTCACTGTCAGAAGAGCTCACTGTACAAATATTCAGAAGATATTTGTCACAAGGGTGCACACCAAGGGTCACTACCGAATTTTCAATCTTATTTTCTTTGATTTAGCGTTTTACCTTTTTCAACTGTATGCCTGCGACAAGGGATCAATAAGTTCAATGAATTAAGAACATCAGTGAGTTTTTTGCTAATTCCGTGGCAATTATACGAATTAATCTATTTTTGGTATACAATGGCTTAAATTTACATAAGTTGATAAAACTCGACCTAATATCATCGGAATTGAATTTTGCTCATTTGTTACCACTAATCAATTCCTGTCGTAATTGTCTACCGCTGAAGTTCACTAATCCGTCGATCTTTCCCAAGGTGTTTAAGGTTGAATTGCCAATATCACGATATTTTGTAGTAACTGGTTAAAGGCTACTTAGGGTGGGCACTTCACTTTGTCGTATCAAACTCTGGGCTACCGGAATCAAATAAACAAAAAATATTTTTCTTAAGCTCACTGTGTTCTAATTTTGACCCAGAAAAAACAACACTTAACATTTGCAATGTTTCCATGGATTCCACTATGACATCTTCATCGGTAGGAGGCGCTGGCAGAAGGGCGGCAACGGTGCCACGATAAAGATAATCCTTGTATGTGTCATCCAGTGATGCACACTTGAAGCAAGAATCAGCAGGGCTTCGGGGCGCAGGACACTGGGTTGAGTAATGCCCGTATTTGGAGCAATTAAAACAGCGTAATTCGGCAAGTTGTACGGCAGGGGGCACGGAAGGTGCTCCTGACGACGGTCCTGGTACATGCGGAGGGGCGGCAGTTCTTATTGGGGCTGAAGGGCGAGGGGCACTAACATTCGATCTGATGCTTGGAAGGCTTCTGGGTACGGCTCTAACAATCATTTCAAGTCGGAAATCGTATGGGCCGCATAAAGTACACTTATTTTACTCGAGCTATCGCCAATGCCATCGATGATCATATGTGTTAGCTTAAGTTCTGGGACGTCAGCTTGCAAAGCGATCTCTTGCATATCCAAAATGTAACGATGAATATTTTCTCCTGGACGTAGTCGGCGAGAAGTCAGCATGGAGTACACTTCCTGGGCTGTACGGCTTCGAGCGAACTCAGTAATCAATGCGTTTCTCAAGTCATCGTATGAAAAGACCGATATTGTGCGTATGAATACCCTTGCCGTGTCCTCTAACATACGCCGGCAGGCTATGAACTTCAGTCTTTCATCTAAGTGCAGTATGGTACATACATCTTCAAGGTCACTAAACCACTTTCTGATGTAGTGGTCATGACCGCAAAATTTCGATACCATCCGCTGAAGTATTTTTGGCGGATGAACTTTGTGATAATGAATCCACTTCGGCTTGTAATAGAAGCAACTCTTTTCGTTTACGTAATTGCACTAATTGTTGCTCTACTTGATCATCGGTAAGTTCAGAAGCACTTTTACATACGGAAGACATATGAGCTGCAGCACTTGCAACCGGAGGTTGAGACACTGTTTCACCATGTGCAGCTGGTGGATCGGACGTAGAACTAATCTCTTCAATGGAAATCGAATCTAACGGAAGATTTTGTTCGTACATTTCTTGAATTTGCACTTAAGTGGCATATTATGGTACCAAAATGCCTGCATTGTGCAATGCGTTCAACATGAGCTCTTTTGTAGCTCGAACCATGTTGACGTAGGTTGGGTTGTATTTAAACAAAAAATGCGGAAAAATTCACGAAATTTACTCAATTTTTATTATTTTCGGAAAGCCTAAGCGATTTCATGTAAAACTATCACACTTCTGAGATGTGATGGCGTAAGATTAAAGGGATTTGCTTTCAGTGTTCGCTAACTCATCACAATCTAATATATGACAATTCACTCCCGCACATCTGCTACTCCATTCATACTCACACTCATATATTAACATTCTCATCAAACACTCTCGTTAGCTCGCTCACCCTCTTCCAAACTTTATTTATTTATTTTTGTTATGTTTTTTCATTTTCCCAATACTTTTATTTTCTTTTGTTTTTTTGCTTGCACTGCACTCGAATATCACTTTCGCGAAACAATAACAGACAATCGATGCATATAAATATATACACACGCACGTATATACGATTGTGTACTCGCGCCGATGTACAAGTTAACGAACAATACGTTGAGTTCACGAGAGGGCAGCTTGAACACATTCCCACAAATCGTTCGCCACATGCCGGACATATGACCCAACACCTGTGTCACCGGACGACAACGATCAACGGAAATGCTGACGATGCGTATATAAGATTGTGTACTCGCGCCAATGTACAAAATTCAAAACAAAATTGAATTGCGCGCAGTAAGGGGAGCAGGCAAGTTAAATAAATAAAAACGAGAAAAAAAAGAGGAAAAACAAAACAAAACCGAACAACACAACGCGAATTGACCTAGTTTTGGTCAATGATCAAAACAAACTATTGCACTAGGCGAATTACGCACATTTTATCTCACTTTGTTGCTCGTTTGTTTTATCGTCATCCTTGTAACCTACATGTAATGTTTCAAATTATTAATTTACACGATTTTGTCTCATTTATATGTAGATAGTCAACACACTCGCACTCACACAACACACAACTTTTATGTCAAAATGTATAAATTGTATAATTATATTATATATATATATATATATATATATATATATATATGTACATATACAATATATATAATTACATAATAATATATTATATATATATATATAATTATGTAATTATTGTATAATAATTGCTATTGTATGACACTTACTGTAAAAGTTAAATATGGAAGTAATTTCCGGAAAAAGAATAAAGATTCGCTTCGCTGTTACATCTACTCAAGAAAAGACGTGTTTTACCTAAACCGTATTTTCCCTAGCAATTTTATCCTACACAAGTATTAACTCAAGGTGAAAAAATCCTACACACCTCAACAGACAATAAAATTAAAACACAATTTCGAGGACGCGAAATCACGATAACATTCAGATGCAACATGTGAAGATGATGATGAAATGACATTTCTTCGACATTTTATTGATGACAGCTCAACTAAAATATTTTAAAACTATTTAAATTTCAGGTTGGAAGTTTAACTAACTAACTAACTAACTTTAAAAAGTATACACATTCAGAAATATGATTAATTATTTTTATTTTAAAATACCAAAAATATGCAAGGATATTGTATGATTCTTGGAGCGTCGTGAAAAAATCTGCGTAAACGATACTCACTGGCGTTTCAAACAAATGAAACTAACTAAGTTTAATGTTTCAATGTATATATTTAAATTATCAAATAAGCGGTTTGTTAAACAATTTTCTTTTAATCTTTAATTCTAAAACAATATAATATGCGGTCGTTATGGTGAAAAATGAAAAGGAAAGACTACGTGGACACCATTGTTAGCACATCTTTTGTTCCGAAGTTAAAACTTCGCGACGGGGGCACCTCTCTGCATTGAGACCACCCAACAGCGGTGCGCGAGAAAAGACGACAATTGGATAGTATCCGAAAATAAGTTCTAGCAAAGGACAATAAAATTAAAACACAATTTTGAGGACGCGAAATCACGATAACATTCAGATGCAACATGTGAAGATGATGATGAAATGACATTTCTTCGACATTTTATCGATGACAGCTCAACTACAATATTTGAAAACTATTTAAATTTCGGATTGGAAGTTTAACTATCTAAAAGTATACACATTCAGAAATATGATTAATTATTTTTATTTTAAAATACCAAAAATATGCAAGGATATTGTATGATTCTTAGAGCGTCGTGAAAAAATCTGCGTAAACGGTACTCACTGGAGTTTCAAATAAATGAAACAAACTAAGTTTAATGTTTCAATGTATATATTTAAATTAACAAATAAGCGGTTTATTAAACAATTTTATTTTAATCTTTAATTCTAAAACAATATAATATACGGTCGTTATGGTGAAAAATGAAAAGGAAAGACTACGTGGACACCATTGTTAGCACATCTTTTGTTCCGAAGTTAAAATGGGGCGACGGGGGCACCTCTCTGCATTGAGACCACCCAACAGCGGTGCGCGAGAAAAGACGACAATTTGATAGTATCCGAAAAGAAGTTCTAGCAAAGGACAATAAAATTAAAACACAATTTTGAGGACGCGAAATCACGATAACATTCAGATGCAACATGTGAAGATGATGATGAAATGACATTTCTTCGACATTTAACTGATGAGAGCTCAACTACAATATTTAAAAACTATTTAAATTTCGGCTTGAAAGTTTAACTATCTAAAAGTATACACATTCAGAAATATGATTAATTATTTTTATTTTAAAATACCAAAAAAAAGGATATTGTATGATTCTTAGAGCGTCGTGAAAAAATCTGCGTAAACGGTACTCATTGGCGTTTCAAACAAATGAAACAAGCTAAGTTTAATGTTTCAATGTATATATTTAAATTAACAAATAAGCGGTTTATTAAACAATTTTATTTTAAACTTTAATTCTAAAACAATATAATATACGGTCGTTATGGTGAAAAATGAAAAGGAAAAACTACGTAGACACCATTGTTAGCACATCTTTTCCTCCGAAGCACAGTGTGACAATTCGCTTATTTAGCGGGATTAAATTAAATTATTAGCGTGAGAATTGTTAATAGAATGAAATGTAATAAATTTTGTAAACATATCTATAACAGTTGTGATGAAAAAAAACATACAACAGCCAATAATTTGCATTTTATTATTCAGTTAGTGTATTTAACAATTGTAGAACTTCGTGTTCAATTAATGTTTTTTTTGGTTTTTGGAATGCATCGAAGACTTACTAAAAATGGATCTGAGAATACTAGCAATATATTAAGAAAGTCAGTATTCGTATCCACTCGCGAGGTTTTCCATCTTGTGGATGATGGAGCTGGATTTTGCCAAACCACTTTTTTATTTTCTTCCTGTAAGAAATATAGCTGAATTTGCACCATGGTTTACATCGAAATGATGACCTGATGAAAATTTTTGTTTGTATTGTTTTTGTTGAGCAACATCGCGACCCCATTTTATGAGCAGGAACAATTCTTTAAGCCTAGTTTTAAAATCCGAAACAGAATTTAAAACATCTTTTTGAGCTAAGCATAAACGTTCAATGCTATGATTTACCAAACTTTGTAAGCCGCATTCAGCAGAAGACTCACTCACAGTTCTGCTGTGGTACGAAGGTAGTAGATTTGGAACATTTATATTAATTTTTTGACATATTATATCGTACTGATAAGTGGATAGCTATGCTTCGGTTATCATTGCTAATGCATCGTCTGCAGATATTGGCAAAAAGTCAGATATATGTGTTTCCAGTGTTTTCTTTACAATTGAACATTAAGTATAAATGATAAAATTTATAAGAAAAAAAAAATGACTTAAGCAACATATTGATAACATATTGATAATTGCTTAACTGCAATAGCAGTATTTCTCTTTCCAGCTTTCCTTAGGTTTATTTCACTCGCAGTTCTGATTTCTTTAGCGCTAAATGAATTTAGAAGTATTTGTACTTTTCTGTTCTTGGTCTTCTCACAGCACTCTTCGAAGCTTTTTTTTGGTCTTCCTAATACCATGTTGCCATGAGATGAAGAGGGAATTTCATCTAAAACAGTTCTTGATACTGTTAAAATTTCATTTAACCAGGCACAATTATTGCTTTCGAAGCGTTCTCTATGGCGACCATTTTTGGCCATTTTTTCGTCAAACCTCAAACATAAACTTTTCAAGGTTGCCTTTAATGACTTAATTGCCTCTTCAAAAAATTAAAATTATTAAAACAATCCATTACGAAAGCAAATACAGCATCGAAGCGCTTAATTTTGATTTTGGAAATCCAAACATAAAAAATTTGTTTTTTCGTAATTTCAGTGGCCATTCTAAAAAACACTTTCTGGTTTCACATATAAAAAGCTTTAAAACAAAAATGGTCTCAATCTTGAAAAACGCTGAACAATTACACTTTAGGTCTAATGAACACATAAAACACAATTTATCACTAATTTATTACTCTCAAGCACCCCTAATTTTTACGAAAACACTTTTTATCCCAAAACAACTTACCTTAATATTTAACAATATTATATTTATTAAAAAAAATTAAACTTTTACTTAAAGCCACGCGAATCACTTGAAAAAAAAAACTTTACCTCTTGCTCTCAAAGCTGACCTTCTTATGAATAATTGTACACAACTTGATCTTTGATGTCATTTTTTGTTTTTGCACATGTTTTTAACTTACATTTTTTTTGCAGTCATTCATTGGGACTAAATCCCTCTAAATATGCGAATTGTCGCACTGTGCGAAGTTAAAATGGGGCGACTCCGCACTGAGACCACCCAAATTCAAATTTCGGATTGGAAGTTTAAAAATCTAAAAGTATACACATTTAGAAATATGATTAATTATTTTTATTTTAAAATATCAAAAATATGCAAGGATATTGTATAATTCTTGAAGCGTTGTGAAAAAATCTGCGTAAACGGTACTCACTGGCGTTTCAAACAAATGAAACAAGCTAAGTTTAATGCTTCAATGTATATATTCAAATTAACAAATAAGCAATACGTATATAATAATAAACTGCATGCCTGATCTTCAGGGCTGAAAGACAGTTACTTCCCAAATTAATATGGAATGAAAATTTTGCACAACCTTACCAAACAGAACTAAATCGAGTCCGAACCACAAACTAATCAAGGAATAGACACTTTGACGTCTTGCATAGCTATTGCGGCGAAACCTTTTCAAGCTGATGGAAGAAGAAGATCACCAAAAAAAAAGCACCCATGGTACACAAGGTTACCAAAAAGCAAACGGCGACTATAAAAGTATTCCGTCAAAGAAAATCTAACCGAAAAATCTTCCATTACTGATATGAATACACAAACCGTAAAGACTGTCCAATCCTTCTGTCTCAATCCTTTAATTCCGCCTAAGTGGTTTGTCCAGAAGTATTCGTCCTCGACAAGGTGCAGTTCCCCATTTCTTGAATAAAAATTTGGAAGGTAGGTGCCGTCAGCAAGGTACATATGCGAGCCAGTAAACATTTCATGTATCCTGGCAATACAATTAGAGAGCCCGAATAAGTAATCCATTTCAGAGAATATCGACTTGGTCTTATCTTCTCGCATGAAGGTGTTTCATTTCTTGAAATAAGGTCAGCGATGTTCAACTTAAAAAATCAAATCTTTTCTCTAGAATCTAGAAAATGCTTCCTCAGAATCTGTATCAGTTTCCTGCATTATTAGACAATCACTCTTGATGTCTTTGCAAGAGTTTGTATTCCTTATCGAAGTCTGGAGCTAGTTCGGCATCACTTAAAAATCCATCTCCAGAAAATAACTGGGTACTTCTAAGCTTACCACAAAAACTATTCGGATCCATTTCTGTAACAAAAAAAAAAAAAAATAATAATAATAATAAATAATAAAACAAGTGTGCAAACATAGTACAGAGTACAAACATACATTAACCAAATCAACGAAAAATAAACTTTAATGCATACCACCATGCATATATGGCTCAGTTATTCAATTCAATTCACAAGAATAGGATATCAATCATCCTATATGATTATTATTATGAACACAGGCCTCAAATTGCCTCATTGTTTCATTTTTCTCGTTTCTCGTGATGCCGTACGGCTACATCGCAAATAAATCCAGGATTTATTGAACTGGTGAGGTAAATCATTAGGAAGACTTGGATAGTCTGTATGCCACCTTTGAGTTGTCAGAAGTAGAGATTCTTTAGAAATCCAGCAGAACGATGAATCAGAACGTCTTGGAATCAACGAGGACCACTTGTGAGCCTTTACTTCATGTTTTTCTTCGTTAATAGGAATTATACACTCTATGCATCGTTGTTGATTTCATAATGGAGAAAAGGGATGTGGCATAGCTTAATGTGGCCGGGAAATGTAAATTGACATTCTTAGTCCTCTTGAAATAGGATAATAGCGTGTCTGTTGTCAAGGAAAAGAATGTCGCAAAGTTAAATATGACCTCCACTTTACCACCCCTGTATACAGCGCTTGTGGAAAATCTATTCTCCATAGAGCCGGATATTGTAGCTTCGGCAGGACTGACTACGTCTGAAGATAAGTCAGTTACCGGCCGAAGAAGTTCCTGGATACATTGACTAAGTACCGAGGAGTTCCTTGCAATTTGTTTTAAATGTGACTTCACTTTGTCTGCTGTCCTTGAACAGCTTATCCTATCCAGGTTGCAAGATGCCAATCTAAATTGCTTCGCGGAAATTTTGATTAGAGTGTCTGTTTTATTCAACTGCTCCATGACTTGTTTAGCTCTATCAATGATGGTTGACTTGAGGATCTCGCTACAGATTGGTGAATTTAAAGGATTAAAAGATAAGAGGTTCTCAACTAATGGCTCATGTTTCAGATCGTTGAAAGATACGAATTCCTTCACATAGTCATTAACTATCCAAGGAATTCCTGAAATAAACCGAGTTATTGAGGACTTTACTGTATCACCAGGTGTTGTAAGACAAAGCAGGATTGGTAAACAAATATCCTAGGTTTGGAACTGAAGACAGATGTGGTTGGAGAATATGATCAAAAAATTCTAGTTCACGCTTATTCATCTGAGAATGAGCGACTTTTACAACGGCTAAAAATTCAGAAATAGAATCTGGAAACCCTTGATAAAATACTGAACCAGGAAAACCGCCCAAAGTTTTACGAAACATGTTGAGTATAACAACGAGATTTTTATCTTTTGTTTTCATTGCAGTTAGCAGAGAAGGAAACTACTCCTGCAGAATCGTGGTTGAGGCAGTTCCGACTGAAACTTTAAAACTGAAGGAGTAACTGGAAAATAATATTTCATAAACTGAGAAGCCTAGGTACGAGAATGTCAACATATTGGAGAAGACTTGATAAGTCTTGTTTTTCTTCTATATTTACGGGTTTTCCAAAAAATTATTAAACTAATAATAATAAACTCTATTATAAACACATTAAACACTATAAATTTTAAATTTTGTTTGTTGCAAAAACACGAATTTATACCAGCACGAAATTTAAGAAATGAAATTGTCATCTTCAAAAAAGCACCGTTACTTACTTTACCGTAAGAACAAAGTTGAAACGAGAAATTCTCACTTCTCTCTTGCAAGTCATATAATGTTTTTCTTCTTTCATGCGGTACAAATTTGAAACCTTTTAACCAGTTGCAGAAAATATTTTCTATGAAATATGTGGTTCAAATTTTGATCTGTAAATTTCTTCTGTAAATAATGTTTGCCAAATCTGTCAAATTGATGTTGTTTTCATAGTGCAACATTTCATCATGGATGAGTAATTTATTCCAACAATTTTTTTAAAGTTGTCTTCATCTCAGCGCGGGAATGAGATAAGTTGTAAATCGCTTTTCTCAAGTTATAGTTTTTTTTTTTTTAATTTTTTAAAGTTTGTACTCAAGCAGCTGTCGACGTCTGTTTAATCGTTTAAAAGCCATGATTATACCCTGGTTCATTGGTTGCAGTATGGAGGTTGTATTTGGTTTAAGAAATTTATGCTTTCATCGGCAATCTCTAGATTTTGATTGCGAGTATTAGTCTGTCTTCGTCGTACCTTAACAGTCCTATTTTAACATTTTTTAATCTATAAAGGTCTAGTTCAGTGTCCCTAATTTCTATTGCCGTTAACATGGTTGGGTGTACTAATCCCTGCTTTACTAGTGCTATACTGTCTAAAATTTGGTTAGGTCTTTCTTCTAAAATTTTTAGTTTTAGTATTGGTTCTAATTTAAGTTGCTGAAAAACGATTCGTTTCTCGTTTCCTGTTAATTCTTCATACGTCTGGTTTAACTGCTTCCTATCTGATTCTATGGTGTTCTTCAGGTCAATAATAGATACGTTAAGATGAGAGTTAATTTCTATTTGTTTATTCAGATATTATACATCGTTTTCTTCTATCAATTTCATATGGTCTGTTATCTCTTGCCGGTCATCATTATCCATTGTACCAAATAACCATTTGTGAGCTGTTCCAATCATGTTAATTCAACCTTTTTTCTGTTTTCTAGTTTTTATTGGCTCTAACGCTGTTATTTTCGCGTAGATGGTTCCTATTTATTTCCTAATAGTGGGATCGTTACCTTTCTATAATTTTGAAATGCTATCTTCTATTGATTTAACAGTTTGTCTTATTTTTTTTTTTTTTTTTGTGTGAATAATATGGAGTATGGATTTTGTGTCTTGGATTATTTCCGTTTATCCCATGTTAATAACTGTGTATCCGTTATTCGCTGTGATAGGATTTACTGTCAGCGTTGCTGATGCTCGTGTGTTGGTCATCGTTAATGTCACTATTGCGTAAAGTAATATCATCTGAAAATTTACGAGGTCGTTTAATGTTAGTAGGGTGTTCTCGCTTAAAAGTCTTAAGTCTATACCTAGGTTCGTTCTTATAATAATTAAGTTTATAATTTTTAACAGGGATTTTTTCTTTTCTTTCTGCAATTGTGTTCGTCTAACTAATGTTGAAATGTCAGCAAACATTGCTTCGTCTGGTGTCATTTTAATAGTGGAGTGATACCTGTCATTATAATTCTTTACGGCTCTATAAACTTTTTGTATAAGTGTGAGGTCTACATTTTTCATTGTTACTAGTTTTTTCTGCAAAGTAGAATGACACCTTTCTATGTCGCTATTATCTGTATGAGTATTTGGTTTTGTTAGATGTAACTCTACCTCTTGTTCCTTTAAGTATTCTTTAAAGTTTTCAGCTTTAAATTCGATGTCTGTTATTATTTTTGTGGGTTTGCCGAATTTCAAAAAATTTTCTTCCACGATTTCTATCTTCCTTGTCCAGTTTTTATATGGTAAGTGGTAAGCATATGCTTTCTTCGATAATTTGTCTATCAGACAATGTTTGTTTCATAAAATAATACACATCCATGTGAAGAATTTCATTTGGCCTAGAAGGTGTTTCGCTAATTTCAAATTTGGGTTTTATTGGTATTTAGTTTTGAGACATGTTTTACAATTATTTATTATTCTGGTTATTTCTTTACTAAATTAGGGTAGTATATTTTGTTTTGTAAACTATGGTACGTTTCTACGATACCACTGTGTAAGCTTTCCTGTGTATGATATAACGAAATCTGTTTATGAACCTCCTCTAGTGTTTTTATTTCTCTAGCTCTCATAGAAGCTTTGATGAATTTTATTTGTTTGTCATTGCTAAACAGTTCTTTTATCAGTTGTTGTACCTTGTTGAATTTGTGGTAATCTAATTCTGTATATATTCCAATGGTACCAGGTTTAATGAATCTTCTAAGTAAGTCTGTCCAATATTCTTCATCTTTGGTCATGTCAACGTAAATAATTCTCCTATTGTGTAAAATGTCTATTTCTCTTTTAGTATCATTGGTTTGTATGAGTTGGGTTTTATATTTATTTACTATAGTTTCTAATATAAGTATGTGGTCTAGTTGCTGTTCGTCTTCCGAATGTACCGTTGTATTGTCAGAGGACTCATCGTTAAGGTGTTGTTCATCTTCGCTTCCTACAATTTCATTCTCGGATAACTCATTTACTGTTTGATTATTTTGATCTTCCTTGTTGTCATTTCCCGAAATTCTGCTAAGAAAGTCCGCGATTTTATTTTCCTTACCTTTGAGGTATTCGATCTCAAATTGGTATTCTTGGAATTTGAGTAGCCACCGTTGGTGTTTCTGGCTAAACTCTTTTCCTGTATACTTCTTGTTTAGGTACTTAATAGGAAAGTTTTCCGTTTTCCGTCCGTTTTCCCCATAAGTACGGTCGATAATATGTCATTGACCAAACGATTGCAAGGAACTCTTAATCGGTGACGGAGTAATTTTTCTCGTGGTCATTCAATGTCCTTGAGGCATCAGTATAAAGAGTGAATGATTTTTTAAAGTCTGGAAATTTTAACATCGGGTGTCTCATAATGTTGAGCTTAAGAGTCTCAAAAGCTTGGATGTATTCAGGGTCATTAGTGTTAATCTTCCTGTCTTTTTTTAAATACTTAACCATAGGGTGAGCTATTTTGGAACAGTCTTTAACAAATTTCCTTTAATACCCTGTACAATTTTAACCGTTTTTTAGTTCTGGGAAGTGGATATGCCTGAATGCATTAAATCTTATTTGGATTAGGTTTCATGCCCTCCGCTGTCAGGACATGACCTAGGAACTCTGTGTTCCTCCTCATAAATGAGCAATTGTCGAATTGTATTTTAAAGTTATGCTCAGTGAGTTTTTTGAATATCAATCTTAAGGCTTATATGTGTTCTGTTAGACTTGTTGAAAAGATTAGAATATTATCTAAATAGACGACACAAAATTTATTAATATAATCCCTGAGTATCTCGTTCGTTAACCTCTGAAAGGTTGCTGGCGCGTTTTTTAACCCAAAAGGCATTCTGAGATACTCATAGAGGCAATGGGGAGTTACAAAAGTCGTTTTAGAGGTATCATTCGGGTGAACTTTTATCTGGTGATACCCTTTAGCGAGGTCTATCGACTAAAAGTACTGGCCTCTCCCCAGTTTGTCCAATATGCTATCTATGTATATTGGGTAGAGGGTACTTATCATCAATGGTGATCTCGTTTAATTTCCTCTATTCGACGCTTAAACGGAATTTATGCTTTCCCGAATTGTCTACCTTTGCATCTATGTGTGTTCCAACTTGTTCCAACTACACTTAAGAACTGCGTGAGTTCTTTTTGATCGCCATCAAATGGTTTGATATAAGCAATTTCTTTCATTACGAAGCACGCACGGCTTTGTATGGTTGGTGCAGCTAAAGCTTCTATGGCTGCTGTGAGCCTTTCCATTAGTTGTTCGTTCATTTCCTGGTTGATAACTTTGACTCAGAACTTATCTATACAAGCCTTCTTCAGAATTTTGCTGTGATTTTCCTTCACACTATATATATATATATTTATTGGGTCTTGATTTTAGTTTGGTTAATCACTGATTTTTAGTGTCACCAAAATGGTTATCAAACAATTGTATTTCACTGTAATCTTCAGAGTCATTTTCTTTAATTGCTTCGCGATTTTTTTTCGGTCCGTTTTTTTACATAAAGATCCTACCGACTGCGCCCCGATATTTCTTGTCCCGGTTTCGCGGTAAAAAAAAATAACTTTATTTATTTTGCTCTTAGAGTACTTAATACATTGTTTGTTACGAAAAGACCGAGGCTTGGCGTGTTTGCCAGGCTCTTTTATTGGTTCTATAATGTTGCTCAGCATTTCTTGTGTGGGAAAATTTCAGTACATTCGACGCGAGTGCATCGGACGAGGTAAGTTAAAAGTGCAGAGAATGCAAATGATAGGATAGTCAGCTTCAGCTAAAAATTTTACAACTGGAATTATTTTCCGTAGGCGATGATCACTTTCATTGTCAGAAGAGAAATGAAGCGATCGTAAGACATTTTGAAATCTTTGTCTTTTCATATATCGGAAAAATTACTAAAAACAAAATTGTTCGTTCTTACTACAAAAGTTATCGATTCTTGAACATTTGATTCTTCCTGTACAAAACTAATGGTTATAAACGAAAAAAATGTGAAACCGAATAAATTAATTCAATTCAAATTCGAACTGTATGAATGTGAATAATGTGATGATGTCAAAGATCAACTATAAAGTGAACTAACTCAAACTACTGCCACTGTATTCTGTCTTACAAAAACTGTAAAAGAAAGAATGATAGAGAAAAAGACAACAATGCTTCGGCTCACAAGTGTACGTGAAACCGTGAAACGACCAAATAAATGACTCAAACAGTGTTGCCACTGGAATCACGGACAGTTCCCATTTCTAAAAGTAAACTAAAAAAATTAAAAAAAAACACCTTGAATTCAAAAACGGTTAAGTTCCTCCATTTTTCTCTTAAAATGTTTTCGCCGTATTTGTTTGTTTTATTCTCAATTAAAGAAAAAAATGTGTTATCAAGCTAAAATTCAGAAAATCGTACGGACTACCTCTGTTTGGTTACTTTTAAATATCTGGTTTACCTACAAAAGGAATTTTTCTAAGAGAACCATTATCTTCCCACGTCACTGTATCTTCAATAATGCTGTTAAATAGCACTTTTAATGTCAGTACAATCGTTCCAATCGCTTTCTTCAAAAAGCTCATCCTGTATATCATCTAAGAGTTCAATATTCACATTCATATTTTTCTCATTTTTGAAATCACAACCACTATCCATAACGACAAAATTTCGATTATTCTTTCTATTTCTTGCAATCTTGAAATCACCACTTTTATTATCACTGAGTGCTTTTGCATTCCTGATGTTCCTGCGTTAGGTAGGATCTGCTATTTTAGGGGTTAGGTTTAAGACTGTCTATCGCTTGAGAAGAAGACCAAAGTGTTACGCGTCGTCGTTGTAAATAAATGGGAACACGGCCGAAGTCGATTCGGTTTAAACTCCAATTATCCTTTAATATTTTAAATGTAACCTATTTATACATACATACTTGAATCTTATACGACCTTGACCCATTAGAAATTAAGATAAAGCCACAAATAATTTAGTGATTGCTCGCCTGCAACGTACATGTGCATTGATAACGGCGACCGTCGTAAAAATTTATTTATCTAGAATATGTACATTTGTGTCTTAGATAAGGCAGCATCTACTTTTTTTATCGCAAAGTCATACACATGTCATTGCGATAATTATATTAAAATAGGTTGGACTGTATATGCAGTGTGCATCCTAAATTCGTCAAGGATACTTTGGGAAATGATTCTTGTGTATATTCTAAGAAAAAAAATCATTCTACAGTAAGGGTCTTTCTTCAATATAGACATCATTTATCGAGGATTTAACAAAAGGCTTACTTTGCTGTAACGGAAATTGCTCTGTTAGTACTAACAGTAAAAACTTCGTTTAAGACTTTAATTTTACAAAAAATACTAGCCTTTGTAACTGTGTTTCAATAAAATTGATATCTTGTTTTGTCTTGTCTTCAGATATCCAATTTCTAAGCCTGTTCCATTTTTCTTGTTCATGCTAATTTATGACGTTGAGATCACTTTTCTCTAGAAAATGTGTCATAAACATAACATTTTACCATTTTTTATGAACGTCACCATAATAATAATAGTAATAATAATAATAATAATAATAATAATAATAAATAAATAAATAAATAAATAAATAAATAAAAATCACCGACAAATTCGCAGTAAAACCCATAGATTTTATGATACTTAATCCAAGAATCATTTACCAAATTATTGTCGACGTATTAGGGGACCCCCTGTACAAGGTAAAAAACGAATACAGAAGAGGTTGCCAAAGTTTTATGTATCACGCCTCCCTACTAAAAAGTGTCTGGTGGAGAATTAAATTTTTAAAATTAAAAAAAATTACAGCCTGGAAGTTTGCATGTCAAACGATTTTCTATCCATTTCGGTCAGTGATCCATATGGTCTAACCGAACTTCGTTATGGGGAATTGGCAAACTTCTTTGGTGTTTTCTCTTCAGTTTAAAATTAAAAAGTTTTCCTGAAAAATTGTTAAAATACAATGCGTTAACAATTTGATTCAAAGCGCATGTGCTGATCGTGCACTATTGAGTGCAAAGTGTTACACATTTGCAAACGGAAAAACCACGTTTCCACCAAGTATAAATCCGAGATTTAGCTAAAAAAGATTTGAATTTATGTGCAGTGGTTCCACCGGGATTTAGGATTTATTTTGACGTTCGCTGTCAAAAATGTCAAAAGTAATAATTTAGTTGCTTCAATTAACTTAAAATTGCTTTTGGCAATGAATATGAAGCTAAAAAATCAAGCGCATATGTTAATAGAAATAGGTAGGAGGATTGCCTGCCACCGGAGAAAACGGAATCAGATTATTGTTAATCTTTTGCAATGGAGAAAAAAAAAATATGTGGAATAAAGAAGCAAACAAAAACAAGAAGTATCTGGGCAAAAAAAGTGAGTTTTTTGTTATTATTATAAAAATACATCACTTAATGAAAACTTTGTAATATTTGTAGGTACGTACGGGTAAGTTCTTGGAACATGACCTGGCTCAAAATAGTGACGTATTCTTCAAGGAAAATTTGCGATTGTCTCGGGAAACGTTTGAAATATTGTGCGCCCACCTACAGCGAATCGAAAAACGAGATACAAATTTTTACTTCTCTAAGGTATAGATTTCTCTATATAAATGTGGGTAGTCAAGGCTTTTGTAACGATTACCAAATTTTCGAAGATTCGTCCGTAAGGGAACAGCATCGAAACCCAATTTTTAAGAACATGTCAAAAAATATTTGCGGTGTAGATGTTGCAGTACTTCTCATTGGAGAATCGGCCTTTAGATTCTCCGATATCCTTATGAAACCTTACCCATTTAATACCACACTGTCTGCAGAAGAAAAGCAATTCAATTATAGCTTATCAAAATGTCGAAGGGTTGTTGAAAATGCGTTTGGACATTTAAAGGCAATGTTTACACGAATTGGAAAGGGACTAGACAACAGAATCACCAACACGAACATAAATATAAAATGTTGTTGTGTACTTTACAATTTTTTTAATGTTCACAACGACCACATCAACCAGCAGTGGTTACAAAGGCCAAGTGAACCCTCAAGTAGAGACCAGCAGGAGTGTCCCCACCAAATCAGCGACAGTAATCCCACAGCTGTAAACATAAGAAAAGCTATCACTAGATATTTAGGTAAAGACAAAAAACTCATATTTTTAAAATATATTAATTTTTTTGAATAATTCCAATATCTATGTGTTAAACTTATCGCAAGAGTTCACAAATTCTTTTAAAATTGTATTTTGTTCTGCTTCTAGTTGCAGAACTCTATCATCATTTTTTTTTTTTGTATTGCCTCTAATTGTGTTTTTATGAGGTTGTCAATACATTCAATTTTTCTTTTTTTTGCAGCTCTTGGGGTGGATGAAGTATTACTTTCTGGTGGAGCCACACGTGGAAGTGCTTCTGTGGAGGTTGAGGCATCCGCATTTGCTGGCGGTGAAGTAGATGGCGTTGGATCTGTTTAATAAAAAAAAAAAAAAAAACATAATAATAAATAATAAATAAATCACATGAAACTCTAAATTTGAATATTTACTTTGTATAATGCTGTCCTCAAGTCCAGATTATTGATTTTGAGTTCTCATAGGATGGGATGTAATTTCTGGTATAAACGCCATTCTGAAGGAGAACCTCCTGTGGAACCAAATGCACGCTTTTTTTTCCTGAAAAAAAGAATAAAAGAATAAAAAATATAAATAAATAAATAAAGATTATAAACTTACCTGTACCTATTGGATAGGTTGTGCAACTTTACTTTGATTTCCACAGGTGAGTAAAAGGTCGTAATTTTACTCAAACCCGACGACATCTCTTTATATATGTGGGAGTTTTTCCGCACTCCACCCAGCTCCGGAAGCTTATCCGCCCACATCTCCACCAGCAGATCTTCATCTGCATTATTCCATCCTTTCCTTTCCCTTCCTTTTTGTTTTGATTCTTTATCCATTGTCTGCAAACATAAAAAAATTTAATATTAATCAAAATATTGCAAAACTTCTTAACAAAATTGCCGCCTTTACTTTGTTCATGAAATCGCTGCCGTCAATGTCAATCCTTTCATTTATTTGACGTTTTGGGAAATTTATTTACATCTTTTTTTTTTTTTTTTTTTTTTGTCAGCACACGAAAATGACATGTGCTGACAAAAAAAAGGACCGTTTGATTTGTTACACATGAGGATTTAACTGAGATTTATTACAAATCTCGAATTTAGTTGAGATTTATGAACGTCAATTCGTATGACAAATCCTCGGGATTTAGGGAGATTAAGCTAAATCCTTGTTAAATAGCAGATTTAGTTTTGGTGGAAACTTAACCTAAAGCTCTCTTGCTCGTTTGATCTTTCCCTTTGATTTCCTTTCATCAGCGTACCATTCTCCCTCTTCAGCATTTCATTTTCCCTCCTTAACACATCATTTTCCCTCTCGAGTAGTTGAATTTCTTTCGCCAAAAGTTCGATCTCCTTTTTCATAAGACGAAGCTGTTTGTTTGTCTGTTCCCCGTCATCACTCATTTTCTTCATTGTCGTTTCATTTTTACTGTTCTTCGTTCCACTCGTCAGCTTCCCTTGATCATTCATTATTCCCGTTGTCATTTCATTTTTTCTTTCCTTTGTTTCGCTCGTCTGCTTCTCGATCTCATCTGCTGTTTCCCAATCTTGCCTGTCCCTTTCTGCGTTCGTTACACTTATCGTTTCATCTTCTACTGTAACACTGTCCTCGTAATCATCTTCACTGGTTATTGCGTCATCTTCCATTTGTTGTTCGTTGGTTGGCAAACTACCCCTTTCGGTTGATGGTATCGCCAACAGCCGCAGCACAAGTTCATTCTTGTTGCCGCTTGTTTTTTTGTGCAGCGATTTTAACCACATTCTTAGTTGTGTGTTTGTATATTTGGCCACACTTGAATCACTCATTTGCCTGATATGTTTTACACGCACAAACTTGTTTCTTTATCCTGCTTCTGAAATTGTGGAGGATGGTCGCTCTATGCGATTAAATATTTGTTTTTTTGTTATTTACATTATTTTTTCTTTGTTCTTTTATTTGTACTGGTTCTTAGCTACGTCTGCACGCTTACACGACTTAACTTGTACTGCCCTTTCCCTATTCCTTGTTTCCTACCTATGCACCGACAGCCTCTCATTCTTCTTCTACAATTATTTGTGAGAGTTGCCACATTATTAATATTTCTCTAAAGACTTAACTTCTTCTAAAGTTTCCTTTCTTTCTTTAATATAGTTGAAGAACTCTGAACAGGATAGCTCCAGGTTGAATCGGATGAGTAATTCTACTTTCATTAATTTTACGGAACATTTATTTCTGGCATCCGACCATTTTAAATTCATTTGGGAAAAAACGCGTTCGGGAAAGCAGTTTGAAGTTGGGACACTTAATATAAATTAAACTAGTATAAACATATTCTTGGAATCATTTTTTGGAAACTGTTTAAAGAGCTGGTGCCATTTCTGTGCAGGGGTGCCTTCACATTTTTTCAATATCACGTCCAAAGATGATTTCAACAAGTTCATATAAGTATCAACTTCGCCTGACAAGTTTAATTATTTAATTAATTTCATTTTTCAGTTTTATGAATTCGAGTTTAGCGCAAATATTTTCATCTGGAAAATTATAACGCTTGCCTATATACGTTTGACAATTTGTGTAAAAATTATTGAAGTCTTCGATTTGTTTAAAATCTGTTTTGTCTGGTAGCCGAAAAAAAACAATCCCTTTACCTTTGAATCAACCTTGAGCGGAAAAGGCATAATGACTCATGCATTTCTGTTATGGCAATATCATTTCCCGACTCTTTCATTAATGTACGAAAACTACTCACAACATTATGAAAGAAATGTAAGTATGCTAGATTTTTTGTCTCCTCTTCTTCCGAATGAAAAACCTTTTCAATGGCTTTCGCACATAATCCTGGCTTATCAAAGTAAAGTTTCAAAGCAGGATAAACCTTGATTACTCATTCAATGGCAAGACAGAAAGACAGAAATCTTTCATTAACGTAACGCAATAATTCGCCATATTCCATTTCCGTAGTTTCAAATATTTCCATTAATTCAGCACGATGTTTAGCTGAATGTGAGAAATGGCCGTATATGTATTTTTAAGATAATAATTTCTATGTCTATCTCTAATCTATCACATGCAAATTTGCTCATGTTGTGCAAAATGTGAACTGAACAGTTAGCTTTTATTATTTTTTTGTTCTTTTCAACGACATTTGTGTAAACGGAATGATTTGAACCAAAGCTTACATTTGCATTGTCAGCTCCATATGAAGTTACTTGCGATAATTTAAAGTTATGTTTATCCAATGTTTCACAAAGTATTTTTGTTATTTGGTCGGCTGTTTCATCATTACTCTCTACAAAATCTAATAATTTGTTTTGTATGCCTTTCTCAAAACTGAAATATCGCACAAATATTGAAAACATTTTCCGGTTTCCCTTATTGCTGGCATCCGTAAAAATCGGGAAAAAATTTTCTTTTACATTTTTTATTGCATCCTTCAAAGCTTCTTTTGATAATACTTCACAAACTATTGCTTCACTCTTCGTCCTACCACATTTAACATTCTTAGCTACCTTGGCAATAATTTTTGGAAACAATCCATACTATTGTAGCTTAACGAATGTTTAAGAGTGTGATATATTGAAGTACTTTCTACAGCTGACGTTTTATACATAATATCATGGAGATCACGATCAGAAGTGGAAGCACCTGGTGCCTGGAAATAGCTGGTTATGTTTCTTGCAGCGCGAGAACTCGCAATCTTCGAGTGGGTACTTGTTTTTGAGTGCTTCACTATATCATTTAGTCCATCATGAGAAATACTAAACTCTTTTTTACACAGTCTACAATAAGATCGATACTCACTAGAATCCGCGATACACAGCCAATTATTATCATTCTCCCAATTTGTATTGTATTTCGTTAGGCTATGTTGTCTTCTTCGTTGTGATGTTTTTCGGCTCCGAGCAATCCGAAATAACACTATCGGCCTCTTCATTCATCTTTAAACGATTCTAATATATATGGTTTAATGAACTTCAGTATTTAAAGAAAACACACGGAAGAGAATTAAACTTTTGCTTATTTAATGTAATTTAATTACGCAACACAATGAGCTAGCATTCGCACTACCTTTTCAATTGCAACTGCCTACTGCGACTGCCATAGTCTATGGATATGGGGAAAACCGCGTTTATGCATACTTATTATGGAAAATAAATATGTATGTTGGTGCTGGAAACAGCGTCTGTGTATCTTTATTGTATTTTCGATAACGATAAAGAGTTGAAGCTGGCCTGCTCTTACTAAAAAAGAATTTTTTTTTTTTTATGTTTTGCTTGTTATTTGCCATTGTCGCATTGTGCTGAAATAGAATAGTGCACACATATGTTTATGTGTGCAGATGCAGAGTGTCACTACTCATTTTTCGATATCGATATATTCTGAGGGTGATGTATTGAATAAATGTCGCATGAAGTTTGAAAATATTTAAAAGATAGGAATTAACAAATGTATTGAAAGCGGGCCTGTTCCTGTTCCGCGCGGGACATTTAATAGTACGGACTATCTCCGTTTGGTTACTTTTAAATACAAAAGGAATTTTTCTAAGAAAACCATCATCTTCCCACGTCACTGTATCTTAAACAATGCCGTTCAATTGCACTTTCAATGTCAGTACAATCGTCCTAATCGCTTTCCACAAAAACCTCATCCTGTATATCATCTAAGAGTTCAATATTCACATTCATATTTTTCTCATTTTTGAAATCACTACCACTATCCATAACGACAAAATTTCGATTATTCTTTCTATTTCTTGCAATCATGAAAACATCACTTTTATTATCACTGATTGCTTTTGCATTCCTGATGTTCCTGCCTTAGGTATCGCTGTCTATCGCTGGAGAAGAAGACCAAAGTGTTACGCGTCGTCGTTGTAAATAAATGGGAACACTGCCGAAGTCGATTCGGTTTAAACACCAATTATCCTTTAATATTTTAAATTTAACCGATTTATACATACATTCTTGTATCTTATACGACCTTTACCCATTAGAAAGAAATTAAGATAAGGCCACTAATAATTTAGTGATTGCTCGCCTGCAACGTACATGTGCGTTGATAACGGCGACTGTCGTAAATATTTATTTATCTAAAATATGTACATTTGTGTCTTAGATAAGGCAGCATCTACTTTGTTTATCGCAAAGTCATACACATGTCATTGCGATAATTATATTAAAATAGGTTGGACTGTATATGCAGTGTGCATCCTAAATTCGTCAAGGATACTTTGGGAAATGATTCTCGTGTATATTCTAAGAAAAAAAATCATTCTACAGTAAGGGTCTTTCTTCAATATAGACATCTTTTATCGAGGATTTAACAAAAGGCTTACTTTGCTGTAACGGAAATTGCTCTGTTAGTACTAACAGTAAAAACTTCGTTTAAGACTTTAATTTTAGAAGAAATACTAGCCTTTGTAACTGTGTTTCAATAAAATTGATATCTTGTTTTGTCTTGTCTTCATATATCCAATTTCTAAGCCTGTTCCATTTTTCTTGTCCATGTTATTTTTTGAAGTTGAGATCACTTTTCACTAGAAAATGTGTCATAAACATTACATTTTACCATTTTTTATGAACGTAACAATAATAATTATAATAATAATAATAATAATAATAATAACAATAATAATTATAATAATAATAATAATAATAACAATAATAATTATTATAATAATAATAATAATAATAATAATAATTCTTTTTGGGACCACTTTCGCATTACTTCAGGGTGATGGCTTTCTTTTTTGCGTAATCTGCGTCTGTCGGACGTCCCCCGTCCTCGTTCGAGCTTAGGGGTTCCGATACATATATTTTATCAACATTGTAAATCTGTCATCTCAGAAAGATATCAAGATCTAGTTTCTTTTGTCTAAGTATTCCTTCGACGTACTGAGTAATTATATTCCAGCTTTTTTCATTTGACACCATTTTTGGAACAATATTTTGGATAGTCATTAAGCCAGTTTGTTGCTCTGTTTCTACCTTTTTTTGGTACCATTTTATACAGTTAAAAAACGTGTGTTCCGCATCGACGGTATCAGATTAGGGCTTTCCACTTTTCCCATCTTATGTAAATATTTTCGGAAATACCCGTGACCAGATAGGAACTGTGTAATATAATAATTAACCTCTCCGAAGCGTCTTTGCAGCCAGATGTCCAAGTTTGGGATTAGTTGTGCCGTCCATCGTCCGTGTGGTTCGTTTTTCCACATTTGTTGCCAAGTTCGCAGGGTTTCTTCTCGAATTTCCCGTGTCGACAGCTGATTTACTTCTTGTTCGCTTTGTTGCCATTTCTTTTTTCGTTCAGTTACCAGAAGATCAATTGGTATTGTTCCATTGATAACCATTACCGCGGCTTCGGAGACGGTGCGATAAGCCGATGCCACGCGTAAAGCCGCTGTTCTTTGGACGGAGTTTAGAACTTTTCGTTTGGCTTGTATTGCGTCTGCCCATATTTCGCATCCATACAACAGAATCGCTTCTGTTGTTGCCATTAACAGTTTTCTCCTGCATGCAGTTGGACCACCAGTATTTACCATAAGCCTTGCAAGTGAAGTGGTGGCTTGAGCTGCTTTCGAAGCTGCATGTTGAATCTGCGCCCAATATGTCAGTTTAGAGTTCAGATTGATTCCTAGGTACTTAATGACCTTTTTTGTTTGGAAGCTATTGAGCTGCGTGGTCATTGGGATTTCAACAGGTATATGTTTTTTTTGTCAATATTAGCAATTCTGTTTTTTCCAAGGCTAATTTTAGACCGTGATCAGTCATTCATGCTTGTGTCCTTATCATAACCGGATTGAGCTTTTTCTGTGCTTCATTGGTATTGCGGGCTGTGATAACCGCTGCGATATCATCCGCATATCCGACGAGATACGTGTCTTCTGGCATGGATAAACAGAGTATCTCATCGTAATTGGCGTTCCAAAGCTCTGGCCCTAGAATAGAGCCTTGAGCCACGCCCGAAGTTATCCGCTTACAACGAGGTCCATTGTTCGTTTCGTAAATCAGTGTCCTGTTTTGTAAGTAGTTGTTCATTAGCTTTAAGAGATAAGCAGGGATATGAAACCGCCTCTCCAATGTTTCGATTATATCGCTCCATCTTGCGCTATTAAAAGCATTTTTCACATCCAGAGTGGCCAGCAGTACTGTTCGTCTAGAGTGATGATTACCGCTCTGAGCCATCTGTACTATTTTCGTTACTTCTTCTAACGCTTCCAAAGTCGATCTTCCTGGTCGGAAGCCATATTGCCTATGCGATAATCCACTGGATTCTTCTATAGCTTGTGCTAGTCGCGGTTTTATCAATTTCTCAAACAATTTTCCAAGTGTATCCAGTAGACATAAGGGCCGATATGAAGGCGGTGATTCGTCTTATAATAATAATAATAATAATAATAACAATAATAATAATAATAATAATAAATAAAAAAAAAATCACCGACAAGTTCGCAGTAAAACCCATAGATTTTATGATACTTAATCCAAGAATCATTTACCAAATTATTGTCGACGAATTAGGGGACCCTCTGTACAAGGTAAAAAACGAATTCCCAATGTTTTTTGGAGCACTCCTCCCTACTAAAGAATGTCTGGTGGAGATTTAAATTTTAAAAATGGAAAAAAAAAACGAACCACTGAACATATCATTCTAATAAAAGTATGAAAAGAAATGGTAATGATGCGGATCTCATTTTTAAAAATTATCTCATCTAAATGTCTTCCATCGAGTTGCACACACTGTTCGAACCGGAGCTTCGTGTTTCGCCGCTACACTCTGGAGTAAACTCGGTGGGAGGGTGTTGACTGTTCGCGGATTGTTTATGTACTATAGACTTTCCTTGTGGTAGCCCCACAAAAAAAAAAAAAAAGGGAGTCAAGTGAGGTGACATTGCAACGACCTTTTCAAGAGGCTGCAGCGCCTTCATTCATTCTATTCATATTGTTATGACGAAGGGTTACTTCGTTGCATAAATTTTTTTTTTTTTTATAGAGAAAAAATTTTTTCATATTGTTTTTATTGTATGTTAAGCTTTAGGATTGTAAAAATAGAAATGTTACGTACAGGAACTAAAGTTGAGTAACATTGCATAAATGCAATTCCATGCAGGAAATCTACATATAAAAAGTGTTGAAAAGCTTTTGTATTTGAACATTTTTTTAGATTAAAATTACTAGTATAAATTGTTAAATGAAATCAATTTCAATCAATCACAAACTTTCCTTTTAATTCATATTTATATTTTCTTTATAATTTATGCGGAATGAAATTTTTTAAAGCAGTTTCTGAACTTATTTAAACATAAACTTATATCACACTTTTCACATTTAATAAAAGTGTACCCATTACAGCCTGGAAGTTTGCATGTCAAACGATTTTCTATCCATTTCGGCCAGTGATCCATATGGTCTAACCGAACTTCGTTTTGGGGAATTGGCAAACTTCTTTGGTGTTTTCTCTTCAATTTAAAATTAAAAAGTTTTCCTGTAAAATTGTTAAAATACAATGCGTTAACAATTTGTACCTTAAGAGTAAGACTTCTTGTCACTTCTGAAGGCCTTTCGCGTGGTGATATTATCTTTCCCATTTTACCTACTTTTAATCTAAAATCAGCCAAACTATAGTTATGGAAGCAAATGCCAGTTTGTTTAAAAAAAAAACTTTATTTTCTTCAACTTCCACTTAAAAACTAAACTAACATATCGTTTGTTACTTATACTTATAGTTACACTTTTGCAAACGCAATCATATTTTGGTGGGAAAAGAATTTGTCTGTTGTTGGCTTGTTACTTGATTCAAAGCGCATATGCTGATCATTCGTGCACTATTGAGTGCAAAGTGTGCATATGGGGTATGCGTGATCATTCACCTAAGTAAACAGACAGGTAATGTATACTTGCATAGTGTGATTGGGAAGATGGCGAAGTAACGCGAAAAGGGGGAAGTATCGGCTTCTGCCATTCAATGCCAATATCATTGGTTAGATTGGCAAGAGGAGGTAGGGAGACTAACGGGATTAAAAGGCAGTGGTCTCTGAGACGTAACTATACATTTAGCAAGTTTGTCAAGAATTTCTGTAATGTTAGGAATAGGAGAGCGATCGAGAATGTTTTTTTCGTTAAGTTTCCTATAACCAATGACTAGGCACCATTTTTGTTTGCCACTAGCGTCAAGCTTTTTCGGGACCAACCACACTGGTGAACTTCAAGGTGAATAGCTGGGACGAATTATTCCCTGATCTAACATTTCGGAAATCTGTTAAAGTACTTCTTCTTTGTGAACGTACAGGTATCTGTAAGATTTTGTATGTACGAGTATTGGTATATCGTCTGTAGTTTGTATTTGATGTTTAACATCATTCGTGAAACTTAATGATTGTCCGGATTTAATAAAAATGTCCTCAAATTCCTTACAGAGTTTATGTATTGTCTTTTTCTCTTCGGAATTAAGGTGAACTGTACGAATATGTACTTTCTTTTATCTCTTCAATGATTGGTTGTTGAACGCATTCTATATTTAAGCTGTTTACTTCTACGTAGTTTGAGAAGTTGTACGGTTTTACTTTAATAGGTTGTTCTAAAAATATAACTTTGTCTTGATCTGATTTATTTACCACTTCGATTAAGCTAAATCAGTTTTTCGGTGAATAAATGCCTTCTGTAAAGGGATGTTTGGATAAATTTCGGTGTTGTAAATATGGAAATCGCTATCACGGATGTCAATAGGGAGTTTAACTAGGTATAGATTTTGAATGAGCGAACAAAAGGTGTTTTCCAGATGTAAGATTAGGTTTGAGGTTAAGTGGAAGAATGGAATTATTTGTTATAAGGGTTTTGTTTTCAAGGTCGACTTTTGCACCTAATTGTGTTAAAGAATCTACATATGGACTATTAGGTTCATATGAAATATTTATGAAATTTAAAAATAAGAAAACTTAGTTGACCATGTTCCTTGAATTCAATGAATGTTGGAAATGTCACTTGCTTGTTTAGAAGGTATCTACCAAGAACTATAGTTATAGCAGTGGGTTCACAAGGTATCTGGTTTTGGGGATGTATAGTACGAAATCAGGATTAATAAAAGATTTTGAAGCCCCGGTGTCAATGAGGAATTTAAAGGCCTGCCAAATGGTGAGGATGTATTGATGTAGGGAAGTTTTAATTCGTGTGTGTTAATGTCTACGTAGTCTGTGGGTTGTGCGAGGCTGCAGGTGAAACGTTTTGATATTCAAATTGATCCATTGTGTCAAGTATTTGGAAATCATTGTTGTCAATGACTTCCTGCGGAATTTGATAAACTTCTGAGTTAAATTCTGTTTCATTTAAAGGTTGTGTTTCTTGGGGAATTGGGTCAATGCTGTGAACTTCTTCGATAACATAACGTGGTTGATTTGAAGTTGTTGTACGCATACTAACAGTTGGAATATTTGGGAATTTTGGTTGATTTGCTTGATGAGTTATAGATTGACGAACATATGTAGTAGCAGAGCCTACGCTCATAGGTGTAGGAGATGTATTTGTATTTCTAATCGCAAAGCTGTTTGGATTTGAATTGAAGTTACTTTGTTGGATTGGGTTAAATGAATTATTTTGTTTTTTATGGGATGTATTAGTTTAGTTAGGTCTTTGATCTTAGATCTTCAAAATTAACGAATGAAACGGAGTGAAAAATAAACTTTTACTTTTGTGCACATTATTTATTTTCTTTATAAAGTTTCAATAAATGCGTTTTAATCCTTCAAAATAGTTCTCTTCTTTTATGTTCTCTGAACTTTTTCTGGTTCTTCTCCTTTCATGTGCAATATTGATATAGTTTTGGATAATTATTTCCACAATATCTTCGTGTGGAATTTGATTGAAGCATAATGAAATGTGGAAATCCCCACAATTCATAGAAATCGGTCGTAATAGAATGCCAATCGTTTTCACATTGATTAAATTTTAAGAACTCTTCGTTTAGGGCAAAATCTATTGCTGGAATACTTCCTTTTAGTATTTTTGATATTGTTGACTTTTGAATTCGAAAGAGCAATTGTAGTGATAATTGAATTTCTCCTTGAATTGGAACTTATGATCAGTATGATCAAATATGTACCTATATATATTATAGCGAAGGAAGACCTGTCAGTCGCCAGATATCTCAACGTCAATTGCAAATGTTCTGTCGGCCCAATACAATTTCTGAACTTGGTGTCTTGTAACATATGGTCTCACATATTCCAGTATTTTCTGGAGTTATGCTGGGGTCATTCTTAAAATGTCACATGACTATTGATCTCAATAATTTCTCCTGCCTTGCCTTTTAATTTTGATTTGAGAATATCTGAAAAAATACGTTGGGCAAGGTTATCATATCGAGTCACAAGTGGGTCTATCTTGTCGATTAAATCGATGAAGTTTAGGAGTCTTTAAAGTCGCCATTAAAATCTGGTAATTTTGTCAAATACTTTATCGGGTCTATGTTTAATGTTAGGAGTATTGCGTTCATTTTTTCAAAAGTTTGAAACGATGTTTGATAGTCGTCCTGACTGTTTGTATTTGTTCAGTTAGATCTGTCGTATTTTTTGCAGGAAATTCGGCTTACTCTTTGCTGGGTGTTGTATTCTTTAATTTTATCGGGATACTCGGCTTGTTGTTGCCGGTTTGTTTTTTTCTCTTCACAAACTATTCAGGTTTTTTTTTTTAATTTATTTATTTGTTTTACACAGTATTTATCTATTTTTTGTTTTTGCGCAGTGTTTGCATTATATATTATATTTTTTTCTCGAACAGAATTTTATTTTTGGATCACAAAACGAACTCGGTAATCGACAAATAGAAGTCGGGGTTGTTGCATTTAATGTGGTCGTTGAACCTACCGAGGAAAAATTATACAGGTAGTAAAATGATAAGTAAGGTACATTTTGCGAGACTTGAAGCAAAAAGCAAATATTTTCTTTATTTCATTTTATTTTACTAAACTTATTCATTGATTTTTTAATGAAACATTACAAATGATGGTACTTTAGTACACACATATGTACTCACATTTATTATTAAATAAAATTCCTTATTTTTTTTAAAAAAGATCTGTTACTGTTGTCTGTACTTTATTAGAACTTAGATTTTTTAGAACAGCAGTCTCCCGTAGCTCCTTCAGATGCAGAATATCTTTTACTGCAATAGCGTTTCCTTCATTATTTTAGGACGTGTTCAGTTTAGCTTTCATCTTAACATTCGTTTTCTTGGGCTTCTTGATCCATTTTTTTGCCTACTGAACTTTCGTGCATCTATTCATTAAGCCCTTGATTTGTAAAAGAGTCGTTTGGTGCAATTTCCTGAAGCATTGATGTAAAGGTTGCGCGATCGTTGTCAATGTTTCCTTTTATAATGCTTAGGGGAATGTTATCCTCTTCAGTCCACTCAACTTCTGGTTTCATTAACACATTCCAGCACTTGCATATGGAGCTTGATGACACTTTTTGCCATGCACTAGCTAGAAGGCAGATAGCATTTCTTGTTGAGTTCCTTTATTTTTTGTTCCAGATGTAAAGTTTTCCTCGCTATCAAATGTACCAAAAGACTTTTTATAATAAACTTTTGTTAAGTTAATAACGTCTTGGTCCATGAGTTGAAGAATGGCAGTACAGTTAGCTGGGAGACACATAACGGTTATCATGCCATCATCACTTTTCATCTTTTTGTCTATGAAGTGGCATGGGGCGTTAGCTAAGAGTAACAACGCATTCTGTCTTCTGGCGTCACAGTTTATTATTTCCTTGATATGGAAAGCTCTGATTCGAATACAGGGACAAGTGACTTGCTTTCAGTGCTCCTGACTTTTTTGTGGCTTTGCTTTCGAAAAGTGGGGCCTGTAACAGTGGTCATCTGAACCACTCTCATCGGTCTCCGGTATGTTCACATCTTCCTGTTCGACCTTTGAAGAAGTTCATTTGTATCGGATGTGTAGTCGTCATCACTTTGAAGCGGATCATCGATTTCGTTGACTTTTTGAAATTACCGTAAAATGATTGTGTACTCATTTCTAGAAAATTAAATTTGAATGAATGGAGTTATTGATCGCAAATTCAATGCCTATTAACTAAGAACTCCAATTAGAATGATGTAGTTGTTCACTCAACTTGGCTAACATAGCCGTCAGAATACGATTGACTCGTTCCACTTGCCCGTTGGCATGTTAGTTAGTTAGTGGCCGGTTAGTTCCGGCCACTGGGTGTAGACGTTAATATATTGTTGGTGTCTTATGTACCCCGTGAATATGCTGTTTTTAAGCGCATCGATGGTGTTTGACTTATGGAGCTGGTCGTACCCACTGAAGAAACCGGACCATATTGATGTCTGTATATCGTTAGATACCAGGAGGTGGTTAGTACTCGCAGACAGAGCACCAGATTGCATATGTAGTCAGGAGCCCAGACTATGTGGGACGAAGTGTAAGGTATCGGTGGTGAAGCAACGACTACCTTTACATGCAATATATTGTTTCCAGTCAGGAACTCATTTAATTCGTTTGAAGTGAAGCAAGTACCCCGGTCTGTTATGGTTCTCGTAGGTCAGCTATAATGCTCAAAATATTTCTTCAAGGAAGCAATTACTTCTTTACCACTGGTCCAACTAGCACTATATAATTTTGTAAATTTTGTAAATGAATCAATTATAGCTAACACATATTTCCGTTTAGATTTAATAGCAGGCAAAGGGCCCAAATGATCAAGATGTAACGTATCGAAGTTCAGAGGTTTTTTTTAGGGATATTATGAATTCTTCTGTAGTAAAATAGCTCCGAATCCTACATCAATGTAATTCAGTTTCCTTCGAAGGATCGTAAATGCACAATACAGGTGATTCAACCAATTTTTCTTCAATTCTTTATAGGCACTATAACAATGTTCATCGAAGTTAAACTTAACGTTCTTTCGTAGTAATTGCCATAATGGCCTTGAAATTTTTGCAAAATTTGGAACAAATTTCCGAAAGTAACTGAAAAGTCCTATAAGTGAATGAACTTTTTTAGTCGTTTTAGGTATAGGGTACTTCAATATAGTTACTTTGTGATGGGCATTCGGTTCAATGCCACTACTATTGACTCTATAACCGAGATAATCAAGTTCGTTGTATAGAAATAAACACTTTGGTATTTTAAGCTCTAATTCCTTTGCTGCGAGGTACTGTATACCATCCTTCAGAATCTTTATATGTTCTTCTAAAGTGCTCGTGGTTAATAAAATATCATCAATAAATACGGTTATAAGATTCACTTTTGTGAATTTACTTAGTATATTAGTTATAAAAGGCTGGAAGGCAGAAGGAGAATTCTTTAGTCCAAAAGGCATTTTTAAATATTCATATTGCCCGGAAGGGTTCACAAAAGAAGTTTTAGGAATGGAATCCTTCTCCATTTGAACTTGGTGAAAACTATTCTTCAAGTCGAGCAAAGGATTTTATTTTTCAGATAATCAAGACAATCTTCTATTAGCGGTAACAGGTAGTTATCGCGCACTGTTATTTTGTTTAATTCTCTTTAGTCAATACACATCCTTATTTCTCCGTTCTTTTTTTTTTTTTACTAACACTAATGGTAATGCATAAGGAGAATGGCTAGGGCGTATAATCTTGTTCCCTAATAGTTCATCAATGATTTTTTGAACAATTTCCTTTTTATAATATCACAATCTTCTAGGGCAACATCTCACTGGTATCTGTGGTTAGCCTAATCTGCATCTTCAAAGAATTGTCATCAGATTGACTTAAAGTTTTCGTAAGAACCGCGTATTAGATCCAAGACTATTGTTCGAGTACCAAGATCAAGATTCGGATTAATGTTATATATTTCGGTTAATACAGGCTATTTCAACTGAGTCACTTATATTTCCTTGGTCTATAACGGGTTTTGGAGGCTCGTCACATAATGGCCTAGAAGATTCTATGAATGACACACCAATAACTGAAATATGATCTTTGGAACTTTCGATGGTTTCTTTATTTGAAAAGGTTTCATTACTATTTACTTTATTTTTTTCATGTAGAATATTATGTTCAACATTGTGAGAAAATCTCGCCCGGGTAATAATGACTTTGTAATTAACTTCTTTCAACAACAAATTATGATAACTTTTCAATTTTATTCATTACTTTTAGATAAAAATCAATCATAGCATATGTATTAAATTTTTTTCCTGATATAGTATTGTAGCTCGAGTAAACTAAATTTTCTTTTCCGAATTCAGGGAATTAAGATGATAAAAGTTACAATTACTGCCATACTCATTAAGGTTGATGAAGGCAATACTCATTTCTTGTACATGATTCAATTCAGCATCTTCATCTTTGTTTTCTTCTACCACGTTGACCCGATTTTGTTTACAGTCTTGGTGCTAATTGGATCCACATTGGAAGCACGTCCCGACTATCTGGTTTTGTTTAGGGCACTGGTTTGTATAATGTCCGTAGTTGCTGCAGTTGTAACATCTTATTGATGGGATGTCTTTACTTGGCTCACCCCGGTTTACTGTTCGGCTGCTTTTGGTTCACCTTTAAAGTATCGGTTGCACGTTGTTTGTCGTACTTCACTAGAAACTCTTACAATTCGTCAATATTTTTTGCTGTATAAAGAAACGAGGTATAAGCCGATTGAAAATCGATACAAGGATTTTGGTCACCACACGAAAAAATTAATATTAAAAAGGCGGATCAAAATGAAACGCGTCCGCTTCCTTTGATTATCAATTTTATTGTGTTTTAATTCTAGAAAGTATGCAATATACTGGGTCTTAATTATAATCATTTATACTGGGATAAGCATTATTATTGGTAATGCGGTGGATTACTAATGTTTTACATTTCCCCTTTTACATATATTATATTTTACATTATCATATAATTAATTACATATAATTAATAGTTCTAATTTTAACCTCGAACACAGATCGATCACGCAATCCATCGATGATTTCGCTTTCACTCAAGTGACAACATGTAAGTTATAATGTTTTCATTTTTAGAACGAGTACGTTTTATTAACTGGCGAATTTGAATTGTTTTAGTAGTGAACTTCGTAAGTCATTAAATGTTTTGGCACGACATGTTCGCAGGAATATAGCGGCTGTTCCTCGTAACATCTTCCACATACACATATATTTAAAATGGTCATACATGCATTGATTGATATTGCATTGTCAAAGTCCTCCAAACACTTTTCAATAGTGTATGCATCGTCTCCAGTGTAATAAGGAACCAGATATTTTTTGCCACTAATTTTAAGTTGTTGTAGATTCTGTGTGTTATTGATGACTTCCAATTCCTTCTGAAGTTGCAAAATACGTTTCTTTCGTTCCAATTTGCGTAGCAATGCTTCTTCAAATTCTTCGTCGTCGGCTTCGGAGATTTGTATGGCTGTAACATTTTTAGAAATGTTTCCCCTTACGCAGGCGTCTCCGCGTGATGTCGACTCAATTTCTGCGAGTTGGTTTGTGTTCCCGTTAGCACCGCTACTTTTTCTGGCTTGATTTCCAGGTACCGCTTGCTCGCTGGCGTCTTCATGAAGTGTTAAGTGGATTTCTGCATTTTCGGCCACAGCTTTTCCCGTTTCACTTTGGCTAGTGCTTTTACTTGTACTGGCGTCATCATCGTTTCCAGAATCTGATTGTTCACTGACGGCTTCCGATATCGGCGCAATTGCGGTATTATCGGCCACAATTTTCAATTGCCGAAATGTGGAAGTGGATGAAAAATCCACCCCGACATTGTGTATATCTACAATTAATATATCTATTAACTCTTGGCGTGAACTCATAATTCAATTTTGAATCAGTAACAATTATTACACTAGTTCAAAAATTCAATGGGTTTATTGTTCAATTGTCAAAGAAATTCACTATTTTATTAATGTTCAATTTTGATTGGCACGTGTCACCCCACACCTGAACTGTAGTCTTTTTTATATATATATATATATTTTCCCTTTTTTTTTTACAATTTTTTGAGTTTTATTTTTTTATCGTCCGTTTTGGTTGGAAGTCAACAACTGAATGCCCTCCAATTTTGAAATTGAAAGTGTCAAAATCTTTAGTTATTTGAACTGTATCATACTTCACGTGTTACACTAAGGGAATAATTACATTACCGTCAACTACCCTAACATTGACCGATTTTGAACTTTTAACGCAGATTTTATAGCTATTTGAAGGATTATCGGCGTAGGGGGCCGTCAATATTTAGTAATGTTCGTAATTTTTGCAAAAACTTAATTGTTTATAAAGGGGTTTATTAACAAAAAAGCTACGGTAAATGTTATATTTCATTGTTCCTAACATTGACCGCATAGTATTCCTAACATTGACCACCCGTCAAATAATAGAAACACAATAGTTAAACTTTTATTTGTATTGAAAGTAAATAACTAAAACACAGTTAATTATGTATTTAATTTTAGTAAAATAAAATAAACACAAAGAGCAGGTAGTTCTTAATTTAATATATATATGTTCATAGCCTTTTGTTGACATTAGAATTATTTATTTCAAAAAAACATAAATAATAAAAACTTAATAGTTAAATTTTTATTTGTATAGAAATAAAACAACTTTAATAATAACAAAAACACAGTTACTTATATCATTTTGGTAAAATAAAATAAATGAAAAGGCAGGTAGTTCTTAATTATATAGGTATCAGTTCATAGCCTTTTGTTTAACATTAAAGTTATTTATTTAAAAAAAAAAAATCACATTAAAAACAAAATAAATAAGTAAAAATAAAAGATAGGTACTTAGTACCTACCTAGAGTAAAAAAATTGTATTTTCGACCTAATTATTGAGCTTTGAGCTCAGCAAGACTTGATGAAAAAGATTTTCATTTGACGAATTATCGTCAGTAGGATCCCACAAATTCAATTTGGAGTTCTTGAAATGAACCAGTTTGCTCGTTGGGAACATCTTCGTCGTCTGCTTTGAGATGTTGAGAGATAAAAGCTATATTGCCATCAAAAGTCACTGCTCCTTCACAAACGTTCGCCGCTTCGGAGCTTACAGGTGATTCATAACCATCTATATCTTCGAGCATAATTCCAAGCCCTGGCTGAGTTTTGAATTTTGTACGACGTTTTCGTGCTGGTGATTCTTCGGTCCCAAAACGGAGTTCTTTTAAAACTGCTACAACAGACTACGATATATTCGACCGTAGTACTTCATTGGTGTTCATTTCGGAGATTGTTTGGTTTGGTAAACGTGAAATGACTTCGTTTGGATTAAACGGCACTATACCACATTTCTTAAAACCCGATATAAGGTTCGGAGATCGATTCTCTTTGTTCACGCTTTCCATTACTAATCTGCGTAAAAGGGCAGGGAACGCATCTTTAGAAAGCGTTTGAGCCTTATGGTTGCGCTTGTCTTTCCATTCGTCCAAAATTCGACGCCAAACTTTTTTAAGTGGACCAAAGAAGGCGACATCCAACGGCTGGCAAATATGGGTCGAATTTGGTAATAAGCAAGCAAAGCAAATGTTATTTTCTTGAGTCGCTAAAACAACGCCTGGGGAAAAGTAAATGGCTTGCCAAATTGTCACCTAAAAGTACTACAGGGCCGCTCAATCTCCTTGTGTTTGGAATAAAATGGTTTAAGAACCAATCCTTAAAAATTGTCTCGTCAAACCACCCTGACTTGCTCCGATTGTATTTTGTTTTAGGAGGACCACCTAACATCCAAGAATCCCATAAATGTTCCGCTTTATTAACAACGTATGGTAGAATAAGCTTACCTCTCGCAGATCCGCAAAACATTATGGAAATATTAGACTTTGTCGAGTCTTTTATATTTTCGTGGTACCGTACTCCTCTCTTAAACACGCATTCGTCTCATCATAATTAAAAATATTTTGGGTGAGTATAAACTCATTGCTCAGAGCCACATCTTGACGGCTGACCTTGGCTTTGGATGACTTTAAATTTTGGGACGCTCGGACACAAAGATCGTTTTTGTACCTTTTAAGGAATCTCCTCAACCATTTTCTACCTGGGAGATTATTCTTTTGAAAATAACGGACCTTACGATTACAAGAATCGAGATAATTATCTCCAGTGAAAGAAAAGCCCCACTCACTCATCGTTATTAGTGAATTAACCAGCTCTTTTTCCTCAACATCTGAAAGTACCGTCGGGCACCCGATCTTCTTTCCTCTTAACCCTTTACAACGGTTCATCAAGGTTCCCTTCGCTATGTTGTACTTTTTAAGCACAGGCGTTGATGCTACAATTCCCATCTCTAATTTCCTTTAAAGCCGTCTCTATATCTTTAGCAGAAGTTCTATCATACCGTTGCTTTTGGGTTGTTTTTAGGTATTACTAAAGAGATGGTCAATATTTTGCACAGCAAAAACGAACCTAAAATTTACCAAATAAATGAATGCGAATTTTTTAAATTACATTTTCGAAACGAATTAAACTAGCTGTCACAAAGAATTTACTTTTTCTTTAGAAAAAACATTTTAAATATCATACCTGATAGGTTTTTTCGTCCACAAATCATTCAATTTTAATTTAAAAATTAAAAGTTTCCTGCACTCAAAATGTTGCCTACTTAAACACAATCACTTTTTCCCGCCATACGTGATATTTGTGCGGGAAAATCTGCTAATCGCTCAATATGCCATCTGCGGATGCATAGGGAAACAATTTTCTAAAGAGAACAGTCGGTTTGTTCGATTTATGTAGCCGCTGGAGTCGGTGAAAAAACTTTCCTGGTTTCTGTCAATGTTAGGGTAGTTGACGGTACAAAAAAGAAAAGAAGAGTATTGCTATCGCTTTCAACATTCAACAAAGTATAAACTAACTATATTCCTTTACAGCATTAACTAATTTTAGCTTCATTGCATTTTCAAATATCAAAATTTTATATTAATTTAGTAATTTAGTTGATCTAGTACCCTATCTACAGCTGCCTGAACAGACAAGCAGCGGGTAGAGCGAGTGTTCAACATTTTACGTTCAGTTATTTGAAAAAATTGTTGAAATGTTTTAAAATCAGCTTGCCGTTTTGAACTGTAGCAGAAGAAACGAAAAATTGTTTTTAATAAAATCTCGGTTTTAAGAGGGATCTGCTTTTCATATGCTTTTCATCTCCTTTTGCACAAAGAATTATTAAATGGCAAGTACAACCCAAATAAGGTTTAATATCTTAAACGATTGTTTCACTCCACGCATTTCAATTTTCATTGTAGATGCGTTTTCTGTGCTTAAGCCTATTAAATTTGTACCCGGTATATCCAATTCTAAAAAATATTTTTTTATTGTACCTGTAATTACGTCAGCTGAAAACTCTTCCAATTCTAGCATTCCGAAAAATTAATCTTTTACTACATTGTATTCTTGGTACCTAGCAACCAATACTTAACACTTTTTGGAACTTATATCAGTACTTTCGTCTATTATGAGCGAAAAGTTCTTATTTTTTAACACATCCACCAACTGATTTCTGCCAAAAACTGCAAACAGTTGAACAAACAACAAACGGCAGCAAATTCGAAATACAGTACATGACTTTACTAACTTATTTTCAAGCTAGTCGACGGTCCTCCTTGGTACGCAGATTTATTCGATTTGAGGTTAAGGTGAATCGCAGCACATTAGTTGCGAAATCTCTTATATCTTTCTACTACTGCGTGAAATCTGTGTTTCTTAGTATCTGTAGAATTAAATTTTCTAAGCATTTCCTGCAACGATCCAAGCGTGTAAGAGTCTGTGCAGATATTCCTAACCTATTAATACTAATTACATATTCCAATCTTCTTATTTCTCATAAAACATCCGTCAGGAAAATATCTCTTTCCTTTTTTATTGCAATCGACAAAAAAAAATCTAGCACTATCCATTAAATGTTTACCAATTTGAAATCACAAAGAGGTAATTAAGAAATTAATTGTTCATGCAGCTATTAAATAACAAATCATTTAAACTAAAAGAACAATATATATACATATATATATATACATTTAAATATTAAATCATATCAATAAAAAAAAAATTAAATAATCGAACTGATTAAATAGAAACACACTTGACACTTTTTTTTATTATTATTAAAATTTAAATCACTTTTGTTATTCAAAATATGACGCCATTAATTAAAACAAATTTGACATTTTTACCCCAAATTTTTGTAGAAACATTCATATGTAAGTATATGTAAATTTAGAGAAAAAAAAATGTATCAACAAAACTATTGTGTGTAATGTATTGAATTTAAAATTTTAGTTGAGATCTGTAAGGCTACATAAGAGAAAAAAAGTTGGAAAGGACGCCTTTATTATTGATATGTAAAAAAAAAATGTTTTTGTAAATAAATCCTCACCACTTGGACCAAAGAAACAAATAGTAAATATAAGCAAATATTGAAAGAGAAATTTTTTTACACCTCTTAACAGATGAAACATATATTTTGTAGCAAAAAAATTCTAATAAATACACACTTAAAAACAAAATAATATATATGTAAAGTCCAAGTTTTAACAAAGCTTTTAAAATAATATAAAATAAACTTACACAAATTGTGTGTGTAGGTATAAAAAGAAAAAACAGGGTTTTAATATTAAAACATATATTTCCTATTTTTCTCAAAATTTGCAAAAAACATTTTAATAACAAAAAAAAACCTTAAACTAATACTGAAATTTGTAAAAAAATAAATAAATAAAAAAATATTGTAAACTGTTGTCGTGTAATAAAAAATCAAAATAGCTATAAAAGGGATTTCGTTTGTTTTAATTCAATTTTGAAACTTTGTGGAACTATATGGTGGTCGCTGTTGGAGAAAATATTATGTGAAAATATTATGTTGAACCATATGAAAAGTCCAGTTCGCAATAAAAAACCGTGAAGTAAACATCCGTAGCAGAAAGTGAATTTTTTTTTTTTTTTTTTTTTTTTTTTTTTTTTTTTTTTTTTTAACGTATGAGACTTTTAGGATTCGTTGCAATCAGAATGAGACAACTAAGAATTGTTTATCATGCTGTGGGAGGCTCAAACTACTTGCTTTAGAAATTTAAACTGGGACGTAATGCTTCTCTTGCAGCAAAAAACATTATTGATGCATTTAAGGATGGTAGCGGTAAGCGAATATTCGTCATTGGTTTGCTTAGTTGGGAGATCTTAGCCTCGAAAACGAACCACGTAGTTCGACCCAATAAAAACGTTAAGGAACATTACATAGCACATGGGAGTATCTCCTATGTTAATAAGTTGACACCTATCTCTAATATAAAAAATAAAAAAAACTCGAAAAGTGGGTGCCACATAGATTGAACGAGGCCCACAAATTACTCCCCTTTAGCACCAAATGAACTGTTTTTGCACCGTATAATCACGTGTCATGAAAAGTGAATTTCGTATGACAACCGTAAAAAACCTGTGCAGTGTTTGTATGCAGAAAAAAAAAACAAAACACCCCCAAACTAGGCTTCAACCAGAAAAGGTCATGGTGACAATCTGGTGGATATCGAAAGGACCAATTCACTTTTCATTTCTTCAATCAGGGGAAGCGATAAATGCAGTTAAATATGGCTAAAAAGCTATCTGTGTTGGCAAATCATACAACACGCGTACGGTGTAAAACTGGCTACAGTCTGGATTTGAATTTCTTCGGTATCGGTATTTCAGGGTTTTGCAGTGCATTGCATCCCTTTTGAAAATCGGCAGACACTGGACGAATTGAATACCTTTTAAAAAAATGTTTGCTCCTAACGAGCTAGTTTTAGAACTCTTTCCGATCGTTTTAATGTCAAAAAAAGAACTACATACAAAGTCTTTGTAACAACTGTCGTAATTTGCAGGTTAAAGAACGAAATTTGGTGGTGTTCTGCTTCTGAACAGCAAGTCATAATGGAAGATTTCCAAAAACAGCCGAGAAAACTTCCTTCGTTTTGGGTTGCATAGATGTCACCCATATTAGATTAACTACGCCAAAAAGGATCCAACTAGTTATTATAATAGAAAGGGAACTTTCACAATAAATTTGCAGGTCAAACCGTTTCCATTTTGGTTTTCCACTTCGATTTTTAACTTAAACCTTTTTAGGGCATATGTGACAGGAAGTTTCGCTTTTTGGATGATTTAATGGGTTCCCAGGAAGCTGCCACGATGCCAATGTGTGGAGAAGTAGTCCAGTATGCAAGGCAATTGCAAGTCGCCGAATAGAAATCCTTTAAAATGCCCACCTCTTGGGTGATTCAGCCTATCCTCTTACGAAATTAATGATGGTTCCCTACACAGATAATGGACAAATGACCAGAGAGAAAAAGAATTTTAATTATTATCTTAGTTCCACAAGAGTATTTAGCGAGCAAGCCTCTGGAATTTTGGAAAAAAAAAAGTTCAAAATTTTAGATTATATAGATATGAGATCTATAGCTGGTATCGCAGATGTGGTATTTGCGTGTGCAATACTGCACAACTTCATCATAAACCATCATTATGCAGAAAATTCGAACCAAATTCAACCAGATTCAACAAGTCATACTGAAAACGATGATCCTTATAAATCTAAATCAAACAACATTTTGCTGCCTGAAAAAACTGCAAAACGGGCAAAAAAAAACTCTTTAAGAAAACAAAAACAATTTCATTTATTAAATAAAAAATTCATAATCAAAATATTACAGTTCATTTACATCAAAATGCTTTGCACTTTGTGTGTTTATTAACATTAGTTTTGTATATTATTGGTCTTGGGCCGAGATCAATCAATGTACTAATGTAGACTGGGCCGATTATGCGCACCGTAAGTTTCTCGAAACGCACGAAAAACATTTCTCACATTTGGCAGACTTCTTCAAACCAAATCCCTAACACAAAGGGATCCAAGCTGACGGACCTGAGTTTTTAAATATATATTTACAGATATATACGAATTCATTTTCTGTCAAGCATAGGTCGGACCTCTCTGACCTTTTCTTTAAACTCAACCTAAAGTGATGTTACCAGTGTGAACAAAGGTGAAGTAGAGCTCTAAAGTGGAATGTAGTTGAGAAAAGCGATGTAAATTGTAAATTGTAATTGTATAGAATAAAGCGATTTTATTGAAAGGAATAAGTTCCATCATTTGAACCTACACAAATATTTTACAATATTATATGAACTACTAAGAAGTCAGCAACCTTCTTCTTATCTGTGATTTTTAATGAGTAGATCATTAAACGAACTCAACTCCCAAACCAATGAGTCGTGGCATGCTCCAGGATATTGCACATCACATCATACCGAATCATCATTCGGTGATCACACACACGAAATTTACAATGAAATGAGCATATTTAAGAAAATTTTCAAAACTTCCAATCATAGCATTTATGCTATAAAATCCTTTATAATATTTATATGTCTATGGCGATCTTCAATTAATCATTTCATTTGCAATCATTTTAATGTGGGTTTCATCCGCATAGCAACCTACCACCGCAAATCTAATCTTGTAGAAAAATTCCAGTTGCATTGCCATTTCTCACCTTCCGTCATATGTATAATATTGAATCCAGTATGTGTTGAATATTTGAATTTGTTTCCAAAATGTTCAAATCTTCTGTGAGAATTTTTGACATGGTAGGTTAAGCCACCGCCACATTAAAATCATAACCTGTCACTTTTTGGTAAATACCGTCGGCTAATAATCTGAGTGGAGCTGTTAATTTACATATCTGTTGTAAATTTCTGTAAATGTCTTTCTGTGAACTTCGAATATTCGAATAATACATATGAAAAAACTTCTTTGGAAAGCCGGAAATAGCTTTTAAACCTAAGGTATAAAAAGATCTTCTCATCTTTAAGTTAGTACTCTCACGGTTAATTAAAAAAATAATAATAATAATAATAATGCGATTCTATTCTTTTTCATTATTTACTTTAGAACAAAAATAATTACTAAAATAAACCAATACTGAATTCAATTTAACACCTTATATATATAAAAATATGACATAAAAATCAAAACCTTGTCAACTTTTTACATATTTTCGGTGATTAAGATATCGCCATATTACGTCTTTTCATGTGACTAAAAAATATGGGTGAGTACGTTTCACAACCACTAGTCACTGCAGTAGCACGTAATAAATTTCCAGAGTTCTCCACTGCTTTTCACCTTTGCGGAAACTTGAAAAGTTTCAGTTAAAAAAAAAAAAACAAAAATGTTAGGAAATGCATCCAAAGTTTAGAATTAAATCACAAAAAAATAATATCAAAGCAAATTTTTATGATGTTACTGTCGATGTAGAAGTTTCAAAAGATGGTTATTAGAAAGAATGTGCGTTTTCTTTGCCCATGTAAAACATTCGTTATGCTCGACGCGACTGACAATTGTCGGTTTCACTGTCAAAATGTACGCCGGCAGTTGATAGCCAAAAAATATACTACGAACAGTTCGGCTAGCAACAATTTGCGGTTTTTTCTATCGAGAAATTACGTTGTCCTCTAAATTAAAACCAAATTCCATTTGAAAACTTTGTACTGATTGATTGAAAAAAATGTCGGGACCTTTAAAAACACCACATATTAAAGGCCGACCGAAATTCTCGTCTGTTGAAATTGTATTAGTGACACAGAATCTAAGTAGAAATTAAATTTTCGTTCGCCTCCTTCGTTTTGCTATTCTTAAAAATCCTTGGAATCCGGCAAAAAGCTTGTATTTTTAAACGTTTGTGTCTCCTGTGTGCTAATTTAACGGTTAAATACTTTTTCTCAGGTGATTCTTTCTGCTTACTGTTGTTTTTGTCAACTTTTATTTCAATCTTTCATTTTATTCCATTGTCTTGGGGAACTATCTCCTTGATTTATCCCCATGATAAAAAAGAAAAACAAGTCTGTGACAAGGAACATCTTAAAAAAAAAAAAAATAAATAAATAAATAAATAAAAAATAAAGAAATAAAAATAAACGTTTAGATTGGGATTTAGTTTCGTTGGCTGTGTTAAGGTTCTCTGCATGCGAATGCAATTTAACTAATAGTGGTGTTTGCGCAAGGATCAATTAAGAGGGCGTATCATCGACAATGACCTCTACATATTCAGAAGAGTGCTATGCAAAACATCTCGCGCTTGCTGTAAGCGAATTCTGTAAGCGGCATAATAGTTACGGTAAGTGCTTTAGTCTATTCAAAAGATAAAAATCTATTTTCAAGTAGTACTTCGTACACAGTATTCATTCTGTTACCGTGCGGTGGCTGCGAGTTTGTATAAACGAAAGTGTGCTCGGGGAAGTTTTTACTTTCCGAGTTAAGATCTAGGAAATTCGGTTTGTTTGTGTTTTTATGTTGTAAAGATGGTCTATGAACCTTAACCAACTTTAAGTTCCTTTAAGTAGGTGAAGTGTGCTGGTCGAACTTGGAAGTAGGCTGGACTCTGTTTTCCAAAATGGACATAACAACTTTGAATTTAATTTGTGAATGCACTCTTTCACTAATCATCAAACTGTCACTGTCAATTTATTCAACATTTTCATCATTGCGCCAAGATGATGAATTTCATCGCAAAATCATCTTCAGTGTCGAAGCTCATTTTTGGCTCAGTGGTTCGTCAATAAGCAAAATATGCATTATTGGTCGGGTGAAAACCCACATGTGCTTTATGAATCACCACTTCATCCACAAAAAATAACTGTTTGGTGCGGTTTGCATGCCGGCGGCGTTATTGGGCCATATTTTTTCGTCGACGATAACGATCGTCACGTTATTGTAAATTGAGAAGTGAACTTCGCGGATAATAATAAGTATTTGGACGAGAGATGCGGTGATGGATGCAGAAGTGTTTCAATTCACTTATCCCGCCTTAAACTTTATAAGGAGTGAGCAGTACAATGTCTAAACATGACATGACGTACACGAGAGTCATCATCTAATAATAAAAATAAGCGAATCATTGACATTTTTGCAAAAACTAGTTGAACTTAAGTTTTTTTTTTTATTAATCCACAAATAAATTAAGCTTTAAGCTCACTTGCCTGTGTTTAAATGTACTTAAAGTAATTTGATAGTCAATGAATATTACAAATAGGCTGCAATCTTGGTACATTATTTGTTTTTCGCGCAGTCCGACGCTTCCATGGCTTCCATAGCAGTCTTTGGCTTGATGCAAGCTTTTATTTCCAAAATGGCGCTTTCTGATACTCTATATTGGATGGTCTGCTGCACACGAAAGTGGCTGAAGTCCTTTGCTGCGTTCTCTATCTGAGTTAGAGGCGAAAAAGTCCGGGCCGAGTCGAGCGGTATACAAGGTGACTTAGCCATCTAAGCAGGACTATCTGAGCTCTTCTGAGTAAGTCGCCATCGCTATACAGCATGTACAGTACTGTGTTGAAATGTCTCTATTTACAATTGATGCAAATGAGACCGAAAATTACTTGAACAATCTTTCATTCGAAGGGCTTAAGAGCAGCTTTACCCACTTTTCTCAGTGTCCGAGCTTCTGCGCCGTGAAGCAGGACTATGATGTTCAGTGTCTTGTATAATGACTTTTTAGTTGCTCAAGAGAAGCCTTTATTACTCGATTGTCTACTAAGCCCAATGAATCAGCGATTAGCAATGTTGATTATTCGCATGATTTCCGCCCTATTGTCATCGGAGTTGATAGCGGAGCCGAGGTAGATAAAGTCCCTTACTACATCGAAGTTCTTACGAAGTGTAGCATTGGCATTTGCAATCAGCCCGAAAAGAGAGTTAACAATCTGAAACATACAATTTATCTCTAAATGTCTCTAAATGTTATCAGTTGCGACAAGGATAGCGTCATGAGGTCATGAGCCTCATAAACGCCCACACCCAGACACAGAAAAAAAAGACCTTACCAAAAATTTTTTCTACGAGCAACTCGACAAAACCTCGGGAATGCATGAATATCGTCATCGGCGATTTTAATTTCAAATTAGACAAGAAGGGCATCTTTCGTAATACAGTTGAGAAGTACAGCTTCTACATCATCATCTCCGGAAATGATCTAGGCTTATTGATTTTACGTTGCCAGCATCGAAACTCAAAGATCAGTGTAGAAAAGAACAAGAAAAGAACAAGAGATGCTCGCGAGCTCGACGAGCAGAAAAGAAGGAAATAACATAAGCTCTTTGCAAGAAAAAGCAAGAGCACATAAGCGCTCGGTCGGTGGTTTAGAGAGGTACTACTAGAAAAATTAAGTTCGCAAATTTTAACGAAAAATAAAATGGGCATGTTGAAAATGAAAAGTTTGAACAGGAATCTGCAAGATTCGAGGAGGAAACACCTACCATAGAATGTGCGGAGAATTTGAAAAGATTATTTCTGCAGTGTTAATGACGGGGAATAACATTCCCGCTGTCAGACCGTATAAACCAGCAACCTAACAGAATGAACCAGAAAGCTGGTAGACGAAATAACGAAATAACATGAAAGTGAACACAAAGTTAGATTTTGGCCCCCATCAATGAAATCAGTCGCTTGTGTTTTCTCTCGAATTACTCTTTTGTTAACGAAACAATATGCATTTCATAAGCTGAATCTTCCATCTTTATAAGAGCTTCGTTGACCTGTTATGTCTGAGGCTAATTTCGAATCTTCAAAAAACCTCCTGCTTGTATTGCCATCATTTGTATTTCCGAAATTTGTTTTAGGCATGTTTATTAATAAACCAGTTTCATTGCGAAATCTTGTCTGTATTTCCAACTTTTTCTCCTTTTCCATTTATTTTTTCGTCTTCTGTTTTTCTTTGCCAATACTTTCATACGTGCAGCTTATATTCAGAATGCTTTCGAAAAATCTGGTTCTCGAATGTAACATTGACAGGCCGAATTCAGTAGCTTTTTTTGAAATTTCTCTGTTGTCGTCTTGTTGGTTGAAGTCTTTCGAAGTTTTCCCAGAAATGTAACATCGACTAGTAGATGTTGTTCCAGCAGCTGCGTTGCAGACTTTTACGCCTACCATTGTCATAACGAATTGGTAGTAGACAAAAACCTTTTTCCATCAATTGCAATGTCAACCTGAGTCGCGATAAGAGAATCAATGGAATTTTTCACGTAATTTATCTCTTCAATGGTGATATCATTTGTCTCTTTGACGAACCGAAATTGAATTGAATGACAAAATCGAGAAGGTGAAGGTGTTGGATTTTGCGATAAAACCTATTCATTGTTCTTGCAGCTTTTGAAAAAACATATTTTTTCTTCCCTAGCTCGTAAGTTTTGACCTTTAATAGTGTCGAATAGGTATTTTCGAGTCACTATCCATACTCCCGAAGTATCTATATCACCTGGAACACGTAAATATTGGTGTAATGAACTTAGCATCATGCAGTTCATTGCTTTCTGACCGAGATATATAGCCATTGGCTTTTTTGCAAGAGAATAAAGCTACTGAGCCTTTCTTTACTCTTTCTTGAATGTTAGGTTTCCAGCTTAGTTTCCTGTCGAAAATTAGATCCAGATATTTCGCTGTATCGGTGTATGTAGGTGTTTTCCTGAGACGGCTATAGTAACGTCATCCGCATAAGCAACCACCCTGCTACCACCCTCTTCCAGGTATATCAGCAGTTCGTTAACCACTAAGTTCCAGAGAAGGGATGAGAGGACACCGCCTTGCGGCGTACCTCTTCTGACACTTCTTTTTGACAGAGGACCCACCCACTTTGGAGTTTATAATCCTGCTCTTTAGCATGAGATTGATCAATTCCCCAAGTAAATCATCTACCTTCAGATCTGACAGCGCCTTCTATGTTCAGGAAAGCTACCATTGTATATTCTCTATAGTAGAAGGATCGTTCGATGTCGCTTGTTAGTGAGTGTAGAGCCGTATCCACCGACTTTCATTTGCAGTAGGAGTTCTGTGCCGTAGATAGAAGTCTAGGATTAAAGCTAGATCGTATATGGATATCAATTAGTCGTTCTAGAGTTTTTAGAAGGAAAGATGATAGACTAATAGGGACAACATGAGAATATTTACCGCTTTTGGGAATGAAAACTACATTTACTTCTCTCCATAACAGAGGTATGTGGGTTAGTTCTACGCAGTACCTCATGATATTTTCAAGCGACAGCAAGATTATATCTGAGGATCGTTGTAGCTCGGCTGAATTTATACCACCCAGCTCAGCAGACATATATGGTTTGAAGTTATGCAGTGCCCAGAGCAATTTGTCTTGTGATAAGGCCAGTAATTTTTGTCGCGGCTGCAATAGTTTTATCAGTTAGCTGTTAAAACAGCTGATTTTATGTCTTTGCCCATTGTATATGTACGCTGATACGTTTAGATCCGCCTATTTTAATGCCAATACCGGTTAAGTTTAATTTAATAAAGTGTCGTCAACAGTGAGTTCATTCTTATCGGAGACAAGAGAGTAGGTTTCATCTGGCACGATCTCTATTTCAGAAGACTAGTCATGAAAGATCCTTATTGTCCTCAGTTCCAAATATGTTTAAGTAGCTCTTATACGGGATTTCCCAGGCTTTTCCCTTTATCACTATTGAAAAATCTCAATTCGTCTAAATTCAGTACAACAAGTAGTAGTAGTAATAGTTTTCTTAAAACACAACAATAATTCTAATTTTTCCTTTTGTATTTTTAGGTTGAAAAGCAATAACAACATGTCGTCAATGACCAATGTCGATGCGACAAAGGCGTACCATTCAAGTTGATTGCCGCGTGACTACTCCTCATTTCTGTCGAATCTACTTAATCCAATCCAGGTCATGGTGTAGGTCGTAAGTATTAGACTTAAGCTATCTAACAAAACTTCCCGCATGCAATGTTATGACTGCTGGTGACAAAAAAAAAAGGAAACAACGTAAAATAAGTGAAAAACAAACCAACATATTGTATAATCTGTCTGGGATAATAGTGAACAGTGAGGTTTTATTTCCATTTAAGATATAAACATAAAAATATAATATACATAAATTTAATAGATAGTTTAGAGCAATTTATGTAGGTAAATAGCCGAACATGTTAATATTATAACTTTAATTACTCTTAAGAGGTAACACCAAAAATATGATAAATATTTTAAATGTTTATTATAAAATTAAATACTTAATTCTAGGATTAATTAATTGTGATTTCAAATTGGTAATGGGTAGGATTATAAGATTTGTAACAGGTTTTGGGTTTTATTCTTAGTACTTTAAAGGTTATCCATTAATTAGCTACGAAATATTTTTCCCATGATATATTTTCAAATTGTTATTAAAAGGCTTATACAGAAATATTACACGTAAGTCGGTACTTTTAATCTTATTTGTCATAATTGCAGCGGCAAATCAATTTAATCTATTTGAATATCTAAAATACTCACTAAAGGGCCAGCATGTTTTTTTGTCTGCCCCTGATGATGCTTCTCTTCGGATAATAAAATAAAACACTCAAGTTTATTCTTCATTCATTTAACTTCTCTTTTCTGGCTTAGAATCAATTTATATAAATTTGATAAAACAAACGCTACAGCTTTTTAAAACCATTTAGCCAGTTCATCCCTATTTTTACATAAACTGGTACAGTGGTTTTTAAGTATTAAACTGATTGAATTCAATACGAAAATGATTTTATTTTTCTTTAAATTCTCCATCTATACATACGCTTAAGACTTAGATTCTTATTTTTAGATAACAACCAACCCTAGCGGTGAAAACTGTTCAAAAAGTTGTATGATCTCAAGGAAATAAAACGATTTTAAAAGATTTAATTCAAAGACTTCTTTAAAAGATATCAAAAACGAATAATGGCAGATAACAAATTATGTCAAAAGCAAAATTGGTTATGACTGCTAAAATAAGGTTAAGGATTTGATTGCAAATTGATTTAGGGTAATAAAATACAAATTTAATGGGAATGTTGCATGTATTTTAACACATCTCGTCAAAACTGACATTCAAATTTAGATGTATGTTAATCGTTGAAACTGCCTTAGACAAAGCATCTACTATCATCTTGTCCGTCTTAAGATACACTACTGTAACGGCGCACAGTGGGGCAGAGAACCTGAAAATTTTCAGGATAGCTTCTGAGACCAGTTCAAAAATATTTGTAAACTCGCCCACCCACGCCAACTAAAACGCTCACTTTTCTGAAGTGTGCCTATTTTTCTATATTGTTTAGAGGTATTTATTGAGAGTTATAAATAAATAAAAAAAAAAAACAACTAAATTAAATTTGTCCATTAAATACAAAACAAAACCAAACATTGTTATTACATTCTTAGATGTAAGATCAGCTGCACCTTTTTCCGGCAAGGTTGTCACGGATACATTTTGGAGGGTGGACGAGGTAGAAGAAATGGAGCTTCTTCAGATACGGCCACTGGTGTTGCTTTAGATACGGCCGCTGGAGCTGCTTCAGATACGACTGTCTGGGTAATTCCAAAAACCCTGACATTTACGCCGTGATGGATTTCTTAAGCGACGTTACTTTAATGACAGTCTGAGGAGAAAGAGCTACGAGGTTATTGTCGTTGTAGTCTGACTGCTTTCTCTTCACCTCGTTTTCCACAAGCTTCTTCTTGGTTTTACATTTATAGTCATCCCAAACCTAGATACGTATCCGTATCCGTTTTGTTGGACGAAAAATGCGACTTTTGGATTTTTTCCCATCATCCTGATCAACATCTCTTTTTGTTCTTTATATGTCCAATTCGAATGCGACCTATATTCAAGTCAATTAATTGAAATAGTTTTATTAATTTTTAGAACAAATGTTAACTGAAATTACTTTACTAACATTTTTGTTGATCTTTTCGTCAGGAGAATTGTAAACGAATAAAAAATGACAGTTCTTTCTAATGAATAGAATCTCAAAATACGAATGATGAATGAACTTTCGTTTGATCAGTGAACTTTCTATTCCTTCGAATATCAAAATACCAATCGTTCGACTTTGCTTCACTTTCGAATGAAAACGACTCTCAAAACAAGAGTGATCATCTCTGACGTCCTTAATATCATCAGACTCAGGAAGAGCGTTTGATTCCTAGACACATGGAGGTTTTAGCAGGTTGAGTGCTTTTTTGGGAAAAGACTGGAATTTTTTTTATCCAACCATGTAAAACAGACATTCCAAAAGCTACCTTTCAACTCTAGTTTGTTTCTCACAAGCCTATTAATCCTCTACTGCGTGAATTAAATCCAGAGCAGGAAAAAAATTAAAGTTCCTTAAAATGGTATTGTTTAAGGATTCTTAACCAACTTTTATTAAAATAAATTAAAAATTGTCATTAAAAAAAAAAGAAAAGAAAACCAAGCCATAAAAGGCTTCGTATGCATTAAGGGTTACGAGAACAGTGTGAGGTTTATGTTATACATTTATCAAATTTGAATGTAGCTGACCTACTGCAAGGTCAACCACATTTTATTTAAAGTGATTTGTTTGTTTTAAAATCATTAAATCAAAATGTCATTCTGACATAGCCATACGTTTACTGCGCATAAATCGATCGTGTGAAATTATATTTTCTTTGTATAACCCAAGCGTGGATTCCAGCAAATCAACGCCAGCCACATGTTTCTTATAAACCTCAACAGCTTGAGGTTTCTATTTTCACTGTTTCGTGATGATTGGCTTGCTTCAGCTGTGAAATCCTGTTTCCAGACCTGTTATCAAACTACAATAGAATATCAGTTCCAATTTCGGTCCATCAAGTGTAGTATTTTTTTCAATCATGCTTCCACAACTTTGTTTTTTCATTCCTTTTTTTGTTGGAATTTTAGAATTGGAGACTAGGGTTAGTCTGAGTGTGTTTTCAAAAACAGTAATTCATTTGTGTTCGGGCGAACTTCCAATTTGGGACTGTGATACCAATTGTGGTGGTTGACATGTTTAACCACTGTAAATGTAAGCCTCGTCACTAAGTTTCTAGTAAATCTTAAATTAGGTGCATTCTCGAGAAGATGTTACTTTGCTCTCCAGCAATAATTTTGAATCCGTAACCGGAAACTGCACTTAGAACTTTGTTCTTATAACCCCACTTGTGAGGCTTGGCTGGGTTATACCGCTTTAGTTCGTGACGGCAGTTAATGGGTATTATTTGGTCACCCATGTGAAAATCACCATGCCAATGAACTGTTATTACATTGTCTGGCTTAGTTATGTTGTAGTGAAGAGCTTTTAAATTTGATTGATCGACGAAAAATTAAATTAACTCCTCCGTTAAAAGGACGAAAAACAATCCTTTGTGTTTGTTCTTTTCTCCCATAAATACTATTTTCAGGCTTGTTTCTATCTCTGAAGAAAATTAAAATGAAATAAATAAAAATATGAGAAAAAAAAATGTTCGAAAACGCAATCCTTAATGCATATGAAGCCATATATGGCTCCGCGGGAAAATCACTCGTAACGATAGAATAAAATTATTTTTGAACTCAAAATTGGTTTATAATTTTTTAAACAAAGTAAAAGTATTTTTTTGTTAACTTTACTTACCAAATACTTATAGTAATTAGCACTTAAAATCACAACCTATATTTTAATCTCATTTTTAATGCGCGCTCGTGTTGGAATCACCTATATAAATTAATATCATTATTATTAATTATCAGGCAGAAAGAAAAAGTACTGTTATTTGTTTAAAGGGATATACACTAATGGAAAAAAATAATTCCAGGTCCTTTCGAAAAGGTTTTCTTGGCAAAATATGCATCATAAAATGCAAAGCCATAATTGGCTTCGTATGCAGTAGAGGGTTAAGGACTTCCCTCATTATTTCCATATGTTCTTCTACCGTCTCAGTTGCTATCATTATATCGTCAATATAGATATTTATCTGTCTTGTTTTTATCAAATCGTTAAATACTGTATTTGATATTGATATTTCGATTTCTTCAAACCGAAAGGCATTTTTATATACTCGTACTGGCCCATGGGCGTAACAAATGAAGTATATTTGATTGATTTCTCGCTCATTCGGATATGGTTAAATGCACTTTTCAAGTCGAGTAAGGAAAACATCTTTTTATTCGCCAACCTATCAAGCAAATCGTCTATAAGTGGTAACGGGTAGTTATCTTTTATTGTTACTTTATTCAAGACGCGATAGTCTACACAAAGCCTAATGTCGCCGTCTTCTTTTTAACTAATGCTATAGGAGATGCTTATTATGACCTACTGGGTCTAATCACCCCCTTTTCTAGCATTTTGTCTAAAATCATTTCAACTTGTCCTTTTTCGTAATACGATAATCGCCATGGGGAACAGTGGAAGGGCCTTTCATCAGTCAAGATCAATATCATTGTACACTCATTTTCTGGTTTATCAGGACGTTTACAACGTAAATAATTTGTATAAAATATTTCATTAAAAATATTTTATCTTCATAACTAATATGATTATTATTTATAAACTCATTATCTTTCGATTGCAAAACATCACCTATTTCAATTTTCAATTTGTAAATTCATTTGCTAAATCTTTCTTATCTATTTTAATTTTTACATTAGCCTTCTTCAAAAATCTCGGCCCAAGATCATGGGATATTCCATTGTGTGGTCTGATACCACCAACAAATTTGTCTCTATTTCTTTATCTTCAAAAATTATAGTACAATTGATATTTCCTTTAGTGGATAATGGGCTTTTCTTGATACCAAAAAGATTAACATTTTTATTTAAACAAATTCTTTCATTAAGAACGGAGGGTAAATACATTTCCCGTATCATACTAACAGCACTGCCGGTGTCAATTAATGTTCCTAAATAAATATTATATAAATAAATCTCATTTTTAAAAATAAGTTTATACTTTCTTACATAATCGTCTTCATCCTCGCCAATTTGATGAATGCGCTGTACCTGCGACGTCTTTCTGTCTGGGCAAGGGGCTGCGAAATGACCCTGCTTGGCAATACAAGAATTTGGTCCTTGTATTTGATGTGCTGCTCTCACCTGTATGCCTCTGCCTCGATGTAGTTTGGATCTGGGTGTTCCTCTTTTGCTTTACCTTTTCAAGGGCACGTAATAACTGTGTAACTAATTAGTAGTAACTAATTAGAGCCTGAAGTCTGATATGTTCATCTGGGATGCCCTCTATAATATATTCGACCAATTCTTCGTCAAAGTCGAGACCATGGGTTAGTATTATTTTGTCGTTGTAGTATTCGACAAAACTCTCGTTCGCCTTCCAAGTTCTTGCCTCGAATCGTCTTCGAACTGCCAGTTTGTCCTCTCGTCTGCCAAACAATTCGGTCATTTGTTGTTTCAACTCATCGATTCTTTCATTTATAAAATTGGGTTTCATGTGTAACCACTGTCTAGCTTTGCCTTCTATTTTGAAAAGCATCAACGTTCGCAGGGTGCAGTCATCCAGGTTGTACGCTTTACACAAGTTCGTCAGTTGTTGTAGCCAAATATCCAACATCGGACCGCCATCATACATCGGAAGCAAATCTTTTACAGTACTAAAAGGTACTTTAGAATCTTGGCTGTCAACTCTGGCCTCTTTCGCTTGTCGTTGATATGCATAGTTTCCACTCATTTGTCTGTCTTTAGTTACATTTAACTCACTCATTCGTCGCAACATTTTATTTTCTTGTTCCATAAGTTCCTTTTCTCTCTTCAGTATTTCCGTTTTTTTTTTTGCCTTTCATTTTCACCCTCATTATTGGCGCCATCAACTTCTTTAGTTATTTCTGCATCTGCCTCTGCATTGCTGTAAAGTAAAAAAAATTTGTAAAAGCATCGATTAATACAAAGACATATTCCTTCCTAGAGCGCATTCCCCAGACTTGTGGTTCTTACCGCACTTAACGCTTCGAGGCTGCATATCGCAGTTCGACGCGCCGTGCCCGAACCTTTGGCAACGAACACGTTGCAAATTTTTATCGCTCCGTTTTACTTTTTCCCAGTGTACAACCTGGTAGTCTAGGACTTTAATACTACTTAGACCATCCAATTTGCTATCGGGAGTTAGCTGAACCAGGAAGAACAGTAGTTGCCGTTTCTCCCTTTTGGCTCTGGCTGTGGTGAACGGCTTGACCCCAACGAATTTGAGCTCTTCGCACTCTTTCTCTTTGAGCAGTGCGAGGAGCTCCTCCGGATCGGTTGACGGTTCTATCTCCCTCAGCAGCATTGTGTGTAGCTTTTCCCCCTTCGGGGTGAAGGAGAAGAACTCCGTCGTCGAATCTTTTAACAAGCTTTTTATTTTATTATAGCGCTCCACTGTGTTGCAGTGGATCGCATGCCTATCATTACTTAATCTTTTGTTAAAAAAGTTATTGCCTATGGCCGACTTACATAGATCAATGTTTTCTTTTGATTCCAGTTTGTAAGTATTAATCGGGGGTATCCTTTGTTTAGCTCGTTGTTGTTGCTGTTGCTTTTCTGTTTTTTGTTGTTGTTTTTGTTGTATTTTACTTTTTTGCTGTGGTTGTGCCAGTTTAATTGTTGGTTCTTGTGCCATTTTTTTATTTTTTTGCTATTGTGGCTGATGTTTCTGTGGTTGTTGTTGGGGTATAGTTTCACTCTCCTTGAGCTCCCGTTGAGAGCACTGTAGTTGCTGTTGCAGTTCTCTCTCTCGTCTTGCAACTTGCTTAGCTTTTATTGCAAGTACTTTTTGTTGTAGCTGCCTGATGCTACTGTTCAGCGCTTCAACCTCGTCCTCTTCGTCCTCTTCGTCCTCTGACTCGGAAGCCGCCAGAGACGCGAAGGTGTTTTTGCCCATATAGTGGTCTTATCCACCAACAAATACATATGGGATATTGTTTTTGTCAACTGCCGCCCTTTTTGTCGTTGTTGGCGCCTCTTCCTCTGCTCTACCAGGCAGCTTTTTGGGAGAGGTTGAAAGGGAAGGGCGCTTTGCTGAGTTCGGAGTTATTTTCAACATCCTCCTCCTCTTTATCGTCATTGCGGGTGTTGCTGTTTTGGTTGTTGTTGTTGTTGACGTCTTTTGAACTGGCTTAACGGCGTGTTTATTAGATGACACGCGCCATCTTCTAATCCCGCTATTGACATAGCGGACCGTTCACTGCCACTCATCGTTTGAACACACTTTTTTATTTCTGTTGTCAATAATGTTATTTTGTCTTTCTAAGCACTAAAAAAAAAAAAAAAAATGGACAATGGAGTATTCGAACCCACGACCCCGGCTAATTTGATCTTTCACAAATTAATTGATTCGCTATTTCACACACAAAAAAAAGCCGAAACACGTCTATTCTTCGCGGAGATCAATGAACGACTGATTCCAGTCATGCTCACAACGCTATCAAAACGTTTGCCTGGAAATTTACAGCTGATTGACTCTTTTGCAATTGAGCACTCGGAACCTGAATCATAATAAAATAATATTTGCTTACCGAAATGTGTTAGTATTCCTGAAGGGGAATCAATCTGACAAACAAACTGCTTCCATTCCTGCCATTCTCACCAAGGCAACGTGATGCAAAGTGTCCAGTTTCGCTAGTTTGTAGACCTTGCCGTTGGAACTTCCTTGGACGATAGTTCTGCATTCGACATCACATCATTCTTAAAGAATGACAATACCTTTAATTCCTATTGCAAGCGATTCCTGTATCCAATTTCTGTGGTAAAGGCAAGGCGTTGAACACGGGGTTCAAACTGAGATATTTGTGTCAGCACTGTGACGACAGCAATTTGTTCCGGTGTCGAATTTTGCCAGCGAGACAACAATGACGTCATCATGCTTGCAGCAAAAGATGCAAGACATTCGCCATCCTTAGGCTTGGTGTTACCCATATAGTCATACCTAGCCTAGAATATATCTTTGAACTGATTCCATGTCATACCAGAAAACGCAATTGACGATAACCATTCCGAAACTAATTCGATAACAAGTGTAGCACCTTAAAGCGGTTGGTCTCCAATGCAAATATCTGATGTGGAAATCCAAGCTCTGGCATTGGCATTAGATTGATCAGGATCAAATACAGGCAGCTTTACACTGTTGCTTGTTGTCGGGGTCTTCATTGCTTCTAGCAGGGCCATAAAATGTTTGTTCTGCTGCTCCAATAACACCTTAAGTCCTTCTGCATCCATATGGACCCATATTATCCCAAAATATTGAAATCATAAAGTTTTAATATTTTTTTTTTTTTCAATATATATGAAAAAGCCTCTAAAAGAGATAAAGGTTGCCGCTTTGCAAATCTGTATTTTATACAAGCTCAGTTTCAGGACCGCACTTTAAATGGGGCGTTGGGAGAATATGCCTATGTTATTTGTATGCGAATAATTAAAGCTGTTCTTTTTTATATTTATTTTCTATTGAATAAACTATGAAAAAACATTAAACAAAATTTAAGATTTAATAAACAATTAAACAATTAATATACGAACTTATGAAACAAAACGTGAAAAAAAAATTATTTTGTAGTATAAAAAGTTTGAGAATAGTGTTGATGCAAATCAACCCCACATTTCATGCATTTAATCTTTGTATTTTTATGGCATTGACGACATCGAACTTGAGTTGCGTTTCTGACGATGTAATGCCCTCTATCATCCAGTCTTATTGAATCAGGTAGTTGTTTTTTGGTAGTCGAATTCGATTTGGAAGGGAAGAAGAAATTTTGCTAGGTATCAAATATGTTTGAATTATGTATCTTGTAAAAGATAGAAAGTCGTAAGAATCTTAAGCTTATCCTGCTGGCGAGAGTCGGTAAAATTGAAACGCGTTATTCATACATACGTTAATGATAAACATCAACATTTGCCAATACCATCTCTTCAGTCTTATCCCGATTTTATACAATGAGATTGGTCGACGTCGATTCGTTTGTTGTTGCACCACCTCTTTACTTTACCAAGTGGATGAACACCACTTTCGGTTGAAGCTATAGTTACAGTGTTATTATCATTGTAGCGTACTTGGCTTACGTTGGAAGCTGTATCCATTACTTGCTGGTTGAAACCCCTTGGAGTCCTTTTCATTTCTTTTACATCTTTGAGCGGGGCACCTTCAACTCTACTGGTACGAAGAGTTCCGATGGCTTCATCAATGTAAAAACTGTAGTGATCACCACTTGGTATCGTATTGCTTGTTTTTAGCCCCCTGGTAAGGCTCACCGTAGATAAGATAGCCCAATCGAGTGCATAGTGACCAGATTTTATAACCAAAACGGATTGGTTTACCGTGTATGTGCTGCTTAGCTATATGTTTTTCGAAATAAGGCACCATTGACTCAACAATTAATAAATTTTTGTCTCCGGGAAAAAACTTCAACCATCTTTCATTCATTATATTCCACAGAGGTCTAACTTTTCCAAAGAAAGACGGCTGTTATCACATGCATGAAAATAACGTAAGAGCTCTTCAAATCTATTACGGGTCATGCATGAGACAACTCCTGGATGATGAGTATCAATGCTCTTATCCCAGTACAATCTGTGACGCGATGTTTTATTATAACAAAATTCTTTACTTCTTCCGCAGTTATTCGGAAGTTGATTTGTCCTTTAGCAATAGCATTTTTCTCTATTCCAGAACGCAACAGTTCGTAAACTTCATCGTCAAAAAAATTCTCGAAAAATTCTAAGGGATTATACTTTATCTAGAACAAAGTTGGGTACAGTTGACTCCATTTCACGCGTTGAAGTAATATCCTTTTGTTTCCATTTCCTTATAATGGCAGACTTAGTTTTCTTTATAGGTAGTTCATCCAAACAAGGTTTATATGTAGATTCCTCTTGCTCATCCTGATCTATGAATGGAATTCCTTCAACGGTTTTCAAGACTCATTCAGTTGATGGTTCCATCAACCATGGCATCGTACAACGGCTTCAGCCAACAATTGTCGACGAGCGAGGTTGCTAATATCTCCTGCATCCTTACTTCCAATGTTTTCAACACTTAAATCGACATTGTCAGGTGGTGTGATAAATATATCTGCAGAAATAATTGGGCTATTTTCTTCCAGTGCGTATATAATTTCATGAACACTCAGTCTGCAAAGAAAATTCAAGAAACACAATGATTTGGAAGAAACGTCCACGGTGTCTACTATATCCAATGCACCTTATTTTTTTTATATACTAGATCACTTAAGGGCTTCATTCAACTTCTTGCCCACTGAGTAGGTAACTCGCAACACTTAAGCTGGAATGATGGACGTAATCTGGTTTTTAACATGTGTCTTTTAAGCATCCCTTTTAGTGGATGTTTTGACTGGTCGGAATGGCGATGCTGTCATCCGATGAACTTAAGATACGGGAAGTGGCTTCCTAGCCAACGATTTCTGTATATCTTGAAACAAAAGTATGTATATATAGAATATGTACAATATATATATGTACAATATGTTTGTTCAATGGCGTAAAAAAAAAAAAAATAACTCGATCCAGTGCCGTGAAAGTGGTGAAACGTGAAACGAACGAATAAAATTTGGTTGACTTGGTCGAAACGATAGTCAAAATTAGCACGGTTTTTTTTCTTCATTTCCAACTCAAACAAGAGGGCACTTCTTGGTTCTACCTTCGCACACCTTTGAGCAATTTACAATTTACAACCATTACCTTTAAAAAATAAGAATAATTTTTACTTATGATGTCCCCACTAGCCTCAATTGGGGACACCGTTATATAACTTTACATTCTTTAAACGATGTTCAACTTTCCTCAGATAATAAAATGTTATTTTATAGTCTACAATATATTTATGTAATTTTTGTAAGAAAACTAACAGACTTAGAGGAAAAACTTAAAAATAAAAATAATAATAAAAAAAAAACTGATCACTGAAACAACTCCACCAGATGCGCGGCAAAATCACATTTAACTATTGAGTTGTACCAAATAAAATGGCCGATTTTCGCTCAGTCGGAAATAAAAAATTCTCGAGTGAACATCAGTGTCAGAACGTTAAATTTTCTTTTTTTATAAAATAAAGTGGTTCTTGGCGTGTGAGAATTTTAGGGCTTCATACATTTTTTTTTTTTCAGAGTCAACTGAGAAAAAAACTGAGCATCAACTTAGCTGCGCGGTGATGAATCAATCAGATAAGTGTAAAAAGAAATCATTTGCATTTTTTAACCCTAGAAGGTCGTCGTTATTTTTTGTCCGTTGTGGCCCTTGTTAGTCTTGTCGACGAAGATGATATATAATTATTTATAACTTAATAATAAAATCATTTAATTCTGTAAAAGTAATTAAATATCAGATTTCATGCTTTTGAAAGAAATTATGAACCACGAGGTTTAGTTTAATTGGTTTTTAAATAATTTTTCTTTTTAACGAAAACAGATCGACCGTATTCGTTGAAACCCATTAGCAAATTCAGAATTTTTAAGTCAGTGAAAAGGGAATATGCATATCTAAAGGTGTGCTGTGACGAAAAGCAGAAACGGTAAATTAACAATACCATAATGATTTTTTGAAAAAAGTGTTCGAGCTTATATGTTTTAACTGTTTTATTCATGCTGAACGTTTCTAAGAAAATAAAAAAAAGTTAAAAATAAATAAAACATAAGTTCACTGTAGCGAGATTTTTGCTGTTCGCTCTTTAGAATATCGCCTATAAAACATTGTGTGTTCACTATATCGAGCATATAGCGAACATCCTGTTAAAATCCGAAAAATATTAAGTACAGCTGATAAGGCAGCTGTGGTATAATTTTGTCATGGGAAAATTTAAAAAGAGAATTTTTCTTCCCAGACTTTCCTTTGAGAGTTAAAATAAAAATCCTTAGAGGCGAAAGTAATAATTCTAACTGCTGTTTATTGAAATGTTTCCTTCATACGAGTATTCGTACATAACATATTCTTTATCTTATTCTATGAGTGGTCCTATTATTTGATAATTCTATAAATGGTGTTTGCTTGATAAAGAATCCAAAGGTTATTTTTTCTCTTCTTTACTTAGAATGATGTCTTGTAAAATGAAAACGGTTTCGTCGAAGTTGTTATCTGTTACTTAACCCTTTCGGTATGGGAGACGAATAATAAGTCTAAAATGGTATAATGAGTTAATATAATAGAGACATGCATATTAACTAACACTACAGCTTTTTTTGGCTTGCCCCTTGCCAGAGAAAAAATTGGAGGTTGGGACATATAAGTCCTATCAGTCCTGAACAAGATCGTGTGGTGGGACGGATATGTATGGTAAATCCCATCAGTCCTGAACGTGCAAGTATATGGCAAAAAAAAAAAAATATTTATTTTATTATATATCTTATGTATTTTTGTTATTTTAAGAATTCGTTTTAATCATTTAAAAAACAAAAACACAATAAAGGGCAACAACTATAAATTAAAATTATTGATGAAATGGTGAAATGGAGTCCTTGCACAACGGAAGTTGATTTTCTTGACATATAAGTCTGAGTTTTTTACTGTTGAGAACTTTAATAAAAACTTCAAGAATAATTATTATTTAAGTTTCTTTATTCCCGCACTCGCTAGTGTGTGTGTGGCTCAGTGCGAGCTCAAATACAAACTGAGTTCAAATACCTAACAATTCTGTTGGAAACCGATACTTCTATTTAGTGACACTCGAACGATGTGCTTATCCAGCCACATGTGCAAGATATCATGTTGCGAGCTCACTTCCTCCGCTGGCCAAGATTACCTGGAATGCGGCTGGCTTATCGGAGCTGTTGGCGACGATGACTGCGGAGTACATAGTCAGGTAAGTTGTGTGTCTTAGGTAGTCATAGTCCTGCCAAAGGATTACATCTCCGTCCATGATTGGAATGTAATTCGTATGAGTGTAGTCCGTCAGTCTTACGGTCACTATTGTCATAGTTGAAAGTAGCGTAATCAAAATCCTGAAAAATTGTGTCTCTTTTAAAAAAGATTAAAATTAAGTCTAAAGGATAGTGGAAATGCCTTCATACTCTATTCTATTCCATTCTATTCTACTTTTAGTTGTCCCATTCTATTCTACTTCATGTTGTCCTTGTCCCTCCCTCTAATGAGAACTGTTGTCCCTAAATCTGCTTCCACGTATAGTGGTTTGAGCTTATTACCTAACCTTCTATTGGTCTTTACTAATACCTATTCTCCGACAATCCCACTGGATTGATAGTTCTATTGTACTCTATGGTAGCTTGGATTATTAGGTCGACCGTGTCGTCGATTTTTCTTTCGAGTTTGAGAAATCTTGCGATTTCTATTCTGTCTCAAAACACCTAGACAGAGCTCTATTGATTACCTTGGATCCTTGTTCCGGTCAGGAAATTCAGCACGTATGACCGTATCAACAGCATCGGGACGAATTTTTTTTGTAGCCACAGGAGAATGTGAGCATGTGGCAAGCCACGCTTTTGCCAGTCGACGAATTTTTTTTTGCAGCCACAGAAGAATGTGAGCATGTGGCAAGCCAAGCTTTTGCCACTCAACGCTGTACATAAAACAAAGAGCAGAACCGAAAGCTTTTACTTTTGTAACCAGGTCGGTGATCAGCTTTAGTTTTAAGTGAAATACTCTGGCTATGATATCATGCCTGTCATGATAGACGCCTGTCCTGGGAGAAGTTCTTGGGAAATTTCAATCCACTTTGGATTAGTTGTAAAAGTTATGAAAAGGTCAGGTCGGCCGTATTTTCGGACGTAACAAAAAGCATCTTGCGTACGTTCATGCATATAACGTGGACCACCGGTAAAACTTAATGGCAGGAATACTAATCGTCCTAAGTTTTCCACGTTATTATCTTGTTGCATGGCGTCCGTCGCCTTAAGCCCGAGTCGATACGTTATACTGTGCTGACCCCACCAATTGAATAGTAGGTTCCCTCTAATATTTGGTGTATTATTTCCCCAATCTTTGTGTTTGGCGTTGAAATCTCCGCCGATAGTAAAATAGTTGTCTTCCAATTCCAGCCTCAGGAATCGAAAAAGTGTCACGAGCTCTGAGATGAATAAGGTGGTTTGAATAGACTTAGGTGCATGACACACCATGTACATACCAGACACCATGTACAATCGCTTTCCACTACGGAGAGGGATGTACATGATGCATGCTTCCAGCACCTGAAACCTACGTACTACACGACTGTATACTCTTTTGGAATGCAGTACTTTTCTTACAAAGATTGCAACACCTCCTCCTTAAATGAAGTTGGGTCGGTTTCTCCGTAATATTTTATATCTTCTGTGCCTCATTTTGTGTCTTTTCGCATCAGGGGCTTGGTCTTTAACTCTTTGAGTCACGCTTTTACATTAAGAATATTTTGATCGTATAAATTATAGTTTGAGCATCATTTACACGTACTTTAACACAGAAAGTAGGAAAAAAAAATTTAGGTATTAAGGCTTTCGAGGAATGAGGTGGTTAGTGACACTAACCACCATGACTATTGATACAAATAAAACAATGATAAATTATGTATTTTATCTATAATTAAAAATTACTTTTTATGAAAATCTGAAAAACATGTTTTTCCTTTGCGTAGGCAAAGGGGCACTTTACATATACTGCACTGCCATATAGTACGCACAGGAGATACTTTAGTGCTACATTTGCAGCATCTTCTCGAAGTGCTTCTCTCAGGTTGATGGCGACTGCATTCTAGACGAATTTCCTCAGGGACTGTAGGCTTGTGGCGTTTTATAAATGCAGGTCCTGGTGAAGAAGCCGCAGAAGTACGGTTGCTGTTTACTGATTCGGGCCTTTGTTTGTCTTTGACATATGCTGGCGCTAGTAGTCCCTGGTATACGCTTCGTCTAAATTCTCTCAGAGTCAATGTTTCTAGGTCCGGGTGTGAAGAGGACTGCAGTTCTTTATAAATTAGAAAAGCATTGACAATACAACAATCAAGGAAATGAAAAAAAATCCTATGCCACCACTTGTGGGATTTTCTGTCAATAGAATAACTTCCTTTTAGTTGATCGAATTTGTCAACAAAATTCATATTCGCGTTGTAGTCTTTCACGGCTTCAGGACAGGACACTTCAACAATGGTACCATCGCGCTCTCTGCGGTTAACTTTTCCGACATTCTTAGGATCATGATAGTTTGACAAAATAAATACTGATCTCTTGTCTTTCCATTTCAGTAAACTTACTTTTGTGTCACTAATCCGGTAATCATGTTCCCCTCTACGTAAATGCTTGTCTTCTTTTAGCGTTGGCAAGAACTTTCTTTTCGCATTCACCGTTCCACAGGCGAAAATTTTGTCCTCTTGTAATTTTACTTGTAAAGGGTAACTGTTGAAGTAATTGTCAAAATAGACTTTATGATTTTTATCTTTCAAATTTTCGCAAAAATTCCTGACAACTTTACCACCTAAGTCAGTTTCAACATTAGTACCATGCTTGCCTGTGTAAATTTCAAAATCTAGGCAATAACCTGACTGTGCACACATCATCCAAACCTTGTACCCTCGTTTAGTCGGTTTTTTGGGCATGTATTGTTTCAAATAGTTTCTGCCTTTGAATTTGATCATGCTTTCATCAATCGCAATTCTTTCTGATGGCTTGTAGTTTTTTTGAAAATTGGATAGCAGAATATTGAGTAGAGGTTTAATTTTATAAAGCTTGTCAAAATCTGGGCAATTTCTGTTGGGCATTACACTATTGTCATTTACGTGCAAGTAGTTCAAAAGCCAACTAAATCTATTGAAGGTCATAAACTTAGAAACATAGCTGTCATGCAAATCAGGTGCTGAAGACCAGTAATCTCGGTAGCGCGGCATTTTTTTTATCCCCATCACCAAGTTCAAAGCAATGAAAATATCAAGTTCTTCTGTTGTGGTGGGTGTATAAGACTTTCCGGATTGAGTAGCGTAAAGGTTAGTTTGAAAACATAACACATCTTGTAAATGCTCTGTCCAAAAAAGGCGAAATAGACAAAGAGGTGTAACATTTTCCATGCTAAGAATATGATCGGCTACTCCCACACTTTCAGAAAACTCACCGGGTATGTCCATGCTATAATTCTTCTTCCATTTTGGAGCTCTTGGAGTCGGTCTGTTAGAATCTAAGGTGTTGGATTCAAATTCGTCATGATCGGTTACTTGAACTTCTTCAATCAAATCGCCTAACACCAGCGGATTTGGCTGATCTTCTGTATCTTCATCGCTGCAAATACTTTCGCCATCTGAAGGAATGTCTTCCAACAAGCATTCTGAGATTTCTTTATCCTTTAGCGGGCGCGGCATACTGTAATAAATTCAAAAAGACACATATAATTACATGCATAAGTTTCGTGTAGATGATGACCATACAGTCACGGTGGTTAGTTTACTAACCACTGAATTTTCGTTGTGAATACACATTGAAAACACAAAAGTAATGATATTTTTATGTGAACACGTATAAAATAGATAATTGCGAATACATTGAGTAAAAAACATAGAAGAAAAAAGCTCACTTACCTGTTTCACAGTTATTTTTATTAAACACACGAATAAAAGTACGTTAGCGCAATATTCAATGCAACGCAAATAAAATGTCATTCCTTCAATACACCGCCAATCAGTCACATCTTGTCAAAAATGGTTCGAACTCTCATAATAATTCAACAGATTGTCGCTAGATGGCATGGATTTTAATTTAAAAATTCCGAAAGAGGTGGTTAGTGACACTAACCACCAAGACTGAAAGAGTTAAACAATTTAAATAGTGTGCTCTTCGCTCGAACCTAATCAAGGACCTTCAGGGTTTGCTCCGCCATGTACGTACCCATTACGACTGGAGGTGCGTTAGGCCCGGCAACAGCGCGTATATTTGATCTACCTGCGTAGCCTGTTCCTGTATTTGACGCTGAAGCTGAGCCATCTGCCCCTGAATAGAAAGCAAGATAGCCAGCATGTCAGGTACAGGTTCTGGTGCTCTAGGCGCTAGGACCTGAGAAGCTACCTTTGCTTGTTGTACCGTAGTTCTCCTACCTGCCGCCATTTGGGCGTTTGTAACTTGGGGAGTGACGGCTGGTGTTTGTATTTGCACGGGTGGACGTTTGACTTCCACCTTCTGCTCCCAAGCCAGATTTACTCTTTTTATGTATTGGAATTTAGGACAACCCCGATAATTTGCGGTATGTCCCGTGTTCCTACATAAGAGGAGTTGACTTTTGTCTGACGCTCCATCCATACCTAAAGTGAATTCCTCTGACTTGTGGTTCTTTTCACACTTCACGCATCGAGGCTGCATTTCGCAATTCGACGCGGTGTGCCCGAACCTTTGGTAGCGAACACATTGTATAATGCTTTCACTCCTCTTTAATTTTTCCCAGTGTACAACCTGGTAGTCTAGGAATTTTATACTCCTTAGATCATCCAGTTTGCTGTTGGGACTTAGCTGGACCACGAAAAACGTTAGTTTCCGCTTCTCCCTTTTGGCTTTAGCCGGGACGAAAGTGTTAACCCTCACGAATTTGAGCTCTTCGCACTCCTCTTTCAGCAGTGCAAGGAGCTCGTCCGGATCAGTCGACGGTTCTAACCCCTTCAGCAGCATTGTTTGCAGCTTCTCCCCCTTCGGGGTATAGGAGAAGAACTCAGTCGTTGTATCCTTCAGTAAACTTTTAATTTTTTGGTAGCGCCCCACTGTATTTGTCTCTCCACAGAGACAAAGCGAAAAGAGTAACAACCTATATAGTATCTCTCCTTCTTTATCTCTTGATGGAGATAAAGTGAAGAGATTGTGAAAAGACCTGTTTCTTTATTGAGAATATGATATGGATCAAGATTCTCTGGTAACCTGGAGTTCGCAATTTATGAGGTAAACCTTATGGGCTTCCCGTGGATGTGCAGCCTTGTTCCATGATTTGAATGCAGTTAAAACGAAGAAAGTGGTGCTCGCTTGCTGTGTGCTGCACAATTACCTAATGACGACTAATAGGGTACATTACGCAACCCCTAATTCGTTAGACCAAGTGGATGATGAGGGCAATGTGACTAACCGGGATGAGTGGCGTTCTGAACCAATTACATCGACATTGCATCCTCTTGAACCAGTGCGAGATTACTCAAAAGACGCAAAACAAATACAAAAAGAATTTATGTATTATTTCACCAGCGAAGGCGAATTGTCTTGGCAGTATACTTACGTTTAATTTTACTAATGTAACTCATTTACTAAAATACAGTTTGCTCCATTAAATTCATGTTTTTATTTATTTCTAATGCATATTTACTTCATACCTGCCATAGTAGAAAACAGGTATGAAGTAGATACGAAGTTGAAAAAGTACGGCGATGATATGAATAACGTCTTGATATTATTGTATATCGCTTTGATTCATGTCGATAGGATTGATGATTTCCTGACCATAGTCATAATCGTCATCTGTAATGTAATAATAGAAAAATAATCAACGTCTTCAAACGGAATAAATAGAAGAAAAAGAAAAACAAGTAATCACCCTTATCTGGATTTCATTACTTGGCTGATGGACGGCCTCCTGCTGATTCGGTACTTAGTCAATCTGCGGTGGCTTAATAGAAGAAGTCGTCATGGTGTTTTGGTCGGTGAACACACCATGCCGATCATCTAGTAGAACCAATTCTTTTAAAATAAAGCTATTATTTTTCCCTTTGAAACCCTGAACATCAGTAAAGTACATTTTCAATTCAATGATTTTAACCTTTATTTTAAAATTAATTACTAATAGCTCATTAAAGTATTCCACATGTATTTATAAATATGAGTTTTGCTGACAAATGTATTTGATAGTATCAAGTGTAGTTCAGATGTCATGTGAGTTCGGCTGCAGTTCGACTGCAGTTGATTCTTGGAATTGCAAGTGCAGGTGAATTTGATTCTTGGAATTCTGTCTGGGCGGAAACTGGGTCGTGGGACATTTCACCGATGGTTAAATGTGTTTGATGTTAACTTATACCATACATTTATATATGTATGTGTGTGTATGGATATGTAGATAACTTAGAATTGCGTACAGTTTAGCTTTGAAACATTAGTCGCTTCTTGACTAAAACTTCTGAGCCAAATAATTTTCTCATTTATTCGCATTATTGGAAATAAAACAAAAAAATGGTTTGAAACACTTCACTATAATGTCATTAATCATTAAGAGAATTATTGGACAATAAATAGTTTTTTACGAACCATGATATGATAATTATTGCCAAAATGTAACCTCGAAAGGGCTTAAGCGCCTCGTGGCTAAGTATACTTTCCTCTGAGAGATAATCTAGGAGTTCTGCTTCTTCTGCATCTAGCAGTTATTTTTCTTCTTTATTTATTAGTTCTGCTTCTGCTTCTTGTTCTTCTTGATCACATAGGAATTCTTCGCCTCCGTCATCTAGGTGTTCATCTAGCAGTGCCTCTAGTTCATCCTCTGTGCCTCTCTACCCTACTTGCTCCATGAGGAGAGACTCCTCGGGGACTATTTCAATCCTGTTTTCAGCTGGCATTTTGTAAAAATATCGATCTGGTGTGCTCCTGCAGACGATCTCCTGAAGATCTTCCAAAAAAAAGGTGTTCAGCATTAATCACGATATCTTCGGCTTAGTTCATCTGAAATCAAAAAACCCGAAACATTCTTTTTGTGGATATGGTAGATAAAACTAGGTATTGGTCCTTTGATACATTTCGACCAACTTTTTAACAAGCAGACGATCTCCTGAAGGTCCTCCAAAAAAGGTTTTTGGCGGTGATCACGATATCTCTGGCTTAGTTCATCTGAAATAAAAAAAAAAACGAAATATTCTTTTTGTGGATAGTTAAAATTAGGTATTAATCAATTGATACCTTTCAACCACCTTGATAACAATGTTATACAAGTTTTACAATATAAGTAAGGAGCCCATGATTTATCTTAATCTCCTACTTTAACACCAAAATAAAGTTCATAAGCTTTTCGGGCAAGTCGGGTGAAATTACGTTTTCGGGATTTAAAAGTTAATTCCCCACATACTTAACAAACATTATTTACACACTTCCTACGTATTGGACTTTCATTTGCAACATCTAAGTTTATAATGGCACTAATGATTTGTAAAAATATCGATCTGGTGTGCTCCTGCAGACGATCTCCTGAAGATCTTCCAAAAAAAGGTGTTCGGCGGTAATCACGATATCTCCGGCTTAGTTCATCTTTAATCAAAAAACCCGAAACATTTTTTTTTTTTTGTGGATATGGTAGACAAAACTAGGTATTGATCCTTTGATACAGTTCAACCAACTTTTTAACAATGCAGACGATCTCCTGAAGGTCCCTAAAAAAAGTCTTTGGCGGTGATCACGATATCTCTGGCTTAGTTCATCTGAAATCAAAAAAAAAAAAAACCGAAATATTCTTTTTGTTAACTTGTTAACAATGCTATACAAGTTTTACAACATAAGTAAGGAGCCCATGATTTATCTTGATCTCCTACTTTAACACCAAAATCAAGTTCGTAAGCTTTTCGGACAAGTTGGGTGAAATTAGTTTTTTGGGATTTAAAAGTTAATTCCCCACATACTTAACAAACATTATTTACACACTTCTTACGTATTGGACTTTCATTTGCAACATCTAAGTTTATAATGGCACTAATGATTTGTAAAAATATCGATCTGGTGTGCTCCTGCAGACGATCTCCTGAAGATCTTCCAAAAAAAGATGTTCGGCGGTAATCACGATATCTCCGGCTTAGTTCATCTGAAATCAAAAAACCCGAAACATTTTTTTTTTTTTGTGGATATGGTAGACAAAACTAGGTATTGATCCTTTGATACATTTCAACCAACTTTTTAACAATGCAGACGATCTCCTGAAGGTCCCTAAAAAAAGTCTTTGGCGGTGATCACGATATCTCTGGCTTAGTTCATCTGAAATCAAAAAAAAAAAACCGAAATATTCTTTTTGTTAACTTGTTAACAATGCTATACAAGTTTTACAACATAAGTAAGGAGCCCATGATTTATCTTGATCTCCTACTTTAACACCAAAATCAAGTTCGTAAGCTTTTCGGACAAGTTGGGTGAAATTACCTTTTTGGGACTTAAAAGTTAATTCCCCACATAACAAAAATTGTTGACATTATTCACACACTTCCTACGTATTGTACTTTTAGTGGCAACATGTAAGTTTATAATGGCACTAATGATTTGTAAAAATATTGATCAGGTGTGCTCCTATAGACGATCTCCTGAAGATCTTCCAAAAAGAGGTGTTCGGCGGTGATCACGATATCTCCGGCTTAGTTCATCTGAAATCAAAAAACCCGAAATATTCTTTTTGTGGATAGTTAAAACTAGGTATTGATTCGATAATATCTTTCAACTAACTTATTAACAATGTTTAACAAGTTTTACAACATACAGTGAGGAGCCCTTGATTTATATTGATCTCCCACTTTAACTCCAAAATAAAGTTCGTGAGCATTTCGGACAAGATGGGTGAAATTACGTTTTTGGGATTTAAAAGTTAATTCCCCACATAATAAAAATTGTTGACATTATTCACACACATCTTACGTATTGGACTTTTAGTTGCAACACCTAACTTTATAAAGGCACTAATGATTTGTAAAAATATTGATCGAGTCTGCTCCTGCAGACGATTTCCTGAAGGTCCTCCAAAAAATTATTGTTGATCACAATGTATTCGGCTTAGTTCATCTGAAATCAAAAAACCCGAAAGATTCTTTTAGTACTGTAAATACACTGAGTTACAAAAAAAGTGGCGCACCTTGAAATTTTGTTATAACTTTGTTATAAAAAACTGCTTCCTTTATTATTGTCTTGCTAATTTATATAAAAGTAAGTAATTCATATGCAAAAAAAAGAGGAAAAAGGGAAAGAAAAAAAAATGAGTCATAAATTCACAAAAATGGGCAATATATTTTTTTTTCTCTTGTATTTTGAACGTGTTCATGTCCGGATTCATTGCAGGCCAATCCATTGTGTCGACTTCTAGCTCTTGCAAATACTCCGTAACGCACCTGGACACGTGCGGTCGAGCGTTATTCTGCATCAGCAAGAAGTTTTGTCCAATAAATGGTGCAGAGGGAACCACATATCCCTCCAGGGTGTTGCTGATGTAGTAGCTGGAGTTTATCGATCCTTCAAGAACGTTTTTTCGAACATCGAAATTCCTGCTCATACCATTACTGAACCTCCCCCAAAAAATTTCCCGCTGTGCTACTATTGCTGGAAGAGTGACTCTCACCTGGCCATTTCTACACTCTGCTGTGTCCATCTGGTGAGCGTAGACAAAACCTGGACTCATCCAGCAAACTCCATACGAAGTTGCATATACTGTACCATTAGTCTCGGCACACGAGCAGATTATCTTGCTCTCAGGCCATTTTGCACCAATCGTCGCCTCACTGTTTGTGCATTTACAGCTGTGCCTCTAACAATTCGTAGCCTGTGGGACAGCTCAACCGCTGTTTGGTGACGATCCCGTAAAGTTTTCAGTACCAAATATCGGTCATCCCTGCAAGAAGTTATTCTGAGGCGACCTGATCCTGGACGCCAGATGAAGGAGTGCGTTGCCCTGTACCTTTTAAGGGCTCTTCTTAAGGTATTTTCTGGTTTGCCAATGATATTGGCGGCATACCAGACACTTTACCCATCCTCAACCAAAGCCAGCCTACTGGCGACTTCTTCTGCCGTTATTTAAATATATGCTTGCACAAAAATCACTAACAACTAATAAATAATCAAAGTAAAACACTTTCATAACAATAAACTATATTTTTCACGTCTTGTGTAAAAAAACAATTGCAATGCGGTTTTCCTTAATACGAAGCACGTATCACAAAGAAAATGGAAAGAGATTATGCAAACATGCACGAAAATATTCTATTTAATCAAAAAACCACTAAAAAAGTAAAGCCCCGCAAAAACAAAGCGGTATATTACCAAAATTATAATAGAACATGAAAAAATATGGGTGCGCTACTTTTTTTGTAACTCAGTTTAGATAAAACTAAGGCGTGTTTTATTCAAAAGTGCGTATCCACTTTTCCACAAAAACGCTCCAACTCACTTTTATACTTGGCAGACCCAATTTTAGTTTGACATTAAATTTCAAAATTGTTGTCAAAACAATCGCAAACAGCCACCGTAAACAACAAATTAACAAAATCAAATGGACAACGAAACAAAAGAAGTAAAAATAACAATTCTTTTCTTAGCTTTTTGTAGCACTAATGCTTTAATTATTATAGACCTTATTAAAGTTATTAGACTAATCAAGTGATGATGAGATTTTTGAAACATTTTTTGCAAGCGACAAGTTTTGGTGATTCTCTCGAAAATGAAAAATACCATAACAAGCTATCATCAAAATAGACGAATACAGTGAGAGCGATTTTGAGTCTCATTTCAGATTAAACCGCTCAACTGTAGAGCAATTACCCGTAATAAGTAGACAAATTCATAAAAACGTGTAAATTCACAAACTATTGAAATATTTATTTTTAGCAAACTATCAAATGGATATCACCCCGGGTTTAATCAGTTCCATAGACTGCACACATATTACCATAGCCGCTCCTAAACTAAACGACTAGTGCTACTACAACTGCAAGCAGGATTTCACTCTCGTTTTACAAGCTGTTGATGATGATAAAAAATTCATCGACATATGTTGTAGTGAACCAGGGTCTTTGCACGATAGTAGAGTACAGGGCAGTGCAAACCAATTACACCCAATTGTTTCCGTTAAATACTTTTTTCTTGGGTGATTCCGCATATGCTTCTACAAAGTAGCTTGTTTCACCTATTCTCCTCGGGTCATTTTTTTGTTTGCCTTTGCTGGCGTAGTTGTTGATGATGTTGAAGTGGATGCCTCCGAATTCTGTGTTGTCACAGCCACTTCTGGACTTGAAGGGACTATTTGTGTCTCCATCTCAAGGGAGCTGATTGTGAACCCCAAGGAAAATCATTTTGCCAAAGCAACGGGTGCTCCACCTAATTCATATTAAAAATGTCAAGTTAAACTTGAACTAACACAAATAAAAGATAAACTCCTACCAAATTATCTCCGGCACCTAATTGCCTTGTCGGCAAAGATCTCCTCCATTTCATCCATGAAGTGAGGTGGAAAAAGTGAAGCACCCGTTGCTTTGGCGTTGTCATTAGCCGCTTTGTAGGCTCTCAATAAAATCTGAATTTTGAGTTAAAAGTGGCTCACGCTTATGTTGGAATTTTTTATTTATTTTTGAAAACGAATGATTAATATTTTGTACTTACAAAGAGAACAGAAATCATGTCCTCCAAATCATTTGCATACGCTAGTCGCCTCTTACGGGGTTTCTGAAACTCCCTCTTTGTGAGCTTTGTAAAAATGCAAGAACGTGTAAAAATAGTGGAAATATTGTGGAAAATAGTGGAAAAATATTGCGATAATATACTATAATTTTCCACAAAAGATGTTCCCGATTATATACGATTTTAAAAGATCCCAAAGAAGAACGTGTAGCTCACTCAGCTGTCTGATTCGTCATCCTTTATTTTACAAAAAAAAAAAAAAAAAAAAACTAACAACTGTCAAAAATCATGGACGCCTGACACAGTCGTTAGGCTACGAAGGAACATGGTCGTTCAGCCAACCCAAGCGCTAGTTTCACGATCATTTAATAAAGAATACAGTTTACAATACCTTTAAAAATTTATTTAACAAATTATGCCTTTTCGACATTTTGTTGATAATTTGTTTTCAATTTTCTTTTGTTTGTAGTCGCAAGTAAATTTTTGTTTTTGCGGTTTTACGTTTCAGAAAATCTCCCGGCTACCTTCGCAGTGTTGGTTTCTTTGAGTGGTTTGTGCGAATTCAATTGGACTTTAAATTTCATTTAGTGCGTTTGCTTCAGTTTTATATAATGATTTTAGTTTTAAAGATTAAATTTTAAGCCATAAGGAAATTAATTAAATTAAATTAACTCAATAGAAATCATAAGCAAACGCATTTAGTTGCTTTTTCACAAACGTTTGTTGCTTTCTCTGGAAAACTGGAGTTTTGGTGACCTTTTGATTTTTTGAAAAAAAAAAAAAAAAAACCTTTTTTCCAAGTGTAAAAAGCCCAAATGAAGGTTCATCATTGATCTGCTCTTTAAGTTGATCCACGAACACATCCCAGAATAGGGAGAAACCGGATGCTGCTAACCATCAGCAAACGAATAAATGCCTTCTAGTTGTATGTTGCGACATCTATAATTCAAATCTGAAAGCGAACCAAATTATTTCCACTTTTGATTTTGTTTTTATTTCCTGTCGAAAAGTGGCTAAGCACATTGTATAACCAGGACTTATGTAGGTATTGTTCGAAGTATTGCAAATCCCGGGGGGAAGAAGATTGAATAATATCAAATGCCGGGCTGCTGGCAAACAACAAACTTAGCAACCACGCCACGGGGAATTGTGGGCTTTCCTTTACAATATTGTTTTTAACTTTTGTGGGGCTTATACAAATTTATAGCACTGGGGCAAACAATCTCAGATATGGTGGGCTCGCGGCCATTGTTGATGGTGTTGACATCCGCTAGAGTCTCCAAGCCGTCTGCCTGACACTATCAGGGGTACCTATGTGGTCATCTCTGGAACGGTAGGCCGGGGGAGGGAATTGAATTCAGAGGATCCAGTGAATCCCACCTGTGCCGTGGCATCCAGAGCATGACAGGAAGAAAGAAAAGAAGGGACAACACAAGAAGGGGGGGGAATAAAGAGGTCAACAGACAACAGATGGAAAAGGGAGGAGAGGATTTTTGGGGCGTGATTTGTACGCAACAAACCCCAACTTTACCTCCTGGGAAATGTGCCCTCACATTTCTGCTTACGGGCTTAACTACCAGAATCAACAGTAGCCAAGGCCGATACAAAGAGACCGGTGAGAGACAACACGAAAGGGGATTATCATCAAGACTACTAAATATTCATCTTAGCCATCAGCCCTTGTGATGGTTAGGTTACGTCATCGAGCGGCCTAACGCTCTCCGTAACTCCTTGCGTAACGATGCTTGTTCGTTAATCGACTAAGGTCATCTATGGGATCTTCGGGCTCGTCGCGGTATGGCTTTAGATCCTTGGCTTGCCATACACCTCTGTCCTTGCCTGTTTCGTCCTGCAGCACGTAAGTCCAGGGTGAAACCCTCTATTTTATGGAAAAAGGCCTTTGGTGTCAATTTCGCCGCACAGTAATTGGCTGCGTCGGAAACCATACAACCTCGTTAGGCAGATATTGCACATACACCTCTGTCCTTGCCTGTTTCGTCCTGCAGCACGTAAGTCCAGGGTGAAACACTCTTTTTTATGGAAAAAGGCCTTTGGTGTCAATTTCGGCGCACAGTAATTGGCTGCGTCGGAAACCATACAACCTCGTTAGGCAGATATTGCACATCTCTCCGCCGCAAATTGTATGATTTAGAAGCCTTCAACGTCGCTGCCGCTAAGCTTTTACTAATATCTTCCCTAAGCTGTCTAAACCTATCCTCTAGCTCGAACATTTCCGTTCCCTGTACTATATCTGATTCCCTAGCTTCTGACCCCAGTTCCCTATCTCCTGCTGTTTCGTTTCTATCTATCTGCCCTAATCCCCTATCGCTCGCCCTATATTTTCTAGCTAAATTTTCCCTATTTACCCTAATATTTTCAGAGATATTCCCGAGGTTATCCGTACCCGTATAAGATTGACCGCTCGCGTGGGTTATCATGTCCCTACAGAAGTTCGCGAAGTACGGTGAGACTCCTAGGGCGTCGTGTTGAGCTGTCTGGATACAGCATCCAACATTCGCTAACAGGGTATCCTATGACCGATAATTTTTCGACATGTAAGACTTAAGGGTGGTTTTGATAATTTGGTTAATCCTTTCTGCAGGATTAGCCTCTGTGTGGTAATGGGCCGTGAATTTAATTTGTGACTTGTACGCTTTCGCAAGCGCAGCCAATTCCTTACTGCGGAACTGGGGACCGTTATCACCGGCGATCCATCGCGGTACGTTGAACAGAAGGAAGACGTTCTCTTCCAACTCCTTACAAAGAGTCCTAGCAGTCGCCATCCTAAGGAGAAAAAGCAGAGGGAACTTGGTGAAGTAATCTACGACCGTTAAAATGTAAACAAAACCCCTACTCAATTTTGGGAGCGGACCAACTAAATCGACACAAATCATTTCCCATGGCACAGAAATTCCTCTTCTTTCGACCATCAAACCAGCTGGTTTATCGTTTACCGGTTTCACACTTTGACACACACTTTGCAATTCCTAACGTTGCTAACATTTTCCTAACCCCCATGTGTCCTGCTAACTCGTTGTCATGACATCCCCTCAAAACCCTAGCTCTATCTATTTTCAGAACAACTTCTTTCCATTCTAAGCTATTGTCATGAACAACCACGTGTCTAGCCCTAACAAACTTAAATAATCGTCCATCCTCTACTCTCCAGCACGGATAAGCTAAAGGATCCGACTCGACTTTCGCCATCATCTTGGTGATCCATGGGTCCGTACTTTGCTCTGCTAGTTCTGCTACTTCCGCAACATTCCTAGAGAGCATATCCGGAGCCACGTGATTTTTCCTTTACGATGTACAATTTCGAAATCGAATTGCTGTAACCTAACCGCCCACCGAGCTAACCTACCACACGGATCTTTGAGTATACTCAACCATACCAGGGAATAGTGATCCGTCACGACCGTAAACCGAACCCCTTCGATATATGGTCGTTACTTATCTACTGCCCATAGGACCGCCAAGCACTCCTTTTCCGTGGTTGAATAGTTCCTTTCATTCCTATTCAACGACCTACATAGATAGCAAATTACCTTTTCTCCTTCGTCGAAAGTTTGGGTAAGTACTGCTCCAACCCCATAGTCCGATGCATCCGTCTGAACTACAAACGGACGCTCAAAATTCGGACAGGTTAGAATCGGGGCGGTTACCAGGCACTCATTTGCTCTCTGGGAGCTCCCCTCGTACTCCTCAGACCATACAAACTTCCCACTTTTCTTCAAAAGGTCTGTCAACGGCTTCACCAGAATTGGAAAATTCGGTATAAATCTCCTATACCAGGATACCGTTCCTACAAAGCTCTTTACTTCCCTAACATTCCTCGGTGCAGGAATCCTAAGCATGCTTTCTACTTTTTCCGGGTCCACGTGCAACCCATTCCTATCCAGTACGTATCCTAAAAATTTCAATGTAGACCTACAGAAGTTACACTTCTCTTTACTGACCTTCAACCCTGCCGTACTCAATCGTTTGAAGACTTCCTCCAGAATTTCCAGGTGTTGTTGGAAATTATTCATGACGATCACAATGTCGTCGAGGTATACGAACACGTGCGGTTCCAAATCGGCACCAAGCACTGTGGCAATAAACCTCTGCCATGTTGCTGGGGCGTTGTGTAACCCAAAAGGCATCCTTTAGAACTGGAAGAGTCCCCGATTAGGCAAGGTAAAGGCTGTGTATTAGCGAGACTTTTCCTCGACGGGGATCACAAATGGTAGACTCACGCTCCCTACTACATCTACTCCGGTCCCATCCACCAATGAAACCCTACTAATCCTAGCTGTTCCTAACTTAAGCCCTAACTCTGGTACGCGAAGCTCCTGAATCTAATAAACCTACTAAACTATTGCCATAAACACTAACATCTAAATATGGGCGACCATCATCTTCTTGGTCCTCAAGTGTGAAACCTAAATAAACTTCTTTCGTCAATCCCCCCAGCTGGTTGCCAGCAGGCAACTTATCTAAATTCACCGGCGCTCTTGCTCTGCTTGTGCAAGAGTCCGACGAATATATCCCGAACATTGGGAACAATCCCTTCTTAGAACCCCTAGCTTACCACACCCTATACAACGGCTGAGGGTCCCTACTCACAACTGATACTCTTGGAGCCGGCCTGGGCTTGGCCACCCTACGCTCTGCCGCCCTCAATTCCTCGACTGCCACGTATGCCAAATTGGGTTCCAAGAGGTTCCACATTCACTCGGACCATCTCTAGTTTCCGTCCCAGAGCGACCAAATCTGGGATAGACTTGGGATCTGCCAACCCCAATTGAGTTTGGTAGAAGGGTGCCAAGTTTCTTTGCACTATTCCCAGCTTCCGTCGCTCCGTGAGCGGCTCCGTCAACCTACCGAACATGTTTTCCATGATCGCTACATAGACTCCAATCGACTCTTCCTTCCCTTGGGTCCTACGATGAATTTCCTCCAACAGTGCGTCGTCATAATTTTGAGGCAGGAACTCCGGCTTCAACTCCCTAACTAAATTCTGCCAAGAAGAAACAGTCCTCCTAACCGCCCTATACCAAAGAAGCGCCTTCCCATCAAAAAGTTCAACAGCTGAGCGAAATAGGTGGTCTTCGACACATTGCGCGCTTCTCGGAGTTCCTCGATTCTATCTAGGAACGAGTTCACTGATGAACGGCAGCGTTCATCAAATATACATATGCTATATGTATATATGAAATTTGCAACTATGTATGCAAATGTAAATACTATGTAGTATAGTATCTAACTATTTGTTATGTTTACTTATGGCAAAGCCCAAAAAAGCAAACTGACAATGTAAAAAAGAAATAAAAACCTACTTGGATCTCAGGGTATACACGACCTGAGTTTGGAGTTCCACAGATGAAAATGAGTCCGAATCATTACTAATTCCCTCGTTGTTCCTTGAGTTACACGTCGACTAAGCACAAACCACTTCCCACAACAGATCTAAAAAAAAAACAACGAATAAATGAACTTTTGAATAAAAAAAAAACACAGACACTTCCCGTAAGTCACTATGCACCTCTTTGGTACAACTTTTTTTTCAAGATATTTTTTTTCTTTTTGATAATGATTTTTTTGTTTTGAGCCCCACGTCTGGTCTTCAATTTATTGCAAATCCCGGGGGGAAAAAGATTTGAATTTATTAATAATATCAAATGCCGGGCTGCCGGGAAACAACAAACTTAACAACGAGGGAGAAGAACAAACCGCAACCACACGGGTGATGGTTGATGAGCGAATGGAAAGGACTGCACAAAAACGAATGTGCAGACCAAGAAGGAATCGCACAAAACCGGATTTGCAACAAGCAGCTGTTGGTTAGCTGCACACTCAGATCACTGAGCGCAAAAGCTGATAACAAACACATAGGCGCCATTTTGCATTAAAAATTGGGAAAACAAATGAGAAAAAAACGCACAAATTATCTTTTCCCTGTTGGGGAATTTAGGCTAGTATATTTGATTTTTTTTTTGTTTCTTTTGAGGACGAATCACACGGTATGCCGAAGTTTTATCAAACAACGTTGGTTAAAATTTTGAATTAGTTCGGCTAACGGAAGGCCCACAGTTCCGCGTTGTCGTACCGTTACGGCTAGCGGGTCGCGCAATTATATAAATCTAACCGTTTTACGAACGGTTTCAACGTAAAACGAAAAGAACGCTTACGGACGCGGTTTTATTGCAACGATTGCACAAATATGTTATTCGAAAAGAGGGGGGGGGGGGGGTACTTATCGGGTTTTATGGGTTTTCCTGCCTATGCGGGGGTGCTCTCTAGCTGGGTTTCTGCTGGTGGAGGAGGGTAAGCCGTCTCCGCCACAATCACCGACTTTGGTCGTTTTGGGTGCTGTCGTTTCCCTTTTTAGCTTGTCCTTTGGTGTGTTTCTCGTCCTCGGTTTGTTTAATTTTGTTGTTCTTGTCCTCGTTCTCGTTCTTGTTTTTTTTTTTTTTTTTTTTTTTTTTTTTTTTTTTTTTTTTTGAGGCTCTTGCCAGTGAGACGATAAGCTATTGAATGAGCTTACCGCGCTTTTTAGCCATCGCCGCCATTCGTCCACACACACACATATACATGGGGTTCTGCCAATTCAGCTGTTAGGGTAAAGGGAATCACACCCAGAGCTCCAACAGCTTCTCACGAATCCCCAGCCAATTACACACGTCGATGTACTATGTTTATGGGTCATGTTTGTTCGTTCTGTTTGTTTTGTCGTCCAAGTGATTGCTTTGGTTCGAAGCCAGCCCTTTGACCCGAAACCGAAGCTATGGTTGAGAGCTTCAATTGAGACCGCCGGCTAGGGAGGAAAACTTAATATATTAGGGGTACCATGGGGGTCAGTAAACCTTCTTGCAGACATTGGGGGAGGGGGGAGGGGGGCAGAAGAACGACCTCGGTGAATTGTTAGACTTTCCTTTACAATATTGTTTTTAACTTTTGTGGGGGTAGGGGCTTATACAAATTTATAGCGCTGGGGCATGTGGTCATTTCTGGAACGGTAGGCCGGGGGAGGGAACTGAATTCAGAAGATCCAGTGAATCCCACTTGTGCCGTGGCATCCAGAGCATGACGGGAAGAAAGAAAAGAAGGGACAACACAAGAAGGGGGAGAAGAAATAAAGAGGTCAACAGACAACAGATGGAAAAGGGAGTGGAGGATTTTTGGGGCGTGATTTGCACGCAACAGAAGGAATAAACGAAATTTTGATTTTTGACAAAATGACGGCTTTGTAAAAAAAAAATTATCGAATATTTGGCTAATTTCTTCGATCAGTTCCTGAGGAATATGTTTGAGAAGGTTGTGTTAAAATTTCAGACCGATCGGCTAAACCGTGCGTTTTAGAAATCTTGTTCACCGACTGCGAAAACGTAGTTTTAAGAAAAAATGCGCTTAAAGAAGGAAGCTGCTCCACTATGGATGTGCCCATTTGTCGCCAGCTTTATTCGTAAACCAGTGACTGGAAAGCTAGAAACTTTTGTGACCACTGTAGTCGTACCCTTACACTATTTAAACGGTGATGATCTTGGAGAAATATTTTTCTCAACGAAAATATAATGTAACAAAAACTGTAATGTTATTTTGTATTTCAGCAGAGTTTATTAAAGTTTTAAATTATATATTTAAATTTAAATTTAAATTCTTCTATTCAATTTTTGTTTGTACTTTAGCTGATGAAGTCTGACGCGGTATTTCTCTTTTTGTTCCATCCATCTTGTTGTAGGTTGCAATGGCAATACAATTATGTAAACAATTTATTAATATATTTATTATTTTACCTCTTTTGCTGATGCAAAAGACAACTCTGTCACAAATGAGCTTCCAATTGGCCTTAACACTATCATTTTACTCGATGTCAACAGCTCCAAAGTATTATCGTTTATTACCTTGAAACGAATTGAAATAAAACTTATTCCTCCTCTAACTCAACCATCACTCTTGGTTCATATTTTGTTGTACACCTCTGAAATACTTGTTAAGTTTTTGAACCTTCAAATGGATTTAATTACCCAAGATTATTAAGCTGGTCCATAATGAAAGTTCGGTCGTGAAAACAAAATAATGTTTAGCTAATAGAACATTCAATCTTATATAGCAGAAAATTATCTGTGAAGATATTTTTAATTAATTTAAATCTTATCAATAAACATGTTTATCAATTTCATACTAGTGCTCTAATGTTTATGACTCTCTACACCAATGTAAAAGACTTTCATTAACAAATTATACATGTACGTAATTTGTATGACTTGCTTAACACTGTGACCACCGTGGGTACATTTTTGTCTTCCTAAATGGACCGTGGTGTCCACCGGTGGTACACGTGGGTAAATGGTTCAGCCTTGTGATTCAATTGGTGGACACAAAATATACTCATTTTGTTTATGCCAAACCAGTTATCGGTCCTCTGGTGTACTAAAAAAATATGTTGGGCTTAGCAAATTGGGACATTTTGATAAAAAAATTAACGATTTTTAGTGGGTAGTATTAAATTTTTCTTTTATTTGACAGTATAACTAAGAAACAAATAAAAAACATTAACAACTCATAAGAAATTCATTTATCAAACTTGAAAATAAAAAATATTTTAAAAAATTAAAACAATTCAATTAGAGTTTGTTTTATTTATGTGCATGAAATTCACATGGGAAATTGCGTTGATTGCAAATATTATTCACTCTTTTAGCTTTCTTTCTTGAATGTTCACTTCCTTGTTCTTTTGAAATGTTGTTATAACAAATTGTGCATCTTTTCCAAGTAAATCTTTTCTGCCCAGGGTTTTCTTGAATGTAGTGCTTTCACTTTGTTGCTTTGTTACAAAGTTTGACACAGATTATAAATCGAAATATGAACTACTGGATTTTAGGAGAGCAAAACAAACATACCATATGCAGATATGGTAAATAAAACTAAGAAAAATATTTCATAATTGTGTTTTATTAACCCTTGAACAGTACCCCAGGAGACACACTATTACTGCCCTGGAGCCTTGGAGACCACAAACAGTTTTGAAGACTACTTAAAAATCAATTGAATAAAAATTATTATTTATATTTATTAACCCATTAAAAGTTTAAGGTGTTTAAAACCAACATATTTGAGATCCATTTATTTTAACTGAATAAAAAATAATTATTGAGGGCTTGGTCGTGAAGGTCAACGCCTTCCGTTCCCGAGTTGTACTCGGCGATTAGTTTTGGTTGTTTGACACTTATTTTTCCTTTTGCTGTCGAACACCATTGCGCTTATTTTTTTCCGGATTTGGTGTAATTCCGTCAGGTTTTATTATATGTCCCAAGAACGACACTTCTTTACGCATGAACTCTGACTTTTCAATTTATGTTTTCAAATTTTCATCTTGAAGTTTTAGAAAGTCAGCTTTGAGTTTTTCAAGATGCTAATGAGATCGAGTACACTATTATGTTGTCCATATATATATTCATTTTTTTTATTTTTCGACAGCAACACTATGTTTGGCTCTATAGCGGCAACTTCTCTTGTATTTTGGTCGATAATTCGACATAGGTATCATCACTTTCATAATTATCTTCACTATTTGATTCGTTGTTACTTGGTACGAAGTCATCGTCACTATCTGAATCGTAATCACCACAAACATCACATCACATCACAAAACAAGATAGGGTGTCAATTTGACCCACAAGAACTTATTAGGGAAACTTTTTGTACAGCGTTTGAGCGATATTTATCGTAAATATAGATTTCGAAAACATAAATCATAAATCAATCCCGACGGTTATTGATTTTTTTAATGACACTTTCACGATTGGCATTCAGATCAATTTCTCTTAATTTTTCCACCAATTTGTCATACGCATCGGATTTTAAGATTCGATTACAGTAATCAGCACTTTTCACTTGCCACAAAACCGGCCAACTTCTATAAGTTTCCAAAAACTCTATCCAAAATTGTCTATCCGCGTTTTTATTAATCTTTATCCTACGAAATAACCAGCTGGACTGTTCAAAATTTACAATACACGACACAGACATGTTGCTGCAGAGCACATAGACGATCGTTGCAGACAGGCGGCATAGATACACACGACACAGACGGTCTGCGCAAACATCTGTACAACAACAAAATATATTGGTCAGCAGCGACCTGTCTGTGTCGTGTATGGCCCCTTTAAGTAATATACTGGTTGAATTCCGATTCTTAAGACTTAGATTCTTATTTTTAATTAACAACCAACCCTTGTTCTAGTGTGGAAACTAGAGCTTCAGATCATTCACGTGAATAAGGTGAAAAACGTGTTCACGTTATCACGGGATTTAATATTCACGTGAATGTTCACGTAAAATGACGTGAATCGCGTAAATAACGTACAAAAGTAATTGCATGAAATGAACAATACAATATGAAGAAACATATAAGTCCATCAGAAATAAACTCAAACGAAAAAAAAAAAACGTTTATCTTATTGAATTTAAATATTTTTATTACAAAGTATTACGATTTTGATAAAGAAAAATTAGCATATCAACATTTTCTGGAAGCAAAGAAGTTCTTTTATTTGTAACAATGTTTCCGGCTGTAGAAAAACAACGTTCTGAGCTGACAGAAATTACAATTATGGTTTTGCTAAGAATGCAATAGCGTGATATTTTACTGCTTTGTGTTTCCACCATTCAAAAGAGTTTAACGTAAACCTTAGCTGAGACTCTTTTAAGTATAATTGGAGCTGCTTTTCAAAATTTTCTGGATTGACTCTAGTTTCTTGGTAAAGAAATTATAACTCCTTTTCTGTACCGTCATTGTTTTCTGTTTGGCTAGAGTCTTGAAGCTGTGATTGTAGAAAATTTTCTTCAAGAAGTTGTTTCAACTTACCTTTTATTGCAGCTCGAACATAATAGCATTCATGCTGCAGATCTTTGTAGCGTGGATCTAGTAGAGAAGCAATTTGTCTTGATGATATGGTTTCATGTATTTCACTTATCTGTAGGTCTAACCGTTTACGTAACTCGGAAGAAAATAAATTTTTGATTTGCTTTATCATTTCGGAATCAGCATCGGATTCTTCCATATGCATTTCTAGTAGCTTATGCGCAAGTGTTCGAACCAAAGATGTTGGTGAGCCCTCCATACTTAACACGCTGGTGAGAACTTGCATCTGGTTGAGTACGTCTGCAAGTTGTTTCATCAATGTCCACTCCTGTTCGGATATTTCCAATTTTATGGCCGATGTAAATGAAGTAACAATTCGATCTGCTAATACATGGTGATTGGGCTTCGGTTTTGTATCAGTCGCTGCAGCATAAAGTAAATGGAATTCCATCTTGTGTTGTTCGCTTGTAATAAAGATTGAACTGGCAAAGATAACTGCCTCTGCTTCTTTTCTAAAGGATATTCAGCTACACTAGAATGCTTAAAATGTCAAACAAGTTTGCTTGCTTTTTCGATAATTGCTTGAGTATGCTCCGACGAGATCAACTTTTTTATTGCTATTTGAAGACTGTGAATGGCACAAGTCAAATGTTGTTTCTCTTGTGTTTCCTCCAAATTTTCAACTGCCCTCACGATGTTAGCAGCATTATCGGTGACAACAGCCATTACTTTTTTATCTATACCCCATTTAATTAATTTTTCAGCAGTGTGACGTACATCTACTTCATTTGTGTTAAGAGTGTACGAATGTTGAATCCAGTCTTCATCTATAAAGTGCACCGTCATAGTCATGTAGGGGTCCTGTACCGCGGAGGTCCAACAATCAGATGTGCATGATACTTTACACAGCGATCTATTTGAAAGCCTTGGAAATTTGTTTCTGTGTGCAGTAAGCATTTAAGTTGAAATTAAATGCCATAATTTGTACACCTTTTAATATGGTCTATTAAAAATTTAAATTCAAAACAAAAAAAGATTTAACATACCTGCTATTGGCAGAAGTAAGATTATTAAATCCATGAATAATTCGTAAATGTCGCAATATTGATATATTAGGCTTTATAATTTTGCTTTATATGATATTTCATGTAACAATTACCGAGGTGCATGCCCGGCTTTTCAGGACAAGTATCATAATAATATTTCGTTTGATGTCTTTTGCCGGAGTTATTTCTTTGAGAGCAGATTTTGTAATCCTTCCTAACTCCTGTTAGAATATTATGCAGCTTTCTATTTAGGCGGATGTTTTCAGAATCGGAGATTGAAATCGAAATTCGAGCACGTGTCTGACGAAAATCTTCAGTCAATTTCCGAACTAATGTTTTCACATACCGCTGTTATCTCTGTTGTTTAGTGATTGTATGACTTAGATGATCTTAGAGCTTCCATGGTTTTATAGAGTCATTGCTCAAAACTTTGTTGCATAAAAGGCATATGGGCAATAGTTTGTCTGCCTTTGATGGAAGAAAACCAAATTTCAAATAATGAGCACTGTACTGTTGACATTTTTTCTTAGATTCAGCTATGTTTCATATCAGTTACCTACCTGTAAAGATATACAGTGGATTCCGCTTATTTGGGACACATCGGGCTAGATGGTTTAGTCCCAATTAAGCGGCTGTCCCAACAAAGCGATGTGATGATCAAGAAAAAAAAAATGCAAAACGATTGAAATAGCTACATATGTAAAAAAGAACGCAGTGGAATAGAAAGTAAAAAAAACTACGTACTGCTTATTTACATTTTGAGTTCATATTTTATTGAAAAAATATAAAAAAGGTATAAAAAAGAAATTGATTTCATATCTTATGTTCCAAATATTGGTAGATTGTCTGGCGAATATTTTGAGTTCTTTGTGATGTTATAAAATCATCATAAACCTCTAATGCTAATAATGGACTGCCTTCACTTCCGTCCTGCATGAAGTATCGCCGCAATTCTTGGAAATACTTCCTCGCCTCTCGAGTCCTAACTGGAACTGGAGCAGCTTCATCAATCTCCACATCACTTCCAGGATCTTCTGCGTTATTTTTTCTTGCAATTTCCTCAATAATGTCATCGTCAACATCCTCGTATTCGTAGTGGCATTGCAGGTCGTTATCAATGGATAAGAACTCTTGATGATTTGTCACGCGCTCCAGTGGATAGTTGCTTTCAATATTAGTTGGACCCGGTATGATTTCTTGATTTGAATTTTTGAAACCGCAGTGAGAAAAACAGTTTTGAATTGTCGAGCAGCTTATTTGTCTCCAACTATCCGCAACAAATTGTATAGCCTGTAGAACATTCACCTCTGCGCTAACTTCTCTAGCATTTGTAGATGTTTTCAAGAGATTTTCTTCAATTGCTTCAAGGATGAACTGCACCAATCTTCCTCGATAAAATTGAAACAACAAGAAACCGTTTTACCCACCCCTCTGCAAAGGTAAAACGAAGCGCAACATAACGAGATAATACCGTTACTTGAAAATCTTTGGCTCAATTTGTTTTCTCGTCTTCATCGTCATTATTACTGCAAACGATGGTGTGGCTTTTGCTGCTGTAATTTTTTCGAGACATAGCAATCAAGCAATGTGGCGATATTTTTGTCAAAATGTGTGTAAGATGTGCGACGAATATGTCCCGAATAAACGGCTGCTGTCCACAATAAACGAACAAAATCATCTCTTTTTTGTTTCCGTTTTTGTTCATTTGTCCTAATTAAGCGGCTGTCCCGATAAAGCGAAGTCCCAAATAAGCGGAATCCACTACCTGTAATCATATGTATATCTTACCTTTAGTGAATCGCTACAGTCGGGCAAATAAATAATTAAATAATTATTAATTGATTTAGATTTCTGGTTGAATCGTCCCAAGTGTCCCAGTTAGTTACCCTTTCGTCCGTACGATCGGTTGGTAATTCGATCCATTTAGTGTACAACTGCATGCTGCCTAAGTGCAACGACACTTATTGCCTGCACTGCGTTTTTATGCATTTTTGTTTTGGCCTATATAGCACGCTTCGGAGTGAATGCATTTGAAGTGCTTATGAATTTTTGTTATTGTTGTGTCAGCATTTTGTCTTTGTCCTGTATAGCACGCTTTGGGGTAAATGCATGCAAAGTGGATTCTCCACTGGGTTATGACGTTGGTATGGGAATCACTTGTTCTGGACTTTGCTGCGCTTTATACAAAATAGGATATTTTATGTATTCCTGAATTCGTTCGACGATAATTTTTTTTTTTTGTTGTTCGTTGATAGGCTGATGAATTACGAATGAAACTCAAAATGATACACACATTTTGCAAACCTCAACAAGTAAAAATTTGTGTTTGTATTAGTTTTCCAATTCGTTCTTCCACTCTAAATTTGGTGGAAGATTTTCTGCCGTTTCTTTCCGCACACCTCAGTCTCCTCGCCGGCAAAACCCATATATATCCGGAGGAATTCATCTCGTGTACGCAGACCCAATTAACCCAATGAGCTATTTCCCATGTTGATTAAATACTCGTCCCTGAAATATGTGCCAAACAAAAAGTGACAAAACATCCCTTACTATTTTAGAATTTTTTTTAAAAAAAATAACTTTTTTATTTTTTTGGGAGGTGAAGCCTCTTTATTCTTTTAATGATCACTTAAGACTTACTTGACAGCAAACAATGATGAAACTTAACAACTAGCTTAACTATGTGGCGGCAGTGTGGGATAAAGAAGAATGTGGGAAAATTATATGATTCTGATGTTCACCTGTTGGCTCCAGACGCAAAGTCAGCAGCATGAATACAGATCATATGTGAATGAATATGGGATTTTTGAATTTGGAAACATGAATACTGCGCGTGATTATGTGCATGTGCCGGTATTTGATGAGGTGCTATTATATTCAGATTTCAAATAAAGAGTTTTGTTAACTTGCATGTGATAACAAGATAAATTAAGTATGCCCCATACACTCACCATAACCGGTTGCACGGCATACGCATCACAGAAAAAAATAATCCTTTACGCTCATCAAACTGGTTGGGCAGTATGCATATGCAAAACAAAATAAAACTCTTGTTTTCCTACGACCGATACACTCAAAAAAAATTCCTGCTTTTTTTAACTGCCCCTGCTGTGTATCCTTTCTGCATACACAGCACAAAACACCATATTATTCCTATTTTTTACTTTTATGTCTTTCCTTTATTAGGTACCCTTTCCCTGATGTGAAATTCTATTTTTTTATAAGTCATAATCTTTATCCTTCTTTCTCTTGAATTTCGTGTATTAGGTATTTCTTTTTGTTAAAACTTTCTACTTATTTTTATTTTTCGAACTTTATTTTATTTTTATTTTTTGCCGCTACTGGACACCCACCAGATACAAGATACTCGATTCAGACTGGGGTAGTAAAAATTTTCCTGAATGTGTTTGTATGTTACTTACTCGACTTTTATTGTGGTGAAAATTAATTTCAAAAACCCCACATTTATTAAATCTCCCGATCGCTTCGAACTGGAACTCTATCTTGTTCCATAGCCGGAACAAGACTGAGTTCTCTCAACATATTTATTTTACAGTAACTCAAATGGCAGTGTTGCCATTTGTAACCACTGTCTTTCTGAGAGATTGGTTGGGGTCACGCCTTCCTCATCACCACTGTGCTTTTCTGATTCCATACCTTCTTCAGATGGCATGATGTATATGAGCCGCTCAGTGCACAAATCGATTAATACCATAAAACGAAAAGTGGAGAAATGCGATGAAATAATGTAAATTGTTTTTTTTTTTTAAATTCCCTTTATAATATAAATTCAAATATATATTGTAGAATACAATACAATACAAATACTTAATTTAACTTTATTAAGTTTTTTATTACAGAAAAAGTTAGTTATATATTTTTATTACAAAAAATTGTGTTGACAGTGCTGTTATAATATATTATTTGTGATTAATTTATCAGCACTATAAATAATGTCTTCTTCATCAGCTGTGTTTAAGGACTCGTCATTTCGATTTGTTGTCAAGTTTTTAAAGTAATCATGGTTAACAAGAGGAATGAATTTTAGCAGGTCCATTATGTCTCTTCTTTTTTCCCTTGTCACAGTTCTATCTTTAGGATATAATAAAGGCTGATCTACATTTTTCATACTTTGTGGCCTACTTGCTACAGATCTCCTAATGTTAATTTCGTTAAATTCTGAACTTTCATTATAATCATATTTGAATTGTATGAGATGGGGTTTGGACCTTTCTAACTTTATGCAGCGTATTTTAAACCAATTTACTCGAAACCCTGTAACGGTTACTTTTCTGTTAAGGGTTGATTTTTCTAAAGGTTTTGTTGAAAAAAATCTTGGTGGGTTTTAGATTAGATTGGATTAGATTAAATGGTGCTTTCTTTTTGCATGTTTTAAATATATTGAACTAGTTATCTGGTGAAAAAATGTTTTTTTTTTTTCCGCATGTGACTCAATAATGGCAAAATCTGAGTCATTAGGCGAATAGCTATGTCCACTTACCAAAAATTTCATTTCTATTAACTCAGCTCTTATTTCCGTACTTTGAACAAGTTTCAATAAACTTAAGACAGTTTTAATATTCCTATTTTGCCCGGTACACGAATCTGAATATGTTATTATTTTTTCAAAGTTTACGGCGTAAGTTTTTATGTACTTTACAAGACACGATGAAATTTCTTGAGACCCACAAGATCCTTCAGTTTCTGGGCAAACAAACATGTGGCTTATATTTTTACTGAATATGTGGTCAGTTTAGGAAAAGCTAAAGCTTTTTCTAAGTCGAAAGAAAATACGAAAATTTTTTCTGATGCTCCCATTCGATCGGCAGCCATTTGACTGCGTTCTGCCTCTTCTAAGTGAGTTTCCTTTTCAATTTCTGCCGTCTTAATTCCCTCATCGTTTAATTTTTATTTGCAAAGCGTCACAAGTTTGACACGTATCCTTTGATGGTTGTTTAACGTGTAAATTAAATTTTGTAGAGAACACATTATAGTTATATTTTCGTGACGTATAGTTCGTACATTTTCTTAATATTTAAATCAGGATTTAAATATTGTCGTCTTGGATTATGAGCTCTGGTGTTGTGACTACTGTAGGCTGGAAATGACTTTATTTGTTTGATAACATTTGTGTCATCTATTTTATTGCTTGCAACACGGCCTTTGCGCTGATCAACCAAAGACGTAACTCGTTCTTTAGAACAACATTTGTATATCCGCCCGTCACTCACCTGATAAGTGTCCCTAAAATATTTTTTGCAAACGGGAATATCATGTCTGTCTCTTCGAAAGTAATATGTAAAAGAACGTGATCTTCGTTTTTTAGTTTTATTCGTGGGACACATTCTTTTTATTTCTTTAACTTTAATACAACCTCTTAAGAAAATATTTTGGTCAAGTTGACTATGTAAACTATAAAATGCCTTCATGGCAGCCCCTCATCCGAAAGAATTTTTTGGTTGCACTTTTGACGGCATCTGCATATTATATAGTGATGTTGCACTTCCTTGTGTGTAACAATTACCAAAAAAAAATGAAATATTAGAGAGAATAACGTTGAAGCACTTTATTAGTTAAATTCATACTGAAGACTAACTTAATACTAGAAGCTAACAAACATGTCTCTGATCTTTGTCTTCTCACGAAAGACAAAGATAAAGACTATCCAATTCCCGTTCCGTTTGTCGTGGGTGAAAAGTGTTTCGATTGTAGATAGTACATAGTACTTAAATATATAACAAATCTATTATATGAAACCTCCCACCCGTAAGTTTTTGGTCTACCAAAAACATAATGTATTATATAATATATTATTAACATAAAATAAAAAGGAGGAGCATAATTTACATTATTAACAATGATATATACTTTTTTTTTTAATTCATTATACGGCATATAGATTTAAATTTATTACAAACTAGTGAAAGGTATTTAGACAAAATATTAACATAAAGTTGAAGTGGCAAATACCTTCAAGTTGTATGTCGTATATTATTCTGTTATTAATTCTGTTGGTGTTCAAATTTTCTTTTTCTTTGCCTCATATGCCCGGTTTTACAGTAAGAGCTTAAGCCTCAATTGGAGCTTAAACTACGGTTTATCTCATTCTGGTGTTTCACAGTGCCGGCTTAAGAGGTAAACCCCACTTAAATGTTGATAAAACTTAAGGCGCCGATTTTGGTGGCTTAATTATTGGCTTAACTACTGTCAGAGCAAAATTCATAATTCGATGTTACCAGCATAAGCACATTACCTTTGTTTAATGTACCTTTTTTATTTATGAACATGAACCTTTTTTTTTTAATTTTTATTTGTGGAATATTCCTTTACTCAATAAATATCTACTCTCTTACACCGGAGACAAATTAGCAAGGCATAGCTGATTGGAATTCACTTATTAATTTAAATTTTTCAATTCACGTAAAAATGTTGTCTGGCAATACGTTTTGCTTGACAGCAGCTAAATGTCATCGATATGTTCTTTTTAAATTCATGATTTGGTTGATATTTTCTTTTATTAATTATATTTCAATATGGAAATACATTCAGACCAAGAAGATATAAGTGATTCTGAATATGGAAATTTTGTGGTTCACGTAAGAAGGGAAAAAAATATTCGACATCGTGTTAACCACTTTCATAGGTGGGATGAACTTGATTTCTTCACAAGATTTCGGATGTCGAAGCATTCCGCGTTTTGTGTCCTGGAGGTTGAGCCACCACCATTAGATCGGTTTTTAGTAGAGTAGATTGAGTACATAAATAATGTTGAAGTCCCAAATACTGCTAGTGAAGAAAATACAGGAATACGAAATGTTTTAATAAATAGTTATTTTCGAAATTTATCTAATCAGAACACAAGAAATTCATGAAAATGATATGTTTACGTGAACAAGAATTTTATTTATAAGTAATAAACAAAAGAAAAGTTTTATATCAATCTTTTTTTTTTTTTTGTATTTGCTCCAATTGGGCTTTGAAAATTTCCATTTTGTACATATGTTCTTCTTCGATATGCCTCATCTCCATATCGTGTTTTTCCATATTATATTTGCGTTGCTCTTCAGCTAATTTAATTTTTTCTTCCGTCAGTTGCCTCCATTTATCATCGGAAAAAAACTTTTTAGCTGAGCAGAGCAATGGAGATGCCTTCTTTTTGATGGCAGAGGGTGTGTACTTATCCCACGTGTTATGATCTAGGGAAAAAGGCAAACAATTAAAAAGATCGAATATTTTCCATTACGATTTGTTAATATACCTTAATTTTGGGCACCTTCTGCATCTTTGTTAATTGTGTTCATGCAGTTTTCATCCGTTACCTCCTTGCTGCAGCAGGGTTCTTCGTTCATTGCTTGCTCTGTAACAAAACAGTGTATGTAAGTCGTATATCTCTTCATTATAATTACCACTTTTGTTTGGGGCATCCGAGTCATAAACAGAAGGCAAACCTTCAATTTGCGGTCCAAGCAAATCACGTAGCGTCTCATCTATATTTGTTATTGATACTTTTTCTTCTGGTTCACCGCCTGTGGCATACAAAGCTCTTATTTCCTCCGCAAACTTTTTTTTCGAGGCCTTTTTTAAATTATCATATTTTTTGTAAGACTGCTGAGCCTCGAAATATTTCTCCGCAGCCCGCATTAAATTCAATTTCGATTTTCTTCCAAGCCGATGCCTTCTCTTGAGCGTGTATCCTGTCCGAATTTTTGTTTTCAATTATATTTTTATGCATCAGCAATAAGTTCATTAGTTTTTCGGTTTCAGCTGGGCTGAAATTCGCATTTTTTTTTTATCGTCACACATGTTATATTCCTCACTGCTTTTAATGAAAATAAAATCAAATGATTTGCACTACAAAGACATTTTTCTTTTCGACATATACGATCCATTCACAGTAGTTAATTACCAACAAACTGTTCACAATCACTTCTTGGCTTTGCTTAGCCAAACCACACTTTTTAAACGACTTTGAAACCCGAAAACCTTAAGCCAAAACTTAAACTCCCACTGTGAAACTGGGCATTACAGTATTTGGTAAATCTTTGATTGCTTGTATCTGTGATATAATTTCCATCTAATTTATATTTTGCTAATCTTTTGTATTTAGGCTTACACTTTGAAATATCTCTATTTACTACAATATCCTCAAATAAACTATAAGTGTTATTTTTGTTTTTATTTAATTTATCTATTGTTTCACTGTTTTGTATTTGAAACTTATGTGCTAGTTTTTCTATATCGCCCTTGTTTAATTTTTTGTTTATAAAATCAATTGGCCGTAATCTGGTTGTTAAATGTATTGTCGCATTGTAAATCAATATAACACTTAAAATTTGTTCGTCTATGTTATCTAAATCAGTTTTGTCTCTGCTTGCGCTAATTAGTCTCAAGTGCTCATAAAGAGTTCCATTAAGCCTCTCAATATCAGAATTTCCTCTCTTATTAAATGCTGTTGTCTGACGAAATGTTATGCCATTGTCTTTCAAAAATTGTTCTACAACATTGTGGATAATACATGTTTCAATATCGGAAATCACTTTTTTCATTCTACCTAAATAAATCAATCGCTCTTTTAAAGCTTTTTTTTTTAAAAAAGATAACTTTATTACTTGCCCATTTGGCGGATAATTATCAACTAAACTCACAATTTTTCTTCAATCTTAAAATTATTTATTCTCTTACAAATTTAACTGTTGCATTTGCATGATTCCCATAAGCATATCGTACCTGTAGAAAATGCATCAATTATGATCCGCAAGAATTCACGGGAACAGATACATGTTGCAAGGTAATGGAGTTCATGTGATGCGCGCATGTTCCTTTACTTACTTGACTCTTAGCTGTAAGAATTTATTGTGGAGAGGCTCGGGTAATGAACATGCGCCGCTGCCGGATACGTAACCTACACATACACTTAGTTTTACTTTAATCATCTAGAAAATGTATATTTACCTTAAAATGTTGAATTTAATATAAGAAAACTGATCAAAACTACCAATTGGTAAGTGTGTGCTAAATTGTTCTCCACACGAAAACACAATTGGGACACACCTACCGACAATATTAAAGAAACAAAATCAAATCTGTGTCTTTGGTGTACGGCATTTTTGTGTTTAATAGATATCAACAACTACTCGCTGTAATTTAGAGTTAGTTGATTGAAAATATGAAAGAAAATTAGAAGAAAACTACTTCATAAAATGTTTTAAAATTTAAAAATTTTAAATGGAGGACATATTTATACATAAATAATGAATGTACACTGAAATTTTCAAAGGAAAAAAATTAATTTTCAGCGAGTTATTCGCTATCTCTCAAGTCACAAAGTCACTAATATAGCTAATTTGCTATTCCAGGCTCATACAATTCGCCTTCCTTTTTTTCAAAAAGCGCTGCTGGACTGTTGAGCCTCTTCTTCGAGATGATAGGCCCTATTTCGAGGAAGCCTGTTGGCGATGCTCTGCTACTCGTTGTCTTGTTTCATCTGAGCTAGCGACAAAATCTCTTGCTGCAGGTTCAACTATCACTATCATCACATTAAATATTTTTAAAATAGATGTGTGACGTTCAAAAATTTCACACTTAATATACATATTATTGTAAAATGTTTTTATGGGTACAAATGATAGAACTTATTACTTTCAATACAATCTCTTTATTCAATCCAATTAGAATTCACAATTTAATCACTTATCTTAGCCTTATCACTTTTATTTGTCTTTTACTTATACCACTTAATCACTGTCTTAATTCACACTTTAAATTCAACTGATGAACTGACTTGCATACCTTGGGGATTCTGATATTTATACTCCAATGACATATATCGAGAAGAATCTGCGCCATCCAGCATTCCATACATTTTCTAATTGTTGATGCTTTTGCTATCGAAATTTTCTGCTATGGAAACATAGATGACGCTGCTCACATTCAAATTGTGGCTTGGTAGTTGTGAGCCACAATGAAACAATTGTTTTTCTATCTAATTAAACACTATTATTTAGAGAATTACCGAAATATAAAAGATGGGTAGTAGAAGATTGCCTGAAAGTTGACTGAGTAAAATCAAGCTGTCATTTTCTGGCGATGGTACTGCTGACTAGTGGGAAGTAAAAACATGACACAGATAAGTGATGCCACAGTAGCCCCTCCTAAGTGTCTCGAGTTTGAGGATGAGACACGAATTAAACTTTTTTCTTCACCGGATATGTTGGTGATTAATTTGATGTCCTGTTTATTGTTTAAAGATCTTGGTGGTTTTCAATGAAAGCAGGCTTCAAGCGTTCAGTGCTGACTTTCTGTCGATTACTTCGTATGGTCCGCGGTAAGGCTGCTCCAAAGGCTTCTTGACCTCGTCGACGCGTATGAAAACATGCGAACAGGTATAAAGTGTTTTGTGGGCGAAGGCTTTGTTATGATTTGCCGTGGGAGCTGAACGTACCTCTCTCATAAAAACTCGAAAATTCTCGATAAACATCTGTAGGTTAGGATTAAGTTCTTCATCAATAAATAGTTCACCTGGTACGAAGTGTCGTTCCATACAACATCTCAGCCGCACTTGCTTTTATATCTTCTTTTAAACTGTTGCGGAGTCCTAGGAGAAGTACAGGCAAAATAGCTGTCCAGTCACCAGAGCTGTGGCACATGATCGCTGATTTCAAGGATCCATGCCATCGTTCAATTATTCCATTAGACGCTGGATGGTAAGAGGTAGTTCGAGTACGATTGCATCCCAATAATTTGGTTAGCGAGTCGAAGAGTTTCGATTCGAACTGAGTGCCTCTGTCACTGGTTATAGTAAGGGGTGAACCGAATCGAGTTACCCAGCTTCCGAAGAAAGCGTCGGTGATGGTATCGGCAGTGGTATTGCCTCTGGCCAACGACTAAAGCGATCGATGGTCGTGAGGCAATATCTGTATCCTTTTGAGAGTGGCATGACGATTATGTCGATGTGGACATGTTTAAAGCGCTCACTGGGGATCTCGATACACTGTAGAATGGTCTTCACGTGGCGATTTACTTTACTGCGTTGGCATTGCAGGCAGGATTTCGCCCATCTAAATTCATATGGGCCACACATAGTGCTGACTCACCGATTTCCTGGTGGAGCGTCCATTTGGATGAGATGGGCTGTGGATGGTGTCGAATATTTGGCGTCGAAGGGGTTGCGGAATGTAGAGGCGAATGTTGTTATTTGATGTGACACAGTAAACGTTTAATCCAGCAACATCAATATTGTGTTGACGGTGTTGCAACGAAGTGGACTTTTACAGGTGTTTAAGTTCATTGTTGTCGATGTCTTGGATAGAAATAAATGTCGGCAAACTGATTGTGTTAATACGTGACATTGCGTCTGAAATAACATTTGATTTCCCAGACACATGTTTGATGTCAGTGCTAAACTGGCTGATGTACTGAAGTTGTCGTTGCTGCCTCGGAGATGCTTTATCTGAGTGTTGTAAAAAGGCGAATGCCAATGGTCGATGATCAGTTAAAATGGTTATACTTCTTCCTTCTAGTTGGTGTTTGAAAAACTTGATACCTTTGTAAATAGCAAGAAGTTCACGATCATAAGCACTATAATTAAATTCGGTTTTACTTAGCTTTTGTGTAAAAAATCCTAGTGGTTGTCTTCTTCCATCAACGAATTGGTCAAGAGCAGCACCAATTGATTTGTCAGATGCGTCGCATCAAAGGTTTAAGGTTGCGTCTGGTGAAGGGAATGCAAGTTGAACTGCATCGGTGAGACTTTTTTTTGCATTTTTCAAAGGCTTCAGCTTCACTGGTCCATGGCACTGGGCAAGTTGAACTGCATCGGTGAGACTTTTTTTTTGCATTTTTCAAAGGCTTCAGCTTCACTGGTCCATGGCACTGGGCGTTTGTCGTTTTTTGTTGCATCAGGAATTAAATTAATTAATTCCAAGTTCCAAGCACCCAAAAATCTACGAAGATCTGCTATGATTTTAGGCTTGGAATAGATACGGATGGCTTCTGATTTTTCTGCAGTTGGTTTTATTCCATCTTTACTGACGGAGTAACCAAGATAAACCACTTCTTGCTGAGCAAAAACGCATTTGTTGAGGTTTATTGACAAACCGTGTTTCTGCAGCTTGCTGAAAACTAAACCTAGATGTTCATCGTGCTCCTGCGCCGTAGCTGATTCGATCAGAATATCGTCGATATATACTTGGCAGAAGTCGAATGCTCTCAAAATCGAATCCTTTAAACGTTGGAATGACTGGGCAGCGTTGCATAGGCCAAAAGTCATTACACTGAACTCGTATAACCCGAATGGAGCAATAACGGTTGTTTTCGGTCGGTCTTCTGGTGCAACTGGTATTTGATAGTAGGCGCGAGACAGATCCAGAGTGGAAAACACCCTGCATCCATAAAGTTGAAAAGTAAAATCGCGAAGGTGGGTAATTGGGTAGCGATCTGGAATGGTAATTTGGTTTAAGCGACGGTAATCACTACATGCACGCCAATCGCCGTTTTTCTTCTTTACGAGGTGTAAAGGGCTGGCCCACTCGCTCTCAGAAGGTTCGCAAATACCCTGCTGCAACATGTTCTTGAAATCGATTTTAGCCGAATGTAACTTTTCACCTGACAAACGCCGAGCTCTCTCTGCTACCGGAAGGCCCCTTGTGATTATATGGTGTTGTACGCCGTGTGATGGTATATACAACCGACTGGTCTCGTAATTTGTTCGAATTCCTTCAAGAGGTGAAAATATGGATGATCAGAATTGATTGTTGAAACAGATGGTTGTTTTGAGTTTACTAACAACGCTTCTATATAAAGCTTCGTCTGAGAATCGAGCAATCTCTTACGACGCAGATCGACGAGTAGTCCGTTATGTTTAATGAAATCAGCTCCGAGTATAGCACTTGTTACGTCAGCAACGATGAAGTTCTAAAAGAATGAACGTCTGAGACCAATGTCGATTGTGATTGCCTTTGAACCATATGTCTTAATCACAGAACCATTTTCTGCAAAGGGATTAGTTTTAACATCTGATTTTTTAATATTGTGGAAAATACTAAGCTTAGGAATCACTGAAATATCAGCGCCAGTGTCGACCAAGAAATTCAGACCAGTTTTTGAATCTTTTACTTGAAGGCGAGCATTGGGTTGGCCGTCGAAAATGCTTGCCAGTTGCTTCGACGGCTTTTTTAGTTTAAATGCTGAGGGGAAGTAACAAAATAACATGGCTCCTTACACTTCCGAGCGCGACTGCCAAACCGTGTGTGGTAGTAGCAAGTTGTGCTTGTGTTCGCAGTTGAGTTTCTTGTACGACTGGCTGATCTGGGACGGACGTGCTTGAGGTGATGTTGCAGTGTTGCTAACTGTTGTGTCAAAGCGTGAACTTGTATCTCCAAATCAGATGTTGAAGCGCTTTTTTGGGATGATGTACCCTCAGTGCTACGTATCGCCATGATGTTAGGACGTTGTATATCAAGTATTTTGTCGGCTTGCGTTGCTAGTTTTGCCAAGTCTGTGACTTCACTTATTGCAAGAATTCCTCGGACTTGCTCGGGTAATTGCTCCAAAAAGAATGTGCGAAGTACTTTCTCAGGAAATTGGTTTCCTGCGAGAATTCGCATACGTTGCAGCAAATTCGATGGTTTTTCATCAGCTAATTCGAGTCCGTGCAACAAACGTCGAAGTTTTGACTCGTTTGTTTCCGAAAAAGATGAGATTAGACGCTCTTTGATCGAATCATATTTACTTGAACTTGGTAGTAAAGATATAATATCCGTGACGAATGGTAGCGTGGTCGTATCCAGGTGTATTAAGACAAATGCAGCCCCCACTTGCGCAAACCAGAGAGATGGATTTTCTTTCCAAAATGTGGGTAATTTTATCGCACGTGCTTGAAAAATCCAATTTGTGATTTCATGCGTCGGGTCACCAGTTTGTGGCTGGTAGTTATAAGCCACAATGAAACAATTGTTGTTCTATCTAATTAAACACTTTATTATTTAGAGAATTACCAAAATACAAAAGATGGGTAGTAACAGATTGCCGGAAAGTTGACTGAGAAAAATCAAGCTGCCATTTTCTGGCGATGGTGCTGCTGACTAGTGGAAAGTAAAAACATGACACAGATAAATGATGCCACAAAATTGTGGAAAAAGTTAGTGTTGTCTACAATAAAAGAAGGTTTCAGAGCTGTTAAAGACTGCAGTACTTTGGTACTACAATCAGAAAGTCGCAGTCAATTGACTAAAATCTTCGAATTAAAGTTAAGACTTTGTCTTTTCGTAAGAAAACAAGGAATTCTTTTCATTTAGGAATTTTTCATATTTTATTAAGTTTTTTTTTTTTTTTTTTAGTTCTCTGCGAAAAACAGAGCACAAAGCATTTCCCTGAAACGCAAGAATAAGGCACATACATACATATGTACATTTTAACAAAAAATTGGAACTTCAATAAACGTTAAACATAAAATAAATATGTATAAGAAACTCAAATAAATAAAACACTTATAATAAAATCGTTGGCCTTTCTAAAATGCTATACTTGATGATCACTGTTAACTTTCAAGATCAACAATTTTTCAAAATTGGAGTCTGAGCTTATTTCGCAAATCTTGGTTTCTCTAAAACTAGGGTCAAGTGCGGAGACTGACTTTAGCTGAACAGAAGGACAAAGCACAGATGCAGCAATGGCATCATGAACTTGTGGAATAAGATTAAATTAATCAGAAAATCTTACCACCAAAGCATTTTCCAAACTCAACACTACGTCCATCGGGATGATCTTCAAAGTGTTGCTCACTTGCAATTTTCGAAACTTTGTTCTTACTGTAGCTAAAGTTGGTAGTAAGAAACCGAAAAGCATTCTTCTTTCTTGTTGAAGAAAATCAAGTGCCTCGGCAATTGGTTTCATGACCATCGAAAACTCTTCCAAATATTCAATCTCAATGTCAAAAACTGTCTGAACACCCAACTTCTTGCATAGATTATTGATTTTGTATGACGTACAGAGTCATACAGCAAGTTCCACCTTGTAACAACTGGAAATTTCAGTTGGGAACTCAAAGTAGCAACAATTTCTTCTGAACTCTTTGGTCTGTTTACCTTATTCCACAGTTTAGAGCATTTTTGCCTTATCTTTAAAATATATAGTAATAATAGTATAAATGAACTATATAGATATACATATGTATATACTTTACTTACATTTTGATGTTTAGCGGAGGTCTGGGTGTTTTCCTTAATAATTTTTGAAAAGTCAGTTGAGGCAAGGAGGTTAAGGGTATGTGTCGCGCATTTGATATGTCTTGGCAGAGAGTTTTCAAAGATTTCATTGCGACATTCAACAATCGTCATTTATTTCTCCGATGTTGGTAACATCATCGTCACCATGATCGTTATAAATATAATTTGTGAAGTCAAACTCCTTAAACGCTTTTACAAAATTTGAGCCGTTGTCAGTTACCGTTGCTACAACGTTTTGGCAGTTCAATCAGAATTTCGTATGAATTTCGAGGATCATATCATGAATTCGGTCATACGTATGGGATCCTGACAAACGTCTGCACGCAAGGGCAACTGACTTTCTCTCGAAAGCTTCATTCAACCAGTGGCATGTGTAACCAAAAAAACTACGATGCTTGGTTGACCACACATCCGCTGTAGTACAAAAATATTTGTTTTGCGATAGAACGCTCTTGACATTTTCAATCATTGATGCATACATATCATCAATAACTCTCACAGCGGTTTGGCGACACATGACTGGTAATGTCATGTGTCATGTCATGTATCTTTCGACAAAAGATACTGGCAATGTATTTTCGGCGATCATTTTAACAACCAGCTTTCGAAACTCTTCTTGTCTAGAAGAGCTATTCAATTCTTTGCTTGTTTTGCCTTTTTCTTTTCTAAATGCTTCAAAAACTTGCAGATGCCTTGATAGCTGGGCCGTGTCCGTTTTCCATCAATGTACCTGCGCCGCTGGCAAGGTCATTGAGTGTTATGGCTCGAAAAACCTTGAGGGTAGTTTGCACATTCTGTGGTAGCAGGACGAGTCATCTGACACGTAGCACATCCTCAGAAGCTCTATCGCCGGCAAGGCTCCTCATCTCTGAGAAGTTGAGACGGTTTCTTATCACCGAGCTCAAGTTCAGCAAGGACTTTATGAAGTTGTCGATCTGCGGAGTCAGAGAGACGATTTAAAAGATGAGTCTTCAAATGCGTATACTTATCTTGGTTCGGTGGTGATCTCAGGACATCTGACACTTCCTGGAGTGCATCAGATCCGAAGGCACTAACTACGAGGTGGTATTTGCTAGCATCGGAGCGGATGTTGTTTGCCTAAAAGATTGACTCCACTTGGAAGAACCACAGTTCAGGATTGGTTTTCCAGAAAGGTGGCATTTTGCAGTTGTGGATGGCTTTAACGTCGTGGTTTGGAAAGCATGAACGTCCAAGTTGGGCAGCAGGAGCAGTTGGATCTTGCTCTGGGGAGGATAGATTTATTTGCATGAATGTGCGCAGTTGTGACGCAAACGAAAAAAAAAAAATGCACTATGGACGATGAAAAGCAATTTGATTGTAATCCGTTGCAATCACGTCGGGGTCACCATTTGTGGAAAAAGTTGGTGTTGTCCACAATAAAAGAACGTTTAACAAATATATTTACGCTAATATTCTAAAATCTAACACTGTCCATTAAATGTTTACCAATTTGAAATCACAAAGAGTTAATTAAGAAAATTAATTGTTCATGTAGCTATTATTTAACAAATCATTTTAATTTAATATATATATTAAATCGTATCAAAAAAATTTAAATAACCGAACTGATTAGATAAGAACACACTTGACACTTTGTGTCAATATAATATAATATATAATATAATATATATATATAATATATATATATATATAATATATATATATATAATATATATATATAATATATATATATATATAATATATATATATATATATATAATATATATATAATATATATATATATTGTATTATATATATTATATATTATAAATTATTAAAATTTAAATCAATCTTATTCAAAATATGACGCCATTAACTAAAACCAATTCGACATTTTTGCTCTAAATTGTTGTAGAAACATGCGTATGCATGTAAGTATATGTAAATTTAGAAAAAAAAATGAATCAACAAAGCTATTACGCGTAATGTATTGAATTTAAAATTTTAGTTGAGATCTGTAAGGCTACATAAGAGAATTAGAATTGGAAAAAACACTTATATTATGGATATATGTAAAAGAAAAATTATTTTGTAAATAAATCCTCACCACTTAGACCAAAGAAACAAATAGTAAATATAAGCAAATATAGAAAATTTAAATTAAAATTAAAAATTAACAGATGGAATATATATTTTGTAGCAAAATAAATTTAAAAAAAATGTAAAAATTCATATAAAAATACACTTAAAAAATATATATATATAGTCCAAGTTTAAACAAAACTTTTAAAATAATATAAAATTAAATAACACAAATTTTATGTGTATGTATAAAAAGAAAAAACAGGGTTTTAATATTAAAACATATATTTCCTATTTTTCTCAAAATGTGCAAAGAGCATTAATAAAAAAAAACCTTAAACTGTAAAGACATCAATACATATTAATTTAAAACAAAACGGAAAAGCAGTAGAGAACATTACACAGTTTCCACTTAACCTAGGTACTCTAATTATATTATAACAAAAATAAAAAATTTAAGCATTGTATTATATAAAATAATAATAATAAAAATAAATACTCAAATTGTTTGTGCAAAAGACTTTGTATACCAGCATAATGTTGCTTACAACAAAGTGAGAAATTACTTCAATCTGGATTGGTTTTTTTTATTTGTTTTAATTAATTATAGTAATACTTCTGTATTCTGTAAAAAAAATTCTATCCTGTAAAGATTTTAGAATTAATGTAATAATGTATCCTAACATTGAAAGTTGAAATACATAAGTAATAAAAAATTGTATTAAACTATTGTGTATTACAAAATCAAAATAGCTTTAAATGGGATTTGTTTGCTTTTTAATTCATTTTTGAAACTTTGTAGAACTCTATTGTGGTCGCTACTGGGGAGAGGTGAAAATATTATTTTACTATTTCATCATAATTTTATTAACGCTATTGGCTGACAATCAACTTTTTTTCGTTTCCGTCTTTTAACTGTGTTTCTAACCACAAATTTTAACTGGTGGTAGCGATGGCGTGATGGTTGACCTGGGTTCGAATCGCGATAGGAGCACAACAGCAATTTTTTTCAAAAATCGTCATCACCCTTTCGGGTGAAGGAAGTCAAATTTCTGCCTATGAAAAATCTTCTCAGGAGAGCCGTTCCGAACCGGCAATAAACAGTAGGCCCTGCTCAGGAGTGTAAAAATTCAAAAAGTGAGAAACACAAATTAGTGCGAAATGCTAGGCCTTGGCCCACACCGGGCTGTCGCGCCACTTATGTATTAATTTAGCTTTCAACTGACTGCCGCTCCCTAGTTTGATCTTGTCTGCAAGATAAAATGCGCGAGGATGGTTAGACCGGTTGCTGATCAAAGTTGGACCAAGAGGATGTGTTACGCAGCTAGTCCTGCATTGTAATACTTTTATAAAACACACCAAGCCTTTTTGGTCTCCAAAAAGCGTTTAAGGCAACAACCAAAAAAACAAATAATGAGTGTACATAAATTACTACAGATCTCGTTTAAAATCTAAACTTTAATGTCATAATTGTTGCTTTAAATTAAAATTCTTTTGATTTTACAGATACAACTTACTCTTTTTTTTATTATTTTTTTTTTCTTTCTTATAAGTTTTAACTTTATACTAAATTTTCAATTTTATACTAAAAAAAAATATTTTAAATTCATTAGAAACGAAAATTGTTTTCCTTTACAGGCTGTCAATGGCTTCGCCACACTGAAAGCATCGGTTCCCACTAGATCACCGAAATCAAGCGTAGGTAGGGAACTACATGGGAACTCAGTACTCCGCGTGCTGTTCACAAAACGCGCCACATGGGCATAGTACCCCGGCGTTAAATCCCGGACCCTACAAATTAATTTGTATCGTTCCCTTGATAATAATAATAAATAAAATAAATGGACATAGTTTTGTATTTTTTTATTGCTGATTTTTATAAAAATTCTTTCTTTAGGACCGTAGGACAAGTAAATTTGATGTTTGAACATATTGATCGGCCTTTCAGAAATATAGATGTGATGTGTTGAATCTTCTGATACGCTGTGGATGGTAGCTCCGGTAGATGAAATATCGTTACTTTTTGATAATGACACCACTCGATTGCCGTTATTTTCATTACAGCTATTGGTGTTTTCGTTTAGATAAAGATCTATTAAACTGACATCATCGTAACTATTCGTAACTATTCTGCAACATAGTTTTCTTTCTTCTTTAGATATTCAACATCGAAATCATAATCGGTGAGAAAAATTTTCCATCACTGAAGCTTCATGTTTGGCTCTTTGGCCCGTTATGTATTATAGTATGTCCTAAATAATTTGTGGATAACTCTCCAAAACTACATTTATTAAAAAATGTTATTTCCTACATTCTACATAAGTATTTTGGTTAAATTCGCCAAATAGAGGGATTGGTTTGAATTATGCGACATTGAACTTTAAGGGAGTAGATGTTAGACGACATTTTCCATTTCGGATTGCATAAATCTTTGTTGATTATGCTGAATTCTGCACCGCAATCAATTAAAAATCTAAGTGGTCTAGTGTTGCTTTTGAAAATTAAATAGGGTAATTGTTTTTTTGACCGTTTTGAAAATTTTCATGTCCGTCATGGTGTTTGTCAAATCTATCACATTCATTACATTTATTTAGTGCTATAGTATCCATGGGTTAGATGTACTGTCTGTACCTATTTGTTTGTCGTGATCGGTTACTTAACGCAAGGTTATTACTTGGTCGATATTGCCTATTCTGTTGGGAATTGTTTGCCTGAAATCTCCCGCTATATGTATTGTTGTATGGTCCTGCTTCGGTGTAATTATTATTAATTTGAGGACTGGATTGATTGTTTGAATTGTTTACCCGAGAACAATTGTAATGATTACCAGACTGAACGAATTTCCTTCTCCCTAGTTCTGTCCTTGATAGTAACTACTGGAACGTAGTTTTTGGTGATTAATTTTTATGATCATTTTATACGCCCCACTTAAGGTAACAGGATTCCTACTGAAAATAATCGCCTTGGTTGGCTCAGGCAGATTGTTTTTGAAAGACTATGTTTATGAGTATTACAAGAAAAATGAAAAATTTTCCGGATATTTCACGAACCACATATCGAATCATGATTCGATCATCAAACTTTACAATTGGAATGAAAAATTTAAAGAACAAAACAAAAATTACAAAACTTACATTTATAGCAATTACGCTATGAAATGCTTTCCGGTTGCAATATCTATAGCGATATCTAATTTTTGGTGCAATCATTTTTATGTGAGTTTCATCCACATAGCAACCCAGCAAATCCAGTCTTGTAGAAATTTTCAGTCTGCATTGCCACTTCTCACCTTCCGTCACATAATATTGACTCCAGTATGCATTGAATATTTGAATTTGTTTCCAAAATATTCAAAATTTCTCTTAAATTTTTTGACATGTAACCTATCATGTCCACCGCCACATTAAAATCATAGCCTGTCACTTGGTAAATACCGACGGCTAATAATCTGAGATCAGCGTTTTAACAAATTTTATATAATTTTTATTCTGGCAAACTTAAAGGTTTAGATCAATCCTGGATATTTCGTCTTCTAATCTTTAAGTTAGTACTTTCATGGTTGATTTTAAAAAAAGAATGCGATTCTATTCTATTTGATTATTTACCTTAGAACACAAATAAATACTAAACCAATCCCGAATTCAATTTAACACCATATATAAAAATATGACAGGTAAAAATCACATACTCGTATTTTCGGTGATTAAGATATCGCCATATTACGTCTTTTCATGTGACTAATAAAATGAGAATTTTCGAGTGACATGATGGAAAAATGTTAAATGATAGATTGTCATTGTGACTAAGAAAATATGGGTGAGTACGTAAGATTCTACCACTAGTTGCCACTACCGCAGCACGTAGTAAATTTTCAGAGTTCAGCCACTACATTTACGGAGACTTGAAAAGTTCCAGTTAAAAAAAAAAAAATGTAAGCAAATGCATCCGATGTTTAGAATTAAATCACGAAAAAAAATATCAAAGCAAATTTTTATGATGTTACTGTCGATGAGAAGTTTCAAACGATGTTTCTTAGAGAGGATGTGCGTTTTCTTCGCCCATGTAAAACATTTGTTATGGTGGACGCGAGTGACAATTGTGGGCTTCACTGTCAAAATGTATGCCAAAAGTAAATAGCAAAAAATAAGTAACGGGTTTTTTGTTAGCAACAGTTGGCGGTTTTTTCTATTGCGAAATTACGCTTTTCTCTAAATTAAGAAAAAAATTCCATTTGAAAGCTTTGTACTGATTGAAAACATTTCAGGACCTTTAAAGACACCACATATTAAAGGCAAATCGAAAATTCTGTATCGAAATTCTTGTCTTCTGTTGAAATTATATTCGTGACACCGAACCTTCGTTTTGCTGTTCTTAAAAATTTCTTGAATCCGGTAAAAAGATTGTATTTATTTTTAAACGTTTTTGTCGTGTTTGCTAATTTAACGGTTAAATACATTTTCTTCGGCTTACTGTTTGTTGTTTTGGTTAATTTTTATTTCAATCTTTCATTTTGTTCGGTTCTCTTGGTGAACTATCATCTTGATTTATCTTGACAAAAAAGATAAACAGGTCTGCAACAAGGAAAATCAATTTAAAAAAAAAAAAGAAAAAACAAAACGTCAACGTTTAAATTGGGCTTTTGTTTCGATGTTTGCGGTAATCTCGAATCTGCATGCGAATGCAATTTAACCACACTAATAATGGTGTTTGCGCAGGGTGTAATTAGGAAGGCGTATCATCCACGATGACCTGTACACATTCAGAAGAGTGCTATGGAAAACATCTCCCGCCAGCTGGCTTTGAAATTATCGATCCATGTCGAAAGAATTCTGTGAGCGTCATAATAGAATGCTGAATCGCATTTTTCTAGTTAAAGTAAGCGCTTTAGTCTATTCAAAAGATAAAAATCTATTCTCAAGTAATACTTGTAGATATACTCCTATACAGTATTCATTCTGTCACCGTGCGGTGACTGCGAGTTTGTACAAACAAAAGTGTGCTCGAGGAGGTTTTTAACTCTGGTCGTTTGATGATGATCTAGGAAATTCGATTTGTTTGTATTTTTATGTCGTAAGGATGGTCCTTTAACCAACTTTAATGTTACGTTTCACAGCTAAAATATTCCGTTCCTTTTCAATTGCACTATTATTAGTTCGACCGTTGAGTAGTAAACTTCGCGGATAATAATAAGTATTTAATTGAGAGATGCGGTAACGTATACAGAAGTGTTTCCATTCAATTATGCCGCCTTAAACTTTATCAACAGAGTGCAGGAGTGAGCAGTACAGTGTGTGAACACGACATGACTGCTCACTACGTACTTGAGAGTCATCATCTAATTTCGTGGAAAATTAAGCCAATCGTTGACTTTTTTGCAAAAACTAAATGAGCTTGAGTTTTTTTTTGAATTCACAAATAAATTAAGTTCTGTGCTCTTGGAAGAGAAAAATTCTCAATTGAATGTCTTTAAATGTACTAAAAGTAATTTGATAGTCAATGATTTGAATGTTAAATATAGGCTGCAGTCTTGATACTTTGTGTTTTTCGCGCACTCTTGATACTTTGTGTTTTTCGCGCACTCGGTCGCTTCCATAACGTAACATGTGTTGTGCATCAAGTAAACCGAAACCATATTTGTACTTCTTTATCTTTGTAGTTTCTTCTGCTATTTGTAGGTTTTTTTCTGATTATCTCTTACTGTCCTGGATGTCCGGCAACACAAGCGTGGTAAGCGCGTTATTTTTTGCTTTCAGTTGCGCACAAGAATTTAGCTGAAGTCGTTTTCAAGGTTCTATATCTGGGTTGGAGGTGAAAATTTTCCGGGCTGGGGCGGGCAGTGTACAAGGTGACCTAGCCATCTAAGCAGAACTATCCGAGCTCTTCTGACTAAGTCGACATCGCTATACAGCATGTACAGTACTGTGTTGAAATATCTCCATTAACAATTGATGCAAATGAGACCGAAAATTACCCGAACAATCTTTCATTCGAACCGCTTGAGTGTAGTTTCATCCACTTTTCTCTGTGTCCGAGTTTCTGCGCAGTGGAGCAGGACTGGGATGATCAGTACAAGACACTGATGATGACTTTTTAGTTGCTCAAGAGAGGCCTTCACTATTCGATTGCCTTTTAAGCCCAAAGAACAAGCGATTAGCAAGGGTGATTATTCGCATGATTTCCGCGCTATTGTCGTCGGAGTTGATAACTTGACCGAGGTAGATAAAGTTCCTTACTACCTCGAAGTTCTTACGAAGTGTAGCATTGGCATTTGCTGTCAACCTCAAAAGAAAGATTTACAATCTGAAACATACAATTATTTGATTTCATATAGTCTCTAAATCTATTCAGTTGCGACAAGTAAAGCGTTTTGAGGTCGGGAATGTAATCAAAATCCTGATAATGGTTCGCATAAAACATAAATTCGCCAACATAAGCCTCATAAACGCCCACACCCAGACACAGAAAAAATAAGACCTTACCAAAGATTTCTTCAACGAGCAACTCCTCAAAACCTCAGAGGAGTGCATGAATATCGTCATCGGCGATTTTAATTGTAAGTTAGACAAGGAGGCCATCTTTAGTAATACAGTGGAGAAGTACAGCTTCTACATCATCATCTCCGGAAAGGACCTAGGATTGATTTTACGTTGCCAAAAGAGAGAGAGAGAGAGAGAGCAGAAGAGAAGAAAATAACATAAACTCCTTGGAAGAAAAAAAGGAAGAGCACCATAAGCGCTCGGCCGGTGCTTTAGAAAGGTACTACTAGAAAAAAAAAAAAAAAAAAAAAAGTATGTCAGAATCTTGAAAAATTTCTGCAGAGTGTTAATAACGGGGAATGACATTCCCCTCGTCAGGCAGTATGAACCAGGAACCTAACAGAATGAACCAGAAAGCAGGTAGATGAAATAACAGGTCAGTCAGTCAGACTACGAAGGGTCTTATGATATGCGCTGTGTGTAGGCGCAACACCTATGAATTTATTTATAACCCAAATATTCAAATAATAGTTTTCTGTTATGTGCCACCAAAAGGGAAGTAAAAATAAAAAGTCAAGTGAGAACATGTGCAACTTGTTACGGACGACACTATGCCCGTAATTTAGGTAACGACACGAGTACAACTGATGCATGAAAGTATTCATTTGTGGAATGGATCACAAAGTTAGTTTTTGGCTCCCATCAATGAAATCAGTCGCTTGTGTTTTCTCTTGAATCAGTCTCGCTAGCGAAACAATATGCATTTCCTAAGATGATTGGAATTCTGTTGAACTCTAAATGACCGTTGGTAATACTTAATAATTACATAATACGATAGTAAGTTCATTCTGCCTGGCGGTGGGTTGTTGTTCATTGTCATCGAACATGTCAAAAATGGAACAGGCACACGTCAATGTGAACAGGCACATGTGCTTAAAATGGTCTTTATTGGGTCTTTATTGTTACTTCATGAGCTAAGTTCAACGGTAGCTTAAGTACTGAATCGGCCACAATCGAGTAGCGTGGCAGCTATTCTGGAGGAAGCTACTGCAACAGCAACTGCTTTATTTTTTTCGAATTTGGGCTAAGAACAATTTTGAAAGAAAAGTCTTCCAAGTTCCTCTCAGAGAATCTAAAAAGAACAAACAACTTTTACCGCTCTCAATTTGTTGCAGAACTTTGTTAAAAAGTATTGTTTTATCTGGATTCAAATGCGGAAATCATAACTCATTTCTCGTATTAAATCATTGCTACCTTCCCCATTTCTAATTGGTCTACTCAATCCAAAGTCTAATGAATGTTTTCAAGTTTTCATTGTTATCTTGTATTTTATCTTTATGAGAGCTTCGTTGTAGAAAAACTCATTGTATGTAGCACTACGGTCTTGTTTAACATCCCAATGATTATCATTTTCTAATAATCCTTTTGCCTCACATGTCTCTCAATGTTAATAATTCCTGACCTTTGTGTCTTTTAAGGTCTTTCAAAGAGGTTGGCCCTCGCAAGTTGTGTAACATGTATACAACATGCACTGTATAGATTCTACCTAACTCCCCTGGATTTAACACCAAGCCAATTCTGAACAGGGATTCATTCCTGGAACATGAGTTTTCTAAACTGGATTTTCGAGTGAACCATGTACAGTCGGTTTCAAATGTTGGTCTCTTAGCATAGGTAAATCAATAGTTTTTCTCAATTCATTTAAGTGAAGAAAGTTTACGATTAATTTCGTCCTCAACAACCTGTTGCATGTTTTATGGCGTCTATTAACAAATGTAATGGTCAGAGTCCTTTGAAAAATCACGTGCTTTAATTACAATTTAACAGATTCAATACGTTGTTACTTATTTGACTAAAAATTACTATTTCTGTTTACTTTCAGTCTGGCGGCACAACTATACCTTTAGAGCATAATACTAATCGGTTCGAGGATAACTTCAATGCCGGTGAGAGGCATCATCGGGGGAATACTTCCTAGACCATGAATGCTGTAATATTTATAGGTCGTGAAAGTTCTTTGATATGTTGGACATAATGGAAGATTAACAGAGTGCAGCGATAGCTGTAAAACCCCACTCTGTTAATGTATTCCCACCAATACTGACCAAGAACAAAAATACTCGTGAATCGCAAATGATAGTGTATATTGGCTTTACAATCGTTGTTTTTATGTGCCGCATGTGAATGTCTATCAGCATTTGAACAAAGAGCATTGCTCTTGGGAGCCGTTGTATCGGATTTTTACATTTTCCAAGATAAAATGGTAAGTTCACTTGTTATTCGTCCTTTTTCTTCTTTTCAATCGGGATTGGGTGGAAGGATAACGTTTGCGGCACAAATAATCGATATTGTTTGATAGGAATAACTGTTGCATTCGGGATATTATAGTTCAAGGGTACGAGTGCTCATAATTTATTTGCATTTACGATGAGTTTGCCGGATGTGGCAAATATTATTTATTTGCTTGTCAATCTCTTTTTATTTAGTCTTTTTTCTCTTTTTTTTTTACTATGGCAATCCTCATGTGGTTTCTTTATTTTCTTATATTTTCAATATGATGTATTGCGCTAGTTATTACATGAGTTGCCAGTGTCAATTTAATGTTCTAAACGACTTGTTGAATGGGGTTTCCGTCGGAAGTTTATATATCACACGAATAGTTTGTGTAATTTTATCATGTAATTTGGAGGGGCCCGCTCTAATGGATTTCTAGTTAACAGAGGTATTAAAAAATAAGTAGAGCAATGATAATCCGGTCAGTATTCTAAAATACGCAATAAAGAAAGGTTAGTTAACAAAAAAAAAAAAATAATAAAATAAAAAAAAAATAGGAGTGTTAACCTTTATTTTCTTTTCTGTCTATTGGTTTTTATGTCAAGTTGACATAAATGTGAGGACGCAGGCAGACGTAACTTAGGTCCTGTAAGACTCTCCTCTAAGTCTTGCCTAGCTAAGTCGCTGGCGATTTCAATTCCCGTGCTCCCATTGTGAATTGGGACCCAGACAAACTCAGTGAATTCATTCTCGAACTATCTGGGAAGTCCTGAGAAAGTTTAACTTTACTTTCAACGTAGCTTGGTTGACGTTGCAGATGCAAATGTTTTCACAATTTAGTTCGCTGTCATCAGGGTTGCATATACATACATAACTTCGCTTGGAAGACAGAGGCAAGTTTTTCTAAGGAGGTGTGAAATTTAACATCGTCAAAAAAAAAAAAAATCAAAAAGACACTAGCTACGCATTCTCAATCGGCCCTGGAGCCATCTGCATATACGCGACTACATTTCTTTCATAGCTAAATTTTTGATCGAAACCATTCCTGGGCACGGGATAAAAACCATTTCTGGGTAAAGACCGTGATTTATGGTGTGTTTTGGTTTTTCGGCTGGTATGCAGAATCCACTTTTCATCACAGATATATAAAAATAACACTGATGTTGGAGTGATTGCTGGCTGGGCTAAATGTAACAAACTAACAACTAGCACATACTAAGACCCACTGGTTGAGGATGCACTGGCTCGTCCCGTCCAGTTTGACAACCACCTCTGGGAAAAATATCGAAACCTAATACACCTGAGTTTCAAACTACTTCACCAACCGCCCGCGCCCTGAAGAAAAGCCAGTAAAAGGGTATTCATATCCCTTTGGTGCGCGCGCGGGATTATAAAAAAAAAAATACATTACAACTTCACATTGTTGACAAATTCCCATAGTACGGCAAAAGTTATTTTGTACAAAAAAGTTAAGGAGACGTATGCCTTTGTAATTGAAGCAGGTTAAAGATTACAAACAACGCTGAGTTTCCATTCATTAGGTATAATTTCTTCTGTAATAGAAATTTATGCTCTTGTAACGAGGTATGTCGTGTTGTCTATCTGCCCATTTATATACTCAACTTTTCTCTACTTCATTTTCAACGATGGACAGAAATCTTTAATTTCGTTGCTCAGGAATGGTTTAGACACAACGTAATTTTTTTCGACTTAACCCAGAATTTTCTCTTCAAGTTGTTTGGCCATCACTTCGAGACTTCTTGGCTTGGTAAAACTACTGAACATTATTCCTGGAGTACCACTTCTCAGTTTGAAAATTATACTTTGGGCATTGGAGCTCTTGATTTTGTCGAGAAAATTTATAGTATAAAATTTTTTATTAGCACCGTCTATTTCTACTGTGCATGACAATGATGTTGGCGAATTTGTTCGTGATGGAGATTGTTACAATGCATTCCATAACATCCCAAAATTTTAAGACTTCTTACCTTAATTTTCCTTTACAACAGTTCTGTATCCAAATAAGCCTTGCTTCTGTCATCTATAAAAATTTGCTTTTTTTATCCTATCACCCCTCGCTTTTCCTGAATGGAGGTTATGTCATCTTCATAGTAGTTTAGAGCTTCAGTATTTTTTTATTTTATTTCCACAGCTGTTGACTGTCAAAAGCAAGCAAAAGTTCGGCATGTCCCAACTTCAAAGCAATGAATTTCGATAGTTAAACCTAAAACGTCAAAGCGAAGCCGAATCGCTATTGTGTTTTAGGCATTAGTTATTCACATGCATTCGGTCAGTTCAACATTGTTGAATTTTTTATTTTGACGGGTCGTCAATTGTGAGTTCATTCTTATCGGAGATAGGAGAGTAGGATTCATCTGGCACCATCTCAATTTCAGCAGACTTGTCATGAAAGATCCTTATTGTCCTCAGTTCCAAATATGTTTAATTAGCTTTTAGACGGAATTTGCCACATTATTCACTTTACAGCTACTGAAAAATCTCAATTCGTCTTAATTAGTCCCAAAAAGTAGTAGTAGTAATAGTTTTCTTTAAAGAAAATAATAATGCTTCAATTTTTTCTTTTGTGTTTTTAGGTTGAAAAGCACAGTTAATTTATTGCCTCAAAATGTCATCAACTACCAATGTCGATGCGACAAAGGCACACCTCATTTCTGCCGTCTACTAAATCCAGATCATGGTGTAGGTCGTAAGTACTAGGCTTAAGCTATCTAACCGTAGGGATTACAAGAAAATAAAAAAACGAAACTTCACGCATGCAATGGAATGACTACTAGTAACAAATAAACAAATAGCAAAACAAAAAATGGAAACAGCATTAAATACGTAAACAACAAAACAACATATTGTATAGTCTGTCTGGGATTTAACACCAACAATTTATTATTTTATTTGATAATATTGTACAATGAGGTTTTATATTTTGTTTATTAAATCTTATTTAATTTAAAATACACACAAAAATATAATACGCATACATTAACTATAGGCGAATACATACATAATATACATGCTATAAATAGGCGAACACGTTAATATCATTATTATAACTTTAATTATTCTTAAAAGGTAACACCAAAAATATGATAAATATTTTAATTGCTTATTATAAAATTCAATACTTTTTTGTTTGATGATTAATTAATTGTGATTTCAAATTGGTAGGGATACAATTATAAGATGTGTAACAGGTTTTTATTTTTATAACTTTAATGGTCATCGAATATTTACTACAGGCCTTGTTATACATATATTTATGTATATATTTGCTTAAATTGTAGAGCAAAGCAAAAAAAAGGTGTACAATTAAAAACAATAAAAAAAATTTAATTAAAAACAATTGTAGCTAAATTAACTACAAAATATTTTTCCAACGATATCTTTTGAAATTGCTTCTAAGAGGTTTATACAGAAATATTGCACGTCAATAGTAAATTTAACCTTATTTGTCATAATGCAGCGGCAAATCAATCTAATCTATTTGAAAATCTGAAATACTTGCTAAAGGGTCTTTTCCTGATTATATCGCTGTACAAATAGCAAAATAAAACACAAAGGTTTATTCTTCATTCATCTTACTTTTCTTTTTTGGCTTAGTATTAATTTATATAATTTTGATTAAACAACTGCTACAGGCCCTTAAAGTCATTTGTGATAATTCGTGAGTGACGAAATTATTTTCTTTGTTTCTTCTTATTGATTTTATTGATATTTACTATACTTTCTTATCCAGTTCATTCAATTATTCTGACATATACAGTGGAGTACCAGTTAACCGGGATGGGCGAGTCTTTTGATCTCATAACGGAAAATTGAAAATCCCGGATGAGCGAATATTTTTTCTACGAAGCCAAAAATAATCCAAATTCAAACAGAAAATAGTTTATTATTATTAGAGTATGTATGCACTACAACAATAAAGAAAGTAAATGAAATTCATTAGGAAAAACGGAAAATAATTAAAATTCATTTAAGCGGTATTCATAAATTCATAAAATGTAAATACATATATAGATATAAAAACATTTGAATCCCCTAGCTTAGACTTATGAGAATGGTTCATCATATTAATAATATCATCTTCAGATAGGATAGCAAATGGTGGATTAATTATGTTGCAGTCGAGTCAATTTTTAGTTGCATCTTCATTAAAATCCTCCGAAATTTCAGCTGCTACAGTAGTGCCGAAGCCGAAATAGTGCATTATAGCATATACGAGTATGTAGAAAAAGTTTTAATTTTATATCAATTAGTAAATAACAAAGAGAACAATTTTAAGTAAGAAAGAAAGCGATTTTAAATTATTTCCACGAACAACTTTATTGGCAAAGTTAAATTTACTCCAGATCGTCGTACAGCATTCCACTAAAGATCAAGGAAAGCTCTGTCTTTTTTTCTGTCATCCCCTCGATCGTCGACTTCTCACCCTTATCCCAGAAAATTCCAAAGACCAACTCTCTCCAAAACAATACAGTGCCAACTTGTGCGGTGGACACACACCAAGTATGACCAATGCTAACCTCAATGGAATCATTTTATTGCTAAAATAACAATGCTTACATCGTCTTTGCTTTTATGCCCTCCAATATAGGTCAACACATGACCATGACATGATTCATTCATGATAAATCAAAAACGTAACCGAAATTCATACCTCCGCAGTTGTAACTCAGCGAGAAAACTCGACGTACGAGTAAACAACATCGTATCATGGTAATTAGAGTTCGAAACATTAACAAACGTGGCCGGCGGTCGACGATCCAAAGGCAATCTGAGAATGAAAATCAATTAAAAGAAATCAAAACAAAATGCAAACGATCATGGAAGAAACTTGCATGTCCCGATTACCTTAATGTTCGGAGTATAATTGGGAAAAATAAATGAAGTTTATTTCATAATTCTGTCTTATTCAAAATAAAATGCGTTATATTAAAACTGCAAGCTTAAAGTAAGAGTAATTTACGCATTTAATAAAATTTCAGGTGATGTCTTTCTTTGTTCAAAATCCTTACTGCAATTATGAAGGCTTGGTTGAATTTTTTCGCCAGTGACTGCCTGACTAGCGACCAATTCGTCATATTATTCATTTTAAATATAATTAATTGATTATATTGGTAGTTTGGTTGATAAATGTTGATACCGCTTGTCCTGGTAGTGAATCCAGGCGTACAATATTTGATCGCCGAGTTGAACAGATATGCCTTCGTAGAGACGATGCAGTTGTTCCTTTTTTGCCAATGTGTAAATCATAGAAAGCCACGTTTGCGCTGCCAAATTTTTTGTATGACAATGAAGATTGTCGGTCACTAAGATGAGTGGTCTAGTTCCGACACGGGTCTTGAAGCTCACGTCGCTAATCGTCGATTTGCAATGAAATTGTTGGTTACCAAATTGACCGAATATACTTGATCGCCAAGTTTACCAAAATATACCTCAGAATGTAATGATGTTTATTAGGACAGTTTTCCTTGCTAAAATGCAAAGCGGCTGCTGCTGTTCCCAAGCTCATAAGTTCGTAACGAGTTTTGCTGGTCACCAAATGGACCAATGAAATGGACCTTAATGAAATTCACCAGATGCATAATAATCTCGAGAACACGCCAGTGGTGATCAGGTCGGCGATAGCAAAATGTACTGAGCTCGCATATTCCAAGTAGAAATAAGAAATTAGGGGCAGATACGATACCAGTGACTTATGTATAAGGTTATATATATATATAAAATGGATGCAAAATAGCTCCTTCAGACCAGACTTTCAATCGGCGTCCCTCGATGCTGGTGTTTCCTTCCGGATGTTTAGCGAAATGATAATCGACGTCGCACGAAAAGGGGGAAAGTTATCTCACAAAAATCACAAAAGGCAAACGAAATTGAAATCAATAGATCAGACACCACTTTTTAGTTAAATGTATAAAAATGTTTATTATAAGAATTAAAAAAGTTTCAATTAACAGCTAGACTCTTTACAAATTTGGTCTTATCAAATTTCGATCTTTATGTTTTAAAAAACTCCAATGAAATCCCACTACAAATTTGTTTGCACCTCTATAAATAATGATTAAATATTTACACTTGCATTTCCTGTTGTTTCGTTGTACGTTCGCTTTTCTGCTGAAGTTACGTCTGGCTGCCGGTCGCATGTCTCACTGGGTTAATTCAGGTCGTCGTTCCCACGTGTCGCATAACATACATACATACATACTCGTACATAGCAACATCGTTTTTGTGATTTTGTGTGGGCCTTTATAAAAAAAAATAAATTATACGTTGTCCCATAAGACTCTTTTTTTGAACATTACTTGTTACCTACATGCAAATCCGATAAATAGTTTTTCAAATATGTTGTCAACCAGGTTGAAAAACGTAGTTTCGAGAAAAACGCATTTAAAGTTTTACTGCACGCAGACGACCCTCATGCGTGTTTTTTCAGCTTCGTTCTCGACGTCGCATATCCGCTTCACCACAATGTCTCGGTCGGTTAAACGGTTTCACATAAAATGCTGTATTTCCTCAGAAAATGAAAAACAAAAATAATAATAATAATAAAATAAAAAAAAAATTTACCGTGCTTTTTTATTCAAATCCAGAAAGAAAATAATTTCTGACTAAAAAAAACTTGAACGTCAAAGCAAACCTTTGTCAAATGGCAGCTGATTTGATTCTTTGGATTTTTGACGTCTCTTTCTTCGATGGTGTTTGTGCAAAAGATGTGTTTGATTTTGTAGTAACTTTAGTCTTTCTAAAGTAGGACATGTTTGATTTCACAACTCTTCTTACTTTCGAGAAGATTTTTTAGGAGTTTTATAATAAAATTCAGTTTTATGAGATAGATTTTTGTAAGGTAAATCTTGAGAATTAGAGGAGATTAACGAAATATTAGCGGTCGGTGGAAACAGTATAAAATTTCTAAAAAATTCACAAGCATTTATTTCGAAACTTGCATATATTTTTTTGACATTTATATATGAGATGTGTTAGAAAACAACACATTCTTTAACAAATTTATAAATTATATTCCGCACCGAAATTCAACTTTACACATGAATTTATTCACGCCAACGAGCTATAAGAAATTATTCTCCCAATTTGAGTAAAAAAAATGCCACAAAGGGGCGCTGAAAGCACTTTGCCTAGTCTAAATAACGTATGAGTTTTAAGTGCAATAATTCGTAACTATAACTTTTCGCGGGGCAGAAAATAACACGTCTGTGTCTGTCAAGGTCGAAGAGAGTCAACTCATGTAACAGGTTATGCGTGGTATATATATGTTAGCACTGGGCAAACTTCTGTTGGATACTTCCAAGAATTTTTTTCAGAATTAACTATACTTTGATGTGTTTAACAGAATATTCTTCTTCTTACATCACTTCTCCTTTTTTTCATTTTTCTTAAAAACTATTACCTAGATTTATCTTTTTTAAGTTGCTTTTTTTAATATTTGCCTACACTCTCATTAAATTCGGAGGTGGTTTTAAACGGGTTGCTTTTTAAGGCATATTCTATTTACTTTCTTTCTTCTGAAAACTCTCCTTCAAAGTTATATCTTTTTTCGATTGTTTTTGAATCATTTTCCTTCGGATGGTGTATTGCTTAACATTAAGCCTACCGAGTTTTTTTTTTTTTTTTTTTTTTTTTTTTTTTTTTTTTTTTGGGGTTTTGGAGTCGGGAGATCAGGTATTTTCTGGCTTCATGGTGTCTCATTCTAAGTATATGTGAGATGGCGTAAGGCGCCTGGATGTTCTGTAACATGTAGAAGAGCACGGAATCCTCCCAGATATGTCGGGCCAGCTGGGACTCCTATTTTGGACCTACGCCTTCTGCGAGTTTTAATATGAAGGTGCCGGCGGCGTTGTCCGTGTATGGGTGTATTCATAAACGTCAAAAATCTGCGCAAGTACAATTGAATTTCCTTTCTTATGCATTGTTGAACGTCAACATGTAGTCCTGACTTTGTAAAAAAAATTTTTTTTTTTTGGATTTTGAAATATTGGGGTTGAGCACAGGAGGTTTTGTGGAGAAGATACACTGTGTCTCGTACCGTAGGCTGTAGATTGTTTAGGTAATTAAATAGGCTTTGTGTTTTTATAGTTCAAATAAAAGAATTTATTCATATAAATGTAAACTATTTAATTTTATTTTACTATTAATTTCACATGTAGTCAATCGGATTCCCTTAAGACGCAACGAGTTCAAAGAATCTTTAAGATTGGCTATCAAAGTTAGGAAATTTTCGTCATCAAAAGATCCTGCTACACTTTGCGAGGTGAAAAAGTCTGATGGCAGTCGTAAGCTGATCTTATTCCCAAGAGAACTATAGGTAAGTCTTCACTCCAATGCGTTGTGTTTTCCCGACACTAGTGCTGCTTTAAAGACGCGGTGGAACCTTTCCACTATACCATTTGCCTGTGGGTGGTAGGCTGTCGTTCTTATTCTATGAGATCTTAACTCGAAAAATAATTTTGACTCAAACTGCCCCTCACGATTCGTCGTGATTCTTAATGGAACACCAAATTGACTAATGTCGATTGGTCGATTCTATCGGCCAAACATTGACCTTTTTGTTTTTGGTGTTACTAAGAAGTTTTATCTGCTCGTAAATTGGTGTCAAAAGTTCAGCAAGCTTAGGGATGAAACGATGGTAAAAGTTAACCATTCCAACGAAACGTTGAATTTGCTTCAGAGAGGATGGGTTTGGAAATGTTTGAATTGCTTTAACCCGCTTATCTGACGGTAAGACTCCCGCTTTACCTATCTTGTGTCCTAAGAAATCTAAACATTGCTTACCAAACTCGCATTTTCCTAATTTGATGGTCAACCCATTCTCTGACAAACGTTCGAATAAAATTCTTAAATGTTTTAAATGCTCATCTTTGTGTGGACTTGCTATGAGTATATCATCGATATGAACATAACAAAAATCCAGCCCCCTTAGGATCTCCTTTGAAAAGTTTGGGCTGCATTTCCAAGACCATAAGGCATTCGTGTGAACTCCCACATACCGAAAGTAGTTGTGATTGCGGTCTTAAAAATGTCTTCTTCAGCCACCGGAATTTGGTTATATGCCCGTACTAAATCTATCTTTGAGAAAACCTTACATCCAAGTGCATTTTGTGTTAAACTGTGAAGATGTGGTATAGGGTATCTGTTTGGCACGGTAACACAGTTTAAACCTCGATAGTCCCCGCACGGACGCCAATCATCTGGTTCTTTCTTGGGCACCATGTGTGGTGAAGAGCATGTTGTAGATGTAGAAGGCCGACAGATACCTAGCTTTTGCATGTGTTCGAATTCGGCCTTAGCAGTTTTAGATTTTGAACTGTCCAAACGTCTTGGTGTCGAAACTGGTAAGTGGCCGGAAGTCACAATATAATGTGCCACATTATGTTTAACTGGCATGGTGTTATCTGTTGGATTTGTTAGTGAATGAAATTGTCTTAGCAAATTCCCATACTCATTATCAACGATGGAAAGTCGTGGCGATTCAAACTCGGTTTTGTTTGAGGCTATGCTTGCACAGGCGGTTAGATTCGTTAAACAATCAATAAGTCTACGACGTTTTATATCTACAAGTAAGTTGAAATAGCCTAAAAAATCTGCACCTATAATGGGTCTGGTGACTGCAGCCAGAGTAAACGGGAAAGAAAATTCTCGTCGAAGGCCTAAGTCGAGATGTAAAAGCTTTGAGCCATAAGTTTTAATTTGAGACCTGTTTGCGGTTGTAAGATATTCTTTTGAAGCGGAAAAGCTTTGGTTTTTAAAAAGAGTATGCGGTAAAACCGATATCTCAGCACCGGTGTCAATAAGAAAATCTAATCTATTAATTTTGCATTGAACGAAAAGGCGTCAGTTTTTTGTATTGTTATTTTTTATTTTGAAATAGCATGGTGGATTACAATTTCTATCTCTCTCACCATGAACGCGATGAAACCAACATATTTTTTGATTGCTACTGCTTCGATTTTCCCTTTTAAAATTTTTGAATCCGACAGAACGATGTGGTGAACGGCCTCTATCTCGAAAAGATAACTTTTTAAGAGACTATCTGAGCTCATTTATTTTTTTCATTAATCTTTCTTCCGTACTAGAAGTTGGATTTTGGCTACAAGAAGGCTGTTGAATAGAGTTAACACCCACCGTTTGTGTTGTTTCCCAGATTTTATCCGCTATGTCTAATCTATTTTGGAAAGGTTGTCCTATTGTTACGACTAAAGGAATACTTATTTGCGTTGGGAGTTTTCTTTCCCATAGAGACTTTATTAAATCCTAACATAAGGATGAAATGTTTCCGGCCGTGGATGTTATATGACGGTACAAATCGGATGGTTTTCGATCACCAAGATTTTCCGCAGATAAAAGCTGCTCCAAACGTCGTTGTTCGGATACAGTATGGCGTTTAATTAAAATATCTTTCAAATTTAAGTATTTTATAGTTTCTGGAGGATTGTTAAATGCGTCTATTATATTGTTTATTGCATCTACTGGAAGTGAGACATATAAGTATCTACTTTCATCTTTCGTAATTTTTCTCGTATCGAATTGTGCTTCTACAGCAATGAACCAAGCTGCCGGAACCTCCTCCCAAACAATTGGGAGTTTAACCGATGAAATTTCAAAGGAGTTGTTGTAAATTTGTTCAGAATTGTTTAATTGTGGCGACGTCTGATTAACGGAACTTCCCTGACCTGTGGGCACATGATCACCCTCATTTTTATTTTCGTTGGGCATAATCAAATTAAAAGAAATCGACAAGTGAAAGAGAAAAATATATAATGCGCTATTAAAAAAAAATGTGTTAACTGTATGAATAAATTCGACAGCTATCGTGTTTGGCTTATAAAGACAGAAAAGAAATGAAAATGTGATAATGCTATGATCAAGAACTAGATACATACATAAGTAAAAACTAAAAATAAGGCAATAATTTTATAAAGAAGTATAAATATGTATGCATGCAAATTCGAACAATGTCAAACTACAATATAATATTTTCTTATTATTTTAATAGGCACCAATAATAGGTACTGTATTGCATACAGTATACTCTGATAAGGGAATGATGAACGGTGTAAGCTGTATTCCAATGTGTGTTTGTGCTATTGTTAACAGAACAATATGATGTGAAGAGATGAAGATGATGAACACAATATGACTGTGAGCAGCTATGTATAATGTTTATCACACTTGTTGTTCTCAATTTGGAACGGTACATAAGTTCGCTTATGTATATTACATACAATACATATATGGGATACTTGCGGCTTTTTTGCGATGATGATGAAAAACGTGTTTTTTTGTCAATGTACGATTGTTTATTTATTTATTTATTTTTTTTTAATATGTAATCACGGACGAAAATGTAGCAAGAATGATATCGATAAGATAGAAGATTACACTTTATCAGAGCAAAAGTTTTATGTTTTTTAGTTATGCGTTCAACACGGGGTCACCAATTTATGGATTGTTTAGGTAATTAAATAGGCTTTGTATTTTTATAGTTCCAATAAAAGAATTTATTCATATAAATGAAAACTATTTAATTTTATTTGCTTGCCTTCAACTGCCCATTTTAACCCTTCCGTCATTCGAAATATGTAATATAATTCTTCTCTCTCGTTTGTCTGTTATTATGGGTATGGTCAGTGGCGTAGTCAGTGGCGTAGGGATCTAATATACTTTGGTAAAATGATCACTACAAGGCTGCATCGAATATTTCGAAATATTCAGAAGTTATTGAATTCCGCCCTGACTCTTTGTTGCGTTTCTTCATTCTCTTGTATATTGTCATCAAGTTTCTAAACTTTTTCCTTGTCAATCACATCAAGAATGAATCTGTAATTTATAGCTCTCCACAATGAATTTTTTCTTTTTCCATCATTGAATTGTTTTTTGTATTACTAGCTTTATATGATTTTTATGCCAGATTGGGCCTTCGTCCTCCCCTTAAAAACAATAAGTCAAATTAGTTTGTACAAAAACATAAAAAAAATATTTGCAATTTTTTGGTAAAAATTAATTTTGATCTTGCAGCAAAAAAAAAAAAAAAAAAACATGACTGCGCAATCTGCCCGACGCCAACAATATAATGACGTTTATAAACTGTAGACACTGCAGTTGACCTAAGTTAGTTCGATCGAAAATCTGACTTTATGAACGTCGATAATGCAGTTCTAAGTTAGTTTGACGTTTATGAACTCACCCTATGTCAGGTCTGGGTTGATGAACTGTTTTGAGACTGCGTCGCTAACAGTATTTAGCGAATCTGTCCCAACCAAAAGAATTTTTTGTTTCGTGAAAATCTGGAGGCGATTTATCTCGGAGGGCGTCTCCCAGGTGATTTGGGACACTCCCGGGTAGGCTTGGTCTTCGTCTTGGTCACTCCGCGTGCCGACCGCCACATAGATGTGATGAAGCACAAGAGTGCTCCAAAACAGAGTAGGAAACTACAAAAGAGCGCGGCTGGGTGTTGTGTAAGTGCAAGTCGTATTTTTTGCACCTAGATTGGGATATTTGACCGAGTGGTGTCTGGAGAGATGAATGAATCAATGAATGTTGAGTCTTCGATTGCATTGTGTTTGATTGTCGGTGCGTTATTATTTGTCATGACACGGGGGTGGCTTAGCTTTAGCAAACTACAACCCACTGAAGTCCATAATTGATGTAAGATATCCCTTCACGATGAACTATTACATATATTATATAGTATTATACTATTCCATACCTATTCCTACTGCCCTACTGCGCTCGGTCAAATTGACCGGTAATTAAAAAAGTTATCAATTTTAATATTTAATGCAGACAATGATTGATTTATTGCTGAATGTACATATATATTGTAAAATAAAAATTTTCATGGAATTTCGTCCAATTATAAACTTAGAAAACTAAAATTTCATTTTTCCCTACATGAGAAACCAAACTTAATTTTAGGTATATCTAAAATTATTTATGAAAAAAAAAGAACAAATAAAACTAAACTTTTTTATACAGTGTTATGTATACATATATATATATTATTCGGCTTCCCTACATTGTTTACAAATTCTTCTAGTCTGAAATGTACATTTGCACACATATTTTTCGCAAATGTGGACGATGTTGGAAAAAGTTTTTTTTCTTGTGATTTTTTATATGCATCTCACCGAGCTCTGAAGCTAACGTTAATAAAAATTCCTACCTCGAAATATTTTCACCCAATGTTTCTTTATACAAAACTCAGGTATTTGTTCCAGTAGGGTCCAACATTTTGAAAAATATCTGAAGTGACCAATTAAAATTTTTCGACTTCACAGTGTATTTCATTATAAAATTTCTTAAAAATTTTTGGTCATTTTTGGCGATATTAAGGACCAACTGGATGTAGGGTATAGGTGCAGATCTCTCCTCAAAATTCGACGAATCGTGCCACGCGATATGCACTTTCACTAATGGTCTGAATGTTTTCGGCCGATCGTCCATAACGAAGTCTACGGATACGCCTCACATCGCCAACATTCCGATATTGCTTAAATTTGACCATTATTGCACGAATAATATAATATAACATAACTCCAAGTCAAATCTTCCAAGTCTTATGTCTGCAACAAAAAATTGCTCAAAAAACCTGTAAATAAAAGAGTTATTATTTTTTTTTACGTAGGAAAGAGAACCATCACTTTTCACTAAAATTTAATTCTTCCGATTCAGATTCATCGGCAAATTCCAAAAGCATTTGCACCGATTGACCTGTAAATAAAAGAGAAGAAGAAAATGAAAATGAACGGGGCAACGGTACATTAGATAGCTTTAAGAACTTAAAGACAACGCCTAATCAATGGTTCGAAAAATAATTTACTCGCGATGTGAATTTGATGCACAACAACACTGTACGATTTACATAAATCTGCAAACGGAAGAAAACAAAGAAACAAAAACGGGAAAACGGTATCTCAAAAATATTAATACGAGATAACTCGTAGCTGGCAACGGTTGTTTCCATTGTACATTGTACATATACATACATACATATGTAATCTAGACACCCACTTATATACAAGAAAAAAATCCCGCAATTAAAATTTCAATATTTCATAGAGAAACTGAGTTGGCGTACGGCGTACGCACTAGCATAACTTTCGTGGCAGTCAACGTGTTAAATGCATGACGTCTAGTGTTATGCCTGGATTCAGGAACGCACAAAATAAAAAAAAAGAGAAGGTACAAAGTCCCAGTCCCAGCCAGTATTAAGTCGAATCCTGGACTTCTAGCTTTACCATTAGAGATTAAGGAATATGAATGGATTGGTATAGTGTTTGATGGCACGCAACAAATTATTAAATTAGCGAATGTCCAATAACACACGACGAATTTATTTTAATAGCGAATGTTCAATAAAATACAACGAATATATTAAGAGTTAGGGTAGGACGAGAAGGTTCTGGCACGTTAACGGATATTGTCAAACGCTAAGAACATCCTTTTACAAATAAATTTCTATTTACACAAAATGTACTTTAATAAGATTTAAGCTTATACCAAAACAACTTTTAATAGTTAAATTATTTACCATATAAGAGTATATTATAAATTTATAAATAAAGAAAAAGTGACGACACATCCTACTCTGTAGGAGGTTCCGACTTTTAAGTAGGAGGTTTCATCGTGGTATCGGAGGTTACGTCATTTCGAAAAATTGTAAAGGTGCACAACATTTTTTATTTTATTTTTATTATCTATCCAAAAAACAATAAGACAAAAAACAAGAATTTCGGTAATTTTTTTGGTTGAAATAAATAAACTTAACTCAAATTTAGATATAAACAAAGTAAGAATGCGGTATATAATTTATGTAAATACATAGCAGATAGTTCATTTTGAGTTTCTTTTTTTAAATACTATATACGAAGCGGTTTTTTTTTATCTTTTTGTCATTAAATTGGAAATCAATGGAACATAATAAAAAAAAAAATTAACGCACATCCAAATCACCAAAGTGAAGATCAAAAGAGATTTTATTTTTGGACCTGGGTGTTCTCGGCAGGTCTTTCGGATTTGTCAATTTGAGCACTAAGTCAGATCTCATTGCCACTCCTGTATCGTCAACTACAGGTTCATAAAAAAGTTACTATTGTTTTGTCGACGATAATATTTGAAAAAATAACACACCACCGATTCCATATCGACTTTCTCAACTCTACCGACAAAAAAAATTAATTTTTTTTTTTCACCGAATTTGACTAGAACAAAGTCACCAATTTCAGCATTAACATCTTGGGAAAGCCTGACATTCTTGGTAGGCTCAACGTCTGCCTCTACATCACTATCCATACCAAATTCAAATTCAGATTGATCCGAATTCTATAGGTTTCGCTTCCGAAACAGCTAGTTCCATAAGCCAATTTTTTTCGGGTGTGTCTATAGATCCATCATTTAGAAACACTGTTTAGTTTTTTTTTCCGATTTGAATGCATTTTGGGGCAAGACCGAATCACTTTCGGTGTAAGGTGCTGATATGATTCATTTGAATTTCTCTGAACATTTCGATTTGGTGATGCAATTTTCACTGGGTTGTTCTCCAATTCTTCAATTTCTTAAAAATCAATGTCTTGGAAAATAGCATCATTCATCGGAAATATTCCAGTTTATAATGTTTTCCAGGGAAAATGCTTTCATTTATTCCAATTATAAGAGCCGGGTTATTGACAAGGTAGCTGTTGAATGCTGCTTTACGATATTTCTTAAATAGCACTGCTACATCGAGAGGTTGTGTGAAGTGGAAATGATAATAAAATAATGCCATTCTCCCTGCAAAAGATTATGGAATTGAGTCCACAATTCGTGATTATCCAACGAAACCATGAATGGATCTTCTATTGAACAACGGGTCTGCTTTACAAGATGCTCAAATACTTTCGGAAATCGGATCCAGGGACAGCACCCTCGAGAAATGCATTAGTCCTTTTTTTGGGATAAACAAATACTGGATGTACAATACATGGTTGGTAGCTGCATTAACTATTGTAAATATAGTTACTAATGTCCGCCTTTAAGGAGAAGCAACTTGTGAAACAGTCCTTTTTCCTTTTTCAGCAATGACCCGCGTTTGTGCGTTAATAAATACCTAAGTAAATAACTTAAAATTGAAAATGAAAATTACCTTTGGGGACTCTAGAACTGTTGCAATTCCAGTTTTGTCCAAATTATAAATTTTTTCAGGATCAAAGACATTTCTTAAATTTTCAAAGAATCCATGCACAGCGACTTTTGTGAAACCAAGAAGACGAACTGCGCTTATGGTATGGAGCCAAACTTTTCCAGTCATTTTATCCCGATTCCAATTTAATGAATGGTCAATCTGGTTCAGATTGATTCAGTTAGACCATGATGAAAACGTGAGCATTTTTTAAAACAATTCGCAGGCTCATTTTCTTGTTGCTTAGTTAGCATTTGAGAGCCTTTGTGTTTACTGTTGAACATATGGTCCAATGGGACAGAGCTAGAATCGTCTTTTTTTAATAGACGCGACATGTTTGTGGTTCTTTCTACGCCATATTTTTTGGCGGCACTTTAGCAGTCCCCTTCTTTTCGAGAAGAGATCTTACTGCTTCTTGCATGGCTTTCTCATTAATCAATGTCTTTTCAGGATACTTTCTTTTATAGATGGTTGGCATTTTCACTGAAAACTTATACCGTTTTAAAAAATCTACTAGATTAGTGAAATGAAGAGGTTTCGACAGTTTGACTAAACCGACTTACCAAAATATGTAGAAACCTCATCCAACGCATGACATTACATTAACGTTTTTAGAACGTTTATATTTTATTATTTACGTTATTAAAACACTATTGTTCAGTTTATTTAATTATCAACATATCAACATATTAAAATATTTAAAACAAAAAAAGCTATCACTGAACAGTATAAAGGAAAAATTAAGCTATACGTACATGTGGTGAATATAGGAAACTATCGTTCCTATTAAATTTAAAGGAAGCGAGAAATTTGAGTTTGACGAAACCTCCTCGCCTATAGTAATTTAATAATATAGATTTTATAGTTATAGAATTTTAGTATAATAATTTTGTATCAAGGATAATTTTGGGCTGAAAAACGCGAATATTGAGTTCGTTTGTAAAAAAAAAAAAAATTGTATCTGAGGGCGTGAGATAGAAAAGATGAATGCTTGTCTGTAGACGGTCTTAGTATTTAAGTAGAAAAAGAAAAATAAAACAAGTAAACAAATTCAAGTAAAAAATAATCGGTTTTATTCAAAGTTAATGTTCAATTTATTCTTTTACATGATACTGTTTAAAGCAGTTCTTTGCTTTGGAGAAACACAAATGAATATTGCATTTTGTACAAAACGTGTGTGTCCCAGATTTGTTGTATAATTTACACGATTTGTTCAAACCCCATTCAGGGAAATGTCCTAATTCATTAAATCTCACACTTTTATTTCTTGTTTATACTCTTCGAGTATAGCCTTCCAACGTTTCATCATTGTTGTTCGTGTTTTTGTTGCGTAGAGCATAGGTTAAAGCCTGGTGATCTGTAAATTTTTTTAATTTTGTTTGTCCGTAGAGGCAATTCCTTAGTGATAGCTCATACGATAGCCAGCATTTCCTTCTCATTAGCGGCATAGTGCTATTCCGCTTTATTGTGAGTTCGGGAGATGAAAGTTATCGGCTTATTATCTTGCGATAATACAGCTCCAATAGCGTAATCCGACGCATATGTTGTTTCATGGAATTCCTTGCTACAGTCTGGGTAGATTAAAACAACGCCATCAGGAATAAGAGAGTGTTTGATTTTATTAAATGCTTCTTTAGCTGCTTCATCGAAATGAATAAGTTTTTTACTTGATGTTGTTTTAGATACTCGTCCATCCTCCCCTTTTAGAAGGGATGTAAGGGGTTTTGCCAGCTTGGAGTAATCTTTAATAAATCTGCGGTAAAATTCCGACAGATCAAGAAATTATCGCAAGTCTTTAAGAGTTTTTGGGTATGGAAACTTTGCTTTGACTTCTACTTTAATGCGCTTAGCCTTAATACCACCCGAAGAAACTATAAAACTCTAAAATTCTACTTCTGTCTTCTAAAATTCACACTTGTCTAATTGGACTCTTAAATTAGTTTATCAATTGTTTTGAAGACTTTGTCTAGATTCTGGAAGTGAGTTTCAACATCTTTACTAAAAACGAAAATGTCGTCGATATATACGTAGCAAATGTTGCCAATATACTCCCGTAATATATTGTCTAAAGCTTGCTGGGAATGAAGTTCTTTCGATGTCACCCTTTTGGAGAGGAATGTGGTTTAAACCGCTTTTATGGTCGAGCACCGAAAAGTATTTATTTTCCCTAATTGAGCTAGGACTTCATTCGTTTCAAGAATTAGATAACGATCAGAAATCGTTCCCGAATTATGGTTCATGTGGACAGCAACCATGCGGTATTTTTTTTTCACCGATGGCGTCCGCTTTCTTCGGTACAATCCATACAGGAGAATTGTACGGGAATCGTGAAGGTCGGATGATTCCATCATCCAGCAATTGTTCTATTTGTTTGTCTATTTCCGCTTTTAATGACATGTAGTAAGGATAGTGTTTCGAATTGACAATATCGTCAGTAGTTTGGTTCACCAAACAAGCTATAATGGTTAGCAACTAAGGCATTCAGTCTATCTTTTTGTTCTTGAAGCATATTACTTATTCTGATGATTCAGAGATTTGTTGCTTTAATTTGACTTTGACGGTTTTTATTTAAGAGCATGTAATTTTCTTTTGCGAAAATTATGGCAGACATTTTCCTGAGTCTATCGTTTCCGAGAATAGCGTGGAACGATTTTAAAGATGGTAAAAGAAAAAATTTAATTTTTTTTTTTATCTGGTCCAAAGAGATATATTAGAGTATTATGGCTTATTTTGATATTTCCACAAATAGAGTTAGCGAAAAAGTTTTTTTTTTTTTTTTGGTTAGGAATGGGGTTAAGGACAAGGTTGGGTTGTAAGTAATTTTTATTGGAACCATTGTCCACTAAGAATTTAAGTATTCGGGTATCCTTCGTCCTGCACTCAAAGTACGGTAAGGACGAGTTTGTTTTCGATTCCGCTCTGTTGGTGAATAATATCACCTTGTTGATCCGTCATAGCGGAAATCATGTCATTGTATTAATTGTCAATTTCACTTTGACAATTATCGGTGTGTGTGTTTCTGGGACTTGGAATTCAGTTTGACGTAGTCCTTCCGAAGCGTCTACGTGAAAGTTTCTTCGCATCTTACTTGGTAGGACATACTGTTGTGATTCTCCTGCGACCATTGTCAATTTATTGGCAGGTGGCCAATTTTTTGCTTGTGTCCTGTTGACGTAATTAACATTATTCGTCTTAGTTATTTTTATTAGTAATATCCATAGGTCTTGCAGGTGGTTTTGGTGCTGAAATAATCGTATTTGGTGGTTGTTGTGTTTGGTTTTGGGTTATGAGGGTTTTGTCGATGAGTAGGTGAATAATTTAGGTGATAATTAGTAGGATACTTTGGTAGATAAATAGGTCTCAGGGGTAGTAGAAACTGGTTATGTCGAGGTTGGAGTGAAAATTGTTAAGGCATTTTGCGGTATGAATGCAGCCCGAGGATAAAATAGTTGACTCTTGCGAGGAGGAATTGATGGAGTTGGTGGTGATTTCCTGTTTGGACCGGTACTATAGTGCGCGTAGTTAGCTCTAAACTGCTGATTTTCGAGCTTAATGCAGTCGGCAGATCTGCTGGTTCCCTTATACCGAGGTGCCTTGGCAAGCCTCCTTTGAGACCCTTTATTAAGGTATGTAGTTTATTGGTAGATTCATGCTCGAAACTTTGTTTAATATCAGTGAGAGATGATTATACACCTACGATGTGAGTAAAATCACTCGAACATAAGATTGACAGTGTATGTGTGATATATTAGAAAAACATAAACAATACACAAAAATTGAGAAAACACAAATGGAAATGATAACTTGTTAGACAACGTAGATTATAATTACCCTATAACTTTCGTGGTTTTAGTGATAGCAAATTATATGAGTAAAAACACTGAACTTTAATTGTTTATGTTTCAATATGAGGTCAATGCGGAAAAACTGGGACAATTTTTGCTCAAGCATAAGCCCTCTATTGGCAAGCCTTAAAATTATTGTTGTAATGGAAATAAATATTAAGAAGGAAAACAACAAACATTATACAATAGACGGCTACAATTCAGAATATATAAGCAAAAGTAAACAAAGCCATATAGCAAGGCAAAAAAATATAAATATGGTGTTAATGGGTGACATGAACATTAATATTCAGGATCATAATCAAATTCACGCGAGAAACTATTTAGAAATTTTGGCACCCAATAGTTTAGTTAACATTATAAAAGAAGACACAAGGGTTGATTTTAATTGAGGATCACCAACGCTGATTGACCATATAGCTGTCAACTTAAAAGATAGACAAATAGTTTCAGCAGTCATTGAGAGCGACGTTTCTAACCACTACCCGGCGGTTTACGGACACTCGACCCATGCAGCAGTGAGTTCCCATTTGATAGAGCACCTCACTTAAAAAACAACTTGGTGGACGAAAAAATATACCTAACAAATTGGGAAACACTAATGATAGACCAAAACGCGGAGGTAACTTAGAGCTAGTTATAAACGACTAAAATTGTGACTGTTGCTATTGTGTTTCATCTGCGATATGAACTCGGCGACGTTCACAGCAAAAATGGCGAACATCGAAGTCAAAGAACACAACAAAATTAAATTTTTAGCCAACAGCGAACGGCTCGCGAAACAGCCCCTACACGAGAAAAACATAGCAAACACGAGCAAGTTCGGCAGAATTCCGCGACTTTCTTGAAGTGAAAACACAAAAATAATTTTTGTAAACATGTAGTTACAAACATTTTTGCGCAAAAAGAATGACGTTTATAAGCTGTGAAGATTGTAAATTTAGTGAAAAGTCGTCTTCTCTAATTGAGATTGTTCAAAAAAGTGTGCAAAGATATGGGAAGTCAATACGAATCGATTCTTCTTCATACTGAAATCCGATGGCTTTCCAGAGGAAAAGCTTTATTTAAGATATTTTAACTTCGTGATGAGTTGAAAGTTTTCCAGCTGGACAAAAGTATATCTTCATTTGCAAACCTTTTTGATGTCTTGCTTTGTAAGCAATAAATTACAAAATTAGCTTATCTTGCACACATTTTTGGAAACATCGTCGAAACTGCTACATCTTTGCAGCGAAAATCCATAACAGTATTTTTTTACGAGAGACAAACTGGCAGCTTTAAAAAGAAAAATTCATTTCCGGCTTACCTGTGTACAAAAGAACAATGTTAAATGTTTTCCAGTTTTACATGAGTTCTTGCAATTAAACATGCTATAATTATATGTATTTGATTCTGTATCATTAAACGAATTTTGGGTTGGCATTAAGAGTGAATACCCTGAACTTGCCAAGAAGGCTATATTAAATTTGCTTCCTTTTGTTTCAACATAATGCTGTGAAGCAAGCTTTTCAGCGTATACGTATGCAAAAACTAAATGCAGATCGAGATTGGACGCTGCCCCAGATATGCAAATACAGCTTTCTGACATAGAAGTCGATTCTAAAACAATTATAAATTAAACAATGAAACAGCTTCATTCTTCACACTAACCTTGCTAACATATCTTAAATAAAAAAAAAAAAAAAAAAAAGATTTTGAAATGTGTTGTTTTTCATTTATTGCTATCGTTAAGAGTTGGGGTTCCGAAACATATTTGGGCCTTGCTTAGGGTTCGAAAGCTTAAAAAGTTTGGGAACCGCTAGTGTAGGGCTACCTTTAGCGATGTATTCTTAATAAGCATGTGACCAGAGTTGTAAAAGAATGCAATCATTTTTGATTGCAGTCACCGAGAAAACTTCTATGCATTAACTTCAATCACGTAAATTCAATAATACACTTTAACTTCAAAACATGAAATCACCATTCATTTTGAAATCATAGATCGGTAATTCATTTTAGTGAATTCAATGATTGAATTCATTTGAATATAATGCATATGTATGTAGAATCTTAAATGAACGCGATGTCATCCACATACAGAAGCAATCTTATATTAGCTTCACTGAATACAAAATATAAATAAAAAAGTAATGGGGATAGAAGGCATTCTTGTTTTACACCCGATATTGTTTCAAACCACTCCAAAAGTTCCCCACCCATCCATACTGCAGATTTTGTATTACTATAGATACTTTCGATAAGATTTACTATTTTTGTTGATACTCCAATATTGTGTAGTTCAAAAATCTTTTTTTTTTCTTGGTACTTTATCGAAAGCTGCTCTAAAATCCACTGAGACTGCATACACATTTTTCTTTTCTTGAAGTTTTAAATGGGCTATTGAAGCTAAATTGTATATATTGTCCACAGTGGAGTATTTCCATCTAAAACCCGCCTGGTATTCTGTCATAATTCCATACTTCGCAATCCAGAGAGATAATTTTTCGTTTAGTAATCCCATCATCACTTTAGCAATACAATTCATAAACGAGATTCTACGATAGCCACATGTTTGATTAACATTGTCTATTTTGAATATAGGAAACACTATACTTGTTATGAATGTATCATTCACTTTACCTCTTTCCAAAATTCTATTATAAGCTTATACTAGTACGCCCAAAAACTCATTTGTTGCATTTTTTAAAAATTTGTATGATATTCGGTCTTCCCCAGAAGCCTTATTTAGTTTGACCTTTCTTAAAGTTTGTTTCTCTTCCTCCATTGATGTAGGTTTATTCAAGTCTTCATCTTCAATAAGCATAGGTGCATACTGAACGTCATTTGCCAATTGTGAGGGAATGAAAATAAACCTTAAGCTTTGAAGCTGCAATCTCACTGTTCAACTGATAGCTTTGGTTTCTTATTTCCTTTGCTAGTTTTCACCACTCCTTGCTATCTCTTATCGTATTGATTTTGTAATTGACTTGTTGGTAGTATGTGAGTTTTTTGTCATTACATATACGTTTGTAGTTTTTATTTGCTTCTAGATATATAACCTTGTCTTCTAAATTCATTGTACTTTTGTATATACCATATTTAGCTGATTAAATGACTTTTTCCTTGGTATGTGGCAATCTACACCGTATCATTTACATTTAGCTGTATAAATCGGTGTAGCGCCAAGTTCCTTTTTTGTAGATACCTTTATAACATCGCTTATGTGTTGCAGTTCAATTATTTCCTGTTTGTTTCTTAAGTTGTTCAGTTTTTTATTTAATTTAGCTTGATACTGTTGCTTTTGTGCCTCTTTCCAAACTAATTTCGGCAGCAAGTTTGGTCTTCGCTTGAAAGATGTTCCAAACATAAAATTTAATTTGACAGGTAGATGATCAGACCGTGTTTCGTTGTCTACTAGGCAGTTCTGAACATACCCTAACATAACTTGGAATATAGAACAAATGTCACTTACAGATTCCCCAATGTTATTGATGAAAGTGATGTGGCCTTTATAAGTCCATAATTGTTGCAAAATTCTAAGTATCGTCGGCCCTTTGAATTTATTACTTAATCTTTTGAGGGCCTTCTATCAGTGCCAACAGCAAACTCTTTTCTGTAGAATCCCTCTAAAGTCTGCTACAATTCACCTATTCGAGCATTGACATCTCCAATAACACCGGATAATGTATTTCGTTTTCTATAAAATATTTTAAAACTAAATCAAATTCAACTTCCCAATTGATTCCCTTTATGTACGAGTATAGTGGTATCAATGTAATCGTAAATGTAAAGGTTTCTGAAACTATTTTAATTAAATCTACTCCACTTTCCCTTAAAAACGTGTGATGCACTTTACTTTTGGTCAAATCCTTTTTTATGCCATATACACATCCTCCAATTGCTCTACCAAAACTACTGTTTCGAATTGTAGGTTTCCAAAGCAAATCAAATCTATTAAAGAACTTTCTAAACCGATCCACTCTTTCTTCCACGACATGAGTTTGTAACAATAAAAACATATCAAAGGTTCTGACATATTCAAAGAAACTTAGGTATAGGTATTTATGTTATTTTCCAAGCCATTATATTGTAGGAAACTATTTTTAAATTTTCAACTATATAAGTTTTATTATTTTTAATGGCTTTGGGCTTTTTCGTTATAATTTTATCGGTATTCTTAATTCTTTTAAACTTTTTACTACTACAGACCTCTACAAGTTGTTTTGCACTAATTCTAGATACAATACTTTTATATTCTAAGTTAATGTTACCTATTGCCTCACCATATATATTTTTTAGCACCTCTTCCCCTTTTTGTTGGCCCCAAATCAGTTCCTGTTTACCGTTCCAATAAAACCATTGATTGTTTAATCTCATCCTGTACTTCCGAACGCTGATAGGTTGAGTTTTGTTTACAGATAAAATATCATAATATTGGGTCATGTAAAAAGTCTCCGCGATTTTTTGGTACATTTTTGAAAAAAAAAAATTTTCTTTATTAAAAATCAATTTTAATCAAGTACATATTGGCCATTATTATCTATGACCTTTTGCCATTTACCGGATAGCTTCATAATTCCATCGGTGTAGAACTTCTGTGGTTTATCAGCGAAAAACTTGGCCAAGTGATTTTCAGCGGTTCTTCGGTCGGCCAATTTTTTACTATCAAGAGAGTTTTGCAAATCAGAGGGTGCAAGGTCCGGGCTGACGGTGGATGCTTCAAAACTTCCCAATCAAGCTCCATCAATTTGTTCCGTGTTATCATATATGTGTGTTGCCTAGCATTGTCATGATGGAAGACATGACATGTGTTGGAAAATTCTGGTCGCTCTTTCTTGAAAGCTTCTTTCAAGCGGTCGAATCGTGCACAGTAGAGGATCGAATTGACCGTTTCGCCACGTTCTAGCAGCTCATAATAGACAATTCCCTTCCAATCCCACCAAACAATCAACATAATCTTGTTTGCCGTCAATCCAGGTTTTGAAGTCGTTTGTGGTCGGTCACCGGCCTTTGACCATGATCGCTTGGATATTGGATATTCTCGCATTTAATTCATTTTTCATCGCCCGTAATAAATCGCTTCAAAAATGGTTCCGTTTCGTTATGTTTCAGCAGCGTTTCACTGATGGTTATTCGGTCAATTAAATTTCTTTGCGTTAATTCATGTGGCACACAACCTACGAGCGTCTTTGAGTAGCCTGCTCATTTTAGATGATTCCAAACTATCATACGGTTGATGTTTAGTGTATAGTATATAAACTATGTTTTCATTGTTACGACTTTATGGTCAGCAAATTCCAACACTTCGTCTAAATTAATATTGTATATGGAATATTTTCTCTTTTGAATAAGGTTTCAGTTATATTTATTTCATTGTTTGTTAAAATATATGAGCTTACGATTTTGGCCTTTGCCCAATGAATTGCAATTACAATTTCCGGGGTTAATTCTGAGTGAGTGGAGTTAGTGTAGTCCAAAATTTGAAAATAACCAGTGCTCGAAGGCATGAGGCACTGTATAAGTGAATTAACTCTTTATTAAACTTTTATGACTTTGTTATAGCAGTAGAGTTCTTGTTTTTTTGGTACTATTTCCTACTAAATAGTGCTGTAAAGGGTTTTTCTTTTTATGATACTCTAAGTCAGCTGTTTGTTTGTCTTTGAGTTTATTCATGGTTTTTTGTCTTCAAGTTTTTCTGGTTCTTTAAATAGGTGTCTTGTTATGTCTAATTATGTCTGTTGGTTTTTTCCCTGTTGTTGAATGAATGGAGTTGTATTCGAGAATTGATTTATCAAGAAGTTTCGGATTTGAAGTAATGCATTAGTTCAGAGAGAGTAGAGTGAAATCTCCCGATTTGTTTGTTGACGGCACTGGTGTACGGTGGTGAGTTATGTTTTCATGCCAGCGGTTTGACATAAAAAAACACTTTTTTTTTCTTTTTATTTCTTTATTACAATAAAATATAAAAACTTAAAATTAGGACGAGAAACTTGAATTGAACTTTAGTGCGAGGGAAAAGCACGAACTTAATCTTTCTGCGAGTTGTCAAGAAGAGAACCACTGACTGAATTTTCTGCATGTACTTAAAGCATAAAACTGTTGACACAGCTTTTCCGATGAGCACAGGTTCGTCTGTGGGAAAGGAATGCGAAGGTTGGTGAAGGTTTTATATTTACCGGAGCTAAGTAGAAGCGTCTGTGAAAATGATCCGCGTATCGTTGATCATGCATTTTGCGCGTGGTTGGAGTATAGTACATGTGAAAGGAGATAGGGTTAAGAGGTGGAGAACGGAAGTGAAGTCTCCGACGTAACTGGTGCCTTGACCACTTTAATGTTAAAAAAGCTTTCAAGCATGAATAAGATGGAATTTGAGTTTACCGATTTTTCATTATTTACTCAGGGACTCCAAAGGATAGTATAGGTTCCCTTAATAGTTGCATTATATCTTCTCCAGATCTAGATATAAGAATTTTAGCTAAAGCGTATGTAGGAAATGGCAGTTAGGATGATACATTTGTCTGTAAAATATATGAACAATATGGCTTGGGTATTGGGGTATTGATGTTGCCTAAAGAACGGGCTTATAAGGGTGTCAGTCGTATTTGTGCAATTTGCATGTTTGGCAAAGCTTTACGATTTTTTCTATCTTGGCTCTCTTTTGCGGAAAAAAGGATTTTTGCAGTATCTTGATCGTATCAGGTTTCTGTAATTACGTGGCGATGGTAGGTTGGAAAAATCATTTCGAATTTGTGTGATGTAGCGTTACCAATGTTAAAATGATTTGGTTTTTAAAAACATTGAGAGTTTCTTCAGCCATTTGTATTAAATTTTGTCCAGAACTCTCATCACTGTGTTGTGTTCCTCTTAAAGAATTTACTTGAGTATTTCGAGGTGGTCTCGATAGTGCATAAGCAACGTCGTTGGATTTCCCAGGCTTATAGTTTAACTCGTAATTTTACTCTTCGAGTATAGCCTTCCAACGCTTTATTTTGTTGTTGGTATTTTTGTTACTTAAATAGTGCGTAAGGGACCGTACAGGTAATTTCGAAGGTCTTTAAAGCCCAAACTATAGTCAGCATCTCTTTCTCATTGGCGGCATATTTCTCTTCGGTCTTGCTAAGTGTTCGTGATATAAATGTTATGGGTTTGTCCCCTTGAGACAATACAGCACCTAGTTCTAGCATCTGTTCTTTATCTACATCAGGAAAACTAAGTACAAAATCTTCTGAAATCAATGAATTTTTGATTTAGTTATAGACTTCTTTTGCATCGCGATTCAAAGTAAAAAGTTTCTTGTTTAATGCTGTTTTGGACGTACGTCGGTCCTCCCTCCTTAAAAAGGATGTCAGGGGTTTTGTAAGCTTCGCATAATCCATGATAAATCTGCGGTAAGAATCTGACATATCAAGAAAGGAACGTAAGTCTCTTAATGCTCTTGGAAGCGGAAATTTGTCGATTGCTTCTATTTTCTTGGTTTTGCTTTAATTCCGTTCGATTAGATATGTTAATGAGTCCTAGAAATTTGACTTCAGATTTTAGAAATTTAATAATTTAATTTAAAAATTTTACATTTGATTTCATTCCAAAAAGATTAAGTATATAATATTTCCGCCTATTGAGTTAGCGTAAAAACTTTGTTTATTAGGGATAGGAGTTTTTACCAAGCTGGGTTGGAGGTAATTTTTATTCGAGCCGGTGTCAACAAGGAATTTTAAAATGTTATTGTCTGTCGTCCTGCACTCAAAATAAGGCAAGGACGAATTCGTCAGCCTAAAAAATGGACGTCGACAAAGTTGGTAGGTTCGTCAGACTGTTCTGGATAAGTTTCAAAACTTGGAGGTTCATCGAGAAGTTGCCATTTGCTCGACTAAAGATTCACATACATCCATGGATGTCGTTTCCAAGGTCGTTTCCTTGTGGTCTATTCGTTTTGGTGCTTGCATCCATTGGTTCTGCTTGTGGTTGTGGGTTTTGACTGAAGGTATTATTTGCCTGAACTCTTTGTTGCGGAATGGGGTACTGAGGGTATGAAGGTTGGAAATTGTTGTTGGTTAGTTGGTCTACAAGGAGGTACTGGTGGAGCAAGGTTTGGTCTCCTAAGTGCGTTATTACTGTGAGTGGCCTGCTGTACTCTAAAACACTAGTTCTCGAGTTTTTGGCAAAGGTAAAGGGCTTGTGGGAGATCTGCTGGTTGCCTTATGCATCTGCGGAGACATCCATGCTAGATATTTTGTTCATTATATAAGGGTAAGACGCGAATAAACTGATTGATAATATACACCCCTATCGTAGAATACCTCGGGGGGAACGTTTCACTCAAATTCACAACTTATGATCGTTGAATACGTTCGAAGTGAATGTTTCACTTGTCGGTAAGATGAATGCGTTTTGAGGCCATCGTAGAAAACATTCGAATTAAAAATCCCCATAAAAACCTTAATATTTCTTAAACTCAGAGTTCTGGGATGACCTTAGGCACAACCTTAACAGCTTAGCAACGTCAACAAAGGAGGTAGCGGAGTGTAAAAAAGGAAAATGTTTTGAAAGTAAGATGTTATATTTTTCATGTCAACAATCATATGTATGTATTTATATATATTTAAGGTTTGGAGTGACCACAAGTCGAAGGAGTTGAAGAAGTAGCTCTCTTTAAATAATAGTTTTAAGTTTTAAGAACAAACATAAAGTGCCTATATATATTTTTCCTTATTGTGATAATTTTTTTCTTACTCTTTGAATGTTAACTTTTGTTATCAGTTTTAAGAATGATAACATAATTTCCAATTTAATTTCAGCTGCTCTGTTTGCAAACTGTTGTGAAGACGGTGTATATTAGTCGTTTTCATCTTCGTCTTCATTCTTCTGGTTCTTCTGATTCATCCCAAAATGTTCTGAATTGCATGCAAGTATTGTGTAGAGCACAACAAACATTTATGATTTGTGCTGGTTTTTAGGTTCATAGTACATTGCCCTAACAACGAAATCTGTTTTAAAGGACTCCAATCGTCCTTTCTACAATATTTCGTTTTTTGCTATGTTGTTGATTAAATAAATTATCTGGAGAATTCATAGCTACTGATCGAAACGGCGTTAGGAGCCATGAAAGATTAGCATACCCGGAATCGGCTATAAGGAAGAAATATTCATGGTTGATATAAAAGTAGATGCGTGGAAAGAAAATTACCCAAAATTCTAGTATTTCTGTCTCCCTTATGGTAATTGCTACAAAAATAAGTGCTGACTGACTGACTGCTGACATATGAATGAATGAATGAGTCATGGTTGGAGCCTGGATTTGTTGCATCCACACATTTAATCCACTGCGTATTGTCGCAAATCTGCACGTAAGGAAACAGAACATGATTATTTCAAGAAAAAAAAAAGTTCTTCAAATCACTTACCAGCATAGTATTTATACTGTAAAATCCTTTCCAATTATAATATAAATATCTATTATGCGATTGAATCTTGATGGCAATATGCGTTCCATCAACACACATTACCACTCCTGGGATTCGACATTTGTCGTAAAAATATCTTTTTGCTTCAATTTTTTCCTTGTCGCTCATTTTTAGTTTAATCCATTTGGGGCATAGTTTTCTTTCGGGAATGTCCAGACTTCTGAAAACGTTGATTGCGCTATGCATATATTGTAGTCTCTACCGGCACCATATTGATAGTTTCCTTCACTAAAGAATCGTAAGCAAGCTGCTAATTTAATTTTTGGAGACAGTGAAAATAACTTCGAGCTCGGATTAATCTCTGTTTTTAAGACATCCAAAACATGAAAATGCTACTTTATTCAGACGAAAGGCTTTAACAAATAAAATATAATTAGCACTTAATAAAAAGAATAAAGTTTTGAATTTCAGAAAACTTACGCCAAATCTGGAAGTTCCATAATATCTTCTGCAGCTCTTTTTTCTGTTAGAAGCTCCTTTGTCATCATTATCAAATGCATTCAAGTATAAGCCTGTACTATCCATTTTTCTTACTTCACTTATTTATTTGGCTTGCTCAATTTAAATTTGAAATTTTTTCCAGCATTAATTGCTGTCACGGCATATTCTACGATAGGGGTGATTGTTCCGTCGTATTATTACCCTAAACTAGAGTAGTGAGTTGGTACTCTAACGTATCTACATCACGCTTATCCGCGTAGTGTGCTATCAGGCACTTTGAGATACATTGCCAATTGAATGGGGCAATTTCCCTTTTGTTTTCTACTCGGGTATTCTGTCCACATTCCTTCGTGGTTTATGTTATTAGATCAATCGATCCAAATGACGAACACTTCTGTGGGTTTTGACCCGTAACACAGAACACTAGTAAAAGTTCACAAGGTCACAAGGCGGATCAAGCTTTTAAGGTCTTTTACCGCACTTACACGAATTTGGGCGAGCTACTTAAGGTCGATGAAATTCATGTTATGAACTTTTTGATAAATTTAAACAAGAGCTACTTGACGTCTTTCTCGAATCTATACCGATTACCGAAATCTACTTTTTAAGCTTCTTAAGGCTAACTTTTAGATTTCTTGTACTGTCGTGTTACCGTGCCAACCAAGTTGGGCGCAATTAAATCAAATTATATTTTGATTTATTAAAAAAAAAAAAAACTTTATTGGTTCACATTTAACTTAGAACTGACTTAATCAAATTTTAAAATTTTTCTTTACATCTTCGGCTTGCAAAGGTGTATAGTAAGAACGGATGTTTCCCAGACGCTAAATCATCAGTTTCCACGATTCACCTGTGCTTGATAGTTGATTCTAGTTTGCAATTTATTGAAGTCGTGTTTGAAAAGTGCTGATACTGAGTTATGTTGAACTTATTGAAGTCAATGCTGCTTTGTTATTTTTGTTGATGTTGTTTTTAGTGTTGTCAGTGTAACTTGCGTTAACTTGTACAAAGTACATATATATGGAAACGTTTACATAAATGTACATACCAATCTATGTATGAGGTAAAAAATAAGTTCCAAGCAATCTCGTGCGAATAATTAGCCTCAAAGTTTTTTTTTTTTTTTTTTTTTTGTTAATTATTTTATTGTTCAGAAATTCATAAAACATACCTCCTTTATGATTTTAAAAAACTTCTCCGAAAATATTAGATTTTCGGTATTAGTAAGCTCCTTTGCCTGGCCTGGAGTCATTGACAATAGAGATGTTCCTAAGTCCACAATTCCATCAGGTGTAAATGATGATGTATAAACACGTTCTTGGCGTTTCACATCACTACCAATATCACAATCCGGTAAAGATCTCTAATTTTAAAGATTGATAAATTGGGAGAGTACGTTGGATGAACATCCTGGTCGTCGGAAGAAAAATCACCACTTGAATTCATAGTTTTACACTCCACTTCACTTCAATTTGAAACTTCTTCTCACGCAACAGCCAGATTACTAAAGTTTAATTTTTTTTTTTTTCACTTTACTGAACCGACAATTGTAATGGTCTGTCTCTTAACTGAAGCGTAAACAATGATCGCGGTTCTGTTAAATATCATAAAAAAAAAAAAATTAATAGCATAAAAATAATTACCGAAAATACCTGCCCTGAGTTCATTTACAGAATAGATAGCTTGCGATAGTACGAAATATTTGAAACCTTTTTGATTAGTTTGGCCGAAATAAGAAGAGATCTTTACTGCTTAGCAGAACTATCTACATTGTGATTTAATTTAAATCAATTAATTGTTTTGCAATCAACTACTTGTGACCGTTGTATGGTATATCAGAATGCGAACAAATTGTCCTTATATTTGAAGAATATAAAGACGATTACGATATTAACAATGAATGATCCGTGTGAAGCCGTTTTGCCACAGACTTCATACAAATCCATAAACATTCATTTCGTATTTGTTCTTTGCGGAGTAAACCTGTCAAATAAGAGTGCGGATATTTTATCTCTGATGGTGGTACACATATGTACGAAAAGAAAGCAAAAAGTAAACAACGTGAGTGGATGCAAGAATGGCTCCAAGAAAGACAGGAATATTCACACGTGATTTTGCTTAATAAATAAGAAGTGATTGCTCCAAAATATTTTAAAAATTTCCTTCGAATGGATTCAAAGACATATATGGAATTATTAAGCCTAGTAACTCCATTAATAGAAAAGAAAGACACATGTATGTGGGCCGCAATTACAGTCAATAAGAGATAATAAGCAACTTTGAGATTTCTTTCTTTCGGAGGAAGTTTTGAAGATCTTAAATATTTGACGCTCATTTCTCCGCAAAGCCTGGGATTTATAATAATTGAAACATGTGAAGCGATAATATCATCATTAAAAGAATTTTTTCAAGTAAGTAAACAATTTATTTAGTAAGAAATAATATAGTATTGGTCGTTTAAGTATATTTATGTTTAATTATTGAAACTTCCTCCTATTAAACAAATCTTGAAAAGACCTGTTTTATTGCCTTATCTGTACAAGCTCTTCTCTGACATATCCTGCTTGCGGTTCTGTCAATATTGGTGCAAACACTGGCAAATTACCAGTGGGTGTTGGGCTGTGTGAGCTTCAAATATAATACGTCTGTTGACTACTGGAAGGCGTGGAACCTGCAAAATTTTGTCTTTCAAGATTCAAGCTGCTGCTATAGGACAGATTGCCAAATTGGGCGTGCATCAATGTTTCGTCGATAATGAGTTTTGAATACAATTGTTGGTAAGGGTTTACTTTACGAAACATCAATCCCCATCGTTCTCCGAACACGTTAGCAACGTCTCTTTGGCGATTCCCTTGTTGTTCTAAATGATCTACAGCTTTTTGTAGAAAATTCTGTTCTAAATCGATTCTTAGATTCTCTAGGATCTAGGATTTTTAGATTCTCTAGGAGGCTGAAAAGATAAATTTTCAAAATTCATTTATTAACTTTATTTACTATTTTATTCATGAATTTTATGCTTCTATATTTTAGATTCCAAAAACTGCAAAAGAATAGAAGGAAACTGCAGCCGAGTTTGAAAGAAAATGGAATTTTAATAATTGCATTGGAGCCATAGACGGAAAGCATGTCCATATTAAAAAAACCAACAAAATCCGGTTGTTTTTACTTCAATTATAAAAAAAAGTTTTAGTAAATTCCTGATAGCCATAGTAAATGCAAACTGTGAGTTTATGGCTGTGGAAGTTGGGGCAAATGCAGGTGTTTTTGGGCAGTGTAAGTTCAAACAACAATATGATGCAGGAGTGTTAAATATACCAAGCCCAGAAAAACTTGAACTCAGTGACGATTTGTTTCCATTTGTACTTGTGAGAGACGACGCATTTCCGTTACTTGAAAATTTAATGAAACCCTACAGCCGCAACGAATTGACAAATGAGGACCAAATATTTAATTATCGGTTGTCAAGAGCTAGACGCGTTGTAGAAAATGCATTTGGAATTTTAGCAAATCGATTTAGAGTTCTTTTGACCAATATCAATTTGAGTCCAGAGAAAGCATCTATTATAACTCTTACTTGCTGCTACTTCCACAATTTTTTGAAGAAGAAAAGTCCATCAATCTATTTTCAAAGAAGTGTTGAAGATGAGGACATTGCCATGACCAATTTGGGACCCATTAAATGTGGAAATGCAACAAATAATGCAAAAAACACAAGAGATAAATTTCGCAACTATTTCAACTCCGTCGGTGAAGTGCTTTGGCAAAGAAAGTTTTCATAACTCCCTTCAAATTTCAAAATAGTATTTCCACATATTGTTAAAGTAATTATCTGTACTAAGTTTAAATAAAATTCAATTCTTCCGCAAACTCAACTCTCGTTTTATTTCATGTTTTTTTTTTTTAATTTTTTTATTTAGATTTTCCTTGAGTTTGCGTCTCCTGGTCTCTTAAAAAATCTAGCAAATCAAAATACCAAAATTGTGGAACATACACATCATCGGTACCGGCTCCAGACCTTTCACTTATTGTTTTAGCAAGTTCCCGCTTGTAGGAGCTTCTCAAAGTTCACTTTTTTCTAAACTACATCTAAGGTCACGTTTTCGTCCACTTCTTTATATTTCTCCACCAAAATAGCCCACGATTTATTTTTTTCGATTTTGTTCCTGTAAGTGTCGGTTTTAGTTTCCCACAATGCAGGCTGGGAGCGAAAAACCTATATAAAATCACTTAAAAATGTTCTGTTTATCGTTGCCATTGACCCGCACTCCATGAAATACACCACTCAAATGACAGAAAATTCGCATACAACGCCACAGACCTCATGCTCGTTCGTGCACGAATCCACAAAATTGAAATTTTTCAATTTCTTTGGATCGGTGTGACAACAGCGCCATAGACGGCAAATATTACCTCAAACACATACAGATCCACGCACATGTATGAAATCTATGGGCTACTTTGTTCACGGACAACAGCACAACTAAGGTAGCCCATAACATGTGGTAACCTGAATAGATGCAACCTCTGACAATATGTTTGTCTACGTGCCCAATCCATGCGAACATGTGTAGTTGGTGCATTGATGGGTATTGTGATGTGTCAAGTTCCAGTTGTTGCTAAGCGCAAATTTAGTTGTAACTAGCACAGTCGGTAGGATGGTATGTTTATTTATCTCCTGTATCTTAAGCGTCCGTACTCATGTCATGACACCACATATACATATATGCAGACGCATATGACACGTGACACGTTTTTGACAAAATTTTCATCCTGCAATTTTCATTCCATTATCGCTTTGGCTCCCGGGAAGATGTATTTCTCCTCTGGTTTTTCACTCAAATCTGCACTTTTACCGGTAGATGACGATGTTGACGGATGTGCTGGTGCCGGTGGTTTGTCTGATATTGTATCCGGTCTTGAGTCTTTCGCTAAAAAACGGTTTTCGGTTGGGATTACGATCAATGGTGTAACCGCCAGAGCTTAAACCACGAGGGTTCTTTCCCCTATCACGTCCCGTGGACGTACCTCGCGAGCTGCCAGCTCTATTATTAATAATGGGTTCAGAATTATCTGCCATCATTTATTGCCACTCCGTGGTCTAAGCTTTTGAGAGTAGCTCTTAATATTTTATATTTTATATTTTGTGCAGGGGTTTCGGCTTCACTGTGAATCTTCTTCATTATTTATATCCTATTGAGGGGATATAAATACTACACTCCACGAAATAATGATAAGGACAAAACAAAATAACTTTAAACATTATTCTTAGAAATTTAAGAAATACATTTAATTTTTAGTAACTGCATAACAAAACCACTCGAATATAAATCAGTTATGAAAATTAACTCTTATTTTATATTTTTAATTGTTTTTTTAAATTCTATACGAACAAAATAATGATAAGGACAATGTCTTTTTACTTTAGTATTTGTATTTCAAATATTTTTGATTCGAAATCAAATCAAATCTTAGTACTTAGTGTTTGATCCTTTGTTTCCAATTACATCTCGAACACGTCGTGGCATCAGTTATTGTATCTGATCTATGTCGATTTTTTCCCATTCTTCCTTGATGGCCTCTTTGAGATTTTTCAAATTATCAAACTGACACCCATTTTTAAAAACATTGCGCGACAAAACCGCCCACACGTTCTCAATGGGGTTTAAGTCAGGGCTGCAAGCGGGCCATTCCAATAGAGAAATATTTCGGGTTTTTAGAAACTCCTTTGTAAACGATTGATCCCCAAGGTCAACTAAAACATTATCTAAGAGCTCAGTGTATTTTTGGCTATTCATTTTAGTTGATATAAAACATATAGGTGACTTTCCAGAGCAGCTTATTTATAGCACCTAAAACCATAAACGTGCCTTCTCCGAAATTGCGAGCATGCCTGAGCTGCCTTTCGGCCCTTTTACCATACCAATATTATTGGCAACCATCTGGCCCATCTAAATTAAATTTTCTTTTTCGTCAGAAAATACCACTCTTCGTCCCAAAATTGAAATTTTTCAGCAAAAGTCAAGCTGTTCGCTTTGTGTCGTGCTGTAAGCGTCGTTTTCGGAATGCTTACAATTTTAGAAGGACTGATGGATTTATTTACAGCAAGACGTCTTATTTCTCGAATATCTCTTGGCGTTAATGTTGGTTTTCTTTCTGTACTTCGCTTAACTCCATAATTTTCGCCAAGATTTATATAATTTGCTATAACAGTTTTACTTCTTTTTAAAATAGCTCCGATTTGCCTTGCTGTTTTCCCCTGTTCTCTGTAAACAGCCACACGTCCTTGCTCCTCTTCGGTCAATGGCTTTCCATGAGGCATTGAAATTGATATTTGCGAAAATCTAAAGCATTCCAATTTTTTCTAATAAATATATAAATATTTAAGACTAACAAACCCATTTTCTTTCGAAACTCAGCTTAAACTTATATTTTTTTTAATTATTCTTTCACTTAAGCACAACTGGCTTTATCGATATTTCGTACCACAATGAACAATGTAAAACCGATGTGTTAGCAAAAACAAAAAAAAGGTTATCGCTATGATGCGATAAGACGAAGCGATAATGCTGCTGCGTTCAATGAATTAGATCTCATCAAAACAAAAGGGAACAAACAAAGATTTCTTTGTCCTTATCATTATTTCATGGAGTGTATAAAGTACCTGGTAAATTTTCCAAATCGCTCCAATCAAAATGGGTTAGGTTTTATACCCATGTGAGTTATTGTGTGCCCTAGAAATGACACATCTTTCCGCAAAAATTCAGCCTTTTTTACTTGAATCTTCAAATTAGCTTAATTTATCTGTTAAACACCTTACAGAGGCATTCAATATGCTCTTGAAGTGAAGTGGAGAACAAAATTATGTCGTCTATATAGACCAGAAAAAGTTTACCTATCAGACTACCAACAATATTATCCATAACCCGCTGAAATGTCCTTGAGACCAAAAGGCATTCGAACGAATTTATAATGCCCATGGTCTTACAGTAAAAGCTGTTTTTTGAATGTCATATGGATTGATTTCTATTTGATGAAACCCTGAAGCTAGATCTATTGTGCTGAAATATATGCATTTACCCTGTTTATCTAATATTTCTGTAATGTTTGGAATAGGGTATTTGTCGTCGATCGTTTTTTCAATGAGTTTTCGATAGTCTACAACTAATCGCCACTCTTACTTACCGCTTGCATCCATTTTCTTCGGCACAATCCAAATTGGAGAGGACCATGGAGAGTAGCTTGAGCGTATAATACCCTGCCTTAACATATCAGCAATCTGCTTTTCTATCTCAGCTTTATGTATGTACGGTAAGCGGTACGACTGTCTTCAAAGAAAATGCTTCTAAACTCGTTGCACAGCCTTTTGAGCGCTCCCACTTCCTCGCAACTCAAATGATCTGTTATTAGTTTAGGATCATGCACTTCTCTTACGCCCTTATTTTGTCTTTTTGTAAAATTGTGTACCTCTATAGAAGAGTTTTTGTTGAATTTTGTAGCTCTAATAGGTTTTTCCCTAACTCACTATCATAACTTAATCATAAACTTATTTTCTAGGAACGAACAAATGTTAAGCTATCTTTCACACCTGTAACTTGTATATTGTTAAAATTATTTAAAAAAGGAGAAAAAAAAAAGCAACAACAGCGAAAAAAAGCCCACATACGACACAGTGAACCTCAATTTTTTTTTAAATATCATCCTTCACCAAACCAAATGGAGATCACTTTTCAAGCGAACTCCATACTCAGGCGGAAGGATTTACTTGCATAGACAACAGCACAACCAAGGCAGACCATAACATGTTGTGGTAACCTGCATAGATTCAACCTCTTACAATATGTTTGCCGTGCCCAATCAATGCGAACATGTGTAGTTGCTGCATTGATGGGTACTGTGATGCGTCAGGTGTCAGTCGTTGCTAAGCGCAAATCAAGTTCTAACCCGTGCGCTCTTGCATTTCCATGTCGCTAAATTGGGTTTCAACTCGTATGTATGTATGTCCTATGTTTATACATACATACATGCGTTGGATATGTCGCTCGTTGCATTTAGTTACATACTTATACACATAACTCATATGTTAATCTCTAACAGACAGTTATCTAAAATTTAATGATTTTGATCAATTTCGTATTTCATAAGATATTATTAAACCAAAACTATAAATAAATAGTTGTGTTGTTTAAATTCTTTTTCTTAAACTACTACATATTTAGTTAAAGGATTCCCATCCGTGGGATCCAAAAAAAACGCGAACTGGAAGACTTTCGCCCCCCTCCAACTGTTCGACTTACAATCAATGAAACAATTCAAGCAACTTCTATGACAATTTACTATCGAGCGTTTTCGTATAAAATCCGTCTATGTTAAGGCTAACTTACGATCTAAAAGCCCATTCGCAAGACGGCGCTGTTCCTCCATAGAATATGCTGTATCATCAAATTAGGCCCACGCGATTGCTATACACAGGCATCGTGGGAACATGACCACACCTGAACATACTTAAAATGTTGATTCAGCGAATCCATGGAGATTCGTTTCACCTTCTTCATGCGTGATCGTTGCGTGTTTTGTTAACTAAGGTACATACAACCAGAAGAATGTATATGATTTTATCCATAAAAAAATAAAAGAAAATAAGTAACTATTAAACAATAGTTCTGTTGTTTATCCATCACTTCAAAGTCATTATTTAATTGTTTAAAGATTTCTTCGCACGTATTTTTTGTGGCATTTCGGTCTTTATACACTTTTAAGCTTTTGTCCCAAATCACGGGCCTTGCTTCAACCAAGCTGATCAATTGTTCGATTTCAATATCTATTTAAAGAAAGTTCACATTACCAAATTCACAAAAAGAAAACAAAACAAAAAACAAACAAACCCCTATCTTGTCCACAGCAGATAGAAAACTAAAAACAACTACAGCAACCGGGCATGTGTGAACGCGCAATTTGATTTTGTGTATCCACTACTGACTCGAGAACCGTTTACCCGGTTTCGGCAGCCGGCTGTGGCAGTGAGCAAAGCTGGTAACATTTCGGCAGCCGGCTACCGGTTAACAGGGGACGGTTTCGGTTTGCAGGTGTGAATGCGCCCATAATAATGTATTCCCAACGACCGGGTAGCCGGTACCGCTTATCCGGCTGCCGGGTATATGTGAAATGGCTCTTAATTTAATGGGATCAAATCTCCACTCTGGTAGTTTCTTACTTGTTCACAAAATTTTTATGGAAAACGAACTATATTTTATTGAGAGATATGCAGAAATACTTACCAAAATAAAGACTTTCCAAAATAAATAAACACAAAACACTTCACTCAACAACAAAACATAAAAAAAACTGAAAAAAAGAACTTTATGCTTATTAACAGAAAACACACTCTTGAAGTTCAAGTTCTTGCGTACGATTGGCAAAATGGCGTCCGAGGTTATTTTCGATATCAAGTGCAGTGATGGCACTTTATTTTTCCAAGAAAACAATTTTCGTTGTGGAAATAATACCCAGGGTTTAAGTGTCCCCAGGTTCCCCTACAAATGTTTTTTCTTGTCTCGCTCTCTTAAATCTTCTTCAAAATTTCAAGCTTCTGTTGATATAACAAACTTGTGCATTTCTTCCCAGATCCAGATGCTTTAAATAATTGTTATAAACATACAAATTAAGATTTTTCTTTTTCACACCTTTACCACTTATGCCGACATTTCTACAGATTTTATCACAATATGATGCAATTCAATAAAACATTTGAACATTGAAGCTAAAAAAGAGAAATCGAAAAGAAACATTATATTGTGCCCTCAAAAATGATAGACCTTGCAAGGTGCACGGGTAAAATATTAATTTTCAGGTCCAGTGGACGTGTTCAGTTGAAGAAATAAAACATTTTAAAAATGGGCGTATTCGGTGACTTTTTTTTTAGTTATGCGCAGCTGAATTACTATGCATTATTTATTTTTGGCATATAAATTTTTTTCAGTTAACTGGTTTTTTTTTAATTAAGCGAAGTAATTTACCATATGTGTCGCTCAATTTAATAGTAAATTATTTCCGTATAATTGAATTTTGAGATAATATAATAAAAAACAAAAATAATGTTTTAAAGATTATGAAAACCTTTACAGGAATGAAAATTAAAGCAAAACTAAATTCATAAATTAAATTTAAAAAAAAAAAAGTTGAAGTTACATTTCGTGTTTTACTCATACACGATTTCGTCATCAGATGAACGCTCATTTGAATTATTATTACTTGAACGAGTCGTAATCTCTAAGGGAAGGTTTTTGTAATATTGATGGTGAATTTTTGGAATGTATGGCAAAAGATCGAGCATATCTTTCTTCTTAGCAGCAGCCACAAGTCTTTTTGATGGATAGAGTAGGTCCTGTTTAATGTTGCATAAGTTGGTAATTGATCGTCCTTGCTTTTTTTTACTCAGATCAACTCAAGATCAAGGTCTGTTTGATATGACGGTGTGTCTGGGCCAAGGGTTTCTTTGAATTTAAACTGCAGAGGAAAATCTTCTTCAAACCTGAGCCATCTAATATTAAGCCAACTAAAGTCATAACCACATTTTGTCTTTTTTCTGTTTGTGATGGATGCTTCTAACGCAGCAGTGCTTAAAAATTCTGTATTTTTAATTTCAGTGACTATAAAATGAGGTGTTTTGCGTTTGGCATTTCTTATGATGTCGGCCCATTGGTCACCATCATAGCTCCTTCTACGAGTATACAAATTTATACATTACCTAATCAATGCATAAATTCATTCCTTAACCCTCTAACAGGCAAAGTTAAAATAACGACAAAAAGTAAAGCAGAATTTTTGTTTAGGTGAGATTTTGGCTTTAGAAGTACGAATTTAGTGACGTGGTAAAAAAAAAATTAATTTAGCCCCGAGATAAACATATTGATAGGCGGCCTCAGGGCAGCCTCTTACCCGTTTTAGTAAAAAAAAAGTGAAACATGTATATTTGTTTGAAAAAAATAATGTTTTATTTATTGAAAAAAAAAAAAACAAAATAATTTTTTTTTTTTGATGGTAAAGTTGAACTGTTTTTACCACCCTCTTTTCCAAGCCATAATGGAAAGTGATCAGTATTGTCATATCTTATGTCAGCAACAGGAGCCTTTTGACCGATACCAGAACTAGTGCTGGGCTCTTTTGTGCTGAAGGCCTGCCGACTAACTGTTTTTCCTTATATGAAACAAAACTTGCAGCTATTTCTTCACAAAAATCAGCTAATTTCGCAAATTTTCCTCTGTATAATTTGAATCATTCGAAGATTTTTCAGCTTCGATGCGACGATATAAAATGATAAAAAAAAATATATCTGCAAGCGGGGGATTCAATTCAATTCAAGGCTATAAAAGTTATAAAATAGTGTATTCATTTTTTTTTTTACTTAGATGTACATTGTCATCCCTAACATATATCCTCCTTTTGTACTACATTTTAAACAGCAAATATAGGTACATACATATAGTCATGTAATTCTATTTCTAATAATAGCTTCTTTTTTTGCAACGAACATAATTTTTTTTTTGCTTATTTAACTCGTTTTGTTTTAGAAGCACTTCCTTCTAAATTACTGATAATTGATTATTTTGACTCCTTTCAAATTTCAACTTGCCTAAATTGTGAAGTGCTACTTAATAGTCCTAGTAGTTCTTCCTCCTGAAATTCTAGATGCTCATCTTCATCAGGGCCTTTGCTGATACCCTGCACAGAGCATTTAATTCATTTAAGTGTTTTAAAGTAAAGAGGATTATATATAACCGTAATAATTGTCAACGTAAAAGTACATATATACCTGGTATTTTATTCAAAACTAGATTACTTTTATAGTCCATCAAATCCAGCAGCTGCTTCTCATGGGCTTTTAAAATCATGGGAAGATTGCCCGTATTTTTCTTATCATCTTTTAATAAGACGCGGGCCTTCATCTTTTAAATTTTTTTTTTTCTGATTTGATGATTAGCGTCCAACGCAACTTGCTTTTTAATTTTCATGTCTAAAGTTTTCTTCCGTCTTCTTCCATTCCATTCCATTCATTTTTTTTTTTTTTTTTTTTTTTTTTTTTTTTTTTTTTTTTTGACGGTTTGTTATTTAATCCGTAAAAGTATCCTCTCCCGTAATAGTATTCTACATTTTTTTAACTTTTTTATCTCTTGAAGTTACCTCCAATGCACAATTAACTTCTTAATGTGTTCACTCAACACATTCCATCTTTATTCACACCAAAATGGAGGGAACACTCAACTGTCAAAATATGTGAGAGAAGGGCTTTCGTTAAACTTAACGGAATCTACTTTTATTCACACCAGATGGAGTGTTCCCTCCAAAATGCTGAGGGAACAATCACACTCAATTTTTATTTACAACACCCAAAAGCTTAGTGGCTAACTAACTGTTGTTCAGCCACGGACGAGCAGTTGGGACTCGAAATTAATGAAGAACGATTTCAGGCAAACTCAATCAGTTCGTTAGTTTATTTCTAGGAAATTAAAGCTTACTAATTAATTATAATTGGAATTCATTTCTCACCGCAGTTTGTGTCCCTTCTTAGAGAAAGAGACACAATCTGCGGCTTGACCAGTTCTTCTTCAATAGTTCTGTTTATATATATGTTGGTTTAGACGTTCTGTTACACTAACTTGTCTGCAGTTTGACGACTAACTGTTGCTCTTGTTCTATCGTGTTTCGTTGCAGGGTTTTCTTTGTCTTTCTGATAGCTGTCTGTTGCGTAGCGTGACGCTATGAAGTGTGTGTGCCGTTGGTTATCTTTGTTCGTTCTGTGCTTCAATTTGGCGTCGAATGATGTTACTGTTATGTTCATGCACATGTGTTCAATATGTAGTTTGCCGTGCATCATCTGTAAGGTATCATATGACGGTTTTGCGCAATCCCACATATATGCTTACAGAACAATGTTTTTTAATGTAATAATTATATTTTATCATCGCGTGTTATCTTTTAAAACAGTCTCCAACATGCAGTCCTTATTTTCGAATACATGTATCGCAAAAACAATTATTTTGGCGTCTTCCGCCCTTAATATTTCTGTTTAAACATAAATAAATATTTTTACTTTTTACATCCTCACAGTGCCGCAATATATGCAGTTTTCCATTAAGTCTTTTCTCTTTATATGAGGTTGATGGTCTTAGTGGTTTTAAAAATCACCTACAAATTGTTTTACCAATAGCAGATTTTTCGAATGATCGTTTTCACATCAACAGGTAGAAAATCCGATGCGAATTCTATGCTGTTATATAAAATATGTGCAACGCATCCAATTCCCAATAAATCTCTCGATGTTGATTGTTTTAGTTTGCAATACATATTTTCCTTTTCCTTTCTCAGCAAACCACCAAAGTTAGTATTTTTGTTGTCTGCGCACAGGGTAATGCATAGCCAAATTGACTTTCGAAAGACATTTTTTAACGTTTAAAATAAGATATTCTACCATTTAATAAATGCAAATCGAGCAATTTTACTTGAATTCCCTTTTTTAGATGGAAATATCTGACCAATACTGGAAACAATTTTGGGCTTCCATGATTCAAGCAATCCGCAGACAACGTTACAAAGTGTGCCTGACTGACATCCATTCGCACGTCTTCCATAGCTTTTGGAGATAAAATTTTTGTCATTATAGCTTCAGATTTTGTTCTATCACATGCAAATTTTTTCTCCAAACAATGTTTAACGAGCTTAGATGTGTAATCCATGGGCCGGCAGCTTTATTCATGTCGAACGGAATGGTAGAATAAAATCCCCTCTTTTGCTGCTAATTCCAAATCCTTCGAACTTGCAGTTGATGATGCTAAAAAAAACTTGGCATGTAATGGCTTATAGCTGAAGCTCTGTCATTTTGCACATGTCCACGAGACTTTGCATGCTGTGTAATTTGCGATTTTCCAGCGTTCGAAATGGAGAAAGTTATTTCACACTTTTTTCAATACATTCCACTAGGGTTCCCAACTTGAAACAAAAGGACACCAAATTCATAAAAAAAAAAAAAAAAAAATGCAAATGATAAAAAAAAAATTATTTGATTTTATTAAAGCTAATTCATTTCTTTGCTTTATTTTTTAAAATAGTACTGTGACTATATTACATTTTTATAAATAACTGAGCATTCAATGTTTTAAAACAAAAACGATAATAAAGTATGTAAATCAATGGAACACATAAATAAATAAATCACAAAATTAAGAAACCGTTATTTCTGTTCTACAAATCTGCTAATTTGAGAAGTAGAAGATACAGTAATGTACTGTATTTTCAACTGTACTGTACTTTTTTTGATTTTTAACGCAGGAAAGTAGTTACTTATCATTTCGAATTGAGTCATAAAATTCGAGACAAGTTATTGAATTATTAATATAAACTAAAAGCTCAGCTCTAATAAGGTCATTTTTTGCCCTATTTCTTTCATCTCGCCACTTAATATTCATAACAGAAAACACTTTCGCAAAATGCTGATGAGGTTGGAATGCTTAAAACAAAATCTAAAACTTTTAGAATATTTGTTTTGTCTTCAATTTGAAAAAGTAAAAACATCCATTTCTGTACAGCATTTGTTAGATCTTTCCATGAATTTTGTTTTACAATTTGGTCGAAATTGTTTCTAATTGGAGTTATTTCCTCATACAATAGATCAATATTTATATTATTGTAATATATAGAGTCTCATATATATCAATAAATACAGAATAATCAGGAAATATATTTCGATTAAGTGAAAGAGGTGAAACTAGATAAAGCCAATTATTCTTGTCGGTTTCAAACCTTAATCTACTTTCTATATATTTCAATGATTTTCTGCAAAAGTTAATGAATTCGTGCTCAATTCTAAGTTTCTCAGACGGAGAATTAAAAAAATTTGGCGGACGCAATTGCTTAAAAACTTGTCATTCAGTCTTGTTTCGAGCTTTAGTTTTAGCGTTAGCATTATTTCGATTAAATTTATCGACGTTTTTTTATTTGATTCAAGAAGTAGTGCTGTTTCTCTAAAAATGGGCAACATATGGTCTAAAAAGTATAAGTACGTTTCTACCACATTTGGGTGATTCTCTGTTTAAAACAAAATCTACTTAATCTATACTGGAAAATCTTCAATGCTAGCTCGCCAACCTTTTAACAAGTGCTGAATAGCAGGAAGTAAGGACAACCATCTGGTAGTTATGTGTCGTACTAAGTCCGAAAATTCACAGTCCACGAACTCATAAACTTTCATTAATTCAGCCCTACGTTTGGCTGATATTTTAAAATGAGAATAAACTTTTAAAATTATATTTTTAACGTCTATTGACAACTGGTCCAGTGAATATTTTAAGCAGTTGTGTATTATATGAGCATGACAATTAGCTTTTACAATATTTTTATTTTCTTTTTGAATCGCAGTGAATAAAGAGTTGTTTATGCCAAGTCGAGTATGCGTTATCTGCACTAAAAGAAGTTACATTTTCAAACGACAAATCATACTTATCAAAACAATTTTTAACCATACTAAACATCCCAGATGCGGTCTCATCGGCGTTTTCAACGAAATCCAATAATTTGTTTTCGATACCATTTTCCAATAAAAAATACTGAATGCATATGGGGAACATTTTTCTGTTTTTATGGTTGGAAGCATCTAATTGGAGTGTAAAATGTACATTGTTCTTCTTTAAGAAATTCAAAACATTTTCCAATGTATTTTCTGCTAGCATATTCACAGCAATGGCTTCTGCTTTTGTCATTCCGCATGAAATTTTCTCACAAATTGATGAGTCTGTTGCTGTTTTTATTTTTTTTTAATAATTTCATACCACAATCCAATGAACTGTACGATAAATTATGCTTAATTTTGTGGAAAATATGTGCAACTTCCAAGGCAATAGCTGCTAATTCTTCGTCACTATTTTCAGAAGCGTAAAATTTGGTTAGCATATTACTCGAAGCTGCGGCTCTTGATCTTTCAGTGTGTTGCTTGCGTTTCTGATGCTCAGTTAAAGAATGGTATCTTTTGTAAGCAATAGTGAAAGTGGAGCAACAAATTTTGCAACAAACATCTTTTTCAGAGCCACGGGCTTTTTCTATCCAGGTATGCTTCTTTTGTCATGATTGGTTATATGAGCACAGCCTTTTTTTTAGTTTTACACGTACTTTTGGTGCAAATGGTTTCAGGAATACTTTTATTTTCTATTTGCTAAAAATAAATTCTATTTAATGAAAACTATACATGCATAAATATATAATATAATTATGTATATAACTTTAAACAAGTGGAACTAGAAATCAGAAGCTTGTTGCACGTTTGTTTTTATTTAAAAGTGGCACTTGCTCGAAATATAGAAATGACACATGATTGATTCCCGAAAAAGGGTGCAACCAGTCAAATCGTCGAAAATGGGTGCGTTCAACAAAAATAGTAACAAGAGAAAGGGAAATAGTTCTTGGTCCAATTTTTATTTTTTTAGTTTTAAGAGTAAAAGAAGGACATTTTTACTTAAAAGAGAACGGGAGGACAAATTGCTGAACAGGAGAACTGTCCTCCAAAAAGGAGGACGGTTGGGAACCCTACACTCCACCAATATTTATCACAAGCGCTAAATTAATTTCGAATGCTAATTGCAAACCAAATAAATTAATGTTGAATTTTAAATTAAAACAGCAACACTAAAGGCTGGTTGTCAACAAAACGATATTCTGTTTCGTTTCTTTGTTCCATCACCTCAGTAATACATATACATATATGCTACTAGCTTTTCAACTGGTGAGCAATTTTTGCGTACAGCTTTTTTTTTTTTTTTTTTTTTTTTTTTGACAGTTCACTATATACGTGAGAGCCAAGTCGAAAGCAATTACTTGCTTGTGCGAACGTTAGGTCAGAAAAGAATACAAAATAAGGAGACCAAAACATTTGGACTTCCATTACTCTTGTTTCATTTCAAAATATTGTGATTGTGACAAATTTATGAATTTGTGGTGTCATTAGTGTGTTGATATTTTTCAATGTGAATTTTATGTGTGTAATTCGAACATAAAAAAAAACTAGTACATATAGAAGATTTTCTCAAAATATAGTACATTCCTATTATTATAGTGCGTACTATTATGATAGTTCAAATAGAGTACTGTCCTGTTGAAAATAGTACGTATGGTCACTATAGTTAAGTTCATATCCACGCAGAAATTGGAATTTTATCCCAAAATTGACGATTTTGTATCGAGACAAAACCAAGCACTGCAATTAATTTAATTAAATATGCCTGTATATTACACAATTTGTACGAGAGCGAGATGGCGATAGTGATCTTGACTATATCTAGGTTACAATGCAACTGAACAATGACGAAACTCTAGAAACTACATTAAGCCAAGAACCAAGTGCAGGTTTCAATAGAAGTAGTCAAACAGTATTGAATATCAGAACAGAACTCGCAAAATATTTATGGGGTTTTGGACATTATACCAAGATTAAAATCTGTAAATTGAATAAAAATAATGTTAAAATAAAAATGAAACTCACCTGAACAAATATTTTTCTCCCACTTCACCCACAGATTGTCTGTTACGATATATTTTTATTTTTAAAATCTTAAAGTTTATCGGCTTTGATAAATTAAAATTAAGCTCTCAATATCAATCCTAGCCATGATTACTTCTTGCCGCTCAGCACTACAATAAAATAATAGAACAGAATTGAAAGCTGAGCGTCACCGTTCTGCCACTCAGAAACTTCGCTTGCCGCTTTTTTTGCCGCTAATCTGCTTTGCCGCTTGCCGCTTTTTGCGTGGCTTAAGCCTTAGGCTGAAAATACACCGGATCAAACAAAACGTTTTTTGTTTCAACACACACCAACCGAAACACAATGTAACCAAACAAATCATTTCGCTTTTCTGTTTGCAAAGCGAAATTTGCGACTAGTTGTTAGGGTTATTCAACATGTGTTGTTTGCGAGGACATAAATATCTGATTCCCTAAACTTAATTTATTCACCAAGTACATACATAAATTTGTCGATATCGATGTAAAGGCACATAAACTAGTACACCAAAGTATATTAATTGATAACAACGTCTTTTGTGCTTATCTTTTAACATGTGAATTTTATCGGGATTTTTTAAGCCTGGAAGAAAGTCTGGTGTACTATATTTAAAGTATGGGATGGGTGGCTCGCTTCGCTCGTTAACGGTTAACCGTAGGGTTTAACCGTTAACGCGATTTAGTCGCTACGCTAAGGATATGTCAACAACTGTCAGGCAGGCGCCTGGAGTTATATTTTAATTATATTTACTCTAGGGTATTTAGCAGTATAATATTTTCAGTCAATAAAAAAAAGAAAATATCAAAAAACTGAAATTTTAACTTTTCTTTTGTTGAATTCCAATATTAATTTTTTTTATAAACCAAATTTGTTTCATTTTGAAAGAAAACACTTAAAAAAAAAACAACAAATTGATCACTTGCATTGTCTAAGAACCTTTAAAAGTACTCACGAAATAACGGTGCTTTTCCGTTTGCTTTTGCTATGCTGATTCTTAATCACTAAATTTCTTTTGAGTGAAAATTTAGTTATACTAACAGTAAAATTGCAAAAGTTACATCAAAAAGTTGTATTTTCTTCTGATCATGTGATCAAAAAGTTGAGTCACTGTATACTAGATATACCGGTATGAAATAAGCGTCAAGATATAAATGTCTCGATTAGCAATATTTATTGTGAACGGTCCTTAATATGTCGAATTTTGTACCAGAAAACGATGACTTGCGGAAAGCATTAATTTTTTGTTTTCATTTGAAGAAAAGTGATGCAGAGTCGCATCGAATGCTTTTCGAGGCATATGGTGATCATGCTCTATCAGAAGCAACATGCAAAACGGTTCAGAGATAACGATTTTGATGTAAGCAATGAAGAACGTTGAAGAGCACCAAAAAAGTTTGAAAATGCCGAATTGCAAAAAAATTGTATAAAGATGACACTTTGAGTCAGAAACAAATGGCAGAAAAGTTAAATGTTGCATAACAAACAATTTCGGACCGTTTAAAAGCTATGGGAAAGATTCAAGAGTCTGGCAAATGGGTGCCACATGAATTGAATGAAAGACAGATGGAAAATCGAAAAACCACTTGTGAAATTTTGCTTCAAAGACACGATAAAAAATTAATTTTGAACCGAATTGTTACTGGCGATGAAAAATGGAAAAAAATCATGAGTTAATCATGAGTTAACAAAACCAGATCGATTCGGCAAGAAGACAATGTGGGACCAGAAAGATATGGTGTACCACGAGCTTCTAAAACCAAGTGAAATCGTTAATACAGATCGCTACCGACAACAAATGATCAACCAGAATGAGCCAGAAGACACGGCAAAGTAATTTTGCTCCATGACAATGCACTTGCACTCAAAGCAAAACTGGTTCAGGATACAACCAAAGCACTTGGCTGGAAGCTGCTACCCCACCCGCCATTTTCACCAGACTTGGTTCCTTCCGACTACCATTTGTTTTCATCGATAAGACACGCATTAGCTGAGCAGCACTTCGAATCCTACGAGGAAGTCGATAATTGTGTGACTTTTGGGTTTGTTTCAAAAGACGAACAGTTTTATTGGCGTAGAATCCATAAATTGCCTGAAAGATGGGGAAAATGTATAGCTAGCTATGGCCAATAATTTGAATAAAATGTTTTGTACTCTCCCGCTCACTTCACACCGGTACACCTGGTATTTATGGAAATTTTTATTGTTCAATAATTTTATTAAACATTATTTTAATATTTTACATTCATTTCGCGCATATTTTTCACAAATACTCAATTTCGTTTGTAAACTTTCTACAAACAAACTTTTCACATATTTTGCAGGTGTTGCTCCTGTTTCTTTTACAAAAGCCAATTTGGCAAGTTTTGGTGATGGGTGATTATAATCTATGTTTTTGTATTTCTTCTATTCTCCTCCTGCAAGGTCTTTGGGGCCACCATAAATAGAAAATCCTTTCTGGAAAATTTTGACCCAATACACTCTGTGTATATATGCGTTCATTGCCGCTAAATCTAAAATGTTGAAGAACACCTGGAGAGGCCATTGAAAAGATGCTGCTTTGGTGATATATTTGTGAGCCATTTGGTCTGCTATGTCGACTCCAAACTTTGTCTCATTGTAATATGCTTATGTTTCTGGGGGGTGTTTTTTATTTTCTTTTATTGTTATAAATGTATGCTTAGTGCTTAGTATCATCACCTTTAGATTTGACTTACTTTTATATATAGTAAGTATGCATTTTCCTAGTTAATAACGTTCTGAAAAATAAAACTTCATTTTACCTTTCTTGATTTTTGCTGGTTTTGGAAGTTCTCTCTTGTTGGCTCGAATAGTTCCAATTAAACTGGTTCTTTGTGCAACTAATTTTTCAGCTGAAGGAATACTGGTCAAAAAATTACCTATTGAAATATTCTCATGAGGTCTATAACAGCGTTGTCTATTGTGTATAAATTGATTCCATATTTCGGATATTATTGCAAATTTGTCGGTGCGTAAACGTTTAGATCGTTCCGTTTTCGGACGAATCGAAGAATTTGCATGAATTTATAAGTGTTACCAACTATAAAGTTATTAAAACAAAAAAAAAATTTTTATTAAATTTGTTTAAAATTAAAAAAATTCAAATATTTCGTTATATGTTAAGTAATTTAATTTAAAAACTATGAGTCTATTTTTTTTTTTCTTACAGTGGATACATTTTGAGAAAATAAAGCAAAAATAGTAAGCCATATGTAAATAAAGTCAAAACTAACGAAGAAATAATTTTTTTAATGGTTGCATTTTTAAAGATACACTGGGCATTTAAGGGTTAATACTTGATCCATTAATCGTTGGAAGGTACTCGGTGCATTTTTTGATAGTCTATAACCAATCTCCATTTGGATTTTCCGGACGAAACGAGTTTCTTAGGTACGACCCATATTTTTTCTATTGTAGGGGCTGTTAGGTCGGATAATTTTATTGCTCAATATCTCTTGGATCTGTTGTATATATGTATATGTATTATATATTATATTATCTAGTATATATTATAATATGTAGTATAATATCTAGTATTTATAAAATAAAATCTGTAAATTTTACTTTTTATAGGTATGTCATCTATGGTCTTAATCGAATGTTTTATTGCGTTTGTAAAGCTTAATGATCCTGATGTGTCAAAAATTTTTATTGTTTTTGGATAAGAGGCTTTCTAATTTAGATTTTCCCTCTTCGTTAAGGTGATTTGCTCTAATTTTGCCGATCGAGCTAGCTTTATTAATTACTTCCTCTTCATCTAGTTCGAAGTTATTGATCTCGTGGATTGTTTCGGTTTCAATTATCTTAAACGGTCTGTTCAGATTAATTATCTGTGGGGTTGGACCTGTATTCAGAATTCTTGCTCTTGCTTTAAAATTTTCAGTATCATACATTCCTTCTAAAATGATTATCGTATTTTCTGTTTCGTGGCTGAACTGTAATTTGGATTCTTTGTTGTTGATGTTAATTGTTTTTGTTTTATAATTAATGATACTTGTATTTTTCATGAGTAAGTCATTTCCTAATAGATTTTTTTTATCTATTTTGGTTAATCTGTTAAGTGATCTAAGGTAAATTGGTCTTTCAAATTCTGTTATTAGTCCGTTTTTGAGAATACCCGGGCTAACTATGGATTTTGAAGCACCAGTATCAATGATGAATCCTGTCCAGGATTCCCTAAATTCCTAGAATGTCTATAACAGGGGTTTTGGTTTCTTGTATTTCGTAGACTCGTTATTTCCTGAATTTTTATTTGCGGGACTTTGATTACGAGGGTATTTGTCAAAGGCTTGCTTTCTTGAACTCTGATTAGTTTTTTGTATATAGATTTTTATCTGAACGGTTGTCCCTGTTATTGTTGGGCTTATTTTGGTTAGCGGAGAAGGTGACGTTCTGGAACGCGTGAGAATGGGTTCCTACAGTAAAGGATTGATTTGATAGGTTCTGGCGATTTGGACTTAAATATGTGAAGTGCAGATTTAATATTCAAAAGAATGTTAGTTTAAAGTTTTTCATAATCTGTCTCGAGTGTTTGTCTAGTTTTGTTGTTAAGTCTCCTTAAGATTGTTTTTATGGTGTTATAAAAATCTAAACTATTTGATTTTAAGCTGACGCCTCTTAATTCGTCGAATAGCTCCTCTAAGCTCATTCGGCCACCGAAATCGTTATTTAAGACATTTCACATATCTGCCCAAGTGGTTATATAGTTTATTTTTCTATAATTTCCCTAGCACGACCTTAAAGTTTGGCTTTTATAACATCAGAAAAAATGCTTTGTGCTAGTGTGTCATAAGTGAGTGTGTCTTGTCAATTAGGTTAAGGAAGTTCTGTAGTTCTTTATAATCACCACTGAATTCAGGCAACTAGCCTAAATATTTAAGGCGATCTATGGTGAGAGATAAGGGCTCTGTTGCCGACATTGTATTGTTAGCTCTTGACTCAAATACTACATCACCGACAATTTGATTTAAAGTTCTTGATTGGTTTCTCAGTGTTTCTAATAATAATAATAATAATAATAATAATTTATTTCACAAAAATTTTCTATTATAATTTCCCTATTGATTTATTCTTATCTCTAGTTGGTATAATTTATTCTTATATTCAATATTCGTCATATCAATGGGAAAAGATTTTTTTATAATTTTTATATTATATGTTTAAATTAATTTGATCTTAAATCTAATAAGGTACTCGTAATTTCTTAAGTTCTGTGTTTTTAATTCCTTTGTTTTGGGGTGTTTGGGATGTAGTTGTCATCTGCATTGACTGTTACTCTTTGTTGGGCTCACTTTCACTTGCACAGATTCAATTGTTCCTTCTTCGCGGGCACAATTATTCACACTAATCTTTTTCGTAGTCAACTCTGTTCCTTTGGAATTTCAACGACCAAAAAATTTTTCACTAACGATGATTTAGACTTTTCATCTAAATCCTACCGACTGCGCCAGTAAAAGACATATATTTAATATTTTGACGTTTGAAAGTCAGCGGAGTAACTACTCGCCGATTGGAGTTCGGTGTTCCTATTTATAGTTGATATGGTTGAACTTTGTTGTACGTGTTATTGGTTAGGCGTTGGCATATTTGTTTATGATCGATATTTATGCTGAGTGTTATGTCTTCCGTTTGTTTATTTATTATTATTTTATGTAGGCAATGTAAGTATAGCATCGCACATTGGCCTACATTCGGTACATTGTGATTTGTTTATGAGTTGTGCTGGGTGTTGTAATAAGCGATCGATACTATATGCTGACTATTATTTCTGTAGTATTTGGAGCATCGGACATTGTTCTACATTCGATATTTCGTGATTTGCTTATTTGGCTGATTGTTCCATTAGTTTTCTGACAATGTCTGGTTTATTACCGGTTGTTGTTCTATATTGTTGATATGTCGGTCTGTCCTATATGCTGTTCTTTGCTATAACTATTTACCTCTGTGATTAATACTATTTTGGATACTGGAGAAATGCCAGCACAATTCAAGGAATCTATTATATGTGCCATCCATAAAAAGGGTAACATAGCTGATCCAGCCAATTATCGAGGAATCTCTTTCCTTAACGCCTCTTACAAGCTGTTTACAGCAATTCTCAATGACAGGCTAACAAGTTGGATATATAGTAAAAAATTACTCGGCGAATTTCAAGCTGGATTTCGAAGTGGTTATTTGACCATCGATAATATTTTTGTACTGCATAGCATAGCCAGTTTCTTCATCAAAAAGAAAAAGAAGCTATTCGTCTTTTTTGTCGACTTCAAAGCTGCCTACAGTGGACCACGGGGCTTTATTCTTTGAATTGTACAATTATGGAATGTCAAAAAAGTTTATCAAAGCGCTTGAAAACATCTATGATGGAAATTTGTCAGCTATATGGAACGGATCTGAAATCTCGTAGTGGTTTGAATCAAAGATGGGTACCAAGCAAAGATGCACCCTTAGGCCAAACATTTTCGCCCTTTCCATCGACGACCTAAACGAATTCTTTCCTGGTGGAATACAAATTTCGGAAACTCTTATCAAAGCTCTTCTATGTGCGAATGACGTTGTACCTATTTGCTTATTCACGTTATTATTTAATTAATTATTTAAGTTATTAATTAATTAAACAAACTTTCTACAAAATATATTATTTTTAACTGATGTCAATTAGTAATCAGTTCTTTAATTGATTAAAGAAAATCAAACAATTTTGTAAAATGTAAATCAGAAACAAAATAAATCGAATATATCTATCTATCCATCATTAAAAAAAAAAAAAAAAACGCTGAAATAAAGCTTTGAACAATATTCGTATTTTGCTACACTGGAGTACACTTATATCCCAATATCGAATATCAGCACAATGACAAACAATCCGCCGGCCGTCAATATCACATACGAACTAATGCAATGCGTCTTGAAACTACTGAGACGTTCAAGCTTGCAGCTTTACCTGCTACTGATTCGTGGAAATTTTAAAAATGGCTGGAGTACGAGTTTACCCCAAATAACATTCCAAGGTTAAAGGAAGAATGTGTAAGTTTTTAAAAGCGGCCAACAATGAATTAAGCGATTTTTATCGCAAATTATTCTAATTAGACATTTTTGAGTTTAAAATAAGGGTTCAAAAGTGTTATCATAAGTCCGCCCCTCCCCAACTCGTAATATCATATTGCATTTAAGACTTTGCCAAGGCATAATATTTCATAGTTAGAATTGACTTAAAACTGTATGGTTTTAAGAGATACAATTCGCGCAATACCTGCATCATATGATTTTGCAGTTTTTTTTTTATATAATCGGAGCGCGTTCAAGGGGTTTTTGTACCCTTAAAACGTTCGTACACAGCGCGGGCGAAGGAAATTTAGGGAGGAAGAAAAGACAGGTACCGATGTACTTTGTTTTGTACACAGAGGTCGGCAGGGCATTCCATAAGCGAATTGTACGGCTTAGGAAAGAATCACGATATTTTAGAGTACGTCCGAAAATGGGCTTGAGGGTATACTGATGAGCATTCATAGCGAGACGGGTGTTACGGTAGAAATATGGTGGAAATAGCGATAAAACAAAGTGAGACAGGAGCATTACGTCTTTGTTCGAGGGTGTCAATTGATTGACTGATATCAGTATCACCAATTAGTTTTATCGCACGGTTTTGAATCGTATTTAGCAGGTGCAGAGATGTTTTAGGAGCACCTAACCAGATATGGGCACTGTACTCCAGTTTTGGGCGGATAAATGCCTTATATATTGTGCCCAGATCAGAGGGGGTATTTGAATTTCGCTTTAATGACAGCAGACAGCATTGAGATATTTCATATGCTGAAATTTATCAGCGTTTCCATGACCTTGGAAAGAAGGGATGTAAGCGCAGTTGGTCTGTAGGAGGATAGAGAAGAAGATTCGCCGTTTTTAGGGACGGGCTGGACAAATGCTGTTTTCCATCTGCTTGGAAAGAGTCCTAAAGAGTAGGATTGATGAAAAAGCTTACGCAGTGGTTTTGCCAGCGTGGAAGAACACCTCTTCAGAAGAAGGGGGGATATATCATCTGGACCAGCGGATTTATGCATTTTGAGGTCTTTAATTATTCTTGCTACTACACGAGTGCGAAAGTGGATTCGTCCCATTGTAGATTCGACGCACTCAAGTGTAGGCGGGGACAAAGTACAATCTGGGAGTGTTGAGCTAGTCGCAAAGTGTGCAGCAAGCAGATTGGCCTTGTCCAAAGAGCTGACAGCTGGAATGTCATTGTAAATGACCGTTGGGATGGAGGATGAAGCAGAACTTCTAATGTTTTTGACGAATGACCAAACATTTTTACTGCCTTTGGGACATTGCAGTATTTTTTGCCTCAGGTTTTGGTCGTATTGGAATTTCACACGCTTGAGAAAGACGTTGCAGTCATTTCTTTTTTCGGTTGTCCTCTGTCGGGTTGGTCTTGTAGGACCGAAAAAACAATTCTCTAACCCTGACAGCCTCTTTACAGCTCGAGTTGTACCATGCCTTTTCTTTTGGTTTGATACTCTACATCCGATGAGGGATAAAGCATCTCATTCCAAAGAGAATAGTTTCTGTGATCATGTCAGCAACGGCATCCACGTCGTTATCGAGGAAACATAACGACCAGTTGAAATTCCTAAAGAAGTTGTTAAGTCCGCTATTTCTCGTATTGCCATACGGTTCTTTTAGGAATATTTTCTCTAACTGTGTGGTGGGTGTACGAGAATTTAGCTGATATGACACAATGGTCCGACGAGCCTAGAGGGGGGAGCACATCAACGCAGTATTTGTCAGGGTGAGAAGTTAAAAACAAGTTGAGGGTGTTGGTGGTATGACTGGTATGCAAGCTCAATACACCGTCCTTCGGGTGTTGTCTGTCCAGAATGTCGAAGCCAACCAGAATTGTGTATATTGAAATCGCCCGTAAACACGATTTCAGTATGAGGATACAGGGATACAATGCTTTGAATGGAGTCAGACAGCGCATCAAACTCGTGGAAGGTCGAGTTGCTATTCAGTTTGGGGCTTCTGTAAATAAAGTAGTAGTGGATAATTTGCTTACGGAGATGGAATTTTAACCACATGAAATTTAATTCCGGATTGGAACACTGACTACATTGTGGTGGAATTTGTAAGCTACATCACTACGCACATAAATGACGAGACCGCGATGGTGAAAGAAAGTTTCGCTAAGTGCCGAAACAGCTGGTCGGTACTTACAGACGTGGACCTACGCAGAAAAGTGATTACTTTTTAGCCCGTGTATATTGGCTACGTCCACCTTGAATTCCCTAGTCATAATTAAAAACAAACACAGTAAACACAAACACAGACGATACTAAGCAAGGCTGCGAAGTGAAAATTCTGACGATGGTTTACCGAATGAAATTGCTGTGCCCTTACAACAATATGAAACAGTGCACCAACAAAATCTTCACACACAACCCGCTATCCATCAGTTGTTACATACACTATGTTGTTGTTACACTATGATAAATACAGTAACGGCAGTGACCGAGTGCAAGCAACAGTACCCAGACCAGGAGCGGGAGAGGTGTAGGATTCCCACACTGTGTGATAATTTTTTTTTTTTTCTATGGCACTGTGCACTTATCACAGTTGTTAATGGTTTTCTTAATTTGATCTATGATGTTCGGGAAATAAGTTTCTCGTTTTTAGTGAAGAGCAGTTTCGTTTATTCGTCTGTGGTTCGAATTCTCGTGATAGTCTCTTATGAGCTCTTCCTGATCGTCCTGCAGTCTAATATCTCGAAGGGTCTCCGCGCAGCGGACTATCCGAAATAATTTACTTTGGCTAAAGAATTTAGAATAAGTAGATTGTACTAAGCGGAAAGTATTATCGTCCGTATAAACAGCACATAGCTTATTTAGAGGGAAAAAATTCTTAAAGATATTAATCATTGTTTTTTCATTAAACTGTGCTCTTCTTATGGTCCTTCTTTGCCTGTTTTTAAAGATTGTTTCTGTTGTCATAGATGAACCTGAGTTGTTTATTTCCAGAATTATCTGTATACGGAATTCATTACGAGGTTTCTCGGAAATAGGGATTCCATCATTCGAATTTTCTTCGGCACTATGAACTGTTGTTGTCTCTTCGTTGTTATTATAGACTTCTTCGTTGTTGTCGCTGATTTGAATGCGACTAAGAGCATCTGCGTTTGTGTTTAATTGTCCCTTTTTATATGTGATTTCATAATCGAATTCTTCTAGCTTGAGCCGCCACCTAACAAGCTTTGAATTCGGTTCTTTAAGGCTCATGAGCCAGGTTAGGGGTCTATGGTCAGTGATTATCTGAAATTTTCTTCCAAATAAGTAAGTTCGAAAATATTTGGTGGCCCAAACAATGGCAAGGAGTTCTTTTTCTATGGTAGAGTAATTCTTTTCACGATAGCACTGCTCCTAAAGCGCAATTACTAGCGTCTGTTGTGAGGATAAAAGGTTTTTCGAAATCTGGGTGCTGCAAGATTGGGTCATTCATTAACAGGTTTTTGCATGTTTCGAATGCATCGATATATTTACTATCTAACAGAATTTCAGCGTCCTTCTTCAAACGACTAGTAAGTGGTTTGGTTAATTTTGCGAGATCCTTAATAAATTTCCTATAGTACCCTATCAAGCCCAGGATAGGGTAGCTGGCTTCCCAAAGTCCGCCAAAGTGCGGGGAATAAAATGCCACTGTATAGTATACCGTCTTTGGACATTGTTGACTTTTTCGAATGATTTCTTTAATTCGTTGTTGACTCCCACGAAGTTCTTCCCGTTATCGCTGAAGAAATGTGAACATAGTCCTCTTCTGGCCGTGTGATTAAGTCGCTTACCAATTCTATGTGTATGGCCTTGGTGGTCAAACATACAAATATGACGATACGTTTTGTACATCGTATTTTGCCACCTCAACTCTTCCACGCTTTAATGTCGATCGGCCCGGCGTAGTCTACATATGTGGACCCTTTGAGCTGGTTTTGTTCTGTTCTGAAATCAGATGGTACAGTGATGTAAGTAAATAAAATTGAAACAAATGTTATTTATTTATAATATTCCTCTACGAATCAGCATTTCAGTGCGAAATCATCTGAGTCTCAGGGTTGAACTCGATTTAACTCCAGAAACATGTTTTCAGTTAATTTTAATCCTGATATAACACCGAGTTAACCCAGAAAATTTGCTGGATTAACTGAACGAATTTTTTTGACAGATACTGAAAACAGCAAGGAAAAAAGTTGATTTCGCTTATATTTTTGTGAAATATTGCTGCTTCTTTTGCTCATTGTAATTGTTATGCACCAAACAAAGAAAAAAAAAAAGAAACAAAACAATAAACAATAAGCAGATGAGAATGACAGATTTCGATAGTGTTTTCACAACTGAACGATACAATGGCAGTGATGCCTAACTAAACCACCACTCATGGAGTTAAAATTAATCCTTCACTGAAAAACTGCTTCATGAGTTAACTCTGGATTAATTTTAGCACCGAGTTAGTAAACTCTAGCTTAACTCGGAGTTAACTCAGCACTGAAAAACTGGGCCTATGAGGTGAAGTATATTTAAAAAACCTCCGTTCCCAAACTCTAAATAACAAGAACTGACTTCTTGCTAACACTTCGCTTGCCGACTGCACTGGTCCAGTTATTGCTGTTTTGCTTTGGTTTCTCACACCAAACGGTATCGGTATTGTTTGCACTGAACTTATCACAGCAGTACTTGGTTTGATGATGTATGGTTTGACCAGTCGTTGTATTTCAGCTACCCTGTTGTTGAAGAAGGTGATCAGCCAGTTGATCAAGAGTTTGGGTGCACAAGTTATACCGAATGTGAAGGTTTGAAGACGGTACACCTTGATCGGTTCGGTGTCACAGTCGCGCTACACTATTAGCTGATAATACGAATCCTCGGAGTCAACACGCATATGCCGAAATATTTTTTCCATATCTGCTGTGAAGGTATATTTATGTCTTCTCCATCTTAGAACAATATCAATTATATAACACGACCCGGAGTTGCTTCATACTTTATCCAATTAACCCTTTTCCATTCGTGTCAGTAGTAAGTTCTCCTTCACACACCTTTTATATTCCATGTGTAGTATGGGGCTGACTCGGAACCGTCTTTCCAGCTGAGCAAACCTTCTTCGTTGTTGCCTTGAAGTACTTCTCAGATGCTTTGCTTTCGCATGTTTGGTGGGCCCTAAAAGGTGATTTCTTTACCTCCCAGAACTTTTGGAGTTGTTGGCCGACGTCTAGAACTTGATGAGAGCTCCTTAAAATTCTATTAGGGTGAGGCACTTTGCCCATTAAAATCCACCTCAGCAATGTGCTCTATGCAATGGGTGTATTTGGTTCATCTCCCCGAATGACTTCCGGGAGCGATATTTCGGAGTAAACGTCATTCCCCAGTAGCAGATCGACTTCAGCAGGTGTATAGAATTTTGGGTCAGCAAGAGACCCAAACCATTGATATGGTTTCAACGCTTTGATGCCAGTTCGTTGGCCGGAATAAGCCCGGTCAGCGAGTGAAAAATTAAAGCTCGTATATTAATCTCGCAGCCCGAATGTAGAGACCCAAGGATAAGGTCCGCGTAGCTTGTACACCTACCGCTGCTAACCTTCCCCAGCTCTGACAACTCCACGAAAATGCGTTTGTCTTTAAGATTTAAACGCTTGCTTTGCTTGGTCTCTTACTCTGGATCTATCAAACCTCGAAGTTCGACATCTACTCCCGACGAGATTCCTACCTTTGGTAAGGTGGCGGTTACATAGCAAGCGAGTAATATAAGCGCGAGCTTGTAAGGCGTTCAATTGAAATTGAGCTAGTAAACTCTTCAGTTTCTGTTTGATTTTATTGAAGTGCACAACATGTTGCTATTTTTAGAAGAAGAAATGTTATTAACAGAAAGTTTGTTGTTAAGATACCCATTTAACAAAAAAAAGTATATGTATACATGTATATGTATATATACATATATATATATATATATTATAAATATAAAAGACTAAGTACATACACATATTCCCTCCCGGTCAGTGTCTTGCCCCTTGTCATTCTCCCTTTAAAGACTTTTCCGGTGATTGTGCATAAATCGCATTTCCCGCGACGTGTAAAAATCCATCATTTTCATCTTTAACCTCAACTGCCACCATCTGGGCATAGCTGAATAAATATTAAAAAAGAAAATTGTATCTAATTAACACTTAAAAATACTTGATACACACATTGATTAATTAATTTACAATAAAACCTTTAAAATGTCTAAATTGTCATGGGGTGCAGATCAGAAAGGTGTTCTGGAGCAGATTCTTCGAGACCAATTTAACTTAAAAAACTGGGAGCATCACATCGTACAGCAAGCTTTCTGTCAGGTCATCTTCTATTTTTCGAAGTGAACTTCAAGAACGCACTTGATCATCAAGCAAAGATTCTGGTCTGGAAGAAGAAGATGTTGGTGTGATTTTCGATCTGTTACAAGAAACATATATCACTTACCGTGGTGAATTAGTCGATGCTATCGACAATACCAAGTCAGCATCTAAGGATAAGACTATCAAAAGTAAATCCGCAATTCGAAGGCTCGTACACAAAATGTATTTCTTTCTTTAGTCCACACAAATAAAAAGCTGGGTGAAATTCAAAAACTTCACTACCTAAAATCCTCGCTGACAGGTGAAGCTGCTCGTTTGTTGCAGCATTTAGGGTTGTATTCTGGCAATTATGACAAAGCATGGGAACTGCTTGTCGCCAGATACGACCACAAGCGAGTGGACAAAGGAGACTGCAAGTAGCATAAAATCTCTATTGGACACGTCTCAGGAAAGTTTCCATGTCCTGAAAAATGTAGGATTGCCAGTAAGTTCTTGAGACGACATATTATAATATAATATTGTAATATATTATATAATACCATTTTTGAAGGTACAAAAATTACCTGGTTTTACTCAGCATTTGTGAAAGCATTTCAAATGGTAACTATTTTCATTTGAGGGCATTAGTCGATCCTGGATCTGAAGCAACTTTTATTACTGAGTTAGGTGTACAATTGCTAGGGCTTGATCAACGGCGAACTCTCATTAAGTTATCTGTATTGGGAAAGTTAGCAGTGGTTCATATTAATGGTATGTTTGTCTTACTTTAAGGTCGCTGGTAACACCTTTTGAGACAAATACAATCTATGTGTTGAAGTTCCCGACTGGTCTTTCGCCATCCAAACCTTTAGCTTTGCAAAATTGGGAACACATCCAGGGCTTAAAGTTAGCTAATCCACAATTCGATAAACCTGGGACTGTTGATATTCTCCTGGGAGCCGAAGTTTATTCTGAATTTATTTTAGAATCCATTATTCATGGTGATGATAATAAATCGCCAATTGCACAGGAATCAGAGTTAGGTTGGCTTCTCCTTGGGAAGACAATTTCGCAAAATAAAGAACCTACAGTCCACTCAATCACACAAATTCATCTTACCGGACAACGTCGCAGAGTTCCGAAATTCCAAAATGCAGACGGGAATTGAAGAACCAAAATTTCGACTGCATTTGAACTTTCAGTAACACTATCAACGTCATCCACTAAAAACACAACACACATTTAAACCTATCAATAGGTACCTATTTATAAAATATTTTAAAGATTATACCATATAAATACAATAATAAATAATAATATAAAAATCTTAAACTAATTTTATTGCAAAAATGAAAAAATAATAATAAATAATTATGTAAAAAAAAAACTTAAAGCAGATGGAATTTTTTACATTTTGCTATTGCAACACCAATTCCATAGAAGGCGGATTCACACAACACACACACTTTAACAGGCAATTCGGCCATCATTAAATACCGAACCGTTCGCAAAAATTTCGTCGTACACCATTGCAAGCACAACCATGAAACGCGTACGCGGAAAACAGTTATCATACAAAAAAATCACAAATTGTACAGAATTTCTTGGGAAAATAATTTAAATGATTTTTTTTTTTTTGCATTTTCCCATTAGTTTTGTTTCGGTTTTTTGTTGCACTTGCACTCGCGTATCACTTTCGCGAAAATAAAACACATGATTTGTGTATATCGATACACACGTACGCTCATACAGATGATCGATTGTGTATTCGTGCCGGTGTAACAATTTCCAACGAAATAAAATACATATTCGGGAAGGGGATCAGCAAAAAAGATATTAAAATAAGTAAAAACACTTACCTTTTATTATTTACCACATTTAAAACAAATAAAAGGGGGAAAACAAAACAAAAAAAGAAAAAAAAACTAACAACGTGAATTGACACAGTTTTAGTCAATGACGTAACCAAACTATTGCACTTTTGTAAAACGGGCAAATACACTCATTTTACCTCAAATTGTTGCCCGTATTGTTATGTCGCTATCCTTGTCCTCTACATGTAATGTTCCATTGTATTAACTTACAGGATTTTGTCCCAACACACAGCTCTTATGTCAAAAGAAGTACAACTGCAATTGAGTACAGTACGATGGCGGTACCAGAAGTACCCGGCCTGACCAAGGCATGGAAGGTACGCTGTCTATAAAGCATGTTTCAAGTGTCTGAAAGCGCCACGTTGTTTAGTATTTGTTTGGCAGCCATCAATAGTGAACGTTATCACTGATTTGTAAAAATGGAGAAAATGGAGAAAACGCCTCAGCCCAGCTAATATAAAAGCTGAACTGTAAAAAATAAAAAAATAAAAAATTAATTATTTATATAAAATAAAATAAAAGTAAAATTTTGGGTTACTGAGTTTAAACGAGGCCGTACGAGCTGCCAAGACGAGCATCGCAGTGGTCGACCAAATGAGGTGACGACTCCAGAAATGTTGAAGAAAATCCGCAAAGCGGTACTGGATGATCGTAGACAGACATTGTAGGCATTTGAAATTTGACATTTGACATTTGAAAATTTGGACATGAGAAAGCTGTGTTCAAGATGGGTGCCGCGTTTGCTCACACTCGAGCAGAAACAGTGTCGTGAAGATGTTTCAATTAAGTGTTTAACGAAGTTTCACAGCAACAAAGCATAATTTTTTGCGCCGTTTCGTAACAATGAAGAAAACATGGATCCATCACTTTACACCCGAGACAAAAAAATAATCAAAAAAATGGATTCAAAAGGGAGAACCGGCTCCAAAGAAGGCGAAGACCGTTTCATCTGCAGGCAATGTCATGGCGTCGATTTTTTGGGTTGCGCGTGGAATAATTTTTATTGACTATCTTGAAAAAGGAAAACCTATCAACTTCCAGTATTATGCGAACTTATTGCAGTATTGTTTCATCAAAACAATGCACCAGCTCACAAATCCGTTATTGCAATTGCCATTAATTAAAATTAATGAATTAAAGTTTGAATTGCTACCTAATTCACCCTATTCGCCAGAATAATCGCCCCTCGGATTATTTTCTGTTCTCAAACTTGAAAAAATGGCTCAGTGGTAAAAGATTTTCCAACGATGAAGAATTGATGTCGGCAGTTAATAGCTATTTTGAGGAGCAAGAAAGTTCTTATTATAAAAAGGGTTATCGAACTTTTTGAACATCGCTGGGAAAAGTGTATAGAGCTTAAAGGCGATTGAGTTGAAAAATAAATAAATTTTTTTCCAAAATTTTTGTATTTTCTTTGTTGGGACGGGTACTTCTGGGACCGCCCTCGTAAGGTGCATAATTGAGTACACTTGCGGACGAAAATCGTCCACCGGGCGGTAGCATGTTTGGATATTGAATACCATTTTAAAAATTATTAATTAATGAAATTATTTAAACTAAGCTTACAACTAAACTAAAGTAACAAGTGTAACATTTTGATTTAAATGTAAACAAATAAACGTAACGTAAGCCTATGATCGTAATACGAATGTATTGTAAAAATGGATGTAATTTCCGGAAGAATAGATTAGAACTCTTCGGTGTAACATCAAGAAGAAAAGACGTGTTTTATTTAAAATGCATTTTTCGACCCCTATTTTACCCTACACACCCCAACAGAAAGCTCTTTAGTTTTATTTGCCAATTTGAAACGAATCCGCCTCATCGAAATTAAATGAAAAATTGTGCAAAACATTTTTTTGAGACTCAAGTATACGCTTGGATGTATGGTCAAGTACACTTTTCAGATCCACTTCGGCAGACACTTCTATTGTTGTTTCATTTGCAGGCTAACATAATTTTTTTATTTGAATTATTTTTTGATACTAGGGAAATAATTCAGATGAGGTATACAAATTTATATATAGCAAGTATTATTTTTAGTTAATTTAGTTTCAGTAATAAGAGAAAGAACTTCTTCATTACCTGTTTGTCTAATACGTGTAGTAGAGTAGTTTGAATTATTTAAAAAAGATCTTATTACTTCTGATAAGATACCCAACCTTCTCATTTTGAATTTTACTGCTTTCTGCAAAATCTTTATTAGGTCGCGGTCGCCCCGCAGAAGTTGACGCCAAATGATTGTTATTTTTAATACATACTTTCTTGATATTAAACCATCCTAAAATAAAGGCCCTAAAATAAAAAAAAAAAAAGATTAGTATGCTCAGAGATTAATTAAAAGTGAATCCGCAAGTTTCCGCAGCTATTTCTACTAGCATGAAAGTGTAGATAGTTTTCTTTGAGAGTTGGCTTCGATATATAAATATCTATATTCGATATTATTAAAAAATTCCAATGACTTCCAAAGGTTTGATAGAAAATCAGGGTTCTCCGGTCTTTAATATTCATCAGCTCATTATACGACATTTTAGGATGACACATGAGTAGTGTCAGATACACGGAGGACACGCGAGAAGCAAATCTCCTTTTGATAAAATTGACTTTTGTGATTTTATTCAAATTGCGATTGAACTTTGATAAATGTGTGTTGGAGATTATATCACTGTGATAGTCGTACGAAAATGTTTACATCTCACCATTTGAGAGAATCCTTTCAAGTTTTGGACTCAACATAAGCAAAGTCAAGAGATCAAGCATGTCAAAGTCCACTGACGACAATGCAGAACAATAAGCCTATGATCCTGTAGATGTTGAAAAGATCGACATCATCTGACGTAATATTCTATGTAGCAATTGGGAGTCTTTATTTGAGAACATTATAAAAACCCTTCCATCCGAGACTATATAATAGTCGGTGGTGGAACCCAATCTTATTCCTTCCCCAAACGAATAAATCTCTGACGAATTCTTTGATGAAAATTTACTCCGAATTACACAGATCCTATTGAATGTCTGGTGCATCATTGAGAGTTGGATTAGGAAACTTTGCATTTGAGTGCAAAAATTGTGAAAAGACAAAATGTAGCTTATGGAATACAAAATAATAACATGTTAAAACTATTTTAGTTAATTGGATCTATCGCTAAATATTATGTAAAAAATTAACTCTATTCTTATTTAACAAATAAAGTTAAACCATACTGTTGTTTTTAAAAATTAAATTATTTTAGCTACAAATTCACTTGTATTTACATATATTCTATGACTCTATATTAAATTGCGGCAGCAGACTCTTGTGTCCTACGTCCCTTTCACGTTGGTTACTTGGGGGCCCTTTAGGTGGTTTCTCTAACTTTCATTTATTCACTGTTTAGGAAACGCGATAATACCGATAGTCGCGTGGACTCTGGCTTTTGGTGCACTTCTATTTTCCCGTACCACTTGGGGACTTTTCGGATAATAGTTATTTTGTACCACTTTGGGACTTTCGCGATGTACCACTTTGTACCACTTTGGGACTATTATTTTTAGTAATCGCACTAGCACCTTCTTTTGCAAGAGTCCCTGCTCGGGCGCCAATTAAATTAAATGTATAAAGTTTTTATTAAAAAAGAAGACTATTTGTTCAAGATACAATACAATTTAGACTAAAAAACTAAATATTACAAAGTTAATTTATAACATACTACGATAAGGTGGAAACGGTGGATAGCAGGGGATCTAATTACTTTCATGCGTTGTCAGCATTACGTGTTGAGTTTTGGGTTTAGTGCATTTTTATGGGAATTTGAATTTCCGTGAGAATTGATGATTTGCACTTGATTCATTTGTTTGTTGCATTATCGTGGGAACGGAATGTTGAATTAGAATTTGACAGGATGCAAAGGTAATTGACTGCATTTTATGGAAGTGTGGTGTTAACTTATATATTAGTCTGTTCTTTTTTCTTTTTTTCTTTTTTTTTCTAAAAACCAAAATAATCTTTTAGATATAATCTTTACTATCCTTTACTATGCGTTCTATGAAGGCTAGTGAAAAGTTTTTGATCATAGTGTATGAAATTCTATCAAAGCCAGGTGTTTTCCCTTTTGTTTTGCGAAGACAGTGTTCCAATTCTATAAGTCTGATGTGGGGATGGTTAAGATGAGGTGGATTATTATTGATTGCAATATATTTTGCTTGGAGAAAGGAAGTTGAAAAATTGAAATCATCAGACTGGTCAGCGATATCGATCGGAGAGGATAATGTAATATATTTGTTCCGGATTTAATGATATTTATTGAGTGGGGAATATAATCGCCTGTGAGTGATTTTAATATATGTTACTCCAGAGTTTTTTGCATAAGGCTTTTGGATTTGTGTTTGAAGTTAACTTTTCGAAACAGGCTTTTTTTTTGGCCTGTTTAGCTAATTTGCGAAACTGCGCGTTGGATTGGCAATGAGATTATTTTGAGTCGGCTGTTTTTTGAAAATGTGCCCAACTTTCTGTTTGATTTCTCGGAGGTTATTGATTTCAACGTTTTACCAAGAAACGGATGTTTTCTTTAAGGGAAACGACGGAATGGCTGTCTTGGATACGCTTTTAATAATTTTGTGTATGAGGGATGCTTCTTTGTTTATATTAAGAGAAAGAATCAAGGATGTTATAAGTTTTGAAATTATATAATTTCAAACAGTGGCCAGTTGGCTTCGTGGATTTGAAATTTTTGAAATGGCCGCGGCTTAGGGAATTGTGCTTCTACCATCACTGTTGTGATTAGAGGAAAATGGTCGATGCCATGCAAGTTTGGAAGAGTTGTGCATGTAGTTTTGGGGGTAATATTGGGACGAAATCATGGATAGGTCAACATGAGTGAAGTGTTGTGTGTAGAGAAGCGGGTAAGCTTACCATCATTTAATACAGTAAAGTTGGAGTGTGGAATTAAATCTCCCACAACTTTACCCCTAGTATTGGTGAGCAGAGAGCCCCAAATGGAACTTGAGTAGAAATCGCCTGTTATCAGTATGGGAGGTTGAAAGCAATTAGCAATATTTTCGATTTCAGAAACAGTAAAGGTTTGATCCGGAGCGATAAATAAGGATATCACTGTAATTTTCTGTTTTAGTTCGATTATCACTGCAATAGCTGATATTGGAGAGTTGATTTCAATAAATCGCTAGGGAATGGATTTGTGGACTAGTCCCGTCTCTAGTTTTGCAGTTGTGTTATTTTTGAGTTGTCAAGCGTATTGCTTTGGCGCTTGAGGTGTTGTAGTTTTTGTGGGTAGATGGGTTTTTTGAAGCGATATCACCATTGGTTTGAAATCATTTATCAGTAATTGGAGTTCGTGGTAGTTGTTGAAATAACCATCCAAGTTCCACTGCAGCACTTTTAAATTTGTGTATATTCACCGCAGAGACTTTTGAGCAATATAGTCTGGAGCAAATTATGAAAAGTCAGGATCAGACAAAATAAGAGATGGTAAGGGTTAACTTTGAAACTCAGATGCACGTCCGATCTCCTAGACGTGCTCGGGCAGTTCAAATCCCGAACTGCAGAATCAGAAATTGAAGTCAGAAGGCTTTTATTAGATGTCATCGTTATCTTGTTGCGAAATGTGGGTGAAGTACTCGTTATTTTTATTAAGTGTTTGAGTGATAGCAGTTATAGCTGATTCAGAAGGAGTAGCGGGATTGGTACTTGCTGTTTGGATTAGGTTTGATTTGTATATGCGTTTATTTGATTGGCTAGTGGCCTAGGATTGTTTTGGCGAGAGTGTGTATTTGGATTATTTTTGGTGTCAGGAAGTTAGGTACAGCTGACAAAGTTTGAGTGTTTTGTTGATTTAATGTTGTATATTTGGAGCGTTGACTTGTTCGCTGGGAAACTGAAGAAACTTGCCGGTGGAGGGTTTTGTTGGCTATAAAATCGTCTAGCCTCGGCCATGCTACATTTGTTGGTGGTTTTAATCGTTATTACTTCTTGAATTTGAACATATTTGAGGCATAATTTTGAATAGAGGGGCGGGGGTGACTATCAAGGCAGTGAGCATACATTACTCGTGTGCATTCACTGGGATCATGTTACAGTTTTCGTATATTTTATTTTTGGTGCACCGATTACTAGTTCCGACATGACATAGGCGAAGGCATCTATTCTTGACCTTAGCAGTGTAGAAACCGACTACAATGAATTGGGGAAGGGAATATAAGTTTAAGATAAAAAGTATTAAGCCTGATGGCCTTTAAATTCTGTCTATTCTCTTTGTGAACTTAAAGACATCACTGACACCTTGATATTTCATATTAAGTATAATTTCCTCTTCATTCAAATTTATAAGTCATGGAGCTTATACAACGGTATTGTAGAGGAGTTAAAATGTTTGTGTAGGGTAACAGACACTGGACATTGATTGCAATATTTGTAAATTTAAGGAATTTTTGAGCTACTTTCTCGGATCTAGGATTAATAGGCTTCCGTCGCAAAGGAGGAAACACTCCATCAATGACTTTTTTTAGTGAGGTTTCAGTGTTTTTTGCAGCAACGACAGTAAACTTTGGATTCCTAGTACTTTTCGGTGTTGGTAGTTCGTAAAAATTTTGGAGGTTTTTTTTTGCCATAGGTTCAAACGACCAATTGTCGTAATAATTCCCGGGCTTAACTTTGGGCCCCATTGGGCCCATGATTTACTGAATTAAAGAGAAAATAAGCGATATTACTTATTCACACTACGCGGGAAAATTTAAGGAGTAAGGGAGACAGCAATAGTTGTCTATAGGATTACAAATAATCAAAACACATCGATAGTTGTCGATGAGATTAGGAATAAGCAAAACACACCCGTAAAAATAGGTCTTCACGCTACGAGAGTAAAATGATGTGATATAATAATTTCCTGAAGTATTGAAACAATTTAGGCAACTTTTTATAAAATTTTTCTTGGCAAATCTTATACGGTACAACAGATTATTATCACCATGTTTGGCTGAATTCTTTATCAAATCGCTAAATTACAAAAAACTTATTGACGTAATCATTAACGATCCACTTAATCTCGGAGATAAAGCGGGTGATTTTTGATTTTACTGTGTCCCGGAGTTGTGAAGCAGAGCAGCTTTAAACCAGTGGGATTGGTGAAGAGATTTGGAATAGAGATAAATGAGATTGTGAGATCTTGTCAAAGAACTCTAGTTCTTTTCTATTCATCCGTGGATATGCCTACTTGAAGACTACCAGGAATTCAGAGATCGGTTTCGGAAATCCTTTTATCATTTACTGTACAAAGAAGCTGATAAGGAATCCTCATAAAAATTTAGGAAACATTATCAGTGCAACTAGAAGATTTTTGTCTTTCTTTCATATGGTAGTCATAATTAAGGGACTGCATTTTTGTCCTAAAGTTGTGGAGTAGGCTCCAACAGAAACCCTAAAACTAATTGAAGAGCTGGCAAACAAATTGTCATGGACAGAGAATCCTAAGTGAGAGAAAGTTAACATATTTGGAAAAACTTGCGAGGTCCAAAAACTGTCATATCTTTGGTTTGATCAAAAATTTTTTTCGATAATGTAAGCGCATTGTCCATGATGGTAATTTGAGGAAGGAATGGTACTATAAAATCTGCTATCATTGTTTCAGTCAAGCGGATTTAATTGTGTTCGTTGTCTATTTCGGTTGTCTGCCTATACTAGCTATGCAATCATGGTTTCTGTTACACTTCTCCAACTCCCTACACCGTATCAAAACTTTTCCTCATGGTCCTTCCACTAGTTGTTTTCACCTTCAGCCAGGTCTCTAGCTTTGCCGACCTTTCCGTTTCAGACGCTCATTCTGGATCAGATGCTCCTGGATTTCAAGAATGTTGGGTAATCTGTTACGCTGGACTTCCCTACTTCGACTTGGATGGCACTATGTCAACATAGCTCTCGATTTTATTTAAGCAACGCCTAAGCCCCGCCACGACAAGGCTTACCTGTGCGAGGTAGTAACTAACATAATTGTTAGTGTTATTTATAAAACTATTATATTGCTTCGATTATGTGGCAGTTTCCAAATTGAATAGGAAGCATAGATGGGAAACATGTAACCATCAAATGTCCTGATAAAATAGGTTCACAACATTTCTGCTATTTGGTTGGCAATTGTTAGAGCTGACTTTTTTTTTTTATGGGAAAAACAGTGATGGAGGCATATATTTCAAACAATTCAAGTAATGTTGGCTTCTTGCAGAAAGTCTTACACGATTAATTGCAAGATGTGAGTTGTACATTTAACAGAATACATATTTAGATTAACTCTTCCAGGTTAAATAATGATTCGTCAGTGTCATTTTCAGCACTATTTTCTTCATGTGTAGTTGCTGCAAGCAAATCAACCGCCTTTAACATATTCCGGTCGTTATCTGTAGTTATGGTATATATTTGTTTTTTATCTATCTATTTTTTTATCTATCTATTTTTTTATCTATTATCTGCTTTCAGATTTACAGCAGTCTGCAGCACACAAATCTCTTTCATGGATAATGTTAAAACTTCCACTTTCCCCTTTTCTATTATTTGTGCATTAATATCAAAAACTGAACGGCCATGTCGGGTTGCACTGTCCATTTTAAGGGATATTATTTTTCTCGTTAATTTTTTGGTGATAAGTCTTTTCAGTCGTGTTTTTTCTTCATTTACTACTGCCATTATATTGTGCGACATAATAGGAGTCATATTAAGACCTTTAAATATAGGGTGATTCATCGTGAAGTTTGATTTATAATGTAAAATAAAACACATAAATTTGGAAGTGAACTTAAAATTGTTATTATCGGTTAAAAGAACTATTCATGGCATTTACTTTTTGAAAATGATATCATATAAATGTTGACCACGAATACGTCTGAGGTGTTCCATTCGAAAGGTTCAATTTTGGAACACATAAATTTGGAAGTGAACTTAAAATTGTTATTATCGGTTAAAAGAACTATTCATGGCATTTACTTTTTGAAAATGATATCATATAAATGTTGACCACGAATACGTCTGAGGTGTTCCATTCGAAAAGTTCAATTTTGGGCGACTCGTTCGAGCATAACGACTGGTATCTCGCGGATAACACGAGTAATGTTGGTTTCCAAAGCGTCAATCTTAACTGGCTTATTCCTGAAGACCTGAGACTATATATCCCCAGAGAAAATAGTCCAAAGGTGTGATATCGGACGATCTAGGCGGCAAATTTACCGTAGCAAAACGTGAAATTAAGTGCTCACCAAAATGATTTCTCAACAAGTTCATTGTTTCATTGTTGAAACCAGAGCTCACATTGTCCGTTAACATTGCGCGATAACGGTTACCATTGACGGTAACATTCTGATTTGCCTCATTTTTGAAGAAATATGAACCAATGATTCCACCAGCCCATTAACTACACCATACCGTTGTTTTGAATGGATGTAATGTTAGCTCTTGATACTCTTCGGGTTGCTCATCAGCCCAAATACGCAATTTTGTTTATTATCGTATCCATTGAGCCAGAAATGGGGTTCATCACTGAAGCAAATTTCACGATAAAACACCGGATTTTCATTGAGTTTTTCCAGAGCCCATTCACAGAAAATATGATGCAAATTCAAGTCGCCTGGCATCAATTCTTGCACAAGTTGAATTTTGTACGCTTTTAAGCCGAGTTCTTCACGTAAAATACACTCTTAAAACGATTTGAATCGAAGAACAATAGCGGTTGGAATTCCTGCGTGACCAAGGCAAGCTTTATTTAATTTTGTTTTTGAAATCGCGAATAATGGCGTTCGGTTCTCTACCCATATTATTTTTCTTTTGAACAACAATAGATCAGCCTAATTTTCTGCGTAACTAAAGTGCACCAAATCATTCACAATCACTTTATAAATGCACCTGAACAACCGCACGATAAGAACTGAAATAAACAAAATATGTTTACTTAAACATGTGTACGTGCTCACAAATAAGTAACGGTAAATGGTAACAATTGCTTTTACGCTTTTTCTTCATTTTTGACAAGAATAAGTTCATTGAAGTGTAAACTATTAATGCTTTTCTAAAAATGATGAGAGCGCAACATATTCCGCTTCGGTGCTACTTAGAGCGATACTTTGCTGCTTCCTGCTTTCCGAGTTGATAGCACCCCCAGCAAAGAAGAAAATTAATCCGGAATATGATTTTCTATCATCACAGCTGCTCGCCCAATCTGCATCAGCAAAACCTTGTAGTAGTTCTTTATTCTGGAAGTAACATAATTGTAAATTTTGTGTTGTTTTCAAATATCTTATCTATATCAATACATAAGTGACCCTATGATAGACTGGTAGAGTTTTGTATTGACCTGAACACAACCGGAACAGTTAACATACATCTTAAATTTACTGCCGAATTCCAAAGGAGTTGTGCAGTTTCTGCTTTCGGTCATATGAAGACTGTGCAGTAAGTCGTCGATATACTGTTTTTGATAAATTTTGACAGTCTCTTTCCGTTGAAATTTCCATACCAAGAAAATGATCAGCCGGTCCCTTATTTACAATATCAAATCGTAAACCAATGCTTTATGTTGTGTAATTTGGTGTCATTAGAACATGCTTAAAGTATGTCATCTACGTAAACTGCTACAATATTAACTTCGTCGTCTTCTCTTGAAATGTTTATACCAGCATCTCCACTGCGTTTGTGGAAACCAATACTCTGTAGAAAAATGTCCAGTTCCTGGTTCCATTGGCGTCCAGATTGTTTCAAACCATACAGAGCCTTTTTTAACTTGCACACTTTATCGGGATCCTAGGCATCGACAAAACATTCTGGCTGGTGCATAAATATCTTTTCGTTCAAATTTCCATTGAGGTAAGCTGACTTTACGTCCAGCTGATGAACAGTAAGATTATACAATGTACTTAGTACTAAAATAAGTCGAATGAAGGAATAACAAACCACAGTTGAAAATGTGTTTTGGTAATCTATACCAAATCGCTGATTGCAGCCTCTTGCTACTAAGCGGGCCTCTTATTTAGAAATATTGCCATTTTTGTATCTCTTGATATTAAACACTCATTTACAGCTGATAGAACGATGGTTGCGTGGTAAACTAACTAACTTCCATGTTTCATTTTTTATTAGTGAATCATACTCACTTTTCATCGCTTCCTTCCACTTTACTCTATCCCTTCCATTAACCTTCCGTGCACCACGTGGGTAAAAGTTGCATCCTGCACTATGTGGGGTTTCCTATACCCCAACATCATTCTATCTATATATAGAGAATATCTTTTTAAAGTTTATTTTATACGTATTTATATTGTTTCTGGACTATTAGGAGATAAAAATAAAATAAATTTGTTAAATATAATAAACATTTTTAATATCTAAGGCATTGTAACAAAAATAGTACTTTTTTAATAACTAAGAGGAGACCATCTTCTTTGGTTTAGCCTTAAAAAAAAGAAAACTTAACTAAAAACTTCTTACTGCCCTTTATTTCAGGGCCTAATGAGATAAGAAACAAAAATAAAATAAAAATAACTAAACATAATTAGTCTTCTTGAGATCCCAGTTGGTTCAAATTTGTACAATTTTTACAAAAAAAATATGCGTACTCTAAGCATATAGGTACTTCACATCGCTCGCAACCGTACTTGGTCTTTTGATCTTTTCTTCTGTCGCATTCCGAACATCTTGTTACACGTCTTGGCATCTTTTTTGGTGGTTCCCCACTAGGTTCACCAAGTAAAACATGTATGCGCTTACGAGAATCCCTTGGAATTCGTGGATTATCTTTGCGGTTTCTCAGGTGCTCTTCAATAAAAGCCATTCCCATATCACGAATAAACTTCATCCTATTGTTAGCTTTTCCTGCTTCAATGCCATATTGTACATATGTACAATAGAATCATAGCGTTGCATTGATTGCCTTGCTTGATTGAGCATCGAAAAAAATAAAGTGAGAGGCCAGCGTTTGCTATTGCGAGCAACGTCGTATGTTCTGGCAAGCTTATCGACCACATCTACTTCACTTTTGGTTTCATTACAGAATGTAATCATAGATGGCTTCTGCTTAATTCCAGTTTCATGGTCAAATTCTTTATCATGATGAATGGAAGACATAATATAAACCTACTTTCGAGGCTTTGGAACATAAGAAACGTGAGTGATATCTTTTTGAAAGCCAAACCGTGATGCATATTCCTCTCGAGATTGTTTGAAACATAATGGAATGTAAGTTTTATTAGCTCTCAAAGTACTAACTATCGTTAATTTATGTTTCTGCAACAAGTTTTCAGCAGTTTCATGACTGGTAAAGAAATTGTCTATAGTAATATTTCTTGACGAGCCGGAAACGCAGTTTACCATACGATCGACTAAGTCAAATGGCTTATTGCTCAACGCAAACAGACTTTTGTCTGGCTGTTTGCCGCAGTAAATTTCTAAATGTACGGAGTACGGAAGTACGGATTCCAATACCATCTGAACCCCAGAGGTCATTGAGGTTTTGTCTCCCAGAACGGTACAATCCTGCTAAAAATAAAAGCCCAAAAATTGCTTTCATCTCATATGCAGTTGTTTCTTTATAGAGAACATTTAGCAGTTCACCGTCTGGTGGCTGTGGACTCGAAAGACATATCTTTACATTCGTATGTTTCACAACCGATTCAAGTATCTCATTGGAAATAAATACGTTAAAGCATTCTAAAATAGTTTTTTTGTCTTTATATTGACTTTTAACTCCCGGCAAATGTGTAATTATATTTTCTTGTCTTGTACGAACATTAGTTCTCAACGGCTCCTTTTGCCATTTTGTTCTGCCATCTTTACCAATATAAAAGCCTTGCGAGCTAGAAGGCTCACCTCCTGAAGAAATGTCCTCTACGTCCTCTTTGATGTCACTTTCAGATTGAGTACTCAAATGATCCGAATCATATAAATATAGCTCATCTGTGTCGCCATCACTATAATCCATATGTGCCGATAATATTTCATGTTCATCTGTACGTCGAGCCATTATGAGACCTGCAAACAAATACACAAACAAAATAAATAAATATTTATGTAGGAATATTTATGTGACACCCTTCCACACTTTGCGGGCGACCGTCCGCTGTGCCTGCGACGCTACTACTAAATCACTGTTACTATGCGACCCGGCAACGTCGCAACTTCAGCTACACGACGATTCGTGGAATTCCGCTTAAAAAGATACGACGATTTTTGTTTCGCTGGGGTTTATTAAACTCCACGTGGTGCACGGAAAGTTAAGGGCCTCATCCACACTAAGTGGATTTTTGTATTCTTTTGAATTTTTCAGCAGCATTGTAGGTTATTGGCAATTTTCATGGTCTTTTTTCTTGCTTTGATGACTCTTCATCAATTGGAAATGTTTGGTCTTGCGGTTCATCAACCTCAATATTTTCTATGGGTTTTCAGCGATATCCTGAAGCTGTGATTGTTTCGCTATCTTACTTCACTCATGCTTCATCAAAGATGTCTCTGAAATCAAATTTATCCTGTGAACATGAAGAAGAATCAGATGCACAGTTCTTGTCCTCGTTTTCAATAATAGGGTTCTTTGACATGGTGTTATCTATGAAGCAAACATCTCTAGCTATGAGAATCTTCCGTTTTTCGGTTCGTACAGGCTCTAGGCCTTGGTTGCGTCTGAATAATCTACCATATCTCAATACCCTTTGCTGCAAATTAAGATGACTTTAGTGTTTTATCAAAAGCAAAATATTTAGCGCCAAAAATTTGAAGGTGGTGTATGTACAGATGGTTTTTGTCCGCTCCGTATTTCATATGGCGTTGAGTGTTTTAAAATAGTTGTAGGAGATCTATTCCTTAGGTACGCAGCTGTATTAAGTGCTTCTGCCCAAAGAGAGTGTCCAAAGCCCGAATCAATGAGCATACAGCGCTCCATTTCCACTAATATCCTATTGACACGTTCTGCAACCCCATTCTGCTGCGGGGTGTAAGGTGTAAAATCGCTATTAACATATTTGCGCCTGTTATCTATACGTAAACATTTAATTTTCTTGTTAGTTTCTGTTTCGACAAATAATTTAAAGTTTTTGAATGTTTGTAAAACTTTACTTTTATTTTTAATGAAATATACAAAAATTTTAGGACTGAAGTCGTCAATGAAAGTCAAAATATATGTAGAGCCACAAATGGAAATAGGCATTGGGCCGCATAAATCAATAATTTCAAGTATTTTTTACTCCGCAAATCAAGATTATTTACGAATAGTTTTCTATTTATTTTTGACTTTATACACACAGTACAATTATTCAATTGTCTATTAGATTTAAAATTCATTCCACGAACCATGCAATGCTTGCTTAACATGCTTAAACTTTGGAAATTTAAGTGTCCATACCGTCGATGCCATTTAAAGATATCGTTGTTTGTGTTCATTAGGTTGAGCTAATTTACTTTCGGGTTGCATATAAAAAGATCATTCGATTTTGGCGCTTGAATAATAATCTTACCACCAAAATTATCTATTATTAATGTATGCCCGTTGCTAAACTTCACATTGAAATTATTCTGCACAGCTTTACTGATCGACAGAAAATTATATCTAAGGGTTGGAACATATAGTACATTTTTCAGGTGTTAGTCGCATGTTGTGGTTTTTAATGGAAGATCACTAAAACCTTCAGACATTATATACTTTCCTCCCGCTATCTCAATTTTTTCTGTATACGGCGTTATATTCGTAAATAAGTGTTTCACACAACACATGTGCGAAATCGTTCCACTGTCAAAAATCGAACTGTTTTTGTCAACACTATCCCTACATGCAATATTTAACATAGAAAAGGCTGCTTCTGTTTTATTTTTTGATAGATATATTTCGCATGATGCCGCGAAATGACCTTTTTTACCGCATTTATAACATTTTTGGTTGCATTTATTAGAGTTGCACTGATCTTTATGCTGCGATTTTCTCGATCTTAGGAAAAAGCGTCACTTTCTCGTCGTTTAGCTTCCTCAAAAAGTTTTGTTTTCAATGCACACATTTTTGTCAATTCATCTCTGGACAAATTACGAAATCTTTCGGGAGACTTGAAAGAAGTATCACCAAACATTCCCTCTGTAATTTTATATCTAGTTCATGCAATTTATCAAACAAATTAAAGAACTTATTTATATATTCGACCATTGAAAAAGTTTCAAGCTTCTTAAAATTAAATAATTGTTTAAAAATTGTGACCTTACGTGCAGGTGGTGGACCTCCTCCAATTTCTTCCATGCTTCTCTAGAAGTTTGGCAATTCTTTGTGTGCAACAATTTCGAAGACCTTACACACAAAAGAATAGTCGCCAGAGCTCGTTGATCTATGTTGTTGCATGATACATCGTTAGCCAGTTCTTCTGGTCTCACACCTGACACAAAGTACCAAAATCCACTATGAATTAAAACCGACCGCATGTGGATTTTCCATCCATCATAGTTTTCATCGTCGAGCTCATCAATCTGATATAAAGTCTTACTAAAAATCAAAACCGAAAAACACTTCTAGAAAAAAAATGTATCACTTGCTTCCTGGGCCCATAACCATTATTAGATTAAAACACTATGTTACACTGCTAGTCGTAACATATATATTGAACTGAGAGAATTGGAGTTTTGTAACAACAATATATATAGATTTAGCTATGTATATGTGTATACATAGTATGAATGCTTAAATGTGGAATGTTATGCTGTAGGTGTATATAACATAAGTAACAATAGTGATATTCATTCTGCATCCTCTTCGGTTCACAGATTCCTTGTTCGTTATAATGTTAAAGTGAATCGCAGCACATTGGCTGCGAAATTTCTAACATCTTATTACTACTGCGTGACACTTGTGTTTCTAAGTATCTGTAGAATAAAATTTCCTTAATCTTTTCTGTATCAAATCTAACACCACTATTCATTCAATGTTTGCCAATTTGAAATCACAAAGAGGTAATTATGTTATGAAATTAACTGTTCATGTAGCTATGAAATAACAAATTATTTAAATTAAAAAACCAGTATGTATGATCTCGTACATGGTATGTATATTAAATCATATCATTAAAAAATTTAAATAACCGAACTGACTGTGTTATTTCACTTTTTTTTTTTATTAAAACCTAAAGTGGTCCTATTTTAAAATGTTTGCCCCAAATTTATGTAGAAACATATTCGTACATATGCATATGTAAATTAAAAAAAAAAACCTATTAACCTATTAACAAAACTTTGTAATGTATTGTGTGTAATGTACTGAATTTACTGAATTTTTGTAGAGATCTGATAATGTAACACTAGAAAAAAAAAAAACTGGATAGAAAGCTTATACGGGTATGTAACATAAGAATGTTTTTGTAAATAAAACCTCAATACTTGGACCAAAAAAATAAACACTAAATTTAAAAAAAAAGAATTCGTATAGAATTAAAAAAAAAAAAAAACAAAAGAAAATGTATGCGTTCAAGCAAAGCTTTTAAAATAAAATGAAACAACACAAGTTGTACACTGTATGTATAAAAAGAAAATCAAGTTTTCAAAATTAAAACATATATATAATTTTTTTTTTCGCAAAATGTGTATAGTTCATTCAATAAAAGAAACCTTAAACTGTAAAGACATCAAAAGATCTTAATTTAAAACAAAACGGGACAGCTGTAGAGAACATTACACAGTTTCGACTTGATCTATATAGATGCTTCAATTATATCGTATTATAACAAAATAATAAGTTTAAGTGTTATATTAAAAAAAAATAATAATAATACCCAAATTGTTTGTGCTAAAATTTTATGACACTGGCATAATATTACTTAAAAAAAAGTGACAAATGATTGCTTTTCTTTTTATTTATTTTAATTACTTGTATTATTTCTTTTGTAAGCTGTAGAAAAAAAGATTGCCCTGTAAAGATTTTAAAATTAATACGATAATATATCGTAACACTGAAAGTTGTAAAAAATAAATAAAGTTGTTATATACTGCTGTGATATAATAAAAAAATCAAAATAGCTTTAAATGCGATTTCTTTTGTTTTTAATCCAATTTTTGAAAATTTATACAGATCTATGGTCGTTATTGAGAAGAGGTGAAAGTACTTGCTAAAAAGTTTTATAATTTTTTTTTATTAAAGAATGCAGTAAGTAACCATAAAAAAATTTAAATTATTTTTACACAAATACAAAATATCCACATATTGCAGCTTCTTCTTCTATTAAACATTGAAATACGAACTCATATAGGTCTAATGACATCTAAAAGTGTGGAATAAAACTTTTGTTTTTACAAGTATTAAGCTTTAAAAATGCGATTTCAAGTTATCATCACTGGTGAAAGTATTAAAATTTAAAGAGTTAAGCAAACTTTGAAGCAAATAAAATTCTGATGGAGCAAGGTTGTAGCTGTATAGTGTGACATTACTTCCCAATTAAGGCTTAATAATTTTTCTAGAGCTACCCAAGATGTACGTGGTGTGGATTTGTCATGGTGGAACACAATTCCCTTGCGGTTTGCCAATTCTGGCCGTTTTCCTTTAATTATTTTTCTAGTTTCATAAATTGTTGAGAGTAAACATCTGAATTGATCGTTTGGTTCCCTGGAAGCAGCTCCAAATGTACGACATCTTTCTACTCCAACTAAATTAATAACATAACCTTGATTTGATTTGAGGGTTTCCATTGCCTAAGTGATATTCCTATCAAATATGAGTTTTATCATAGTTCACAGTTTTGATTCCTATCTAGCAGTTGCAGTTAAGGTTGTTAAGGCTTGATCAGAGGGTGTGAAATATTTCCAACATCGCTTAAGAAATCGTAGACATTTCACAGCATTTTTGACGACACCGAATATATCGATTCCATCGTAAGTTGTCATTGACACAAATTCCAAAAATGTAAAGTTTTTCAGTTTCGACGAAACAAGTGCAATCCATGGATAATGGCTGTTGATAGTCTGCCCCTTTTGGAGATAGTTGATGAAAATTATTCCATGTGTATCCCAAAATACGGATGCCATAATCTTGCCAGCCGACTGTTCAGTTATTGGTCATTTTGGACGAGGTTTGTCGTCTGCTCGCCACTCAGCTGACTGCCGACTTGACTCTGGTGTGAAGTGACGCAGCCAAGTTTCATCTATTGTCGGTTGAACAGCTTTAAACACTCCTCTAAATCATCAACACGTTGTTGTTTTTGGTCGACTGTGAGCAAACGCGGCACCCACTTTGAACAGAGCTTTCGCATGTCCTTTACTCTTTACTCTTCAATTTACAGTCATTCGTAACCATTTTGTGGACTTTTTTGATGTTTTCATCTAAAACAGCCTCTTTTGAACGTCCACTGCGTGCATCATCTTCGGTGCTTGTATGACCACATTTAAATAATTCAATCCACTTGCGAATGGTTCGTTCGGCTGGTGCAGAGTCCGGTTAATACTTATCAAGCCATTTCTTTGCATCGGCTGCATTTTTTCCCATCAAAAAGCAATGAGAAATTGCTTTGAATCCATTTTTTTCACAATAACAAAAGTTGCTTCACTCACAACGCTATATCTCGAGAACTAATCGTCCGACAGCTGTCAAATTTATACACGTAGCTTTTGGGTTGGTACTAACTGAAAATGGTATGGATTTAAGCGTGCCCTCTCTTAGAAACGGCACGGACTTTTCAGCCCATTATTTACATTTCGCTTTAACAACTGCATTGTGTTTTGGAAACTTTATATTCTACTCTGTTAGTGGTTTCACAATTATTTATGCGATTAATTGATGAGAAAGCGGATTAATTTTTGATTATATTGAAATTTCACACGCTTAAGAAAGACGTTACAGTCATTCCTGGTTCGTTTGAACTTTTCTCAGTTTTTCTCTATCGGTTTGCTCTTGAAGACCAAAAAAAAAAAAAAAACATTTCTGCTATGTATTATATTATTATCATACTTACGTATGTGCATATACATGCGGGAGTACCATCTAGACTGTTGATTCTAGAAATCCTTATTAGTAGATGGGCCAGATAGCGTTAATAACCTTCTATATGCCTCTCTATTTTTGCTGTTGTTTTACACTTCGGCGATTTAATTATAATTCTTTTGGCCCCTTCGAACTTCACCAAAAAATTGATCATTTTCCGCCGACGTTTCCCAAAGTTTATTCATTTCATTTTCTTGGTGTAGAGATGCGCATTCTTCTTATTAGATTACGTTTTAGTGCATCCATTGACATTCGTAACTGTTTTATTTCCGTTGTTAAACTCTGTTTAACATTGCGATGCGTTCGTGTGTGTTCAAGATGGTAGAACAATTGTCGTCGTGTATAGGAAACATTATAGTTTAACCGAAATTTTTTTGTAATGTTTTTGAGAAATTTAGGTTACCCCACGCACATAGAGTTAAGCGATATCGTCATCACAAGTTGCTTGGTAGATAAGCAATTTTTTTTAGCCGGTAGAGACCATATGCAGGTCTTTCGAACCTTAGCGATTTTTTCCCATCGTTATTTGAAATGTTTGAATATCATCAATTGTTGACTTACCTGCCACAAAGCCGTTTACTGCTGGGGTGATGGTCGCCGAAACGGAAAAGGTTTATTGATTATGAGGTGGAACGTAATATATTTATAGTCAGCACACGGTTTCCACACCTTGATATCCATAAAAGGACATGTCTGACTAGTGATCAACAAAACGTCAATTGAATTGACGTTTGTATAGAGAAATATATATGCAAAATAAGCAAGAAAAAAGTCGGAAAGCGATCGGATGATTTGTCTTCGAGCTACAACTGCAGCAAATTTAAAAAATTTAGTTTCGAGGAAAATTCGTTTAAAGATAAAATGGTTGATTTCATTGTTATAATCGTAAATAGATAAAGATCACACTTAGAGCTAATCTGCTATTTCAGGCCCATATAATTCATCTTCCTTTTTTCCAAAAAGAGCCTGCTGAGCTGTTGAAATTCTTCTTCGAGATAATCGGTAGCGTGTTGGCGATGCTCTGCTCTGACAATCACCAATACGAGTATACTGCGTATATTTCACGCCGTATTTACTAATCGACCGACGAAACATATCTATTACACTGTCGGCTTCCATTTGTCAAGCCGATCCTTTAAAGATTTATGTCACAATCTTCATGTCAAGTGCTATTCACAAACCTAAGTTGTTTTCACAAAAAAAAACTTCGTTGGAGAGGACGAAGTGGAAGTTTATCCGAAAAGAATCGGTGAAGGTTTTGAAGTTATTGAAGGTACCTAATCCTTATACTACTAATACTTGTAGTATAGAATAAATAGAGAATAAATTAGAGGGCTGGGAAAAAATTTACAAAATTCTTGTAAATTCTTGTAGTTTACAGGCTTGTACAATGTGTCGGTAATCCACTTACATTGTGTCTTTGCGAAGTTTAAGGGCTTGCAAAAGCATTAGTAGAGTTTGCCATCTATATTAGTTCATTTACCATATGTCTAAAACGTAAAATTTCGTTAAAGTATTATGTTGACACCAATAAAACTTTTGCTAGTTAAAAAAATCGTCTTCGCTAGACGCTTTATTAGCAGCAAAGATGAATTAACATAGATTTCCAGGTATTGGAAACTTAAAACTCTACTAGATTTTATGTCAAAATGTATAAACGTCAAATAGTATTCTGGGTCAAACTAGATTTCTGTTTTCATGCAATCGGCTGTGTTTGATTTAAATATTTAGGCGTTGTACGCCCCCATCCAGCCGTTTAATTGGTGGCAGCCGTCTGCCATTTGAGTTTTCTTTTGACATTTTCTTCATGGAGGACAAGGTTAGATTGGATGTATCCCGACATAATAAAGGAAAAACGTAGCTGAATTTTGTAAATTGGTTTATTAAAATAAATCTTAAGGTTTTTAATAAATCAGTGGTGTATTTTACATCTTATGTGTTCAAATTGAATCAGATTGATTCGCAAGCAAATATATTTGAAAAATAAAAGAAGATGGAAGTACAATTAATAAATATTTCATTATCCTTATCGAAGATAATAACAATAATAATACATTTTAGTGTTATGTACTTTGGAAATAAAATCGGAGTACACAAAAAGGCGACTGCTCAAATAAAAACGCCATAAGAATCGATTTCCTATTGTAAATTTAATCCCCTCGCACTCTACTTCTTGACTTATGTGCACTCTTTACATTTCAACGATCAGTAAAAAATTGAGAAAATCTATGTAGGGAAATGCTTTGAGAACAGAACAGTAATTTTTCTACTGACAATTATATTTTGGAGTGGAGTTTCGGTCGATTTCGGGTGAAATCAACCACTCCTCCTTTGAAACGCAGACCCGTCTCACGCATCAAGTCTTCTATTCGCATGATTATATCACTATACTTCCCGTACAATTGTTGAATGCACCCATTTTTTGAAAGGCTTATTTACATTCATAGAAATAAATGAACGCGCTTTTTCCGATTTGACAGCTGCATTATAGTTTTGGTTTAATTCTTCGACTTTATGGTTTGAGCGCCCGGGTGAATTTTTATTGTATTGTGGTTCTACACATTAATTACAACTGCGTACGTGTACTATTTATTTATTATGAATATTTAAGTATCTAAAACAATAAATTAAGTAAATATAACAATATGATTTTTAAACATTCAGTGGGATCTAGAGATTTTTTGTTTGTTTTAGCAGGGTTTTTTTGTGGGATTTCTGTTAGTCTCCCTTCTGAGTTGAATTAATTTATGTTGATTTGAAAATATATAAAAAATAACAACAATCACATGAAATTTGGAGAGTTAAAGTTTTTAGTAGATTTTCAAAATACGAAAACAAATGTGTTACATAGGATTCGCCGGGATTCACTTGCACCAGTTGCTGTCAAAATGAATATACCGGGTACTTTATTGGATGCGCCCTACAATTTGAAGATGTGTTTGTTAGGTATTGCTGCAATATTTATTTTGATTAAAATACAATTATAGACAACCGTTCGGTTATGTGGATGTGCTGTACACAATTTTTCAGGGCTCGCATAATTCGGCCGATGTTCCAGCAATCGCAGATCGATTGTTCGTCCACAAGTCGTCTGTCAAGTTTCTAGATTGTTGTTGTGACTTAATGTAGTCCCAAAGAAAATAGTCTAAAGGTGTTAAACCTTTACGAACAGGTTATTCAATTTTCAAGATAATTTCTGGCGATAAGACAATCACCGAGCCTTGTCTTCAATAAGTCGATTTTATTACGAGCTATGTTGCAAGTGGCACATGTTGAAACCAAACATTGTCCTCTAAGCCACATATCCTTTTCGTTGGGGGTAACGGACTCTACGTCATTATTTTCGACATAAAAATCATACCAAACAATAAATTTTCTTTATATACAATGGGTGCTATTGGAACACCACCGCCTGATCGTCCATCAAAAGCTGCATTTTTTCTCCCAAAGCCATTTAACTAAAAACGTATCTCGCAATTAAGTATGATTTTTATTTTTATTTATTTATTTATTTATTTATTTATTTTTTTTTTTTTTGTTTGTAAAAATCCAGGTTTTCTAACTTCATTGAGCCTAACAAGCAAAAGTTCAGCGTGCATAATCTTCTTGGGTTTTTGGAAGAATAAGATCTTATACGGACGTTTAGCTTTTCGCAAAATATGCCATAGAGACGCATACAACGGCGTGGATTCTATTGATCGCAATCTTGTCGATAAGTTAGTTATAAGGCATAAAGAATCACAATATCTCAGAGTACCTCCGAATGTTGGCTTAGTGGTAAACTGATGAGTATTCATAGCGAGACAGTTGTTACGTTTGATGATTTGAATGGGTGGATTACTACTGGCAATTTCATTGAAGCGCTGGTGGTGAGAAAGACGGTAAAACAAAGTAAAGCAGGGAGCTGCGTTGGCCACAAATTTTATCAAATGAGTTACACAATACCAAAAACTGTTTTGATTGATAAATTTGTCAATCGTCAGTTGGTTGGTAATTGGCGCTCGGAATACGGGTGTAGGTTATCGAATTACTGAAGTCACTAGTAACTATAGCTTACTTCTGCTTAGTTGAGTTTTATTATTTTTATGGAAAAATTTTATCATCGTCACATGCCACAGCTGTATATGTGTCTTTTTCAATTTTGTGATTTTTGTTACCATCCATTTGTAGAATATTTTGCTCAAGCTATTCACAGCTTTTAGATTAGACATTTTTAGATATTTTTAAAGCACAAACAGGTGTCGATGTTGGAATAAAAACGAATGGCTTTCTGGTTTGGATTTGTGCATCAAAACAAAAGTTCCGAATTTGATTAGTTTTTTCTGTGTCGACACTGGCAATCTCGATATACGATGAGTTATACGAGTATATGGAATAACAGGTGACAGCCTGAATGTTATTATTTCAATACTCTGGCAGGTTGGATAGATTGAGCCCCCAGATCGAATTTTTTAAATTTCTAGAGACAGTTTCTTAGTTTTTGATGTTGATGTCAAAATTGATTTGGATAACCTGTAGGTATATGTAACTCAAGATAAATTTTACCGTCTACAGTATCACTCTGTGTATGATGAAGGGCAATGGCATTACGTTTTAAAAGCATTAAATTTAACTTGGTTGGTAGTTCTCCAATAAGTTATGCTGTTGATATCAGAATTTAATTCGTTATAGGTAATAGGGTGCCGTTTCCGTTTCACAGTCGAGAAGCTGGGACGTGAGTGGCAAATATCAAAAGAATAAAGTACTGTCGTCTGCAAAAGAATTTGCTGGGTCATTAGTGGCAACACAAGAGATTATTAATAAAAATTAAAAGAGTTTGAGTCACAGAACAGAACTCTGGGACATTTATTTTGTGGAGATCAGACTTGAAACCATTCAAGACAATTTAAATTGAACCTTCCGTATAGTAATTTTCAACTCACTAAAGAAGAATTTCGTTGATCCCAAATGTTAAATGTTAAATGCCTTAAGAATATCAAGTGCAACTATCTTACTTTCACCTGATTAGTGTAGATTTTTTTTTCCACTCTTCGGTGAAACATGACATTAAATTACCAGTTGAACAAGATAACCAAGATTACCGTGCATTTTAAATACAACCCATCACTCAGTGAAATTTCAACCGTCACGATGGTCATTTGGCTTTATCTCTTGGGTAAATAAAGTCATATAGGGAGGGATTTCCGAAAAACTCGGACTTGTCGACGCGTGTATAGCCAGAATATTCACTTCATTTCTGCCGTTGCGTTGTATCATAGTCAAAGCAAGATTATGGAGTGAATACGTCAATTCGATTTTTTTTACTAAAACCACCGAAAATTGGAGTAAACGCACATAAAGGAGTTGTAACTGACCACGAATTTTGGTGAAAAGAAATTGGGTGATTTGTTAACGTTGTTAAAGCATATGTATATCTTTTGATTGGCAATTTAACTCTCTTTTAGGTTTTATGTTCTATGAAGAATAGAGCCGATGATTGTGGAGGGTGATCGAACTGTTTTAGAGTCCTATAAACCAACCGTTTTTAACGAGCCGCTATATTTTATTATATTGTCTGGCTAAGAGATTCAATTCAACAAATCTCTTGAACGTGCTCACTTTCTTTTTTTTTTTTTATTTACATATAAAGAACGCTCAAGGGGGTATTAACGGGTTAGACCACTCTAGAGACCGTAAATATAGATTTTTTTTTGTGATTTTTGTTTCAGGAAAAATATAAAATAAATCGAGTTTACAAAGGTGGAAGTTTATTGTACATATGATTGACTGTAAAACATAATTTTTATATAATAATTTATTTAAAAATGGTGGATGACTTCTCTTTTTTGAAAGGGTCTACGGCTGTGCCAAGAGCTCCTGTAAATTTTGAATTGTGATAGGTCACTAAAATTGTTTTATTGTATATAACATTAGCTAGAGAAGTACGTATTTTTATTTTTATTTTTTAATATATTGATTTTTAGCTGAAAGGCGCACTTCCAAATTCAAACTTGTAAAATTCGCAGAAAAATTGCCAGATAATTGTGAATAAAAAATGAACTATGCCATATAAAAAAAATCCAGTTTAAATTTAAAGTCAATTTCATCTACTGAAATATGATAAATCGTTATTTATCCTTATATGTCTTAGTCATCCTACGCGTCTGATGCCCACTTTCCTTGTATATTTTGTAAATATACAATAGATGACCAAGGATATCTACAAAAAATCAGGACGAGAATAGTAAAGGTCTTATATAAATTCTCATAAGTATTTCTTGACAAAGTCTTATTAATCGATTGCTTTCCTAAGAAATAGCTATTCCCAAGTGTATCCCTTCGACTGATTTTTGAGGAGATGTTGATGTTGTGTGCCCCTAACTTTTGACAGCATATACTAAGTTTTAACTTCATCCAGTACTAAACCCATTTTTGCGGTTTCTGAATACAACGCTGAGCTCTTGACTCTCCGTTCAGGTTGAATAGTTCATTCTGCCTGACAGCGGAATTTGAGTTGTCTTCGCGGTTCCCTTCGTTGTTCCCTGACATGTTCTGTTTATTTTTTGGTTCAACTTGCGGACATTGTTCCTGGAGTACCCTTTATTTTCTTAGCCACTCGTTTCTCATTCTTTCTTTTCCTTCCGGACAACCTGATATTCTTCCCCCCTCGTTTTTTTATGGTATACTGCTTCATAGGGAAGTTATTTCCCTACTTGTGCTTGTCTGTATTCGTCTTCAATCCATGGGTTTCTTGTATGTGGGCCAGTGAAACCCAGCACATTAGCTACGTTTTTTCGTATCGATGTCACTGGTTATCAGCAGTTGATGTTGGTTGGATAGAACATGTCGAGAGTTGAGTAATACGCGATCGGCAAAGACTCTTGGTTCAACGTTAAATTTTTTAACAATATTTCGTCTCTGTTGTGACGTCTGAGATAGCCTAAGACGTGGTGGTGTTTGAGTCTATGTTCTAGAATATAAGAGGTGTGTCTTTTGTCTATTCCAATATGATCAGATTGATTGACGCTTTGATGATTGAGCGGCCGCCATGTATATTTGTTGATACTGAGGCTATGCTTTCCAACTACCATGCCAAAAATGTCCTAAGAATATGCGTATAAACCACCTAAGACGATTTTAACGTCTTTATTCGGACTTTACTCGAAAGTTACTCGAGTAGCTCGTAAAAGCATTATTTGGAAGCATCTGTTTTTCTTCTTTGGGGATTTGAGTTCACATTAGGCTCATGTTAACGAATAGAGAGTTGATGCGTATTGTTATAAGGCATTCGTTAGCATGTCGAAACTCAAGGCAACAAAGACTTTTCCTAGGTCTGCCGTTCACAACAAATCCACACCTTACTAGATGCTGTTTGTTTTCTTTGTAGCAATTGCCATAATATATTACAAGTTTTTCATTCTTATTTTGCCCGACTCATCCAACGCACATCCTGAATAGCGGTAATATCTGCATTATATCTAATCTTTGTGGTATCTGCTAGCTCGCGCACCTTCACTTTCCGGTCAGCCAACACCACTTCATGTATTTTTTTGACATTGTCCTCTGTAACCGCATCGGAGGGCCTGCCGCTGCGGACTTGATCGGTAGTGGAGTTGCGGCCACCACGAAACTCTCGAAACCAATATTTGACGGTGTAATCTGACGGAGCATTAGCCGGATAATATTTATCCAACTTTTCTTTTGTTTCCTTCGCCGTTTTGCCTCTCAAAAAATAATGTTTTATAAGAGAACGAAAATCGTTTTTGTCTATACTCAACATGATGCCAAACACGTCAACAACAATTAGTTATCAAAACAAAACTAAGACAGTATCGCACTGAAATTTGGCATGTCTGCCTAAATATGAACGGACTTCAAGGCACCATAACCTTTTTTGCAGTAGCAGCGCATTCTGCCGGTCAATGAGGTTACTTGTTCTACTTTACCTAGTATGTGTAATCATATTTGGAACACTGGACATCGCCATATTGATGCCAATCAGTGCCTACCCTAATCATCCACACAAAGCTTCCCAGATATGAAAGGATGTAGATCCATGATATAGTAAGGATTTACATCAAAGTCATGGTCAAGTATTGGTCCATTCAATATGGTTCTGTCTTATTTTTGTTGGTGACATACTTTTAATCTGTTCTAAGTTATATGTCATTAACAGTGACAAATAAATAGCAAAGTCACTTGGCAGAGACCTTTGAATTAACGTACCTTTTATTATAAAATTAGATACACCATATTTTACTTCTAAAAACTATTTCTATTATCTTTTCAGTCTGGCTACAACACTGAACCGTTGGAGAATTAAACTATTCACTTTGTGGATAACTTAACTACCTAAGTAAGAAGTTGATATTCTGCGGAATACTCTCTAGACCATGAAACTGCTAATATGATTTAATATCAACAAACATCTCTACACGTCGGCAGTTCTTTGATATGTTGGACATAGTAAAAAACGGCAGGGTGCAGTGATAGCTGCTAAACTGGACTCTGTTGATGTATTCGCAGTAATACTAATAAGGAAAAAAATATACTAGCTTTAAAAGTGTTTCAGTGTTTGAGCAGAGTGTTGCCCTAATTACCCGTAATTATATCGGACTTTTACATCCTTTGGTAAGTTTAGTTGTTGTGTCTTATTTGTTTTTATTGTACAGTAAATTTATTTTGTTATACGAGAAGCCTGTTTGTAAATGTTTGGCGAGTATTTAGCGATTTTAAAGGAACATATTGATATACCATAAAGTGTTTTCAGTTCAGTCTTGATCCTTCCACTTCTATGAGCATAGATCTAATCCCCCCGAATAATTTTATAACCCTATTCTGCAGCAAACGTAGAACAAAACAATTCAAAAGAAAACATAGTTTCCTACAAAGCTCATATCTACAGAATTTTCAATAAATAATAATCAATGGCTTACAAATTATTTGCTTTTTTTTTTAATTTTAGAAGATTTGATTGATAGGCGATTAAGTTGGTATTTCTAGCAAATCCGAGAAGCCTGGTACTGCTATTTCAGACAATTCTCAGAGATTTTCGAGAATCGACAGAGCACTTCTAATACATAAGCAGACTGATTTTAGTAGCTTTCTATTGGTATAATTCTAACGAAGCGGGGAAACCACCAGGATGCGGTGTTCCTCAACCGACATCTTTTTGAGCTGACTTTGTGTTGATTATTCTTCACATGAGAATGTTAAATAGGGTCTACTCCTAGATTTGACACTTTTGCTGTGATTGCCTTAGCTTTGGCATTGTTGAGTGTTTCTAAACTAAACAATTTTGTTTTTTTAATTAGGTATGATATTAGTGTACAAGCTCAATTATGTATGAATGTATTAATGTCATAAATACCAACGAAGTAAATAAATAAAGCGAGAGTAATATTTCAAACATTCGTTGCGCTGCTTGTTCACATGGTAAACACCAAATATAACAGTATTTAAGTGAGTTCATGGCAACTTTAGCTGATCTAAAGGCTAAATAATTGGTAGGCTCTGAAGAAGAAAAGTATTAGTAAATCTTTGTCGGGGTTTTCCGAAATAATGATGCTTAACTAATGCCTCCTAAGTCATTGAGGTAATCATGAAGGCTTTTGGTGGAGTACCATAATCCCGATATGTGAACCAAGTCAAGACAAATTTTAGGCAGTCTTCAAATTGTTATTTTTATATTTATCTGGACTATATCCACATATTGAGATGTTCCCGAGACCGAGTATTTGATGAAGAATTTTTTGGTCGAAAGAGTTCAATATTTGCTCCGTTTTTTTTTTTTTTTCATATCGTCCAACACTCGTTTTCATACAGAAGTATTGGTGAAATCAATTTTCAAGGGACTTTGAATCTATCTGTTTTTCCAAACAGAAGGAGCAGAGGTTTTCGCCAAATCTCTAGTAGGGTATCATTTGTGGAGACGGTGGACAGATGCTTCTTTATTTGTTGATAACATGTACATGTGGTTTTGTCCTTATTTATTTCAAGACCAACACGTTTCGCTTTTCTTCAATTCCTTTAAAACGTTTCTTTTGACGAAGGATCACTTTTGCGCTGCAGCAAATCTATGAGTGCGTTTTCTGTCAACTAACTTACTGTGGGTTTTTCTACCTTTTTGATGATACTGCTTTCCTGGTTCCATAGTTTGTTGGCGTTTGTGAAAGATGAATCCTCTGCGGAGAGCCTTTCGCTCAGGCATTTATAACAGAATTTTAAAATGGATGTATCGCAAGAGCATACCCGGTATATTTTATTGTTTTTTTTTCCTGGAAAAACCAGAATGGAAGTGAAGCTACTAGAGAAATCCAAAATGTGTATAAAGAGGGTGCTCTCAGCTAGTCCAAGTGTCGGCGTTGGTTTACAAAGTTTAGAAATGGCAACTTTAATCTAAAGGACGAACTTCAGTCGAGTAGGCCGTAAAAGCTAGACCATGAGCTCCTGAAATAGACCGTAGAAAGAAATATCACTGTTACAGTAAGGGAACTTAAGTCAACTTAAGCGATATGACCATTCATTGATACCTAAAAAAATATGAGAAAAGTTATAAAGTTAGGAAAATTGGTACCACACTTTGAATTGAAGCTTCAATTTCGTTTTTGTCGCGTCACAATCAAGAGCCGTTTTTGAACCGGATTGTCTGATCTGGTCTAGTTATTCGAAGGGGTGTTCCACTCCATTAAGATTACGCTGAATAAAGCTAGGTTCACCTTCACACAGTTACGGTTGGGTTACATCTGCCTTATTTTCCAGAATTAGCACCTTCAAATTTCCACTTGTTTTGAGGTCTACCAAACTTCTTTGGTGGGAAAATTTTTAAATATCAGGGTGGGTGTATTTTTTTCCCTAAACAATTTTTAGTGGCATTTAAAAGTTGCCTATGAGCTGGGCAGAAGTATTGTTTAATGAAGAAAATTGCATTGACAACTAAATTTTTACATTTGTTGCAAATTAATTAACAATAAACAATAAACGATTGAAAAATCGCACAATACTTATGTTACAATCTGATAATTCTTTGGACAGGTTCTGTTCAGGAGGTCATAGAATTTTCTGTTTCGTGGGTAGGAGCGCGTGCACATATTTTGCTGATGTTTTGGAATCAAATTGTGGATCACATCTAGGTGATCGCTTATTGGCTGGAAGACAATTAGCTTAATTCCTCTGATGAATTCTCATCCCAACATGTGCACTGTTGTGTGACGGGAGTGACATATGTGCCGCAAATTTTTTTTTTTTTATTTATTTATTTTTTATTTTTTTGTTTGCATATCGGATCCTATTCATCGTATCTCCTAGATCCCGGCAACGTCTTCTTCTACAGAATGAGGACAAATTCTAATTTTTAAGCAGCACCATGTTTATGCAGGGTACGTACATTCCATCCGAGGCGTGTGTCACTCTTATAACACAAGTTTTTTTTTTACCTGGTAAGAAAGCTACTTCCCCTCCTCGCAGCCCCGCACAACTTAACTTCCTTCGGCGATGCGAACACTGCAGTTAGTCTATTAATAGAAGAACTCATCAACCACCACAAAATCGTCTAATTTTTGGAAATCTATAACAGCCTGCGCTCCGAGTATGGTGAAGTTTTTTTGTCACTTGTTCATCATTCTACCACTTTGAGGTATGATAAGCACTATTGTATTGTGACGATTACAATACTAGGCTAGCCAGGGGGACCCTAGTCTGTGTCTACTCTATTCTTACTGTATCCAACCATCCGGCAAAAAAGAGTCAACAAAAATCAAAAGATCAAGATCCAGAAGTATTTCAAGGATTGGAAGAAGCGCTGTCATAATGGTGTAATATCAAGTGAGGATTATTTTGAAAATAATAACATCGATGAAGTTGAATAAATTAAATTAAATTGTTCCAAAAATGTTCAAGGTTGTGGTTTTGAAGTTGTGATAACAAATTGTTCACTTGAGTTTTTATTTTTATTTTTTATGATAGGCACACTTGGTTTAATTTTTTATGTTCTGTTCTTGATTTCATCAGAGAGCTCTTTGGCTGAGCGCCCTATTTCGAGGATACTACTGTAATTTACAACTTCTTTTATTTATATATAGTTCACTGTTAAATTAAAACTAATACCAGGACGTTTTAGTCGATTGAGCCGTGTAAATAAGGTCAAGGTCGCATTTTGTGTCGGTCTTGATCGAGTTAGACGAATTTAAATTGCCTCCTCTTTATTGTGACTCAACTTCATTATGATAAGCATTTTTCCTTAAGGGGATAGTCTCATGTTCGATCTTCAAGGCCGCCATTTTGCTATTAAGAGGCCAGGCACCTACTTTTTTTTTGAAGAGACTTACTTTACCTAACCAAAATGTCGGTAAAATATAAAAAGAAAGATCCGTAAAAACCTTCAAAATTCAACTTTGGACATGAAACTACCCCCTTAAACTTTATTCTGTTGGTGTAAGGCAATTAACACCCTGACAAGTTATTAGTTGTACCACCCTGATCAAAAAGTTCGAAATTTATTCAGAATATTAAAAATACAAAAAAAAAAAAAACTATCTAAATCTAGTATATATAGTCCACTTTAAAGTAATCCCCATCGACTGCAATACACTTATGCCAGCGCTTGATCCAATCCTCGAAGTATTGGGTATATATTTTAATTCGTGCGGTTTTTTTTTAATTTGAACGTTTATTTAAGAAAAACATGTACAATAGTATTATTCAAAGTATTGCCCATCTGAAGCTATGACTTTTTCCCATCTTTCTGGCAATTTGTGGATCCCATCCCATAAGAACTGCGCCGGCTTGGCAACCAAGAATTAATCAAGCCAATTTTTGATATTCTGCTCTAATGTGAACCGTATTTCAGTGAGGGCGTTCTGCATCGCCCGGAACAAATGGTAGTGAGAAGGGGCAAGGTCTGGGCTATAAGGCGGGTGGGGTAAGATTTCCCGTCCACTGTTTTCCAAATAGTTCTTAACCGGAATAGCAACGTGGTACCGAGCGTTGTCATGATGGAAAATTATTGCCTCGTGTCTGGTCGCATATTTCGGGCGTTTTTCGGCTACTGCTCTCTTCAAACGGATTAATTGTGTTGGGCAGCGTTGTCCATTAATGGTTTCACAGCTCATAATACAGCACACTCATCTGATCCCACCAAATACAGAGTATTACCTTCGCGCCATGGATATTCGGCTTTGCCGTTGATTTGGCTGGTTGGCCGGTTTCACATATGATTTTTTGCGCTTGGGGTTGTAATGGATCCATTTTTCATCACCAGTAACAATCCGATGCAAAAATGACTTATTCCTCGGCTTGAGTTCATGTGGAACCCAATTTCCTTGCTTTTGAATATATCCAGCTGCTTTTAAACGTTTTGAAATGGCTGCTTGAGTGACACCCAAAATTCTGCGAGCTCTTCTTGTGTTTGGCAACAATCTTCAGAGAGTAATGCTTCCAGTTCTTCATCTTCAAACTTTTTTGGCTGCCCAGGACGTTCATCGTCTTCCAAGCCAAAATCACCACTTTTAAATCGTGCAAACCACGCTCAGCTAGCGCATGTTCACTATAAACTTCCACCAAATACGATGACTTTCGGCAGCAGTTTTCTTCATATTAAAGTAATGAAGAAGAACTCCCCGCAAAAATACTTTTTCAGGCACAAAGTTCAACATATTTGAGTGAAAAAAAATTATTGTTGTTGACGCTTCAAATGAATGACATATACTGAAATGACGTACAATGATAGTAGCTTTCCAACGCATGTTCCAATGGAATAATAACAATGGAATAATACAAGTTACGCCATCTCTTAGCAAACCGAATTAAGTTATAGACCCAACATTTTTTTATATTCGGTTTTCGGTATGTCCATCATCATGTCCTTTCGGCTGCTGAAATGCGTTCCCCGTACTGGTTCTTTAACTCGATTAAACAGAAAGAAGTCACAGGGAGCCAAATCAGGTGAATTCGGTGGCTGTTGGATGGTATTTGTTGTATTTTCGTCATTACGAATAATAAATCAACGAGTTTTTTTGCTCAGAATTTTAGTCTCTTTCGGCGAATTGCTTTACGCAAACGTCTCATAACGCCTAAATAATACTCTTTGTTTACTGTCTGGCCTTCTGGCGAAAATTCATGATGCACTACACCGTTATAATCCTTGAAAACCGTCTGCATTACCTTTTTTTTTTTGACTGAAAACGACGTGGTCTTTTTGGTCTCGGCTCATTTGGTGAAAGCCATTCACTTGCCTGATGTCTGGATTGCGTATCGTACTCATAAACTCACGTCTCGTCTTCAGTAATGATCCTTTTGATGAATGTGGGATTGGATTCAGCCTCTTAAATCATCTCTTTTGCGACGTCAACACGGTCTCTTTTTTGCATGAAATTGAGGTATTTTGGCACCAACTTTGCTGCTACACGACGGCAATCCAAATCATTTACCAAAATGTCTTGGACAGATCCATAGGCAATATTCAAGTCCTCCGCTATCTCTCTGATGGTTAATTTGCGGTTATTGGCCAACATTTCTTTTACTTCATCAATGTTTTCGTCTTCGATGTCGATGGTCTGCCACTGCGTTCATCATCTTCGATTGAATCACGACTTTTGAAACGCTCGTGCCACTGGTAAACGACCGTTTTCTTTAGAGAATCGTTGCCGAAAGACTTTTCCAACATTTCCAAAGTTCGCGCACCATTAAATCCGTTTTTACGCAAAATTTAATACAAGTTCGTTCTTGCAAGTTTAAATCCATTTCTAAAATTGTAAAAAATCGCCAACACACACAGAGATAGATGTACTCTTGGCTATGTAACTTTTGCAAATGTCAAGCTATGACGCTAAGATTTAGAAGGAATGTCAACAACAGATGTACCAACTTAAGAAAAACAAACAATCGGAACAATGGGAGCGCCACACGGTGGTTATTCCGTTCGTGGCTATGTAGCTTTTACAGTTAAGTTTATTTACGTACATTTATGAGTTCTTTACTTTATTTCTTTCTCTTTCTTATTACCGTCAATTTTCTTATCTTTTAAAATTTGTCTAATTCTTATTATTGTCTTTTAGCCAACTCATGAACTGCAGCCAGGTGAAAGAACACAACAATATCCATGCAGTTAATGCCAAATAAACTAGTGCCTTTTGATTATGTGTGGGCACATGTATTCACGTGTTCCTTTAAACGTGAATCAAATGTGATCTTGCATATTAATAACTAAGCTGCAGGATGGATTCAACGAATATAAACATAAAGTATGTTTACATTTCAAGTTGTTGAATGAGGGATAGCTTAATAATCATTATCATTTGTAGTGAGTCTTTGCAAATATATTATGGAAATAATGTAACATATTCGTAACATTTACAACATTGAATAAAGCGAATTTAACGCGTGGGGAAGACTTAGCCGGATTGGAATTCAAAGAACTGATTGTCGCCGATTATTGTAAGTATACATAGAATTCACATTTTTTGTAATCATACAATATTGCCAACTGCTACCCATTTCGACAAAGCGACTTGCTTATTATTTAGGTGGTGCTATAGTTCGAAATTAACCGGGTGTCCCTTTTTGTTGACAACATATAGTTGGTTTTGGTCTCATTTACTGCTAATAGGTCCTGCCGACTATGTCAATGTCATCGATGTATGCTAGTAGTTGCACAACTCTTGAAAGATTATTTTAAAGAAGACACATGAGAGCGCGTCACCTTGTCTAAAGTCTTTTTCGATGCTAAAGTTGTCTGTTAAATTGTTATCGACCTTGAAGAAGCAGGGAGCATTTTCTATCTTAGGTCTGCATAGATGGACGGGTTTGACAGATATACCAAAAGAAGACATGTCTCTATATAGCTCGTTTCTATAAAATCGATACAAAGAAGATGGGTATTGACTTCAACTTCGTGCATTTTTGCCAGGTTCTGCCGAAGAGTGAATTTGATAAATTGTGGGCTTTCCTATCCCAAAACCACGTTGATAAGATCAATCAAGCGGTTGACGTCGGGTTTCAGATGTCACTCAATATGGCAGATTGCGTATTTCGTACACAATGTTGAAGATGTTTATCTTCTGCAGGTGGCGCAGTTGATGTAGTCTTCTTTTTTGTTTATTTATCAGGCATATACTTTTCTGACCAGATCTAAGAAATGATTTAAATTATGGTCTCTATAAAGTAAATTCCAGCTGCTTTGAAAACTACGGCCGTAACCTCTAGCAGCTTTGTTGGATGAAGGCTTAGATATTGCTGTCCTTACATCATTTTGTTTTAGATGTTTTAATTATCATAGCTCAGGTTCTGACTGACGGCGTGATATTGGGCTTTGTAGTCGTTATACAGTCTGCAGAAGATTTCCCATATTCTCAGCACCGACAGTGACTACTACAAGGCTTTTGTCTTCATTTCTATAAACTTATTCTCTTGTTGCCTTGAGAGGTTCTTTTTACTTATTGGTAAAACTTACGTACGTTGTTCCTCTTGATCTTCGATCGATCGCTTCTCGTTCTCTTTTTTTTTCTGCAGAAGCCGATTTTCTTCCAGTCTATTTCGCTAATAAATTTAACTAGCTTTTTATGCTTCTTGTTTAGCTCCATGCAGGCATTCTTTATCAAACCAGATACTGGCAGTGTTGCCACTGGTCATTGGTACTTGATGCTTGTAGCCCAGGAGTTGTTAAGAAATTTTGAGATACGCGTTCGAAAGAGACTGGCGGTTTCTTGCGTTACAATGCGTCCTTACGTCGATCCCAAAATAATCAACTTGATTTATCGTTTCACAAATTCAGCAACAGCAAATTCAATAAGCCTTAGTCTGTTGCCAGATATGGTGTCATGTAGGCTTTGCATATCAACTGTCCTAACAAATATGCTCTTCTTTCCTATCAGACTTAAAACATTGCTTATATGTCTTTTTGAAGAGCTTGTTCATAATTCCTTTGGTGGGGCCCTCCTTGTCGTGTATATTTGGCTTATGCTAGCCAATTTAGGCTTGATACGGACCGTCTTATTAAGAAATCAATGCAAATCACCTGAACCACGGCCATCATGTGTAAGATGATGTAGGATGGTGAGTATTTTAGACATTTTTATGCCTTAGAATAAGGAATTCTCTTTCGAACAAATCTTTGTTACCGAAATGATGTTTTCTATCTCTACTGTCTCATCTCTCATTTACAACTAAAGGAGCATCGGTGGATAATAGGAATGCCGTTCTTCTTAAAACTTATCTGTAAGCATTTCTTGTCTTTTTCTAAAAAATCTTTATCATTACTTTGTAATCACTGCAATTTTTCTCGGTCAGAATTCGAACCTATGTTTATGTGTTAGCCTGTTGCGCAGTAAACATTAACTGCTTTGACAGCACTTTGGTGGAAGATTTAGTACTTGAAACATTCATCCAGGACAAAAAAGGTACTATTAACAGGCAAACCGGCCTTGTTCTGTTTGGTATTTCGCAGTTTTCATAAAGGTGGAACTCTCTGCGACGTTTAAATTCTGTACACCCGAACTGATGCTTCATTATTAAAGAGCAGTTTCTTGTTGGCAGCATAATAAACCAGACATTATATCTATTTGATACATCAATCCTAAGAAGAAGGAACATTGTCACTATCCTTAAGAACCACGTACAATCATAAGTTATAACTTCTGCTAAAGGGCTGATATATTAGGGTTTTAACGGATTATTTTCTCTATTACAGTTGAAAACTTTAAATTCGTTCCAACATATAGTAGTAGCAGTAGCATTTTCCTCAATTGACCGAGATTATGATTTAAAATTGTTCATCTGATGTTTATACATTTTCAGATTAAACGACACAGGCGGACCATATCGTCAATGACCAATGTTGAAGCTGCAAAGATACAACATTTACAATCTCATTTTAATCCAGCTCATGGTGTAGGTCGTAAGTACTAAATTTAACTTATCTAACAGTAGAGTCAGCAATACGATAGAAAATCGAAATTTCCCACATGCAATGTGATAATAACCAGCGTTAATATTATTATTCCTACCTTTGTATTATTATTATAACATAACTTTAATCAAGCTTCTTATGTAACACCAAAAATATGGTAATTTTTTTATTGTATGTTGAAAATTGTAATAATTTTTTATTCCATGATAAATTAAGTGTGATTTCAAATTGGTAGCAGTTAAAGTTTTCACAATCATTCAAATTTGTGGATTTTATTCTTGGAAGGATATCGGGTATTTTCCATTGGATTAATTTATAATATTGTGAATCAAAAGAATGCGTTAATTGGTTACAAAATATGTTTTACAAAATCTTCTGAAATTGTTATTAACAGGTTTCAGCAAGAATGTCACATTTCATTTTATTTGCAATAATTCAAATGCAAGAATTCTCTACATAAATTGTTTCAGCTTGTCACAGACGACTTATTCGCCTTTACCACGTCTATGCGAAACGAAGTATCCTTTGAGAAGGCAGTTAATGGAATTAAGTACACAGAAATATATAAAAAAAAATGACCACGCTTTATTAGGTATATACAGAATTATTTCACTTTATTTGATCTATCCAAAGGATAAATTTTTACGAAATCTCTAGGTCACCTTTGATGCTATAAATACCGTCTACATTTAAGCACAAAATATCGAGGGGTCAGCATTTGTTTTCTTCTTAATAGTCTTATTTACAAATTGTAATGGAATTAGGTGGAATTACTTGTTTTAGGAATGAAAACGCAAGTTTTCACATTTTCCACATTCCTGCTATTTTTTGAAGCCACCTAAAAAGTATGAATTGTTAAAATCTTCAAAATACGCTTTAAAAAAAATAATAAATGCAGAAAGTCATGTCGGCTCGTCTCTTTGTTAAATTCTTAAACCAGAATGTAGCACTGCGTTGTGATCGTGCCTTCTTCATTCAAAAAGTCCATGAGAATTATTCCTAGCCGATTAAACATCTCCAACTACTGCTGTATTTGCTTGTTATACACTGTGAGCAATGTTGGCACACAACGGGCCATTTTTAAGAATTATTTTAGACGCTACAGGTAATACAAATTTATTTAATGGATTGGGATGTTATTGTACAACGTATAAACAATATTTGATTAATTTTTGAAAGCAAAATATTAATAATAGTTAAGCCGATGTTAGCAAATCTTCGGAGGCCCCTCGAATACCTCGTATACCATAACTCATAACTGGATCATCTGAAATCAAAAAATCAAAATACCATAATTAGATAATCGCTTTCCCAAGGTATCACTGGGAGGAATTTTTTTTTTTTTTTTTTGTTATTGTAGAATAAATTATGAAAAATGAAGAAAAAAAGTTCCAATACCTGGTCATTTATGTGAGGAAGTTGCATACTAAAATCCAAAAGAATCGGTCGAATAGATTTTGATTTAAACCGTTCTTTTTGGTTTTGTCTGGGTTAAACCCTGTCATCTTCGCTGTCGTGTGCAGCTTGCCGCTCTGCTCTGCTGATCCGGTTACTATCCTCTGTACCCGTCCGGTTGGGGTGTGTAGGGTTTTAACTTTTTAACTAGGTCAATTCGCGTCGTAGGTCAAAACCGTCGAGGTTTTTATTAAACCTCTCACATCGATCGAGAATTAAGAACTAACTTAACAAGAATTTAATACTACATAAGATACTTATGTTTCTAATGCATCCCAATGTCCCACGGTTGCTCCAGACGCATCGTCAGCATTTCCGTTGATCGTTGTCGTCCGGTGATACAGGTGTTTGGTCATATGTCCGGCATGTGGGGAACGAATTGTGGGAAAAGAATGTATTCACGCTGCCCTCTCGTGAACTCAACGTATTGTTCGTTAACTCCTCCGTCCTTAGATTTGAACGTCCTCGTTCGAAGTTTTTATTTTAAAGTGGTGGGGGAGATTTTCTATTCCTAGAGTTAACACGTTGTCCTGTTTCTTTTCATCATTCTTACGATTTAATATCATGCATCTAAATATTCTAATTGATGTAAATGTCAGGATGATGAGTATCGCTGTTGTCAGGATAATGTTGTTGGACAGGCTGACCTTACTTTTGATTTCCAGGATGTCGATTTGTTTGGTACTGTTGACATAAAGTTGTTTCATTAATTCTAGGGATAGTACCTCTTCTATTCTGTCCTTTTCGGTTGCTGCTTGTAAAATTGCAGGTAAGGACTGGTATTGAGTGACTTCTTTCGCAATTATTTGTTTCCTATTTACTTCTACAGTGATGTTGAAATGCCGTATTATAAAGGTGCCTTTGAGCATGGTTGTTTCTTGATTTATGTTGATAGGACCATCGAACTGGTTTAACAGCAGAATTCCCGGGGACACTTCTTCAACTTCTGGAATGTGGTCGTTGTTGATTAGAGAGCAGTTAGCCTTTTTGCTCTTCAGGAGATGTGGGATGCATGTTGTATTACTAATGTCTAAAATATTCTTATTGTTACAAATAGTGATACTATTATGTGTTTTACATTTATTCATTATACCATAGGTTTTTTCTTTACATTCTAGGATAGAGTTATAATTGATGTTATTAATAATATTCATTGATTTAACAGCTTTAATGACAAAAAGATTACAAACATCTAAACTTACTGTAGGAATATTTAAAATATATATTAAATTATTATTATTAGTTGCGATTCGTATTTTTGCAAATTCGAGTGCTTCGTCAATATTGACAAATGGAATATTATTTAAAGTTAACAATTTTTCTGTAATATTTATTTCAGTGTCTGATAGTATAAAGGAATTGGCAATATTAGCTTTTACCCAATAAATGGCGTAAGCAATGTTTATTTTAATTATTTCGTTAGTTACATTTTACAGTTCATTCATTTTGTTAATGGTCATTTTATTGATTATTAATTGATTATTATTATTTTCTAAAACACCATTAATTTTTTGTGTTACAATTTCACGCAGTGCCAATTAAATCTATTGAACGTTTACTCTTATTATTTATTCTAAGCCTACCTAAGTATGACTTAATTCTAAGGACTTCGTAGGAAAGGATGTGGTATAGGGGATGGTTGGTTTTAGGGGTTGACCTTAATGTTACTTAGAGATTTTTTAGAGTTGTGTCGTAAGCCTCTATGTCGATTCAGTGTATAATTTTGAATGAGCCCTTTTGAAGTTTTGCTCGTCCTGCGTCAATCTTGATCAGTCCAGGAGCCCGGCAAAGGGGCTCGTTCCTGTTTGCTCTTAAGCTACTAAGGGTCCTTTCTTCGCACTCCCTCGATGGCTGCGTAATTAAATTTTAATTTTTACACAAATGTTCGCGTGAGTTCTGGGGCCCAGGTTATTTTTTAAGAATTTGCACTTTACTTTTTAAAAAAATTCGGGCTACTTGAGGCCGGTGTTTTTCTTTTGCACTAAAAGGGGTACGCGAACTACTTAGGGCCGGTATCTTTTGTAGGTACGTGCACGAACTACTTGAAGTCGATATTATTCTTTCCCTGAGCCTCAACGTTGGGCGCCAATTAAACAATAATTAGTTTATTGTTTATTGTCCGGCATGTGGCAAACGAATTGTGGGAAAAGAATGTGTTCACGCTGCCCTCTCGTGAACTTAACGTATTGTTCGTTAACTTGTACATCGGCGCGATGTACGTGCGTGTGTATATATTTATATGCATCGATTGTCTGTTATTGTTTCGCAAAAGTGATATTCGAGTGCAGTGCAAAAAAAAAAAAAAAATATTTTCCCAACAACTCGGTACAATTTGTGGTGTTATTTTGTACGATAACTGTTTTCCGCGTACGCAATTTTTGGTTGTACAGTGCGATGCTGTGCGACGAAATTTTCGCGAACGGTTAATGTTTTGATGATGGCCGAATAAGCCTTCTTAGTGTGTCTGGTGTTTACGTTTTCAAGTAAAGCTATGAATCCGCCTTCCTATTGAATTGTTGTTTCAATTCATCTTCAGTGTTTTTTTTTTTTTGACATATTAATTTTTTTATTTTATTTTTACATATTATTATTTTTTTATTTATTTATGTAATTTATGCTAAGATTAGTTTAAGATATATATTATTAGAATTGAGTGTTTATACATTTTAAAATGTTTTGTTTTTCTTTTTATAAAGTGTTGTGTTGTGTTTTAAGTGGACAACGTTGAGTGTTCAGTGAAAACTTCAAGTACCGTCGGGGTTATGAAGAATCAAAATTAGTTTCTCCAATTCCCCTCGGTATTTTGGAATTTTGGAACTCTCCAATTATGTCTGGTATGAATTCCTTGTGTGTGATATAGAGTGGACTGTATGTGTTGTGTTGTGTAGGGAATCTAGGTAAAGTAATTATTATTAATTTGAATTATTATATTTTATTAATTTAATAAATTGTTTTTCAAAAAAAAGAAATGTCTTTAATTTGTCATGTGAGTTTATTTAAAGTGTTTGTTTTATAAATGTTGTGTTGTTTCGTTTAAATGTTGTGTTGTGTTGTTTAAAATGTTGTGTTGTGGAAAGAAATTTCATTATATTTTGTTAACATTTATTTAGAAAGAAATTTTCAATGATTGATGAAGAGAAAACAGGGTGAAAATTATTTGTGTTGTGTTTGTGTAGAAATAAAGGAAGAATAAAAGAAAAATATGTATATCGTTATTTTAGTGTTGGAAATCCTTGTTTTGTGTTGTTTGAGTAGTTTGCATTTCCTTAGTTTTGCTCTAACTTTTGCTTAAGCTTCTTCCCGACGTGCAACACCGTTTTCTTCTCGACCGCAACAGCCTTGTGTGCAGAAGAACCGCTGCAAAAAAAAAGTTGAAAATGAGCATTTACCAGCACTCGCTTGTGATCGTATCTGGCGACAAGCAGTTCCCATGCTTTGTCATAATTGCCTGAATACAAACCTAAATGCTGCAACAAACGAGCAGCTTCACCTGTAAGAGACGACTTCAAATAGTGAAGCTTTTGGATTTCACCCAGCTTCTTATTGGTGTGGACTAAGGACAAAAGAAAAAATAGTGGAAAGCCCGCCATTTCGTGTACGAGCCCTCAAAATGTGGTATTTGAATTTGGGGTAAAATATGTTTCTTGAAGCAGATCAAAAATGAACAGTTTCGACATTTTAAATGTTTTTTTTATTTGAAAATTAAGTAATTATAAACCAATATGTGTGTATCAAGTATTTATTAAATTTTATTAAATACAGTTGTTTATTAAATGATATTAAAACATTTAATATCTTATTTCAGTACCGTAAAACCGCCTAACTTTGACCAGTCTTGCAGAAAAAAACATTCGCAGTGTTTTTTTCCGTTTCGTGATATATTCGATTTTAGTCTTAGGTTGTCAGCTTTTGAATTGTGAACATAATCAATACTTTACTTCAGTGTTTGCATTTCCGGTGAGCTTCTAATTGTTAAAAAACATCCTGGTCAAAGTTATACCTGACCATTTTTAACTTTGATCATAAGACAATGAAAAACGTTTTAAGTTTTAGGGTATTTTATTACGAAAAATCAAAAGAAAAAGTTGCAAATTCCACGAAAATAAAATAACTTAGGTATATTTATTTATATGTAAATTAAAAAAAAAACTTATTTTTCGAACACATATAGAATAGTGATAGGAAAAAAGAACGAATAAACAGGATATAAAAACTGAAATATATTACTTCAAAGTTAAATTTTAAATTCCACATTATAAGAAAGACTTAAAAAAAAACTTTAAGGGAGAATTAACAATAAATAAAAGTATGTTTTTATGGAAAAAATGGATGGACTATTTAAAATGAATTTTTGGTATTTAGAACAACTTCCATGAGGTCTTCTAGGGATGAAGGGCTCAAGGGCTCTGCCAATGTTTCCTCGATGTTTGTATCACTTTGAGACTCTGTTTGAAATATAGTGCCGTAATAAGAAGGACTCGGGGGCCGTTCGCGAGTTAGACTTGCTTCTGCACCGGACTTCCTTTAAGCTCTTCAACGCTTATTCCCTTTTCAGGTGTAACTCTAACCTTGCTCTTTTTTTTTCTTCCCGGTGAGTCTTCTTTACCATGTCTCATTTCTTTTAATAAATCTACAACGCACGATGATAAATTTGTAGCTGTTTCTTCTAGATGTTCTTCCCTAGGCATTTTTGTCATCACTTGTTGAGGATCAAAAGGGAAAATTCCACACTTTTTGAAGCCAAATATTAAATTCGTTGACAAACCATTTTCGTTCAAGGATTCTTCTACCAGTTCTTTAAGCATTTTGGGAAACTTATCTTTAGCTAGCACTTGCAAAGTTCTTGATTTGCTTACTTTCCACTTCATTAAAATGGTCCTCCATATTTTTTTTTTAAAGGACCGAAGAATGCTACGTCTAACAGTTGTAGAAGGTGTGTTGAATTTGGAGGAAAACAAACAAACCAGATTTTGTTTTGTACCGCAGCTTCAACTACATCTACGGAAAAGTGACTTGAAAGATTATCTCCCAATAGAACGATTTCCCCATCCAAATTTCTCGTTCATGGTATGAAGTGATTAATAAACCAATCTTTAAAAATTGTACAATAGCATCAAACCAACCCGACTTGCTTCTATTATATTTTGTGTTTTATTCCCATAATTGTTCCGATTTATAGACAACATAAGGGGGCAATAACTCTCCAACTGCCGAGCCACTGAACATAACCGATATACTGGTCTTCGGATATCTTCTGGATATTTGCAACCCTTTTTAAAAAAAAAAACACTTCTGGGAACCGCGATCATCTGATAAAATAGTTTCATCGTAATTTAATTTCGTTCCCATTATCTAAAGTGAAAGTCTTTTTTAAATTATCAAAATATTCTCCTATAAACGTTCTTCTTAACTTTTCCTTAGATGTTTTAAGGTTTTGACATATTCGCTTGCTTAAGAAGTGCATTATTTCTTTTGAAGTACCCTTCTAGCCAATCTTTACTCAAAAGCTTTTGTTTTTTCACGTTTATCCCACTTAAAGGAAAGCCCCATTAGCTTGTGGTTAGTATAGCTTGAACTAAGTTTTTACTCAGCATCTGTAAAAATACAAGGCCTTCCAAATGCCTTGCCATGCCTTTGATGCATCTTATTGATAAGGGTTCCCTTCGCAATACCGAAAAGCTGAGCGCACTTTGTGATAGACATATCTTTTCTTTCAATTATTTGCAATGCTTCCTCCATTTTGTTACTAGATGTACTATTGTAACGCCTAGAAGGAGTTTGCCTTTGCTTGGACATTTTAACCTATTTATATAAAAAGATAAAGATTTAGGCTAGGTAGGTAGGTAGCATGAAAATAAACTAGTCAAAATCAAACAAGCAATCAAAGTTAAAATGGTCAATGTAATACTGCCTGTCGAAGTTAAAAATTTGTGGTCAAAGTCTTACGAATATGCAATATTTGGCAAGTGACTTCTTCTTGTTTATATGAAATGCATTCTATTATCTATACGACTACCAAAATAATCATATTAAAGAGAGAAAATATTAGTCTACTTACCTGTAATAAATTGCACTCAAAAAAATTACTAAAAACACAAAATGTCGGAACCTCTTTGAGGAGCTCAAATCATTTACGTATTACTTGCACTAATTTAATTTACCGTTACATTTTTTTCAAATGTTTTCACCTCATGAACTGAAAACCGACACTTAGCTGATAAAGCAACCATTCAATCCATACCAAATTATGTTGAAATTACTCACATGTGGATACTGCTGTTTGAAAAATAAAAGTTTTCTGATTTTGGTCAAAGTAATCATTACTGGTCAAGGTAAGACGATTTTACGGTAACTTACGACCTTTGGTTAGCTTTCATCAGCTGGTAACAGTTGAGGTTAAAGTTGATAAATTGATGAATTTTTACACAGCGCGGTAATCCCGATTAATGCACAACCACCGAAAGTCTTTAAGTCTTTAAAAGGAGCAAGACAAGGAGCAAGACAAGGGGCAAGACAAGGGGCAAGACACCAACGCGAAGGAATATATGTATTTACTTTATGTTTTATATACATCTATACATATATTTCTTATTTTTTGTACACTTGCAGCTTGCACTTGCACTTGTTCTTGTACTTGCACTTGCACTTTTTGATTAATTTTTCTTTTAAATGTTTAATATTTTGTGTAGTCTATTAAGTATCTTTTATATATATATATGTACTAGCTGACCCGGCAGACTTCGTACTGCCTTATTCGATAAATAAAAGACCTAAACTTTTGTATAAAATAAACTTAAATCAAACAAAAGGAATCCGTAATTAATAAAAAAAAAAAAAAATGCTCGGTATAAATGAAGTTTTATTATTTTCGATTAATTACACAGGATGTTGCTTACTTACAAAACAGTTTTCCTGAAATACTGGCTATTTATAAGGTTTCAATTTGATATTGACAGACACACACAGTTATGATACAGTCTGTTAATCAATTTAAAGCTTTCTGATAAACTATATTTTTTGTTTTGTTTTGTGGTGCGTAAATAAACAAAGATGACGGTTTTCCGACGCGCGAACACGTGACGTATAATTGTCCATGCGCGAAACAGGGAAACTCCAAGTTGATTCCGCAAACTTCCAACGACTATTTATTTATGGTCATCGCAAAGGCAAGACGTACTGGAAATTGTAAACGTTAAATCCGTTGAAATCATCGGTATACGCGGGATCAAGACATCCTCTCCTTTGTATTTTCCTTTAATGACTGTTGCCTTAATGACGTTATTCATCACCTTTTTCACAGCCAGTCTTGTTCCATTGCACAGTCGAGGTTGATTAATGTTACGCAGCATGATGAGAACTGATCCCAATTTTAACTGCAAATTGTGAGGTGGTAATCCAGGCAATTCCAGTGAATTTAAAAACTCCATGGGATAGTTGACTACGTCATTCTGGTTCATAACGGTGTCGACTGATTTGAAGGAAACCAACTGTCCCAGAAGAGAATTCAGAATGGTCGCATTGCGATCCTCGACATCTTTATTTTTCGCAGCCAATATTGCTCGTTCACCCAGCCAATTATGGTTATTGAGCTGTTGCGCTATATCTGGGAAAATACGTTGAATAAGCTCCTCTTTTGAGTCTGTGATGTGACAGAAATCTGTGGGTAAAGTGATGAATTTGACACCATTTGCAGTTTCATATTGTAAAAATACTCGCACGTTAGTTGTTAATTGGAGTGTCTTTACGTACCGCCACAAATTCGATGATTTTAGGCATGCGTTTAGTTCATCAGCAACAGTTGATCGGGGAATAACTGGGAGAGTCTGACGAAAATCACCTGACAACAGAATCATGGCCCCACCAAAAATATTTTGGTTGTCACGAAGATCTTTCAACGTTCTGTCCAGTGCCTCCAGTGACCTCTTATGGGCCATTGTGCATTCATCCCAAACAATCAATTTGCATACCTGTAGGATCTTGGCCATTGCGCTATTTTTGACGATGTTGCAAATTGGTGTTTCGTTTATTCGCATGTTTAATGGCAGAATATGCAGTTCGCCCGCCTTCTAGCAGAGTCGCAGCTATTCAGAGCTACATCATTTCGCCATCTAATCCTCGCCAAAAGCAATGAAATTAAGAACGTTTTTCCGGTTCCTCCGGGAGCATCAAGGAAATAAATTTCACCAGATCTACTGTTCACAGCTCCTATCAAAATGTATGCAATTCTTTGTTGTTGATTTAATTGTTGAACATTTGTACGAACTGTTTCGGCCAATGCTTCAAGGTCGTACTGTTGTTCTCTTTTCAACTCGTGGTTTAATGCATCGTGCATACAACGATTGGGTGCTGTCATTCCCGAACACGACAATACTTTATTTGCCATCAATAAACACGGACCACGAACATTCAACAATAACAACCGCAAATAATAACATTAATCGTTATTTGGATGTACTGTGTAGATGCGACCCAGAGCGTCTGAATTAAATATATTTGGATATCCTTCAACTGGTGTTTCTTGTTTTCAACGCTGAAATGATTTCGATGATGCATTCCATGTGTAATAGCGTGGCATGTCAGCAAATCATCAGTTTGATAGACTGAGATTTTAAATTTTGTTCAAAAACTCTGGCAGTGATGTCATGTCTATCAACTGGTGTTTGGCTATGTAGCAATTCCCTCTTGATTTCGGACCATTGTGGGTTACAGGTGGATGTAACAAATAAGTCTGGGCGGCTGTAATGCCTAACATATGACATAGCATCCTGAGCATATTCGTGCATGTGGCGCGGGCTTCCTATGTAAGTAGCTGGCAAAATTGTCATTCTTCCCACATTATTCACATTGCCATCGGCATTTATAGCATCGCGGAGATGAATCTATTCCTCTGATTGAAACTGTCGTTGGTTCAAACGGATGTGTGTCAATCTTTCAGTCTCAATTTTGACATACATGTCTACGGCAAACTGATTAAAAAGTCGTCGATACATCAAAATATGATTTACTTCACCTTCACGGATCATGAGTCTGTATGAATAGAAATTCATAGCACTAACTTTTTTGTTGGTTTCAGCACCTGCAATCAAAAATGATAAATTTTTAATTTGTTACTTAGATGAATTGAATTTAAGAATATTATTTAATCTTGTTCAATCTAGTTACCTGTTACTTGATTTACAATTTTGATATTAAAATGGTATCCATCTTCCCCCTGCCAGAAGATCAAAGGATATTGTAACGCATCATGTAACAACATAACGCTGTTGTTGTGTTTGATGTGCACGAACTCGTTGCATTCTAAGCCTATCTACTTCATTGTCACTCACAAAAAAACCCAATTCTGACATAGCAATACGACTATTTTCTTGATCTATCTCTCTCTGGTCATCAGTGCGGTTAGCACGTGAGGGAGCTCTTCTCACATTTGATTGACTGCGACGACCTAAGTCAGGTCGTCTTCTCCTCGGCATTGTAAATTGTTATTAATCAAAGTGAGAAAAGTTCTCGCGCACTTAGTAGTAAAGTGTCACTATCACAAAGGATCACCGAAGTAAAGAAAGTTCTCGTGCACGTATCAGTAATCGTCACTCACAAAGATAGAAGGGTGCACTCTTTGTCTGAGGTATCGATCGACAGAGGATGGATCGACATATTAGCTGGTTGTCAAATGTCAAATATTATGGTTGCGTTCAGAAATTGAATTTGTGACAAAACTTAAGATTTATCAAGCTACATAAAAATAATCTGAAAGTTAGTTAAAAACTTTCATATTTATTCACCTTTAAAACCTTCTCTGGACTTCCACAAATATTAGCCAAATCGGTCCAGCCCTTCTCGAGTTTTAGCGAGACTAACGAACAGCAATTCATTTTTATATATATATAGATGTTTGTGCATTTGAACTTTGCACTTGCACTTTTTCTTTTTTATTAATTTTAAAATATTTAATGTTTGAATTTGTTTAATGTTTTGTGGAGTCTTTATTCGGCTCGAAAAGGACCAAATGTTGGGGTGTGTAATGTTTTAATTTTTTGAACTTTATGTATAGGGTAAAAAAGTGGGGTCGGAAAAATGCTGTTTAAGTAAAACACGTCTTTTCTTGTTGGACAGTCACAGCAAAGAGACTTTATTCGTCCGAAAATTACTTCCATCTTTTTTACAATAAGTGTCATACCATATTAGATTCGTAACCTTACGTTACGTTTAATTGTTTACACTTTAGATTAAGTTTCAATTAATTTAGCTCAGTTTTAATATAGATTACAATTTTAATATTGAAAAACAATAATTATATAAACTAAAATATATGTATATGTATATATTTATACATTTTGTTCACGATTTTCATGTCGACTTAAATTAGCACCTTATTTGCTTACTTTTCTCGACATCAAGGAAATAAATTTCACCACATCTACTGTTCACAGCTCCTATCAAAATGTCGTACGCAATTCTTTGTTGTTGATTTAATTGTTGAACATTTGTACGAACTGTTTCGGCCAATGCTTCAATGTCGTACTGTTGTCCTGTTTGCAACTCGTGGTTTAATGCATCTTGCATACAACGATTGGGTACTGTCATTCCCAAACACGACAATACTTTATTTGCCATCAATAAACACATATCTTCTATCATGATCAATAACTCATTGTAAATTTCTGCAGTCATTTGTAGTGTGGGATTCAAAGTTTGACGGCGTACACGATGCAAAACATCCTCAGACATGTCATCTCTATACTTAACCCACAAATCTTTTGGATTCGAGGGGAAACTTGTCGATATGATAATCGCAAACAATGTACGAATTTGATGCGGCGATGAAGATATTACCGAATCCTTGAGCGTATCATCCCAGTGCGAATCGTTCTCGAGTAAATGTAATAGTTGACATGCTTCACGGTCAGTCGCACACAGCTGTCCATTAACTGTTCTCAGTTATTTAAACGATGTCGGACCACGAACATTCAACATTCTGTGTAGATGCGACCCAGAGCATCTGAATCAAAAACATTTGGTTATCCTTCAACTGGTGTTCCTTGTTTTCAACGCTGAAACGATTACGATGATGCATTCCATGTGCAATAGCGTGGCATGTCAGCATACATCAAAGTGCGAGCAAAATCATCAGTTTGACAGACTGTGAAGAAACTTGTTAATGTTATCGATGGTGAACGTGCCGCTCTGTTTTCCGCGTTCGATTTATTAAAATAAACTCGTTGACCATTTTCTAAATGGACTGACAAATGGACTACTGTAGAGTGTCTTTCATGGATCGTAAATGAAAAGATACGCCAAATTGCTTCGTTGCTACTTACATATCGACCCATCTGGTACTGTGATACTTCGTCATTTGTATTGGTTACAGCGAAGACGGCCATATCACTACCTTTGTTAACATATTCACATATGTGCTTTATCGACTTTACAGAGTTACAATATTCCACATTGATGTGAGTCTCATAAGCTTTGGACAATATTGGCGAGTATGGCACAATCCAACGATTGTCTACATCAACATTTTGTCCTCACCTTCACAACTACTGATCGCCCATTGTCCGCAACTGATCGCCGACGATACAATGGGTATCCATCATTTCCTGGTATGGTTTCAGCAATCAACCATATTGTCACTTCATTGTCACTCACTAAAAAACGCAATTCTGACGTAGCAATACGACTATTTTCTTGATCTGTCTCTCTCTGGTCATCAGTGCGGTTACCACGTGAGGGAGCTCTTCTCACATTTGATTGACTGCGACGACCTAAGTCAGGTCGTCTTCTCCTCGGCATCGTAAATTGTAATTAATCAAAGTGAGAAAAGTTCTCGCGCACTTAGTAGTAAAGTGTTACTATCACAAGAGATCAACAAAAAAAAGATCACAAAGGATCACCGAAGTAAAGAAAGTTCTCGTGCACGTAGCGGTAATCGTCACTCACAAAGATAGAAGGATGCACTCTTTGTCTGAGGTATCGATCGACATATGAGCTATTTGTCAAATGTCAAATATTATGGTTGCGTTCAGAAATTGAATTTGTGACAAAACTTAAGATTTATCAATCTACACAAAAATAATCTGAAAGATAGTTAAAAACTTTCATATTTATTCACCTTTAAAACCTTCTCTGGACTTCCACAAATATTAGCCAAATAGGTCCAGCCCTTCTCGAGTCTTAGCGAGACTAACGAACAGCAATTAATTTTTATATATATATAGATGTTTGTGCGTTTGAACTTTGCACTTGCACTTGCACTTTTTTATTAATTTTAAAATATTTAATGTTTGAATTTGTTTAATGTTTTGTGGAGTCTTTATTCGGCTCGAAAAGGACAAAATGTTGGGGTGTGTAGTTTTTTAACTTTTTGAACTATATGTATAGGGTAAAAAAGAGGGGTCGGAAAAATGCTGTTTAAGTAAAACACGTCTTTTCTTGTTGGACAGTCACAGCAAAGAGACTTTATTCGTCCAAAAATTACTTCCATCTTTTTTACAATAAGTGTCATACCATATTAGATTCGTAACCTTACGTTACCTTTAATTGTTTACACTTTAGATTAAGTTTCAATTAATTTAGCTCAGTTTTAATATAGATTACAATTTTAATATTGAAAAACAATAATTATATAAACTAAAATATATGTATATGTATATATTTATACATTTTGTTCACGAACACGTTCATTCAAGTGCGCTTGTTCCTGTAGCGATTTTCATGTCGACTTAAATTAGCACCTTATTTGCTTACTTTTCTCAACATTTTTCTGATAATAAATATTAAATCACTGAAAAAATCAAACGAAACAGAGCAAACTATGAAGAAACGCGCACAGCGAAATTTTAGAGTAGTCTACGTGTACTTCTAAACTGATTTATATACACTACAAACCGGAACTATAGAACATTATTATAGCTTAGTACACTTACAAAGAATCATTCTGACGGACATGTTATTTGTTTATCTTTTTTTTTTTTTTTTAAATTAATTCGAACAATTTACTCATTTGTTTTTTAAAAGCATTTTAAACACCAAATATCCTGTAAAACAACGCATTGCAGTCTTTTCCAATGAAATTCCATTTGTAATTTTGATTTCATTTATCACTTTTTCGAAAAAAGTGTTATCAAAAACAGTTTCCTCGCGTGCTTCAGGTTTTAAAAAAATGTTTGATGTGTGCATTTGAGTCTAAATTTAAAAATTCTACATCGTCAATTGCTATGAGGAGAGAAAGCAATTCGATTTGAGGACAGAATTTTTGACATTAAAACATTAAATTCGTACATGATTTTTGTTATTACCGCTTTTACTGCGAAAGAAAGAAAATAAATTTTCCCAAATATCATAATGAGTTCACTTTGTAAGCAAATACTCAACTTTCCCAAATAAACCATCACTTATATCTACACTAATAAAACCCATTTTATTGTCTGTACCATTCCTTTTACACAAAAGTTCCTTGGAAGATTATCTCAACATCATAAGCTGGATTTCCGACCTGAACTCCACGCTTTAAAATATTATTATCGTAATAATGATTACATTTTTATTGTAAACGCTTGTGTTGCTAGAGCTTGATTTGAATTATTTTTTAGGCAATTAGGTTGATGAGCAGTTTGTATTGATGCTGCCGTTGTCCTACTAATGGTTTCCGTTGCCAAGCGAACTTGTAAATTGCAAACATGTTTTAGAAACATTATCTCTTTCTAAATTGAATATGTTTCTGAAAACATCAAAGGAAACATTATCTTGAGTTAGCATATCAGATTTGGGTAAAGCATTACGCATGGATTTCAAAAATGAGGAAAATCATAAAAACGAAATATTTTTTCATTATTGAAAATTGTAAAAGGCTTTTCTTCTGTAACACCTAATAATTGGTAAGCTTCCCTGTTGTTAGCTCTTTGGTCGCAAACTAAGCCCACATTGTCAGACCAAGTTCTTGGCAAATTGTCAAATTGCGTAATTCTTATGTTTTTGGGTGTGCTGAATCCGAAAATGACTTTAACTTTGTCAAAGAACGTCACGTTTTTTGACAATGTAGGTATCTATGTTAAACAAGTTATCATCTTAAAATAAAAGATAAAAGACTAAAAAAATTTTTTTTTAATTTATAATTGCGTAACAATTATACATTTCTACATTTCTTTTTCCCAGTGAGACTTCTTTTGTACATTTTCGCTTATGGGAAGCATCTGGAAGGTCTCTCTGAAGCGTCCAACAGTAGTCTGCCATCATTGAGACGATCCATTTCCTTAATATCTTGGTGAAATCGTTCATCTTGCTCTTTACTCACATCTACTTCCTTCGACTTTGCTTCCGTGAGGCCTGGAAACTTAGATATTAAGTATTTCAAGCAATTTGCATCTCTTGAAAGTGACTTTACAAATTGTTTCATCAATCCCAGCTTTTCGCCAACTTTAAACTCGCTCGGAGGCCAACAATTTTTGGTCCAGTGATTTGCTCGGTCTCTACTATAGACACAAAAAGCAAGGGAATTTGGTAAACCCAGATTGTTGTCCGAGCAACATGCCCAAGATTTTTAAATCACCGCACACTTGCCAACCGTGGTCTTTATATTTTAATTTGCAAAGAACCAATTCCAAGTTCTTGTTTCCTTTCCTTTTTCTAGATTTCAGAACACCTAAATACATAGAAATCAGTTGAAAACATCCAGACAGCATTTTTGTTGCAGACCTGTGTTATTTTCTAAATAAGACTTCAGGTTAATCCCTTTGACAGAGTTTGCTGAAACAAAGTAACTTTATTTAATAATTTAATTTACTTTTCTAGCTATCAAAGAGGTCGTTTACTGTTTTTGATATTGATTTGGACGAATTCTAATTTTATCAAATATCAGTATCATATTCCGTTCCCGTTGGCTTAATGATGCAAACTTTGGTTTCAGAAAATGGTGGGCATTGTTTTGGAATCCAGGTTGTAACCCTTTAATAGGAGTCCAACGATAAAATGTGGATACATGGGGAAGTCTAAATCCCAGTCTATCTCGAAGAAATTTATAAATGCTCTGAAATATCAAGTAGTAGTTCGTAGCTACTTCGTAGAGCGTTATGCGTTTTAGTTCTAGAGTGAAGTTTTCTCCTCTTGTGCGCATTTTGAATAGATCTCTTTTGATCTGAATGAAAGACTGCCTGATTTGTGACATATGTTTTTATTTCCAAAAATGCATTAGTTTAAATAATATTTTACAATCAAAAATAAAAATAAAAAACAAATCGTTAATCGTGGGAATGTGGGAAATGAAAAAGTGCATGTTCGTAGCCAGACAAAATGTGACGCTACATCCGGCTTTCAGCAGGTGTCAAGTGAAGTCAGTGTACTTCTAGAAGACGAATGTTGGATATTTGAGTGGACATAAGTGGCAGTAAATAGGGTGGGAAAACTGTCTGTAAGAATATATAGTATGAGTGGGAAAATTTAATTTTCAACATTCTCTCAGGCGTTGAGATCCTGGAACTCAAATAATATGTTTCTTTGGGCAAATTTGGTTTGTTATTGCTAGTGCACTTTTCAGTGATGCCTGAATAGTTTTTGTCCTGAGCATAGAGACTATTTGTTGACTAATGAACTCTATGCCCAGCTCAATCAGAGATTCAGAATAGAATAGCTTCAGTATTTACGTTATTGAAAGCTCCCTCTATGTCCATGAAGGAGGCTAGTGTGTATTCCTTGTAATGTAGGAATATTGCGATTGTACGCACTACGGTCGTATTGTTTGTCTTGAAGCCTCCTTATGGATAAGGAGGATAATGCCGATGTCCATGTTTTCTTCCCGCAGAAAAACCCGCAGATTATCGGAGGCACGCCTTGAGTGCCTGAGGTCAATCTGGATGACTCTCAGCACTATGTTGATGGGGTTTCGTCGGCTATCATCAGGTCCTCCAACAGCTTGTCGGTTTCAACGATGTCTGCATCGTCGTCAGGACCAGAGGAAATGAAGACCTAAGTTTATAGTCTGCTTTTTCAAGAGCCGCCAGGCACTCGTTGTTGATGAGTAGCAGGAACGACATGGTGTTTTTGTGGGGTTCCTCTGCCTTGATGACTGTCCAGTTATCCATTGGCACGGCCGGGTTGTGTAACTTGAGGCACTGGAGGAGCCTTCCCCCTTATATCTTCAAATTGGGTAGCCAAATGCGGGCCCTGAGTCTCCTCGGGATGTCGTTAGATGGGATAAGCTTGAGCTTCGCAACGCCTTCGCTAAGGAAGTCCTTGGAGAATTGAATGGCGCATTTGATCACCCGATATCCTTTAACCAACTCGGCGGACTTAAAGTCTGCGAGAGGTCTGCCTTGGTTGTTAACGATGTTATCGATTACCATGACGGAAAGCTTGGCCTCAATACTTCCCCACGCCTCGGCTATGGACCTCCTATTTGTGGATAGCTCATCCACTATTGCGACCTGGAGATGGTCCCTTACCACCTCGTTGAATGGCCGCTCTTAGACTGCCATAGCCACCGACGTTTGGGTGTTGCTGTCGAACCTTCGGCCTTAGTTGTATTGGGGGCCGGGCGATGGGAGGACTCATCTAGAGACATATCCCGCTTCGCTGCTTGCTTCGGTTTGTTTATCAGGCTTTCGTTGTATTCGTCAACGATTGCCTGATAATTGCGTTTTCGTTGTCGGTCGGTTTGCAGTCGAGGTGCTAGCCTTAGAACCCTCGCTGCTTGTTTGAGAGAAGATAGTCTCCTGAATGGAGGCCAATAATTCGTCCTCTGATGAGGTGCCAACCACTTGCAGCCGCAGATGGTCTTTTGGTTTTTTGATTGATTCTCCTTTTCTTAGGTTTAGATTAGGTTCCCACGAGTGAGACCGGAAAGGGTGGTCAATCCTGGCAGAGCCGTCTTATCAGGACAGGGCACTTATACAACCGACCTTGTCTGGGCATCGGAAGGAACCGTTTGCGATTGAGGTGTTCTTTAAACCACCTACTGACCATACCACCGTCGGCACGGGTATCTCGACACCTTAACTAAAGGTGGATTTGCTCTTAGTTTCGGTCTAGAGACATTTGATTGGCTACAACTCATTCAGAGGGGTGGTTCTTGCGACCAAATCTCTGTTGTTTGCACCTTCCACATTACCACATGTCTCGTAGACTTACTACAAGCCCTTTTGCCCCGATAAGGCGTCAGATCGTATCCAGGGCTCGGAAACTGTATTCAGTAGAAAACAAAAAACTTTCCCTTCTAATTTAAATAATAAACTTTCGGCCATTGAAAGTGCTACATTATCCCATTCTTTTGGATTGTCTAATATATGGTATATTAGTATATGGATTCATTGAAATGCGAAACGAAACCATCCTTGCGCTTATAATCTATTTTTATAGAAGGAGTACAGCGTCCTTTCTCTATAACTTTTTTTTTTTTTAATAAAAGTCAAATGATTCAAAAATCATTTTCTTCCACCAAAAGCAAATCTACCAAACAATATTTTACAGTTAATAATGCCATTTTCTCCTTATAATCATTTGAAATTAGCTGAATCTATCTGAAAATATCACAATTAAAACTTTTCACATTTTTTACTGTTTTTAATTTTTTTTTTTTGCTATCGCTTTGCGGTTGTCTTTCTTATGGGCTATGGAGCATGTGATGTTGGAGAATAGGCATGCAATGATGTGTACGTAGAGTAGGTTACCATATATTCCTGAGACCTCGTCGGGACATTTTGGTGAAAGGTAATTTTTATGGGTAATCAAGCAAAAACTGATGGCAACTTGGAAATTATTTAATCTATTAATTATTTATTTATTGTATTTATTACAAGATATATATATTTAGGAACCAAATACAATTATTCATTTTTATATATATCAGATGATTTCACCTGAGACAATAGTTGTTGATTTCCTTTTACGAATTTATAAAATTCTTCACAAGTCATGTAAAAATTAAATTTACATTGAAGAATAGCTTCCACCATGTCGACTTCCAAGCGATCCCGTTCATATGTCCACTGTGCGGACATTTATGAAAATACGCGCTCAAAAACCTTCACCGATCTTTCACTGATATTTATTGTTTTCCATTCTTCGCTTTCTGTGTTTCTTGCAATAATCGCCTTCAAGTAAATAAATTCATAAAAACAGTAATCGCCGTTAATAGATGCCCCCTTTTTGTTCAAATATAAAACGCTCTCCTCTATATTAATCCACTCCGGAACCTTGGTTAAATTCATCCAGTCGAATGATTTGAAATGATCCAATTGTGACACCCATTTCTCAATATAATCGATAGCAACGCTGTAAAACTTTACCACATCCACTTCAATTTTTTTTATTTCAGTTTCTAGATCGGGATTTGTTGTTTTAAAACCATGTACTAATTGCTTAGCCATCATACCAATAAGATTTGAGACTTTACTCTCTTGGAGTATTTTTCTCAAATTATCAATCAGCTCCTTGACCTCAATGACAGTGATGTCTGATTTTTCCATTTTTAATGTCTGCTTATAAAAGAGAAAAGACTGGGAATGGATAAATGAAAAATAGGCCTTCGCCAAGGGGTTTCTAAAAAAATTAATTAATAGATTCGGTGCATTTGTCTCATTCTCAAAGAATTCTTTCAGTGATTCCCACGTCTAGTTTGCTCAAACAGTGCAGTGATTTAAATGATTGATGATGGTTGATTACTTTGTATGCTGTTGTCAGTTCAGCTGCACATACTAACAAATGTTCACTTGAATCAGTTTTTACACAGAAACTATCTATTTTGCGTGATGAGGATGCAGATGACATTCAAGTTTTGTGTTCAGTTGTCTCATTATGATGGTTGATATCGCTTTTACCTCCTCTTGCGTAAGCAATAAATCGAAGGACGAAAGCAGTACTTCTCATCAAACGATTCCAGCTTGAAATATCTTTGCAACGAAAAATGTCTTGCCGACTGTGGATGTGGAGGGTAACGAAGTGCGTTTTCAGCTCCTCTGCAGTGAAGTCCTCGGAGCGTTCTTCTTGTGGCCAGTCATCCGTAGGTAGTTTGAGATTCGCAGGTCCTGTGAACCATCCGCTGGACGTGTTAAACTCTGGTGGTTTCTGCCACTTAGTTCTTTTGTCAGCTACGTTCATCTTCGTCGGGATCCATCGCCAGTCTTCTACTTCAGTAAGTTCCAAAATCTCGCTAACTTGAAAGGCCACGAATTGTTTATATCTGCGGTGGTCCGAACGAAGCCAACTCAAAACGTTTTTGGAATCCGACCAAAAGATTCGTCGAGAAAATTTAAGAGTGTGTAACTCTGTAATGCATCTAGCAAATCTAATGCTAGATAGTAATGCATCTACCACGAACAGAAACTTGTAACTCGAGACGAGGAATGGATAGAATGCACACTCGACCTGGTTCTTGTTTGAGGTTCTTACATACGCCACAGCCGCGAAACCGTTCTCACTGGCGTCTACAAACACATGAAGCTATTTTTCAGACAGATCCTTTATTGCACTGCTGGTGTAGCATCTGGGAATTTGCAGGGTATTTATTAATGGAAGGCAACGGATCCGTTTTAGCCATTTTTCGTTCTTCACATCCTTAATTGGTGTATCCCAGTCAATGTGTGTTCGCCAAATGTCTTGTAAAAGTATTTTTGTATACATGAGAAAGTGTGCTAAAAGTCCTAAAGGATCGAAAATGGTCATTAGGACTCTTAAAACCTCTCGCTTTGTGCGACGACGGATTCCAAAGAGAATCTCACCTTGATTTGGACTAGTGGTAAGATTATAGGTAAAACAGTCGGAAGAGATACACCACCACATTCCTAATACCTTTTCTGTGCCAAGATTGACTTCGAGATTTAAATCTGCGTTATCAGTAGGGTCAGAGTTCAGTGCCTTTAGCACTTCCTGCGAATTAGATATCCAGTTCCTAATGTGGAAACCCCCTTGTTGATGGATGTAGCGAATATCTTTGGCCAATTTAATGGCATCCGCCACTGTAGCTACGCTGTCCATAAGGTCGTCAACGTAGTGGTTGTGTCTAATGGAACGGACTGCTCGTGAGAATTTGTCTTCAAAGTCCTCGGCGTTTCTGTTTTTAAAAACTGAGCGCTGCAAGGAGAGCATGTAGCTCCAAAGGTTATGACCGTCATGGCATAAACATCTGGGGCGCGATCAGCTTGATCACTTCACAGGAATCTTTGAAAGTGTTGATCTTCTTTCCGAATTAAGACCTGATGGAACATTTACTGGATGTCGCCGCATATAGCTATTTGTTCCTCCCTAAATTTAAAAATTACAGATGAACTCTTTTATCAACTGTACAAGTTCACCTTCATTACATTCACACATATGAAAGCTGTGGTGCTTGTGGTGCTGAAAGGACTGCTTGAAAGTCCTTTGAGACAGCTGCCATGGATGACCCATCATAGCTGCGTTTTTGTGGCGACAGGTTCATCCACACTGCCCTCTTTACATTTAAGAGGCAGTCCTCGTTTTGTGTTGTTTAGATCTATGAGTAAACGAGGCATCGCGTTGGAATAGGATTCGATTGCCTGCCCTTTAAGGTGCTCGCATCGTTTTTGCAGTACCTTTGAGTTAATTGAGTAAATTGTCGACGGTGTGAACATCTGTCAGGGAATATTTGTCAGCATTTGGTGACACGCCCGAAATTTCCAGTGTCATAACTTCGGACTAATGTTCATACCTATGGGTACTTCCTGTCCATTTTAAGCAGATTGGCTGTGGTTTCCCTTTAATATCAAGTTGTCGTGCGATATCTTCATCCAGCAGGGTCAAGGAGGAACCGTCATCTAAAAACGCTGTAGTTGAGTGTTGTTTCCATACAAAACCACAGGAACTACGCGGAACAAGGTGGACTTGGAATCGTTTCGGTGGCTATTGCAGTAGTGTTGCTGATGTTTTTGTTCTTCTTTCTTTTCATTCTCAATTCCGTAGTTGTGAAGTAATCTGTGATGTTTGAATGTGCAGTTGTTAACCCCGCAAACCGACGTCGACGCGCATTTGCTGTTGATATGTTTGCTCAAACACCGGCGGCATAGCTGATGCTCTCACTGCTAGCCATTTCGATGTTCGGCTAAATTACTGAAATTGTTTGCACTCAGCAAAAGCATTTTCTCTTTACGGAGGATAGGTCTCTCTTGTTCGTATCAGGTTCAGCAGCGTGTGCATTAACAAATCCTCTATCAATATACACATATAGCTGGAGATGATGCAACACACGCAGTTGTTACTTTGGACGTGCATGTCACATTGCAAATGGTAGATGGCAAGGAGCGTATTTCGGCAGTGGTTGTGGTAGGTGTAGTGGCAGTGGCAGTGGTTTGAGCGGCGTTGGCGGTTGCAATCTCTGCACTAATATTATGAGCGCTAGCAGATTTAGCAGGTGGTGCTGGTGTCAATTCTGAAAACCATGGATAGGAAATATTCTTAAATGCCGAACACTTTCTGCAAATCATTCTTCTTCTCGGATGAAGCTATCTACTCCAGCACAGGCGAAGTGGCTCCAGGCGTCGCACTGGTCACACTGAACCATATTTCCCGCGGAGTCTGGTTCACCACATGAGCAGCAGTTGTAGCTTTCTGATGATAATGGATCAGAACGTCTTATTGGAGATCTGGTTTTTAAGATTGTTGGCGCAATTCGGCGGCACTGATGGTAAATTCATCTGTTTAGGAGTTGCTCCACATAAGTTACATGTTTAAGTGCAATTGACTCCGCTCAACTTGTGACAGACGGCACCGTCAATCATTGTAAAAATCATGTCGTAGGAAACCGTTGCCACTTTGCCAGGTTCTTTTAATTTTATAAAGGAGCTTTCTAAATCATTTATTAATTGATTTACTCTGCTTTCTTCTTTCTTTATAAGATTATTATTTTCTTTAGTGAATGGTAGCCTAATAGGTCGGCAGAAGTATGTCAAAGGAGGACTTTTATTTTGCCATTTTACATCTTGTGTATTAATATCTACTAATGGAATTGGAACTAACGCAATTAAAAATAAAAATTCGTCTGTATTTTCAACGTTGAGAAACCTTTGTTTATAGGTACTATGACCTGATGAGCCGTCGAAACCCTACTTACACATCAATTTCAAAGAAGAATCTGGAGCAAATTCTATGTCTTTCCTCCCTGCAGTTTTTACAATGGCTTCAGTAGTTTTATGTTATAAACTTTGTAAATAAAAATTGAAGACTTCTCTTAATCTATTATATTTGCGATATGATAAATCAAGATCTTTATACAAGCCTAATTCGTCAAAAGGTGCAAGTGAAGATAAATTATCACTATCATGTGTCTTGTTAAGCGACCATTTAGCCGCAAATTCGAGTTCATTCGTATCCCGGGTTTGAACTAACTCCAAAACGCGACGTTTTTTCGAAGCCAAATTAATAGCATTGAAGCTGGTTCTTGGTCTTCCGCGTTTTGGTTGGATGTCTGAAGATATTCTAAATGTTTCATTATTGAGATAGTAATCTTTTACTACCTTTTCAGTTGGCAAATTGCTACTAAGCTAATTTTTATACTTTTTATTAAGTATTTCTGGTTTTCTACTGCTTGATTTCCAATACGTGTTCGCTCTCATAGAAAAAAAAACCTTGTGGTTGACTTATGATGTCATCAATTTGGTCTGGTTGCATTCTTTCGACCAACCAAATGAGAATGTGGGCATGTGGCAAGCCTCTTTTTTGCCATTCAATCGAATACATCCAACATCGAGTATCCCCAAAGACACGATGCTTAACAATATAGTCCATCAGCGACCGGATATTTTGCCTGAATACACGTGTCGTGCCGATCACTTGATGTTTGGCCAGGAAGTAGCAGTTGAATAATTTCTATCCACTTTGAATTGCACGTGAAGGTGATGAACGGGTCTGGACGGCCGTAATGACGTACATATGTCATTGTATTTTGCGCACATTCATGCATATGACGTGTGCTACCAACGAACGTCGCCGGTAAAATGGTCAACCGACCAATATCAGCTGCATTTCATTTGGTGCAAATTGCATTGCGTAAATGAATGTACTGCTCCGTACGTAGTTTGGTTGGATTTAAACTGATAAAAAGGAGGCGCTCCGCTTCTATTTTGTCATACATATCGAGACAAAATTGCTAACACAATAGGCGAAATCGAAACAAATAGTTATCGACATTTTGGCAAATCATCAAACGATACGCGTAAAAATTCATTGCGCTGACCTTCTTGGTGGTTTCCTCACCTAAAATGATATCAGTGACATTATTGTCATATTGAAAAGAAAATTATTATAACATCGATACTCACTGGCCAATGGACTTATCATCTTGATGTTGATATAATATCCATCGTTTCCTTGCCAAAACATCAGTGGGTATTGCAATGCATCGTATGAACGCAATATCGCGTGGTTTCTGATTTTCGCCAACAATCACAACTGCAACCTCATCTATTGCTGGAGCGTTAAATTGACGTTCGTGCGTTCCAGCAGGTCGTTTATCCGCTCTGATTACGACTTTATAGTCATTACTTGGCATGCGATCTAACGCAGTTTTGAATAACCGAACCAATTCATGATGTTCATGAAATAGTTGCTGCAGATCTCGAAGAATTCCCCTTCTCATTGCCGTATTGATTGTTTGGCACTGATCAAGTTGATTTTCCACATTGCCCATGAAGTAAATTTGGAGGAATTTATGTTGTGCGTCTTCAAGTGTTAGCAATGATCCAATTCGATGGTGAATTTGGCCTTGGATCTGTAAAGTCGATGACGAAATTTGAATCAATGATTTTCTTTAATTTATTTAATCTTAATGCCTTTAATTAAATTTATTTTTTTTTAATCTTTTATTACTTTGAATGTCGGTCTGCTCCAAATGAAGTCATTTGAAAGCATTCGTTATACTTCTGAGTGTTCGATAGAAAATGACGTGATTCTGGTGTTTCACCACGAAGCAAAGAATGTTATGTGTCTGGTGTTATGAGACAGCACAATTCAGGCATTTCTTCAGCGAACTTCAATGCGATCGTAATGAAACGCGTTGATTTCGATTTTCACGTTGTTTAGTTGTTTGATTTGTTAACTGAGCCGTTTCATTTACCGCCTGTCTTTCTTCTTGCGTTTGTTATGCACAAAGTCGGGCCATACTAACACGGCGTTTTTCTCGTGCGATTTCTTGTCCATCCTTATTCAATTGATTGGCGATATTCCGAACTCTACTTGCATTACGGGTTCGATGCGAAAAATTAGATCTTCTGGCTCACGGCATTGTGTAGAACATCGAGAAATGTCAAAAAAACAATTAAGGAATTATCGATACATACCATACATGTACACAAATGTCATAACCTCACAAAATAAACGTCGATGCAAACACGTGCTCAAATGTCATAACCTCACAAAATAAACATCTTCGTTGGCAACTTACCGTTTGAAAATTGAATTCCACACCAAAATGATCAATCAGAATGAAATGAACAGCGAATTCGAATTGATTTTAAAAGTAATCCACCTTAAAATTAATTACACAATCTGAAATTAACGTTTGGATTGTCGATGCGCACGCAATCAGAAAGAACATAACCATTCACAATGTGCACTTCATCAAACTGAACTCACCTCTATGAAATCACTTTTCGTTGGTAATTTTCACGAAAGATCGTTTCAAAACAATGTATGCAATACCGGAACCAGCATTTCATGTTCGTTTTTATTGTCACAAATTTGGTGCAAAAACAATTGTCGCAAAAAATTGTCACAACGTAACGTAAACATAAACGTCATCTATCATAAAGATGGAGTCGTAAAATCGCTGCATACAAAATGTATGGGAAAATGAATTTACTTCATAATTTTTTTTCCCATAATTTTTCGGGAATTTTCTTTGGTATTCTTCTTGTTTGGCCGGAGACCAGTCCGAATTGGTGCGAATCATCGAATTTGGTCCAGGCGTTCTTAAATTATAAGCGTAATAACTAACGTCACTCTCTTTTATATATTTATAAGATATCACGAGAATGAATCATGTCACATGGACAGTTGAAATAAAACGTTGAAAAACTGAAGGTCTATTACGGAGCGACAAACGATGTGTATGGTATGCAATTTTTAAACATGGGAACTTGGTGAAAATCATTAAATCGATAAGTAAAAAATAATTTTTTTGTCTAGGTGTTTTAAGCAATCATCAATAAGTGGCAAGGAAAAATTTTCTCGAATTATGATTTTATTTAGAGAACGAGAGACAACGCACAATCTCATCTCATTATCAGACGTTCCTTTGAGCTTTCAAAGCCGCGTATGGGGCACCCTTTTTTTATTTAAAGTTGACATCAGCAATGGTTTAAAAAGAGGCCTACTTTCATCTGCATTAAATATTTGCTCTGATTCATATTGAGAAATCAATGTATGAATTTGCTGCATCGACATCATCAGACGTAGCTTTTCCTTGAATTTTTCTCAATGTTATGTCTTCTCCATTCTGCCAACGATATAGCCAGCTTAAGCTGGGACAGAAATCTTCTTGCATTTCTACGGCAAATTTCTTTGCCTTTTTAAAAATCATTTGATGTGAAATTATGACACTGGATTCCTGCATTTGCTCGAACCACAATGAAAGTGCGCGCTCAACTTTTCCAGATCCTGTTTATGGTGGATTTGGAGCAGTTATATTTCGCGCACACTTCATCTTTGCTATTTGTTTTAACATCAGCAATTCCTTGTAATTTTTGTTTTAAGCTTAAACTTGTATGCTTTCTTCCACTCATATTGTCCTTTGTTATACTGAAAATTGCTAATATATTTTTTTTATGGGAATTTTTCAACGAATCAAATAAACGCGATTATATGAATGTGATTTACAAGGCAGCACTAAATAAACGACTCAATTAAGAGGGTAACGCAATTATCCAAACACAATTAAAAGGGTAAATCGCTGTATATATTATATGGGACTTTTTCATTGCCATTTTTTTGGCTCAATTATGCGAGTAACTCAATTAAGCCACTGTATTCCACTTTTCCCGCCTTTTAATTTCCATACGCTCAAACAAAACACCAATTCATAAAAAATTATATGATTTCCTGTTGCAGTCGAACGAAAACAAACAGCCGACTCTTCATACCCCTTTCCGCAAGCCCCTTGCAAATGTTTTCATTTTCTTTCTTATCGTGGGAACAAGTATGCACCTGAACAAACTGTTTCAGCAATTCTCGTACAATCTATTACCTTCCACTGGGTTCAGGGTCAAGTTTGTCGTGTTAACTACAGTAAGAAAATTTTTATTGTGAATTGAGTAAATATGGTGTTTCTGTAAGCTCTAGTTTAAGTTGTTCCCTATTTCGGTCATACAATATTTATACCTTTAGCAAATGGTCGATTTCGAACAAAAAAAGATTTAAAAGTGGCCTTAGTATTAAATGCTTTATAATATGTGGATCGATGATCGTTAATAAACAGACGCTGTGTAAGTGAATTTTTTGTTTCATTACTTTAAATTTTCTCTATAGATGGAAGATAGCACATAGATGGGCAGATCTCCCTTCGGTATAATGTGCAAGAACCCTTTTTGATTTCGTGACTTAGGAGAAAAAGCTATACATTTCAAGCTATGGTATTTTGCTTTTTGTTCAGTAGTTCGCTTCTTGTTCAGTAGTTCGCTTAGAGAAATAAAATACAAGATGGAACTTACCATCGACATAATTTTGAAGCAGTATAGCACCATAACCACCTATTGAACTTGCATCGCAATGAAGCTCGAATTCTTCTCTTAGATTATACGATGGCGGTCTCAGAAGTGATCGACCCAACAAACAAAACACAAAAATGCTGGAAAAAAAAAATTATTTACTTATCAACATAACCGCCTTTCAGCTCTATACACTTTTCCCAGCGATGTTCAAAAAGTTCGATACCGTTTTTATAATAAGAACTGTCTTTCTCCTCAAAATAGCCATTAACTGCCGACATCACTTCACCGTTGGAAAATCTTTGACCACTGAGATATTTTTTCAAGTTTGGAAACAGAAAATAATCCGAGGGGTTAAATCTGGCGAATAGGGTGCATGAGGTAGCAATGCAAACTTTAATTCATTAATTTTGGCCATTGCATTTACGACACTGTTTTTGCTCGAGTGTGGGCAAATGCGGCACCCATCTTTCACACATCTTTCTCATGTCCAAATTTTCAAATAATATGCGATACTTTTTGAAATACCTACAATGCCTGCTAGCTCGCGCACTTTCAGTCGACGATCATCCAGTACCGCTTTGTGGATTTTCTTTACCATTTCTTGAGTCGTCACCTCATTTGGTCGACCACTGCGATGCTCGTCTTGGCAGCTCGTACGGCCTCGTTTAGACTCATGTGTTTTTTTTTTTTTACTATTGTAAACTAAGGAGCAGACTCACCCAGAGTAGAATCCAGTTCATCTTTTATATTGGTTGGGCTAAGGCCTTTCAAATTAAAGTATTGTATCACATAACGATGAAAAATTTTCTCCATTTTCACAAATTCACTGACAACGTTCAATATTGATGGCTGCCAAACAAATACTAAACAACGTGTCGCTTTCAAACATATGAAACATATGCTTTATAGACTGAGTACTTTCCAATACAATACATATTTTCAAACAACTACCACCATATTTTGGTCAGGCTGGGTACTTCTGGGACCGCCCTCGTATATGGCCAATATTGGTGCCTCTGTCATTCTCTCCTTTAACTTTTCGAAACAGCTCAATTCTTTTCCTCCAAAAGCTAATATATGTAGTATCATTTCTCATAAGATTATACAGATGCTGAGCTATGATTGAAAAATCCTTTATAAATTTTCTAAAATATGACCACAATCCCAGAAACCTGTGCACAGATGTGACATTTTGCGGCACAGGAAAATTAACGACAGATTCGATTGATATGCGACGGCATGAAAAAACACTTATCCAACCTCAACTCTAATTTATTATTCTCTAATCTTTCGAATACCCTTTCAAAAATTTCCCAGTATTTACTCACATTGTCTGTTCCTTTTATAATATTATGAACACATATCACACATATCACCTGACCTAAGCATATCATAAAATATCTGACTGACAAAACGCTAAAATGTTGAGAGTGCATTTTTTTAAGCCAAAGGGCATCCCTTTTTTTTTCAATATCTGCTTTTCTTAATTCTAACTTAGCTTGTTTAATAAAATGTCTTCCCAAGAGTAGCAGATATCCCATTGTACACTTTGGCGCCACCAGAACTTTGCAATCAATTTTTTTATTTTCAAATTAATCCAATAGTTCGTCTCCTTCGATATGACTTGTTACCTAGTGTAGCTTTGTCATGAAAATACTCCGGGAAAATTTCAACCACGGTCCAATTCCCTGACGACTAGACGACTAGTCCGATCCTCGAACAAACTTTTCATCTCTTTTGCCAAAACTTAGTGGAGATCGTCATAAAGTCATTTCGAGAATGAAACCAGCCTAAGATGTAAGATATAAGAGTTTTCGTGTTGCTCTCATCCAATTCGTAGACAGCGAGAACATATTTAAGTTGCAACTGCCGTAAACAAAAACTGTCTGTTCCACCACCCGAAAATTCTGAGAGAAAATCCTTCACCTGAGAGAAATCGCGTTTCATTCCATCCCCAGAATTTTGGCTCTTTCTATTATTGTTTTTCTTTTCTCTTCTAAGAATATTGTTTTCACATCAGAGTATATCTGTTTCTTTTTTCTGCAAATCAATCTCACGTTTCAGCATTTCCTACTCCCTTTTCATCAGATTCCACTCCTTTCCGCGCATCTCGCTTCTGCTACACTTCCTCGTTTAATTTGCACTTCCAATTTCGTCTGTTTTATTATCCGCATGTCGTTGTGTCTCCTTTCCATCTTTTCTGTTCGTTTCATCAATAGTTCTGCTCTCGTCATCTTCTTCATTTTCATTAACCACATTGTCCTCATACTCACTATTGCTGTCGTCGTTACTTCCAACATCTGTCTGTGTGGTATTACCTCTCTCCTTTTCCGGTATTGCCCAAAGACGCAATATCAACTCACTCTTATTCCCTGTCGTTTTTTTTTCCCTAACTCGCTGAGCCACAATTTTAATCGTGCAGCTGTGTAAAAACGAAGTTTTTCGATATTAGCCATATCAAAAGGAATTCTATTATATTTTTTTTTTTATACATTCAGTTTAATGTATTTTATTTTAATGTATACTGGGAGTGAAAGATGTCTTTCGTTTCGTGGTTCACTTTCAACTGAACTTGATTTCTCGAGTCAATCTTTATTTTACTTTATAGACTTATATGCTAGTATGATATTATGATACGAATTATTATGTTTATTAAGTGGTTTCCGTTTAGGATGATTGTTTATTTTGTATTTGAAATATAATCTGGGTTAGGAATATTCATGATCAGAAGATCGATTTTGCTGCAGCAGTAGTCATAGGAACTGTTTGGGTGGTCTGACTGTATCATAACTCGCGGTACACACTAAACACAGAAAAACATTTGCTTATTCTTTGCTCCGTTTTTCGTTTATTTTTATTTTTTTTTTTTACTTTTCACTGTTCAAAACCATACTTATTTAATTGGATCACTATCTCACTTCTGTAGTTGCAAGCTCTGTTTTATTTAAAGACCCCCATACACATGACACCCAAGTGTTAACACCTGGGTGTTGACACCAAAAAAACTATTTGCCACACACATAGTGAATTGCTGACTTTCGAATTAAAAACAACGCCATGAATAGTGGAACTAGCTAGGTTGAATAATCTTTTGAATGAGTAAATCGTCAACGATTCTGGTAACTTCTTCCTTTTCATGGTAAGATAATCTACGCGCCGGACAGTAAAATGGCACATCAGTGGTTAAACGAATTCTCGTAATATGCTGAATGGGTGTATCAATTGGCCGTTTAACTGGTATGTATTCCTGTTTTATTAACTGATAACATTTATCATCATCACCTAAATAGTGTCCATTATCTATATCGGTATCGTAAAGCGGTTCCCCAGTAGTTGTCACAGAAAATGGTAATTCATCGAGTTCATCAAAAGGCGGTATTTGTTGTTGGATTTAAATATCTTGACTTAGCATTTATTGTTGAATATTGTCATACGATGCCAAACTTCATTAATACAATAATTCAATAATTCGGTCGGTGGTTGCTCAGCGACTGCTGCTGAATCGACAACGGCTGCTAATATTGCTTGTTGTTTTTTCGGACAGACTTTGGCTCTTATTGCGATTGTCGATCAGCGTTCGATTCGATAAAAGTCGATTGCATCGACAAATTTCTTTTTTGGTATTGTGTATCTCAATCGACAAAAAATATCTGTTACAGTGAATATCAAACGTGGGTATTGGGAATATAGCACAAATTTTTGACATTTATTCTATTATTTATGTTTAAAGTTTCGTGTAACAAAAAAAATCGTAAGTACTCGACAGAAGAAACTGTCTCCGACGAGCAATTAATAGAAGGCAATTAGTAGATGCTACGAATCCTCTCGAACTTCAGAAAAATATGTTAGTATATGTTATATATATAATACTTTGTATTTTAGTTACATATCTTTTATGGTAGATTTTTGAAAAACTTTCGGTTTTCAAAGCCAGCCTTTGTTCAATTATTGGGGAAAATAGAAGGTCATCTAAGGCCAATTAAAAGAAAAACGCCTATTCCCAATATAATTAAACTTGCTATGACATTAAAATTCTGTGCTTTAGGATCATACCAATTTGGCGTTGTGACCTGCACAGTCCACAGTGTCTCTGGTAGTTAAGGAAGCGCTTCAGGTTTTGAAGAATTTAATTTGTCCAAAATGGATATGTGTTAATTAATCCGAAGCCGAAAAAAGTTGGGCCAAATTATACTTTTTAGAGCGAAGTCATAGGTTGCGTTGATGCATATCAAAATCGCGTCTCCAAAAAAGGAATTACAATATACATACTACAACCGGAAAGGCTTTTATAACATTAATGCCATGGTCGTAAGGACGCCATGAATTTCCAGCAACAATCAATTCAAGTTTTTCTTCTTTTTTAGGTTTGTGACGACACTATGTGCATACGATTGATTATTGCGAAATACCCTGGGTCAGTGCATTATTCAAACGTTGTTAATATGTTTATGTAATAACATAGTACATCCTCGTAAATTATATAAAACTTATACCCATCAACGTAGAGTTACAAAATCAGAAGTAAAGTTAAACAACAATACAATGCATTGCAACCCCCGTGCTTGGGCACACTGTTGGATTTGGGGTAAGTGCGAGGTTATGTACAGTACCGTGCAAAAACGATTGACTTGACATAATGTCGACGCCAGTAATAACTTATCCCGTCGGACTGAAAACGGTTAATTTTCAACTCATTCGACCAAATCACGCGCCTCCCGTCCTCAATGCTCCAATTCTTATGTTCGAGCGTGCAAAGTGCATCTGAGTCCAATAGTAGCTTAGGCCGTCCGCCAACACTTGGTGTATGTACAACATTTCGTCGCTTTCGGACATTAATAACGTTGGCTTATATTTAATTTTTTCGCTATTGTTCTTGAAGATTTCCCTCTTTCAGCCAATGCCACAATGCTATTTTCTATTTCAAGATTGATTTTCCTCATACTTTTAGCAAATTGGAGATGCTTTAGCTTTATGCACTTTTTTACAACTGATCAAATTAGTTTACAATTTAAAACTAGGAAAGTTTATATCTAACAAATAAAAGCATAAAAATAAAGGAAATATTTTTTTCTTTTTAAGGGTAACATGATTTTTGTCTTATGCTTGCAAATGAGCAAATAAAGTTTCTCTTAAGTTACTCATTCCCTTTTTTTTATTTGTTATTTTGTGAAATAACAATTAAATAGCAAATTAAATGCCAAAAGTTTTATGGAATTAAGTCGCTACAGAGCCTTAAACTTAAAATTCATAAACATTTGTTCGGTTTTGCACGGTACTGTATATGTGAATCTTCTTAAAATCTGTTCAAAACATCATCCAGTTGGAGTCGCCAAAAGAAAACAAAACAAACATTTTGGGTGAATGTTCACTTTTGGAATTTGGACGATTATTCGCACAGCCATTTTCGAGTAGCGATAAATCGCCCATTTCTGCTTTGGGTAGTTTAACATTTTTATTTTTCGGTTGATTAGATATACCGCTAAAAAATATGATAAATAAAACAGCGAAAATATTTGCTCATCTAATAATTTATTGGTGAGGGGAGTCTCTTATTTTACGTAGTTATCTAAAAGGTTTCTGCTATTGCATTAAAAAACTCATTAATCCTTTCATTAAGACGGCGAAATAAAAATTCGCTTAAATACCCTACGTAGTGCTTTTTTCGTGTTCCGTGACGAGGAATATTTCCCCGTGTTTGCACCATTCTCAGGATTTACGAAATTTATCTTGTGATTGACACAAAGATGTTAGTCATCAGTATTTAAGTATTCAAGTACCAGGCCGAATCTATGTTTTAATAATATCCAATAAGGTTGCTGATGGTCTATTGAAAACTGGCTGAATAAAAATTCGTTCGCTTGACTGTTCGATTGCACCAAAAATACATTGACCCGCTTTTAGTCTTCCTTTGTTAAATTTTCGTTTTTCAAATTTTGCTTCATCTATTTCGACTACTTCACCCATACCTCCAATTTTTTCTGAATTCTGCTCAGTCCATAAAATACACACTTCTCGGCAGTAAATTAATTCGCGCACTTCACTACACCAGAGGAACTTACGATTAAGTTTAACTTAAATTGCATAAATTTTTGGCGTGGTGTGGGAAATTTTAAAAGCTTATATCTCGGAAACTATAAGTCCGGCATAAAAAATAAATTTCAAAATTATCAAAAAAATGCCCTTTTCACATTTTAAAATTTCATCAAAATCGGAGATGGTGACACCTTTTCTAAATAATTACCACAATTTCTTGAAATGTGACTTTTGAGTCTTCTTCTTTTACATGATTGATTAGGTTTTTTCCCGTATATTCTTTAAAATTTCTTTTTCCATTGCTAATAGACTAGTTTCAGGTAATGTTTTGGGCCTTTGCGTATTTACGAACGTTTCTATTTCTTTTTTAACCCTGATACGAAATTATTAAGCATATCACGCTGGACTGCTATTTTCTGACTTTTGAGTCCGCAGTTGTAGCATCTTATATCTTTTACATGATTGATTAGGTTTTTTCCCGTATATTCTTTAAAATTTCTTTTTCCATTGCTAATAGACTAGTTTCAGGTAATGTTTTGGGCCTTTGCGTATTTACGAACGTTTCTATTTCTTTTTTAACCCTGATACGAAATTATTAAGCATATCACGCTGGACTGCTATTTTCTCACCATAGTAAGATGGATCATTGGGATTCTCTGTATACAATATTTGTACACCTCAACGTGCGTGTGTCTCACATCTCTGCGTAAATTGTATCACTAATTCATTAAATTCTTGTTTTAGCCTTGTCATTTCTAGATGAAGTTGGAAGCTTGAATACGATTCTTTATAAAGCCTATTCAATTCATGTTTTAATTGCGACTAGGTGTAAATATTTTTAATCATGAGAATTATTTCCACATTTCCGGAAGTTCGTCTTTTAATTAAAGCTAGTAATAATGGCTTTTGTTGTATTGATGCTAATTGCATAACAGTATCGCAATTCTGAATAAAATTATGTGCCTATCGAAATATGTTATAAGTTTTGTTAAGTCGTTAAAACTCACTGTGCACTCTTTTGAAGCAATTGTCTTCTCATGTCTCTGAATGCGAATGCTATTGATTTCAGAATTTTCTTCAACTGACAAAAGTTTGCTTGTCCTAGCCCTTGTCTATATTTTCTAACGCCCTAATAGCTTCTTCAACTGCGCTTGGATAAACCTATTTTGTCAATTTTCACTTTCACTTGTGTCCCTTAAGGAAATTTCAAATATTTTTCCTAACGTTTTCCCTATGCACTTATACTTTAAGGACATCGCCTCTTCGTCAAAATTAAATTCACTCATCTTCACAGTTTTCTTTTTATTATTTTTTATTATAACCGTTCACCCCATTCTTTCGGTATTTTTAGCTCAAGTTGTGCCTTTATTTTTTCCCTAATCATTAACATTTATTTACTAATCTTTTTTTTTCTCTTTCGTCAAATGCACAATTTTGTTTCTTTATTATCGAGTATGTCATTCATGTTTACTTACAAAAGTAATAATAAATCTATAATGGTCAGCCTGAGATGGGTGACAGTCTCGGGTAGAGTGATTTTCTTTTCCAACTTCGTCGAATTCCCCAGAAGGAAAGAAAAACAGGGAAGTTCTTTTGGCTTATTTATTGTCTCACTGTCTTTGTGTTTGAAAAAAATGATGAGCTCAATTAAAGCAGTCAACGAAAAAGTTTTACCATCGACTGCAGGATATGCGAAATAACGCAGTACCCCGCTGAATAGGCAGTAACGCAATTGTGGGTATTTAATTCAAAAATTAATGTCATGTTGGTCAAACCAAAGAGGCGGTAGTGTACCTCCGTCAATGGGACAAAAAAGAAAAAAAAAAGCTCGGTTAACCAATTGTAATAACTTGGGCTTAAAAAGCAGTAGTGTACCGTCAATTCAAACACCAAGTTATCACAATTCGAAGTGGAGTTACTCTCCTAAAATAACCTAATACTAAATACATTAAGATCATATGTTTTTACATTCTCTCTTTTTAGTACTATTACTACAGAACAACTTCAAAGGTAAAATTTAAGAGTACATTTATTGCAAATGAAAAAGTATGATTATTTTATGAAATTTAAGATTGTTGTAACAAATCTGCTTTCATTTTCCCCTTCGTCACGATCGTTGCTACTGCTGATAGGTACTACTGCTACTGCTGTTACAGCTGTTATTCTCGTTGTGTCTGGTTCCCTTCTTCTCTTTTGGGTGTCTTTTTATTGGTTGGAGTTCCATTTGCCGTCTCGGATATAAAATTTTTTTCACCGCTGGAGAGTTATTTAGATGCCTGAAACTTTAATTGAAACTCATCAAATTGTTTATAGAGCAAAAAGATTTATTACTGTGTTTTTCGAAGACCAAAATTCGACTCTTCTGGATGTTGGTCATCATCCATATAAATCGCAGGAGGTCGAGATATGAAGATTATCGATGCTCCACTTGTGTCCCTTTGTTTGGATGAAATATGATATCGATGTTTATCTTTCAGCGGATGCGACCATCGAACGAGTGGATACCACGTAGGCAAGAAACATACAAAGTATTCTCGAAGTATTCAATGTATACTTATACAAAATAAGCACGATTTATGTGAATGCATAACACATTTTCTAACATTTCTTTCAAAATAATAATTTGGACCCGACCTTTCTCATGATATGGCAATCGTCGTGGAGAACAGTGGAAGGGCTTATTATCACTTAAGGTCAATATCATTTGACACTCATTTTCTGGTTTAACAGGACGTTCACAATATAAAAAATTTCTACACAACATCTCATTATTTTTGTTTTATCTTCAAGGCTAATATATATTATATACATATTATACTACTAGCAAATCAATCTGTATTTCTTTACCTTAAAAAATAATAATACAATTAATATTTCCTATGACGGATAATGGGCTTTTATTTATGCCTACAAAGTTTATGGTACATTAGTATTTAAATTTATTTTATTTTTTAAAATGAATGGCAAATACATTTCCTTATCATTGTTATCGGACTGCCGGTATCAATTAGACATCATAAATAAATAATATAAAAATAACTCTCATTTTTAAATATAAGTTTATATTTTCTTACGTAATCGTCTTCATCCTAGTTGGCTTTGATTTGGTATTTCCCTTCACCTGCAACACCTTCTGTCTGGGCAAACAGCTGCTAGATGACCTTGTTTTTCACAAACATGGCACGCACCTGTTTCTCTCTCTTTGGCTTTCGGCAAACATTAGCCATGTATCCCATTAAATTCCAATTGTAGAATCTGCTGCTTTTATCTGGTGTGTTTTCAGTTGATCGTTTTTGCACGGATGTGCTCTGTATCGGAGTGCTCTTAGTTTGTTTTGACTTTCTCGAATGCGCGCAACATTTGAGTACGGTTACTGTAGCCGCCGGTTAGCGCATGCAGACTAAGATTTTCATCTGAGATTCCCTCTATTATATATTCTACTAATTCCTCTTCTTCCAAATTAAGAACAAGGGTTAGAATTATTTTGTCGTTATAATAATCGGTGAAATTCTCATCTATTTTTCATGTTCTTGCTTCGAACCGTCTCCGTATCTTTTGTCATTTTGTCCTCTCGTCTGCCGAACAATTAGATCATTTGTCGCTTTAGTTCGGTCAGATGCTCTTCGATAAAGTTGGGTTTTGTATACAAATAATTTTGTACTTTACCCTTTATTTTGGACAAAATTAATCCAATTTGTATACTCTGCCCAAATTTATAAGCTGATTAATCCAAATATCCAATCTCGGATCGCCATCGTATTCAGGTAGTAAATCCTTGATGGTATTTAAAGGTATTTTGTTGTCATGGTCATCAGTTCCAGACTCTGTCATTTGCCTCCTGTTATTTTAAATTCCACATTTGATATTCACTCATTTGTTGTCTGTCATCGGGTAAAAAATTCATTTGACTCATCTTTCGCAGCATTTTGTTCACTCGTTCTATAAGTTCTTTAACAATTTTTTTTTTTTTTCGAGATTTGTTTTGAGGAAGTCATTATTGCCTCGAGTGGATTAAAACTCAAAGAAATTTCAGATAGAGACAGATTGTCCTAAACTTATTTGAGTATATGATGTGCAATGTGCCCTTTTTTTCTACTTGAACTTGAACGAGGAAGAAATTTCAATACGCTCGGACTGCCAATGCTGAGAACTTAGTTCAGCTGGGCTCTACCTTGTAGAGGGTAATGATAGTCAATGCAAAAGAATCCGAATGGAGAAATTAAGTTTCAGACAATACAGACGATCCCTAAGGGAGTACTAAGAGGACTTCTGGTGTTGCGGGAGTTTGTCTGAATAACACTTTGTTATCTACTTGGAGAGGGCTTGGCGAGTTCTTTTCCAGAGACGAACGTTTTGAGGCTTTATTTTTGAAAAGCCTCTGATCCCTTGAGCTGAGGGCTGCTAAATTCGAGTATGGTGGCTCACTTCCTCGTTTCAGGAGATCTCATAGAGCAGATGGTATGTCCGAGTACCTGCTTAGTACATATAGCAAGTGTATTGCCCGAGGCTATTTTCCTTCAAATTAGAAGACACGAGGGCAGTTGAACTACTGAAGTATCCCGATAAGGCTGGGTCTGATCCTAAATCTTATCGGGGCATCAGTCTACTTCCTGTGCTTTATAATGTACTGGAAACAGTCATGGTGGAAGGACTCTCAGATATGATAGACGAGCGGGTTCTTCTGCCCAAATTGGCTTCAAGAAGGGCAGAGGTGTCTGGGACGCATGTTCTTTTGATAAAGACTTCGTCCAGAATAGCAATGCCAAATTTGTTTTAGACGTCCATTATTAATTTTAGAAGGGGCCTTTGACTATTTAATTTGGCAAAGTATTCTGACTAGGTTGCGTTAACTGGACTGCTGGGAAATCGGCTTTTTTTTTTTTTTATTGATTTAAGATTTATTTATTTATTTAGTGGATAATCAACCATTTAAATTCATTAAAACTTACAAAAATTACATAAAACTTACATCTAGTTTTATACTTAGGAAAAGAACAATCAACAAAGAAAAACTCATATTTATCTATAAGAAAAATTGTATTTTACAAAATGAATCACTTTTCTTTGGAATGTGGCAAAATTCATTTCATTTTTTAATTCACTTGGCATTGAGTTAAAAAGATAAAAGCCTTTATATACAATACTATTTTGTGTAGCATTCGAACGGTATGATGGCAATCGTAAGTCATTTTCATTTCGTAAATGGTATGGTTGTGATTCTCGAACATATCGCATGTATTTTTGTAAGTAAAATGCTAGCATATTTAATTTTATTTTGAATATAAAACATAAAACAAAACATTGACTAAAATTCTTTGCATGACACTTAGTCATTTTAGCATATTTAACATTAAAGATACCGATGTATATCTGCTAAGTTTTAAAATTATCCTCATTGCTTTATTTTGTAATCGCTGTATATTTGGTAACAAGTTATCACTGCATAAGAATAAAATTGGCGAACAGTACTCAAAATGTGGCTTGATCATTACATTAAATATATTGCACTTAGTGTTGAAAACTTAAGAAATATATATATATTTTTTTTGATACTTCTTTAATAATATAAATAATATGCAAATTAAACTTTAATTTATGATCATTAATAATACCTAAATATTTAATCTCTCTGACTTGTTCCAATAATTGGGCTTCTACATTTAAGTTAAGACCATGACTATAATTAAATAGCATACCTTTTGATTTTGACACATTTAACTTTAGTTTGTTTATTTTCAGCCATCTGTGTAGATTGAATAGGACATGATGGATCTTTTGTTTATACTCATTTATTATTTTTCCAGATATAAAAAGAAGGGCATCGTCCGCAAATAACACTATCTTTGAGTGCTTTCGTATACTTTTTATGTCGTTAATGTAAATTATAAAAAGAAGTGCACTTAAGATTGAACCTTGAGGAACCCCAACTTTTTTTTCAGCTTTTTAGGAAGACACGCCATTTACAACCGTTCGTTGTGTACGACCACTCCGGAATGATTCAAACCAATTTAATTAATTGCTTATAATGCCGTATCTTTTTAATTTACACAAGAGAATATTTCTGTCGATAGTCTCGAACGTTCTTTTGAGGTCAAGAAAAACCGCTATGACAAAATTGTTTTCCGCGATTTCCTCTCTCCAGTTTATTATGACATTAATCAATCGCGAATTACGTTCTTATTTCGTAAACACTTAATCAAATGAAATTAAGTCCTTACATTTTATTTATTTATTTATTTAATTTTTTTTATTTATCTTTTATAAAAACTTTATTATTCTTTTACAAATTTTTCCACTTGTCATCATTGGTCCATGACTAACTGAAGACTAACTCATTGTTGTGCAAAAGATCTCCGTAGTTCACTCGTTATCAGCATACCCAAGCCAAACCGATGCAGCAGGTGGGTGAAGGTGTTTTTGACAAACAATGTGTTGTGTTGTGTTGGCTGCTGTACTATCTCCGATAGTAGATGAGTTCGGGGGAATTTGGTTGATTCGATTGCTAGCTGTTGTCAAGCACTCTCTTTCTCCAGCGAATCTTCTTATGCTTCCAATTGTGTTGGCATCGATATCGGTGAGGGTTTTATAGGGTTACCATGTAACTCGCGCATGATATTCCCGATTCTCCATGAATCGAATTTTTGCATTTATAGCACTCCCGCATTATTTTTGAACCAAATGTCGCCACAAATGCACCACTTGTGTCCAATTTTAATACGACGGTTATTTTCCTTAATGTTAATGTTAATGTTATTAAGGGTGTTTCAAAAGTCGCGCCTTGATTTTTTTTAATTTTTATATAAGACACGTAAATACTAAAAATTTAGTATTATTATTATTTTATTTACATAAAATAATGGCTCTTAACAATTATGTGCGAAAAATAACATCATTTAAATGTCCACTACGAGCACGTCTACAAGCTCTCATACGAACAATAAAATTTTCAACGACTCGCTAACACATTTTTAAGCTGTGCAGAGTATTGTTAGCTTATCCACATAAACTTTACTTTTCTTTACTTTTCAAAAAACCCCGAAAAAAAGTAACCAATAGCGTTTAATCGCATGGTGTATGTGGCCAGTTTATGTCACCATTACGTTAAAGTAATCGACCCGAAAAATTAGATCGCAATAGCTCAGTGTTTGCACCTGTTGTATGACTCGTAATTGCATCCTGTTAAAAATAAAGATCGTCTGTGTCTATTTCTTCAATTTGAGGCCACAAAAAATCTTAAATCATTTGTCTATAGCGCTCTCCATTGACAGTAACAGCTCTTTCATTTGCATCTTCGAATTAGCGAACTGTGCTATAGCAGTAAGTAAATTTTTGTTCTACCGGAACCGAGGTAAGAAAAAGACCTCGGCAAAACCAGTTTCTTCAAATTTTTTCACTAACTTTTGAATTGTTGATTTATTTAGATGGTTATTTACAACAAAAAATCATGAGGTTTACGTTTTAAAAGGTCGACAATTTTCATAATAAGTTTGAATAATTTTAATGCGTTATTTTAGCGTGTATCTATCCATGATGAGATGTGTCTACTTCACAAATTATCAGAGATGACATAAAAGAAAAAAGCCTTCAGAAATGTGGGGATTGATGTTTTAATACAATATAACACAAAATATTAAAATCTCTTTTATATTGAACAAATAATATTTATTTCCACAGAAATTATTCACTACTGACATCTAGGCGCGATTTTTGAAAGACCCTTTACATTTCACTTTTTGAAAATTAATTCTCGTCACTTCTGTACTTCTGTACATTTGCAAAATGATGTATAGAAAAAAAAAATAATAATAATAATATGTTTTAAGTTAATATTTTATTTTTATTCGTAAAAAACCAAAGATTATGATAACCTTTACAGAAATGAAACTTAAAGCAAAACTAAATTCATAAATTAAATTTAAAAAAAAATTTTGGAGTTACTTCACTATTTAGTTACATTTCGTGTGTTGCTCATACACGATTTCGTCATCAGATGAACGCTCATTAGAATTATTATTACTCAAACGAGTCGTAATCTCTAGGGGAAGGTTTTTGTAATATTGATGGTGAATTGGTGGAATGTATGACAAAAGATCAAGCATATCTTTCTTTTTTGCAGCAGTCACAGGTCTTTTTGATGGATAGAGTAGGTCCTGTTTAATGTTGCATAAGTTGGTTGGTCGGCCTTGCTTTTTTTTTTACTCAGATCAACTTCATATAACGGTGTGTCTGGGTTAAGGATTTCTTTGAATTTAAACTGCAGAGGAAAATCTTCTAACTAAATTCATAACTACATTTTGTCTTTTTTCTGTTTGTGATGGATGCTTCTAACGCAGCAGTGCTTAAAAATTTTGTATTCTCAATTTCAGTGACTATAAAATGAGGTGTTTTGCGTTTGGCATTTTTAATAATGTCGGCCCATTGGTCTGGGCTATAAATTTGAACATAACGACGACTGGCGCTCTTAATTATACCAAACTCTCCATCATTGGGAAGATAAGAATGCCCTAATACGAACTTGTGGTCAATAGTCTTAATTCTGTTCTTAGGGTCCTCTACAAGCTTCAACAGTTTTAATGTTTCGATTTTGTCCAGTGCAAGAATTTGAGTACATAATAATATGTTCTTGTAACGCCGCATGCGTTTTAAATGCTTGATTAGACAAAAAGCAATATCTCGGGAACCTCTTCCACCTTCTATTTCATCCCAGACATTCATGTATTCCGTACTATTATTGAATTTACTCCCAAGTTGTATAAATATAGGTTCCTTTTTTAGTATGCCACTGATATAGTTAACTTCGGAAAGGTTAGGGCTTTTAGTATGCTCTATCAGTTTTTTTTTTTTCCCAATCATCTTGAAGGCTTTGCCTAGCTGCTTCTGCTTTTCGCTGATGGAGTTCTCTTTGGGTTTTTAACTGGCTTTTAATGGATTCATTACTTGGTCCTTCAATTTTCAACTGCAAGTCATCACAGGTCTTGCAAGTGTCTTGTCACGGTGGCTTGAAATGAAGATTAAACTTTGTACTGAATATTTTCATATAGTATTTTAATTTCTTAGCTTCAGTCCTTTTATCAGCACATTTTTCTTTATATAGATCGTACATTTCGGTGATTGTAAGGCCAGGATTTAAATACTTTATATTCGGATTACTTTTTCGAGTGTAATGGCTTTGGTAGGTAGGAAAACTTTGAATGTGGGCAACTATATCTGAATCATCTAACTTTCGTGAGATACTTGTTGTGCCTCGTTTATCCCTGGAAAATGCTACGTCATTTTTACAAACGCATCGATATAATCGCCCATCGCTGATTTGAAATGTGTTAAGAAAATATTTTTTACATACTGCTTGTGTTTTATTGTTACTTAGGGAATACTTCAACGATACGCATTTTCCTACACGTAGCCGATCTTTCGGACGTTTTCTGTTGACATTTTTTTTTTTTTTTTTTTTTTTTTTTTTTTTTTTTTTTTTGTACTAATGCATACAGATATAAATTCTGTGCATTAAAGTCTTTTAAATTCCAAAATGAATTAAATAACACACGTCTTCCATTCTCTGTTAAAAGGGTAAAACATTTTTTTGGACACCCGCAATCAGCATTTTCGAAGATTTTTCCATCTATCTTCTTTCCCTTTGGAGTTAAGTTTTGTTTTCCACTGTTACGCAGAAGCTTCCTTCTATTGATAACCTTATTTTCTTTATTAACAGACCTGATGTAGATGGTCCAGAAACAGTTGGAGGTTAAGGTTGAAGACTTGCCTCGTAATAAGATTCCCCGAGTTGCTCATTGGTGTCTGGGTCTGTATCTAAAACAAATACCCATAACCTTACACTTAGCAATTTAATTCAATAAAAAGTTAAGATTCGACCCACCACTATCTAACTCACATCTAAAGTGACAGTTCAAGAAAACTTATTTGGAAAAAAAAAAGTCAGACGAACGCATTTTTCGTGATTTTAATATTTAAAGGAATGTGGAGCAAATTAGAAAAAGAAAAGTGTATAAGAACAGATTTAATCCATTTGAACAATATACAGATGCGGAATTAAAAATAAATTATAGGTAAGAATGAACTAATCAATTCAACAGAAGTGACAAAAGTAAGTGCTCAAAAACAACATTTTCCTTTTACAGATTTAATAAAGACACTGTTATGTTTATTTGCGACTTAATTGAGGGTGACATCAGACCGAAATGCACCTAAGGTTGTCCTGTTCCAACTCACATCATGGTACTGATAACTTTACGCCATCTAGCCAAAGGCAGTAATCGAATCTCATTATTTATCTATATATTTATGTTTTATTATAATTTTATTTAATTATAATTTATATAATTTTATTTTAAGCTACTTTTGAAACAGAAATATAATTTTTCACTTTTAATTAAAGTACATATAGTTGCTTTATTAATTTTTTTTTTTTCAGTTCACATATTTAATTATAGTTCATATTTAAAATATTTACAGTATTAACATAGCTCATTTTATAAAATTTTACATAAATTTGTACAACAGTACTTACATAGTTCACTTAAAAACGTATTACCTGCGCTTTTATTTTCATTCCGTAAGACTCATCGCAGATTTTTTTTCACGCCTCCAACTTCTTTACAATCATTGATTGGTTGTTAATCTTGCAGTCCACTATATTGATATATTGCTTGACAGTGTCCTTCAAAATCTCCTTTTCCTCCAGTGTCCAGTTCCGCTCTCTTTCCTGTCTCTAGAAAATCAATAAATTACTTTCTAATTTCTGTTCTTTGTTCTTTGAATGTACGCTCAAACCGAATAAACTTACTTTTTCCATTTTTTCGTATTGAGTCCTATTTTAATTTGTTAAAACTAATTCACATAAAAAAGCTATCCGGAAAAATCAAATTCAAAAGTCAAATGTCTTTTTTATTCCCGAACTGTCATTCACAATTGTAGGTGTAGGTCACAATAGATAGCTAAAGTCGACTAAGTCGATAAAGTTGGTTTATTTCTACGAATCACTAAATTTAGGTTTAGACAGGTTTGAAATTATAGTTGTCTCATTTATAGAGGCCTCCGCTTATAGAGGTCGGAATGTACCGTTATTCCATTTATAGAGGTGGAAATGTGAATAAAAATGCGTATTTTTAATGTTACGAATTAAGTGTAGGTATGCACTACATATTTATTTGTTAAAAAAAAAATGTAGGTACAATACAATAAAGTTTATGACTTAAAATAATTAGTAATGTTTGTTTGTATTTGATTGCTAGTTGCTGTAACCTGTTTCTCGATGGAAAAAGTAAAGTTTCCAATGCTTCCATTGCCTCAAGCTTTGAAATTTTTACTGAAGTCTCTTCACAAACTTTTTCTTGTTCTGTGTCCATTCACAAACTTCTTCTTCTTCTGTGTCCAAAGAATAATACGTAGAAACGATGAAATAATCATTGAGCTCTTCTGAAATGAGTACATCATCGTCCATAGAAACAAAATCCTGAAAAGTCAGCTGCTGGTCTTATTTATATACAATTTATTTGACTATTATGTAATAATTTTGGAAAGTAATGGTAAATTTTCTTTTATAATTGTTTTAATTATTTTTAACTTGTTTGATTTATTTGAATTGTTTCTTAAACAGTACAGTACTACAATCTGCAGGCAATACATTAGTCCTGACTTTTGCGATGTCGTTGTGCGGCTAGCGGTCAACGCTTCCTTTTTCCTTGTCGGTCGAGTGTTCAGCTGCCGGTGATTATTCGGGGGCCTTTGTGAATGTCACTTTCACCACACACGCAGTGGAGCCACGGGGTATTTTAGTAGTTATCGAGAACACACGCGAAATTTCCGTGCGTGCTACTTGAGGAATTCTTTACGGAATTAACGCGAACTTGGTGCTACTGGAGAACCTTTTATTCGTATCAATTTACCGATTATAATCCTGTAATCCCTGCTCGGGCGCCTGTTAAATTTTTATTTATTTAAATATCATAAAAAAATACCTTTTTTATATGACGGCTAAATGCCAACTTTGTTATTAAAAAATTAGCTTAAACACTACGTGTTACACTATGAGAACTTAATTATAACTCTGAATACTTATTTCTAAATGCTCCTATTTATAAGATGCGAAATGCTGTTTGCTCAGGTGCAGACATAGCGTCAGCAATAATGCACCTTGGGAAATATTCTGTTCGATGATACTAGGTGTCTGATAACGGCATGTGCAGTGCAACCGGCTACTGCATGAATTCTGTGGGAATGGAATTTGGCAACGTAAACTTGTGAGGTGATAACTTATATTATATGCCCGACAGAATCTTTGATTCCAGAAAAAAAGTCACTACGCGTACCTACTTTTAATTGATTTCATTTGATCTTAACCTCTTACTACATGAATTATTAATGAGATAAATCTATTTTTTTTTTTTTTTTTGCGAAAAGTGATGAGACCAAACAGAAAAAAAAATATTTACTTAAATGAGGAGACCAAACTGAGAAAAAAAATTATTTACTTATATTTTAGAAGTATATGTAACTGGTTTAAGCCATATGTAGCTTCGTATGCACTGTAGCTAAAATTCAGTCAGTGATATATGGCTTCGTATGCAGTTACTTATACTTCGTGAAATTCTTTATAACAATTGCGTTTGTTATTATAAAACAAAAAACATTACATTTTTCACATAATGTGAAAGAACGAAATTAACAATATTGGCATAGTTGTCGAGCGTTTTTATTTAAAATCGGGTAATGGCTAATCCCATGAGAACGTACCGAATCCAAAGACATACTTTAATGTCTAGCAGGAGTTTGTCGTGGATTTTTCGCGGATACTGGAGACTCAGGCAAACCAGAGTGAGTGCCACTCCGTCTGAATGTCGGTGTCCCGAGACTACTTGATGGACGACCACATCTGCATCTGCATTGATTCGGCACCATAATATCTAAGTATTTACAAGGGACATGTCCACCATGTGAAAGAAAAAAAAACCGTTTGTACCACTGACGAGACCGCAAATGGATTCAGTAATAACCCAGCATGGAGTCAAGTAAATCGACTCCTCCTATATGCTGGTTATATCGACAGTTTGCGGAGAAAGTATGTAAACATATTTTTTATGCTATCGTTTTGTTGTCGTTGGCTCGCTTTTAACGTAGTCTGAAAGAAGGTTCATATTTTTGTTATTAAACCAGAAAACCAGGCTTAACTTCATCTATAACTGCTACCTTTTCTTCCATGCTTCCGCGAACTCGCTTCTTCAGTTCCTTCTCTGAAGGCATATTTGAAACTGGCACACGATTTAGTCGCACAGTTCCTAAGGGAAGTAAACCGTTTTTGTAAAGATATACTTGAAGATTTGGGCTGTTGAACCAGTTATCAAAACAAATCTTGTAGTTTTGATGTCGTGGAACTGTGGATGTCAATCGATTGATCACATTTGAGTTTACGCCAAGATCTGGCGCGTCTGCAAGGTACGAATTGCTTTGATCTCCATCAAAGATATAGAAGTCATAGCTAAAGCCACTATAGCCGCTCAGGGCTTAGTTTTTGTAACCCCAATTGTGAGGCTTAGCTGGTTTATATTGTTTTAATTCATGACGACATTTGGTAGGGATTATTTATTCGACTATGACTAAATATGGACTAACATCAAACGCCCACGAATCATATCCAATAAAAGCCGAATTTTAAATAATTTGTCATGGCCATCTTCTCCACGGGGTATAAAAGTCTTATTATTATTAAAATATAAAAATCGTTTGATAGATTCGAACAGGTTATTATTTCTTAAATTTGAGACACCCCTATTTCTTTTGACCAATACTTCCTCGCTGCCGGTAACTTCACACAGGACATATAGTAAAGATGACAATTCCTATAGATTTTTCCATTTCGTCTTTCGTGTCTTGAGCAGATTTGAGGTTAGATTGCTCAGGAATAAAATTAATCATATCAGCTGTAAACAAGAACTTGAAGTTGTCTGCAGGAGAATTCAGTTGTTTTATAGTATCCGGTAAGTAAATCTGTGTTACCCAAGAATTGGAAATTGTTATCATCATAAGCTGGCATTTTCTCTTTTTTTCCAAATAACCCTTTTAGCAGTTTTTCCTTTGAATTTGGATGAAGTTGCAGACTGTAAATTTATCAAAGGTATGTCGTTTTCTTCAGAAAAATCAGAGTCAGACTCGGGTATGATAATGTGCTTTTTTGGAACTGAACTAAGATCGTCATCACAATCGGAATCTATGTCATCATCACTCACGTTTCCATCACCAGGAATAGTATAAACATACTTAGCAGTGCATACGTATTAAGTATTAAGTAACCTTAAATGCATACGAAGCCACATATGGCAAATTTTTAAAAGTGAGAAAAAAAAATTTTTTTTTCCCGTTTTAAGAAAGTCCAGAGAATGTAGTTTTATTTTTTTTTTTCTACCACTTTACTCACCTTTTTTTATATTTATTTTTTAATTACTTCTGTTCCATTTAGGTAAGCAAAATGTCTTTTTTTGTTCTACCGAAACATTTATTCCCGAAGCTAACAAAAATGATTCCAGCCAACTGAATAGAAAACGATTCCAACCAACTGAATAGAAAACGATTCCAAAAGAAAACTATTTAATTTTAATTGTGTGCCAATTATTATTTAATGTAATGTTAGTACACTGCTTCGCTGATCACTGATGAGTGGGTTGTCACTGCCTCTTTGCCTTCGACGAAAGCTGTAGATGATGCGACCTTGACACTGTATGTGTGTATATAATAACAAACAAAATTCTTTTGTTAACTTCAATTCCATGTTGTGTTGCAACAACTACTCACACTTTTTTCAATGCACCCGGTCCGTCGCACGCGCTGAATTCAAAATATTTGACAGATCACAATTGCTATGTACAAATTACGATTATTAACGGTCCGTTTTACAATGAAACGTAAAAGGTTTTGATCTAATTTAGTTTTTTGTGATGATGTATGTAATAGGCCTATAAAAAAATCATAAACTTCGGAGTCCAAATATGGCTTCGTATGCGGTAACGTTTTGTGTGTTGGGCTTAATCATTTTCTCGTTACAGTGGTTTCAAATAAAATTCGTCTAATCTCTGTCTGAAATATTTTTCAGTTGATTGGAAATTATTTCAGTTTGTTTCATAGGCCTTAGAGTTGTAAAAAAAAACATACCGAACCGAATTAAAGCCTACCTACTCTAGCAAAGCTGAAAAAACCTACAAAGTTTGGTAGGAATCAACACTGGTCCATGGTTGAAAACTTACTGTCTGAACCAGTGCTACCAGATAGTTTTTAACTTGAAATCGTAATTTCTAACTTTCAAAATTGTCTAAAAACACAGAAGAACGTCATTTTACTTCAATTTATTAGACATAACAAAAAATAAATAATGGTTAAAAAATGTACATAAATAGCCTAGTCTAGTCTACTGCTTCATACATACATACTTGAATTAAATTTACTCAAATCATAGCAAGAAATTTCTTGCATTATTAGCAAATCTTTGGTATGCAAGATTCCTTGCAAGGTTTCTGCGGTGAAGATATTTCTTGTTTTCGTTTTGTTAAAATTTACTGCCGAAAATATACGTAACAGTAGCAGATGAATTGGGAATTCATCATTTAAAAATGATTTTCTTTTTCTAACGGAAATGCTAAATGTTAATTACATTGCATTGTCTGTAAATCGTTTTTCCAAAAAACTATTACATCTTTTGAAGTGAAGGTTCGGAAAAGATATTTTCGAAATTTAAGTTTCCTATCACACGAAATTCGGCATCGGGGTCTGAATATCTTTATTTAAAAGAGTTAAACTTTAAAGCAATTCATTTTTAAAGGCCAATCTTTTTATGATTTGATGAATTTTATTCATATATTCATTATTCATAAAAATAACAGCTGCGCAAAATCGACAACACAAGAGAAAATTTGCAACAGCATTACTGTTGAATGGCACATCAGATCTGGTTCAAATACTGTACACAAACTGAAAAAGCACTCACTCATAGAGTAGTAAGTTTCGTATTTAACAAAGTTGCAGATGGGCGGGATTTATTTTAAATTTTTATAAAAAAATTTGGATAAATTCAAATGTATTTTTGAAAAATATGAAAATCACAATAAATTTGAAAAATTTATTTGGTCAAAAATCGTGGACAAATTTTGAAGTCCAAAAATTAAATCGTGGAATCTGCCTTCGCTGGTGCGCACATACTATACTCGTTGTGTTTGCACTGAATGCACGTGCAAGTTGCTGCTTGTTGGTTGACAACAATTAAGCCATACGGTTCATCTAAAAAATACGAAAAAAAAAAATTATTTATAAATTAATAAATGATATACAGTAAAAACTCTCTTGGGCGGATAGCAACCGTCGGTCATTTTTTGTCCACTCAAGAGGAGTGTCCGCCTAATGGAGGGAATCTGATTTAAGTTTTTTTTTTAATTGATTTATTAATTTAAGAGATCCAATTTCTAAGTAAATAGTACGATTTTATATTTGATTAATATTTTTAAATGTATTTAACAAACGAATTCTTTTTTTTATGATCGGTACATATGTACATATACAATATGTATGTAGAAATGTATACGCAAATTTTACATAGTACATAAAACTAACGCAAAATAAAAACATTACAACATTACTTAGTCTTTTGTCAACACATTTCAAAAACGAAGGAACAATATATACAGTATGAATAACATACTTAGTTTAAACGTTATATGTATGTACATAATTCATAGTTTTAAAAATTCTGAAATGGTCGGTTGACGTAAACTTTTTTGTTTCTCTTTCAAGAGTCTATTTTGGATATGGCTTTCTAAATTTTTTAAATGTTTGAACGCAATGTAGTCGTCTTTTAAAAAATTCTTTAAGTTTGCAATTTTATTTATTTAAGTTTGCGGTTTTGTTTGAGTGGACCTCACAAGCATCTTTAGATATAAATTTAATATCTGTGTCACTCTTTTTGTCAATTACGTCTACTGATCCGCTACTTGTACAATCAATGTTAAGCTCATTGTCTGGGCTTTTTATCGCTATATCATATAAGAGTAAGTCATCTTCAAACTCGAATTCCAATAAACCGTATTGATTTTTGTCGAACTCAGCTTTTTTAAAACAATTTTTTATTGTTTCCGGCTGCACCTTAGTTAGTTGATTTATTTAGCGAATCTGTGTTAATACTTGCCAAGATATGTTTCACAAGCAGGCTTCTATAGTAAATTTTAAAATTTTAAATAACACCTTGATCTAACGGTTGACAAGCTGATGTCGTGTTGGACGGAAGAAAATAATTTTAATATTTTTCAATCGTAAGTCTCGAGGGTGCGATGTTGCATTGTCTACGAAGAGAAAAAATTTTCTACTCTGCATTCCTATTTTTCTTTCGAATTCCATTAGCCACTGTGTCATCAAATCGCGTGTCATCCACGCCTTTTTTTTTTTTTTTTGGATGCCAATTTACTGGTACATTCTTGATATTTAGTGAGGCAAAAGTTCTTACGTGCAGCTTTCCCAATAACAAGTGGCTTTTCTTTCTCTCGCGAAATTCACACAAAACAGGACTGTGAGTCTCTCTTTAGAATGTTTTCCACCAAAACATTTTTCAGTCTTAAGCGCTAAAGTTTTGTGTGGCAGAACTCTGAAAAAGATGCCTGTCTCATCAGCGCTGTAAATATCCTGCGGCCTATAACCAAGTTTTTCTAAAAACTGCTGGACATCTAATGGGCTTATAGCAGCAGCTTCACCTGATACACATTGAAAAGTTATGTTGTGTCTACTTCGCCAGCTTTGCAGCCAACCGTTAGATGAAATTTCCTTTGCCTTTTCTTGCATAATAGGCCCAGATATTGGAGTGTTTTGACTTCTTACTTAACAACACCAGCCACAGCACATTGAATCGATTTTATTGCCGCCTGCAATAAAATATTAATGTTTTCACCAGACAGCCAACTCGACCGTATACTATCTCTATTGCGAACAATAAGAGCAGCTTGTGTTTTTTCAATGTTAAATCTAGTTAGATATTAAATCACATTTTGAATTATGTCATTGCAATTTTACTTTTTTTTTTTTTAAATAAAGTTTTACCTTTGATGTACAATTATCTTTATCATTTACCATTTTTTCTTTTAAACTAAGTGTTATTCTCCCATCCATTCTGTAGTTTTCACTTTATTCTTTCAAAACTAAATTTATGCACCTTTGATCAACTTGATGTTTTCACTTTAACATGTCAAAATTAAATAATGCAATGCAAGCAAAATGAATCAAACCGCAAACATTTCATTCGGGGAAACCCCTATTTTATTTTTTTTTGTTTATACGTACCAGCAGCTGCAGACGTATATGTATTTTATAAAGTATTTTAGTGCTTTACGTCCGTTGTTCAGAGTTTCGCGTCCGGCTAAGAGATGTATTTTTTCACAATTTTTAAAAATATGTTGTCCGGGTCCGTTTAAGAGAGGTAAAATTGTTCGAAAAAGTATTGAAAAACAATGGTTAAAGAGAAAATGTCCATCTAAGAGGAGTGACCGCCTATTAGATGTGTCCGTTAGGAGAGTTTTATATATCACGTAGGGAAATTTCGATATTTAAAAAAAAAAAAAAAAAAAAAAAAAGTGGCGATCCATCCAATTTTATTTCCCATTTTTTCCTGGAAAATTTTAAATTTAAATTTAAATTTATAAAAAAAAAAACAAAAAAGAAAAAATAAAATAGAAGGTTGCCCTCTTTATAAAAAACAAATCCCTACGTGGTGCCATAGAGCCAGTATTTTTGGAAAATTTTAAGACTTGGTACATGTAAATCGGATGAATAGTTTTCCAAATGAAAAACGTAGTTTCGAGAAAAACGCGTTCAAAATTCGACATACAAAGTAAATTTTATAGCTGCATTTTATATACTGTATTTCCGTCAATTTTATAAATTTATTTACTAAATTTGGTCAGATCATTCTTAACAAATGCATCTCTCAGAAAATGAAAAAAAATTGTTTACCGTGGCCTGGTGCCTTAATTACCAAAATTATGATGACCAGCCAGCTACCTGTCGTTGAGGCGGATGTGATTTTCGTAAATTCAGTTGAAACGATGTAGCATATTGGTTAATGCTATATTAACAAACTTACAACAACAAAGTACTACATGTACTTTAGAAAAAACCTCGACAATATTTATTAAGAGTATAATATGATCATTATTAATTTAATATCAAAGTACACAAATCTACAGCACTTGTTTCAACCCAATAGATCGCCGTCGTTGCTCCATGGTTTTTCTACTACTCCTACCTGGATACCTAGAGACTTCCTTTTTATACTCGTGTGTAGTTACATCCAGTCCCATACCGCCACCCTTCTTAATAAGCTGTACCACGTCAATACCTTGGTTGCCCAACTCAGCAACAAATCCAGTCCAATGGCTCCCCCGATCAATAACACTATCGCTAATTGCCTCGGCATTTGGTTTATTTCTTCTTTTTAATGTGCCAATCCATTCAAGCGATTTAAAATTGGGTCCCGATCGTTTCCCTGGTATGAACACTTCTTACCATAAGTTCTACTGTGGTGATTACTCATTGTTTGGTGTGAGGGTGTCGTTTTGCTGTCGCCAATCATGTTGTTGGATTGCTACGCATCGTTAGTCATCGTATCGATCTAAATGCTACCATATGCCGGCTGTCTGAAAGGGTATCTTATAAATTAGATTATTAGTTTTGTTTAATTTTAATTTTAGTTAAATTTATTTGGCTAAATTTAAGCTTAAAAAACTAGGACTTAAAAATCAAAATATAAAATATTTAATTAGGGTTTTAAGGCTAGGGATGGTGAAGGAGATCGAGTTTGAGGGAAAGTGTGCTGCGATTAAAATCGAAAACGGAAAGGTAGGGGCTTACCTTACGCAGCATACGGGATATTGATTCGTTAGAGTCATATGTTGTGCGGAGGGTTGGTAGATACAAGAGGCGGGGGCAACGTAGATTTTGAGGGTTAGTGTTAAAGAAAATGTAGTTGTAAAGAGACATGTAATCGACGGAGCCTGATAAGAGTCGGTGAATGAGGAGAATATCTGCTGCGTCCTTTCGGTCCTCAAGGGTATTCAGGTTAATTAGTTTGAGACGGTCTTGATAGAGAGGTAAGATAAGAGGATCGTTCCAAGATAGACTTCCAAGAGCAAACGTCAACTTCTTTACCACTTTCTAATGCTGAGAGAACAGAGAACACGAATTGGACGAGGTTAGTGGTAGTTGATCCACCTTTCAGAAAGCCGAAAGCAGAAAGGGGAAATAAGAGATTTGCACTAGAAGCTTTAGACTTCTGGATATATGTGAGAGTTTAGTTATGGGGCGGTAGTTAATGACTTCGCTCTTTAATTCCTTTTTGTGTGTCGGTGTTATGAAAGAAGACTTCCATATCTGAGGAAATTCACCTTGAGAGAGCGATAATCGGAAAAGATTTGCAAGGGGGCGGGAATTATTGAGGAACACTTTTTAAGAAATATGGATAGAAGACCGTCTGGGCCGGGTAAGTATTCATAATGAAGTTGTTGTAATTTGAGAAATAGAGGGTCTAATGGGGAAGTTAAGTAGGTATTTGAAATAAGAGGGATCTGGTATAAAGGAATTATCGGCAAAAGATTGCTTAAAAAATTTAGCAAAAAAGTTGGCTGTAGTATGCGGATCGATTGATGACATGTTTTCATATGAGAGGGATGGAGGAAAACTGTCCAATTTTTTTTTTTGTATATAACATATTGGTAAAAAGACTTATGATCGGTTATAAGCCTTGATTGCGCACTATTGAGATATCGCTGGTAGAGAACCTTGTAAAGCTGGGCGAAAGCGTTGGATTGGAGGAAAACTACCCATAATTTGTTTCTCTTGTTAAGTAAACAGCGAAATTTAGAAGAGGTCTTATTGCGCGAAAAGGGAACAAAGAGAGAAATAGAATTGAATAATTATCTGTAGAAAATAAAAAGAGCACTTTTAAGCAGAATATTGGCGAAATTAAAAGAACACTTACTATGATCAATCCATCAATCATGTTTATTTCGTTCATAAGTTTACAAACCAAGCCACCGCACAATTTATAGTCATATTCTATCTTTCTACTGAAGTATATCTCAAGAATCAGATGTAATGTTAAATAATTATTCTAAGCAAAGGGAAAGAACAACAAAAAACCTTTAATTAAAAAAAAATTAAATAAATAGGCAAATGAATTCATTAATAAATAAATAAATAAATATTTAAGTAAGTAATAAAAAAAAAATAAAAGAAACAAGAGAAAAAAAAAACACCAGTCTTGTCGGGTATAGCTATTATTGAGTTCGTTTACTACTGGGTTGTCAGATAAATCACATCTGACCATAAATCTTTCAGTAAGAGCATGTATCCTAGCGGAGATCAATTCAGCATTATCTTTGTTGTGTAGATCGCGGGTAGAGTGATGCCAAGGAAGGTTGAGCATCATTTTGAGTACCTTATTTTGCTGTATTTGTAATCGTTTTATGTGACACTTAGCGCAGTCACGCCATACTTGACAGCCGTACAACAGCATTGCCTGAAAAATTACCTTATGTAATAATATTTTGTTGTCATTTGAAAGCAAGGATTTCCTATTTATAAAGGGATACAGCATTTTGATTGCAATACCCGTTTTATGGAGTTTTTGTAATGTATTCGTTAAAAGTAAGTTTTGTGTCCAGATAAACACCCAAGTACTTCACTGAAGTCTTCCAATGTCGGACGAAAGATAACAAGATTTTCTTTTTCTTTTTAAAAAGATAGCTTTTATCTTGTCCTCATTAACTTTAATTTTCCATTTGTTTAGATATGGAATTATTATTCGCGCTGCATCTTTTAAATTAGTCTCAATATTGAGACCAAATTTATGCGACGAAAAAATCGCAGAATCATCAGCGTACAGGGCAAAATCACATTCCGGTAAATGGGGAAAATCAGCTAAATACGTGTTGAAAAAGATCGGCGCAAGAACTGATCCCTGAGGAACACCTGCATCTACATTACACAAACATGAATTAATATTATTGACATGAATTTTGTAACTTCGATCGGACAAAAAATTTTGGACAACTTTACAAATATACGTTGGGAAATGGAGTCTAATCATTTTATACACTAAGCCATTGTGCCACACAGTATCGAATGCCTTTTCAATATCCAGTATTAATAATCGGGTTGATTTTCCTAAAGCACGATTGCTCTTAATACTTTTGCAAATTCTTAGAATTTACTATGAAAGCGCCTAAAGCCAAATTGCTCATTGGGATGTATATTTTGCTAATCGATGGTTTTGAGTACTTTGTCCTTTATTACTTTTTCATAGATTATACTTATGCTACTCAATAGACTTATAGGCCTATAGCTAGTTGGTTCATTCGGAGGTTTTCCTGCTTTTAGGACAGATATTACTTTTGCTTCTTTCCAGGCAGTTGGATAGTATTGAATTTTTAAACAAGCATTTATTATTAAAGCTAAATATCTAGTTCCAGCCTTGAGTAAGTTCTTCAAATAAATATTGCTTACTCTATCTAGACCGCCAGTTTTCCTTGCAATGAGGTTATCTGTGATGCGTTCTATCTCAGCCACAGTAATGAACGCATTTTCAGGTGTTGTGGTTATTGAGGCATTAAAGTCTTGTAACGCGTTTTGTATAAGTGTCCCCTAGATGTAGGAAAACTCAATGGTTTAAAGCAAAACTCTGGCAGAAAATATTGGCTTTGTCTGGATCAGTGTGATATGTTGCACCCATGTTTGTAAGAGTAGGAATATTTCAATTTTTGTTTTTCGTGAATTTCACAATATTCCAGAAAGGTTTAGAAGATTTGTCTAGAGAACTGCTCTTCCTATTCCACTCTTCATGGCATTTCGTTTGAATAAACTTCGCTGAGTTTGTTGAAGTGTTTTACCAGCCTTTAAGAGATGGGCTGTCTATATCTTTGCCAGTTTCTCCGGTGCATATTACGTAAACGAATAAACTCCAAGACATGAGCTGGAAGTTTCATACAAGAAAACTTTTTTTCAACTTTTGGCACACTTATATCAGCGGAACTAAGAATATGTTCGGAAAACTGAGAGACGATATTGTCAATGTCATCTTTGCTGTTTACTTCGTCCAGGCTGGTAAGAACGTTTCTAAGTCTGCATTTGATTTCGGATCGAAAAATGTTCCAATTTGCGCGTTTCAGATCCTGGAAATATTGCAGGAGTTTTTCACCTGAACAGGGAAGCCGACAAGGAACTTGATTATGATCAGAAGATAGGTCATTAATTGTTACTGGCTGGGAAATATGGCTAGATAAGTTAGTGACAAAAAAATCAATAACAGATGGACGACCACGAGAACCAGCTGGAATATAAGTAGGACTGAATGGAAACAGACCACGAACAGGCAACATGGAAACCCCAGTCCCGATGTCTACAGTAAAGATCACCTCCAATTAAAAAGTCACCAACAGAACTGAAGAGTTTCCTCAAATCGGTATTCAACTGAAACTGTTTTACAACTCCAGGAGTACCACCAGGGAATTAAACACAGAAGATTTTCAGTCTATTTCCGGTACCTAAAATGAGCTCTATACCCAGATTTTCTACAAGATGTGTGTGAATACTTCTAAAAGCTCATGCTGAATTGATCTCCTTATTAGGTTTGCTACACCACCACCACTTCTATTTGTTCTATCCATACGATAGAATACAGACGTTGACATTTGCATTGTGGAATCTAGCCATGTTTCCGTTATTAATGCAATATCAATATTATTATTGTTTAAGAAACAAATGAGTTCAATATGTTTATTTTTAACACTTCTTGCATTCCATGTTATGATATTTAAATTATTATATGTAATATTACTTGACATGTTTGTACAAAAACTTGGTAGCTAATTTTGCGATGGCATTAAATTGTTCTACTTTTGTTTTACATGAACCTAATTTATTTATTATCTCCGTGGTGAATAACTCACCATTGTTGGTACTTAAATTACTGCTGCATGATGATAACTCTGTGGGGACATTTGGTGCAGAGATATGTCTGCTCCGTATTACTCCAACCCGCTTTGTAGATCTGGGAAATCCGATAAGGAGTGAAGAGATATGTTGGCATCGTTGTTATTTCTGTTAACTTGATTGGTCTTGTGTGAGAAAGATCGGTTCGTCTTTGCTGTGAGCTTCTGCTTCAGAACAATATAATGCCTTCTGCTTGCGCATGTGCTGTCTGTCGATTTGTGTTCTCCTTTGCAGTTTGCACATTTGGGAATATTTGCGTTGCACTGCTCAGTTTTGTGAGAGCCAGCACAATTTGCATAATATGTCTTTATGTGGCAGTTTCTCTCACCGTGGCCAAACATCTGACAGTTTCGGCGTTGTGTCAGCAAATTTTTTTGCTTTCGATAAAAACTCCAGTTCACTTATGTGTGGAAAATTGCACGAACGTTGTTTTTTTAGTTGACTCAGTTTGACACTTTCATTTTCAAAATAAACTATGTAGAACGTGTCAGTGTAGAATACATATGTTTTGTTAATGCATTTAATTTCTTTGCACTTTAATCCCAGTTTGATGAGTTCTTCTTTTTTCAAGGAAACTGTTTCAATTTGCCCTAGGCCATATAAAACAGCCTTGAACACTTTATAACTTTTCACGTCATGAGTGAAGTATTGACAATTGTCTTCTTCTAATTTATTAACAGCCGAATTATATGATTCTATGGAGTCGCACATAATTTTTATGCCAATAGACATGTTTTTAATACAATAGTCTCCTATTTTAAGTAGGTTCATTACCAGGTGCACAGGATTTTTGCAACACTTTTATTGGGGGAGGAATTATTTTTTGGGGTTCATTTTGCACAATTACATCATCCATTTCGTCGCCCTCGTATAATTGAAGAGCGCTGAACCGATTATATCGTGGATCACGTTTATTTGTGGCTATTTTGGGTCTCAGTCTTTTTCAGAGGACAAAGGAATGTCCTCCGAATCCGGTGAACGAGAGCGCTTACTAATTTTTGATAACTGGTAGAACAAAAAACACAAGAAGGAAAAAAAAATCGAGAAATAATATTAAATAACACGCCGGTAAAAGGTTCGATGCGGTAAGCTTTAAAGCTGCGGCTTACTAAGATAAGCGTTAATTTTGCGGAAATTCGCTTTATGAAAGTCATAAGAACAGGCAGCTGGAGATGATGTCGGATGGATAGGAGAGTGTGAAAGAAGAAGTGGTGGGTGAAAGTTTTCATAGTTAGACAGAGTGAGACAGAGGAGTTTATGGGGTCAGTTGTAAAAATGAGATCTAATTGCCTACCCATATATTTGGAGACCCCACTAACTTGGCATAAGCTAGAGTCTGTGAGCTCATCCAAGAAGAGATAGTCTTTACTTGAGATAGGGTTTGCGATAAAAAAAAGTTTCATCTTCTGATTGAGTCCACTGCAGTTGAGGTAGATTGAAATCGCCGAATACGATGACATCATCGAGAGGATCAGATAATTTAATAATTTCATCCATTGCATCGATAGCGAGTTGGTAGCATTCGATTGATTGCGCCGGTATGATGTAAAACACATAAGGTACAGGAACCTGCAGGGGAGTGTTATCTTTATTGAAACACAGTTAAGCTTAGAAGAAGTAGAAACAGCGATTGGAGAATTGGCGCCAGACGGCCTGGGCCTTATGTTTTGGTAGTAGAAGGTTAAAGAAATGTTATTTTGAGAGGGTATAGGAATGGAAGGCTGAAACACTGCAATGGTAGCACGTTAGGGACGAAAAAATTTGTCGTTGGCAGCTCTGCTCCGCTGAAGGTGTGAGATCTTTTTAAGTGCACATAGTTACCGAAAGCAGCAAGGTCGTGTGAGACGTTTTGGGGAGACATATTAAAAATCTCGTGTAACTTGATATATGAGTTCCTCAGACTTATAAGGTCAGTAGGGAGACCTTCCTGCTGTATGGAGACGATGACTCTTGTTTTAGTTTTTCCCTCGTAACAAACTGAGTCTGATTTTTTGTGCAGATACGCTAAAAGGAGACGTATATACTCGTACGTCTTTTTTTCTCTAAGCCTAGAAAGTGCATAATGACGTTCTGTTGTGTCAAAAGTTTGTTAGGTTATTTTAACTGTAGGAGGCAGAAGGGGGTCAAAAATGGGGCTGATCGACAAAGATTTTGAGGGCAATGCAGCGGTAATTGAACAAACATTAGACACTTTTTCAGATGAGTATAGTGTGAGCGTCTTTCAGTTCTGAAGCTTGCTGTGCAGTGGCTGAAACTGCCCTTAATGCTGCCTTGAGATTGCATCGCATCTATGAACTTTTGCAGTTGCTCCTCGGTAAACTGTGCCATCGCCGTTTTCGCGGCGATCCGTTTACTTCTCTGAAACTATTTGCGCCACGCTGAGCGTCAATTGTAGTGTGAGCCTCTTGTTCCACCAGGATAGTTGGTCGTAAAGTCCGCTGTTAGAACACTTAAGCCAGCAAACACTGGTTTATGGGAGAAATTCTCTTCGAACAACGCTGTTCGAGAACCGCAACAGACGCAGATTAAAAACAAAATAAATAAAAAAAATATTTGAACGTCTGAAGCGTTGTGTAACAAATTTTTTTATTATTATTTTTTTTTTATTTAGTACGGCACCTCTGTCGATTTATTGTGGGTAGTAGTACTGTACTACTCAAACTAAATAAAAAAGATCTAACAAAATTGATCGCGACAAAGAACAAAAAAAAAATTAAAGCAAGTGGAGCACTTTTCGATGACAATAATCGACGCATAAACTCTCTATTTATACAATTCTTAAATTGTGTTGCTAAGCTTTTAGAAAAAGGCGAAAGTTTTTTTAATGTTAAATTTTACCGTCCCGTTGCCATGTACAATTATTTAACAAAAATGAGAAACAATTCAATGTAATTCAGTATAATAATAAAAAATTATAATAAAAAATATAATAAAAAGGTACAATTCATAACAATAGGTTATTCAATATGGACAAAAAAAAAAAATAAAAAAAAAAAATTTTACATGAGGGATTTATAATATGGGACCTAATGAAATCGGGATATTTAGTTCCGGTGCAATATAATTGGAGCACTGATGAAGTTGGGCCGGGATGTGAGTGGGAGGGGCGAAATTGGGGAATATATTAGTATTAAATCTCCAATTAGATTCAGATTTGGAACTCAGGTCAGGTCAGGTTTGGGGCGGTTTGGGACGGGTTCCGGTATTTTATTAGAATTCGGTTTGGGACGGGGAAATGGTATTAGATAACTTAGAATTAAGCTTCGTTTTATCCTGTTTCTTGGTAGGTGTGTCGATCCATTTACAGATGCGCATCTTTCCAATGTTGAAATTAGCAACAGCAGGATTTTTAAAAAAAAACCACTCGTATCAAGCAGGAAGATCGAATTTAAAGTTTCGATTACCTTTGTGGTGAGATGGCAGGAACATTTTACATTTGCTGATTGTAATGCCGTATTTGTTTGCGAAGAATTTCGTGATTCAAGATATATCAGCATTTTGGGGGAAACCTTTGATTAAAAATGTACTCATATCGGTTTCAATTTTTTCCAGTCTACGTCCCCATTCCGAAGGTGATCATGTTGTACGAAAATGTTTTTATGAAGAGGAGGAGTTGGAAGTGAAACAGTTTTCATTCCAAAACTATATATACTATCTTACGAGCAAATTTCAGTGCGCGCTTACAGTTTGCTGTGACAATGGTTTCGCGCCGGCAGCAAATAGTCATGGAGCATTCTCAAATTTGTGTATTGAATTGAGAATACAAGATCTACGACAATTGTTCAATTTTATCCGTATGACAGCAACCGATTTCGAGTTGTTGTTGCAAAGAATTGCAACATGATTTTTTTTTTAATTCCGTCTTTATATTGACAAAAAGTATAATCCCACAAAACTCTATTCTCTTCAAAATGTTCAATTACTTTTAAAGTGTCCGATTTTATCCAAACTCTAGTAGACATAATGCGTGGAAGAAAAACACAAAACTGATAACCGAAAATAATTTGCAACGCACACATGTTTAAATTCTATTTCGCGTAAAGTGAAAATTACAGGTGCTGATTGAGTAAGCTGTGAGAATTCCGTAAGTGATTGCGAACGTGTTTATACCGTTTATTGTTATTATTTATTGTAAGTTACTTACTAAACTGTTTACACTGTAATTTTTCAGAAGTTTCTTACGTAAGTAAAACTTACAAGTGTAATCTGGCGGGTTTCCATTATGCGCACTAAGCATAACATTTTTTTTCTGGTTTAAAATGGCCTAAAAAACAATCTTCGTCACATGGTAAATATGAATGTCCACTGACCAAGAATTTATGATCTATTTCTTCAATAGTATAGTCCGGGTGAGATACAACATACTGACAGAATAACGACTTCTTTATATTCTATTCTGTCCCCCACATTGGTCGAAAAAATAAAACAAACAAGACCCAATTCTTTGGGGTCCTCGTGAAGCATCAGACTCGTTCCAAACAAACATGTAGGCACCATTTGTCCTCATGTTGTAGATGCCAAAGCAAAAAATCCAAAGTTGTCTCTTATTGTTCCGTTTGAATTTAAAATGAAACGAGTTCGACTTTTATTGTGGGAAAAAATAATTTCAAAAAACCCCACATTTATTAAACCTACTGGTCGCTTCGAACTGGAACTCTTTCTTGTTCCATAGACTGAACAAAACTGAGTTTTCTCAATATATTTATTTTACAATTACTCAAATGGCAGTGTTTCCATTTGTTACAGTCCCGGCTAAAAACAATGTTTTTATCTAAGTGCGTTATAATATTAATTATTAAATTGAATCTACTGGTAGAATGCACAGCTTCTGCATGAAGTTCTCGTTCCTGAGGACCACCTTCAGATTTTCCTTCTCCTTACGCCTTTTCTTGCGTTCCTGCAAGGTGGCTAAGTACTCCGATTGCCATCGTTCCAAGAAATGTTTTACCATTCGTTGCCTTTCCTTACAGAGCTTAGTACACACTGTATTTCGTCTATCGTCTAATCTGAAAGATAGAGGTAAAATTATTGGTTCTCCTATCAGAAAATGTATCGGTGTTAGCGCCTGCATATCCATCGGGTCGTCACTCAAGTGATGAAACCAACTTTCCTGTCTTATCCATAGTTCCTTAATGTGTTCCAAATATAATTTTTCCTAGTGAAGTTTCCATTAATTAAGTTCCATTTATATTTCTTTGTAAAACAGATGTAGTAATCCAACTCGAAGCAATACATGTGTCGGATTTGGTCTCCATTTTTGCCATTATTGTCGGCATAAAACTAAGCTTCCCCTCTAAAAAAAAATAATTAAACTTATCGCAATACTGTGCACATAACTCGTAACTCGTTTTTCTTTTTTTTTATCCATAGACCAATCTAAATTGTCAATTGTTTTGTCATTGTCATTGTCATTGTTTTTCTTTTTCTTATTCCTAGTATTGTTTTCCATACCATTTATTAATTTCTCTTTATTTCTTAATAATTCAAATTTTTTATTCATTACAATTATTTTCTCTTCCAACGACCTATTTATTCCAACTTCCTCATTGGGCTCCTGCTCAATTTCTTCCCCGTTACGTTCTTCATTTTCTTCCCCGTTACGATTAGCTAATCCTTCCTTGTATTGTCCATATAATTATCCCTCCTGAAAGGCTCTGCCTTCATTGTCAACACATGTTACATCTCTTGTTTAACCGGGCAAAGCATGATGTTATGCAGTGGATCCTTTTGGCATTGTATATTTCGGCGTCTAGCATCTGGATGCTTCTTGTTACATACCTCGTACTGCTTCCTTATTGGGTTAAATTCTCCACTTCCTGTGCGTAAAGATACCCCCGCTTGTCCCCGCACAGTTTCTCCAGATGGTTCCCGTATTTTCCAAGACCTGTTTATCCAAAATTTCCAACATTTTAATTAGTTTTGGAAACTCCGTTTATCGTTGCAGTTCAAAATGCTTCCTAGTCTCATGATTTAGGCGTTCATGTAATCCGTGTATGAACACCTTATCCCAATGATCCAGGATCATTGGAACAGCTCCAGCAGCAGTTCGTTGGCCTTGTCCCATAGCTGGACAAACCTATCTGCTCGAAGCAGCAATCCCTCCTGGGAGACACTTGACACTTCTTCCGATTTAACATATCCTGCTACACGTGTTATTGACCTTTGAACGTTTTTAAATTGCTTCTCTCTTGGAAGCATTCCGACACCCCTTATCCTTAAAATTATCTCCGGTCCTGACTGAGAATGAAATTTTTAATTTTTATGTTTGTTTACAACAAAACAAAACCCTTTTGGGTAGTTCCAACTGTCTATCGCATTGTATAAATTAAAATTAATTAAATTTATTTAGCATATAAAAAATCTTTACTTACTGAGCAGCAATTCTGCCCTCTTGAAATCAACTGAACAACATGAATAACTTAATACTAACTTAAATACTAAATAACTACTGCAACTGCATTTTGATACTTCCCATGAATCGATCGTGATAACGTTGCATTTAGTTTGATGTTGATCGGAAACTGCTGACATGCCAAGTTGACGGCAATGCGTGTCTAATTCTACTGCGCGTGATTCCTGTCTAATGCAAATTCTGTTTGGTGTTAACTCATCCGCCCTTAACCCTAAAATCACTGACATCAAAATACAAGATATTTTCTTATATGAATTTTGGTTCTTAAATGATTTTAGGCTGAAGAATACGATTATGAAATCCGTTTGTCCAAAACATGTCACCTGGAAACGCCAGGTGAAAATAATGGAAGACCGTCTATAGACGGTCTTAGTGGTTAGCTGCAAAAAAATATTACATTACTATCATTACTATATATATGATTAAAATCAAAAATAAATTTTTTATTCATTACATTAAAACAGTTTTTTACTTTCGAAAAACAAATGAATATTGCATTTGGCACAAAATGTGTGTGTATCGGATTTTTTACACAATTTGCAAGATTTTTTCGTTCACCAGTCTGGAAAATGATTGGTTCCATTAAATCTCACACTTGCCACCGGATATACAGCTTTTTTCCCAACATGGTTGCTGAAAGTTGCCTGCGCAGCAGATGATAGACGACCAACACATCTTTTTTCAGCAGTAGCACAGAGTTCTTTGGCAATGCTCATGCGAAATTCACACATCGTCATATTTTTTATTTGTTCTTCTTCTTCTTCGTTTCGATTTTTTTCAGCGTTTCGTCCTATATAAAATAAACGCATTTGTTGTAGCCATATCCAAAAGGTGATAGAAAATTCTTGTGGCCATGTAATGTGTTTTGATTTGAAGTCCATTTCGACCCATGTAGGCATCCATCAAATCGACACCACCCATGTGGGCGTTATACTCACGTATAATCTGTGGACACTCGATTTCGTGATAGGTTTTCTCTTTTCTATTGTAGCGAGCAATTTTCGATGACTGGCTAACCAAATTAGTTTTCAAAAACGGCATAGTTGAGCATAGTTTCACATTTTTCGTGTCCTTTCAAAGAACTGTGGTAATATCGACACCGTAAGCGGATCCAACGTATTCTTCACTCTTATCGGTTGGAAGCTTGCATTTCGGTACTCGATTTGCTCTAACTGTACCTAAACTATATATGCCACGAACTCTTAGGTACACCGAAAGAGGCAAAGACGTATAAAAATTGTAGAAACAAAATTTGTAATATTTTGTGACAATCTGATGACAATATTCCCTGTTGACCCAATGTCTGGAGTGCCAGGCAAAATTATGTCGTCATTTTTTGCTCCTGCATAAATTCTAAATCTGTACGAGTAGCCGTGGAAATATATATTAACACCTCATTACTTACCAAAAATTTTCCCGAGTTGATTTATTTATTGGAAAGTATTTTTTTATTAATTTAATTTGAACAAAATTCACAATTAATTTTTCGACCTCTGCACCAAATTCTTGAGGTTGTAGAGGTAAATTTAAACCGCAAAAAACTTATTTTGAGGGGAGAGCGGAAAAATAATTCAGTTAGAAGAGAATTGGATTTATACGAAGACCATCTGTTGACGGTCCAATTGAACGTCCACGTGCAGTTAGAAGTATGGTATCTGGTTAATTCGAGAGGTTGTTGCCCTTGGTATTGTTGAAGGTAAAGGTGTGCTTTTCTATAATACTGAATGCTCTGTTGACTGGTCTGTATTTGTGGAAATATTCTCTGGTGATTTATTACTTCTTATAATTTGAAGATGACTCCGTGTCTACTAATTCATTATGAATTGAGACATTGTACGGGGAACTAGTTCGGAGTTGAATTTGATCGGGGATTCCATCGATTTTGTTAGAAGCCAATCTCACTTCTTTATCGATTTCGGCAACGGTCAACCGAGTTGCTATGAGTTCCTCGCTGACGTCTATTATTTTTAGGGTTAAGTCATCATGGATGCGGGGTGGGATGTATTGTTTTGGAGGAGGATTGAAAAAGCAAGTCAAGATCAGTACGGAGAAGATTGATGGAGTTGTTTATGTGTGTGAGTACGTTGGATTTAAGGAGGTTGGCAAAATTTGTTTTGAGGAATGCTTTTAATCCATCCAAGTGATATTTGATCACTTCGCTCTCTTTGTCGTGATGAGATTGATGTTTGGACAGATTGTGGATCGCCGTCAGTTGCTTTTCTATCATTCTTCCTGTGGACTTGTAAGCTTCCACATTACTGTCAATGCAGTTTACTGAGTCTTCAATCTTCTCTATTCTGTCGAGAATTGTTCTGCTTATATGATTGTTCTCGGTTAGCATCGCATTGATAGACTCGTTATTGCATTTAATTGCCAGCATAACGTGAGCCAAGGTAATCTCTTTGCACTCGTCGCAGTAAAAATTGAGGAGACTGCAATACTCCTTGAGGTAGGTAATGGATCTCCGGGTAAGTCCGATGCATATGGCATGGAATGATTTTCCGCAGAGACCATTGCAGGCTACCCATTCCACGTTGGGGTCAACAATTGAGCACAAAGCACTAGCACAGCACTTTTCCATTGTTTTTTTTTTTTTTTTGGGCTACGAACACTTATTGACACAATTAATTTTTGTTAGGGTTATCTTTTTTTTTTTTTTTTGGGTACAAAACTGGCACAGGTGAAACTAGGTCGACGAACAAAGGCGGGAAATATACTGAAATTTACTGATTCGGCAGTTTACGGGGCTTTAAAGGAAAGTGGAAAAGTAACAGAATTTGGTATACAAGAGAAAACACGTCCGCACAGGTTGACAGTCAAACCACAAAAAAAAAAATATAAATATAATATATGTATGTAAAAAAGGAAAATGTAAATCATGAGTAATCCATTGCATCACCATGATAAATAATATGGAGAAAATTCACTGTAAAAAGGTCATTAATCAATAGTTAATTAATACCTTTTAACCTTTTAACCTTTTGGGGGTTAAAACAAGACACATAATATTCATTTGTCAAAGAGTCAAGACGTGGTTTTATTTTATCCGCTCTTACAAAAATTTCAAATTTTATCAGATTTTTGATAGTATTTCTTCCATTTCTGAATTTGATGGTGTTGGTTGTAAGATCACCGGGAGAAGGTTAAAATGCTTCAGCTCAAAAGATTTGAAGATGTTTTTCCTAATTTGGATGCTGGCGTTGTGATACTTGATGAGGAATGTACCATTAAGAACCACTTGCTCGTTGTTGATTGTGAGTTTTCCACTATATTCATAGAGAAATATTATGTCGGGTGATAATTCTTCAATCGCTGAACGTGTTGACTATTGATTGCAGTGCAGTTTGCTGGGTTGCTATTTAGTAAATTTGGAATACAAGTTGTAATACTTAAGTTTACAATGTTTCTTTTATGACATATTGACAATTTATTAATAGTTCTACAATTTAAATTAATGTCATAAACTTCATCCTTACATTTCAGTATTTCTTTAAAATCTATTTTAATAATTTTATTTTTTCCTTTAACTGGTTTTATAATTGATGTTTTACATATCGTTACACTTACTGTTGATAGACTTACTATATGGTATAAATTATATAACTATGATGTTATTTATTAAAAAAAAAATTATTTATTTAGGCATAGGTTTCCCTTACACTTCACTTAAGACTAAATTACAAATTCACTTACGCTACCTTAAATACTAATCCACTTGCTTGGATGTTCACGCGCCGACGTAGTGTTCCAAGAGATGTTATCAAGTTACCATCACCGTACGTGATGGAATACGCACTTTTGCATAGGTGTCGGATTATTTGCACACTCGTGTCTGCCAGTGGGATGTTCACACGCTGGAATGTCATTTGAGGATGATGGGAAACTTCTGAAGTTAGAAGTTTAATTTTTTGTGCATTAACTTATATAAAAGAACAGAATTATTATAAGCTATTTTAATTTCAGCAAATTTAATTTGCAAATTAACAAACAGTCAGTCAAAACGCATCTAGAATGAGTGGTTTAGATTTATTACGATTTTATGTGTGATTTGTGAACGACTGTCGGATTCGGTGAGAACAGTGATTTTTTCTTTGATAACTTTTGCATATCTTGGAGAAAGTTGTGAGTCTATTCTTTTGTTTTTCTTTACATTAACGATTTCTCCGGTTGAGTAGTCTTTTAATGGTAGGTTAAGCCATACTGTTGTTTTTTTTAGCTTGGCTTCAATTTCAAAACGAACTTTATCAATTTGTAAAGAATTAATGTTCCTACTGAAGAATAGATATACCGGTTTCCTATTTGTTACTGAATATATTGAGAAATTATAGGCATTTACTGCCGTTTCGAGAAGTTCCGTGAAGGATTTATGCATTTGTTCTTTTTTGATGCATCCCATGAGTTCAGCGAGAGTTGAATAGAACCTTTCGACTTCGCCATTCGAAGTGCTCGTGTACGGAGGTGTCGTGAAGACTTCAATGCCAAGTTCATTTTTAAACACGAATATGATTGGAGTGAAGTTGAAAGACTTCTCCTTATCGAATACTGTAATCTTCGCAGAGACTAAATTGTAGTACATACAGGTGAATTAGTTGTTGTTCTGATCTCGTCTTTTACTACAGTGGAATAAGTTAATTTTTCTTCAGGTTCATCGAAAAGTTTAGGGAAATCGTGCATGATTTTGTCAATGGAAAACTTTTGTGTAGGGGACATATGATCGGTTCGGGTATTAATAGAGTTGACAGATTGGGAATCATTTGCTTGGTACGTACTTTTGTCTGATTATTGATAACCATGTAGTTATCTTTCGTATGGATGAATGCGGAAAGACTCATGGGAAAGAATTTGATTTTAATATTTTAAAGACCAAAAAAACTTATAAAAGTGTGGTGAGTAACTTGTACGTAACCTCCAATTGAATTGCAACAAATGATTTTTCATTCGGTAAAGGGTTTTTAATCAAAGAAGACTACATAATTTTTGTTGGATCCAGTGTCAACCAAAATTTTTAGTGTTTCTCCACTCTTCGTTGCAAATTCAAAGTATGGCAGCGAACAGTCGCTCAATCTAAAAAATTTATATCACTTAGTTATATAATGTTGTTTGAATCGATATTTTCCGGTTTTGTTGTTTCAGGGTATTCCTTTAGGGTTTCGTTTTATTCCTTCGAATTGTTTACGCTGGCCTACATCTCTTCATATTGGCTGATTTGATATTTTTGTGCCGTAGTATCCATGTAGAACTGATGGTCTTTCCGGTGCTGGGTGCAAGTTTTCCAATCGAGGTCTGTTTATGTGGGTTGTCCTGATTGTTTGTGCGTCCATAGGCTCTGGTGGGGGCTGCCTTGGAGTAGCAAAGTATTGTGGTCGTAGCTGTTGGGGTTGTTGTTGATATCGTTGAACAAACTGTCTCTCAGGCCTTTATGGTAGAACAGGCCTTGGATTGTATTTAAACGGGGCCGGCTGTCTAGATGGTTGGAAGTTAACGAATCCCTTGAGGGGATTCATAAAAAAACCGCGAACGGGGAGGCTGAACCTCCATTCAACCCTTCGACTTACTGAAGACGAATTAAAATATTTAAATCAAACCAATTATTTCGTTTTGATGTGTTCTTTATTTTAACAACTCCCAATACGAACTGCCTTAAAAACTAACCTAAATATATTTCTACACCTATGTGTACCCATATCCACTGGGCAGCCTACGCGTGCAAGGGCAGCTGTGTCAGCATTCTCCAGCCTGGGAAAGTTTTCATGCTGAATCATGTTAGTTGTTGATTCGCGCGCATGCAGGGTGTCGCGTTGCACACAATGGGACTACTCCTTGGTTAATGGCACCATTTAAACAAACAAGTACTGATGCTGAACGTAATTTTAACGCTCTTTTAACAAAGGAAAGAGTGGTTCTAGAGAGATGTTTCGGACAACTAAAGCAAAGTTTTCCTATATTGCAATATAAAATTCGAGTGAAGCAAGAAAAAATTCTGAGTTTAATAGCTACTTGCTTTATATTACATAACTTCGCAAAGTATTTATAGTAAATGAAGAAGACATTATTGAATCAAACAATCATTACGTACAAACTAACGATGCTACTGAAGATCAAACACTATTGACACAAACTCGCATTCGAAGTGCTGGACAACAACTTCGTCGAGAAATTTTAAATTTATTAATATCCCAATAATACCATGTTCATTAAATATTATTCTTTTATTTGTTTTATTGAATCTATTTGAAAAAAAAAAAATTGTTTTTCATAATCTACAAACACATTTATAAAAAAGGAAATAAAAATAAATAATATATACGTACGTAATTGAATTTGTATGTATGTAAAGTTAGTATTCGCTTAGCGTTATTATTTTCTCCCGATTGTTATCGTCTTTCAAAGTGAAAGTCCCGCTCGCTTCTTTATCTAATATTTCAATTTGTTTTGTTAAAATTACGTTTTGTTTAAGGAGCACTAACTGCTGTAGCAGTCTCGTACATTCCTACTGCTGTATTTAATTCCCTTTGTACCCTAAGGCTGAAAACACACCGGATCAGACAAAACGTTTTTTGATTCAAAATCAAGAAAACGTTTTTTATTTCAACACACATCAACCGAAACACAATGTAACAAAATAAATCATTTTGTTTTTCTGTTTCGTTTGATGTACGTTAAGTAAAGCCAAAAGGCATTCTCAACGAAATCTCTCAAATAAAAAAAATGCTTTGAGTACAAAACTAAAAGAAATGAAATGAAACAATAGTATCATTTTATTTAATTTTGTTAGTCATTCCGTTTTTAATAAAGAGAAATAAGTTTTTTTTTTAATTATGCATAAAAAAAAAAACATTTTCCGCTTAGAGTAAGGGTTTACGAATATGAGTTTTACATACCTAGGTAATTAATTTATACCTTAAGCCACAATTTAACAGATTTTAAAAACAATTTAACATCTTACAAATAACGAAAAGTGCCTCTGTAAAGTACCTTTTTTTAATGTCTTACAAGCATTAAATTCGAATTCCAGCGCTAAAAAAATATACCAATGTTTGTTCTATCAATGAGAACAAATAATTATTAAGTGCATACCCTATTATGCCACGCAAGTAGATTAAAAAGTTATTTAACCGTTTATGTTGTTTAACTTTTTAATCTATGGCATCAATGGCATCAAAAAATATATATATATATATTTTTTCCATTCATAATCAAACTTACCTAGCTTCCTTGCGCAATGGGCGGATGTAGGTCCTACATATATATATTATATATATTTACTCCTTCAATAAAATATTGACATTTGTTCATTTCACCACAGTGTGCATAAATTTTTCGCTTCACCATGAATGCTTTTATCAGGAGAACATGTTCCGAAAAAATGTACCTAGAACCAAATAATTAAGTTTTTTTTAAAAAAATAGTTACAATTCTAAAGTCTTATTACTTTTGAGTTTTACAAATGTGTTTGGTTTAGTTATTAATGATAAACTGCGCTAAGACCTTCCAGGTTGCTGACCGACCGCTTCTGACGACGACTTATCACGAACTGTGTCCATCGTTGATTTATATTCTTGGTGTCTCGCCCTACCAGAGCGACCACAAATTCAGCATTTCATGCCACGTCCACGCTTGGGCGACCTACGTGAACACGATTCCAACTCCACACGTCCCAGCGACGAACAGTATCATCTTCCACCAGTTCATTTATTGGAATCTCTGCTGGTTTTCGTTGCTTCTTCGCTTTTTATTCACATTAACTCACAACAATGAATTAGTTTTATTAAATTAAAACAATAGAAATTTTTTTCACTTACATATATATTTGCTCCTTCTTAAATAAAATATTGACATTTGTTCATTTCACCACAGTGTGCGTAAATTTTTCGCTTCACCATGAATGCTTTTATCAGGAGAACATGTTCCGAAAAAATGTAAATTGTAATTCATGAAAAAATTGATTTATTAGATTTTATTGAAAACACATGTAGAAACAAATGATTAAGTTTTTTTAAAAAAAATAGTTACAATTCTAAACTCTTATTATTTTGAGTTTTACAAATGTGTTTGGTTTAGTTGTTAATGATAAACTGAGCTAAGACCTTCTAGGTTGCTGACCGACCGCTTGTGACGACGACTCATCACGAAATGTGTCAATCGTTGATTTATATCCTCGGTGTCTCGCCCCACCAGAGTGACCACAAATTCAGCATTTCGCACCACGTCCACGCTTGGGCGACCTACGTTAACACGATCCCAACTCCACACGTCCCAGCTACGAACTGTATCAGCTTCCTCCAGTTCATTTATTGGAATCTCTGCTGGGTTTTGTTGCTTCTTCGCTTTTTATTCACATTAACTCACAACAATGAATTAGTTTTATTAAATTAAAACAATAGAAATTTTTTTCATATATACATATATTTTTTACATATATATTTGCTCCTTCTTAAATAAAATATTGACATTTGTTTATTTCACCACAGTGTGCGTAAATTTTTCGCTTCACCATGAATGCTTTTATCAGGAGAACATGTTCCGAAAAAATGTAAATTGTAATTCATGAAAAAATTGATTTATTAGATTTTATTGAAAACACATGTAGAAACAAATGATTAAGTTTTTTAAAAAAAAAATAGTTACAATTCTAAACTCTTATTATTTTGAGTTTTACAAATATGTTTGGTTTAGTTGTTAATGATAAACTGAGCTAAGACCTTCCAGGTTGCTCAACGACCGATTCTGACGACGACTTATCACGAACTGTGTCCATCGTTGATTTATATCCTTAATGTCTCGCCCTACCAGAGCGACCACAAATTCAGCATTTCATGCCACGTCCACGCTTGGGCGACCTACGTGAACACGATCCCAACTCCACACGTCCCAGCTACGAACAGTATCAGCTTCCTCCAGTTCATTTATTGGAATGTCTGCTGGGTTTCGTTGTTTCTTCGCTTTTTATTCACATTAACTCACAACAATGAATTAGTTTTATTAAATTAAAACAATAGACATTTTTTTCACTTACATATATATTTGCTCCTTCCTAAATAAAATATTGACATTTGTTCATTTCACCACAGTGTGCGTAAATTTTTCGCTTCACCATGAATGCTTTTATCAGGAGAACATGTTCCGAAAAAACGTACCTAAATTGTAATTCATGAAAAAATTGATTTATTAGATTTTATTGAAAACACATGTAGAAACAAATGATTAAGTTTTTTTAAAAAAAATAGTTACAATTCTAAACTCTTATTATTTTGAGTTTACAAATGTGTTTGGTTTAGTTGTTAATGATAAACTGAGCTAAGACCTTCCAGGTTGCTGACCGACCGCTTCTGGCGACGAGTCATCACAAAATGTGTCAATCGTTGATTTGTAGACGGTGACTTGAAACGTTTTTGTTGCATTCGGTGTGTGTTGGTCATATGGAAAGCGATGTATTTTCGACAACCAGTCATGATGTTCATCGAATCAAAAACATGAGTTTAGTGTCGCTTGCCTTGGTATGTTTTGGGTCATAAGGACCAATGGATTGTTGTTCGATTTTTTGCATGCGAAACTGAGTCCGAGTTCAGCTTTGCTGAATCGATCTCACTATATGAGCTCAAGCTTGTTAGCTCAGACACTGAGACTTGTTCATCTTTTTGCATACCTTAGATGAGGTTGCATCTATGCAGGTTAGCACAACATGTTATTGTCTGCCTTGGTTGTGCTGTTCTCTGTGCACATAAGTCGCGAATACCTTCCTGAGTAAAAAATGTGCCCTGAAAATCTACCTCGGATTTTTTAAAAATTTAGATTTTTCAATATTTACTCTCAAATTAGCTTTTTCCAGCAATGATGGCAGTTCATCAAGGTTTTTAACGTGTTAGTTTTTCGTTTTTCGAAGACAATGTCATCTTTATAAACGTAACACATTTCTCCAATGAGGGACTTGAGGACGTCATTAATAATGCGCTGAAAAATTGTGTACACAATCTGCAGTCCAAATGGCAATCGAGTAAGCTCATATTTGCCATTGGCTGTGGAAAACGCTGTCTTGGGAATGTTGCTCTCTTTCATTTTGATTTGATGGAAGTCAGAAGTCAGATTGAGTGTCGTAAAATATTTACATTCCTCTTGGCTTGCAAGTACGTTGGTAATATCTGGGTAGGCATCAGCGATCATAATTACATTTAAACTTTTAAAATCAATGAATAGCTTGTACTGTTTTTCGTCTACTGCATTTGATTTCTTTGGCACTATCCATAGTGGTAAATTATATTACATATATTGACTTCTAAATGGTCTTATAATTCCATCTTCTAGCATTTTCGCAATTTGTTTTTCTACTTCTGCCTGAAATTAGCTTTATAAGGGTGGGATTTAGTGTAAATCTGTTCGGAGATGCAGTTCTGATTTCTGCGCGAACTTCTGTGTCTATATTTTCGCTGTCAGAAATGGTTCCAAATAATGTTTTGTGTCTCAGTGGGATTTCTTTTCTGTGATATTTGATCATCTACACTGGGACTTTTTTGAATGCTATTTACTTGTCTTGATTCGTTTTCCTTGAGTTTTATTCTTATATTGAGCCTTATTTTTAAGACGTTGTTTTTCCTATCTATAATCCCTTCTATCCTTGGATTAGTATTTCGGGACGTGTTGTAAATTTGGTTCCGCTCGCGTGGGGATATGGATTTTTGTTGTCTTGGAAGGGAACATTTGATTTATCGGTGCCATTATACTATTTTTTACATCTTAGTGATGATACTTCTAAAATTCTGATTTTGGAATTCTAATTGTTTTTTTATACTGGACTTAAAGGTAGTATCCTTGGATATTTGTTGATTCCTGTATTCAGTTTAATTCTTTCCATGGTTATTTGATCCAGATTAATGACGTCGAAAGCAGGGAGTTACATGAAGGTGTTGGTGGAGGTCTTACGGCAGTTCCTGACATCAATATTGAATATTAAAAAGGAAACTGATTCAACTTTGTTGAAATTGTTCAAATTTTTTAAACTTTAGTTCCACTCCGAAAGTGTCCACAAGATTCTGAATCGTGAGATTATGGTGTCAAGAGTTGGTGTAGTAGCATCAATTTCCGGAGAGGGTGGTGGTGGAGGGAAAGATAACCCAGAAGTTTTTGGCGGTTCCATAATTGCAGATTCAAGCATCTTAGTAAGAATCGAAGTGTTGTATGATACAGTCGGTAGAGGCTGGTATGGTATATGGTCGGTTTTACTGTAGGTTATCCGGATGAGACCAGCAATTTCGTTTAACAGCGCGCGTAATTCCGTTATCTCGATGCTTAAGTCGCTTATTTGGCACAAGATGTTTATAAATAACATGAAAATCGAGGGAAAATCGTAGAGAACTTAAGGAGTCAGTTATTGTGAGGATCTAAGATTTTATTATTGATTGAACACTATTGAATACAAATGTCATGTTTATTAAACTGCATAGGATAAGTTTCTAAAATATTGACTCTTATTATAGATCGCAGATTGCTCTAGGGAAATTGGTAAATCTTCAACAGATTTTTAAATGTCATATTTGGTAAATTGACTTTGAATTGTTTTCAAGATGCAGTTGTTTTCGGCGGCAAAGTTATTGACCGAATCACAGGGACACTTAATTGCAAGTAAAATGTGGGACAAAGTGATGTCCTTACACTCATCACAATAAAACAAAAAGTTGTTTTTAAAATCTCAAGCCATGCAAATGTATCATTTGTTAGGGAGCAATTCGCACTTCTACATAATTCTGACGTAATAATGACGAATTATTTAAGGTAGGTCAGTTGAAAATTTAATATGTTGAAAGAAAAACACAAAAGATGATAAGTGAGAATTGGGTAAGTTGTTAATTTCACTTTTAGATTATTATGCTTTTTTAATCGATTTAAAGGGATAAATAAATCAGACCATTTAAAAACTTTTTATCCATATCAGGAGATTTCACTAATAAAAGATTATTCCAAAATACCTGAATGTTTTCGGAGAATATGTTTGATATATCAATATTTCACATAAAGGTCACTTAACTCGGATTCGGTCAATAAATGAAGCAAATCCCTGCAAAGCGGGATAAGCGAAGATACCGTTTTCTTTTTTTTTTTAAGAAATGGCAATAATAAGTGTGAATAAATTAATAATTTCCCCATTCTTGAAAAATTTACCCGCTTCAAAGGTTGTTATAAATAAATTGGAACTTTTGATGAAAAACTCAATATTTTATCAGTGTAACGGTTATTTTTGTTGTGTTTTTAATAAATTTGAGATGTAAGTTTATGCAACGATGTTTTATAGTAGGAGGCACACTCTAAAGATGCAGTAATTTGTTGGGTTTTTTTTTTTTTTTTTTTTTCTTATAATTCCGCGCGCGAAATAAATAATGTTTGATTTGTATCTAATAAAAAAAACTTTATTTAAGAAAAAGAACTTAATTTTACTTACAAGGTTAACAACGAACTGAACTTAGAATGCTATCTTAGGTCTACTTATACTCTATGAAATGTTTGCTCAGCTTTTTCTGCATTCCCACAGGTATGCAAATGCAAGTGATCAGCGGAAAAAGTCTGGAACATTTCTGTAACTTAATATCTACTTGGTTCTCATATCTTTCAAAATATTTTCGATATCTGAGTAAGCTGACTTATACATAACTCGCGCACTATATATGAATACCCTTTTACTGGCTTTTCACCAGGACGCGGGCGGGCGGGTAGTGTAGTAGTTAACTCAAGTAGTAGTTGTGTTAACTCATACAAATTCCATGAAAAGACTTTTTCAGAGAATTACCTCGCACGGGATTCGAACCCGCGACCCACTGCTTGAGGAGTCTGTACATATACCACTACACCACGGCCACCCTTTATTAGGTTATTAAAATTAAATTGCATATGTATGTATGTGGAAATGCTATCTTTTCATTTTGATAACCAATTAGTAATTTTTTTATTATTATAAACAACCAACAACTTACGACTAACGACCACCAGTTGTGCTGAATAATGTTACAGCAGTATGAGTTGCCATCCGCTCGTTTATTGACCCAGACAATCGGAGTTTGTTTACTCTCGTTGAACTACGAGAGACGATCGGAGTTTGTTTACTCTCGTTGAATTACAAGGAGAACATTTGATTTGTCATGAATGGATTTTGTGCTGACCTACATTGGAAAAGCATAAAAACCAAAGTGATATGAGTAATGTTGTCTTCATATTACAATGACTCCACTGAAGGCAATAGTCATTCTTATTGGAGTAAGCAGCGGATGGGTTTTGTTTAGGTTAGCCCTGAAACTGTGGACGTGGCATAAGTTGTTGAATTCGATTGGTGTTTGGAACTGGCGAGCGGATGACAATAAAAGCAAGCTGATGGTGGAATAGAGTATGAGTTTTGTTTCGGGTCTAGAGAACGGCGGATCGTCAATCGTAAATTGTTAGCTCAGTCTGTTAATGTAAAATGTAGAGTTGTATCTTTGAATTGTAATTTTGAAATTTTGTATTCCTTTACTTGTATCATTAGTTACTTAAAACATAATAAAAATATTATATTTACCACATGTATGGATATACATAGTTTGATTCATTTCATCAGCAGTTTAGAAACAAATATTAATGCACATATGTATAATATGTATACATACATATAATAAGATTAAATGAGTTTAATTAATGAGTCTTCTGAAAACGAAATGTAAAGCTTCGTCCTCAAAATTAAATTCCAATTTAAAAATACAAGAATTCCTACTAAACTTTTTACTTATTATGTTACATAAAAAATCAAATAATTCTAAATAAAATATCAGATCGGTGGACGGTGGACGGTTCTATATCCATCAGCTGTTTTGTTTTCAGATTTCTTCATTAAGATAATATTTTTTTAATATGTTTGCCAACAGAAGAGAACGAATTTTTAATTAAATTTTGGTTACACTACTTAATTTTGGCAATACTTGCAAAACCCATTTAAAATACACTGATAATCTTCCAGCGTGTATGGAGTTCTTTATTTTTGTGGATGTCGTGGATACTCTTCTACTCATAGACTTTCTATTCTGTTAAGTTGAGCATATTCGTTGCGGAGTCTCTAATAAACTTGCAATCAATATCGGATATCAATCGTGAATACAAGACAAAAGTTTGTCCATATTACCCATATCTGCAGAAGTAAGAATATTTTTAAAACATCATGCAACGACTAAAGCGTATTACAATTTTCAAGTTCTAAACGTATTAATACCAATTTCGTATTTACTTTTGACATCGCAAACTTATGAGACTTCTTATTTAAAAGTAAAGATGTCTACTAATGTCTCATAAGACTTCTGTCAGGAAAATATCCTTTTCCTTTTACAATAGATAGAATAAACCAACAAATCATATATTTACCATTTAACTTTTATCAATTTGAAATCACATATTATTTATTCAGAAAACAATTTTATATGCAGGATTATATAACAAATAAAATTTTTTAAAATCTAATTAAAATCTTAAATAAATAAATTTTGTATAAATTAAATCACATTGATAAAAAAAAAATTCTTAATAAATTAAAACTAGTTTATGATAATATTTTTTCTTCAAATCTTACTTCTGTATAAAAATAACGAAATGTGGCAACAAATGTATGATGTATACTCGTATAACGTATTGAATGTAAAATTTTATTATATTTTTAATTAATTACCATAGGAGTAAAAAATTATTACGAGTAAGAGCGCTCGAGGTAAAAGTAAAAACATATTACAAAAAAAAAAACGTTTCTTATGTCTCTTAACAAGGAACCTTATATACCACATTAGATTAGAAAAAAAAGGTTTTAGATAGAAAAATTCAGAAAAAGCAAAATATTGCTACTAAATTATTAATAATATAATATAATGAAAATTATATATGTTAAATTTACTAAAACATAGTTTTAATATTATTTATAACAAAGTGCAAAGTGCATTTGGAAGTATCAAATTATAAAGAAATAAACAAAACAAATCAAATATGTAGTAAATAATATTAAATAAATATAATATTAAATTTTATCGATTTAATTTAAGTGCTCTAAATGTATAATTATATAATAGATATTAAATTAAAATAATAAGAAATATTTAAAAAAAAATACAATAAAAACTTAAACACAGATTATATTTACCATAGTTAAGTTTTATACATCGGTGAATGTTACGTGTATTTTTTTAGATGTAGCTTTGCATCTTAAAATTTTTTTTTAAAAACAAAGTTGTTATAGATAAAAAAATAAAATATACAACAAATTATTGTCATGTAATAAAAATCAAATTTTAATGGACTTTGTTTTACATTTATTTTTAAAATTTTTTCTAGCTTTAGTCCCGTAAGTGGAACTAACGTATAGGGTGATTCAACGTAAGGTTTGATTTTCAATAGGCTTTTTTTGACAGATCACGCGTGACTCCTATCAAACTGTTTTGTCATTTTTGTTCAGTATCGTTTGGCAAGTCATCATGGGAAGACTCACACCACAACAGCGTTCTGTGAGAAATGTTTTTCATGCGATTCGAGGAATCTAATAATCGACCTTCTAAAACCACTATTGCCAATACCATTCCCAAATTTGAGCCCCAATTTACATAAGTGGATGATACTCGACCGACTGGACCACCTCCAGCACGTAGTGAAGAGACTATAGCAGCTGTAGTTGAGAGTGTACGCGAAGACCGTGCCGAATCGATTCGTCGTCATTCTCAGCAGCTTGGCTTGACGTATTCGACAACTTGGCGTATTTTACGTGAGGATCTCGGCCTAAAAGTATACAAAATTCAACTTGTGCAAGAATTGAAGGAAGGCGACTAGAATTTGCGTCATATTTTCAGTGAATGGGCCTGGAAAAACTAAATGAAAATCCGGTCTTTTATCGTGAAATTTTGTTCAGTGATTAAGCCCATTTCTGGCTTAATAGATACGTTAATAAACAAAATTGGGCTAATGAGCAACTCGAAGAGTACCAAGAGCTACAATTACATCCATTAAAAATACCGGGATGGTGTGGTTTATTGGCTGGTGGAATCATTGGTCCATATTTCTTCAAAAATGAGGCAAATCAGAATGTTACCGTCAATGGTTACCGTTATCACGCCATGTTAACCGACTAGGTTATAGGTATAGGTATATACGGTATAGGTGAACTCTGGTTTCAACAAGACGGCGTTACGAGCCATACAGCGCGTGAAACAATGGACTTGTTGAGAAATTATTTTGGTGAGCACTTAATTTCACGTTTTGCCTAGATCGTGCGATATCACACCTTTGAACTATTTTCTCTTTGGATATGTAAAGTCTCAGGTCTTTAGTAATAACCAACTATGATTGACACTTTGGAAGCCAACGTTACTCGTGTTATCCGGGAGATACCAGTCGCCCAAAATTGGACCTTCCGAATGGACTACCTCAGACGTAGTCGTGGCCAAAATTTACTTGATATCATTTTCAAGAAGTAAATGCCATGAATTGTTTTTTAACCGATAATAAAAATTTTAAGTTCACTTTCAAATTTATGTGTTTTATTTTACATTATAAATCAAACCTCACGATGAATCACCCTATATTTTTATGTTCGCTTACAACCTTTATTCACAGCATAGTAAGTAGCTTTAATAAAATTAAAATAACACATATAATTAGAAATACTATTTATAAATAAATAGCTGTTTAAAAAGCGTGAATGGAAAGTACTCACTCTTTTCTACAATTAATGAAATGAAAAATCGAAAAATAACAAGGTAATAACTAAAGGTTCGACCATGTATAGTACTTTCGGAGTGAAGAACTTCTCGAAATAAATACTTTACCCTTTTAAATCCAAATCTCAAACCAAAAAGCTGCTTTTTTAAAAAGACGTTATAAATATAGACAAAAATAAAACCTATGTACTCATATAAACAGTTATGTAAAGAAAAACAAGCCAAACACTATTCTGAGGGCAAATTACGCACGTTATCGCGTTAGTAGATTTTATCTGTGATTGAATGGATCATGGTATACGATAGTTGACGTGTCGAATGGAAACATAAAATTTTAATAGGAAAAGGTCACCAAAACTTATTTCTGACTGTTGCTAGTAGTCCATAGGTAATAAACTAATCCTGTGAGAAATTTAATTCTCTAGCAATATTTTGAATTTAAAAATTGTATAGTTACACGCTCCTCTTTACACCCCAAATCCTTTTATAAGTTTGGTAGCTGTCGTATGTAAATTGCGACGTTCAGGAATGAGACAACTTTGATAACGTGTGCGGTAATACCCAGTGACAGATAACTTGACCTTGTGTTTATGGCTTAATGCAAAACTGGGAGTGCAGTGTCTCCCAATTTCGACACTGAATGTTTTTTGTTCGCTAACCAGCAGGTCTCTGTTGCATTGTGTCCGACTATAAATACTCGTACTTGAATTTGAAGCCGACTTAAAAGACATGAAAACAACAAGAGCATCAGACGGTATTTTGAAAGAAAGGAGATAGATTTATTACTATTATTATTATTATCAAGGGAACGATACAAATTCATTTGTAGGGTCCGAGATTTAACGCCGGGGTACTATGCCCATGTGGCGAAAGGAGAAAATTACAAAAGTGCTGCACCAAAAAAATGCCCAAATGAAATCCGTCGAGATATGTTAATCCTCAATCACTTAGGATGGTTTTCTTCGAAAGATCATCATCAAGCTGTACTTGCTTGACGCTGGAAATAGTCTAGAGCCTTTTATTCCTGCGTAAACTGAATTTTGTAAACTGAATTTTGAAAACGTGAATATCAAAATCTTTTACTAAAACTCAACGTGATGTGGTTCTTAAGAGCTTTAATTCCTGCGCACTATGACATTAATTTGCTCGGGCTTTCAACAACATATTCTCCTACGGCGGCAATATCTTCGAACGGCCTGTTCGACCGTTTATTAACACCAACAGATTTGGTGTCGGTAGAGGTCCAGGCTTACGCCGGACTGTAGCGCCACCTAAGTATATATACATATATAATATATGGTTATTTCACTATCATTTAGAAGGAACATACCAAAGTGCAAAAATTTCTTCAAAGTCATCAATTTGTATCCCAATGATGTGTTTTTTACCCATTTTCAAATGAATAGAAATACATTTTTAGTAAGTTCTACATATATTGCAGATTTATTTATACGTAAACAAAAAAATTTTCTGATCCCTTTTTTCTAATGTTGCTCAAAAGAGTACTTATTTCGATCACGCAAGCAGTACTCAGGAGACCAATCATTTCGTTAGAATACTATACTGTCTGCATTTGACGTTGTAGAAACTTGCTTCCGCCAGGTTTCTGACCGATTTGGTATAGGAATGGGATCGGTACATAGAATTTTCAATAGAACTATTCAAGCTATACTTAAACTTAAAAAGAAAGTAATCCAGTGGCCATGCAATATAGAGTCTGTAACCAAAATAACAACTGCACTCCCCAGAAGTTGTTGATTCCCCTGATGACTTATATCTTGCCTTAATTCGTCTATAAGTAACCGTAATAGTGAGGAACTTCCGAATGCAGTCATCGAAGGAATATGGGAAATCTGAATCTATTAATAAAATTACATACGGTTCCATGTAGATTTCTTTTTTCTCTTGGGTGAGCTGAGTTCCTTTTCAAATTGCACCCTCGTTGTAATTAAGTGTAAAATCTCGCTTTTTTTCCATTGATTTCTGCATATAAATAATTATAATAATATAATTGAATGCTTTTATTTATTAAGAGAAAACTTACTTCTCGGAATTCGCCATTATATAGGGTTTTCTAATGACGACTTGACAATTTTTTTTTTTTTTATATATAAAACAAACCATTTGAGATATTTCAAAAACTTTATTATTGGCTTGAAGTAAAATCAAAACATTTATGAATTGAACTCGACTTCGTTCATATGGCCACCATGGGCACGTTTGCAGCGGTCGATTCATTAGACCCAATTTTGAACGACTCGAGCACACATTTCGGCCGAAACGGCCGCTATTTCGCGTTCAATGTTGGCTATGAGCTCTTCCAATGTCGTTGGTGTGTTGGCATAAACCAATGACTTAACGTAGCCCTACAGAAAATAGTCAAGCGGCGTTAAATCGCACGAACGAGGCGGCTAATCGACTGGCCCATGTCTTGAGATAGCACACTCACCATACTTACTCTTCAATAAATCGATTGTAGCGTGTGCTGTATGGCTTGTGGCACCATCCTGTTGAAACCACATGTCGTCCAAGTCCATATCTTCCAATTTGGGCCAAAAATAATCGGTGGTTATGGGCGATAACGCTGACCATTCAGAGTAACGTGACGATCGTTATCGTCGACGAAAAAATATGGCCCAATGACGCCGCCGGCATGCAAACCGCACCAAACAGTTATTTTTGTGGATGAAGTGGTGATTCATGAAGCACATGTGGGTTTTCACCCGACCAATAACGCATATTTTGCTTATTGGCAAACCCATTGAGCCAAAAATGAGCTTCGTCACTCAAGATGATTTTGCGACTCCGAATATCCGTAGAAAATTTTTATAATTTGCAGACGTTGCTCGTTAGTGTACTTTACCATGATGAAAATGTTGAATTTACTGAATAAATTGACAGTGACAGTTTGATGATAAGTGAAAGAGTGCTTTTACAAATTAAATTAAAAGTTGTCAAGTCCCTATTGGAAAACCCTATACTTCAAATTGCATAAACCAAACAAACAACTGTCAATTGAATCGTGCTAGTTCACGATGCGCTGGTTGTTTTTCCTTGCGCAGTATATACATTCAAAATGAATTTCGGAACGTACTGTCACTAGTTTGGGTTTGCATTTCGTAATGGTTGCTGATGCAAAAAGCAGGCAGCCCACATATCATATACTCGTTCTTAAACCTCAATATTCATAATTCTTATTAAAAGAACGAATTGTATTGGAATTAAAATTATTTTGTTTTCTGACAAAAAAAATGTAGTCAAACAAATTTTCGAACTGCTTTATCCACATCAACTTAAAAACAATTCGTTGATGACAGCAAAATTGTACATTGGCTGCCGCTGCGATTTGATACCCTCGATTATTTTCTAGGGTAAGGTCAAGTCCTTAGTCTACACTAACAGCCAACCACTTTAAACGAGCTCGAGGATAACATTTGACACGCTATTACCAGAATAATGCCGCACATATTGATCATCAAAAAAGCCAGAATCAATTTTATATGTCATACCGTTGTTGTTTTATTTAGATTTTTTTCTATCGTGCTTATCTGGTTAGCCTATAGAAAATAAAACGTAAAATGTATTCAACACAAACCCTTTTTGACAAGTTACGTGAAATGAGGGTTGCAGACATCTGAAATGTCAAAAAAAAGAAAAAAGAAATTCACACGTCACTTTCATATGGATGGCTTCCATTTTAGTTTTAGACTAAAACTGGTGTTGTTGAGGATGCACGTAAAAGCCGGCTTTTGAAAGCGAAAAATCTAAAAAGTTCATTCTGTTGGATCTAGTTTAGTTTCTTAATGTTGTGGCTGAAGTGATTAGTTTTAATTCTATTGTTTTTTTTTTTTTCAAGAATACTATTTGCTATCCAAGTCATTAGCTGTGGCTAAAGTGGTCGTGTATTAGCTTCTTAATCGGACGGTTCGGCGTTCAATTACAACAGGGCCCGAAAGCATTCTTTTTCAGGCAACAAAAATCATGTAAAAAAAATGGTTGCCTAGAATACAACAGCAAGACCAATTACACTGAACCCCAACAGCTTTTTTCCTCTATCTGTCCCATTTTTCGAAAAACAACAAATATGGTACTTTGGCACCCACCTAGTGTTAATTTAAAAATAAAAATGAAAATAAAAAGAAAATAAAACCTGAATGTACTTTAATGAATAATAATTTACGACGTGAACTATTATAAACAAAAAATTCTTATAAAAGTCGGCTTTTGAAAGCAGAAAATTGAAAAGTTCATCACATTGGATCGAATTTAATTCGTTAATGTTATGAGTGAAGTGGTCAGTTTTAGTTTTGTCTTTATTTCACTGTGTATGCATTTCAAGATTACTACTTGGTATCCGAACCCTTAGAATTGTGGAGATAAAAACAATTTCTAGATGCAGGTCAATGAATAATCATTCACGACGTGAACTAATATAAAACAAAGAATAAATTAACATTGTGCAAAACTATAACAGGAAGTAAATAGCTAAAATGCGAAAATTATTAAAAAAAGAACAAAAGTCGTGCACAGGAGCAGATTTCAGCAAATATATATGTACATACATGTGCAACAAGATGGAACAGTTAAACATGGTGCAGAGCAGTCTTATATTACAATGTTTTATATGGGAATTCGGTAAGATTTTTTTACATAATATGCACAATTTATCTTCTCCATAGGTACCATATCTAATAGAGAAGCTCTTTGTTCCGTTAGAAGAGATCTTGCGTGTACATAACTATCCCAATTTTCATTTTATTTTCACAATACGCGAAAATGACCTACAATAGTGAACTTTCGATAATTCGAATTTCACTGGAGCAAGGAAAAACTTCGAATAATAGAGGTCTCAAAGATAAGATAATATCTAAACGAAATATTTATTATCTGTAGGTATATAGGTACTGCACATGTTTGAATTTAAGTAATGTTCCAAGTAAGGAGATTATATTATATTTTTAATAATAAACCTAAAGAACTTGTAATTTCTTTCTGCGTTAGCGACTGCTAACAAGCCTGGTCCAGGGTGTTTTCGATCACGTTTAAAGCTGAAAGAACGTTATCGTCGACCTCTGTCTTGTCTTAAAATTGACGTAGTTTTGTTAGCAATAATATCGAAGCTGGTCAAACCGTTTTAATGAGGCTGAATTTTCTTCGGGATGAGGTGTAAGGTTCCAACCGGCTTGTGTTAAATTTATTTTCTATTCTCCTTAATTTTGAGCTTGATGTGATTGTCTCTGCAGAAAGCCACAAGCTCTAAAATAATTGCGAATTGTACTTTTGATAACAATCTTACAAGCTTTATCGGCCATTTTAATTGCAAGCAGAACTTTAATATGGAAATAATTTTTGTGTTGAGTCACATGTAAAGTAATTTAGATAACAAGAAAAAAAAATGTTTGTAAGCGAATTAAAATATATTTAAAGTGCCGATATTCCGATTTGATTGCATCTTTTAGAGTGGAAATATTTTAAACTCTACCACCAAATTCAATTATTGTATCGGTAAAGGCATCTCTTAAGAATTTGTTTTAACGGCATACTTTTGTCTTATTGGCATTTTAACGAACAGTTGAGGAAAAACAGACACTTGACTTTGAATTATAGCGATAAAAAAGTTAGTTTGCACGATTTAACCAAAGGGATAAATTGGGTGGATGGTCTTATGAAATATCGAACTATTCTATTATTACTCAGGATTCTAGGAAAGAAAGTACCAGAATATTTATTCCAGAATGTAAGATTTCCGAAAAATCAAAGTACATTTTTTACAACTGATTGCACCTATATAGGTGCAAGTATATAAATACGTTTCGGCAAATCTTTGTACATAAGATTCAAATACCAATCAATATCAACCCTTAAGTATCAACCGCATGAACAACACAAGTAAGGGGTGATTCATCGTGAGGTTTGATTTTTTTAGGCCTTTTTTGACAGATCACGCGTGACTCCTTTCAAACTACTTTGTCATTTTTGTTCAGTATCGTTTGGCAAGTCATAATGGAAAGACTCACACCACAACAACGTTCTGTGAGAAATGTTTTTCGTGCGATTCGAGGAACTTATGGTGCGCATAATCGACCTACTGAAACCACTATTGCCAACACCATTCGCAAATTTGAGTCCCAGTTTACATTAGTGGATGATACTCGACCGGTTAGACCACATCCGGCATGTAGTGAAAAGACTATAGCAGCTGTAGATGAGAGTGTACACGAAGACCATTCGTCGTCGTTCTCAGCAGCTTGGCTTGACGTATTCCTCAACTTGGCGTATTCGACAATTTGGCGTATTCGACAACTTGGCGTATTTAACGTGAGGATCTCGGCCTAAAAGCGTATAAAATTCAACTTGTGCAAGAATTGAAGCCAGGTGACTTGAATTTGCGTCATATTTTCAGTGTATGGGCTCTGGAAAAACTCAATGAAAATCCTGTGTTTTATCGTGAAATTTTGTTCAGTGATGAAGCCTATTTCTGGCTCAATGGATACGTTAATAAACAAAATTGCCGTATTTGGGCTGATGAGCAACCCGAACAGTACCAAGAGCTACCATTACATCCATTAAAAACAATGGTATGGTGTGGTTTATTGGCTGGTCGAATTATTGGTCCATTTTTCCTTAAAAAATGAGGCAAATCAAAATGTTACAGTCAATGGTAACCGATATCATGCCATGAAAATCAAGCACGTGGTCTCGGTGAGCTCTGGTTTCTACAAGACGGCGTTCCGAGCCATACAGCGCGTGAAACAGTGGACTTGTTGAGAAATCATTTTAGTGAACACTTAATTTCACGTTTTGTACGGTAAATTGGCCGCCTAGATCGTGCGATATCACACTTTTGGACTATTTTCTCTGGGCATATGTAAAGTCTCAGGTCTTCAGGAATAAGACAGTTAAGACTGACGCTTTGGAACCCAACATTACTCGTGTTATCCGCGAGATACCAGTCGCTATGCTCGAACGATTCACCCAAAATTGGACCTTCCGAATGGACTACCTCAGGCGTAGTCGTGGCCAACATTTACATGATATCATTTTCAAAAAGTAAATGCCATGAATTGTTCTTTTAACCTATAATAAAAATTTTAAGTTCACTTTCAAATTTGTGTTTTATTTTACATTAAAAACCAAACATCACGATGTATCACCTTTTATTTTTGACAAAGAAGTATTCAAATATTGTAGTGAAAACTTTTAAAGAATTCCACTTCTTGTACACCAAAATTTCTATCCTTTTTTTTCTATCTTATATTCTATCCTCTTCTTTATTTTAGTTTTTGTTTTTTTCTTTCTCTAAGTCAACGAAAAAATATGGCCCAATAACGCCGCCGGCATGCAAACCGCACCAAACAGTTATTTTTTGTGGATGAAGTGGTGATTCATGAAGCACATGTAGGTTTTCACCCGACCAATAGCGTATATTTTGCTTATTGACGAACCCATTGAGCCAAAAATGAGCTTCGTCAATGAAGATGATTTTGCGATGAAATTCATCATCTTGGCGCATCTTCTCCAGAACCCAATCGGAGAACGTACGTCGCTTCAAATGGTCCATCGGCTTCAATTCTTGAGTCAGCTTGATCTTGTATGGGTGTAAACCAAGCTCCTTACGCAAAATACGCCATAATGGGGTCTGAGCGATTCCCAATTCTTGAGAACGCCGTGGAATTGACTGATTTGGATCGTTTGCTACGAACGTCTGAACGGCAGCGATATTTTAGACACTTCGACCAACCCGTTGTCTCACTGACACGGCAACATCACACAACGAATATGTAGACTCAAATTTTTGCACTAAACTTGTTATTGCCTGTCTACTAGGGCAAGAATTACGATCGAAAATTGGAGTTAACGCTCTTAAAGTTGCAGTCACCGACTCCGAATATCTGTAGAAAATTTTTATAATTTGCAGGCGTTGCTCGTTAGTGTACTTTACCATGATGAAAATGTTTACTGAATAAATTGACAGTGACAGTTTGATGATTAGTGAAAGAGTGCGTTCACAAATTAAATTCAAAGTTGTCAAGTCCCTATTGGAAAACCCTATATAAGACATATTTAATTCTCTAATTGATTGTACATACATATATGTCCTTATATGCTTGTTATTATTTACTTATGTAATTTTAAATAAACATTATAGTTTACCAAATATAAATACATATATTTGTACATACAAATCGCACAGCATTTGTCCTAATGTTTCACAACTAATAAATCTGTAGGCAGTGACTAGTTTTATTTTCTGAAGATTTTAATACTAATGAATATCAATAAATTAAAATTAAAGTTTTTCCCAACAAGTAGCAGTAGTTTCCCTACATACAAAAACAATGATTCAAAAATAGCGTATAATTCTTTGCATTTTAATTTTTTTTTCCATTTTCAGGTTAAGGACAGAAAATTGATTGCTTCATCATATTATCAGTGACCAATGTCGAAGCAACAAGGGCATACCATCGAATTTGATGCAAACGCACTACTACACCTAATTTTTGCAGACCATTTAGTCCAGTTTAAGGTACAGGTCGTAAGTGCTAAGCTTAAGCTATCTAACCATAGAGATTACAATAAAAGAAAAACAAAGCTTTCCGTAGCCAATGATGATTGCTAGTTACAAAAAGGAAACAAAACAAAAAGAAGAAACGATAGGAAATAGTGATAATGAAACAAAACAACTTTATGTTTGTCTGGAATTTAATGTCAACAAAATTTTCATTTCAGTAGATAATAGATAATAGTTACGTTTAAGTTTTTCTTTATAAAATTCGTAAAAAAAAGTCATTTAAGAGAAAAATGTAATATACATACTTAAGATGTAACACCAGAGACATGATAAATATTTTAAATTTTTAATTAATTTTTAATTAATTAAGTGTGATTTTAAATTGGTAGAAGGTAGATTTAAAAAAATACTACCGAGTTTCGGTTTCATTCATAGAACTATGAAGGTCATCTGCCATTTTTCACTGATCTGGTTATTAATTTATTCTATATACGGGCAAACTTAAACAAAAGTACATAGTTAAAAAAAAAATAAATAAAAATTGTTTGTCGATTAATTCAGTAAGAAATATTTTTTCACCAATATCTTCCGGGATTGTTGTTCATAGGTTTATACAGGAATGTTACACGTTTATTATTACATTGAATTTTATTTGCCGCAATTCAGATGCAAATCAATCTTCTATATCACTATCAGGTCAACACGTGTCTTTTTGACTGCCCTTATTTCCTATTTATACCGAGCTTCAGATAGTAAAATGAAAACACTCAGGCTCAAGTTTATATTTTTAGCAAAAATCTGGTCATATGTAATAGGGGTAATTAACCCATTATCTGTAAATATTTTACATATTTTAAATAGTATTAGCATTTCTTGGGTGTAATTGCTTGAGCGCAATTGCTTCGACGCTTTTATGCTGGTTTTTCTGGGTTAAAACATCACACTGGTATCATTAAACCCACCTCATTATGTTGGATCACCAAGTGAGTTCTGAATCATCGGGGAATGTGATCCCATTGGAATGCGATGCAGTAATGACGGTAACCGACTGTACATTGAAATCATAAACAAACAAAATTGATACGTCGGCGGTCTGGAAAGAATTACAAATTAGAACAATGAATAATATTTCATATCTTTCTACTTATCTATACCACATTTATACACACATTTCACATTGTTTTGGTATACATTTATACACACATTTAACTTTGTAACAAGTCCGCATTTATAATATATGACACAATTGAAACAAAATCTGAGTACAAAAATGAATAATATATTGTAAATAAATGTTAGCTTAAATCTAATCTTTCCCATGCATACGTTATCACGTTCACACTGATGCTATGTGCATCGTCAGCTATTTATTGTATGATTTTCATTTCTTGACAACTTCAAAAATTTCTTTATTACAAATAAGAATGAAGTCATAAAATTTTCTTAACTACAAGGTTTGTTTTGACTGCTTTGATTTACATTGAATTAAAGGATGAGTTTGTAGTTGGTAGCTTAACAATAAAAATTATATATCTTTCGTTTATTTAAATATCTGCTAACTCTAAGGTCACATCTATGGTTATAAAGGAATATTTTTACTCAGAATATTTTGCATAATATTAATTTCGGTGTATGACAATATATATGAATTTATAATATTAGCTTTCTCCTAATGTATGGCATATGCAATATTTATCAATTCTTCTTTTAAAATTTCAAGTTTATATTTTATTTCCATGATAAATTCTTGTTCAATACTTTTTTTCTCTTTTACAATTTTTATTTTTCTATTTGTTATATTTGTCATTTCGTTTATTCTTTCCATACTTAATTTAATAATTACAATTTCGGTTTTTATTATTCATTAGGACATTATTAATTTTATTTGACAAGATTTCATAGTCGTGGTGATCCGGGTTACCGGCAATTTACTTCCATGCACTGCCAGTGAAATTTATAGATCTCTTATTCTTTTTATTAATCTTTAGTCTATTTCTCATAGGATAGGACTGGATATAGGGGATTATCGGGTTGTAATTTTGATTTAAGTGTGCTGTCCAGATTTGCAAGTATCGTCTCGTATGCATCGATATCAACTGTGTATAATTTTGAATGATCTTGTTTGGATTCTAGCCGTACCCGTGCTGATTTTTCCCAATTGCGAGTTGGAATAATCCAAAATCTGATTGCCTGGCACACAGAACTGTATAAAACGTAGTCGTGTTCTTAAAAAAAATAGGAAAAAGAAATCAATTATTTATAAGGCTTTCCAGATTGAGTTGAAAAAGTTGTATTTTTAATTTCCGCTACAACTTCTTTCCTATAGCGAGGTGACAATTTGTTTCCAAATCTTTTATTAGTTTTCATATATACTACCTGACCTACCTCATAATCTTTGGGTGGACCCTTCTAATATACTTATTGTGATATTCTAAATCACTGTTTTGTTTATTTTTAATCTTATGAATATTTTCCTGTCTTTCATTTTCGATTTGAGCTATATCGTTATTCGGGTTCCTGGCAAAAAATAAATCTGTTGGTTTCCTTTCGGCAACAGAGTAGATTGAGATTTTATACTCGTAAATTGATCTATGTAGTAACTCGGAAAACGTGCTATTGGATTTATCGGAATTAAGGCAACGCATTACCTCAGACAAAGTACTGTGAAATTTTTTTATCTGACCGTTTACTGAGATCGTATAGAGCAGTGCTTTGAATACCTTGATATTATACTGATTTTCCAACATAAATGCTATAGAGCTCGTACTCAGAGATTTCTCATTTTATTGTCAAAAACTACTATTTCTGGGGAGCCGAAGAAGATAATCAGCCCTCTTAACCGGTTCTTTAAAAAACAGTTCAACATGTATGATCTAACCAGGGTACTTAACTGAAGGAGTGGATTGAAACTTGGGTTTGTTAGGATGTCGATCATATTTCTGCTCCTTACAGGTCTTACATTGTTTGGTATATTTTTCTATCTTAGATTTTATTTGCGGAAAATAGTATCTCTGCAACAATTGCAACTTATTTGTACGACTATAACGATGAGCTCTATTATGTTGTTTGATAATTACAGCCTCTTGGTTGGATTCAGTACATAAATATTTTATTAATTTCCTGGCAAAGCCGAGTCTATATTGAGAAAAGTGATCGGTATAGATTTCTTGGATCATTCCGAAAGTTGCCTTATCTGTTTGGAAGCCATTAATATAGTTACGGAGGGGTAACGCTTTAAAATTTTTCTAACGCTTTCTGGGGTACATTCTGCTATTTTTTTATTATCGTCTTTGCACAATTTGTCATTTTTGGATGTATCTTACATTTTTTGGCGAATGTTCTTTTACTTCTCACTTTCTATAAAAGATTGGAAGTCATCCAAGGTTTAATGTATTTTGTACTATTAAAATTGAGCATAGACCTATAGGTGCAGTTATCTATATGATTTCTTAAAATCGATAGAAATAAATCATAGGCAACCGAAGGATTACTTTTTGAGTAAACTAATTCCCAAAACTCATATTTTAAAACTTCATTCAACATGGCGTAGTTAGTTATGATAAAAATAAATCATAGGCAACCGAAGGATTACTTTTTGAGTAAACTGATTCCCAAAACTCATATTTTAAAACTTCATTCAACATGGCGTAGTTTATACGAAATTCATTTTTAACAAGAAATAAAGTATTATAGCTACCAATGCTAAGAGTTACCATATGATGATCCGATACTCTGAAATCGTAAGCATTACCATAGAAACATCTTTTATTATTTTTATGTATTCGCGTGAAGATATGGTCAATACAACTTTTGGTTGAATTAGATACTCGAGTAGGTTCATTAATAACGTTCCTAAGACCATACGAGGCCATTAACAACAAGTAGTTCTCAGTGTCCCTATCACACTCACTTAAAATATCGATATTGATATCGCCAAGAATAATTAAGTTTTTTTGCTTTAGTTTCAATCAAAATAGAATTCAGCTCATTAATAAAGACATTTTTACTAAATTCATGCAATCTGTAAAAACATAGTATTAAATAAAATATACATTTGCATACGAAAGGGACAACTTCACTACATTGGCACTAGGAATTTTTATCAATGAACAATCAAAGACAAATAACCCGGAATATTATAAAAATCTAACTCATTTTGATAGATCCAAATTTCACTTAATACAATTAGTGAAATTCGCGAGAGTTTCGATATGTGCTAACAAACAATTAAAATTTTTACGGATGTTCTGGTGTAAACAAAGGGTTTTGGGGAGACGGGATAGGACTATTTATACCAACAGAATTCATATTTTATCTAAGTCATCAATACAATTTATTTTGACTAAATTATCGCCTTCCTTCATTCGCATATAAACCGTCCCATTTCTCGTCCACAAATATTTATATCCCTTGGAGACTTTCTTCGATTCAACAGCCTTTAACAGATGACGGGTGTGGTAAGATCGGCTCTCATTTATGTACATCTTCTGTGGCTCAGTACACTCGTTAAAAATCATTGTCATCAGTTTTGCTTTGTGCTCATTTTTCGCCTTCATGATTCTCTCTTCATATTCTTGGGGAATATTTATTCTTTTGCTGGGTTTCGTTTGTGATTTGGTTGGTATATTCTTCATGCGTCAAAAATCGATGTCTTTTTCAGTCACATCCAAATTCATACCATCGTGGAAAACTTTCAAAACTCAGTATCAGAGGTGCCATGAGTGTTGGGGACATTAAAAATTTCGATAGTGTTGGATAAGTGTTGTTGTTCAAGGTATTTTACTTTAGTCTCCAACCACGAAATTCTCTCTTCACTGGCTCTGTTTTTGGCTTGGAGAACATCGATTAGCCGTCTTTGGTCTTTTTGGTTTTTTTTAATTGTTAAGATCTCGTCATAAATCATTTGCAAAGTTTTTCTCCGATGGTATAACACTTGTACTTCCACTATGAGAACAAATTGCGATTTCAGCTCCCGAAAGAGATTTCTGACAAATAATTATACATTGCCTTTTTTAATGAATTCCAAATCGGTTATCACCAAATTCGCACAAGAAGCATGAAGAAAAGAGTGACAATCAGAACACTTAATTTTTGGTTGTGATCGCTCTACTTACGACGGACTTACTCGAATAGCTACGTTAAAATCAAAGACATTTCTATTCCTTTAAAAATAATAATTATACATTTTTCACACATCACAACACACTTACAGTCCACTCAATCACACAAAATCATTTATACCGGAAAACGTTGTGGCATTTGAAGATTTTGTATCCTCCTACCTTATCCACTCACTCAAGCACACAAAATGATTCATCAAGGACAACTTGTGAAGTTTCGAAATTCCAAAATGCAGACGGGAATTGGAGAATCAAAATACCGACGGCGTACGAATCGTCCGTAACACGATCAACGTTATCCACTGAAACAACACAACACAACACTTAAACCTACCTAAAATGTTTCAAAGATACTCGTAATAACATTCAAATATCTTAAACTAATTTAAAATAAATTTTTATTATAAAATATAAATAACATTTATTTAAATAAATAAATAAATAAATACAAAAGAACTTACAACAAATGGAATTGTTTACATTTTGCAAATTGCAACAACAATTCCATAGAAGGTGGATTCACACACCACACACACTTTGATATGCAATTCGGCCATGAAACGTATATAAACGCACTCCACAGTCAAGTGGGTACGCGAAAAACAGTTATCGTACAAAAAAAAAAAAAAAATCACAAATTATACCGAATTTCTTGGGAAAATAATTTTAATAAATTTTTCTTTTGCGTTTTCCCATAACTTTTTCCTTTTTTTGCACTTGCGAATAGTGGTGGGCGAAATCGGTCAATTCAATGATCCGATCTGACCGAATCGTTCATTTGCGTTGAACGAGTTTAAAATATCGGTCAATCAGTCACTTGCAAATAAGTAAATATTCAAGTCAAAAATATGAGCTAAACTCAGCTTCATATTTATTTTTCAGGAGAATAAAAACTATATGTACATATTTCAAAGACAGTTGCGACTTTTAGTTTTATATGTAGATTTTTTTCCATTCCACTCAGGAGAAATGCGTATTTTTTTTTATCATTGCTCAACTGTGTCTGTATTTTTTCTCTTTATTTTTTAAGAAAAAATCTACAAATCTGAACAAGAAATTTGTTTGCGAAGTTAATGTATTTGTTTAAGTGTAGCAGAAAATGAGTCCACTGGGAATATAAGAGTAGGTTAGGTTAGGCACAATTTTTTTTTTTTTTTTTTTAAATAAACAACATTTTCTTTATATAAAATAAAATGCAGTGAAAAGTTGAAGGCGAAATTAAGTTGAAGCTGCACTAGCCTAATTTATGTTATTTAGGGCTTAGTTACATTATTGACAATCAAAAATTCAAATTGAATTTAAAAAGAACATTTTAATTAATCTCTTAGTTTTTTAATAAAGAAAATAAATAACTCAAATAAATATTCTAAGAAATTCCAAATAAGAATTTTGTAATTTTAAAATAAAAAACTTCGTCGAAAATTTAACGAATGTGTCCCTAAAAAGTGAAATACATATACATACAGCTAAGAGCACATAATTAGAAACGATGATAACCGTCTATAATACTTGTATTTTTCGTCGTGTAATTCTTAATTTAGTTGTTTGTATATTTTTATGCGTAAACAAATATTTGGGGTATAAAATACAAAAACTTGCTTCAACGTTATAATTTTATTTTGAAAGTAAAGTAAACAAAAATTTTGATGGAGCACCTAATAAGAAACGGCTAGGTAGACCACTCAAAAAATGATAAAAAGCACAATAACAATTCTTAAAAAAAAAAAAAATTAAGAATATTTCGTCGGAAAACGTTTTTGCATTACAACTGCTTTACAGCGATTTTGCATAGATAATATTAATGATCTACACCGTTCGACAGGTATAGAGTACCAACATTTCTTGACCTCTTCGAACAATGCATCCATATTAGAAATTTTAAGCAAACTTATTTTGTTCTTGACGTCTCCCCATAGGTGTTCGATGGGATTAAGATCAGCACTTGACGATGGCCAGTAAAAAACATCAATAGAATTATTTTCAAAGTACTTTTTGGTATGCTTGGCAGTGTGTTTTGGATCATTGTCCTGCTGGAACTTCCAAATCACAGGTAAATTATCTTCTGCCCATGGAACAATCACATTCTGCAAGATGTCAACATATTTTTCCTTTGTAAGGATGCCGTCAATACGATGGATTGGCCCAACGCCATTCCATGAGAAGCATCCCCACACGTTGATGGATCCTGCACCACGTTTTACAACAGGTGATGTGTACTTCGGATCAAATTCTCTTCGTTTTGTCCGCCGTACGAATCTTCTGCCATCAGGACCAATTCGATTTATCTTGGTTTCATCGGACCAGAGGATAAATTTCCATTGCAACTCCAGCCGCTTTTGCCTTTGCCTTTTGGTAACCATTGGCTTTTTGCGTGCAACACTGCCATAAAGTCCAGCTTCGACCAATCGTCCAGACTGAAACTGGAGAATCCATTCCGTTCAAAACCTCGCACTTTTTTTTGGGTCAGCTTTCGAGAGTCTGACAATTTTTCTTTTCTTCCTGGGCACATTTTCGCCCATTCTATAAACTTTAAAATGCTTCACTGCATCAAAAACTTTCTTTTTGGAGCAGTTCATCTTATCCGAAATTTGTTTGTATGACAGATTCAAATTTCTTAACTCTAAAATAGCTTTTCGAACGTCTGGAGTGCAGCTGGCTGTTTTTCCCATTTCTAACAGAATCGATAACAGGAAATTAAAAGTTCAATTGTCCATCATATTCTATTTATTAATTAATACCTACCAAAATTTGATTTTTATATAAGAAACAAATTTGATATTTAATAAATTAAAGATAAATTTCGTGGGGTTTCTAATTGGTTGCTCCTTGAAATTAAATGATTTTCACAGTTTTGCTGATTTACTCACTGTTAACACTAAGATCAGACAGCCAACCACTATAAAAGTCAACGGCGAAGTAAATAAAAAGCTAACATTGAAATAATTTAAAGAAAAAAAACGTTACATTTTTACCGGTGCATTTTCGTTCATCGATGCTTCGTTTCTAATTAGTTGCTCGTAGCTGTATATGTAGATGCAAATAAAAAAAATCTCTATTTTAACATAAATTAACTTAATAATTCATTAAAATGCATTTCAAAAACAAAAACAATATAACATATAATACAAGTAATAAGCCATTTGAAAAAAGAAAAGAAAAAAATAAATAAAGGAATAAGAATTTTACATGTTACTATTTAAAAATAGCAGTTGTTGAACTTTTGTTGCCCCCAACTGATTTCGTCTATTAGTAATAGTTTGACCAGCCTTTGAAAATATTCTTTCACATGGAACAGATGTTGCTGGTATGCACAGCCTTCGTTTAGCAAGTTGAAAAAGATGGGGATACAACATTTTCCGCTGCTTCCACCATAATAATCGATCCATGCTCCTGTCAATAATTGGTTACAACAAATATTGGTTCATTTCTATCCGGCCAGCTGATACATTTTGAACACTTGAAAAATTCGCTGTCATTTGATCGAATTCTGCCCAAATAAAGGTTGAATTTATTGATGACGAAATAGGTAAAAGTTGCGGAGCTGGACACAAATTAAATTTAGTTGCTCTTTGAGCAGCATTATTAACTATGTTGGAGAAATTTTCGTTTTCAGAAAAAGCCAGTTTTTTGAATCTTGGGTCTAATAGGCTTGATTCGTAATGTAGATGGGCTGATTGCATATTACTTATTGTGAATCTTTTCTGATTTTGGTCTGAAATGTTTTTTAGCATAGCTTCAATCTCATGTTCCAATACTTCTAACGTGTTTACCTTATTTGAAATAAATTTTTTCAGTGCAGTTATGAATATTTTAATTTTAGACAAAGAAACATTATTTTCGCTCGAAGTTCCACTGTTATTTCATCAAAAATTTGAAGAATTTCGCAAACTTTCTTAACAACTTCCAATTCATATTGCGATGGTAAATCCAAGTCCGAGTTCAGTTGTGGTAAAACATAAGCTATGGGATCTTTAAGCTGTAGGTAACGCGAGAACATAGAGTTCCATATTGTTACCACATCTTACTTTAATTTAATTTCAGTAAGGCCCATTTGAATTTGAACCTTTTGAAGCTTTTTCATTGCGTGGGGGCTTCGTTTAAAATATTCTACAATTGATTTAATTTTATTGCGATTGCTGCTGACGCCCTCTATTGCATTTTAAACAATTAAATTTATATTATGTGCAAAACAAAACAATTTATATGAGCCCATTTACCTAAACGAATGGCTTCAACAATATTAGTAACATGATCACTTACTATAGCAACAACTTTGTTCTCTAAATTCCAATTCCTTAAAACTTTGTTTACGTCAGTACACAAATTCTCAGCAGTATGCCGCTGTTCACTACAATCCAAACAGTCTAATAAATGAGACCGTAGTTCGCAGTTGTCGTTTATGTAGTGGCACGTAACAGCTAAAAAGCTTTGATTTGATACTGAAATCCAACCGTCAACTGTTAAAGCTACCACAATATCTGCTTTCATTTCAAGCTCAATACTTTTCTTAACTTCGCTATAAAGCTGGGGTAACAGCGAAGTGAAAACTGTTTTTTCTGCTAGGAAGTGTGTACCCTGGGTTTAGCATTTCCAATAACTTCTTGAACTCTTTAACTTCAACAATTGAGAATGGTTGATATTCTTTGGCAATCATTTTCATTAACTGCCTATCAATTAGATTTAGATTAATTTTGATTGATTTATAGGCAAAGGTTTCTTAAAATGAGTCAGCACCGAATATTATTGAGACGTTTTTCTTACATTTATTGTTGAAGAAGCAGATGTGCTTGTGGAGGCGGTAACTTTAATTAACTTTTTAATTTTAAATAATTAATGCTGAGCTTAAAAATAAACTAATGTTACAAATGTAACATTTTAATTTAAATGTAAACAAATAAATGTAACGTAAGCCTTGGATCGTAATACGAATGTATTGTATGACACTTTAAAAGTGAAAAGTGGTTGTATTTTCTCTTTACTATAATATCAAGAAGAAAAGACGTGCTTTATTTAAACCTCATATTTTACCCTATTTAACCCTACACACCCCAGCAGAGTGCATAACCACTCCACATTGTGAAACTCAAATCTATTCAAATCCTTGTAAGTTATCGATCGTTACCGAAATGCCGAGAACTATAATTTTTTGTTTTTCGCGTTGATACGTTTAAAAATATATTTCTATTTCACTTCTTTGCGAATTACCATATAAGCAATTTGACAGTTCAATTTGACAGTTCTACACTCAATGATGATGAATCTATTTTAGGGAAGTTTTTATTTACACCGAACTGAGTGTTCCCTTTTAGGAAAACACTTCCTTCAAGAGAAGAAGTGTTCCCTCACTTTTTATTCACACCATCCGATATCAACATAACTAAGGGAAATGACTGAATATTCACACACATTTGAGACTAACAGTTTTGTTTTTAGATTTATTAAAAAAAAAAAAAAATAATAAAAGACTTTTTATTTTGCCCTTTGTCTTGCTTCCTTTAAAGACTTAAAGACTTTCGATGGTTGTGCATTAATCGGGATTCCCGCGCCGTGCAAAAATTCATCACTTTATCAACTTTAACCTCAACTGTTACCAGCTGGGCAAAGCTGACCAAATGTCGTAAGTCCGTCAAATTGGTCATGGAATGGGTGGATATACATCTCGAATTTGTCATGCGGATTTCCCAATTCTTTTTCCTTTATAATAGCTTTCTGTGATATTTTGACGTGGGTGTTAAGGGTTTTTACTGTGATCGGGTTTTTGATAGGTTTTTTTTTATGTGAGGGGGCACAGCCCTGGGTTGATGATCGAGTGCGTTGCTCCGGTGTCTATAACGAATTTAAGGGGTCTTATTTTGCCTTCAATTACTATATGTGGCAGTTTTTATGCGAGGCATCTGAAGGAAAATTTTCGTCATTGTCGCTGACGTTGGTGACCGACGTATTACCTCTATTTCCTTCATCTGGTTTTCTTTGTGTTTGGAGTTGGGGAAGTTTGGTATTGAGGGTTGATATCAAATGTGTGATTAGATTGGTTACGATATGGTTGGGATGTAGATGGTCCTGGAGTATAATTATGAGGTGTTGGATTTGTATGGTTATTAGAAATAATGTGTGGACCTGATTGTTGATGGAAACGGTTTGAATGTGGGCTGTTTTTATCATGTCTAAAATTTCTATTCTTATTATTACCCTGATTACGGTTAGTATTATTAGACCTACTGCTTTCTTCTTTAGAACTATTTTGGCTATGTTTGACCTTATTGGACGGTCCAGAACTTGTAGGGTATAGGTTGAAATATACATAACCTGATTCGTGCAGAATATTTACGGCTGCCTCGAGACTGTCGGGATTTCTACAATATATGAGAGATCTCATTGGCTTGGAGATTTTGTTTCGGAATACGGCTAAAGCGGAAGTCTTGTTTTGTGCAATATTTGCTGCGACGCTTTTTTCATTTTCTCCCATTATTTGTTTGATTTTGACGTTCAGTCTTCTTAAGATACCTTTTATATCATTATAAAAATCGATGGCATGCATTCTAAATCTGACAGATCTTAGTTCGTCGAAGCGTTCTTCGAGCGTAAGACGGTCGCCAAAATTATTGTACAAGATTTGTCTAATTTCTGACCATTTTGTAGTGTGTTTGTTAATTTCAATCACTTCGCGAGCTCTGCCTTTTAATTTAGATTTTATTGTATCGGAAAAGATTTTCTGGGCTGATGGATCATATTTGATTCTAAAAGGGTGTATTTTATCAATTAAGTCTACAAAGTTTTGCAAGTCCCTGAAATCACCATTGAATTCAGGTAGCTTTGAGAGGTATTTGAGGGGATCGATGTTTAGAATAATCATGGTCGTTTATGTGTTATCAGTATTGTAGAGAAAGTTTGTCAATAAGTCGTTTAATTGTCTTGACTGTTGTCTAACAATTTCTACCTGGTCATCTAGTGTCTCTGGTGTGGACATAAGGTTAATAACTGCTTAAAGTAATTCTTACCAATGCCGAATACATTATTAGTGCTTTTGTATTTGAGTTTCCTTGATGTTGGGATGTTATTGATGGTGGTCTTGATGGTAGTCTTGATGATCTTGATGGTTATCTTGATGCTGGTTTTGATGATGGGTTTTCTTGCTAACTTGGAGGTTTTAGTGGTCACTATTATATTTTACTGCACTCGTATACACACATATTTTATTAATTTCGATTGATATTAATTATACACTCGAACTCATATACTAATAATTTATAATAATTTATTTATTTATAATAATTAATATTTTTTTTTTCTCACTGTATATATATATATTTTGTGTTCTAACTCTTTATCCGGTTAGTTTTACCGATGTTAGACTTGATTGCGTGACGATTCTTTCGTTCGCGATTTAGTAATCACAAATACTTCGGATTGTCAATTAAACGTAAACACGTATACAAAAAACTTCTGCTTTTTTTTTAAAGCTTGACACTATCCTACCGACTGCCCCAGTTTTGTTTTTAGATTTATTTAAAAAAAAAAAATAATAATAATAAAAGACTTTATTTTTTTCATTTAATTCAACTTTATTTTCTGGAATCTATTTTTAGACTGACTTGCTGTTTGCATTGTTACCTTTATGTAACCTACGCACTAAACATAAGTTGCAGTGGTTGCATAGGTGATCGCCCGATAGTTCATAGAACTGACACGAGCGGATACTTTGTAGACATTGTGTCATCATTTTTATTGTGATTCAATGATCACGAGGGTATCGTGTGTCTCTCGTTTTGGTGGAAAGTCAGACGGTCGCCTTTGCATTACAATTTTGATTATTTTGCTTTTAGATTATATTCTCGGATTTCCTTTTTGTGGAAGTGTTATCTGCAACTGTAACAACTAACCACGGAACAGAGCTTTGAGAATTCATAGTTTATCTAAGTCAGCCACACAAGTTATTCTTACTGGATTAGCCCCCCCTTTATTCCGCATATATACTGTTTCATTCTTAGCCCAAACGTAATTATATTTTCACGAGAGCTCGCCATACTCATACGAAGCCAGCCATGACTCTATGTGCCTCTGCACAGGTCTATAATACGGGCACGCGAAATAAGTTTAGAAGCAGCTTTGTTTAAAAAAAAAATAAATTTTCTATTGGCAGCAACCAAATGAATGACAATATTTTCTCTTTCTGTTCTGGTTATTTCTTAGAATTTAAGGTACATGTATCAAGTGCAAGGTTGCAAACAATATTTCTAAGAGTTTTAAGATAAGCAAAAGTATAACCGCATGTTGAATAGAAGTGCACGGGAAATTGAATTTATAATTTATAATAAACTGTACTGTTCAAGACGAGATAAAAACCGAATAAATAAAAACAACATATTTTTTTGTGTTGGGAAAAAGAGACTTGCTCAGAAAAAACCCAATGCGCTTATTGCGCACAGTAGCACTACGGTGACAAGAGCGTACCCAATACTACTACATATACTCGTGTGCTTCGCATACGATACAGTCACTAAGCAATTCCGTTGCTGAACTTTTCTATGCTGCTTGCAAGACAAATTTTGTTGTTACCAGGTGTACCGGTGTGAAGTGAACATTTTTTTTTCCTTTTAATAGGAAAGTAAAAAACATTTTATTAAAAGTATTGGCCATTGCTAGCTACACATTTTTTCCATCTTTCAGGCAATTTATGGATTCCACGTCAATAAAACTGTTCGTCTTTTGAAGCAAACCAAAAAGTCACCCAATTTGCATCTTCCGCATAAGATTCGTAGTATTGTTCATCTAATGCGTGTCCCATCGATGAAAACAAATGTTAATCGCAAGGAGACAAGTCTGGTGAATATGGCGGGTGGGGAAGCATCTCTTAGCCAAGTGCTTTGGTTGTATCCTGAACCAGTTTTACTTTGTGTGCAGGTGCATTGTCATGGAGCAAAATTACCTTGCTGTGTCTTCTGGTTCATTCTGGTCGTTTTTCGATCAATGCATGGGTCAAATTGATCATTTGTTGTCGGTAGCGAACTGTATTAATGGTTTCACCAGGTTTTAGGAGCTCGTGGTATACCACACCTTTCTGGTCCCACCAAACACACAGCATTGTTTTTTTGCCGAATCGATCTGGTTTTGCAGCCGAAGTCGATGGTTGTCCCGGATTGACCCATGATTTTTTCCGTTTAGGATTCTGAAAATAAATCCATTTTCATCGTCGGTAACAATTCGATGCAAAACTGATTTTTTATTGTGTCTTCGAAGCAAAATTTCACAACTGGTTTTTTGGTTTTCCATCTGGCTTTCATTCAATTCATGAGGCATCCATTTTTCAAACTTTTGCATCCTTTCCATAGCTTTTAAACGCTCAGAAATTGTGGGGAACGATACGAGTTCCGCTACTTCTATGGGAATGAAATGTGGAAACGATTATGCTTATTGTATAATTTTTTATTATTATTTTTAATATTATTTTTTTTTTGTTTGCCGCTCCCGTAACAATACATCTTGAAACGGCTTTTTATCGCTTTTTGTTTCGCAACTTTATACTTCTTTTATTGTCCTCTGCAGGTTGAATATTGTCAGCAGTGTTTTCTTCCAAATATACCTCCATTTTGCCAGCTATTTCATCCTCGGAACTTACCATATATTGGTTGGTGGTTTGTGTTTGGTTTTCAAATTCAAATTCCTTTATAAATTAATATAAAAAATATAAAATATAAATGCAAATTATATTTACTAAAACAAAATTACAATTGTGAATTACTAAATGTCTAACCTGTCATTATGTTCAGCCTTAAGAAGAAGTTAAACAATTGTCAAACTAAATATATAAATGTAAAGAAAACATGTAATAAATTTATTAACCATTTATTACAACACGGTACGCATAAAGTACAGTTTGAGAAATCACAAAATCGGCAAATTGCTAGCCATTTTAAACAACAACAGAAGAGTAAAGAGCAACGAACTAATGATATTATTATTATTAAATATTAAATTACACGTACCAGAAAAAGCATTTGTTACTTTTGGTGAAAAGTCAATAGTCATATACATACACTTATATATATTTGTTTAAACCTACTTCTTTTTGCATGATTTGACAAAGTATTGTTGAAAAGAAACAGGCTTTTAAGAGCCGAGAACATTTTGCATACTCGGCGACTGAAATTGCAGCACGTATCGGTAAAAAATATCAAAAAATATTAAAAAAAGAAGGCTGATATCCTGATATCCACCAGTGCGGTCATAGCCTGATTGAGAGTCAGGGTGAGTAACTTGACTTTCATGTCAACCTCGCTGGTGTCACGCGGAGACGTGAGAGTTCAGAGGATAGTGTTTCTGATAGTATTCCTCTGTTTTTTAGTTAATCAGCTTTCCGATAATTCTTGAATGTTGGTGGGCTGGGAGATGCATCACTCAGGCTGAATTGGATATATCTGTAGCCTGAAGGTGAGTGTTCAGGCGATACCATCTAGTTCGTTAGCATTTGAGTGAATGTCGGAGAAGAGAGTGATATCAAGCACTTCCTGACGTTTTTTTTTGTTATAAAAGTGGGCTCATTGCCAATGTTGCAAACAATGACGTTAGTACTTATAATATATTAAAAAGAGACTCACCTTTATAGTTAATGTGGAACTGCTCCATACCGTGTGATGAGTGTTAACGTCGCACCCGATGATGAGGCCAGTTTTTAGCCTTCCAGCTTCCAATACCACCCTTTTTATATTACCTTAAAGTAAATAAATAAAATTAATTCCTGATTCAGTCAATTCAGATCATAATATTTAAAGTAAATAAATAAAATGAATAAAATGTAGTAAATAAAAAGTAAATGCAGTCCTTATCTCATTGCAAGATGTTCATAACCCTCCAAAACTACTTTAGAAAATAATGAACGGAAATAAGTTGTATAATTTTTTCTAGAGTAAATTGTGGGTCCTGAATTCAAATATGTGCTCAAAAATGGTGTAAAAGCTTTCGTTTACCTAAAAGGCGTGAAAATGTAAATATGTGCCTCAAGGCACTTATTGCCGGTGAGTGTAAAAAAAGTCATTTGCAAAAAACTGAGTTTTATTTAATTGTTTTTTATGGTACTCACTGCGTTTGTGAACTTTTGCAGTTCTTGCACCAACTTTTTCCATTTTCTCGATCCAACCAAACCTGAAAATAATTTATCTGGTCAAACTTCAAATCCAAAATTGGATGCTTTGAATTTTCCCCAAGTTTGAACTGGGGCTGCAAAAGTCGGTGAGAAGATATAAACTGCATTTTCGGATTATTGTGATCACTGTCACTTAACCAGCCATGTGAGTATTATACTCGCGATTAACTTTTGGACAATCAACTTCTTAGATTTTCTGTCGTAACCAGCTGCCTTTGCTATTCCTTCATTCGGATTTGCTCTTGCAAATGGTTTAAAAGCCACATAAGTGACTGCAAGCGAACGGTTTTATTGTCTTTCCACAACGCGTTACTTAATTCGACACCAAATCAGGAGCCTACGTACTCAGTCGAAAAATTTATTGGCTTTTTCTCGATGGTACTATCGTTTGGCAGCTTGCAAACTATACACGCATTGTGCCAAGGCTATAAATGCCTTTGGCACGCAGATAAACCATCAAAGGCATTGACGTATCCCACTTGTTCATTAAAACATTAAAAATGCGAGATTAGTTTATCTAAATTTTATTCATTCACGTCTGCCTGCCTGGACGGCTTACAAAGAACTGCCCTTTTGTCGTTTTCTTCTTAAATTCTGTGCATGAAGAAACAGAGAGAGCGAAAGCGAGTGAGAGTGATCTAGGGGATTATTACATGTGTATTAGATCGGCGATATAAATGCCTTTCGCTTACTTGACATGAACGCTACATAACGTATAAAAGTTAATGAAATAAACAATACAGTACTTAAAACTTGATACTGTTTTTGTTAAAGGTACAACAATGTACCTGCACCGCTGTAGATCTCAAAGGGGTAAGCATAACTAAAAAAATCGCACAGGACAATTAATACCCCACTTGTGAGGATTATTGGGCATATACTGGCATTTATTCGTCGAAACAAAATTGGGTTTGCTTTGGCACGGAGTCAAACCTTTGACTTTGTACAGTCAATCTTAGGCTGGTTCATCTTTTTTCATCTGCTTATTCTCATCACACAGTAATAGATATTGTTTAATCGCTTTGAATTTACTTCAGGACATGCAGTTTTGTATAGATCCAAAAGTGTTTTTCCCCAGTAGTTTGTCAAACTTGGGTAGCGATAAATAGACATATAAATCAAAATTCCGACTTGTCTTGCTGCTATCCCTGTCACCTACATGTAATGTTCAAACTTATTATTCTACACGATTTTTTTTTATTTACATGAAGATAGTCAACACACTCGAACTCACACAAAACAGAGCTCTTATTCAAAAGAAGTGCAACATACTCCAACTGCAATTGAGTACACTTGCGGACGAAAATCGTCCACCGGTGGGAGCATGTTCAGATAAACAATCTCTTTTTTTTTAAAGAATTTATAAACTTTATTTTTTTCCGAACGTTAACTAAACTAAATAAACAAATGTAACATTTTAACCTTAATGTAAACTGATTAACGTAATGTAAGCCTACGATTGTTATCCAACAATTTTGTATGAAAGTTTAAAAATGTAAAAACGGATGTAATTTCCCGATGAATAAAAAAAAAAAAAACCCTTTTACTGTACTATCAAAACGAAAAGACGTGTTTCATTAAAAACCGAATTTTTTGAACTCTATTATTTTACCCCACTCAGTTAGCAAAGATTTACCCTACACACCCCAACATTTGGTCCTTCGAGCTGGATAGAATTCTACACAAAAAAAGACATTTGTCTAAAATAATAAAAACCCAAATTTGCAAAGTGCAAGTGAAAAGTAAAAGGGCATAAACATATATATATATACATTTAAAAAAAAATAATTAAATGAAACATTTGGTCCTAACGAGATGGATAATTTAACAATTAAAACATTAAACAATTAAAACTACAAAAGTGCAAGTGCAAAGAACAAGTGCAACGTGCAAGTGCACAGAGAATATATATATATATATATAAAGTAGTAATTACATACATATATTCCCTCGCGGTAAAGGTCTTGCCCTCTTTTTGAAAATTTGGTTGTGCAAAAATCGGATTTCCCGCGCCGTGTAAAAATTATTTTTTCAACTTTAACCTCAACTGTCACCAGCTGGAAAAAGCTGACCAAAGGTCGTAAGTTGCTGTAATAAAAAATTAAATTAATATAAAAAAAAACTGTATCTAATTAAATATCAATATACTTGATACCCACACATATTTATTAATTAATTTAACAATAAAAACCTTTAAAATGTCTAAATTGTCATCGAATGTAGATCAGAAAGGTGTTCTGGAGCAGATTATTCGAGACCACTCTAACTTCAAGAAGACTGGAGCAACACAGCGTACAGCAAGCTATCTAGCAGGTCGTCTTCTTCTTCTCGAAGTGAACTTCAAGAACGCACTTGAGCATCAAGCGAACATTCGGCGAGAAGATGTTGAAGAAGGTCTGGAAGAGGAATACTTTGATGAAATTTTCGATCTGCTACAAGAAACGTATTTCACTTACCGTGGTGAATTGGTCGATGCTATCGACAATGCCAAGTCAGCTACTAAGTAAAAGTTTGTGGAAAGTGAATCAGCAGGTGCCTCTCGTAATGAGCTTTCGTTACCCCAAATTCAAAGTCCGCAATTCGAGAGCTCATACACAAAAGGGCGGGCTTTCCATGACGTGTTTTTGTCTTTAGTCCACACAAATGAAAAGCTGGATGAAATTCAAAAACTTCACTACCTTAAATCCTCTCTGACAGGAGAAGCTGGTCGTTTGTTGCAGCATTTAGGGTTGTATTGCTAGAATATTGAGGTATCTGGATTGGGAAAAATCAGTAGGGGTTCATGTCAACGGTATGTAAGTCACCATTCGAAACAAATACCCGAGCCTATGTGTTCAAGTCGCTGACTGGTCTGTTGCCGTCCAAGCCTTTAGCTCTGCGATGTTGGGAACACATCGAGGGCTTAGTTGGCGGATCCACAATTCCATAAACCTGCGACTGTTGATATTCTTCTGGGAGCTGATGTTTATCCTAAATTTATTTTGGCATCTATTGTACGCGGTGGTGATGAAAATTCTCCAATTGCACAGGAATCTGAGTTAGGTTGGCTTCTCCTTGGGAAGACAATTTCACAGAATAATGAACCTGTCCACAGCTTTTTACAGATTTTCGACATAAACACTCAGCTGCGAAAGTTTTGGGAATTGGAGGAGTTGCCATTCGATACTAAGGAGACTGCTGAAGACAAAGCTTGTGAAGAGCATTATCTCAAGACAAATAAAAGATTGGCTGATGGGCGATACGAGGTATCGCTGCCATTTAAATCTGGATGCAAGCCTAGGTTTGGTGCCTCGACGTTGAAAAATGTATCGCCAAATTCGAGTTCCAATCGACGATTAATATTACCAGCTGATATTTTGGCGTGATCATCCTGCGGAGAAACTAAGAATTTTTAGACTGGAGACAGTAACGTTTGGCACGACCAGTGCTCCATACTTGGCTATTCGAACGTTGCATAAGGCGGCGGCAGATGAGGCTCAGCATTTTCCTCTAGGCGCTAAAGCCGTACGTGAAGTTGATGATCTCATATCAGGTGCCGACTCAATCAAGGATGCCATACTGAAGAGAAATGAAACTAGGAGCGTGCTAAAGTCATCCAGGTTCCATCTAAGGAAAGGACAAGTAAGTCGGAATATGTTCTTCGTGATATTCCTGCGGATCAACGAGAAGTAGGATTTACATTACCATTCAAGGCGGTTGATGGAATAAAAGCGTTAGGAATTCTCTGGTTGCCGAACGAAAACTCCTTTTCCTTTAAAACTTTCTTTTCAGATGATAAGGTTTTGACAAAAAGAAGCAGGCTATCATCAATCGCAAAACTTTTTGACCCATTGGGTTGGATTGCTTCATGCATGATCAAGGCAAAAATTATGATGCAAGAGTTATGGTGCCAAGGAGTGACGCTCAAGAGCTAGAAGAGCGATGGCGAACGTTCCAGCAAGAACTTCCTCAGATACGGGACATGAAAATTCCACGCTGGGTAAATATCAAACAAGTCACAACAAGGCTACAACTCCAAAGGTTTTGTGATGTTTCAGAGAAAGCATATGGGGCGGCCGTCTACTTGTGTGTTGAAGATGAGGAAGGCAACGTCTAACAGCACTTGATGTTTGCCAAAACGAGAGTGGCACCACTCAAAACTCTTTGCATACCAATTCTCGAACTTTGAGGAGCGGTTATGCTGGCCACTTTGCTCTATTATATAATAAAGCACTGGATTTGTCTAATATGGAGATACACGCGGGGACAGATTCCACGGTTGCTCTCGCCTGGGTTACATCGCCGCCGAACCGATGCAAAACTTTTGTTGCCAACTGAGTCGCAGAAATTCAACGTCTGACGAACTGCAGCGCTTGGAAACATATTCCTATACAACACACTCCAGCTGACTTAGTATCTCGAGGTATTTTGATGTCAGTAATAAAACAAAATGAACTTTGGTGGAAAGGTCCAAGATTGTTGCGAGAAAAATGGGACTTTGAAGTTTCAATTCAGCCAACGAAGGTCAACTCTGATCTCGAGAGACGAAAGGGGGCTACCACTAACGTTTTCCATTGCACTCAGGAAAGTGACGAGAGTGATGAAATCATCAAATTGATGTTTAAACAATCCTCGCTATTGAAGCTTCGTCGCATTCTGGCATACTGTATAAGATTTGTTAGAAACTGCCGGACAATAGATAGGAAAAGAGGCAGCGGTCCATTAAAGGTTAACAAAATCAACGAATCAATGAGGAGATTAATAAAAATTTCACAAAACAAAATGTTTCCTGAAATGAATGTTGCAAAAAGGGTATTCTACATTTAACATTTGAGGAGCTAACAACGTCGGACGACATCGATGATTTGGAGACATTAACTCCTTCACATTTTTTAATCGGAGAAAGAATACTTGCAATTCCTCAAGGAGACACTGCCGTGGAGAGGGTATGTTACATTGAGCGATGGAAGCGGATTCAATCAATGACCAACTACTTCTGGCGCAAGTGAAGTGGAGAGTATCTGTTTGGGATACAACAGTGCCCCAAGTGGGCGAGACGGGAACCGGAACCAAAACACGGAAACTTAGTTCTCATCAACGATGAGAGACTACCGTCTTTGCAATTGCGACTCGGGCGGATAACCGATACACATCCCGGGAAAGACGGATTTGTCAGAATGGTGACGGTACGAACTAAAACTGGGGAACTTAAACGTTCATTCGAAAAATTTGCTATTTGCCATTAAATGACGCACGGAAAAACAAGACATTTCAACCGACACAACACAAAATGTACAAGAAACACAATTAAAATAAAAATAAAGAGTTGATTTACATACAAAATCAAACATATTTCTATTTACTTTTAAATATAATTCATTAATTAATTAAATACAAATAATTGTAAAATTTTCAACCTAGGTTTCCCTACACAGCACAACACATACAGTCCACTCACTCAACCACACAATATCATTCATATTGGACAAAGCTGTGGAGTTCCGAGATTCCAAAATACCGACGGGGATTGAAGAATCAAAATCCCGACGGTATTTGAAGGTTTGTTATCTTCCCAGGTTATCCACTCAATCATACACAATCATACAGGACAATGTCACAAAGTTTCGAAATTCCAAAATGCCGACGTAAAATGAATAATCAAAATCCCGACGGCATTCGAAATTTTCGTGACACGATCAACGTTGTCCACTGAAAACACAACACAACACTTTAACCTATCAACAGGTATTCATTTCTAAAATAATTTTAAAATAATTTAAAAACATACAACATAATAACACATAATAATACAGTAAAAACCTTAAACTAATTAAACGTTAGATAGTAATAATTTAAATAATAATAATAATAATTTAAATAATAATAATAATTTAAATAATAATAATAATTTAAATAATAATAATAATAATAATAATTTAAATAATAATAATAATAATAATAATAATAATAATAAAAATAATATTAATAATAATTTAAATAATAATAATAATAATTTAAATAATAATAATAATAATTTAAATAATAATAATAATTTAAATAATAGTAATAATAATTTAAATAATAATAATAATAATAATAATTTAAATAATAATAATAATAATAATAATAATAAAAATAATATTAATAATAATAATAATAATAATAATAATAATAATAATAATAATAATAATAATAATAATAATAATAATAATAATAATAATAAAAATAATAATAATAATAATAATAATAATAATAATAATAATAATAATAAAAATAATAATCATAGTAAAAAAAATAACAATAAAAATTTGCAGCAGATGGAACTGTTTACATTTGCATATTGCAGCAACAATTCTATAGAGGGCGGATTCATATCCTCACACACACGTTGGCAGGCAATTCGGCGATCATGGAATACTTAACCGTACGCGAAAAATGTCGTCGCACATCAATGCACTGCACAACCATGAAACGCGTACGCGGAAAACAGTTATCGTACAAAACACATCACAAATTTTACCGAATTTCTTGGGAAATATATCAATGGATATTACTTTCATTTTCCCATTACATTTTTTTTTTTGCTTTTTTTTTCTCTTCGGTTTTTTTTTTTTTTTTTTTTTTTTTTTTTTTTTTTTTTTTTTTTGTTGCACTTGCACACGGTTATAACTTTCGCGAAAACAAGAATTGTGTATATCGATATACACACGAACGCACATATGGATACTCGATTGTGTACTCGCGCAGAGGAGCAGACAAAAAAGATCAATAAATAAATAAAAACACTTACCGACTAGAATTGACCCAGTTTTGGTCAATGATCAAAACAAACTATTGCAGTTTTACAAAACAAAACAGAATCCACGCATTCCATCTCCCTTTGTTGCCCGTATTGTCTTGTTGCTACCCCTGTCACCTACATGTAATGTTTAAACTTATTATTCTACACGATTTTTTTTTTATTAACATGAAGATAGTCAACACACTCGAACTCACACAACACAGAGCTCTTATTCAAAAGATGTACAACATACTCCAACTGCAATTGAGTACACTTGCGGACGAAAATCGTCCACCGGGCGGTGCATGTATATCTGAACATGCAGATATACAATTTCTTTTATTTTAAAGATTTAATTCTAAATTGTTCTAAACTGATTGTTATTCTAAAATTTTGTATGACAGTTTAAAAATGTAAAAATGTATGTAATTTCCGGATGAATAAAATAAAACTCTTTGCTGTACTATCAAAACGAAAAGACGTGTTTCATTAAAAACCGCATTTTTCGAACTCTATTATTTTACCCTACTCAGTTAGCAAATATTTATCATACACACCCCAACACTTGCAATTGAAGTTGCCGACGAATCATCTAATTCTAACAACCCAAAAAAATCGTCTTTAATTGAACAGACTTTTTGGTGCCGAACAACTAAAACTAAACACTTTTTGCAGCTAATATCGGTGCTTTCATCAATAATGAGCGAAAAAAATTTGCTGCAAAGGCTTCGTGCTAAATTCTTCTTGCTAAAGTTCGAAATAAGTTTAACTAATTCTGTTGCTTTCTTTGAACATTTAATTTTATATGACGTGTCTTTGTCTTGCGTGAGAACATTAAACAGGAACAGCAGTGTGTCCATGCTGGTAAAAGGTAAAGAGTACATTACCATTGTAATCTCCTTTTTCAATTTTGTGTCCTTGTGTGCTTCAGCATTTTCCAATTTTTGTGACGATTTGTGTTAAATGTGTTTGGTTCTTACACTCAGCTTCTTTTTTTTTTTTTTACTTGCAGTAAGCATTTTGAAAAACTCCCTCCCTGATCAACCATCTACTACTTGTTTCACATTCAGTTTTATATTTTTGGTTATATTTCTTGCAGGTTATATTATTTTCCAATTCCTCGTCTGAAATTTCAACTGCCACCATGGTTGAGCAAGAGGATAAGCCAGTTTTTTCGCAAACCGTTTATGTTTTTCTATAACCGAATACAAAAAATACAAAAACGCATTTACGTAAAACTTCACTACCCTGTGTCTCCGTCTGACCTTTTTTGATACGGCTCTTCTCATTCGTAGAATTTTATCCAAAATAATAAGCCGTTAAAACACTCACTTATTTTAAACATTTTTGTTACCATTCTTACTTTTTGGTTAAATATTTATCCATTTCATTAATTTTTTTTTCTTGAAAACCATTTGTAATAAATTGCTTGCACAATAGATCTAAATAATCGCAACCGCAAGTTCATTTCCTAACATCTAACAAGTGCATGCCTTGTCAAGCGAATTCAAGAAATCAATGTTTTAGTTACAGTTACAGTTATTCGTCGTGAAATTCACACTCGCACTTACACAATTCTACAATTCTGAACCAGAGAGAGAGAGGAAAACGAAAACAGAAAAAAAAAGAAACTAAGTCACCTTAAAGTTTTTTTTTTTTTTTTGCAGCGAGAGTAACGAACGTAGCAATAGCATCGTAGGTTGGTGACAGGAGCGAGACAGTGTTGACGCTTTGAATTATCAGTTCAGTGTTGTCATCGTATGGGAGTAGATTTTTTTTATTTTTTTAAAATCGAAGCAAAGTCCGAACGCTGATTGCTTCTTTCATCTGGACAAATTCTTTGTACAGAATCTCCAAGGTTATGGCTGGATGACCCGCGTTTTTTTCATCATGAAAGGTGATCGTCAGGGGGGGGGGGGGGATGCTGTGGAGATTCTACTATCGTAGATAGTGTAATTAATGTTCTAGATATGCTGCTGGCAAATATGTCTCCCTGTGAGAGGGCACTGTAATTCATGTTGACTTCGGCGATTGGAGGGCAAACAATCCTCTTACGAAGTTTGTTGAGGTCTTCTTCAGCGGCTGCATAACTGATTTTAAGCTCGATGAGTTGTTGTTTGAGGACAGCGATGGTGTTTTGTTGTCCCGTCGGGTCTTCTTCAAACTGTCCTTGTTTTTATTCTTGTGGTGGACATGGCAAACTAATTTCTGTAGGCGACACTGTTGGTGCAGGTAGCGATGGCGTGGCAGTGACGAATTGGCTATAGGCTATCGGTTTACCGGTACTGGTAACCGAAATGATCGATTTGTCGGCACTTGCTGTGACAACGACAACGTGGTTGATATTGGCCATTGGGATGACTGGTTCGTCGGCATTGGCTGTGGTCACGATAGGGCAATTAATGCTAGAACTGCGCAAAGCACTGGCTGTGCAGACAGCAGTTAAAACACGGCAAGCTGTAGATCCAATGGAAAACCTGACACTGGCTGTGTCTATGGTTGGTTCTCCGGCTCCGGTTTTAGCCGTTTGTTCGATGCTAGCTGTAGTCGTAAATTGCGATGGCGAATGCTTTGGCGTTTGCGATTTTTGATTCGTCTGGCTTCTCAATTTAGGCGGCATGAGAAAAATAAATAAGATGTTGCCCAGCGGAATTTACGGCCAGTAACCATATAAAATTCAACATGTTGTTGATTAACGAGTTATTTATTTTCTAAATAAATTCAAATTCAATTTAAGTATAATATACTTACTCTCGTGGTCTTCGTGGCTAACCTACCAAATGTGCAACGTAAAATTTCGTAAAAAGGCGGAAATTTTGTTTTTTGTAGAACGAATACGATGAATGACAGTTTTCTCAACTCATACTATTTCGTTGATTAAATTTGTACAGTGGTTTTGGATGGTAAGCTATTACAAAGAAAAGAGGACGTTCAGTGAGACAAAAGATTTTTCTCTTTTTAATAAGTAACCAATAATTTCAATAAACACCATCGGTGATCTCTAGAAAAAGATATTCTATGTCACTGCTATACGATTTGGTTATTATTTTACATTTTAGCGATATGCTGTAATAGACTGCTATATACCACCAGTTGTGTCAGTGATCCTATCATTGCGCTGATTTTCTTTCAGTTCAGAAGTCTAAAACCAGTTTTAGTCAGGTGACTAAAACCAAATTTCGGTTACACATGTGATATAAACACCCGATTCAACAAAAATATAACGAAAGTGGTCTAATTTACACAAGTTTAGGCTACGAGCATTTACGTAACATACTTTAAGTCCATGACGAACATTGGATAATACACTGACCGTCAGTAAAATGTAAATTCAATGCCATTATTATGGTACATAGCTGAAATTTAAGGTTACAGAAATAATTATACGTTTAATAGAGAATAGAGGAAGAAGGTAAAGTTCTAAAAAAGGTGAAGTTAACGAATGAAAAAAAAAAAAAAACAAGGGAAAATACAAACCTCTAATCATTAAATTACTACACAATTCAAAAAAAAGAGAATTCAAATTCTTAATAATTTAACGATAACTACTGTAACAATAAAAAACGATTTAAATTTCTTGAACACATACAGTATGTCAAGAATGAGTTTACACATCGGGAAAAAATCAAATTTTCTCAGTTAACTAGCAAATTTTCTTATTTTTATTGTAACATTTAGTATTTTATTTTTGTTAAGTTAGAATAAGTATTAGCAAATAACACAACAAAAAGAAATTAAACTCAAGTTTTCGAGTGTCAAATAACTGTTTACACAAATAAAATGTACTTCATTTATTTTAAATTTATAAGCCTAGACGTTAAAAACTAAAACTTTTAATATTTGGTGGGTCGACCTTTAGCATCTACTGTTTGTTTTAGACGATTTTTCATTGAAAAACCAACTTTTTCATGTCATAACACATTGGTAAACTGTGCCATTCTTCCGATATAACAGTTTTTAGTGCAGCTCGATTTTTGGGCTGCCGTTTCGCGACTTTTTTCTTTAAGAAGGCCCACAAATTTTCAATGGGGCTTAAGTCGGGACTTTGTGCTGGTTTATCTAATACTTTTCCGCAGTTGTATAGCAGCCACAAACGCACATTAAGTGCCTTGTGCTTAGGATCATTATTCTGGTAAAACTTAAATTGCGGTTTATTGTCCCTAATAAGGCCAAATTTGTTCGCACTGCTTCTTAGATGGGTTTTCAATATGTTTAAATATTGTTCGGCGTTCATTTTTGTTTCTATGAATGCCAAGTAGCCTACTCCTCTTGAAATACAGCCCCAAACCATGACAAAAAAAAAATTGACCAAATTTTACGGTGGGAATTATATTACGTTTGTCCAAGGATGTCAAAGCCTTGCACCAGACTCTAGTTGGTCCATCGTCATAATACAGCATGATTTTCGATTCATCACAGAATATGACATCGTCCCAATAATAATCAGGCTCAGAAATCAAGTTTGAAGCGAAGGCAAAACGTTTTTCGACATTTTCTTTTGATAGCAGTGGTTTCATTCGAGCAGCTCTGGAATTATATTTGTTGTTTATGATGGTCTTCCGAACTGTTTCGTGGGAAACGTCAACAATACATTTATCTTTTAAATCCCTAGAAATAGTTTTAGTTGAAATTTGTGGGTTCTCATACTCTTTTCTCATTATTAAGCTCCAGTCTGCTTTCATTATCAACGCGATTTAAAACACTATAAACCGTCTTAACACGAAAACATTACTGATAAATCTTGCACACTTTTCCCCATTTGCCAGTTGTAATATACATAAGTATGTAATTTATAAGAACATAAGTTAATATAAAAATGATTCTATGTTTACAAAAAAATATCACAAATTCAAAATAGACTATTGTAGCTTAACTCTACTATTTTACAATATTGCTTTAATCATTTTTTTTACTTTTAAATTGTCTTCTATAGTCAATAGTTTGTTGCTGCTTCTAGTTTTCTGTTTTCAATTTTGCTATTTGCTCCAATAAATAATCTGGAAAATACAAACAATGTTGAAATTCTAATTACACTTAATTCGCATTACACTAAATTAATATGTCATCTACTTCCTGAGAATATATAGGGATAATTTCATCAGTTTGTGTACTACAGTCGACCATTAATGGTTTAACTTGTGTACCGCAGTCTACCTTGGAAGCATCAGTTTGCGTAGAGCAATCACAATTGTTTGATAGAAATAAATTCTCCGCGGGGACATACAGATCTATGTTCTCCTTGTCATGTAAAATTAGTACAATACATCACTGAAATAAAAAAAAACCGAGTGTTATTAGTGTTATAATAATTGTCCTTCACATGCCTTGGGATCAAAAGTCTATTTGGAATCCGTAAATCCCGTGGCCTCATTACTTCTTCATGCTTTTGCAGTGATAACAAAAGTGAAGGATCAGTATCTTTTTATGACAAAATCACTTTTTTTTTTTAAATGTTTGCGACAAATTCACGCCGTTTTTGAATTTATGTCACTTGTCTTTTCGGCGGCATAAAAAACCCACTGCTTGCACATTTTACTTTGTTTTGGAAACGAGTGATACGATATCTTCTCATTTCCAGTTCTATTTTTGCTTTTATAGTTTTTAACACAACATCCATACACAGCACAACACATTTTAACACCTTTAAACTTTGTTTAATCAATTTTAAATCAAAAATCTATCGCAACCAAAATATTTTCGCCTTTGTCGTCACTGTGGTCGGACATATTGCCAAAATTTGACAGATGCGCAGTTGTTGCAGGGTTTTATTGTGCATGCGATCGTGTTGGTTTTAGGCGCATCGTATGTTTTCTTTGTTTCGTGATCGTCGTATGATTTTCGAAAGCTGTCTGTTGCATGGCGTGATCCTATAAATTAAATTTAACGAGTAATTAATGAAATTTGTTTTTTAAAAAAAAAAAAAAAAAAAACTTTTTCTTTATTTTCCATAAACGAAATATATAAAAGCAAAATTTACAATATAGGAACTCGCGAGTTGACTTCGGGCAATTGACTGGACCTGCCTAAATAACATGTGCCACCAGCAGCAGTCCACAACACGATGGCTTCGCGTGTACCGATCTCAGGTGACACTTGCATTACTTCGGTGAGCGTTAGATGATCACCCAGACGCAGCGTCGGCGAATTCCATCACGTACATTTGCATTGCTTCTTGTTGGTTGTGGGAATATGTTTTTCCGCTTGCTGATGCAATGTGTTTAGCCCTAACTATACTATATGTGAGCTGTTGGTTATCTTTGTTTGCAATGTGCCTCAGTTTGCCATCGAACAATGTTACTGTTATGTTCGTGTACCTATAGTACATTAGTTCGTTATGTAGTTTGTCGCGGATCGTCCGTAAGGTATCGTATGTCGGTTTTGCCCAAACCCACATGAATAACGATGATGTGAATCTTGATGTGGTAAAAACTTTTAACTCGGTGTCATCTTCGCTTTTTTTTAATATAAACAAAACCAATGATTGTTTTTACAGTGTGTAATAATCCTTCTTTCCGCAGGCAAAAAGCATTATGTAGAAGGAAATTATTTTCGCGTGTGACACTTTTATTAATAAATCTTTATAAAAAGGTTCGAACACTTGACAAAGACTGAAAAACTTAAATCTAATATCTTATATTTATAATTTTAAATTTTGTTGTTTGCTTAGGTGTAGACGTAGAGTCAGCAGTTATGCGCCCTAGGTTATTTGCTGTTGAAGAATTCAGATGTTTAATAATAGCGTGTTCAATGCATCCGGCGTGTACATAAATTTCGTCGAAAAGAGAATTTATTAAAAACAAATGTAATTGTTGTTGACTTATATATATGACTTTTGAGACTCCCCGCTCTGAGTTGATTGATCTCCAGCTGCGCGAGTGTTAGTCATTTGTTGTTGCGAAATGGTGATATTTGGGCCTTTTTGCATAGCGTGAGTGAAGAGATGGATAAGTAATGCGGAATCTACACCGGTGGTTTTAGCTCCTAAGCGAAAAGTGTCTATGTGAAGAGCGGTTTGGTAGTGTAGCGGCAATGTTGTGTGTTAGGTTAACTGTGTTCTCATTTACTATATGACGCCAACAATTACATCGTTTAGATACTTTCTGCGCTACAGGTCTGCTGTTTCTTCTCTTAGTTTGTGATTTTCTTCACGTACTTCAGCAACTGCTTTTTTGCACTGTACATCTCTGTGCGCAAGAAAAGATATTGCCTTATTTACCTTAACATGTTATTACTTTCAAGTTCCGAGAGTAGGATACCAAATTTCGACGTTAAAGTTTGTTCTAAATCGTCCATTTGTACAGATAAAGTTATTTTCACTTTAGTATTTTTTATTAGTCCAGGCACAGATTTTGTTTGGGAAGTTATGAAAGGCAACTTATTTGGTGCATCAACACCATATCATTTTGTCTCAGTACTTGTTGGCGATTAGTTGCACTTGACATGATGGACGAAAAGTTCGTTTCATATTTTCACTAATTATTTACAAGCTGGACTTTCAGAAAATAAATAAAAAAAGTATAATTTTAAAATACTTCAAAACACAGGTTGAATACGATTTAAGGTTTAGTACCCGGGAGAAAAAACATCTGATATAAGGAGTGAAATTAAAGTGCGTATGTTAACCCTTTTGCATCATCGCTCAAAATGCGCGATGTACTCAAAAATCCGACACGCTTAACTGATCGCCTGTCCATATTACCTTGCGTTGGCAAGACTTTTACTGTTTGTTGTAATGAAAAAGAATGTTACAGGATTACCAAAATTATTTATTTTCTTCAAACTTTTACAAAAAAATAATTTAATTCAAAAATTATAAAATTTTTAAACGATATAAGGTTGCATAAAAAAAATAAAACATTTATTTTTATGTAGTATAATAAATTTTGAAATCATCAAAATAATCATAAAGACAAAACAAAATAACTTTCTTTAAACATTTATTTTTAGAACTTTAAGAAATACATTTAATTTTTAGTAACTGCATAACAAAACAACTCGAATATAAATTAGTTATGAAAATTAACTCTTATTTTATATTTCTAATTATTTTTTTTTTAAATTCTATACGAACAAAATAATGATAAGGACAATGTCTTTTTACTTTAGTATTTGTATTTAAAATATTTTTGATTGGAAATCAAATCAAATCTTAATGTTTGATCCTTTGTTTCTAATTACATCTCAGAGACCTCATGGCATCGAATAAATCAGTAATCGTATCTGATCTATGTCAATTCTTTCTCATTCTTCCTTGATGGCCTCTTTGAGATTTTTCAAGTTATCAAACTGAAACCATTTTTAAAAACATTGCGCGACAAAACCGCCCACACGTTCTCAATAGGGTTTTAGTCAGGGCTGCAAGCGGGCCATTCCAATAGAGAAATATTTCGGGATTTTAGAAACTGCTTTGTAAACTTGGATGCATGAATAGTCGCGTTATCCTTTTGAAATATAGATTCGCTACCGAATTATTGATCCTAAGGTCAAATAAAACATCATCTAAGAGCTTAGTGTATTTTTGGCTATTCATTTTAGTTGATATAAAACATATAGGTGACTTTCTAGAGCAGCTTATAGCACTCCAAACCATTAACGTGCCTCCTCCGAAATTGCGAGCATGTCTGAGATGCCTTTCGGCCCTTTTATCATGCCAATATTTTTAGCAACCATTTTTTTTCGTTAGAAAATACCACTTTACACCACTCCTCGTCCCAAAATTGACATTTTTCAGCAAAAGTCAACCTGTTCGCTTTGTGTCGTGCTGTAAGCATCGGTTTCGGTGTGCGTTTAACATATTCAATGGTATTATCTGACTTTAAAATCTGTTGCACCCACCTTGTTGACACATTAAGCTTCAGAATGCTTACAATTTCAGAAGGACTGATGGATTTATTTACAGCAAGACGTCTTATTTAACGAATATCTCTTGGTGTTAATGTTGGTTTTCTTCCTGTACTTTGCTTAACTCCATAATTTTCGTCAAGATTCATACAAATTGCTATAACAGTTTTACTTCCTTTTAGAATAGCTCCGATTTGCCTTGTTGTTTTCCCCTGTTCTCTGTAAACAGTCACACGTCCTCGAACCTCTTCGGTCAATGGCTTTCCATGAGGCATTGTAATTGATATTTGCGAAGATCTAAAGCATTCTAATTTTTTAAAAAAATAAATAAATATTTAAGACTAACAAACCATTTTTCTGTCGAAACTCCGCTTAAACTTAATTTTTTTTAAATTATTCTTTCACTTAAGCACAACTGGCCTTATCAATATTTCGTACCACAATGAAGATCGCTCATCAGTGTAAAACAGATGTGTTAGCAAAAACACAGTTATCGCTATGATGTGATAAGACGAAGCGATAATGCTGCTGCGTTCAATGAATTAGATCTCATCAAAACAAAAGATTTCAAAAACAAAGATTTCTTTGTTCTTATCATTATTTTTGTCCTGAGATCCAAATTTGTTTGTTTCCCGTATTATTTTTTGCACTAACTTCTTATTGAAGAATAATTCAAAAACATCGCATTTGTACATACCTTCGACTTTGGTGGTTACACCACTTCATGTAATGTGGGAGTACTATTTTGCTTTTTCCACAAGAAATCTCCTGCTTCAATATTGTCAGGCTGGTTATCCTCGCTACTATCAAAGAAATCAACGTAACGTCTACATTTACGAGGTATTTGCATTTCAATGCTAGAATTCGAATCCGAATTATAATTCATTGCGATATTCTTATTTTTTTTTAATTTTATTATCAAATAAAATTGTTTCATAAAAATATTGAATTATAATTATAATATATAAGAAAAGTAATAGTTTTAAAAACAACAATTACTGTACAAGTTCTATTCTAAATAATAATTAAAATGATTTATTGTTTATTTATCACGTTTTCACTTAGATGGTCGCTCATAAACTGATAAGAAATATTGCAATATGTGGAATAGTCGGTTCTAAGAAATTAATAGAAGCCATTATTTGCGAATTATTATTGGTGATATTCTGCTCTTGGTGATAAGAGAGAGCTTTTGTTCGCGGATTATTCCGTCAAATGATGCAAAAGGGTTAAGTAACATCACGACATTGACCAATATACACTCATATCAAAGTTATTAAAAGTATGACAAGAAAAATTAAACAAAAAAATTGTCATTCATGACCTTACAAACATCATGCGACATGTAGCTGACTACAAAAAATCGGAAAATTTTGATTCGTCATACAAGTAATGATTGTGTTGTTGTGAGACATCAATCAAATATTCTCTCATACATATATGTAGGAGTTCTTTAATTTCAGAATTCAATTGAATGAAAATTAAAAAAAAAAAAAAATAACTAAATTAAAACAAAACTAAGAAAAAAAAATTACTTAAAACGAAGGAAACGACAAAATTAACTCAAATTCCCGACCGCCGACACTCGTGATTGAAAAGGAACTGGAAAAACTTGCCCCATCCCTCGCCACACACACCCTCGTTCACCACGGCGACAAAAAACTCAGTTGATTTAACATTCTGAACCATGCCCACGCTTTGGAGATCCATGATACCACGAATGCAACTCCACAATTTCCGCTGTTAAAATATTGCTTTCCTCCAATTTGGCATTCTTGCAAATCGTTATTATCTTGGGCGATTGTGCTTCTCACTGGTTTTACTTGTTTCTCTTTTCTAGATTATCTGAATCGTATTGCTAAGATAGCTTCTTCGTAACTGAAAATCGATAAAGGGATTGTTAAATCCTTTATAAATGGTCACCACACGGTAAATGAAAAAAAAAAAAAAGCGGAGCAAAAATTAAACGCGTCCTATTCACTTAGTTATAATTTTTAATGTGTCTTTTATCCACTGGGAATTTTCTGCATATCATTATTATTGGTAATGCAGTGGATTACTAATGTTTTACATTTCCCCTTTTACATATATTATATTTTACATTATCATATATTTTATTACATATAATTAATTAGTTCAGTTGTAATCTCGAACAGTAACATTGTCGTCATGAAATGTGTAACACGAGGGTGGTGGCGAATTGTTTGCATTATGCTTAGCGATCAGTAAGCGGTCTGGAATGATTTACATAATTAAGTAATGAAACGATTAAATGACTTAAATCTACTTATCTTATTTCCAGCATACCTATACATAACCCTGATCATTATATTATTACACAATTAAAAAAAAAGAAGAGTATTCAAATTCTTAATAATTTAACAATAACTATTCGCACTTGTTATATTACTCCAATTGGAATCATTTACTCGCGGAATAGCTTGCTGGCTGTCTGATCCGTCTGGCTGCAGTTTGACGACTGACTTGCTCGTGTTCTACCCTGTGTAGGCGTACGGTACTCTTGTCTCGTCTGTATCTTTGCAGAGTTTTGTTGTGCATGAGTTCGTGTTCGTTTTATGCGCATCGTATAACATATACGTATATTTGTTTCGTGATCGTCGTATGATTGTCGACAGCTGTCTGTTGCACGACGTGATCCTATATACTGTGTGTGCCGTTGGTTATCTTTGTTTGTTTAGTGTTTCAGATTTGCGTCGAAAAATGTTACTGTTATGTTCGTGTACATGGTTCGTTATGTAGTTGTTGTTTTTTTTTTTAACGAGGGCTCAAAAGCATCGAAATCCTAAAGGACAGTGTGGAACTCTAACCACACTAAAAACATGTTCTTATCGTCCGGACAGGAAGCTCCTCCTGGAACCACCGTTAGGTATTTCGTAAGAAGGATGTCCTGAGCAAAGGCTCAAAGCGGTCGTCTAATCGTCACTGCCAAGTTTTTGGAGAAGTTACACCTCGCTGGAAACGCTCACTCTGCCATTTCCGTTATATAGTTTGTCGCTCATCGCCCGTAAGGTATCGTATGTCGGTTTTGCCCAAACCCGCATTAATAACGATGATGTGAATCTTGATGTAAAAACTTTTAACTCAGTGTTATCTTCGCGTTTTTTAAATATAAACAAAACCAATGCTTGTTTTTACAATGTGTAATAATCCTTCTTTCCGCAGGCAAAAAGCATTATGTAGAAGGAAATTATTTCCGCGTGTGACACTTTTATTCATAAATCTTTATAAAAATGTTCAAACACTTGACAAAGACTGAATAACTTAGATCTAATATCTTATATTTATAATTTCAAATTTTGTTAGTTGCTCAGGTGCAGACCGATTCAGAAAATATGCGACCTGAGTTAATTGCTGTTAAAAAATTCAGATGTTTAATAAAAGTGTGTTCAATGCATCCAGCGTGTACATGAATTTCGTGGAAAAGAGAATTTGTCAAAAACAAATATATTTGGTGTTGACTTATATATTCTTTAGCTTTTGAGACTCGCCGGCCCGGAAAGTCAGTTTCTCAAATAATAAGTATGTTTTTACCAGACCTGTAACGTAATTACAAGTTCTTGTACTACTACTTGTACTTTAAAAAATTAAAATACGTGGTACTGGTTCTGGAACTTGTACTGGTACTTGAAACGAACAGCTCTGATTTTCAGTTTTCATATCGTTGCGTCGGTCGGTATTGATGGAAAGAAATCAATTTCTGATATTGTTGTTAGTTTTTAGGCGGTTAAAATTCAGAAGTAATGTGGAGTTTTTTATGTTTTATTTAATCAACTGCACGAAGATCCTAAAAAGTTTTTTAATTACTTTAGGATGGGTGTTACGAGTTTTAATGAACTTTTTGATACAATTAAGATTACTCTCCAATCCCAGGATACATTCATGAGGGAATGTATTCAACCTAAAGAAATGTTGGCTATAAAGTAAAACTATTAAAATAATACACCTGTGATGTTTTAATTTTACCATAAAAAGGAAACGATTTTTACACGATTCGGTTCCTATTCTTGTTCCTTTGCTTTTTTTTTTTTTTTTTGTTGACGTATATAATAAAAAAGACTGTCAGTTTCGTTTTTACACTGAACTGTTGTCAATAAAAATTAAAGGTGTATACACATTGCTTACAACTAAAGGTGTATGTATGTACATTGCTTACATATTAATGGTATGCGTACATTGCTTTAATGTATCTTTAACATTAAGGTGTCAAATTTATTTTATCATGATTTATTATGAACTAAATAAAAATAATAAGGGTATTCAGTTAAACTGTTAAATTTACGCACCTTTAAATGCTTTAAATGAATACCCCTCGGAAACAAGTTGCGCAAACGTCGTACACTTTTGGAAATAATAAAAGAGTCAATGTGTTAAATTCGAAATGAATTGGAAATGAAATGGAAATGAATTCACTAAAAAAAACAGTAATAGGTTTAGAAAAATCTCACCTGAAACACTTTTTTCATTCGTTTCTTCCGTTTAACTGCGGCCATAAACAATGACTATAAATAGCGTAATTTGCTTTTCATTGTTTGCCTATTAATAATTCTAATGCTTGGAGCTTTTTCTCCAATTTTTTTGTAAAACGTTTAGGCTGTGGGTTTTCATGAAAATTAAATTAAATCTTTAGCTTAAACCGGTAAGTAAATTACCTCAAATGACTCAGCATTGTCCTTGATTTCGTTCACGACCGCTCCGCTTTTCTAATGCATCAAATCGCTCCTTGATTGCATCAGTTGCAAATTTCAAGACAATATTAATAAAATTGTTATTAAAAATTTCTTCCGAATTTTAATTCGCGTCCAGCAGCTAAACGTTTGCGACAGTTCGGAAAAACTATCTCGATTCCGATTTGCTCACAGATTTTTTTGCATCACTAAAAACTTTTTCATGTACAGTTGGACTGTATTCTTCCAAAAATGTTTTAGTACTTCCCAAACACCGTACAGCGGCCTGTAAGTCCGAATCAATTGATTAAAATAATAATTGATTTTGTCGATGATCGCTTCAGCTTCATGACGAACTGTATTCTTGAAAGCAGTTGAATTCTTGATTTCGTCCAGTGCAACAATTATATTGTCAAGATTCAGTCGAAGTTATTTTATTGCAGCGATTCGACTCGACCATCGAGTTGGGCAAAGGTTTTTCGGGGCTAATGTGGAAGCTGTTGTGATGTGGCTTCTCATAACACCGGTTTTTTTTCCACCGGTTCGAAGAACTCGAAAGAAATATATAATCGTTGTAGTTCCTGGCCCTTCATGGTTCCCGATCTTCTGCACGTCACATCTTCCATGATTGAGTACTTTTGTCACTTTGTACGGTCCGAAAAATTTGGGTATCAACTTCGTACTGTTTCCAAACTGCGTTCGCTTAATTGTTACTAGCTCGTTTAGCTGATAACTTGGTAACTTTTCTTACCGAATGACCTCTTATTTTCTCCTTGGATTTTCGCAATATATTTACGGACGTCCTCTCGCATCGTTACCCTTTCCACATCCAGCTCATCTATCTGCTCTTTGTTCAGCATTTCCCGAAGGTCCGAATACTCGGCAGTACGCATCTCGAGTCCTGTAAGCATCCTTAATGGACAAAACTTTGTGCTCCTGGGTGGCGTATTATTCAGTACTTGCTGAAAACGATCAATGTGCTTGTACCAGTTTTTGGAATTATCGGCACACATTTTGGAGATCATTGGTACAATTATCCTGTGAATCCTATCCACTTGACCGTTCCCGCGTGGTACTCCCATCGCAATCAAAAGATGCCGGATGTTTTCTTCCCTACAAAACTCCTCGAATACTGTGGATGTAAAGGCTGCCCCTCTGTCCGATTTTTTCCTTCGTGGATTACCAAAAACAACAGACTGCCTTCTCAGCCGCTCTATAATGCATCCACGACGACAATTATATCATTATACCGTTTGTGCGTTGATTTCATTGACCCGACTTAGTCTATGTGGTATGTCCCTAAAGGCTTATTTTATTTGTCGATGGACGTAAATAGCCTTCCTTCTTGCAATTCTTCGACTATGCGATGATACACTTAACGCATCCTCTCACGATGTTCGTTACCATCGCAGCCAAACCGTGGATTGGTTTGCTGGTGCGCGACGTTAGTGATCTCCTGTTCCATTGGTGTAGGTATTACCATCACTTCCTTTACCGGATCTCTGTAAGGTACTCCAGCCTTAGTGAAAAAATCTTCGTACTTTTCCCTCTCACTCCCCAAATCCACCCGTCCGTTAACAGCGCTTTTCGGGTGCGATGGTTTAATGACTCCGCGATCAACAGACACGACAGCCTGCTCAGAGCGTCCATATATCTCAGCTGATCGATGTTCAATATCGCCCACCTATCTATCTATCTATCTATCCACATCTTCTAGGTGTTTTCTCTCCTCTGCGAGAAAAGAATGACGTCATCAATATAAACGTAGCAGCATTTACCTATCTCTGTTCTAATAACGTTATCTATTGCACGTTGATATACACAATAGGGCAAAAACCTTCCAAGCCTTTGATCCTCAATAAGCATACAATCGTAGGCTTGTCTAATTAACGGAATAAACCCAGCAAGATCAAAATTGTGGGCAAGGGTCTTCTTAACTGGCTTGCTACCACGACCATTTCCACATAAAGGGCCTCATTCTGCGGAGGTGTCTCCTTTGTTGAAGGTTTTTTCTTGTTTGATGCTGCGGCTGAGAGTAGATAATGTCAATTGGTCTGTGATAAGTGACTGTCCCGTTGTACTTGCATGTGGCGAGTAAAAGGAGTTCAGCATGCACCTTGCTATTTCGGAGAGAGTGCTATGAGACCTTTCCACCTGTCCATACTGTAATATGAAAGGAAGGTGTAGTGAACATAGTTAACCCAAAATAATCCCTTAGCAATGACCTTTTACTTTCCAAGGTAAAAAATTTCTCAGACCACATGTCACAGACCACAGTTTTGATATTTTTGTAAAGATTTAATATTTCTAAAAGCGGTTCTTTTATGTCAATGTCTTTATGGGAATGTTTTCCTTCTTCATTGTCATGACGAAAGCATTACAGTCGGTCACTACCTTAAACCTTAGACCTATCACGTACACCCTCCACTTCTTTAAGGATTCTATAACTGCTAGCACCTCCAGCTTGTAAGAATGGTATTTCTCTTCCACTACCGAAGTGTTCCTGGTCAACTTGTAGTTTTGTAGAATTTGCTTAAGGCTTCACTTTCCGCTTTCATAAAGTACGCATAGATTTTTCTAGACATATTATCTATGAATGTTATAAAATACATTGAGCCACTGAGTGCCCCTGTGTTGAATGGCCGACAAACATCTGAATGCACCAGCTCTAGAAATTTCGCTGATCGATGTTCTGATTCTTCAGGAAATGGCAGCGTATGTATTTTGCTGACCATACAAGTTTGGCACCTCACAATGTTGTTGTTAACAGCATTTATCCCCTTCACCATTTGCTTTGTTGAAAATTCTTGAGGACTTTTGTTGTTGAGATGACCTAATCTGTTATGACACATATCAGATCTCCACCACAAACAAACCGTCTTCTTTGTTGGCATGTTGTTTTCCGAATTTTTTCGATTCTCGAGATATGAACGCGATGATATGGGGACCATACTTGACTGGCGAACTCTAGGAGGAGACGAACAAAGGTAATATAGAGGGACCTGGTCACGTATGGGTTGGTGAATTCTTTGGACCATCGTTTTACAAAACCTAGTGCAGAATTGGCTTTAAGGATTATCCCATTCATATGCAAACGGAAGTTGAGCTCCCTATTACACAAAATGCCGAGGTCGCGAAGAGATTCAACGGAGGAGATAGGTTGGTTGTGAAGAAGTTAGAATCGGGGAGGAGATTTGAGCCGCTTATGTGAAAAGGTGATGGATTGGCATTTGGTGATATTAAGTTCCAAACAATTTTTGGGGCACCAGATCGAAAAACTGGGGGGATGGTTTAAGTGCTGAGGAGGCCTTCCTGCTGGATTAATACCATGACGCTGGTTTTGGTCTTCCCTTCGTAGCAGACCGAGTCCGATTTGTCGTGTAGATAGGCGAGAAAAGAACGAATGTTTTCATATATCTTTCTCTCTCTAAGCCTAGAGAGTGCATAGCGACTTTCTGTAGTTCCATTGGTTTGCTGGGTTAGTTTAACTGTGGGGGGAAAAAGAGATGGAGATTCGTGGTTGGATATGGAGTTGGGCCCCGGATGAGATGTTGGGTTTAGGGTACGGGAGTTAATAAAATTAGGGTACTTAGCTCCAGTTTGTAGGTCGAAGTTAGGAAATGAGTTGTTTGCTGGGATCGGTGGCGTAGAAGATTGAGAAGGGATAATATGGGTGGTTGGGGTTAAGTTGAAAGAGACGCGTTGGCGCGGGGGCTTGGGTGGAACATTGGAAATTAGCGGATTAGAGGATTGGTGTGTAAGGGCTTTGTGTCGGATAAGTGCGGAGGGGGGACTAAAATCGGGGAACATTTGGTGATATTTATCTTCCCAGGTTTAGTGGCCTTACCAGGGGAAGTGGGGAATAACCATGAATATTTGGTTGGGATGCTGATTTTGAAGCTGCAGGAACTATTCGAGTCAGCAGGGGAAATCATCTCGCACTCGCTAATGGTGATGGCATAATTTCGGTGAAAGAAATTCCGCACCCAACTAACATCAGCGTGTTGAGAAGCCCCTTCAACGTAGAATGCTGTATGGGTTCCCTCTTTCAACTTTTCGAGTCGGCTTTTCCATTCGGAGGGGGTAAATGAAGTTCCGAATTGTTTGAGCAGTTTGCGTGGGGCAGGGGCGGGCGGGATAGGCAGCGCGGTTTCGGTTTCCGTTATTAGGGCGGCGGGAGGAGTATTTGAAAATGACTCCGTGTCTACTAATTCATTATGAATTGAGACATTGTACGGGGAACTAGCTTGGAGTTGAATTTGATCGGGGATTCCATCGATTTTGTGGGAAGCCAATCTCACTTCTCCTCGCTGACGTCTATTATTTTTAAGGTTAAGTCATCGAGCGTAGAGTCTGATGGATGCGGGGTGGGATGTATTGTTTTGGAGGAGGATTGAAAAAGCAAGTCGAGATCAGTACGGAGAAGATTGATGGAGTCGTTTATTTGTGTGAGTACGTTGGATTTAAGGAGGTTGGCAAAATTTGTTTTGAGGAATGCTTTTAATCCATCCAAGTGATATTTGATCACTTCGCTCTCGTTGTCGTGATGAGATTGATGTTTGGGCAGATTGTGGATCGCCGTCAGTTGCTTTTCTATCATTCTTCCTGTGGACTTGTAAGCTTCCACATTACTGTCAATGCAGTTTACTGAGTCTTCAGTCTTCTCTATTCTGTCGAGAATAGTTCTGCTAATATGATTGTTCTCGGTTAGCATCGCATTGATAGACTCGTTATTGCATTTAATTGCAAGCAGTATTTCATTTCATATTTCAAATGATAGCATCGATACTCCGTTAAACATCGGTGCATCGGATTGACACACATTTATTTACATAAAATTTTGTATTAAATATTAATTGTATTGTTTGTTGCAGGTTTAGGTGTCGAATGTATGAATGGTGGGCTAGTTATACAAAATATACATACATATGTAATTGAATTAGATAGGTAGTCGGCATATTTAAAAATATTTGAATGTCCAAGGTTTAACCTTCCGCGGTCCAGAAACGGGTCGCTGTCAGTACAAGCTGATGGCTTGTACGCTGTCTTTAGCTGTTCAAGAAATATGCTCCAAACGTTTCGAATTGGAGCCAATTTATCTGTGCGCAATCGTTCCGAACGAGTTTGAAAATTATCGAATCGCATGAATCGAAGTAACTGCTCAAATCGAACTTGAGACATCGTGGCTCGAAATATGGATCGGTTTCGTTTGTCGAATAATTCAGTAATTGGCTCATCCCAAGATTTGCAAACGCCTGCAAAAATCAGCATACCAAATAACGCGTATAATTCTTTCTCGTCTGTATTCACTCACTTTCGAATCGGTTTGTTTGCGTTAGCTTTACATTTTAACAATATTTTATAAAATTTTTATTAAAATTTTTTTTAAATTCTGACGTTAAAACCTGGTTTTCGGAGACCCCTTAGAAAAAAGTATCTTCGCGGTGGTCAAGATAACTCATGACAGCTTTATCTGAAATCAAAAAACCGAATATTTTCTGTTAAAAGGTAAATATAGCTCGTGATTGAACGAAGCATTTAAAAAAAAAAAAAATAATAATGATAATTGATTTTTTTGGCAGAGTTGGATGAAAAAACTTACAATTTTCAGTCAAATCTACATCACATTTTGCCTTGTGAAATTTCCAAAATTTACAAGAAGAACCACAAAAAGCTATGTGCATTTTTCGTTAATTTCGAAGCAGCTTTTGATTCATTTTTCAGAGCGACACTTTAGAAGTAGCGGTGGAAGTAGTGAAAGTAGTGAAAATAGATGCTCCAAGGTGAGCCAATTGAAATTGCACGGGACTACTAGTACCTTGGAGTTTGAATCATATCCAAAGGCAAAATAAGTCAGCACCTGCAAAACAAGTTGACTGAAGCTAAATGGGCAATTTGCTTACTGTGGGTTAGATCCATTAATTATAAACACGTTAACCATAGTACAAAGCAAAAAATATTGCAAGCAACTACAGCTTCGATTTATATGGAGTATATGTGTGGGGCTACGCTTCTTACACAAGTATGTTAGATTGCCGAATAGTACGTATAATTATATGTTGCACTTAAAGGCGGATGCACCTAACTGCAAGTAACTGATCAATTTGATTCGTATCTTGATTCAGCGACATTGAATCTGATTCTTGATCACGTAACGAATGTTTATTTGCAGAGTCGATTGTCTAGAGATATCACGTTGACTATGTTTTGATTGCATTGCCTGATGAATCCGACTACAGAGTTCGACAGTACTTTTGCTGAATATCTTCATCTATTCCGGAATTGGTGAACATGCCTCTATGATCCATGTATACTACAATAGGGAGCTGAGCACTTGTGCTCACTTGAGCATCACTTCTAGCTGAGCATGATGAACACCATTTAAGAGACAATTACCAGGAGTGTCTTCCAAAGTAGCCATTAATAGCATTAAATCTGAAGTGATATTAACACTGTCATGTAGATTATCTTTGAGAGATCGGGGAAGATAGTAGTAGTGACTATTAAAATTTGCCACTGTATTGGAATTGGCTATTTGTCGTGGTACCGCTGGAGAGTTCTGCGATAAGGAATTGACATGAGCCGCAGAAGACTGATCACGCCAGTGATCTTTGGGATGGACATGGGGTCGTTCACTATCCTCAATGTCATCAATCCAATACCCAGATCCCTCTTCGTTTGAACTTGCTACATGACCTGATAAGCCTTCATCTGATTTCTTGGTACATTCCAGCAATATACTCTTCATGTGCGCTAATTTCAGCTTCAATTGATCATCAGAATAAACTTTATTACTCACATGCATTATTAGGTTTATTAACTCGACTGATGGTTTAATTCCGCAATCATCCGGACACTGTCCAACGATATCGCATGCTCGCGTGCATTTATCTAATTGATGGCGAAAGTCTATGCCGTCTTCCAACACATTTTTATATACGAAACGTTGACGCTCAATAGGAAAATCAATGCACTTCGAGGACGCTTCAAAGAATGAAGCGATTCGCTTATTTGTACATTTATTTGAATTATAAAGTTCATATACCGGTCGACCACCTCGATAGCGCTTTTGATACAGTGGCATGCTAGATTTATCAACAAACTTTATATTCTTCTCAGTAAATATATTCTTCGGCATACCTGATAGCATTTGCATGCATCCATCTAAAGAACGATGTAAACAATATTCCATCACGTCACTGTTTTCAAGTTTCAGATATAGTATTGTATTAAAATACACTAGCTCCTTTATACCGGGAATCGTATGTTGCATTACCTTCTCTAGTTGTTTTAGTCTTGGTAGAAGTGATTTGTTATAGTGCAAAAGACCAATTTTGAAGAGAAATTCATAGATATGCGGATATTGCGACTTCATTTCATCTTTGCCATAATATTCGATGAGTACTTTACGAGTCTTTTGAGCGGATGTGGAAAGATAAAGAATTCGTTGCATCATCTCCGTGGCCGTTTTGGGTATCTTCATTAAAGTTGTTATATAATTACGAACTAATGAGCTATTTACATGAATATTACTTGCTTCGTAGACAAAATGATCGATTTCATTATTTCGTCTCTTATCTGAGACTCTTGGTTTTTGTGAAAGCAATTGGAGCTCTGCCTTGCTAGTGCTACAAAACTGCCTGATGAGCACAAATGATATCTATGCACATAGTCTGGTACCGTAAACACAATATTGCTGAGCGTGCACTGTACCGAGTGTCAATTTAAGCATATATATTGAGGTTTCACTTCAAGTGTATAGATATTAGGCGGACAGTACCGTATATTGTATAGAGTCGCCGAGTTCGCTGCTCGACATCACACACTTAAAATAACCGAAAAATACACGGTTTTTAAATTCATTGCTCCACTGCGGGTTACGGCGATACATGGACTGAGTGAACATTTCTTCCGTCTAGTTTATATACTAAATCGAACGCTACAACTTTACCCATACATAGCACTTTGTAATCAAAATGTTCTCACAGCTAATTCGTAAGCCACTGATAATAGTATTCTCAGTGCTGACCCGTATAATAATTACAAGTTTTGGTGATCCAATATATTACATAAAAGGCAATATAAATAGTACACTTCTCTATGAAGACATTGTATTTAGCAATTTAACTCATAATATTACACAACCCATATTTTTAAATAATTGGAATTTTGAGAAGGAGCGGACACCGGGCAAAATCACACAATGGGAAAGCCTGCGTAAGCCAATGTTTGTACCAAGATCTCCATATTACGTGAGCAAGGATGTCCTAGATACGAGTGCCCTCGAGGTATTTACTAAGAACCATGTACGTCTTCCCAAGTCTACAAACTATAATCCAATAGGAGTAACAATTCTTCGCGCCAGCAGTCTACCCTCCTTCAAAACAAAGTCTCCCCTAATTTGGTACATGGAAACAAGTCTAGGCATTATGTCAGGAAATAAACGAATCACAGAGCTTATGATTAAATCGTTCTATCTTCGTCAGTATACCTTACAAGAGAATAAACACTTCAATAACATCCGTAACGAGCTTACAAAATCACGTCATCACCCACCCTCAATACAGAAAATCATACAAACTATACCTAATCGGTTTCGCGTAATAAAGGATAGAAACTTTGTCATTGTATATCATGTAGAGTGTCCTAGAGATAGTGTATAGATGAAAGTAATTATTCAAGGAGTACTTAGAAAAACACTACATGATATGGAGCTGAAGTGCAACTACTTCAGACTTGGGGTTAGAAACGCCTTAGAGAGATTTAACTATAAAAAAAACTTTACGTTCCTTGAAATTCCCACCGAATGGCTTACACACAATCATCCATACATACTCATCGATGAGACAATTGTTCCCGTTATAGAAATTCTAAATTTTGCCTTTACGCCTACAAATCATAACAACTACTACTATGCTGAGAGTCTCGTACATGAATGTAAACCATTCAGGAGAGATATAATTGCACACCAAGTGGAATTCCAATTTCACTTTAATCAAGATATAATTTACTGCATAAATGATGTATTTTCACATTTTACTAGTGTACTGTTTGGCTGTGATCACGACCTCTTCTACGTCCTTCTCCACGAGCCGCCAGTGATCTTTGGGATGGACATGGGGTCGTTCACTATCCTCAGTGTCATCAATACAATACCCAGATCCCTCTTCGTTTGAACTTGCTACATGACCTGATAAGCCTTCATCTGATTTCTTGGTACATTCCAGCAATATACTCTTCATGTGCGCTAATTTCAGCTTCAATTGATCATCAGAATAAACTTTATTACTCACATGCATTATTAGGTTTATTAACTCGACTGATGGTTTAATTCCGCAATCATCCGGACACTGTCCAACGATATCGCATGCTCGCGTGCATTTATCTAATTGATGGCGAAAGTCTATGCCGTCTTCCAACACATTTTTATATAAGAAACGTTGACGCTCAATAGGAAAATCAATGCACTTCGAGGACGCTTCAAAGAATGAAGCGATTCGCTTATTTGTACATTTATTTGAATTATAAAGTTCATATACCGGTCGACCACCTCGATAGCGCTTTTGATACAGTGGCATGCTAGATTTATCAACAAACTTTATATTCTTCTCAGTAAATATATTCTTCGGCATACCTGATAGCATTTGCATGCATCCATCTAAAGAACAATGTAAACAATATTCCATCACGTCACTGTTTTCAAGTTTCAGATATAGTATTGTATTAAAATACACTAGCTCCTTTATACCGGGAATCGTATGTTGCATTACCTTCTCTAGTTGTTTTAGTCTTGGTAGAAGTGATTTGTTATAGTGCAAAAGACCAATTTTGAAGAGAAATTCATAGATATGCGGATATTGCGACTTCATTTCATCTTTGCCATAATATTCGATGAGTACTTTACGAGTCTTTTGAGCGGATGTGGAAAGATAAAGAATTCGTTGCATCATCTCCGTGGCCGTTTTGGGTATCTTCATTAAAGTTGTTATATAATTACGAACTAATGAGCTATTTACATGAATATTACTTGCTTCGTAGACAAAATGATCGATTTCATTATTTCGTCTCTTATCTGAGACTCTTGGTTTTTGTGAAAGCAATTGGAGCTCTGCCTTGCTAGTGCTACAAAACTGCCTGATGAGCACAAATGATATCTATGCACATAGTCTGGTACCGTAAACACAATATTGCTGAGCGTGCACTGTACCGAGTGTCAATTTAAGCATATATATTGAGGTTTCACTTCAAGTATGTGAGGAACTGCCTGCTTTGTGTGCATAATAGTCCCATCTTTTATCTTTTAGTATATTTTTGGGCAGTATCTTGTGGGTGCTGATTTGCCACGCTGCTGTTGCTTCTCGTGATGAGGTTGACATTTTTGAGTATTCGTGTATCATTATGTGGATCAAGTATAGATATTAGGCGGACAGTACCGTATATTGTATAGAGTCGCCGAGTTCGCTGCTCGACATCACACACTTAAAATAACCGAAAAATACACGGTTTTTAAATTCATTGCTCCACTGCGGGTTACGGCGATACATGGACTGAGTGCACATTTCTTCCGTCTAGTTTATATACTAAATCGAACGCTACAACTTTACCCATACATAGCACTTTGTAATCAAAATGTTCTCACAGCTAATTCGTAAGCCACTGATAATAGTATTCTCAGTGCTGACCCGTATAATAATTACAAGTTTTGGTGATCCAATATATTACATAAAAGGCAATATAAATAGTACACTTCTCTATGAAGACATTGTATTTAGCAATTTAACTCATAATATTACACAACCCATATTTTTAAATAATTGGAATTTTGAGAAGGAGCGGACACCGGGCAAAATCACACAATGGGAAAGCCTGCGTAAGCCAATGTTTGTACCAAGATCTCCATATTACGTGAGCAAGGATGTCCTAGATACGAGTGCCCTCGAGGTATTTACTAAGAACCATGTACGTCTTCCCAAGTCTACAAACTATAATCCAATAGGAGTAACAATTCTTCGCGCCAGCAGTCTACCCTCCTTCAAAACAAAGTCTCCCCTAATTTGGTACATGGAAACAAGTCTAGGCATTATGTCAGGAAATAAACGAATCACAGAGCTTATGATTAAATCGTTCTATCTTCGTCAGTATACCTTACAAGAGAATAAACACTTCAATAACATCCGTAACGAGCTTACAAAATCACGTCATCACCCACCCTCAATACAGAAAATCATACAAACTATACCTAATCGGTTTCGCGTAATAAAGGATAGAAACTTTGTCATTGTATATCATGTAGAGTGTCCTAGAGATAGTGTATAGATGAAAGTAATTATTCAAGGAGTACTTAGAAAAACACTACATGATATGGAGCTGAAGTGCAACTACTTCAGACTTGGGGTTAGAAACGCCTTAGAGAGATTTAACTATAAAAAAAACTTTACGTTCCTTGAAATTCCCACCGAATGGCTTACACACAATCATCCATACATACTCATCGATGAGACAATTGTTCCCGTTATAGAAATTCTAAATTTTGCCTTTACGCCTACAAATCATAACAACTACTACTATGCTGAGAGTCTCGTACATGAATGTAAACCATTCAGGAGAGATATAATTGCACACCAAGTGGAATTCCAATTTCACTTTAATCAAGATATAATTTACTGCATAAATGATGTATTTTCACATTTTACTAGTGTACTGTTTGGCTGTGATCACGACCTCTTCTACGTCCTTCTCCACGAGCCGCCAGTGATCTTTGGGATGGACATGGGGTCGTTCACTATCCTCAGTGTCATCAATCCAATACCCAGATCCCTCTTCGTTTGAACTTGCTACATGACCTGATAAGCCTTCATCTGATTTCTTGGTACATTCCAGCAATATACTCTTCATGTGCGCTAATTTCAGCTTCAATTGATCATCAGAATAAACTTTATTACTCACATGCATTATTAGGTTTATTAACTCGACTGATGGTTTAATTCCGCAATCATCCGGACACTGTCCAACGATATCGCATGCTCGCGTGCATTTATCTAATTGATGGCGAAAGTCTATGCCGTCTTCCAACACATTTTTATATACGAAACGTTGACGCTCAATAGGAAAATCAATGCACTTCGAGGACGCTTCAAAGAATGAAGCGATTCGCTTATTTGTACATTTATTTGAATTATAAAGTTCATATACCGGTCGACCACCTCGATAGCGCTTTTGATACAGTGGCATGCTAGATTTATCAACAAACTTTATATTCTTCTCAGTAAATATATTCTTCGGCATACCTGATAGCATTTGCATGCATCCATCTAAAGAACGATGTAAACAATATTCCATCACGTCACTGTTTTCAAGTTTCAGATATAGTATTGTATTAAAATACACTAGCTCCTTTATACCGGGAATCGTATGTTGCATTACCTTCTCTAGTTGTTTTAGTCTTGGTAGAAGTGATTTGTTATAGTGCAAAAGACCAATTTTGAAGAGAAATTCATAGATATGCGGATATTGCGACTTCATTTCATCTTTGCCATAATATTCGATGAGTACTTTACGAGTCTTTTGAGCGGATGTGGAAAGATAAAGAATTCGTTGCATCATCTCCGTGGCCGTTTTGGGTATCTTCATTAAAGTTGTTATATAATTACGAACTAATGAGCTATTTACATGAATATTACTTGCTTCGTAGACAAAATGATCGATTTCATTATTTCGTCTCTTATCTGAGACTCTTGGTTTTTGTGAAAGCAATTGGAGCTCTGCCTTGCTAGTGCTACAAAACTGCCTGATGAGCACAAATGATATCTATGCACATAGTCTGGTACCGTAAACACAATATTGCTGAGCGTGCACTGTACCGAGTGTCAATTTAAGCATATATATTGAGGTTTCACTTCAAGTGTATAGATATTAGGCGGACAGTACCGTATATTGTATAGAGTCGCCGAGTTCGCTGCTCGACATCACACACTTAAAATAACCGAAAAATACACGGTTTTTAAATTCATTGCTCCACTGCGGGTTACGGCGATACATGGACTGAGTGAACATTTCTTCCGTCTAGTTTATATACTAAATCGAACGCTACAACTTTACCCATACATAGCACTTTGTAATCAAAATGTTCTCACAGCTAATTCGTAAGCCACTGATAATAGTATTCTCAGTGCTGACCCGTATAATAATTACAAGTTTTGGTGATCCAATATATTACATAAAAGGCAATATAAATAGTACACTTCTCTATGAAGACATTGTATTTAGCAATTTAACTCATAATATTACACAACCCATATTTTTAAATAATTGGAATTTTGAGAAGGAGCGGACACCGGGCAAAATCACACAATGGGAAAGCCTGCGTAAGCCAATGTTTGTACCAAGATCTCCATATTACGTGAGCAAGGATGTCCTAGATACGAGTGCCCTCGAGGTATTTACTAAGAACCATGTACGTCTTCCCAAGTCTACAAACTATAATCCAATAGGAGTAACAATTCTTCGCGCCAGCAGTCTACCCTCCTTCAAAACAAAGTCTCCCCTAATTTGGTACATGGAAACAAGTCTAGGCATTATGTCAGGAAATAAACGAATCACAGAGCTTATGATTAAATCGTTCTATCTTCGTCAGTATACCTTACAAGAGAATAAACACTTCAATAACATCCGTAACGAGCTTACAAAATCACGTCATCACCCACCCTCAATACAGAAAATCATACAAACTATACCTAATCGGTTTCGCGTAATAAAGGATAGAAACTTTGTCATTGTATATCATGTAGAGTGTCCTAGAGATAGTGTATAGATGAAAGTAATTATTCAAGGAGTACTTAGAAAAACACTACATGATATGGAGCTGAAGTGCAACTACTTCAGACTTGGGGTTAGAAACGCCTTAGAGAGATTTAACTATAAAAAAAACTTTACGTTCCTTGAAATTCCCACCGAATGGCTTACACACAATCATCCATACATACTCATCGATGTTCCCGTTATAGAAATTCTAAATTTTGCCTTTACGCCTACAAATCATAACAACTACTACTATGCTGAGAGTCTCGTACATGAATGTAAACCATTCAGGAGAGATATAATTGCACACCAAGTGGAATTCCAATTTCACTTTAATCAAGATATAATTTACTGCATAAATGATGTATTTTCACATTTTACTAGTGTACTGTTTGGCTGTGATCACGACCTCTTCTACGTCCTTCTCCACGAGCCGCCAGTGATCTTTGGGATGGACATGGGGTCGTTCACTATCCTCAGTGTCATCAATCCAATACCCAGATCCCTCTTCGTTTGAACTTGCTACATGACCTGATAAGCCTTCATCTGATTTCTTGGTACATTCCAGCAATATACTCTTCATGTGCGCTAATTTCAGCTTCAATTGATCATCAGAATAAACTTTATTACTCACATGCATTATTAGGTTTATTAACTCGACTGATGGTTTAATTCCGCAATCATCCGGACACTGTCCAACGATATCGCATGCTCGCGTGCATTTATCTAATTGATGGCGAAAGTCTATGCCGTCTTCCAACACATTTTTATATACGAAACGTTGTCGCTCAATAGGAAAATCAATGCACTTCGAGGACGCTTCAAAGAATGAAGCGATTCGCTTATTTGTACATTTATTTGAATTATAAAGTTCATATACCGGTCGACCACCTCGATAGCGCTTTTGATACAGTGGCATGCTAGATTTATCAACAAACTTTATATTCTTCTCAGTAAATATATTCTTCGGCATACCTGATAGCATTTGCATGCATCCATCTAAAGAACAATGTAAACAATATTCCATCACGTCACTGTTTTCAAGTTTCAGATATAGTATTGTATTAAAATACACTAGCTCCTTTATACCGGGAATCGTATGTTGCATTACCTTCTCTAGTTGTTTTAGTCTTGGTAGAAGTGATTTGTTATAGTGCAAAAGACCAATTTTGAAGAGAAATTCATAGATATGCGGATATTGCGACTTCATTTCATCTTTGCCATAATATTCGATGAGTACTTTACGAGTCTTTTGAGCGGATGTGGAAAGATAAAGAATTCGTTGCATCATCTCCGTGGCCGTTTTGGGTATCTTCATTAAAGTTGTTATATAATTACGAACTAATGAGCTATTTACATGAATATTACTTGCTTCGTAGACAAAATGATCGATTTCATTATTTCGTCTCTTATCTGAGACTCTTGGTTTTTGTGAAAGCAATTGGAGCTCTGCCTTGCTAGTGCTACAAAACTGCCTGATGAGCACAAATGATATCTATGCACATAGTCTGGTACCGTAAACACAATATTGCTGAGCGTGCACTGTACCGAGTGTCAATTTAAGCATATATATTGAGGTTTCACTTGAAGAGTATAGATATTAGGCGGACAGTACCGTATATTGTATAGAGTCGCCGAGTTCGCTGCTCGACATAACACACTTAAAATAACCGAAAAATACACGGTTTTTAAATTCATTGCTCCACTGCGGGTTACGGCGATACATGGACTGAGTGCACATTTCTTCCGTCTAGTTTATATACTAAATCGAACGCTACAACTTTACCCATACATAGCACTTTGTAATCAAAATGTTCTCACAGCTAATTCGTAAGCCACTGATAATAGTATTCTCAGTGCTGACCCGTATAATAATTAAAAGTTTTGGTGATCCAATATATTACATAAAAGGCAATATAAATAGTACACTTCTCTATGAAGACATTGTATTTAGCAATTTAACTCATAATATTACACAACCCATATTTTTAAATAATTGGAATTTTGAGAAGGAGCGGACACCGGGCAAAATCACACAATGGGAAAGCCTGCGTAAGCCAATGTTTGTACCAAGATCTCCATATTACGTGAGCAAGGATGTCCTAGATACGAGTGCCCTCGAGGTATTTACTAAGAACCATGTACGTCTTCCCAAGTCTACAAACTATAATCCAATAGGAGTAACAATTCTTCGCGCCAGCAGTCTACCCTCCTTCAAAACAAAGTCTCCCCTAATTTGGTACATGGAAACAAGTCTAGGCATTATGTCAGGAAATAAACGAATCACAGAGCTTATGATTAAATCGTTCTATCTTCGTCAGTATACTTTACAAGAGAATAAACACTTCAATAACATCCGTAACGAGCTTACAAAATCACGTCATCACCCACCCTCAATACAGAAAATCATACAAACTATACCTAATCGGTTTCGCGTAATAAAGGATAGAAACTTTGTCATTGTATATCATGTAGAGTGTCCTAGAGATAGTGTATAGATGAAAGTAATTATTCAAGGAGTACTTAGAAAAACACTACATGATATGGAGCTGAAGTGCAACTACTTCAGACTTGGGGTTAGAAACGCCTTAGAGAGATTTAACTATAAAAAAAACTTTACGTTCCTTGAAATTCCCACCGAATGGCTTACACACAATCATCCATACATACTCATCGATGAGACAATTGTTCCCGTTATAGAAATTCTAAATTTTGCCTTTACGCCTACAAATCATAACAACTACTACTATGTTGAGAGTCTCGTACATGAATGTAAACCATTCAGGAGAGATATAATTGCACATCAAGTGGAATTCCAATTTCACTTTAATCAAGATATAATTTACTGCATAAATGATGTATTTTCACATTTTACTAGTGTACTGTTTGGCTGTGATCACGACCTCTTCTACGTCCTTCTCCACGAGCCGCCAGTGATCTTTGGGATGGACATGGGGTCGTTCACTATCCTCAGTGTCATCAATCCAATACCCAGATCCCTCTTCGTTTGAACTTGCTACATGACCTGATAAGCCTTCATCTGATTTCTTGGTACATTCCAGCAATATACTCTTCATGTGCGCTAATTTCAGCTTCAATTGATCATCAGAATAAACTTTATTACTCACATGCATTATTAGGTTTATTAACTCGACTGATGGTTTAATTCCGCAATCATCCGGACACTGTCCAACGATATCGCATGCTCGCGTGCATTTATCTAATTGATGGCGAAAGTCTATGCCGTCTTCCAACACATTTTTATATACGAAACGTTGTCGCTCAATAGGAAAATCAATGCACTTCGAGGACGCTTCAAAGAATGAAGCGATTCGCTTATTTGTACATTTATTTGAATTATAAAGTTCATATACCGGTCGACCACCTCGATAGCGCTTTTGATACAGTGGCATGCTAGATTTATCAACAAACTTTATATTCTTCTCAGTAAATATATTCTTCGGCATACCTGATAGCATTTGCATGCATCCATCTAAAGAACAATGTAAACAATATTCCATCACGTCACTGTTTTCAAGTTTCAGATATAGTATTGTATTAAAATACACTAGCTCCTTTATACCGGGAATCGTATGTTGCATTACCTTCTCTAGTTGTTTTAGTCTTGGTAGAAGTGATTTGTTATAGTGCAAAAGACCAATTTTGAAGAGAAATTCATAGATATGCGGATATTGCGACTTCATTTCATCTTTGCCATAATATTCGATGAGTACTTTACGAGTCTTTTGAGCGGATGTGGAAAGATAAAGAATTCGTTGCATCATCTCCGTGGCCGTTTTGGGTATCTTCATTAAAGTTGTTATATAATTACGAACTAATGAGCTATTTACATGAATATTACTTGCTTCGTAGACAAAATGATCGATTTCATTATTTCGTCTCTTATCTGAGACTCTTGGTTTTTGTGAAAGCAATTGGAGCTCTGCCTTGCTAGTGCTACAAAACTGCCTGATGAGCACAAATGATATCTATGCACATAGTCTGGTACCGTAAACACAATATTGCTGAGCGTGCACTGTACCGAGTGTCAATTTAAGCATATATATTGAGGTTTCACTTCAAGTATGTGAGGAACTGCCTGCTTTGTGTGCATAATAGTCCCATCTTTTATCTTTTAGTATATTTTTGGGCAGTATCTTGTGGGTGCTGATTTGCCACGCTGCTGTTGCTTCTCGTGATGAGGTTGACATTTTTGAGTATTCGTGTATCATTATGTGGATCAAGTATAGATATTAGGCGGACAGTACCGTATATTGTATAGAGTCGCCGAGTTCGCTGCTCGACATCACACACTTAAAATAACCGAAAAATACACGGTTTTTAAATTCATTGCTCCACTGCGGGTTACGGCGATACATGGACTGAGTGCACATTTCTTCCGTCTAGTTTATATACTAAATCGAACGCTACAACTTTACCCATACATAGCACTTTGTAATCAAAATGTTCTCACAGCTAATTCGTAAGCCACTGATAATAGTATTCTCAGTGCTGACCCGTATAATAATTACAAGTTTTGGTGATCCAATATATTACATAAAAGGCAATATAAATAGTACACTTCTCTATGAAGACATTGTATTTAGCAATTTAACTCATAATATTACACAACCCATATTTTTAAATAATTGGAATTTTGAGAAGGAGCGGACACCGGGCAAAATCACACAATGGGAAAGCCTGCGTAAGCCAATGTTTGTACCAAGATCTCCATATTACGTGAGCAAGGATGTCCTAGATACGAGTGCCCTCGAGGTATTTACTAAGAACCATGTACGTCTTCCCAAGTCTACAAACTATAATCCAATAGGAGTAACAATTCTTCGCGCCAGCAGTCTACCCTCCTTCAAAACAAAGTCTCCCCTAATTTGGTACATGGAAACAAGTCTAGGCATTATGTCAGGAAATAAACGAATCACAGAGCTTATGATTAAATCGTTCTATCTTCGTCAGTATACCTTACAAGAGAATAAACACTTCAATAACATCCGTAACGAGCTTACAAAATCACGTCATCACCCACCCTCAATACAGAAAATCATACAAACTATACCTAATCGGTTTCGCGTAATAAAGGATAGAAACTTTGTCATTGTATATCATGTAGAGTGTCCTAGAGATAGTGTATAGATGAAAGTAATTATTCAAGGAGTACTTAGAAAAACACTACATGATATGGAGCTGAAGTGCAACTACTTCAGACTTGGGGTTAGAAACGCCTTAGAGAGATTTAACTATAAAAAAAACTTTACGTTCCTTGAAATTCCCACCGAATGGCTTACACACAATCATCCATACATACTCATCGATGAGACAATTGTTCCCGTTATAGAAATTCTAAATTTTGCCTTTACGCCTACAAATCATAACAACTACTACTATGCTGAGAGTCTCGTACATGAATGTAAACCATTCAGGAGAGATATAATTGCACACCAAGTGGAATTCCAATTTCACTTTAATCAAGATATAATTTACTGCATAAATGATGTATTTTCACATTTTACTAGTGTACTGTTTGGCTGTGATCACGACCTCTTCTACGTCCTTCTCCACGAGCCGCCAGTGATCTTTGGGATGGACATGGGGTCGTTCACTATCCTCAGTGTCATCAATCCAATACCCAGATCCCTCTTCGTTTGAACTTGCTACATGACCTGATAAGCCTTCATCTGATTTCTTGGTACATTCCAGCAATATACTCTTCATGTGCGCTAATTTCAGCTTCAATTGATCATCAGAATAAACTTTATTACTCACATGCATTATTAGGTTTATTAACTCGACTGATGGTTTAATTCCGCAATCATCCGGACACTGTCCAACGATATCGCATGCTCGCGTGCATTTATCTAATTGATGGCGAAAGTCTATGCCGTCTTCCAACACATTTTTATATACGAAACGTTGTCGCTCAATAGGAAAATCAATGCACTTCGAGGACGCTTCAAAGAATGAAGCGATTCGCTTATTTGTACATTTATTTGAATTATAAAGTTCATATACCGGTCGACCACCTCGATAGCGCTTTTGATACAGTGGCATGCTAGATTTATCAACAAACTTTATATTCTTCTCAGTAAATATATTCTTCGGCATACCTGATAGCATTTGCATGCATCCATCTAAAGAACAATGTAAACAATATTCCATCACGTCACTGTTTTCAAGTTTCAGATATAGTATTGTATTAAAATACACTAGCTCCTTTATACCGGGAATCGTATGTTGCATTACCTTCTCTAGTTGTTTTAGTCTTGGTAGAAGTGATTTGTTATAGTGCAAAAGACCAATTTTGAAGAGAAATTCATAGATATGCGGATATTGCGACTTCATTTCATCTTTGCCATAATATTCGATGAGTACTTTACGAGTCTTTTGAGCGGATGTGGAAAGATAAAGAATTCGTTGCATCATCTCCGTGGCCGTTTTGGGTATCTTCATTAAAGTTGTTATATAATTACGAACTAATGAGCTATTTACATGAATATTACTTGCTTCGTAGACAAAATGATCGATTTCATTATTTCGTCTCTTATCTGAGACTCTTGGTTTTTGTGAAAGCAATTGGAGCTCTGCCTTGCTAGTGCTACAAAACTGCCTGATGAGCACAAATGATATCTATGCACATAGTCTGGTACCGTAAACACAATATTGCTGAGCGTGCACTGTACCGAGTGTCAATTTAAGCATATATATTGAGGTTTCACTTGAAGAGTATAGATATTAGGCGGACAGTACCGTATATTGTATAGAGTCGCCGAGTTCGCTGCTCGACATAACACACTTAAAATAACCGAAAAATACACGGTTTTTAAATTCATTGCTCCACTGCGGGTTACGGCGATACATGGACTGAGTGCACATTTCTTCCGTCTAGTTTATATACTAAATCGAACGCTACAACTTTACCCATACATAGCACTTTGTAATCAAAATGTTCTCACAGCTAATTCGTAAGCCACTGATAATAGTATTCTCAGTGCTGACCCGTATAATAATTAAAAGTTTTGGTGATCCAATATATTACATAAAAGGCAATATAAATAGTACACTTCTCTATGAAGACATTGTATTTAGCAATTTAACTCATAATATTACACAACCCATATTTTTAAATAATTGGAATTTTGAGAAGGAGCGGACACCGGGCAAAATCACACAATGGGAAAGCCTGCGTAAGCCAATGTTTGTACCAAGATCTCCATATTACGTGAGCAAGGATGTCCTAGATACGAGTGCCCTCGAGGTATTTACTAAGAACCATGTACGTCTTCCCAAGTCTACAAACTATAATCCAATAGGAGTAACAATTCTTCGCGCCAGCAGTCTACCCTCCTTCAAAACAAAGTCTCCCCTAATTTGGTACATGGAAACAAGTCTAGGCATTATGTCAGGAAATAAACGAATCACAGAGCTTATGATTAAATCGTTCTATCTTCGTCAGTATACCTTACAAGAGAATAAACACTTCAATAACATCCGTAACGAGCTTACAAAATCACGTCATCACCCACCCTCAATACAGAAAATCATACAAACTATACCTAATCGGTTTCGCGTAATAAAGGATAGAAACTTTGTCATTGTATATCATGTAGAGTGTCCTAGAGATAGTGTATAGATGAAAGTAATTATTCAAGGAGTACTTAGAAAAACACTACATGATATGGAGCTGAAGTGCAACTACTTCAGACTTGGGGTTAGAAACGCCTTAGAGAGATTTAACTATAAAAAAAACTTTACGTTCCTTGAAATTCCCACCGAATGGCTTACACACAATCATCCATACATACTCATCGATGAGACAATTGTTCCCGTTATAGAAATTCTAAATTTTGCCTTTACGCCTACAAATCATAACAACTACTACTATGCTGAGAGTCTCGTACATGAATGTAAACCATTCAGGAGAGATATAATTGCACACCAAGTGGAATTCCAATTTCACTTTAATCAAGATATAATTTACTGCATAAATGATGTATTTTCACATTTTACTAGTGTACTGTTTGGCTGTGATCACGACCTCTTCTACGTCCTTCTCCACGAGCCGCCAGTGATCTTTGGGATGGACATGGGGTCGTTCACTATCCTCAGTGTCATCAATCCAATACCCAGATCCCTCTTCGTTTGAACTTGCTACATGACCTGATAAGCCTTCATCTGATTTCTTGGTACATTCCAGCAATATACTCTTCATGTGCGCTAATTTCAGCTTCAATTGATCATCAGAATAAACTTTATTACTCACATGCATTATTAGGTTTATTAACTCGACTGATGGTTTAATTCCGCAATCATCCGGACACTGTCCAACGATATCGCATGCTCGCGTGCATTTATCTAATTGATGGCGAAAGTCTATGCCGTCTTCCAACACATTTTTATATACGAAACGTTGTCGCTCAATAGGAAAATCAATGCACTTCGAGGACGCTTCAAAGAATGAAGCGATTCGCTTATTTGTACATTTATTTGAATTATAAAGTTCATATACCGGTCGACCACCTCGATAGCGCTTTTGATACAGTGGCATGCTAGATTTATCAACAAACTTTATATTCTTCTCAGTAAATATATTCTTCGGCATACCTGATAGCATTTGCATGCATCCATCTAAAGAACAATGTAAACAATATTCCATCACGTCACTGTTTTCAAGTTTCAGATATAGTATTGTATTAAAATACACTAGCTCCTTTATACCGGGAATCGTATGTTGCATTACCTTCTCTAGTTGTTTTAGTCTTGGTAGAAGTGATTTGTTATAGTGCAAAAGACCAATTTTGAAGAGAAATTCATAGATATGCGGATATTGCGACTTCATTTCATCTTTGCCATAATATTCGATGAGTACTTTACGAGTCTTTTGAGCGGATGTGGAAAGATAAAGAATTCGTTGCATCATCTCCGTGGCCGTTTTGGGTATCTTCATTAAAGTTGTTATATAATTACGAACTAATGAGCTATTTACATGAATATTACTTGCTTCGTAGACAAAATGATCGATTTCATTATTTCGTCTCTTATCTGAGACTCTTGGTTTTTGTGAAAGCAATTGGAGCTCTGCCTTGCTAGTGCTACAAAACTGCCTGATGAGCACAAATGATATCTATGCACATAGTCTGGTACCGTAAACACAATATTGCTGAGCGTGCACTGTACCGAGTGTCAATTTAAGCATATATATTGAGGTTTCACTTGAAGAGTATAGATATTAGGCGGACAGTACCGTATATTGTATAGAGTCGCCGAGTTCGCTGCTCGACATAACACACTTAAAATAACCGAAAAATACACGGTTTTTAAATTCATTGCTCCACTGCGGGTTACGGCGATACATGGACTGAGTGCACATTTCTTCCGTCTAGTTTATATACTAAATCGAACGCTACAACTTTACCCATACATAGCACTTTGTAATCAAAATGTTCTCACAGCTAATTCGTAAGCCACTGATAATAGTATTCTCAGTGCTGACCCGTATAATAATTAAAAGTTTTGGTGATCCAATATATTACATAAAAGGCAATATAAATAGTACACTTCTCTATGAAGACATTGTATTTAGCAATTTAACTCATAATATTACACAACCCATATTTTTAAATAATTGGAATTTTGAGAAGGAGCGGACACCGGGCAAAATCACACAATGGGAAAGCCTGCGTAAGCCAATGTTTGTACCAAGATCTCCATATTACGTGAGCAAGGATGTCCTAGATACGAGTGCCCTCGAGGTATTTACTAAGAACCATGTACGTCTTCCCAAGTCTACAAACTATAATCCAATAGGAGTAACAATTCTTCGCGCCAGCAGTCTACCCTCCTTCAAAACAAAGTCTCCCCTAATTTGGTACATGGAAACAAGTCTAGGCATTATGTCAGGAAATAAACGAATCACAGAGCTTATGATTAAATCGTTCTATCTTCGTCAGTATACTTTACAAGAGAATAAACACTTCAATAACATCCGTAACGAGCTTACAAAATCACGTCATCACCCACCCTCAATACAGAAAATCATACAAACTATACCTAATCGGTTTCGCGTAATAAAGGATAGAAACTTTGTCATTGTATATCATGTAGAGTGTCCTAGAGATAGTGTATAGATGAAAGTAATTATTCAAGGAGTACTTAGAAAAACACTACATGATATGGAGCTGAAGTGCAACTACTTCAGACTTGGGGTTAGAAACGCCTTAGAGAGATTTAACTATAAAAAAAACTTTACGTTCCTTGAAATTCCCACCGAATGGCTTACACACAATCATCCATACATACTCATCGATGAGACAATTGTTCCCGTTATAGAAATTCTAAATTTTGCCTTTACGCCTACAAATCATAACAACTACTACTATGTTGAGAGTCTCGTACATGAATGTAAACCATTCAGGAGAGATATAATTGCACATCAAGTGGAATTCCAATTTCACTTTAATCAAGATATAATTTACTGCATAAATGATGTATTTTCACATTTTACTAGTGTACTGTTTGGCTGTGATCACGACCTCTTCTACGTCCTTCTCCACGAGCCGCCAGTGATCTTTGGGATGGACATGGGGTCGTTCACTATCCTCAGTGTCATCAATCCAATACCCAGATCCCTCTTCGTTTGAACTTGCTACATGACCTGATAAGCCTTCATCTGATTTCTTGGTACATTCCAGCAATATACTCTTCATGTGCGCTAATTTCAGCTTCAATTGATCATCAGAATAAACTTTATTACTCACATGCATTATTAGGTTTATTAACTCGACTGATGGTTTAATTCCGCAATCATCCGGACACTGTCCAACGATATCGCATGCTCGCGTGCATTTATCTAATTGATGGCGAAAGTCTATGCCGTCTTCCAACACATTTTTATATACGAAACGTTGACGCTCAATAGGAAAATCAATGCACTTCGAGGACGCTTCAAAGAATGAAGCGATTCGCTTATTTGTACATTTATTTGAATTATAAAGTTCATATACCGGTCGACCACCTCGATAGCGCTTTTGATACAGTGGCATGCTAGATTTATCAACAAACTTTATGTTCTTCTCAGTAAATATATTCTTCGGCATACCTGATAGCATTTGCATGCATCCATCTAAAGAACGATGTAAACAATATTCCATCACGTCACTGTTTTCAAGTTTCAGATATAGTATTGTATTAAAATACACTAGCTCCTTTATACCGGGAATCGTATGTTGCTTTACCTTCTCTAGTTGTTTTAGTCTTGGTAGAAGTGATTTGTTATAGTGCAAAAGACCAATTTTGAAGAGAAATTCATAGATATGCGGATATTGCGACTTCATTTCATCTTTGCCATAATATTCGATGAGTACTTTACGAGTCTTTTGAGCGGATGTGGAAAGATAAAGAATTCGTTGCATCATCTCCGTGGCCGTTTTGGGTATCTTCATTAAAGTTGTTATATAATTACGAACTAATGAGCTATTTACATGAATATTACTGGCTTCGTAGATAAAATGATCGATTTCATTATTTCGTATCTTATCTGAGACTCTTGGTTTTTGTGAAAGCAATTGTAGCTCTGCCTTGCTAGTGCTACAAAACTGCCTGATGAGCACAAATGATATCTATGCACATAGTCTGGTACCGTAAACACAATATTGCTGAGCGTGCACTGTACCGAGTGTCAATTTAAGCATATATATTGAGGTTTCACTTGAAGAGTATAGATATTAGGCGGACAGTACCGTATATTGTATAGAGTCGCCGAGTTCGCTGCTCGACATCACACACTTAAAATAACCGAAAAATACACGGTTTTTAAATTCATTGCTCCACTGCGGGTTACGGCGATACATGGACTGAGTGCACATTTCTTCCAAACGAACAAACTTTCACAACTGCCTCAAAGCAGATAAAATATGCATAATTTTAAAAATGAGATGAAAGATGGTTTAGTTGAACAATATGCCGTACCGACCAAAACTACCTAAAATATTTTGTGCAACATCTGCAAGCAAGAGGAGATGTACTAATTTTTTTTGCCAATATATCCAGTCTTAAGTGAGTTTTACAATAGATCATATACTCTGGATGATGATGTTGCAACTGATATGTGAAATGGAGAGTAAGGCTGAGATCTTTTATACAAGTATGTACACCGTAAATACAACTTACTATAGGAAGTGCATTTTTGAAAGACTTCAAATTCATGAATACAATTAAAACTTATTTATATCATAGACAACTGCAAAATGTTGTCACCTTTTTAGCCTTTTTCACCGCAGGGCTTCTGCCTTCATTTTTCTTTAAATTGTTATAACAGGTTATAAATCGCTTCCCAATTGTTCTGTTCCTATTATCCCTGTTTTAACTATCTTTTAACTCGTACTTTGTTTTGGAAGTTGATGGTTGTTCTTTAACACTGAGATACATAGGGCTTCGCAAACAGATTGCCTAAAGACTAAAATTGTGCAGTCTTTGTGATTTTTTTATAAAACCAATATATCTGAATCCGAATTCAAAGTCAGCCTCAACGTTTTCGGAGTCCACGTCGCGACTTAGATTTCCGTAAAATAAGTTTGTATTTATTGCGAAATTTTTGCTTGCCATTTTCAATATCTGTGAAATAAAATCGAAAAAATAAAGCGACCCCTGGTGAAAAAACTAGCAAAATAACTGTGATCACCGGTATGTCACGTGGCACCCCATGCGTTTCTGTTACACCAGGTGCTATGTGATGGTACCGGTAGTCACATCCAAAAACACTCGAAAAACGATGAAAACATAAAACAAATAACATAACACTGTTTATTAACACTAACATAAACTTTTCAACCAAAGAAACGAACTTGCCACTCCAGTGAGAAAAAAAAAAAAAAATTGTATTGCGGCAGCGAACGTGCTAATTATAGGAATTATTTTGCCGATCTTTCACGGATCTAGGTGGCTGCTGAGTATTTTTGATAGGCTGGAGAGACTTACCAGTTAGTTGGGTGGCCATTGAGACAGTTAACGCATTTTGCTCTGGAAATTAGGACATTGCCCGGCCAAGTGCTCTTTGGAGCACTTAAAATACCTGTAGTTTGTAACGCATTTTGGGTAATGTACTCAAAACATTGGCATTTTTTGCGTTTCACAATTTTATCCCACCAAATCACACGACTATTAAAAATATAGTTAATCTTAACAACATCACTATGAGAGCACTCTGGCTTGAGTTTATCAAAAAAAAAAAAAAAAAATGTAATTTAGGTTAGCATCTTTTGTGTATTTGGAGTTTCGAATTTTCCAACTTTCCCAATAACTCCAGGAACACCGAACAGAAAGTCATGTTTAGAAAATATCATATATATATATATTGGTGGGATAACACCCATGAAGGTTAAAGAATGTGAATGTGATTGTGCAATACAACACAAGTCACTATAATTTTTATGACTATATTAAGGTCTAACCTAGTTAAACCAATGATCTTTCGATCTTAATTCTTACACTGCTGAGGTGCGTGTTAAATTGGATTTCTTAGGTGTCTGTTGCCACTAAAAGAAGTCACAAACTTCTCTAAAAGCGGATAAGCTGCATCGCCCACAATATGATAATCGGATGGTATTACCTCATCAATCTTGTCTTGAAGAATACTATTTCGGAAAGTCCTAGCATCGTGCAATTGACCTGGTGCTCCAACGAATATGTGAAGATTGTCCTATTATCACACACGTCTTAAACAAAATTGTTTCATCTTTGCTAACAATTTATGCTACATATTTTCGAATACCTTGCAATATATTAAAAGGTAAATTTCAATGGGGTTTCTTGTTGGTTGTCTGATTTAGATATGACATAATTCCGGGAATAGGTCCCCCACATTTCTGTTTAATAATCTTAATAATTCTAAATAATAATTTGTTGTTAATGTAAAATTCATATACATATAACAGTAAAGCACGATGAAATCACATTTTACTGCACGAATTAGATAATTTGTTTATTTTAGTAAATAAAACACACAATGTTGTATTAGATCTTAATAACGACTGACTTTAACTTCAGTTTTCTTTATGTTGAAATTACTTATTTTCAAATTTCCCATAATATGTCATATTAGGTTATCGCACTACGTTTTCGAGGGCCTTTAGACATCAAAAAGTTCCCATCAAAACCGTTATGCCGAATTGACACTTTGTGCCGTCAACAAGTTTGCTATCTTGTAATTGTGTAACTCACATATGAGTCATGTGCGCTACCACACGAATTTAATATAACAACACTTTACCCTTTATAAAATAAAAATACTTTTATTAAACTAACTTAACACATAGTACTTCTTGCTATTGCTATGAGAGGGGAATCGAAGCTGCCCTCGCTTTTCTTTACTGTCTGTATTTATACTTAATTTACATTTTGGTTAACATAATTCTAAGAACCAAAAAGTGCTTATAGACATTGAAATTGACAGAAATTGATTATTGGTAATTGAGAAAGAACAGAAAAGGTAAATTTGCTTATTTAATTGCATTTACAATGTATTGCACAAATGAATCAATTCTGTCTTCAGAGCAATATGTAACTCACGCAGTAATTTGAACTGTACTACTGCACATCTGTTTTAGGCATAATGAATTATTTTGTTTTGGAAAGATTGGAATTAACTTTTAAAGTCGAGTTATTTGTTTGCAGATAATTTTGTTATCCTTACATCATTTCATAATTTATGTATGTAGAATCTAAAATGAACGTTGTTAAAGCAAGAGAAAAAACCTCGACAATTTTTATTAAGAGTACAATAAGATCTTTATTAGTTTAATATCAAAGTATACAAATCTACAGCACTTTTTTCAACCTAATAGATCACCGTCGTTTACCATGGCTTTTCTACTACTGCTCCCTGGATTTCTAGAGCCTTCCATTTTATACTTTTGTGTTGTTACATACCCCGTTGTTACATCCAGTCCCATACCGCCACCCTTCTTAGTGGGCTATACCACGCCAATACCTTGGTTGCCCAACTAAGCAACAATCCCAGTCCAATGGCTAACCCGATCAATAACACTATCGCTAATTGCCTTGGCATACCGATGCTTATTTGAAATTGGGTACACCGATCGTCGCTCTGGTATATACACTTCTTACCATAAGTTCTACTGTGGTGCTTACTCATTGCTTGCTGTGAGGGTGTCGTTTTGATGTCGCCAATCATCATGTTATTGGATTGCTACGTATCGTTAGTCATCGTATCGTATCGATCTAAACTAAATTATTAGTTTTGTTTACCAAATCGATATCACTGGAATGCACTGTGTAAGTTAGCCATAGTACGTATTTACACGAATTGTTATACCGACGTATACCTAACGTAATGATTATGATTTCTGGCCCCCTACATGTATGTCACTTTAAATTGTGGACTGTGGTTTTGTGATGGGTCTTTGTTTACTAATTTACATATTTTATAAATAGACGAATTCGAATTATTATCATACTTAATTTGTTTCCTTTGATTTTAATATACTACGATATAGTATGTGTTCGTAAACACAATAACAATATACATTTCATTTCATATTAAAACTAATTTTAAAGGTAACAACTTAATCTAAATGTAAACAAATAAACATAACGTAAGCTTATGGTTTGTAATACGAATGTATTGTATGACACTTTAAAGTTAAAAATGGATGTAATTTCCGGAAGAACAAATTAACTCTCTTTGCTGTTGCAGCAAGCCAGTTTGTACCAAGATATGGCTTTCCATATCTAGTTCAATGCATATGCATACCCAAAATATGATGCTTGCGTTGGGATTTGGGAACTCTTTAATTTGAAATTTCAAGTGTTTATTTGCGTTCAAGCCACTTCATAGTAAATGGATGATGCATCGCGATAGGAATGAAATGTGCATAAGTCGGATGAGAGAATGATTAAGTTACGTTAATTTTGGGGTGTAGGCGTCGGATTGATGATGGTGTGTCACCTTGGGTGAATGACATATTTTATTTTTCTTAGTGTTTCAGTGATGTGACTTCCTTTGGAAATGATCATCAATCCAGTGGCAAGTATATCTATAGAAACTTCGGTGTTTATTTGACTGAATATCTGCTGTTGTGCATATACTTTTGCTTTAACAGCTGAATTTTCAAATAGACACAGGCAAAGTGGTACTAGCAATGAACTGGATAAGGAGTTTTTCGAGTCAGTCTGCTTTAATCGTTTAGGTTTGTTAGTTGCGCGTTTCAAATCGAGGTATGTTTGATATGAATTAGAATATTTGTCTTTAAATGTCTGATTAAGTTGGATGTTACTTGTTTTGACGCTTCTGAAGTTGCTTTGTAGATGCAGCATTCAACTAAAATCCCATTTTTTTTTCTGCTGAAATTCTGTACTATTAAGCTACATAAAAAAAGCAATTTACTGACAAGAGACTACATTGTAAACAATTTAAACTCGATTTCAACTTAATTGAAAAAATTTAAAAACTCAAAACTAAAAGGTTTTACAAATACGATACTTGTTCGATATTGTGAAATAGGTATACCTACATACCTGTTTCAAGACCTTAAAAAACTTTTCACCTAAAATAATGTTTTTATCATTAAAAAAACGATGTCGAACTTTGAGGTTCGTCTTCTACGTTAAACAATTTTGCCCTTTTATTTTGTGATGAGTCTTCTTCCAATTCAAAATAAACGCGTTTTGAACTACGCGGGGTATTCTCTGGTTTAAAATTTGGATCATACACAATATCGTCCGACGAAAATTTACTTTCTGTATCCATTTTATTTATTACAACGTACCTCGTTAATCACTCACATAACACTGCAACTGAGTAAACAACTTATAAAAACACTTTTTAATAAACACGAATTATTCTTTGTAACGGCTACTTATTTTGTAATGATTGTACTAATAATGTTGTTTACGAAAATGTAAATAACCAATAGTTTTTATGAATATCATTATGCCTATATTACAAATTGTTTTGTTCATTTTAATACCTTCGTTTACAGTCAACTCTCATATAAAAGCTGGAATTTTTCAAATTAATTTTTCAAGAAATATACGGTATTATCATTATTCATTCGTGCCTGATGGTTTTGTTTATTAACTAATAGATGTTTTTAGTCTGAAAATGTATATTGTAGAAGGAAATAACAGGAAATAAACAAGAAATTTATAGGTAAAGTAAAGAGAAATAAAACGTTAGTTTAAGACAAAGATTAACTACAAAATTTTATTTTCTGGCAGCTAAACATGATTTTCAACTTTAACTTCAACTGTCACCAGCTGGACAAAGCTGATCAAAGGTCGTAAGTTGCTGTAATAAGATATTAATCAATTGATATCATTTAATAATAAAAAAAAACTGTATCTAATAAATACTTAAAAAGGATACTTAAGATACTTAATAAGTACCCGACCCAACAAAGAAAACACAAATAATTTTGGAAAAAAAATTATTTATTTTTCAACATAATCGCCTTTCAGCTCCCAGCGATATTCAAAAAGTTCGATACCCTTTTTATAATAAGAACTGTCTTGCTTCTCAAAATAGCCATTAACTGCCGACATCACTTCTTCATCGTTGGAAAATCTTTGACCACTGAGCCATTTTTTCAAGTTTGGGAACAGAAAATAATCCGAGGGTGCTAAATCTGAGGAATAGGGAGCTTGAGGAGGTAGCAATTCAAATTTAAATTCATTAATTTTGGATTTGTAAGCTAGTGCATTGTCTTGATAAAACAACACTTTTTTAGCCAAATGCGGCCGTTTTTGCTTGATTTCTTCGCTCAAACAATAAGTTTGCATAATACTGGCCGTTTATAGTTTTTCCTTTTTCAAATAGTCAATGAAAAATACGCCATGACATTGCCTGCAGATTTGCGATTCCAGCAGCGCGAAGCTTGTTTCAAACCATAAAGACTGTAATCGTGTGGTACTCCTTTACTGAAGAGTACCAGCCCGTAGAAAAATGTCGATATTCTGCTGGTATATATTAAACATCTGCAATGAATGTCTTGAAACCAGCTTCAAGACATTCAATATTTTTCCGTGTACTCTATACGTTGTACCCACATCTTGAAAAATAAAATGAATGAATCACTTGATGTTTAATTGCTGTATGAGTTTTGCACCCATTTTCAACAAAACTCTCAGTGCACTGTAATCATACAGAATGGGTATTCATTAACGGGTATTCATAAAAATAGTGTACACTGAACTGGGTGCACTGAGTACACCAAATACTCAGTGTACCCAATGTCGAGACTATATACTTCTGTTGCAAAGCACGTCAACGGCGAGCTTGTTAAGCGATTCCAAACTCATGCACTCGATTTTAATAATTTTATTTAAACCTGTTCTTCTAGACTTTTACAAATTTCAATTTGATTTAAATTAGAGTTTAAAAACATAATTTTGTTAACCAAAACTGGGTCAGATCCAAGAAGAGAACGTTTTTCGGAAATTAGATTTCTAGCGGAAGAAAATATACGTTCAGAAGGAGCACTACTTGAAGGCGTAGCTAATACTTTACAACTGACTTTATACAAAAGGGGAAATTCAACTTGGTGCAATTGCCACCACTGTAAAACATTAAATTCTTCGTAAAAAATAACATTTACTTTTTCATAAGCAAGTAGTTCGTTATTGACTTTGTCATTAGAATTGACGATTTCAATTGGTTGAACAAAGTCTGCAAACAAAGAGTTACCATCTGGTATAATGATTTCCAGATCTTCATTTAACAACCGTTCAAAGACTTGAGCTTCGTTTTCAGAAATATCATTTGCATAACCTTGCATCAAATTCTTACATTCTTTCTTAATAGTATTTTTTTCGGCTTCATTAAATTGGATTAACTTATTTGTCGGGGGGAAAAGAAATAAAGCAATTTTATGATTACTTGTTAAATTTTGTAAAACAATGGAATCTAAAAAGGAACTTAATTTGGTTTTGAAACTTGTAATTATATTTAAATCTTCTAAATTGACAGTACATACTTTTTTTAATCGATGAATGTGAACGATTGTTAAATGAAGAGTTGGATACTTTTGGCCCTCTAACATCTTTGAAGATTCTTCAAAAGATCTTAGAATTGTAACTAATTTACCAATATAACTTAAATTAATGTTATTTATTTTTTGTAATTCATTTTTTTCTCTTAAAATATTTGTGATCTCGACCCAGTTTTTTCTATAGAAAATAATAAATAATAAATAGTGTTAAATCTGGTACAGACATAACTTTTTAAAGTGGTTTGAAGAGAACAATTAATACCTGATTTTTTAAAATATTTAACAAGTCTAGTACACACATTAAAAATTTCACTTATTTCAGGTATTTCCTTGATACTTTTTTCTAAAACATTATGTAATAAGTGAATAGTACAATAAATATGTTGAGAAGAACGGAAGGCAGCAATCATATTTGAACCCCTGTCCGTTACCATAATGGCTTTATCATTCAAATTACATCCGAATTCACTTAAAAGTGTTGTAATCTTTGAATGTATATTTTGGCCTGAAATATCAATGAATAATTTGGTTGCATATTAAACAATTTTAAAAATGATCACCTGTGCATGATTCACCCTTCATAGATTTCAAACCCAGAAGTCTGGAAAATAGTTTGCCTTCTTTAACGTAATGAATCGTTAACGATATGTATGCGGTTCTTAAAAAATTGTCTGTCCAAATATACGAAGTTAAGCCATATCCAACATTTTGAATACTAATTAACTCAGATTTTATAATTTTGAAATGCTTATTGTATAAATTTTGAATGTTGCGCGAAACTGTTGTAGGGTGGGGTAACAATTGGTCAATATCAACATTTTGGCCGTATTTTGCACCAATGGACAATAAAAAGTCAGCAAAATTTTTCAAACCACAATCACTTACAATATTAAACGGTCTACAGTTTTTTATTGTCCATTCTGTTACCAACAATACACTTTTTTTCTTGTCTTCATAGTCCACTACCGTTTTTTCCGTTGTCTTAACTGTATTGATTTTTTTTAAAAAGTAACATTTGTGTTTTACTAAGTTTGACGTACTTTTACAATTAAATTTGTATACCGAAACACAATTTTTACATGCCACCAAATTCTGAATTTCATCACCGTTTTCATTTTTTATAGTTCCAAAAACATCCCAAACCTTGCTATCATTTTATTATTGATTTTGAATTCGCCGCTGATAATTTTTGCCTTGATAGATGAATTATTCAACATGCCGCTTACACTGGCCATTGATACATCGGATGCATTGGTTGAATCCTACAAACATTAAACGTTAACATAAACAAACCATATTCCTAAAACAAATAAATAAACTTACTTCATTAGTTTCCATTTTCTATTTTTACTTTAAATTTGATAGCTGCTTTTATATCATATTTATTTTCACTACAATTGATAGTACCTGTACCTAACCAACCTTTATCACCAAAGCTAGAAACCAAACAGACTGTGCATGCAATTGGTTTATATACTGCACTCACTTCACTCAGTGTACCCAGTATACCCAGTGTATTTTTTACAGCTATCATTGCACTTGTTTTGACCACAACAAGCCAATTCAAGCACCCAGTCGTGGGAGCAAAAAAAAACAGTGCACTCATTTGCTATCAGGCGATCGGGTATTGCACAGTAACTGTCTCTCGCGATGTGGTACTCAATTTTGCTGTACACTTCTGTCTATTATTGCAATGAATAGAGAACACTGAACTAGTGTACCCATTAAGAGAGAGCAAATGAATGCATTCATGCAGGCCTCTAGTATATATGTATATAGTATTGTTCTACCAACAAATTCTTGGCTGATTCATTGCTCTGCTCATATATTGAATGCAGCTTTTCCCACATTTCCTTCGATGCATAAGTGAATAAGTACTTTCGCTCCACAAGAATTTACTATTAGTTTTTGTGCCCTGGCATCATATATAGCTCATTCTGCCGCATCTCTCGCGTAGTTTGCATCTTTTGTATCCGTTGAGTAGATAATCCATTGGCCAGTCCGCCATCACTCCTCGTATACCAATCCATTCAAGCGCTTCCAGTAACTTTGCATGGTTAAGCGTATCAGATGCCTTACCAAAATCCATAAACATGACCAAAATATGTATGACTTTTATTTTTATTTAAGGATTCCTTGACGCAATTCGCAAACTCTCCAAGCAATTGTCCAGTACTTTTTTTCTTCTGGAAACCGTGCTGACTTTGGTGGATAAGAGGGTGGTTTTCAATAAAGCTAATTAGTCTACTTCTAATTACATCTACTAGACACTTTTCCACGACTGGCAGTATGGATATCGGTCTATAATTGCCGATTTGACTTTTAACACCTTTGCAAATAGGAAACCACATGAAAGTGAATTCCGGATTGGAACAGGGACTAAATTGTGGTGGAGTTTAGTAAGCTACATCACTACGCACGTAAAGGGCGAGTCCGCGATGAGAAAAGAATAATGGCACTAGTTCGTAGACAGGTAGCTTCAGATCAGAGCGATCTAAAAAGTGTGGGCGGGGATCTATCTGTGTTTCACTATGTGCGAAAACTCCTGGTCTTTTTCATTTTATTTTAAATGCATTTTTATTTAATTCATTAAATAACACTTACAAGCTATACAAGAAACGCTTAAAAATTAACTTAAATAACTTAAAATTATCTTACATATTATAACTTACTGGCCCCATGCGAGCACTCTAAGTTAAACATAATACTTAATCTATGTCTTTCGACGTAACAGTACATATTTATTTAATATTGGTCAATTTAATATTAAGTAATTAAAACTAAGAAACAATGCTTGTTTAAAAAAAAAAAAGCCCACGTATAATAGCTATGTCAACCCTTAATTCTCTTGTCATAATCACAAACAAACATAGAAAACACAAACACCAACGATACTAAGTATGGCTGCGAAGTGAGAACTTTGACTTTGGTTTACCGAATCCAACAACTTGGAAAACATATTTTTTGATCTTGAAAATGGAACAAGGACGAGTTTAAAAATTACGTTATGACCCCACAAGGTGGAGTTTCGTGGCAGTACAGACACATCACATTGAATAATCAAAAAATGAACTGCTTTGACTTAGTTGGAGAAGCCGTTAGGAATGCAATTAAAAACTGTGGAGCCCGAAAATAAGGTCACTTACTGCTATAAACTTCATCAGTTTCGGCTCCGTTTTTTTTTTTTTTTTTTTTTTTTATATTATTTTTGGGACATTTTTAAATAACACCTTGATCAAAAAATTTCGGAATTTATTTAGAAAATTAAAAATACAAGTTTATTCATCTAAATCTATATTGTGCCCTTCAATGTAATCCCCATCGACTGCAACACACTTAGGACAGCGCTTGATCTAATCCTCGAAACATTTTTTTATATTCGGTTTTCGGTATGTCCATCAGTGCTTCCTCTGATTTTTCCATTACTTTTTTTCGGCTGCTGAAATGCGTTCCTCGTAGTAGTTTTTTAACTCGATTGAACAAAAAGAAGTCACAGAGAGCCAAATCAGGTGAATTCGGTGGCTGTTGGATAGTATTTGTTGCATTTTTCGTCAAAAAATTACGAATAATGGTGGCACTGTGCAACGGTGCGTTATTATAATGCTTTTGGATCTACTATTTTTTTATTTTTTTGCCTCTTTGATTCCAATAGATTCATCAATATTCTCTCCTTCTTGTCGAAGTGTATATGTAAGTTTCAAAATAAATTCCTTGCACTTGACTCCTGCATGTGGTGGGTATATTATATATTCGTAGCTATATTCGTCAGAATTTGATTCCTCTTGTTTGTTGAAGTTTGTTTTGCGTTCTTTTGCACATAAAACATATAGAAACATATTTTCTGTTGATTTTAAGTTGGACCCGCTTTTTTAAAACTCAACCTACAGTCTAAAAAGTGCTCCGGAAAAAGGATCAGAGCTGTTTCTAAAAGGATTCGTTTATTGATACGAAGGAAAAAGTTTGAAACTGAAGGGGATTTTGGTTTGCAGTGGACTGTAGATTTTCAGCTCGACTTTCTGGACGTGTACTACCCTGTTGAACATGTCCTGCTGACTGAACAGATGAAGGTTGTTAAACAGGAGTGGAGTGTAGCAAGTATGCAAGCTTTAGCAGTCTTTTCTAGATGAGTAGAAGCTAGATAGTTTCGGCAAACTTTCAGCTAATCCCTTCGAAATCCGATCGGGAATACTCATATGTAAAAAGGTCTGACACTGACGAATCAAATGCGAACCTTTGCATAGTTTGCAATTGAAATAAGTAGCTTTTGAGTGAAAAGCTTTGTGTTTATTGGCACCATGCCCTTTAGATTGTTGAACTTTCGGTCTTAACACAAATTTAAGGTCGGACACAGTTTCAAGTATTCTATACCGACTTGTTAAGAAAAGATACATTTCCTTTCATGTTGGAATATCACTTGGAATTTTAACGGATTGATCTCATAGAGATTAAGTTATTTCAGACAACCTATTTAAACATAGGTTTACCAAAATAGGATCCCACGAATCTACTGGACTTTATGAGCCTTAAGAACCGATATGCAGTCATTGATCTCCCTCTGGATATCTTTAATGCCTTTCCCAGACTCGACCGCAATTACAGGAAGATTAAAAGACATTTAATTGATTATTCACTAGAGTTCGTCTGTTTTCGTATTGTGCCGATCGCGGTCGCGTGGAGTGTTTTTTGGCTGATCTTAAACGAGCGCTAGAGAAAAGATACAGGGATCTTAATTGTAATTGTAGTGTCGAAGATTGTGTAGAGAGCGACGTCAAGATGACCTGGACGATCGTTTGGTGTAGTAAATATAATTATTATCGAAGAATTTTTTGACAATCGTAGGATTTCTTGCCGTCAATGATTGTTTCCAAAGCTCCTTTACTTGATAATTTTCGACGATCGGTGAATGGATAAACGTTGTATGTGAAATTAGATTGATTTTTGATTAATTCGCTTTCTGCAAGCTTTTTTTCACTTCGATTTCTATGTTGATTAATATTTTGCAATATTATCTGGCTCGTATGGAACAAACGATGGGGTCTGAGTATCCCCGTCTAGTTGCTCGTTGTTATAGAGGTGTTGAACCAGAAAAAAGATAGATCGAAAGAAAAAAGATATTGTTCGAAACACGTCTTAACTCGTTGAGGTCGTTAACAAGAACGCTGGAAATATTAAAAAAAATATGGATAAGTCGTTTCCGAATAAGTCGAAGATATACTATTGCAACGACATATACATTTTGAAACTAAATAAACAACATTAATTGCTACAGCTCTGTTCAGTTACATTTTGACCACAACAGGTTAAAATTCCTAAAGAAACTGTTAAAACCGCTCCAATTGGCTTTTTTTCTGACTGTGTGGTCGATTTACGAGAAATTAGCTGGTATAACTTAATTGTCCGACGAGCTTAGAGGGGAGTGCACATCAACGGTGCACGGGTGAGAGGTTAGAAATAAGTCCAGGGTGTTGGCGGTATGATCTTCCGCAACAAAGATCTCAACACACCGTCTTTCCAGTAATGTCTTCCAGAATGTCGAAGACAACAAGAATTGTGTATACTGAAATCGCCCGTAATAACGATTCCAGTATTAGGATACAGGAATACAATTCTTTGAATGGAGTCAGACAGCGCATCAAACTTGTTAAAGGTCAAATTGCTGTCCAGTTTGTGGCTTCTGTAAATAATAATAACTTGCTTAAATATATAAAATTTTAACCACATGAAAGTTAATTCCGGATTGAAACAGGGACTAAATTGTGGTGAAGTTTAGTAGGCTAAATCACTACGCACATTAAGGGCGAGTCCGCGATGAAAAAAGAATAATGGCACTAGTTCGTAGCCAAGTAGCTTCAGATCAGAGTGGTCTGAGAAGTGTCTCAGATACTAAGAAAGGCTGCGAAGTGAGAACTTTGACTTTGAAATTAAAAATACAAGTTTATTCATCTAAATCTATATTGTGCCCTTCAAAGTAATCCCCATCGACTGCAACACACTTATGTCAGCGCTTGATCTAATCCTCGAAACATTTTTTATATTCGGTATGTCCATCAGTGCTTCCTGCGATTTTTCCATTTCTTCCTCTCGGCTGCTGAAACGCGCTCTCCGCAATGGTTTTTTAACTCTATTGAACAGAAAGAAGTCATAGGGAGCCAAATCAGGTGAATTCGTTGGCTGTTGGATGGTATTTGCTGCATTTGTCCTTAAAAAATTACGAATAATGATGACACTGTGCGACGGTGCGTTATTATAATGCTTTTAGATCTACTATTTTTTTATTTTTTGCCACCTTGATTCCAATAGATTCATCAATATTTTCACCCTCCTGTCGAAGTGTATATGTAAGTTTCAAAATAAATTCCTTGCAATTGACTTCTGCATGTGGTTGAGAGATTCCATATTCGTAGTTATATTTGTCAGGATTTGATTCATCTTGATTGTTGAAGTTTTTTTTGCGTTCTTTTGCACATAAAACTTGGCCGCGTTGACTTTCTATCCGTTACTTCATACGAGTACAAAATTCGTCAATTATAGTTAAAAAGAACTCGTGGTTGCAACTATCTCTATTCTTTCATTAACTTTCTGTTAAGTAGGTTGAATATTAGTAATTTGTCTTTGCATATCGTTAACTGTACTTTTTATGAACTCTTCGGTTTCCCTTACATATTGGAACATTACGGGTCGGCAAAAATGAACTAATGATGAATAAAGCTTCCTCCATTGTCCACCATTTGAACTGCTAGGCCTCAGTTGAACAACTGATGTCTTAAACACATTACCATCCGTTTCTCATCCGGTGTATTTATTATTTCCTTGTAGACACCTTGCCAAGATGATCCATCGCAGCCCCACTGACTTTGTTATGTAAGAATTCTTGGAAGCGCAATTTATTCCCCCTCACTTTTGCTTTCCAAAAGCCGCTTTGCAATACGATCCTTTGTTGGGAACAATTTTCCAATTATTCCTTCTCGACCTATGGGCTGGGACCTATTTTGATTGAAGATGAAAGTGATGAAAACTTTTTTTAATTTCGGACACTTTTTTTTTTTGTCGGACAGTTGGTAATCACGAACTCGTTTTTATTCGAGCTGAATTTGGCTGACACCGTCAAATCAAATCTTTCTAGCCTAAATAGATGCAATTTGACGCATTCTATAATATAGAAACTAATTTTCTGTTGATATTGCCCAAAAAAGTACTACCCACAGTCTGGTGTTGAAGTTCTCGAGCATAGAGGAAAAACTATTCAATAGACTTTTGGGAGATTTTCGCGACTGTCCTGTAAGCGTAACGCAAAGTTTATCGCGGTCAGATATAGTCAACTTAATGCAAGATAAGAGTCAGACAGTCTGGCCAGTCGATAAGCTCTTTACAAAGAGATCATGGCTCTTTGAAAAACGTCTTTAGATTACACACTCGTTCAAACTGAGGAGAATACAAAACTTCCTAAAATACTGTTCAATGAAGACATTCTTTCCATCTCACATCTTACTCGCACCTGTTTCGTCATCGATATTTTTAGGCTTGATATTAAAATTGTGTCTCAGTTTCAGAAAGCTCAGGAAACTAAAATTTGCTGGTCTAAAGAACACAAGAACATTGTGCATGTGTTAGAAAAAACTATACACAAGAACGGTAGATACGACTATAGCTACATGATTTTGTGGAACCTGGTAAACTTAAAACATACTGGCGGTAGTCTAAGTCGTGAGATCAGTATTTTTGAGAAGAGTCTGCGAAATCATACTGCCGATACTATTGGTCATCTTATGGATGATCTTTACAAAAGGCAAATGTGGTGCGATAATATGCTTACACTAAAACCAGTTCGTAACTTTAAAATACATAATACTAGGTTGGAGAGCATATCAACTTTGGTTACTATCAAAGATATAGGCATGTCTAATCTTAAGCAGATGTACTATGTGGTGGTAGAGAAACTGCCAAATGATGACTTTGTCTTAATCGATGTAATATTCATTTTGCGATAATCGGTCAACTTAAATCCCGTATTTACGAGCAATAATAAAATGTTTGAAACCAACCTGCATGCTGTTGAGATTAGTATACTTGACAGTATAAGGGACCGCTACATTGTTTGGAGGCAAAAAGTTTTCTTCAACATTTGTATTTGGATAGCTAACACTATCGATATTTATTTGACAACTAATAGAGTTTAAGACAGGTATTTCGGGACAATCTGTCGTCAAAGTTGACGGGGAAGGCAAATCATCAATACCATCGTTAAGTAGATTAGCAACTGCTTGAGATAGAACATCGCTTCTCGTACTAGTCTCCGGAACTTGAATACCTATCATATCAAGTAGGTCATCGGTATTGAAGTCTTGCAATTCATTGTTATAATTGTCATCTAATTCCACATCAGGCAGTTCTCTATTCAATAATTGAAAAAGACTTGTATCATTGGTTGAAAGATTTTGCTCTTCATCATTAATCGACGAAGTAATTAACGATTCTTCTTCAACAGATGTTCTAGATCGTTTCACTTGCGGACACTCTAAATCGTCGATACATTCATCTTCTCGTAGTCGTTTATTTGCAAACGGACTTGTCACATTTGATCTGATAGAAGAAAACTCCAAAGATGATGACGACATAGATTCATAGCCAGATGATGGTGGTACTGAGCTTGAAATTGAGCTAGTACTAGATAGTGGTCGAGACTGCTCATTGCTGAAGAGATATGGCGCTGTATCAATTGTTGATATTGAGCTCATTGAATTAATACTCTGTGTTACTGGTGGTTCATTGCTGGGTTTAGCAAATTCATGGTTTGGGCTCGATGATTCACATTCACGACTTGAATTTAGGCGTTGTGTAGAACTTAATTCCTTTGGTCTGAAAAGTTTAGATTGGTAATTGATAGTGGGACTGACTGAAGCGATTGGGGCGACCTCATTAGATATTATTGCTACATGTTCTGATTGATTGATAAATCTTTCACGATGTTGTCGAAATTGGTCTTGATAGATTTCATAGCAAGAAATTAGATCTTAAAGTTAAGATATACCCATCTTATTACACTGCTTCTCTTTGTTTTTAGTGAAAATATAAGTTCACTAAAGTCATATGGATCCATATATATATATTCGTACGACGTCTATCGTGTGCATCGGGAACACGAGTAAACTTGTCAGTGAATGAGCTTAAAGTCTTCATAAAACGGTTACGACGTTGACGATTGTCACAGTGAGGATAGTAGCCCAGCCATAGTATTATCTCAGGAGTAACATGAAGAATAGGTAATTGTTGGAGATCGAAGAAAAATGCGCAATCGTAATCCGCTGGATTGAAGTTACACACCTGTACGCAAAAGTCGCGAAAATTAATGCACATGTCAGTAGCTGACGTAGGCGTGAGTTGGCTATAGTTTTTCGGTGGTGAGATAAAGTCCCTCATTATAACTTGTAGTTTTCAGCAACTTAGTTATTAAGTAAATATTATTAATAACAGAGATGTTAAAAAGCAATTAACGAAACAATGAATTAAACACACAGTGGACAATATAACATTTAAGTTAATAATACTATATATGACATTGAATGAGACACAAAAATTATTAATAACAAACAGAACTAGAGAATAGTTTAGATAAAAATTTTAGTTAAACTTGATTATAACTAAAGAGAACTTGCTTCTAACAAAGCACCAATTGTTATGCGACTAGGATCGAGGAGCCTATATTATTAATATGCCTGTAGCCTAAATTATCGGGCAATAGTATACAGCAGTCTAGAAACATTCCAACACAATATCAACGGATCGGTCACTCATGTATATGAAACATTTATAACAATATGTAGCAACCTTCCCACGAACGCTGCTGAAACACAGTATATCCCGCCTGATCGCTCAGCACAATATTTAATCGAGTACCACGCAGCTCTTCGTATATAAAAACATATACCAAATATATATCCAGAATATTTCCCCGATAAAAAAAATGCTATGATGTTTGACTGACTACTATACTGTATGGTCCCAAATCTCCTATGTACTTGTTACGATGTTGAAGAAGTGATGTCATTGCATGGGTGTTAGTAAATTAAGTGTTATCTTTTTAGAACAAAAACAACTGATCAGTGGAGTTATTCCCAGGAGTCACACTTGAAGAAAATCTCATCACACCCCCTTGTGGACGAATGCTCAGACTTGTCGCATATGAAGATATTCAGCATCCATCCCTATTCATAACTTTTTTATGGTATGATGTATCCGTGCTATTTTTTTGATCGCCTACACCATACATACTAATGGACAAATATTGTTCTAAATAGCCTGTACGTAAATGTAAAGATTTTCAGATGTATCTAGAGTCTTGGCACCCTCATACGAAGCAAAGGCTTGCAAAAGTGAGGATCATAACACTTTACGTATGTATTGAAGGGTTTAACTTCACTTCAATGCAAGGCATAGTCTACACTTATAAATGTGTTTAGCTACCAAGTATACAAATATCTTAAGGTGTATATATTAGATTTACTTTGAAACATGTATCTGAACTTGCGACTGTACGCCTCATGTTACTGAAGCATTTATTGTCCGACGAACAAAATTGCACGCGGGTCGTTGTAACGAGACACGCGCCATATTACATATGACTAAGCATAATATGAATCCGTTGCACTTATCGGACTGGTCATTGCATCCGCCGATTTTTCAGTACACTTTGCTAAAATTTAATGCGCAGTTCACCAGTTGAGTATGAACATGACTAAGGCGTAAACAAATGATTTGCATCCAAACGGAAATGCATTCCAGCAGGTTCAAATACCATTTCTAATCGCATAGATTTTTTGAAATGGCTACAAATCTTGTTACAAGACAGCTTGTATCATCGAAGGTTGATCTTCGTTGACGGGATTTATTTATAAGCTTATTCCAGTATATTCTTACCTATTTCACTCATGTCGCCTAACTTACCAAGAGAGTGCATCATTGCCCCTCTACCTGCGTGTAGGTAAACTACGCAGATGAATAATTCCAGTATCAGTATTCGAAGCTGCATTTTGAGACTTGTGCTACAGCACAGTATTACCCTCAATTTATACTGTCAGTAGAAGCACTTTCAATATAGGAGTGGTAGTAGAGGTCAAACAACCTAGATTAAAGTAAACGATACAGAGTGGAAAATAAATACACGCATATATTTTATTTAGATTTTATTTAGAGATATAAGTCACATGTATTATTAGATTACAAAAGGTTAGCACATAGTGTCAGAGGTTTTACTTGATAGTATTAGATCATCAATCATACTAATAATATCATTGCATGAGATTTCATGTTTACTATTTTCAGTTGAAATTTTTCATTTCTGCGGAAATGAAGATTACGAGATGTAACGCAGTTCTTGATCATTGACATAATTTCCTCAAGTGCTTCATCCCAATGATGTACTAGTTGTGAGTACTTGTAGTCTTGAGAGAGTTTTTTCACCATGTCAGACATGGTGCATTTCTGTCTGAAGCTACACCAGTACTTTGGTTCGGATCCATCTGCATTCGAACTCACCACAAATAGACTTAGTTGTTTACGATACTTGACCATACCGGATTTCTTGAGGGCAGCTCTTGGACGTTGTGTGGATGTTACAGCATTATCACACGTAGAGGAAGAGGAAGCTTGAACGCTTCAGAAGAGATCGATTTTCTTTGAAATTCCTGGTTTCCGATGTGTAGGCAGTGTAAGGAATATTGATGGTAAATACAGGTTCAACTTTCATGGCTGTGGGATCCGTTGAATTGTGAGCAACTGGAGAAGAACATACGGGAGATCTGATGCCCGAGGGGGGATACACTGGAGGCGGACAGTGTATTCCATAGGATGGAGCTCCAATATCAAGAATAACTCGTTCACTGCCGGTACCTTCGCTGGGTTCGTAGAATCTTTCAGAGTTGGCAGTAACAGGGACCGCTACATTGTTTGGAGGCAAAAAGTTTTCTTCAACATTTGTATTTGGATAGCTAACACTATCGATATTTATTTGACAACTAATAGAGTTTAAGACAGGTATTTCGGGACAATCTGTCGTCAAAGTTGACGGGGAAGGCAAATCATCAATACCATCGTTAAGTAGATTAGCAACTGCTTGAGATAGAACATCGCTTCTCGTACTAGTCTCCGGAACTTGAATACCTATCATATCAAGTAGGTCATCGGTATTGAAGTCTTGCAATTCATTGTTATAATTGTCATCTAATTCCACATCAGGCAGTTCTCTATTCAATAATTGAAAAAGACTTGTATCATTGGTTGAAAGATTTTGCTCTTCATCATTAATCGACGAAGTAATTAACGATTCTTCTTCAACAGATGTTCTAGATCGTTTCACTTGCGGACACTCTAAATCGTCGATACATTCATCTTCTCGTAGTCGTTTATTTGCAAACGGACTTGTCACATTTGATCTGATAGAAGAAAACTCCAAAGATGATGACGACATAGATTCATAGCCAGATGATGGTGGTACTGAGCTTGAAATTGAGCTAGTACTAGATAGTGGTCGAGACTGCTCATTGCTGAAGAGATATGGCGCTGTATCAATTGTTGATATTGAGCTCATTGAATTAATACTCTGTGTTACTGGTGGTTCATTGCTGGGTTTAGCAAATTCATGGTTTGGGCTCGATGATTCACATTCACGACTTGAATTTAGGCGTTGTGTAGAACTTAATTCCTTTGGTCTGAAAAGTTTAGATTGGTAATTGATAGTGGGACTGACTGAAGCGATTGGGGCGACCTCATTAGATATTACTGCTACATGTTTTGATTGATTGATAAATCTTTCACGATGTTGTCGAAATTGGTCTTGATAGATTTCATAGCAAGAAATCAGATCTTAAAGTTAAGATACACCCATCTTATTACACTGCTTCTCTTTGTTTTTAGTGAAAATATAAGTTCACTAAAGTCATATGGATCCATATATATATTCGTACGACGTCTATCGTGTGCATCGGGAACACGAGTAAACTTGTCAGTGAATGAGCTTAAAGTCTTCATAAAACGGTTACGACGTTGACGATTGTCACAGTGAGGATAGTAGCCCAGCCATAGTATTATCTCAGGAGTAACATGAAGAATAGGTAATTGTTGGAGATCGAAGAAAAATGCGCAATCGTAATCCGCTGGATTGAAGTTACACACCTGTACGCAAAAGTCGCGAAAATTAATGCACATGTCAGTAGCTGACGTAGGCGTGAGTTGGCTATAGTTTTTCGGTGGTGAGATAAAGTCCCTCATTATAACTTGTAGTTTTCAGCAACTTAGTTATTAAGTAAATATTATTAATAACAGAGATGTTAAAAAGCAATTAACGAAACAATGAATTAAACACACAGTGGACAATATAACATTTAAGTTAATAATACTATATATGACATTGAATGAGACACAAAAATTATTAATAACAAACAGAACTAGAGAATAGTTTAGATAAAAATTTTAGTTAAACTTGATTATAACTAAAGAGAACTTGCTTCTAACAAAGCACCAATTGTTATGCGACTAGGATCGAGGAGCCTATATTATTAATATGCCTGTAGCCTAAATTATCGGGCAATAGTATACAGCAGTCTAGAAACATTCCAACACAATATCAACGGATCGGTCACTCATGTATATGAAACATTTATAACAATATGTAGCAACATTCCCACGAACGCTGCTGAAACACAGTACCGATTAGTTTGCACATACATGCATGTTCTGATGTATATCCCGCCTGATCGCTCAGCACAATATTCAATCGAGTACCACGCAGCTCTACGTATATAAAAACATATACCAAATATATATCCAGAATATTTCCCCGATAAAAAAAATGCTATGATGTTTGACTGACTACTATACTGTATGGTCCCAAATCTCCTATGTACTTGTTACGATGTTGAAGAAGTGATGTCATTGCATGGGTGTTAGTAAATAAAGTGTTATCTTTTTAGAACAAAAACAACTGATCAGTGGAGTTATTCCCAGCAGTCACACTTGAAGAAAATCTCATCACACCCCCTTGTGGACGAATGCTCAGACTTGTCGCATATGAAGATATTCAGCATCCATCCCTATTCATAACTTTTTTATGGTATGATGTATCCGTGCTATTTTTTTGATCGCCTACACCATACATACTAATGGACAAATATTGTTCTAAATAGCCTGTACGTAAATGTAAAGATTTTCAGATGTATCTAGAGTCTTGGCACCCTCATACAATACATACGGATTATTTTCATAAATATTTATTATCAAACGAAGCAAAGGCTTGCAAAAGTGAGGATCATAACACTTTACGTATGTATTGAAGGGTTTAACTTCACTTCAATGCAAGGCATAGTCTACACTTATAAATGTGTTTAGCTACCAAGTATACAAATATCTTAAGGTGTATATATTAGATTTACTTTGAAACATGTATCTGAACTTGCGAGTGTACGCCTCATGTTACTGAAGCATTTATTGTCCGACGAACAAAATTGCACGCGGGTCGTTGTAACGAGACACGCGCCATATTACATATGACTAAGCATAATATGAATCCGTTGCACTTATCGGACTGGTCATTGCATCCGCCGATTTTTCAGTACACTTTGCTAAAATTTAATGCGCAGTTCACCAGTTGAGTATGAACATGACTAAGGCGTAAACAAATGATTTGCATCCAAACGGAAATGCATTCCAGCACGTTCAAATACCATTTCTAATCGCATACAATTTACAATTTATAATACAATCAAAAATAACACTTGTTTATTATAATGCTCTGTGGTAAACAACGTTTTTTGTTTTGCTATTCGCATTCTCGGTGTAGATATACAAAACCGAAGGTTTTCCTACATGCGAAAAAGCAACATACAATTGCCCATGTGAAGAAACTGGATACCCCAAATTCACACCGCAAACTCCTAACGATTGACCTTGAGCTTTATTGATGGTAATAGCAAAGGCCAAACGAATGGGATATTGAAGACGTTTAAATTCAAAAGGCATATCAGAAGGTATCATAGGAATGCGTGGAATGAAAATTTATTCGCCTTTGAATTTGCCAGTCAAGATAGTTGCCTCGATAACATTTGGCATCAGCTTTTTAACAGCAGGCCTCGTACCATTGCACAAACGTGGTTGATTTAAATTCCGTAACATAATGACCGTGACTCCAACTTTCAATAGAAGATTATGCGCTGGTATTCCTTACAAATCCAATGAATTCAAAAATTCAGTAGGATAATTCACTACTTCATCTAAGTTGGTAACGGTATCAACAGATTTATACGAAACCAAATCACCAGGAATTTTCGATTGAATAGCAAAATTCAATTCATTGACATCTTTTTTCTTCGCAGCTAAAATTACTCTATCGCTCAACCAAGCATGGCTCTTATAATTTTGCTCAATATGCGGAAAAACACTTTCAACTTTTCTTTGGTATAGATATAGATCTCCATAGATATGAAGATTTCAAGCAAGCATTGATTTCGTCAGTTGGAGTTGATCTAGGTATAACAGGCAATGTTTGTCTGAAATCACTAGCTAATAATATCAATGCACCACCAAAATAATGCACCATTATTTCGAATGTCTCTCAAACTTTTTTCTAACTCTTCGACAGATTTTTTGTGTGCCATGGTACATTCGTCCCAAATAATTATGTCACAACGCTGCAATAATTTTGCCGTTCCAGATGTTTTTTTGAAATATTGCAAGTTGGCGTTTTAATAACTTGAATATTCAATGGCAATTTAAGCGCAGAATAAAATAACGCAACTTTGTTTGTAGAACGCAACGTGACCAAAATTAGTGAAATCAAAAATGTTTTGCCAGTATCACCTAGTGCATCCAAAAAATAAAAACCACCTGTTCCACTATCAACAGCTCGAATGATTGTATCATATGGCACCTTTTGTTCAATTTTCAATTTCGGATGATTCTATACAACATATGCATTCAATTTGACGCAATCGTATCGCAATTTACTTTGCAACTCCAGCTCAAAAATATCATGCATAGAACGATTAGGTGATGTCAATCCGAACTGTGCTAATGCTTTATTATAAATGGCCAAACACAAATCTTCAATCATAATCAATGCATCATTGTAAATTTCTGGTGTATAGTCCAACATTGGATCAAAAGTCAATCGACGAACTCGATGCAATATATCTTCCGATAAATAGTCTCGATACTTTGTCCATAAATGCAATGGATTAGATGGAAAACACGTAGCCAAAATAATTGCAAACAAAGTCCGTATTTGATTTGGATGAGCACTTATGCGTGCATCAGCAAGAGTTTCATGCCAATGCACATCATTTTCCAACAAATTTAATTTTAGGCAAGCTTCCCGGTACGTAGCACATAATACTCCATCAACTTTTCGTAAATCAGAAAACGAATTACGTCCACGTACATTAACCAATAACAACTGCAAATAAAAACATTCATCATTGTTTGAATACACAGTATAAACACGGCCCAAAGCATCACTGGAAAACACATTCGAATAACCATCAACAGGACTTCCTTGCTTACGTCTCTGAAACTCCTTTTTTGATGCGTTCCAAGTAAAATATGTTGGTACTTTAGCATACAATAACGTTCTAGCAAAAGTATCAATTGCACACAATTTAAAAAAAGCAGTTAACGTATTTTTTTGGTGAAAGTGCTCTATCAGCAGCATTTTCAATTGTAAAGTACACATGTTGGATGTCTTTCATGTATATGAAATGAAAATATACGCCAAATTGCTTCGTTACTACTGATAAATCGTCCCATTTGATACTGAAACATGTCATCATTTCTATTCGGATCAGCAGCTCCGAACACTGCCATAACACTGCCTTTGTTGACGTTTTTGCAAATATACTTAATTGATTTAACAGGATTACAGTATTCAACGTTGATATACGCTTTGAATACCTTCGATAGCAACGGACTGTACGGTACAATCCAACGATTATCGACTTCAACATCTTGACCTCGTATTTTGATGGTAATACATCGATCATTGTCTTCAACAGATCGCCGACGATACAACGGAGAGCCATCAATTCCAGTGACTGTCTCTCTGACACTCTTGGATATGGTTAAGTACACTTTCCATTAACCATACATGGAGAATGAATGTTATATTCTGCCATGGATCATATTCTGTACAACAACATGATGTGATTTTGTCAACCAACCAAAAAAGGATATGTGCATGCGGCAAACCACGCCTTTACCATTCAACGGAGTACATCCAACATTTTACTTTACCAAAAATTTCGCTTTTCATAATGAAATTCATCAGCACCGGTTGAATTTTGTCCAGTAAACAAATTATCATTCAACTTCGTCCATTTTGGATTACAAGTGAAAGTAATAAACAAATCCGGACGGCCATAGTGACGAACATACGTCATGCCCGTGGTGTAGTGGTATATGCATAGACTCCTCAAGGAGAGGGTCGTTGGTTCGAATCCCGTGCGAGGCAATTCTGTGAAAAAGTCTTCATAGAATTTGTATGTAGTTATATGAAAATCCCGTCGGCGTCAACTCTGACATGAAGGCATAACACTGATGTTGGAATGGTTGCTGGCTGGGCTAAATGTAACGAACCAGCAACTAACACGTAATTAAGGCCCACTGGTTGAGGATGTACTAGCTCGTCCCGTCCAGTTCGACAACCACCTTTGGGGAAAATATCGAAACCTAATACACCTGAGTTTCAAACTACTACACCACCCGACCACGCCCTGGAGAAATATCCAGTAAAAGGGTATTCATATCCCCTTGGTGCGCGCGCGGTATATAAAAAAAAAAAAAAAATGCATGTGTCTCGCACTGCCTTGATATGACGATGGCAATATTATCATTTTACCCAAATCATTGACGTTTCCATCACTGTTTACTGCATCTCGCAAATGGATGTATTCTTCAGAACGAAGTTTCTTCTGATTGAACCTGATAAAATTCAACATCTCCGTTTCAATTTTGACGTACATGTCAACAACGAACTGATGAAAGAGATGGCGACAATGTAAAATGTAATTCACTTCATTTTGACGCACCATAAGTCGATATGAATAATAATTCATTGAACTAACTGTTTTATTAGTTTTAAAACCTAAAATGAAAGTCAATAAATTTTTCTTTTAAAATCTAAATATTCAAAAATTGAAAAAAATATTGAAAATCACAAAAAATATAATTACTTACCGGTAGAGGCATTTTTCATTTCAATATTCAAATGATATCCATCCTCTCCATGACTAAACAAAAGTGGATACTGTATTGCGTCGTAGCAACGATGCGTTTCACAAACTCTCACAATTGATTATTTCGACGATGTAAAACAATATCGCGTGAATTGAATTCATCACCTACAATAACTATTGCGACTTCATTGATGGTCAGTGCATTGAACCGTCCGCCATGTTGTCCTGGCGGTGTTTTATCTGCACTTATAACAATCACATAATCGTCATCAAAATCATCAATCATCAAAGTTAACATGAACTGTGTCAAGTGCAATATTTACCTTAAAAGTGGGCATAAATTGGTCTCGAAGAATGTTGCACCGAAAGAAGTCATTTGAAAAGATGAATTGTAGTTTCGAATGTTTTTCAAAAAATGATTAGATTCGGGCTCCGCAATGGCTCCGGTGGTGGATTCAATTCGGGCAATTTCACTTGACCACTTGCACAACACAATCCAAGAGTTTCATGTTTAAATTTGAATGCCTTGCAATGACTGCACAACAGTCATTAATCCAATTGAAACCACATCAAGAGAAGCATAATTCAGATTTGAATCATACGTAAGTGCACCACGCACAAATTTATTCGTTGTGCAGCTCTCACACGGGCATTACGCTGCCAATTAACTGCATTAACATCAGCTCGTTCATGATCTGTTTGAGCAGCTCTGGCTACTCTTCTAGCTGCAACTTTCCGACTTGATCGGCCCAAATTTCTACGTGGACGTACCATATTATTGTATTCAAAACGTATTATTTAGAAATCGTTTTAATTTTTTACGCAACACAAAAACGAATTTACACGATACAACGATGTGTATTGAACAAACGCAAAATAGTTTATGTCAAAGAAATACACCGGCTGAACTAACAAAAGCGAAATCAGTGAACAGTTCTGCTCACCGTAGGACTACTTTGCAACAGCACACCCACCAAGGCTCTGTTGGGATATCCGCTACAACTGTGCGACACACATTTGGGATACCGCTTCGATTTCAAATCAATTTTCTGCAGATCTCCGGCAATTTAAATAATCTAAAAGATAAGTTGAAATACACCCCCATTTTAATTTTTTTTTTTTTTCTCTTACGAGTGTTTTTTTTACTTGATTTCAACAATGAGCACCGCTCTGAAGCTCCAAAAGAATTTGCTATGGGAAATAAATTTGATTGGGAAAATTTTGGAAAGAGATCCCCGAAGGAGAGGACAAAAAATTACATCTCCAATTCATCGGCACCGACACTTACACATTTGAGGAACTCACCACGCTTCTACATCAAATAGTTTAAATTTGAGACCATTGTGTCCTATGACCGACAATCCATACGATTTCACCGCTCGTGAAATCGAGCGAGGACGACTTCTAAACTCAATCCCTCAACCTGACTAAGCGGATATCAAGAACTGACATTTACAACGATGGGACCACCTCCAGAAATTACAACAGCTATTCTGGAAGCAGTGGAAAGCTGAATATTTGACGCGTCTGCAACAGGACCCAAAGTGTCACAAATTGAGGAGCAACCCAAGATAGGAGATCTAGTCCTGATCAAGGATGATCACCTACTCCCCACAAAATGGACAGATAACCTGGTTCGGGTTGTCAGGTTGAAAACACAGAATGGAGAAATAAAACGACCGATCACAAAAATTTGTTTACTTCCGACCAACAGCACATATAAAGACGACGAATTAATTTAATCGCTTATCATCTCTTACAAAACATACACAATCCAAATCAGAATTAATAAATGTTCATAAAATATATTTATACAAAACCTTCAAAACGCCGACGGCAAGTACAACGCACAGTTTTTGTCCCGAATTTATTTAATGCACATAACAAAACACTTATATGCTTTACAATGATTGATATAGGTACAACAATAACAAATTAATAACGCAATCCACACAATCTCGCAAACAAATAAATCACAAAATCGACTCAAATAATAACAAATCCTTTTAAAAATTCTTGCAATCAGTCTCAGGGCATAGACTCCCACTCAACCGATAGAGCATATCCTTATGCGATAAAACTATCATGATCCATAACCCACATTCGAAATACCAATACCAATTTTACTTTAAATTACCTGCTCAACACACCATACCTACAATTTTCATCAATATCGCCATACCAGGAACTTCAGAGTTTGAGTAAAATCCTTTATTTCTTTTTATTTTTTATTCGACGCACAACACAACACTTACACTACACATTATGCCGATTCGGCAATCAACACAATAAACACCAATAATGAAGAAGAAGATAGCTGTGGGTGATCGACAAGGAAAGCACCAACATGAAGCTAAAGACACTTTACGAAATTAAGGGTCGAAACACATTGAGAACTATGTTCACTATGTTCATTATGTTCACTATGATAATGTAAAATATAATATATGTAAAAGGGGTAAATGTAAAACATTAGTAATCCACTGCATTACCAATAATAATGATATGCAGAAAATTCCCAATAAAAATGATGGGGATAAACCAATTACATTAAAAATGATAACCAAGTGAATGGGAAGTGTTTCATTTTTCTCTGCTCTGTTTTCCTGGTCTGTGTTTTAAATTTTTATAGAATTTAATGATCCTTTTATCAATTTTCACAAGAGTTGCCATAGTATGTAACTCGTGCTATTGGTTGTCGGAACACATGGAGTACAATGAACCAGTCTGCCAACGTTCGAGTATATGCGAGTGAAAATTTTCATCCTCCTATAATTCGCAATATCTGTAATATACACAAAAAAAAAATCTTAATCATTAAATCGAGTAAAAGATGTAGTCATGGCTATCTGTACCCTTAACATATTCTTGCTATCGAAAAATTAACATTACTACTTAAACATGGGAATAATTGATTCCGAACATACAGTAACTCACGATTTATTGAATGGGAACTGGCGATTAAAGAACAATTTGAAAAAATTATTTTTTGATCTTGAAAATGGAACAAGGCATAACTACAATGTTTTTCAAAAGGATGTTAGGACTAATATAAAAATTACGTTATAACCTCACAAGGTGAAGTTTCGTTCATCACATTGATTAATCAAAAAATGAAGTACTTACGAGATTTGATTTAGTTGGAGAAGCCGTTAGGAATGCAATTAAAAACTGTGGAGCCCGAAAATAAGGTCACTTACTGCTATAAACTTCATCAGTTTCGGCTCCGTTTTTTTTTTTTTTTTTTTTTTTTTTTTTTTTTTATTTTTGGGACATTTTTAAATAACACCTTGATCAAAAAATTTCGGAATTTATTTAGAAAATTAAAAATACAAGTTTATTCATCTAAATCTATATTGTGCCTTTCAATGTAATCCCCATCGACTGCAACACACTTAGGACAGCGCTTGATCTAATCCTCGAAACATTTTTTTATATTCGGTTTTCGGTATGTCCATCAGTGCTTCCTCCGATTTTTCCATTACTTTTTTTCGGCTGCTGAAATGCGTTCCTCGTAGTAGTTTTTTAACTCGATTAAACAAAAAGAAGTCACAGAGAACCAAATCAGGTGAATTCGGTGGCTGTTGGATAGTATTTGTTGAATTTTTCGTCAAAAAATTACGAATAATGGTGGCACTGTGCAACGGTGCGTTATTATAATGCTTTTGGATCTACTATTTTTTTATTTTTTTGCCTCTTTGATTCCAATAGATTCATCAATATTCTCTCCTTCTTGTCGAAGTGTATATGTAAGTTTCAAAATAAATTCCTTGCACTTGACTCCTGCATGTGGTGGGTATATTATATATTCGTAGCTATATTCGTCAGAATTTGATTCCTCTTGTTTGTTGAAGTTTGTTTTGCGTTCTTTTGCACATAAAACATATAGAAACATATTTTCTGTTGATTTTAAGTTGGACCCGCTTTTTTAAAACTCAACCTACAGTCTAAAAAGTGCTCCGGAAAAAGGATCAGAGCTGTTTCTAAAAGGATTCGTTTATTGATACGAAGGAAAAAGTTTGAAACTGAAGAGGATTTTGGTTTGCAGTGGACTGTAGATTTTCAGCTCGACTTTCTGGACGTGTACTACCCTGTTGAACATGTCCTGCTGACTGAACAGATGAAGGTTGTTAAACAGGAGTGGAGTGTAGCAAGTATGCAAGCTTTAGCAGTCTTTTCTAGATGAGTAGAAGCTAGACAGTTTCGGCAAACTTTCAGCTAATCCCTTCGAAATCCGATCGGGAATACTCATATGTAAAAAGGTCTGACACTGACGAATCAAATGCGAACCTTTGCATAGTTTGCAATTGAAATAAGTAGCTTTTGAGTGAAAAGCTTTGTGTTTATTGGCACCATGCCCTTTAGATTGTTGAACTTTCGGTCTTAACACAAATTTAAGGTCGGACACAGTTTCAAGTATTCTATACCGACTTGTTAAGAAAAGATACATTTCCTTTCATGTTGGAATATCACTTGGAATTTTAACGGATTGATCTCATAGAGATTAAGTTATTTCAGACAACATATTTAAACATAGGTTTACCAAAATAGGATCCCACGAGTCTACTGGACTTTATGAGCCTTAAGAACCGATATACAGTCATTGATCTACCTCTGGATATCTTTAATGCCTTTCCCAGACTCGACCGCAATTACAGGAAGATTAAAAGACATTTAATTGATTATTCACTAGAGTTCGTCTGTTTTCGTATTGTGCCGATCGCGGTCGCGTGGAGTGTTTTTTGGCTGATCTTAAACGAGCGCTAGAGGAAAGATACAGGGATCTTAATTGTAATTGTAGTGTCGAAGATTGTGTAGAGAGCGACGTCAAGATGACCTGGACGATCGTTTGGTGTAGTAAATATAATTATTAACGAAGAATTTGTTGACAATCGTAGGATTTCTTGCCGTCAATGATTGTTTCCAAAGCTCCTTTGCTTGATAATTTTCGACGATCGGTGAATGGATAAACGTTGTATGTGAAATTAGATTGATTTTTGATTAATTCGCTTTTTGCAAGCTTTTTTTCACTTCGATTTCTATGTTGATTAATATTTTGCAATATTATCTGGCTCGTATGGAACAAACGATGGGGTCTGAGTATCCCCGGCTAGTTGCTCGTTGTTATAGAGGTGTTGAACCAGAAAAAAGATAGATCGAGTTGATATCTCGTAACGTTTTTATTGTTCGAAACACGTCTTAACTCGTTGAGGTCGTTAACAAGAACGCTGGAAATATTAAAAAAAATATGGATAAGTCGTTTCCGAATAAGTCGAAGATATACTATTGCAACGACATATACATTTTGAAACTAAATAAACAACATTAATTGCTACAGCTCTGTTCAGTTACATTTTGACCACAACAGGTTAAAATTCCTAAAGAAACTGTTAAAACCGCTCCAATTGGCTTTTTTTCTGACTGTGTGGTCGATTTACGAGAAATTAGCTGGTATAACTTAATTGTCCGACGAGCTTAGAGGGGAGTGCACATCAACGGTGCACGGGTGAGAGGTTAGAAATAAGTCCAGGGTGTTGGCGGTATGATCTTCCGCAACAAAGATCTCAACACACCGTCTTTCCAGTAATGTCTGTCCAGAATGTCGAAGACAACAAGAATTGTGTATACTGAAATCGCCCGTAATAACGATTCCAGTATTAGGATACAGGAATACAATTCTTTGAATGGAGTCAGACAGCGCATCAAACTTGTTAAAGGTCAAATTGCTGTCCAGTTTGTGGCTTCTGTAAATAATAATAACTTGCTTAAATATATAAAATTTTAACCACATGAAAGTTAATTCCGGATTGAAACAGGGACTAAATTGTGGTGAAGTTTAGTAGGCTAAATCACTACGCACATAAAGGGCGAGTCTGCGATGAAAAAAGAATAATGGCACTAGTTCGTAGCCAGTTAGCTTCAGATCAGAGTGGTCTGGGAAGTGTCTCAGATACTAAGAAAGGCTGCGAAGTGAGAACTATGACTTTGAAATTAAAAATACAAGTTTATTCATCTAAATCTATATTGTGCCCTTCAAAGTAATCCCCATCGACTGCAACACACTTATGTCAGCGCTTGATCTAATCCTCGAAACATTTTTTATATTCGGTATATCCATCAGTACTTCCTGCGATTTTTCCATTTCTTCCTCTCGGCTGCTGAAACGCGCTCTCCGTAGTGGTTTTTTAACTCGATTGAACAGAAAGAAGTCATAGGGAGCTAAATCAGGTGAATTTGTTGGCTGTTGGATAGTATTTGTCGTTAAAAAATTACGAATAATGATGACACTGTGCGACGGTGCGTTATTATAATGCTTTTAGATCTACTATTTTCTTATTTTTTGCCTCCTTGATTCCAATAGATTCATCAATATTTTCACCCTCTTGTCGAAGTGTATATGTAAGTTTCAAAATAAATTCCTTGCACTTGACTCCTGCATGTAGTGGAGAGATTCCATATTCGTAGTTATATTTGTCGGGATTTGATTCATCTTGATTGTTGAAGTTTTTTTGTGTTCTTTTGCACATAAAACTTGGACGCGTTGACTTTCTATCCGTTACTTCATACGAGTACAAAATCCGTCAATTTTAGTTAAAAAGAACTCGTGGTTGCAACTATCTCTATTCTGTCATTAACTTTCTGTTCAGTAGGTTGAATATTAGTAATTTGTCTTTGCATATCGTTAACTGTACTTTTTATGAACTCTTCAGTTTCCCTTACATATTGGAACATTACGGGTCGGCAAAAATGAACTAATGATGAATAAGGCTTCCTCCAATGTCCACCATTTGAACTGCTAGGCCTCAGTTGAACAACTGATGTCTTAAACACATTACCATCCGTTTCTCATCCGGTGTATTTATTATTTCCTTGTAGACACCTTGCCAAGATGATCCAACGCAGCCCCACTGATTTTGTTATGTAAGAATTCTTGGAAGCGCAATTTGTTCCCCCTCACTTTTGCTTTCCAAAAGCCGCCTTGCAATACGATCCTTTGTTGGGAACAATTTTCTAATTATTCCTTCTCGACCTATGGGCTGGGACCTATTTTGATTGAAGATGAAAGTGATGAAAATTTTTTTTAATTTCGGACAGTTGGTAATCACGAACTCGTTTTTATTCGAGCTGAATTTGGCTGACACCGTCAAATCAAATCTTTCTAGCCTAAATAGATGCAATTTGACGCACCTGAGTTTTTAGGTATATGTATAGTTACAAATATATAGAAACTAATTTTCTGTTGATTTTAAGTCGGACCCTTTCAGACCTTTTTTTAAAACTCAACCTACAGTCTAAAAAGTGATCCGGAAATATTATTATAAAAAATTATAAAAAAAAACTGCGTTCAAGTTTGATTTCACAAAGGAACAAAGCTGTTGCTAAAAGGATTCGTTTATTGTTTGAAACTGAAGAGGATTTTGGTTTGCAGTGGAGTGTAGATTTTCAGCTCGACTTTCTGGACGTGTACTATCCTGTTGAACATGTCCTGCTGACTGAACAGATGGAGATTGTTGAACAGGAGTGGAGTGTATCAAGTATGCAAGCTTTAGCAGTCTTTTTCTAGATGAGTAGAAGATAGACAGTTTCGGCAAACTTTCAGCAAATCCCTTCGAAATCCGATCGGGAATACTCATATGTAAAAAGGTCTGACACTGACGAATCAAATGCGAACTTTTACATAGTTTGCAATTTAAATTAGTAGCTTTTGAGTGAAAAGCTTTGTGTTTATTGGCACAATGCCCTTTAGATTGTTGAACTTTCGGTCTTAACACAAATTTAAGGTCGAACACAGTTTTAAGTATTCTTTACCGACTTGTTAAGAAAAGATACATTTCCTCCCATGTTTGAATATCACTTGGGTTTTTAACGGATTGCTCCCATAGAGATTAAATTATTTCAGACAACCTATTTGAACATAGGTTTACCAAAATAGGATCCCACGAATCTACTGGACTTTATGGGCCTTAAGATCCCATATGCAGTCATTGATCTCCCTCTGGATATCTTTAATGCCTTTCCCAGACTCAACCGAAATTACAGGTAGATTAAAAGACTTCAATTGGTTATTCACAAGAGTTCGTCTGTTTTCGTATTCTTAAAGAAGCTGTTAAAACTGCTCCAATTGGCTTTTTCTCTGAGTGTGTGGTCGATTTACGAGAAATATAGCTGGTATAACTTAATGATCCTACGAGAGGGGGAGTGCACATCAACGGTGCACGGGTGAGAGGTTAGAAACAAGTCCAGGGTGTTGGCGGTATGACTGTCAACGTCTGGTATTCGCGTGGGCTCTTTTACAAGCCGTGTCAAGTTAATTTCCGCTACGAAGATCTCAACACACCGTCTTTCGGGTAATGTCTGTCCAGAATGTCGTCGACACCCAGAATTGTGTATATTGAAATCGCCAGTAATAACGATTCCAGTATTAAGATACAGGGATACAATTCTTTGGATGGAGTCAGACAGCGCATCAAACTTGTTAAAGGTCGAATTGCTGTTCAGTTTGTGGCTTCTGTAAATAAAGCAATAGTGAATAACTTGCTTAAGGACATACAATTTTAACCACATGAAAGTGAATTCCGGATTGGAACAAGGACTAAATTGTGGTGGAGTTTAGTAGGCTACATCACTACGCACGTAAATGGCGAGTCCGCGATGAGAAAAGAATAATGGCACTAGTTCGTAGCCAGGTAGCTTCAGATCAGAGTAATCTGAGAAGTGTGGGCGGGTATTTATCTGTGTTTCACTAAGTGAAAAAACTGCTGGTCTGTACAGACATGGACGTACGTAGGAAAGTGATTGATTTTTAGCCCGCTTATAATAGCTATGTCAACCCTTAATTCCCTTGTCATAATCACAAACAAACATAGAAACCACAAACACCAACGATACGAAGCATGGCTGCGAAGTGAGAACTTTGACCTTGGTTAACCGAATCAATTTGCTGTAGGTGTTATGCCCTTACAACAATATGAAACTGTGCACCAACAAAATTCACACTGACAACCCACTCTCCGTCGGTTGTTACGTACACTCAGTATTTATATGAAGTTTGTGGCCTATCTTTTAACCTTTGACTTCTTCTGACTTCAGTTTCCTTTTCATTTAATTGCATACTAGGCAATTTTCCACCAGCAATTACATTTGAATCGGTATTCTCGCAAGCCGTTATATCAATAGGCTGTTTATCCGACATTAAGCTATCAGATTTTACTTCAGTACTCTCATTCAGAAAAATCAACTCAACTCTTTCCAAATCCGAATTCGAAAAAGATTTTAAACCATCCATGCTATCATTCTGGATATTTTCTACCTGTTCCATACTATCATTCTGAAACTTTGAGTCATTCACCATAGTCCTAAAATTTTCCATATTCGTCTCATCCATAATAACATCTCTTGTTACCAAGAATTTCCTTGAATCTAAATCCCATAGCTAATAGCCATTTGGATCACAGTCAACTAGTATACCTTTCAATGACTTCTCAACGAATTTTCGTTTAATTGTTTTATTATTTACGTATACTGTTGAACCAAATTTTTTTAAATGTTTTAAGTTAGGCTATCTGTTGTGCCACATTTCGAATGGAATTTTTTTTGTCTCGTAACGTTTACTTGGAGTAAACCGATAACCATTGGTCTGACCGTATCTGTTATAATTCTTATCATCCTTTCGGATACTCCATTTAATTGTGGGGTATGTGGAACTGTCAAATGGTAGCTTATGCCTTTCTCAACACAATAATCGCGCATCTTATTAAATAAATACTCTCTGAGTGAGCTACACTTTTTGTGATAAAATCTTTGAAAATAGAAAACAAAATAATAATAATAAATAAGTTACTGATCTATAAACACTACATAATAATTCTTCCCATCAATACTAGAAGGTGTTATCGGACCACAAACATCGGAATGAATTATAATTAAATACCTCTTGATATGTTCCTTATTTTTAAATTTCTGAAATGGGAGTCTAGCTTGTTTACCATTTATACAAGCTTCACATATGGTAATCCATTATCTAGTTGCACATCTCTTAAAATATCTATATCTTCAGACACATTATTTCGCAAAATTTCTAAAAATATTCTTTGCTAATGTGTCCCAATCTTTCATGCCATAATCGATAATTTTTATTTATTTTAGATTCAGTTGCAAATACTTTATGGTCTATTTTCAATTTACCATAACAATAGGTACAATAGGTATTTACACTTCCCTACAAAAATTCCTTGTTCGCTCTAAGAATTAAATTCAATGGTCATACCAACATCCTGCATCTTTGATACAGATAGCAAATTGTGTGGAATATCTTTGCAGAACAGTACTCGTACATTCTCCAGGGTAATGTTGTCACTTAGATTGCTGCTGAGTATAAATGTACTTTTCACAATCTCAATAGTTGGTTCTAGGGTAATATAATTCGCAAACAAATTTATATTATTTATCATATGATCGGAGGCTCCCGAGTCTAATATACGATGGCGTAACCTGACCAAGACATGGCGGTAGTTGTTTGAAAGTATCACTGTATTGGAAAGAACGCAGTCTATAAAGCAAATGTTTCAAGTTTTAAAACGCCACGTTGTTTAGTATTTAAAAATGGAGAAAATTGATCATCATTATGTGATACAACTTTTATTTGAAAGGCTTCAGCCCAACCAATATAAAAGCTGAACTGGATTCTACTTTGGGTGAGTCTGCTCCATCGTTTACAACAGTAAAATTCTGGGTTGCTGAGTTTCAACGAGGCCGTACGAGCTGCCAAGACGAGCATCGCAGTGGTCGACCAAATGAGGTGACGACTCCAGATATGGTAAAGAAAAACCACAAAGCGGTACTGGATGATCGTCGACTGAAAGTGCGCGAGCTAGCAGACATTATAGGCATTTCAAAAAGTGCGGTACATCGCATATTGTTTGAAAATTTTGACATGAGAAAGCTGTGTGCAAGATGGGTGCCGCGTTTGCTTACACTTGATCAAAAACAGTGTCGTGAAGATGTTTCAATTAAGTGTTTAGCGAAGTTTTACAGCAACAAAGCATAATTTTTGCGCCATTTCATAATAATGGATGAAACATGGATCGATCACTTTACACCCGAGACAACAGAACAATCAAAACAATGGATTCAAAAGGGAGAACCGGTTCCAAAGAAGGCGAAGACCGTTTCATCTGCAGGCAAGGTCATGGTGTCGATTTTTTGGGATGCGCGTGAAATAATTTTCATTGACTATCTTAAAAAAAGGAAAAACTATCAACGGCCAGTATTATGCGAACTTATTGCAACGTTTGAGCGAAGAAATCAAACAAAAACGGCCGAATTTGGCTAAAAAGAATGTGTTGTTTCATCAAGACAATACACCAGCTCGCAAATCCGTTATTGCAATGACCAAAATTAATGAATTTTGAACCAAATTTCGCCAGATTTGGCCCCCTCGGATTATTTTCTGTTCCCAAACTTGAAAAACTGGCTCATTGGTCAAAGATTTTCCAACGATGAAGAAGTGATGTCAGCAGTTAATGGCTATTTTGAGGAGCCAGACAATTCTATACAAGTGTATAGAGCTGAAAGGCAATTATGTTGAAAAATAAATAAATTTTTTCCCAAAATTTTTGTGTTTTCTTTGTTGGGTCAGGTACTTCTGGAACCGCCATCGTAAATGATATTTCACAATCATCTATATAACTCATACCCTGCATCAACATAAATACAAAACCCCCATCTGGCTGTGCGGTTGCTACTTGGGCTTGCTTAGCTTTCCCACTGCTTTTAAATACTCTTTTTGAAACTAAATCAGTCCTTTTTAAATTGTCCTTTTTTGCCGCAATGACGACATTTTAAATTAGCTTCAAAAGTTCTTGTTTTCTTGAACTTGAATTTAAATTTGCCATGAAACGATTTTATATTATTTTTCTTTTGTTCATTTGAAGATACAGCATGCAAAACTTTTATGCTTGTATTCTTTATTTTGATCTCATTATCAAGCAAGCGGTTTTTGACAAATGCTAAGGTCAGATTTTTAATGGACCTTACCGCTTCAATGGCGGTAACAACACCATCATAAGAAGAAGGTAAAGTTAAGAGTAAGTGTGACACTTTATCCACCTCCTCGATGACATTTATCCCTTAATCAAATCATCAATATTTTCAATATGCATTAGAGTATGGTGACAGAATTTTTCTGTACCAGAAAGTTTTCCCAATTGCGTCTGGAAGTTTTATCTAAATTTTGAGATATGAAAAAATAATAATGAAGATATCCCAGAAATCGGTAGAAACACCTAAATTATTTATTGAATCTAAGTACTCTTTTGTTGTATACAATAGTTTGCTGATTAAAGAAGCAGATTCTTTTTGCATATCCGGTTGTTCAAAAAAGTTTTTTTGGATAAGAATCGATAATTAATCGTTTATTATCGTAACAATCACAAAGAGTTTTCCATGCAGTACCATAGTTCACATTTGTGCACTTTATAGATCAAATTAGAGATTCAGCATTACCGGTAAACATTTTTTAAGAAAATTCAGCTTTTGAGCATAAGAAATATTACTTTTTTTATGAATCATACTAATGTATAAATCATGAAACGTTGACGAGTTTTCATATGTTCCGTCAAACTCTTTCTCACGAAAAGTATGTTCAAATATTTGATTAACTAGACTAGAATTTGCTTCCTTCAAAGCAGATGCTTCAATTAAAAGAATTAAAAGAATAATATATTAAATTGTGTATTAATAAATTGTTGTTCGAATTTTTCATACTCAGAATCTATAAAGTAACTGAAATCAGCTTTGTTCTCTTGACACCTTTAAGATGTCCAAAAAGCTTTAAATGGTTATTTTTGTACTTGTACCGTTCTTGTGGTAAGAACTGTTACAACAAATGCGATTGTACCGATATAAACATGTATGCCATTATATGTATAGGGTTTTCTAATAACGACTTGACAACTTTTTTTTTTAAATAAATGGCAAACCATTTGAGATAATTGGCAGTGACAGTTTGATGATTAGTGAAAGAGTGCGTTCACAAATTAAGTTCAAAGTTGTGAAGTCCCTATTTAAAAACCCTATATATATATGCCATTAAACAGAACACGCGAATTTACACACAAATATTATAGACATTATTTAATCAAATTTTTAATAAACTTTTCTGTTTCTGTTTTGATTCAATTTGATCAGTCGGAAACCGCGGCACCTGTGTTTATATGACTTTTATGTAAGATTTTTAAGATTAGAAATAAGTTATTCTTTTTATGATTTGTTGGCAATCCTGGATTTCAAATTGGCATATCAGAAGATAATGAGTGAAGTTGCAGTGAAAATAGTAGAAAAATGTGAAGAGTGGATACCATTTCCTATAACTACCGAGGAAAACGACTCTCAAAAGTTTATATAGCAACTCAGAAAAAGATTCCCGTCATGTATAGGAGCAATTAACTGTACACATGTGCGGATAAGAAAGCCAAAGCGCCATAGTGAAGAGTATGTAAACAGAAAAGGTTAGCAAACTTTTTGAGTTTAAATGTATGTAAGATGATTTTTACAAAGGTTTCAAATTATCATGTATTTGCTCCTAGGTTTTTATTCAATAAACGTTCAAGCGACTTGTAATGGCGCCGAGAAGTTTACAAGCGTTGATGTCTCATGGCCTGGCTCAGTTCATAATTTAAGAATATTTAAAAATTCTAATATATATATTATATTACTTAATAATCCAACGTCTACCCTCATTGCTGACGAAGATTATGCAATTACTCCTTTTATAATGACACCATATCGAAGAGCATCTAAGCCTTCCGAAAGAAATTACAACAGTGTACTAAGCAAAGAAAGAGTAATAATTGAATGCGTTTTTGGTCAGCTAAAGCAAAGGTTTCCCTGTCTTCAATACAAGTTAAGAATTTCTACACAAAATGTGCCTAAAGTCATTTTGGATTGCTTTGTTTTGCATAGCGTAGCAAAACATTTTTTAGAGGAAGATGAAAATTCAGACTCCTACTCCGAAGACTCAAGAAGAGATGTAATCTTAACGAAACAAGGAAAAAAGAAAAAAAATTAAATAGCGTTAGTTTTGTATAACCAACGCAGCTCTTGATTTACTGTTGTGTAATTTATTAATGTATTTGTAATTTAAATAAACAAAAATTTAATATTTTTTGAAAAATAATTCTCGCCGCTCTGCTGGAAAACTATTTTGAGGATTTTCCAAAAGCCTAAGTTTCTTAGAAAGAACTTGGTTTTGTTTCAACGAAACTAGTTTTTGGAGCTCTATTATGGACAATTTTTTAGTCTATTCCGTTTTATATTGCTCCAAAATTTCGTTGGTGTCTTTTTTTCTTTTCCTTGACATACCAATCATGATTTACTTTGCTAGAGCAGAGGAAGATGGGGAATCTTCTGCTTTAAATGAAACTTCAACGCGTTTGTTTAAATCTGTTCCCGCAGTATCAGAGCCTATAATTAAGAATCTTGCTACCTTACATTAATTACATAATTAATTTAATATTCTTACCATCTAATCTATTAAGATTAGATATTAGGTGAATCACCATCAATTAATTCCTTCAAGTCATTTTCCCACGGCTTTAATTTAATTTTTCTGTTTCCTGTTTTGTTTAAATCACATTTCTCCTTAAGTCGAGCTTTTATATGAGTAATCTTTTTCGAGATTTGTGAGATTTTAATATTTTTTTGCAAATTAAATTTCGAATTCTGTTTTAAATTTTTCTATGACAAGTTTCTTTTTCTTTTTTATTTCTGGTATCTGGCTTTTAGATAGTATAACGGAATTGCTTTTGATAAACTGCACGAAAAAAACTGTTTATTTGGTCGTTTACACTTGTTCTTTCCGCTTCTTCTTTACTATGTTCGCTTAGCGAACTCATTTTTACAATTAATTAAATGAGATTGAAACTGCGAGCTGAGACAAAGGTTTTGCATATGAATTTGAGCTTTTGCTTATTACAAGCTCTCAATCTCATTAGCTTTCGCTCTGTCGCTCTTGTCTTCTTTTTCTTGAATTCCGCCAACTATCTTCATTAGCATTCATTATTAATAGATTTTGGAGCGTTATCGTTGGGAAAAGAATCTTCGTCTTCACTGTCCAAAGGATCATCATGTTGTAATAATATCAGATATATACTCGTAATGCAAATATGGTATTTTTTATATTAACGTTACCTCAAAAACTCAGCTCTCGACAATTCTTCTATCTTTCTGCTTTCTGCTCCTGTTTTTCACAAATATAATGCACAAGGTCTATGTACACTTCACTAAATAATATGTTAGTAAGTCAGAAAATAAAAACAGCAGATATAGACGCACACATACACCAACCTATCCAAACTTTCTTAGCAGTGGCTGCACACCTTGCTTCTTCGAGCGAACGATAAAATTTTTGCTATACGGCCTAACTGCTCAAAACATGTGTCTACATGTTTCAAAAGTGTTCTCGAATTCAGTTTTAAAACAAAAAAAATATCGACCCTCTTCTCCTGCCCTTCTGTTTAATATGTACCTGCTTTAGGACTCGCAAGGTCACTGTACATAATTTAATTGTTATATTAAGGTGGGAATACATTCCTAAAAAATGAATAACTAGCTTGAGCCCCGCCCGCTACACGAGTCTTTAAAAAAAGTTTTTTTTTTTAACAATTTGGGTAAAATTAAAAAATTTATTGCAATGCTTTTTGGTAAACAACATTCTTGTTTTTTTTTTTTCACTATCACTCGTGTAAATAAATAGTGCAGTTGGGTTTCTGACTCGTGAGCATGCAACGTAAAGTTGGCCATGCGAGTTTTATAGTTGCTGAGCGGTAAAACGAAAAAAAAAACAGTTTTTTTACAATGTCTTACACCTATTGCCGGAGGAATACAGCTACATATGACACAACTCTTGACACCTGTATTTAATATATTTGAACTATTTGAGGTCGATTAACAATATTAAATACACAAATTCTGGAAATCAATTTGCCATTTGTTAAACTTCGTTCATCCACACATGTAGTCAGCATATTATTATTTTTCATTTATTAAGTTGATTTTGCAATGTTGCAATAATTTCGTCATACTTGTCAGGTGCTGAGTTATACTTAACTTGCACGAAAGCTGGATTTTCCAAATTTATACCGAACTTTTAAAAGAATTGTCCTTGCGATTAATTGGTTTTAACGGTGAATGCAAGGCGAACAGGAAATTGAAAACGTTTAAATTTAAATGGTTTATTAGATGGAATAATCGAAATGCGAGTAATCAAAACGTCTTCGCCTTTGGATTTTCCATTTAAAACTGTTGCTTCTATCAATTCCCTGACAAACCTGGCGCCATTACAAAGCTTAGGTTAGTTGCTGTTACGAAGCATCGGCGCTCCAATTTTTTGCTGCAATATGTGTGGTGGTATTCCAGGTAAATCAAGTGAATTTAATAATTCTGTAGGATAATTCACCACCTGTGGATAATGGAACTGGTACTGATTTCTTTTGATAAAACCTCGTTAAGATCGTCGACATTTTTGTTCTTTTCGGCCAGTATCGCTCGCTCGCTTACCTAAACATGATTTTTATATTGTTGTGCTATGTGTGGGAACGCGCTACAAATCAGTTCTTCTTTTGATTGAGTAAAACGGCAAAAATCGTTTGATAGTGTAACCATATCTACATCTTTGTTAACTGCCATTATACCATTTCCTATTTCAACAATTGCTTTGAAAATTCAACTGCTGATTATTTATTTTGCAATTGAACGCGTAATAATTGTTTTTTGTGTTTGTTTTTTAGTGTGAGTGTTCTTACATTTCTCCACGGAATTGAAGATTTCAAGCATGCGTTTGTTTCATCGGCAGCAAAAGATTTGGGAATGACTGGTAAAGTTTGTCTAAAGTCTTCAGCTAACAGTATCAAAGCACCCCCAAACAATTCTTGATTTCCTCGTAGATCGCACATTGTTACAAGGCCTTTGCCATGCTGGATATTTTAGTGATGTTACTTAAAGAATTTTCATTTGTCTGCATATTCAATGGCAACAATCCCAAAAGAAGCCAATGCCAGTGCTATTTTACTTGCGATCGTATCGTTGCTAGTAGCAACGAAATCAAGAATGTTTTACCAGTTCTTCCAGGCGCGTCCAAAAAAATTCAACGTTAACCAACAATAAACTCAAATTAAAACACTCAATATTGTTGGGATGAACTGTGTAAATACGTCTCTAAGCGTCTGCGGAGAAAACATTTGAGTAGCGATTGGATTTCCTTGCTTAGGCTTTTGAAACACGTTTTGATTTATCCCAAGTATAATATTGCGGTTCTTCAGAGTATAACAACGTTCAGGCAACTGTATCTAATGCACACAATTTAAAAAATTCGGTCAATGATGTGGATGGTGGTGTCACTGCTCTTTAATGTGCGTTTTCAGCAGTAAAATAAATGCGTTGACCATTGTCAAGATGGACAGCTAAATAAACAACGGTTGGATGTGTCTCATGAATTGGGAATGTAAAAATCCTTCATACCGCCTAATTACTGCTGACATAACGCCCTGCTTGAAATTGAGTGTTTTCGTCATTTCTATTTCGGTCAGCTACACCAAACACAGCCATGTCGCTACTTTTATTTACATATTTACAGATGTAGTTTATAGACTTCACCGAATTAAAATACTCCACGTTAATGTGGTTTTAGTTAAGTTTAGTTTGAAGTGCATTTTATTTTATTACTCATTAACTCTTAAATACTAACAAAAAATGCTTAAATACTAACTTAAAATTACTTAACAATCTTATACTAACTTACTGGCCCCACACAGGCACTCTAAGCTACTCTAAATTCTTATATCTATGTCTTTCGACTTTATTTACATTTTATTTTATTTTATTTTAAGTATATTTATTTTCTATACTTAAAGCTAAGAAAAACATTGTTAACAAAAAACTTAGCATATGGAAATAATTTTAAGATTTTTAAAAACTTAATATCTAACTTAAAATAAACCTAAGTCTACCTAACCTACATACACAAAACACACATACGCACACCTAGACATTATACACAATTATATGCATATATTATTATATACCTTCGTATATATCAATATATATATATATACATTTCTTATAAGCTAACCTAAACCTACGTAAGCTGGCCACCGCTATTTACGGAGCAAATAGATTTGGCAACTCTGCCTCATTAGTGAGGCTGGTCCGTAATTGACGGAAACGACGACGAAATGTCTTCTTCATCATTTAACCACCAGAAATGCTGGTACTGCCGAACGACATCCCTCTTATCGCCCTACTAAACCTGAGGCGATCCACACTGCCGTGGGCGACATCTCTGTTATAGTTGAGTCGCCTGTCCCTAGCTGCCCGAGCGACGTGGAAGATTAATGGGACCGCTGATCTATCCTGGATCAACCCTATCTGATTTAGGTAGCGGAATGCTTCCGGTGGAACGAAACCATCAGAGCGCAAACTCTCGTGGTAAAGATAATTGGGGTAGTAAGCCCCAGATATCAGGTTATTCGTCGAGGTCATTGCTCTTGCAATGTACCTTCGGAGTTGTCCACTCGTATAATGTTCGCTCTGTTGTAATGGACCTCATTAGGATAAAATTTTTTGTACTCCGACACTGGTGTTCTGTACAAGCGAACGCAAGCCCTCTCAAACACCCGAATCTTTTCCATTAAGCTTGCTCGTATATTGAACCACACGGGACACCCAAATACCAGCATAAGCCTGATAAGGGCCATGTAGCAAATTACCTTCAAACTCACATCGAGTTGGCTGCTATAAAACTGTCTCTTTGTAAGGGCAAAAGCGCCTTTAGCTCAGGCCAGAGTAGCATCTACGTTTTTGTCAAAATACAGAAACTGATCTAGCCAGATCCCAAGGTATCTGACTACATTTCGACAGGCAAGAGGCTGTCCGCGTTGTTCAATTATCGAGAACTTTCGCCAATTCTTTCTGGTGTCCCTAGAGGCCTTTGTACGTTTTGGACAAAATTGGAGAATACGGCACGATCCAACGATTATCAACTTCAATGTCTTTATCTCTCATTTCGATAGTTGTTGATTTGCCATAATCCTCCGTCCAACCGGCGACAATATAACAGGTAACCGCCATTGCCTATAACTGTGTCTAAAAGCAATGATCTTGGATAACTTTTGGAACATTTACCATTAACCATGCATGGTGATCACATATTTAATGGTCCACACGGACCATGGATCATGTTTTTGTGATCACTTCCAACAATTCTGGATGTAGTGTGATCTGGAATTTCTGTCATCAATTTGATCCGTTTTTATTTTGTCAACCAACCATATCAATGCACCTCTTTTCTGCCATTCGACAGAATACATCTGTCCAATTCGCACGCGATATGGTAGCTTACCGCGGCAACTGGCATCAGCTGGGAGACCGTAAAGAAATTCAAATAAAAAAACAAACACTGTGTATGTATGTCAAGGCAACCTATTTATTGAAATAAACTAAGCAAAACCAAGAAAAAGGGCACCGGATAAACCACGACCAAACGGATTCAGATCTCATCGAAGACAAAAAAAAGAACTGCCATCTCCTTTATTTAAATGGGTTTACACGATGCATGATGTTCACCAGCAATTCCTGAATTGGGGGGCCAGCCAATTGTGTGTCGTTCAATGAAATGCCATTCGTTATTTTCGCTGACGCGTTAAAGGCCACCCTAAACTTACTGGTTACAGCGTGATGCGGTATGACATATACCTGTGATGGATCTCCATGGTTGTCTCGAACTGGATGTATATGGCCAAGTTGTTGGTAGTCTGTTATAAATGCAATGTATTTCTGCTTGAGTTCAGGATCAGAAGCAATAGTCCGTTCAATCTGAATCCCTCTGATTAATGCCATCCACACCAAAGATTTTTCGAAGAAGTTCGTCAAGATGTTGATCCTCCTCACTCCTCCGTAAAGTCATAGACCGAAATGCCAAAGAACTTGCCTGAGTAGCAGTAGCTGGGCCAAAGACCACCCAGCCAAGATGCGTACGTTGTGCTACTGGTTCATTAGCCTCGCCTCGAACAATGCCATTCGTGATTAGTTGTCCCCATATATCTGCGCCATTTAATACATCGATCCTGCCAGTTTTCCCAAACGTGTCGTCTGCCAATGATATGTTGCGAAGATGCTGCCAGCAATGATCTGCCACCTCTGCCACTGGTGTTTGTGATGCAATCGATGTGATGATGTGGAAGTTCACACGCAACTCGAATGATGGTTCAGCAATCCACCTCATCTGGACGTCTGCCCGGCCTCGCAAATGTTGTTGGCAATGCCTTCAACTTGAACTGTACATCTATCCCTAGGAAGAGCCAATTGATTGAACAGATGGGAAGTAGTTAAACTGACTTGTGATCCTGGATCACAGAGTAGTCGACAAGAGTGATGTATGCCAAAATTATCGATGAGTTCCACGCGAGCTGTTGCCAAAAGTATAATTTGGTTACTGGTAACCGTGAATGCCTTAAATGAGTTGTTCAGTCAATATTGATTACGTGGAGGTTGACCACTGCTAGAAGCTATTGAAGTTGTAGGAGCAGATTGCGCTGTCGCCTGTGATGGTGCTTGTGATGTCACGCCCGTTTTTGTTGTGCCTGTATTTAAATCGATTGCCTGATTGCTGATTGCCCTTGGTCCACGACACAGCAAAGTATGATGCCTAACATTACATACACGACAATTGGTTGATGAACAAGAGCTTGTTGAGTGACCTGGTTTTGAACAATTAAAGCAAATATTAGAGCCTTTCAAATTGCCAAAAGCTTGGGACAGCGTCCTATCCTATGGGGATATTGTCATTACAGTAAGCGCAATGACCTGGTACTGTTGCTGCCAAATTTGTCCTCACCAGTCGGGGAATGAAATGCGGTGTTAACCCGATTGACAAATGTTGAAGATATAGCCAAATGTTGTCTAGGTGTGGACAAGCTCTTTGAAGGCCATTGTAATACGTCAGCACTCAAACTGTGTGCTCTCCGCTCCTCCAGCGCCTTCCAAACGTCTTCATAACCGCCGGTGTACATGCCACCCACTAGCGCCACCGCATCGCCTTGGACAGGCTCGCCCAATTTGCCTAACTTGTATGCCTCTGAAGTCAAATGTGAGTGAATCAAGGTCTCGAATGAATCTTTAAATGCCAGCCAATTGCGTAAGGTGCCATCAAATTTTGGAACGGACAGTCTTTCTTATTTAATGTCCACTGGATTTGGTCTGGGTAAAGAATGTAAGTAATCTGCCTCCTCTTCCTTCTGGGTAAACTTCGCCAATTCATAGCTGCCTTTGTCTTTATTATTTCTGCCATATTTTTGCCAAAATTTAAAAAAAAAAAAAGAGTTACCTTTACAAAAGTTCCTATATGTATCACACAGTATAGGTACTTGATTATGCCAGTTATAATCAGATATGTATCACACAGTAACAAAAATTTCCTGATGTGCTCATCCAACTTGTTATGCACACCTATGCCAAGTTCGAACCACCACTGTTTCTGTCACTGTATGTGTTCTACTTGTTCTGCACACAGGCAGTTACTTTAGTATCGCACTGAAAGTATATTGATAACCGACGAAGAATGCTTTATTGGGCCACGGAAGTGTATTCGAGTTCCGAGTCGGAAGGAGAATGCCACTGCACGGGGTAAACAAAAGACAATATGTACATATGTATGCCAGAGCCAACGGAATTGATGTGTTTACTTTTCACACTGCAAGAGTAGGTATATATATCGCAATCAGGGGTAGTATGTGCACATACATATGTATATGTGCATAGATAAGAAGACAAAAGGAATTAGTTTGACCGAAACAACCACGCCACTAGATTCTTTCGTTATTTTATTTAAAAAATCCCGTTTGCAATTGCCAATTGAGCCACATGAAATGAATTTGCATAGAATTTGCCACAAAACTGAATCATTTATTTGTTCGCCACTACGCCACTGAATATTATTTTGGTAACAATCCTCTCTCCAATTGCCACAATGTGTAGGCCACAACAACGATTATTCCAAGTCTCACACCGATCGTTCTCAGGTTTCGGCACCAAAAATGTCCAATTCGCTCGCGATATGATAGCTTACCGCAGTAACTGGCATCAGCTGGAAGTCCGTAAAGAAATTCAAATAAAAAAAAAAAAACAAACACTGTGTATGTATGTCAAGGCAATTTATTGAAATAAACTAAGCAAAACCAAGAAAAAGAGCACAGGATAAACCACGACCAAACGGATTCAGATCTCATCGAAGACAAAAAAAGAACTGTCATCTTCTTTATGGAAATGGGTTTACACGATGCAGTTGGTGTTACCACTTCGTCATTATATTAAACTACATCCAGCATTGCACTTCGCCAAATACTTTTTGTTTGACTATGAAATCCATTATTGATTTCAGCTTTTGCTTAAGCACACTCGTGGTGGTGGGTACCGAAAACGAACCGAACCAAACTGTATACGTGTGAAACGAGCCTTATATCTTGAATGGCTTTCTAATTTAGCTAGTATTTATTGTATTCTGGAGTTTTATAATTATGAGTTCATTAATACGTTTTATCATTTTTTCGTAATGGCTGTTTTCTAATGAGTGTGTGGAATTTTTTGAGTAATTGAGTTAAAATTTTCGGAATTTGTTGTAAACTGTTTATTATTATTTTCTTTTGTACTAACTCCGTTTTTTTACTTGTAATTAAAACTAAATCGTCGTGGTCTGGGGATCCTGCTATCCACTCCATAATTTACCTAATTCGTTTATTCCACGCTTATTTCGATAATGCGTTATTTGTGGGTTTTCTAGTAGGGATTTTATCAAGTTCGTTTCCAAATTATTGCTTATATTTGTATACTCTTCTATAGTCTATATATCTATATATTCTATAGTCGTTTAATTTCATGTGTTTATTTTGGTTTTCTGGTATAAATAATTTGAAATAAGTTAAATTAGTAATGTGAAATATATTTCCATAGTCATTGTAAATATTTGCCTAGCCATTTTCTTTAAAAAATATAATCTTCCCGAGTGTAATCTATTATTTTAGAGGAGGTTGTAGTGATTATAAAGAGTAATAATAACATTGTTGCCTCATGTAAGAAAAAGAAAGAAATTTAATTCTTAATATTATCTTTATGTATAGTATAATTCTATATTTAGAATGAATTTTAATCTTATTTCCTAAGTTGTTACGATATAATAGGTATATATAGGAGGACATGGAATGGAATGCCAACCAGAAATTCGGGGTGAACTTAGAATGATAGAGAGCATTGGAGGACAGAAAACCAGGATGTGGACATCACAGGAATGACAGGAATGGGAAAAATGTCTTAGAGTGAGGAGCGTGGCATGCTTGCGAGGCACGGCTAGGCTCGCCGGATGGGCTGGTTCTTGTCTTTACGCTTTGATAGAACCTGCTCTAACAAAAACACAAATTATGCTGTTTTTAAATTAAAAGCGAAACACAAAGCGGACGGAACTTACATTGCTGAGGGGCGCTGTGGTGTTGATCCGATTTAAGGATTTCTCCAATAAGCGGATATCTCCTTACCTTTTTACCTACTGAATTCGAGCTCAAATCAGGTGGCATGTTATGCAACGATCCTACAACAAACAATATACCATAATTCACAAAGTTATAAATACATTCAAAACAAGAAAATACAAATAACAATCAGTGAATGGGGGCATGAATATGTCTAAATATATATAAATATATACTAAGTGTATGTATGTACATAAAGATAACACTTTTGTGTTATTCATTCATTCATTCGACCAAATGTGCACTATTCTGGCCAAATTGTGGGAGCAATATTTTGACTCTTCGCTTGGGTAATAGAAAACGGAAGAAACTAAAGCTGGGACAAATGAGCTTGCTTTTTTTTCCAAGGTGGAGATTCGCTTAGGAAAACTGTCGGTGAGTTTCTTGACGAGGAGGTGAATATTATCGCCAATCACTTTCTTCAAAACGGTTTCATTTCGATTATTTTGTTCTTTCCTTTATTTGAATTTAGTTAAAATTTCTTCTTTGAGATTTTTATTTTAATTCTCTTGCTTTATTTTCTTTCATACGTTTTGTACGTTTTTTTTTTTTTTTGTACTTTTATTTTAAACCTTCTCCAACTCTGATCGAATCCCGTGTCATCTCCACCGGCCCGCATTTTATTTATTTTATTTGTCATGCGCATTTTATTCATTCCATTAAAATTATTTTCTCTCTAAACAGGTCATTCAGTCCTAGCGAGCTTTTTAAGACAGTTATTCTACGTTTTTTATTTTGTTATTAACTTTTCTATTAAAAATTTCAAATAAGAATCAATGCATGTTAAAAATCTTAAATTTTGAACGAAGAATATGTCTAAGTGCAATTGTTCACTTTCTTTTGTGGGAATTGGAGCTTCTCCAATTGGTGTCTTTTGTGGATGTCTTTCATATTTATTTTCGTTACACATTTCACAATTTCTTATATATTCTCTAAATTGTTCTTTCATTTTAGGCCAGTAATAAAGTAAGGATATTTGACCTAAATTTTCTTGATAACTCCTATGAGTTCTTGTGTAAGTTTGTTGTATGATGATTGTCTGGTCTCAGTATTGAGAATATTTAAAGGAAAATTTTTATTATATAGAAACCGATTACTGAAGGTTTCTTTTAGTTTTTGTTTAAGTCCTCTGGAGTACAATGTATTACAATAGTACCAGGTTGTAAATATTGTTTAAGGATTATAATTAAAATTTCTGGTGTATCGAATTCTATATGTCGTGTTTTACCAGATCTACCTTGTCTTAGCAAAATTTGTTGCTTAAATTGGTTTAAAGGTTTTTTAGTTGCTTCAATAGTGTTATTATCGGTGCTTTCAGCGGAGAGTTGTGTTGCCATACCAAAGGAATCCTCTGGTATTAGATTTAAATATTGTCTAGAAAGAGCATCTGCTACTACATTTGTTTTTATTGGTTTATAAATTATTTTAGTTGAAAATTCTTGAATAAAGGCATGCCAACGTTTCATTTTGGCATTAGGATTACGAGTTGAATGCAAAAGTCAATGGTTGATGGTCCGTATGGATCTCAAAATCTGTAACACCATAAAGATAGTTTTTCAAATTTTTCAATGCCCATACAATGGCATATAGTTCTTTTTCATTCTTTTCATTAGTAACATAATTTTGTTCTGTGGAATTAAGGGATTTTGAAATGAAGATTATTGGTTTACTTTATTAAGTCAAAACACTGGCTATTGCGTTGTTTGAATCATCTGTAGTTAAGATAAATTTTTTGTTATAATCAGGTTGTACTAGCTCCATTTGATTAATTAGTAATTTTTTTAAATTATCGCAAGCTGAAATTGCCTCTTCATCTAGGTTAATTTGTTTTTTTTTTTTTTTTTTTTTTTTTTTAAATATTTTTTGAAGCTCTGCCGTTTTCTCCGGCTAAAAATTTGGTTAAAGTTTTTGTTATAGAAGCATATTTTTTTTTATAAATTTACGATAATAACCTGTCATGCCTAAAAAAACTTCTGAGTTGTCTTAATGTATTTGGAATCGGAAAATTTGAAAGTGTTTTAATTTTATTAGAATCGGTTTTGATAATATTATGCGTAACCACATATCTCAAAAATTTTAACTCTCGTTCATAATTTTGATTTTTCTAATGGAATCTTTATATTGGCATTTTTCAAAGTTTCAATAATAATTTTAATGTGTTCCGTGTGTTCTTTAATAGGCTTTGAATATATTATTATGCTACCTATGTAAATATGACATATTTTTCCAATATGATGACGTTCTTTAGGTCAAAAGGCATCCTTGACGTATTTTCTGTTGTTGACTAAAAAAGTAGTTTTTTTTCGATATCGGTGGCTTTAATTTTTATTTGGTGAAAGTCTAAATCTATAGTGGAAAAGTATTTTGCTTTTCCTAGATTCGATAATATAACATTTATGTCTGTATTATTATGTATTACAGTCTTCTAGTTTAATATCTTAGAGTCAGTTACGAGTCTTAATTTTGGGGTTCCATCCTCCTTAAATCCTTTTCAAGGTACACCCATATTGGTGAATTATATGGACTTTTACTTGGTTGAAGAATTCCATTATTTAACATATTTTCAATTTCTGTATTTACAAATGTATTAACTGACAGAGGATAGGGATATTGTTTACTCCATATAGGAGTTTGAACAAGTGTTCGGATTTCTGCCTCAACGTCTGTCTTGAATAATAAATTCGAATCGATATTTGAATTAGTTTCTTCTATCTTTCTTAAAGAATTAATATCATTCCTGCCTTTGTTAATGTTAGTTTTTTTTTTTATTTCGCCGCTATTGTTGTCGGCTTCAGCTTTAGAAAGCATTGATTTTGCAATATTAATTTTTGTATCATCAGAACTGAAGATTTTTTCCTCTCCTTCTTTATACTTTAGGGTTCCTTTCTTCCTGGTTACACAAGCGTGGGATTGAAAGGCATGCCATTGAGCGAAATGGCTACACACAAAAAAGCCGTCATTGGAATGAGAGAATTTTTGACAGATAGAGGAGCAGTGAAATCTGAAACGAACCATTTGAACAATTGTTTTGTGAAGAGTAGGTTAATTCGGAAGTTTCTGGTTTGCAGTAATTATTTGTGAAATACAAAATGAGTGATAACGGGGAAAATTTATTGGCAGCGACAGGAACACTGTTTGCGACCGCTGCTATATGGTTTTGTGCAGCTGAAAACGAAAATAAAACACCAAATGATGAAAGAAAACATAGAGAATGGGTTAAATCCTGGAGATTCAGAAGAGACCCCTTCTGCATAAGCTCCTTGACAATTTTGCTGGACTTTTTGGAACCCCATTTAAGAAGTGGGAGTTCAACCTATCGTGTGCAACCGCATACAAGGGGCACTCAGTCGATGCCATAAGGTGATCAGCTGGTCGCCCTCTTGTAGCACAATTTCTGCACCGCATAGCTCTATTGCATCTAGCGGATTTACGGACTTCCTGTCCGCAGCGATGGCAAATATCCTCCTTAAGGGGACATTCGGCAACCCCATGCCCCAGTGCAAAGCAGCGGAAACATCCCAATCTAGTCTTGTATTCCCTTACCGGAAACAAAAACCACTTAATGTAGCACCTAACAGTGCTACCTAAAGCGTTTATTTACACGGCCGGGTCTTCCAACACAGCATTTGTCACAGCCCCTTCAGCAACCTTCCACGGTTTGGAAACCACCTTTAGCCTATTTTGTTCCGCAGCGTCTGGGAAATTCAAACGGTGTAATTCCTCTATAAAATCGTCCAGGGGTATGCTGGTGTGTACTTCGTGTACAACAACCATATTCCCCGCTTTCTCGGGCACTGCCACGTCAAAGTCCATGTCCTTGAATTTGCTGCTTTTTACTATTTGTTCCCTTTCGGCAGCCAATGGAGTGCGTATTACTACGCCACCATTTTTAAGCGGTCTGACCGCACCCAGGGTTGGTGCAATCCCCTTCATGATTTTAGATACAACATCCTCAGAGGAACAGCCACCACCGACCAGGTGTGGGCAATTGGTTTTGCCAGCGAAATTTTAGCTGGTTTAGGCGGGACGGCGGGCTTCATCGCAGAACGCGATGCCACCTCCGCAAAGCTAGGAGCCTTGGACTGCTTAGCCACCGGGCCTCTACTTCCCAGAGCCAATTGCTTGTTTAGGACCCCTTGAAAAGTTTCAAGTGACCCCACAAATTTCTCCTTTTCAGCCATAAGTAAGCCGAAAATCCCTTTAAATTAACCGGAAATTTCTACCATTCCCTTGGCAATATCAGGGTTTGGGTTACCATGGTTAAACATAATGTCAATGAGCTTACATTTGAGGAGGTTTATATGTCTCCTTAATCTTCCCACCTCACCACATTTAATTATTTTTTCATAATTATTACTTAGCTCATCCTTTTCTTTCCTCTTCTTCCCGCTTTTTCCGCCTTTATCTCACTCTCCGTTGGCGGCTCGGGAGGCGTCACGTTATTCCCTTTAACCTTTTTGATTTCATCTAAAGGAGAAGATTTTCTCCTTGTTGACATACTTGTTTAAGGCACTGTCCAAATTTTTACACCAATTTAATTAGATTCACAGAGAAAAACTAAATTCAGAAGTAAATTCAATTTGGGAATTTCTCGTCTTTTGTATTTTAGGCACTTTGGAATTTCATCGTCTTTTTTCATCCGCAATAAAATGTAATTAGTGCAACACACAAATCAAAAATTGGGATCTCCTCCTCTTTTATTTTACCGCGCTAATTGTGCACAATCGCTAATTTGTATTGCGACCGTATAAAACGACCGCAATATAAAAAAAAAAAATACAACACAACTTGTGAAATATACCACCGACCGTTATTTAAATGTTTCAGTCGAAATGCTTCAAATAAAGCTGAAGAACTTGTTAAGAGCATTTAAGGTGACGTCGGACAATAATAAAAGAACGGGAGAGTCGGCCAGCAAAGCTCCCTTTAAGGAGCAAATGGAGGAGATATTTGGCACCCGACCTGATATACGAAACAGTCATACTGTCAATTTGTCGGGAAAGGTTATAGAAGCGTTGCCAATGTCAGTGGATTACCGAAGACATCAATTCTTTAGCATCAGAGAGTTTTTTTTCTGGTAAGTCGGAAAGTCCATCTTCCTCAACATTTAAAGCTCCAAGAGAAGTCTTTGGATGTCATGCAGCATTATCTTCATCAACTAGGAGAAAGATGATATATAAGGGAAGCGCTGGAAGAAAGAGATGGACCTAAAGCGAAAAACAGCTACAGACAGAAATAAGATATTGGCTGAATAGAAAGAGAAGGAAGTCCGTTATTTAAGAAAGGAGGCATTATTAAGGGAATTATTTAAAAAAGTTTCTGTTACAATTACAATAAATTACAATATTTACGTTTTATTATAATAAAAATATGAAAATATGAATTTATATTTATTAAATCGTTTAATAAACGTTTCCGCCTGGTGCTATTTGCAACCAAATTTACCACAAAATTTATATTTGTTTGCTCGGTAAAATGCAGAAATCTTCGGAAACGAGTTTTGAATTAACCAAATGAATGTTCTACAATGATACGTTCAGATGAATGCATCTCATTATAGTAAATTTTCGTTACATATCCGTCATTCCTCCGTGAACCTTTTTTTGATGGGGGCGAATGCCCCCATTTATTCGGCTTAATACAGGCTATAACTTAAAAATTAAACTTAATCTAAAACTTAAAAAATACTAAGGTTGGTTGGAGTAGTGAAGGAGAGCGGATTTGAGGTAGGAAGTGGTGCGGTGGGAGTCAAAGACGGTAGTGTTTGGGTTGATTTTTCGCAGCATACGAAAGATTGGTTCGTTCGCCCCATAGGAGGTGTGGTGGGTTGGTAGATAAAAGTGTCGAGGGGTACGTAGTTTACGAGGGTTAGTGTTGAGGAAAATGGAGTTGTAAAGGGACGCGCATTCAACGCGACCTGAAAGGAGTCGATGAATGAAGAGAAAGTCTGCTGCATCGCCGCGATCTTCAAGAGTGTTTACGAGTAAGTTGATTTTGAGTCATTAATTTTGTGAAAGTTTTCTTTATGAAAGTCGTGGGATTAAAGAGTTGTGGGGGGAGTGGACTGGAATGAGGAGATATGCAAAAATGAAAAGGGACTTAAGAGGGAGATGGAGATAAATGGTTGGATATGGAGTTGGTCGAGGGATGAGATGCGGTTTTTAGGGTATGGGAATTAATAAATTTAAGGTACTTAGCTCCAGTTTTAAGGTCGTAGTTAGGTAATGAGTTGCTAGCTGGGTTTGGTGGCGTAGAAGGTTTAGAAGGGATAATATGGGTGGTTGGGGTTAAGTTGAAGAAGACGCGTTGGCGCGAGGGCTTCGGTAGAACGGGGGGAATTAGGGGATTAGAAGATTGGTGTGTGAGGGTTTTATGTCGGATAAGTGAGGAGGGAGGACTAAAATTGGGAATAAGTTTGTTTTGAAGCTCCAGTTAGGATCGCGATAAGAGTTCGTTTTTTGGTAGCACATATTTTATTTGGAAATAAGTTGGAGAGGGGTCTTTTTTTAAGTTCATCGTTAAAACTACGTTTATTTTTGAAACTTTCATTATTCCCGAGATGTGCGATTTTTCGGTCCTCAGAGCATTTGGTGATACTTATCTTCCCAGGTTTATTTGCCTTACGAGGGGGAGTAGGGAACAACCACTAATATTTGGTTGAGATGTTGACTTTGAAGCTGCATGAACTATTGGAGTCATCAGGGGAAATCATCTGGTACTCGCTAATGGTGATAAAATAACTTCGCTAAGATTCCTCGCTACCATTAATGCTGCATTTTGTGCAGCTTCATTTCTGTTTGGGCATTTGACATAAAAAATTGATTATCTGTGTTGTTTTATTATCTTAATCTAATCCAGATCAGATCATGGGGATAATAAATCAAAATATCAAAAAAAAAAACTTATTTTTACTTCAGCAAACTGTGAAGAACTTGGAAATCGGACATGTCGGTTCAAACCAATTGCAACCTTTGTAATGTATCGAGATACCGATGTTTGTGACAAGGAAGACAAACTGCCCCGACCAACAGCTCGTTGAAAACTTCCCTGAGCAAAGAACCGCAATGCGCATAGTACTTTGATATGCGATGGAAGAGCATGTATTCTTGATGAAATTTTAAGAAACGGGATGAGTTCTTCAATAAGCGTTCTGCATAGATGCTTAGGAAAGCGATACAATTGTATGAAGTGTTCCTCCGTTATCACTTCAAAAGGAATTTCGTTGTCTCTTAGACGACGCATGATAATCCGCATTTTTTTCTTAGAAAACAGAATTGTGTATTTATTTATATAATACAGCATATTAATCAAAAAGAAATTCCAAACCTGTGTACCTTTCTTCGCCTTGTTTCGATAAGAAGTCATATATATATATATTATTTTATAATATAAAAATATTGACCAATTGACTTAATAAAATGAAAACAATGAAAACTATGCTTTTACATTCACAATTTGTGTAAATGACAACAAGAGACGACAATTTAATCATCACGATGTACGATACTAAATCCACCACGGTAGTTTCACTAATTGAACGAGAATCGCTTTTTGCCACCAAGTAAATTGAAAAAATAAAAGCAATGTGAGAAAGCAAATGTGAAACCGATTTATTCAATTCACTTATTCCCAGAACCACAATTGACCCACTGAAATCCAAGTAATAGGGCAACAGCCTTCAAATCCCCACAGATTTTGAATGAATATGTACTGGTAACAACCTCATATTTTCATAGGTTTCTTTCATATTAGCAGCATGGGCCAGAGGTACAGAAGGAAGTACATTTCCGTTAGGCATGAACATGCGCCAATGAGAAGGATCAAATTCTCCATAATGTAGACAGCGGATAAACGTAAATAAAAAGCACGGAATAATGCGGATGTTAATTGTTTTATCTGATTTAACTACTTTTACTTGCCCGTGCGTTTTTGCGTCTTATACAATGGATGTCAAGAAAAAAGAATATATCAGTCGATAAATGTCATGAGCTTAAAGCTCGTTCATGGTGGCAATTTTATACAGTTCGGCCATTCTGACGATCAAATTAACTTCAATTTGCCTAGGTACATAAGCTAAATTACATTATTTAATCATAATCTAAATATTTTTCATCAGTTTCTACTGTTTCTGTTTCTAATCCTATAAATGTTTCCTCAGGACCCTCATCGGTAACTAAGTTTGCAGAATCCGACACATTTTTTCAATTTTCTAGATTTAAGAAACCTTTGTACGGGATCTGTGTAATCTGGCAACTATCGATATCGAATATTATTTATCTATCATGTGGCAAAACTTCTTTTACCATACATGGAACGCGGAATTTAACGTTGAAACTTTATTGACCAAAAAGGAAATTCTGTGTCTGAATTACATAGGTATTTATGGTATACAATTTTTATGCTGATTTTTTACAAAAACGTGTGAAAGAAAATTAATTTTGATACTATGTAGATACATTGTTGTGAGACAAACAAAAGTTAAATAAACAAAATAAGTATTATGCGAACAGATTATTGATATGTGACTCCTGGTTGGGTAGTACGAGTATATAACTCATCCCCTCTTAGTGAAGCGACTGTGAATAATCCGTCAAAAGCAAAGCCGCTTTTTTTGCTTCCTTACCAAGTTTCTCCGCTGATTGATTTGAACGAAAATGTGAATAATTCTTCAAAAGCAAACCGGCTTTTCTGCTCCCTTACCAAGTTTCTCCGCTGATTGATTTGAACGAAACTGGATAATCCGTCAAAAGCAAAGCGGCTTTTTCTCCTTCCTTACCAAGTTTCTCCGCTGATTGATTTGAACGAAACTGTGAATAATCCATAAAAAGCAAAGCGGCTTTTTCTGCTTCCTTACCAAGTTTCTCCTCTGTTAGAATTGAACGGAACTGTGGATAATACTTCAAAAGCAAACCGGTTTTTATGCTTCCTTACCAAGTTTCTCCGCAGATGAATTTGAACGAAACTGTCGTTATTTCAATCTTCAACCAATTACTACCTGCGCTTAACCAGCTATGTTATAAATATTTCTTTCTCTTTGTTGAACTGTCCCGCCACAGGGACAGCGTTGCATTTTCGACCAACCTTACTCGTATTTGTGACTATGTATGCATATCTTATAACAGGTAGAGACCCCTTAATTGAATGGATAATCCTTCAAAAGCAAACCGGCTTTTTCTGCTTCCTTACCAAGTTTCTCCCCTGATTAATTTGAACGAAACTGTGGATAATCCTTCAAAAGCAAACCGGCTTTTTGTGCTTCCTTACCAAGTTTCTCCGCTGGTTGATTTGAATGAAACTGTGAATAATCCTTCAAAAGCAAACCGGCTTTTTCTGCTTCATTACCAAGTTTCTCCGCTGATGAATTTGAACGAAACTGTCGTTATTTCAATCTTCAACCAATTACTACATGCGCTTAACCAACTATGTTATAAATATTTCTTTCTCTTTGTTAAATTGTCCCGCCACAGGGACAGCGTTGCATTTTCGACCAACCTTCCTTACCAAATTTCTCCCCTAAATAACTGTCGTTATTTCAATCTTCAACCAATTACTACCTGCGCTTAACCAGCTATGTTATAAATATTTCTTTCTCTTTGTTGAACTGTCCCGCCACAGGGACAGCGTTGCATTTTCGACCAACCTTACTCGTATTTGTGACTATGTATGCATATCTTATAACAGGTAGAGACCCCTTAATTGAATGGATAATCCTTCAAAAGCAAACCGGCTTTTTCTGCTTCCTTACCAAGTTTCTCCCCTGATTAATTTGAACGAAACTGTGGATAATCCTTCAAAAGCAAACCGGCTTTTTCTGCTTCATTACCAAGTTTCTCCGCTGATGAATTTGAACGAAACTGTCGTTATTTCAATCTTCAACCAATTACTACCTGCGCTTAACCAGCTATGTTATAAATATTTCTTTCTCTTTGTTGAACTGTCCCGCCACAGGGACAGCGTTGCATTTTCGACCAACCTTACTCGTATTTGTGACTATGTATGCATATCTTATAACAGGTAGAGACCCCTTAATTGAATGGATAATCCTTCAAAAGCAAACCGGCTTTTTCTGCTTCCTTACCAAGTTTCTCCCCTGATTAATTTGAACGAAACTGTGGATAATCCTTCAAAAGCAAACCGGCTTTTTGTGCTTCCTTACCAAGTTTCTCCGCTGGTTGATTTGAATGAAACTGTGAATAATCCTTCAAAAGCAAACCGGCTTTTTCTGCTTCATTACCAAGTTTCTCCGCTGATGAATTTGAACGAAACTGTCGTTATTTCAATCTTCAACCAATTACTACATGCGCTTAACCAACTATGTTATAAATATTTCTTTCTCTTTGTTAAATTGTCCCGCCACAGGGACAGCGTTGCATTTTCGACCAACCTTCCTTACCAAATTTCTCCCCTAAATAACTGTCGTTATTTCAATCTTCAACCAATTACTACCTGCGCTTAACCAGCTATGTTATAAATATTTCTTTCTCTTTGTTGAACTGTCCCGCCACAGGGACAGCGTTGCATTTTCGACCAACCTTACTCGTATTTGTGACTATGTATGCATATCTTATAACAGGTAGAGACCCCTTAATTGAATGGATAATCCTTCAAAAGCAAACCGGCTTTTTCTGCTTCCTTACCAAGTTTCTCCCCTGATTAATTTGAACGAAACTGTGGATAATCCTTCAAAAGCAAACCGGCTTTTTCTGCTTCATTACCAAGTTTCTCCGCTGATGAATTTGAACGAAACTGTCGTTATTTCAATCTTCAACCAATTACTACATGCGCTTAACCAACTATGTTATAAATATTTCTTTCTCTTTGTTAAATTGTCCCGCCACAGGGACAGCGTTGCATTTTCGACCAACCTTCCTTACCAAATTTCTCCCCTAAATAACTGTCGTTATTTCAATCTTCAACCAATTACTACCTGCGCTTAACCAGCTATGTTATAAATATTTCTTTCTCTTTGTTGAACTGTCCCGCCACAGGGACAGCGTTGCATTTTCGACCAACCTTACTCGTATTTGTGACTATGTATGCATATCTTATAACAGGTAGAGACCCCTTAATTGAATGGATAATCCTTCAAAAGCAAACCGGCTTTTTCTGCTTCCTTACCAAGTTTCTCCCCTGATTAATTTGAACGAAACTGTGGATAATCCTTCAAAAGCAAACCGGCTTTTTCTGCTTCATTACCAAGTTTCTCCGCTGATGAATTTGAACGAAACTGTCGTTATTTCAATCTTCAACCAATTACTACATGCGCTTAACCAACTATGTTATAAATATTTCTTTCTCTTTGTTAAATTGTCCCGCCACAGGGACAGCGTTGCATTTTCGACCAACCTTCCTTACCAAATTTCTCCCCTAAATAACTGTCGTTATTTCAATCTTCAACCAATTACTACCTGCGCTTAACCAGCTATGTTATAAATATTTCTTTCTCTTTGTTGAACTGTCCCGCCACAGGGACAGCGTTGCATTTTCGACCAACCTTACTCGTATTTGTGACTATGTATGCATATCTTATAACAGGTAGAGACCCCTTAATTGAATGGATAATCCTTCAAAAGCAAACCGGCTTTTTCTGCTTCCTTACCAAGTTTCTCCCCTGATTAATTTGAACGAAACTGTGGATAATTATTCAAAAGCAAACCGGCTTTTTCTGCTTCATTACCAAGTTTCTCCGCTGATGAATTTGAACGAAACTGTCGTTATTTCAATCTTCAACCAATTACTACCTGCGCTTAACCAGCTATGTTATAAATATTTCTTTCTCTTTGTTGAACTGTCCCGCCACAGGGACAGCGTTGCATTTTCGACCAACCTTACTCGTATTTGTGACTATGTATGCATATCTTATAACAGGTAGAGACCCCTTAATTGAATGGATAATCCTTCAAAAGCAAACCGGCTTTTTCTGCTTCCTTACCAAGTTTCTCCCCTGATTAATTTGAACGAAACTGTGGATAATCCTTCAAAAGCAAACCGGCTTTTTCTGCTTCATTACCAAGTTTCTCCGCTGATGAATTTGAACGAAACTGTCGTTATTTCAATCTTCAACCAATTACTACATGCGCTTAACCAACTATGTTATAAATATTTCTTTCTCTTTGTTAAATTGTCCCGCCACAGGGACAGCGTTGCATTTTCGACCAACCTTCCTTACCAAATTTCTCCCCTAAATAACTGTCGTTATTTCAATCTTCAACCAATTACTACCTGCGCTTAACCAGCTATGTTATAAATATTTCTTTCTCTTTGTTGAACTGTCCCGCCACAGGGACAGCGTTGCATTTTCGACCAACCTTACTCGTATTTGTGACTATGTATGCATATCTTATAACAGGTAGAGACCCCTTAATTGAATGGATAATCCTTCAAAAGCAAACCGGCTTTTTCTGCTTCCTTACCAAGTTTCTCCCCTGATTAATTTGAACGAAACTGTGGATAATCCTTCAAAAGCAAACCGGCTTTTTCTGCTTCATTACCAAGTTTCTCCGCTGATGAATTTGAACGAAACTGTCGTTATTTCAATCTTCAACCAATTACTACCTGCGCTTAACCAGCTATGTTATAAATATTTCTTTCTCTTTGTTGAACTGTCCCGCCACAGGGACAGCGTTGCATTTTCGACCAACCTTACTCGTATTTGTGACTATGTATGCATATCTTATAACAGGTAGAGACCCCTTAATTGAATGGATAATCCTTCAAAAGCAAACCGGCTTTTTCTGCTTCCTTACCAAGTTTCTCCCCTGATTAATTTGAACGAAACTGTGGATAATCCTTCAAAAGCAAACCGGCTTTTTGTGCTTCCTTACCAAGTTTCTCCGCTGGTTGATTTGAATGAAACTGTGAATAATCCTTCAAAAGCAAACCGGCTTTTTCTGCTTCATTACCAAGTTTCTCCGCTGATGAATTTGAACGAAACTGTCGTTATTTCAATGTTCAACCAATTACTACATGCGCTTAACCAACTATGTTATAAATATTTCTTTCTCTTTGTTAAATTGTCCCGCCACAGGGACAGCGTTGCATTTTCGACCAACCTTCCTTACCAAATTTCTCCCCTAAATAACTGTCGTTATTTCAATCTTCAACCAATTACTACCTGCGCTTAACCAGCTATGTTATAAATATTTCTTTCTCTTTGTTGAACTGTCCCGCCACAGGGACAGCGTTGCATTTTCGACCAACCTTACTCGTATTTGTGACTATGTATGCATATCTTATAACAGGTAGAGACCCCTTAATTGAATGGATAATCCTTCAAAAGCAAACCGGCTTTTTCTGCTTCCTTACCAAGTTTCTCCCCTGATTAATTTGAACGAAACTGTGGATAATCCTTCAAAAGCAAACCGGCTTTTTCTGCTTCATTACCAAGTTTCTCCGCTGATGAATTTGAACGAAACTGTCGTTATTTCAATCTTCAACCAATTACTACATGCGCTTAACCAACTATGTTATAAATATTTCTTTCTCTTTGTTAAATTGTCCCGCCACAGGGACAGCGTTGCATTTTCGACCAACCTTCCTTACCAAATTTCTCCCCTAAATAACTGTCGTTATTTCAATCTTCAACCAATTACTACCTGCGCTTAACCAGCTATGTTATAAATATTTCTTTCTCTTTGTTGAACTGTCCCGCCACAGGGACAGCGTTGCATTTTCGACCAACCTTACTCGTATTTGTGACTATGTATGCATATCTTATAACAGGTAGAGACCCCTTAATTGAATGGATAATCCTTCAAAAGCAAACCGGCTTTTTCTGCTTCCTTACCAAGTTTCTCCCCTGATTAATTTGAACGAAACTGTGGATAATTATTCAAAAGCAAACCGGCTTTTTCTGCTTCATTACCAAGTTTCTCCGCTGATGAATTTGAACGAAACTGTCGTTATTTCAATCTTCAACCAATTACTACATGCGCTTAACCAACTATGTTATAAATATTTCTTTCTCTTTGTTAAATTGTCCCGCCACAGGGACAGCGTTGCATTTTCGACCAACCTTCCTTACCAAATTTCTCCCCTAAATAACTGTCGTTATTTCAATCTTCAACCAATTACTACCTGCGCTTAACCAGCTATGTTATAAATATTTCTTTCTCTTTGTTGAACTGTCCCGCCACAGGGACAGCGTTGCATTTTCGACCAACCTTCCTTACCAAATTTCTCCCCTAAATAACTGTCGTTATTTCAATCTTCAACCAATTGCTACCTGCGCTTAACCAGCTATGTTATAAATATTTCTTTCTCTTTGTTGAACTGTCCCGCCACAGGGACAGCGTTGCATTTTCGACCAACCTTACTCGTATTTGTGACTATGTATGCATATCTTATAACAGGTAGAGACCCCTTAATTGAATGGATAATCCTTCAAAAGCAAACCGGCTTTTTCTGCTTCCTTACCAAGTTTCTCCCCTGATTATTTTGAACGAAACTGTGGATAATCCTTCAAAAGCAAACCGGCTTTTTCTGCTTCATTACCAAGTTTCTCCGCTGATGAATTTGAACGAAACTGTCGTTATTTCAATCTTCAACCAATTACTACCTGCGCTTAACCAGCTATGTTATAAATATTTCTTTCTCTTTGTTGAACTGTCCCGCCACAGGGACAGCGTTGCATTTTCGACCAACCTTACTCGTATTTGTGACTATGTATGCATATCTTATAACAGGTAGAGACCCCTTAATTGAATGGATAATCCTTCAAAAGCAAACCGGCTTTTTCTGCTTCCTTACCAAGTTTCTCCCCTGATTAATTTGAACGAAACTGTGGATAATCCTTGAAAAGCAAACCGGCTTTTTCTGCTTCATTACCAAGTTTCTCCGCTGATGAATTTGAACGAAACTGTCGTTATTTCAATCTTCAACCAATTACTACCTGCGCTTAACCAGCTATGTTATAAATATTTCTTTCTCTTTGTTGAACTGTCCCGCCACAGGGACAGCGTTGCATTTTCGACCAACCTTACTCGTATTTGTGACTATGTATGCATATCTTATAACAGGTAGAGACCCCTTAATTGAATGGATAATCCTTCAAAAGCAAACCGGCTTTTTCTGCTTCCTTACCAAGTTTCTCCCCTGATTAATTTGAACGAAACTGTGGATAATCCTTCAAAAGCAAACCGGCTTTTTGTGCTTCCTTACCAAGTTTCTCCGCTGGTTGATTTGAATGAAACTGTGAATAATCCTTCAAAAGCAAACCGGCTTTTTCTGCTTCATTACCAAGTTTCTCCGCTGATGAATTTGAACGAAACTGTCGTTATTTCAATCTTCAACCAATTACTACATGCGCTTAACCAACTATGTTATAAATATTTCTTTCTCTTTGTTAAATTGTCCCGCCACAGGGACAGCGTTGCATTTTCGACCAACCTTCCTTACCAAATTTCTCCCCTAAATAACTGTCGTTATTTCAATCTTCAACCAATTACTACCTGCGCTTAACCAGCTATGTTATAAATATTTCTTTCTCTTTGTTGAACTGTCCCGCCACAGGGACAGCGTTGCATTTTCGACCAACCTTACTCGTATTTGTGACTATGTATGCATATCTTATAACAGGTAGAGACCCCTTAATTGAATGGATAATCCTTCAAAAGCAAACCGGCTTTTTCTGCTTCCTTACCAAGTTTCTCCCCTGATTAATTTGAACGAAACTGTGGATAATCCTTCAAAAGCAAACCGGCTTTTTCTGCTTCATTACCAAGTTTCTCCGCTGATGAATTTGAACGAAACTGTCGTTATTTCAATCTTCAACCAATTACTACATGCGCTTAACCAACTATGTTATAAATATTTCTTTCTCTTTGTTAAATTGTCCCGCCACAGGGACAGCGTTGCATTTTCGACCAACCTTCCTTACCAAATTTCTCCCCTAAATAACTGTCGTTATTTCAATCTTCAACCAATTACTACCTGCGCTTAACCAGCTATGTTATAAATATTTCTTTCTCTTTGTTGAACTGTCCCGCCACAGGGACAGCGTTGCATTTTCGACCAACCTTACTCGTATTTGTGACTATGTATGCATATCTTATAACAGGTAGAGACCCCTTAATTGAATGGATAATCCTTCAAAAGCAAACCGGCTTTTTCTGCTTCCTTACCAAGTTTCTCCCCTGATTAATTTGAACGAAACTGTGGATAATCCTTCAAAAGCAAACCGGCTTTTTCTGCTTCATTACCAAGTTTCTCCGCTGATGAATTTGAACGAAACTGTCGTTATTTCAATCTTCAACCAATTACTACATGCGCTTAACCAACTATGTTATAAATATTTCTTTCTCTTTGTTAAATTGTCCCGCCACAGGGACAGCGTTGCATTTTCGACCAACCTTCCTTACCAAATTTCTCCCCTAAATAACTGTCGTTATTTCAATCTTCAACCAATTACTACCTGCGCTTAACCAGCTATGTTATAAATATTTCTTTCTCTTTGTTGAACTGTCCCGCCACAGGGACAGCGTTGCATTTTCGACCAACCTTACTCGTATTTGTGACTATGTATGCATATCTTATAACAGGTAGAGACCCCTTAATTGAATGGATAATCCTTCAAAAGCAAACCGGCTTTTTCTGCTTCCTTACCAAGTTTCTCCCCTGATTAATTTGAACGAAACTGTGGATAATCCTTCAAAAGCAAACCGGCTTTTTCTGCTTCATTACCAAGTTTCTCCGCTGATGAATTTGAACGAAACTGTCGTTATTTCAATCTTCAACCAATTACTACATGCGCTTAACCAACTATGTTATAAATATTTCTTTCTCTTTGTTAAATTGTCCCGCCACAGGGACAGCGTTGCATTTTCGACCAACCTTCCTTACCAAATTTCTCCCCTAAATAACTGTCGTTATTTCAATCTTCAACCAATTACTACCTGCGCTTAACCAGCTATGTTATAAATATTTCTTTCTCTTTGTTGAACTGTCCCGCCACAGGGACAGCGTTGCATTTTCGACCAACCTTCCTTACCAAATTTCTCCCCTAAATAACTGTCGTTATTTCAATCTTCAACCAATTGCTACCTGCGCTTAACCAGCTATGTTATAAATATTTCTTTCTCTTTGTTGAACTGTCCCGCCACAGGGACAGCGTTGCATTTTCGACCAACCTTACTCGTATTTGTGACTATGTATGCATATCTTATAACAGGTAGAGACCCCTTAATTGAATGGATAATCCTTCAAAAGCAAACCGGCTTTTTCTGCTTCCTTACCAAGTTTCTCCCCTGATTATTTTGAACGAAACTGTGGATAATCCTTCAAAAGCAAACCGGCTTTTTCTGCTTCATTACCAAGTTTCTCCGCTGATGAATTTGAACGAAACTGTCGTTATTTCAATCTTCAACCAATTACTACCTGCGCTTAACCAGCTATGTTATAAATATTTCTTTCTCTTTGTTGAACTGTCCCGCCACAGGGACAGCGTTGCATTTTCGACCAACCTTACTCGTATTTGTGACTATGTATGCATATCTTATAACAGGTAGAGACCCCTTAATTGAATGGATAATCCTTCAAAAGCAAACCGGCTTTTTCTGCTTCCTTACCAAGTTTCTCCCCTGATTAATTTGAACGAAACTGTGGATAATCCTTGAAAAGCAAACCGGCTTTTTCTGCTTCATTACCAAGTTTCTCCGCTGATGAATTTGAACGAAACTGTCGTTATTTCAATCTTCAACCAATTACTACCTGCGCTTAACCAGCTATGTTATAAATATTTCTTTCTCTTTGTTGAACTGTCCCGCCACAGGGACAGCGTTGCATTTTCGACCAACCTTACTCGTATTTGTGACTATGTATGCATATCTTATAACAGGTAGAGACCCCTTAATTGAATGGATAATCCTTCAAAAGCAAACCGGCTTTTTCTGCTTCCTTACCAAGTTTCTCCCCTGATTAATTTGAACGAAACTGTGGATAATCCTTCAAAAGCAAACCGGCTTTTTGTGCTTCCTTACCAAGTTTCTCCGCTGGTTGATTTGAATGAAACTGTGAATAATCCTTCAAAAGCAAACCGGCTTTTTCTGCTTCATTACCAAGTTTCTCCGCTGATGAATTTGAACGAAACTGTCGTTATTTCAATCTTCAACCAATTACTACATGCGCTTAACCAACTATGTTATAAATATTTCTTTCTCTTTGTTAAATTGTCCCGCCACAGGGACAGCGTTGCATTTTCGACCAACCTTCCTTACCAAATTTCTCCCCTAAATAACTGTCGTTATTTCAATCTTCAACCAATTACTACCTGCGCTTAACCAGCTATGTTATAAATATTTCTTTCTCTTTGTTGAACTGTCCCGCCACAGGGACAGCGTTGCATTTTCGACCAACCTTACTCGTATTTGTGACTATGTATGCATATCTTATAACAGGTAGAGACCCCTTAATTGAATGGATAATCCTTCAAAAGCAAACCGGCTTTTTCTGCTTCCTTACCAAGTTTCTCCCCTGATTAATTTGAACGAAACTGTGGATAATCCTTCAAAAGCAAACCGGCTTTTTCTGCTTCATTACCAAGTTTCTCCGCTGATGAATTTGAACGAAACTGTCGTTATTTCAATCTTCAACCAATTACTACATGCGCTTAACCAACTATGTTATAAATATTTCTTTCTCTTTGTTAAATTGTCCCGCCACAGGGACAGCGTTGCATTTTCGACCAACCTTCCTTACCAAATTTCTCCCCTAAATAACTGTCGTTATTTCAATCTTCAACCAATTACTACCTGCGCTTAACCAGCTATGTTATAAATATTTCTTTCTCTTTGTTGAACTGTCCCGCCACAGGGACAGCGTTGCATTTTCGACCAACCTTACTCGTATTTGTGACTATGTATGCATATCTTATAACAGGTAGAGACCCCTTAATTGAATGGATAATCCTTCAAAAGCAAACCGGCTTTTTCTGCTTCCTTACCAAGTTTCTCCCCTGATTAATTTGAACGAAACTGTGGATAATCCTTCAAAAGCAAACCGGCTTTTTCTGCTTCATTACCAAGTTTCTCCGCTGATGAATTTGAACGAAACTGTCGTTATTTCAATCTTCAACCAATTACTACATGCGCTTAACCAACTATGTTATAAATATTTCTTTCTCTTTGTTAAATTGTCCCGCCACAGGGACAGCGTTGCATTTTCGACCAACCTTCCTTACCAAATTTCTCCCCTAAATAACTGTCGTTATTTCAATCTTCAACCAATTACTACCTGCGCTTAACCAGCTATGTTATAAATATTTCTTTCTCTTTGTTGAACTGTCCCGCCACAGGGACAGCGTTGCATTTTCGACCAACCTTACTCGTATTTGTGACTATGTATGCATATCTTATAACAGGTAGAGACCCCTTAATTGAATGGATAATCCTTCAAAAGCAAACCGGCTTTTTCTGCTTCCTTACCAAGTTTCTCCCCTGATTAATTTGAACGAAACTGTGGATAATCCTTCAAAAGCAAACCGGCTTTTTCTGCTTCATTACCAAGTTTCTCCGCTGATGAATTTGAACGAAACTGTCGTTATTTCAATCTTCAACCAATTACTACATGCGCTTAACCAACTATGTTATAAATATTTCTTTCTCTTTGTTAAATTGTCCCGCCACAGGGACAGCGTTGCATTTTCGACCAACCTTCCTTACCAAATTTCTCCCCTAAATAACTGTCGTTATTTCAATCTTCAACCAATTACTACCTGCGCTTAACCAGCTATGTTATAAATATTTCTTTCTCTTTGTTGAACTGTCCCGCCACAGGGACAGCGTTGCATTTTCGACCAACCTTACTCGTATTTGTGACTATGTATGCATATCTTATAACAGGTAGAGACCCCTTAATTGAATGGATAATCCTTCAAAAGCAAACCGGCTTTTTCTGCTTCCTTACCAAGTTTCTCCCCTGATTAATTTGAACGAAACTGTGGATAATTATTCAAAAGCAAACCGGCTTTTTCTGCTTCATTACCAAGTTTCTCCGCTGATGAATTTGAACGAAACTGTCGTTATTTCAATCTTCAACCAATTACTACCTGCGCTTAACCAGCTATGTTATAAATATTTCTTTCTCTTTGTTGAACTGTCCCGCCACAGGGACAGCGTTGCATTTTCGACCAACCTTACTCGTATTTGTGACTATGTATGCATATCTTATAACAGGTAGAGACCCCTTAATTGAATGGATAATCCTTCAAAAGCAAACCGGCTTTTTCTGCTTCCTTACCAAGTTTCTCCCCTGATTAATTTGAACGAAACTGTGGATAATCCTTCAAAAGCAAACCGGCTTTTTCTGCTTCATTACCAAGTTTCTCCGCTGATGAATTTGAACGAAACTGTCGTTATTTCAATCTTCAACCAATTACTACATGCGCTTAACCAACTATGTTATAAATATTTCTTTCTCTTTGTTAAATTGTCCCGCCACAGGGACAGCGTTGCATTTTCGACCAACCTTCCTTACCAAATTTCTCCCCTAAATAACTGTCGTTATTTCAATCTTCAACCAATTACTACCTGCGCTTAACCAGCTATGTTATAAATATTTCTTTCTCTTTGTTGAACTGTCCCGCCACAGGGACAGCGTTGCATTTTCGACCAACCTTACTCGTATTTGTGACTATGTATGCATATCTTATAACAGGTAGAGACCCCTTAATTGAATGGATAATCCTTCAAAAGCAAACCGGCTTTTTCTGCTTCCTTACCAAGTTTCTCCCCTGATTAATTTGAACGAAACTGTGGATAATCCTTCAAAAGCAAACCGGCTTTTTCTGCTTCATTACCAAGTTTCTCCGCTGATGAATTTGAACGAAACTGTCGTTATTTCAATCTTCAACCAATTACTACCTGCGCTTAACCAGCTATGTTATAAATATTTCTTTCTCTTTGTTGAACTGTCCCGCCACAGGGACAGCGTTGCATTTTCGACCAACCTTACTCGTATTTGTGACTATGTATGCATATCTTATAACAGGTAGAGACCCCTTAATTGAATGGATAATCCTTCAAAAGCAAACCGGCTTTTTCTGCTTCCTTACCAAGTTTCTCCCCTGATTAATTTGAACGAAACTGTGGATAATCCTTCAAAAGCAAACCGGCTTTTTGTGCTTCCTTACCAAGTTTCTCCGCTGGTTGATTTGAATGAAACTGTGAATAATCCTTCAAAAGCAAACCGGCTTTTTCTGCTTCATTACCAAGTTTCTCCGCTGATGAATTTGAACGAAACTGTCGTTATTTCAATGTTCAACCAATTACTACATGCGCTTAACCAACTATGTTATAAATATTTCTTTCTCTTTGTTAAATTGTCCCGCCACAGGGACAGCGTTGCATTTTCGACCAACCTTCCTTACCAAATTTCTCCCCTAAATAACTGTCGTTATTTCAATCTTCAACCAATTACTACCTGCGCTTAACCAGCTATGTTATAAATATTTCTTTCTCTTTGTTGAACTGTCCCGCCACAGGGACAGCGTTGCATTTTCGACCAACCTTACTCGTATTTGTGACTATGTATGCATATCTTATAACAGGTAGAGACCCCTTAATTGAATGGATAATCCTTCAAAAGCAAACCGGCTTTTTCTGCTTCCTTACCAAGTTTCTCCCCTGATTAATTTGAACGAAACTGTGGATAATCCTTCAAAAGCAAACCGGCTTTTTCTGCTTCATTACCAAGTTTCTCCCCTGATGAATTTGAACGAAACTGTCGTTATTTCAATCTTCAACCAATTACTACATGCGCTTAACCAACTATGTTATAAATATTTCTTTCTCTTTGTTAAATTGTCCCGCCACAGGGACAGCGTTGCATTTTCGACCAACCTTCCTTACCAAATTTCTCCCCTAAATAACTGTCGTTATTTCAATCTTCAACCAATTACTACCTGCGCTTAACCAGCTATGTTATAAATATTTCTTTCTCTTTGTTGAACTGTCCCGCCACAGGGACAGCGTTGCATTTTCGACCAACCTTACTCGTATTTGTGACTATGTATGCATATCTTATAACAGGTAGAGACCCCTTAATTGAATGGATAATCCTTCAAAAGCAAACCGGCTTTTTCTGCTTCCTTACCAAGTTTCTCCCCTGATTAATTTGAACGAAACTGTGGATAATTATTCAAAAGCAAACCGGCTTTTTCTGCTTCATTACCAAGTTTCTCCGCTGATGAATTTGAACGAAACTGTCGTTATTTCAATCTTCAACCAATTACTACATGCGCTTAACCAACTATGTTATAAATATTTCTTTCTCTTTGTTAAATTGTCCCGCCACAGGGACAGCGTTGCATTTTCGACCAACCTTCCTTACCAAATTTCTCCCCTAAATAACTGTCGTTATTTCAATCTTCAACCAATTACTACCTGCGCTTAACCAACTATGTTATAAATATTTCTTTCTCTTTGTTGAACTGTCCCGCCACAGGGACAGCGTTGCATTTTCGACCAACCTTCCTTACCAAATTTCTCCCCTAAATAACTGTCGTTATTTCAATCTTCAACCAATTGCTACCTGCGCTTAACCAGCTATGTTATAAATATTTCTTTCTCTTTGTTGAACTGTCCCGCCACAGGGACAGCGTTGCATTTTCGACCAACCTTACTCGTATTTGTGACTATGTATGCATATCTTATAACAGGTAGAGACCCCTTAATTGAATGGATAATCCTTCAAAAGCAAACCGGCTTTTTCTGCTTCCTTACCAAGTTTCTCCCCTGATTATTTTGAACGAAACTGTGGATAATCCTTCAAAAGCAAACCGGCTTTTTCTGCTTCATTACCAAGTTTCTCCGCTGATGAATTTGAACGAAACTGTCGTTATTTCAATCTTCAACCAATTACTACCTGCGCTTAACCAGCTATGTTATAAATATTTCTTTCTCTTTGTTGAACTGTCCCGCCACAGGGACAGCGTTGCATTTTCGACCAACCTTACTCGTATTTGTGACTATGTATGCATATCTTATAACAGGTAGAGACCCCTTAATTGAATGGATAATCCTTCAAAAGCAAACCGGCTTTTTCTGCTTCCTTACCAAGTTTCTCCCCTGATTAATTTGAACGAAACTGTGGATAATCCTTGAAAAGCAAACCGGCTTTTTCTGCTTCATTACCAAGTTTCTCCGCTGATGAATTTGAACGAAACTGTCGTTATTTCAATCTTCAACCAATTACTACCTGCGCTTAACCAGCTATGTTATAAATATTTCTTTCTCTTTGTTGAACTGTCCCGCCACAGGGACAGCGTTGCATTTTCGACCAACCTTACTCGTATTTGTGACTATGTATGCATATCTTATAACAGGTAGAGACCCCTTAATTGAATGGATAATCCTTCAAAAGCAAACCGGCTTTTTCTGCTTCCTTACCAAGTTTCTCCCCTGATTAATTTGAACGAAACTGTGGATAATCCTTCAAAAGCAAACCGGCTTTTTGTGCTTCCTTACCAAGTTTCTCCGCTGGTTGATTTGAATGAAACTGTGAATAATCCTTCAAAAGCAAACCGGCTTTTTCTGCTTCATTACCAAGTTTCTCCGCTGATGAATTTGAACGAAACTGTCGTTATTTCAATCTTCAACCAATTACTACATGCGCTTAACCAACTATGTTATAAATATTTCTTTCTCTTTGTTAAATTGTCCCGCCACAGGGACAGCGTTGCATTTTCGACCAACCTTCCTTACCAAATTTCTCCCCTAAATAACTGTCGTTATTTCAATCTTCAACCAATTACTACCTGCGCTTAACCAGCTATGTTATAAATATTTCTTTCTCTTTGTTGAACTGTCCCGCCACAGGGACGGCGTTGCATTTTCGACCAACCTTACTCGTATTTGTGACTATGTATGCATATCTTATAACAGGTAGAGACCCCTTAATTGAATGGATAATCCTTCAAAAGCAAACCGGCTTTTTCTGCTTCCTTACCAAGTTTCTCCCCTGATTAATTTGAACGAAACTGTGGATAATCCTTCAAAAGCAAACCGGCTTTTTCTGCTTCATTACCAAGTTTCTCCGCTGATGAATTTGAACGAAACTGTCGTTATTTCAATCTTCAACCAATTACTACATGCGCTTAACCAACTATGTTATAAATATTTCTTTCTCTTTGTTAAATTGTCCCGCCACAGGGACAGCGTTGCATTTTCGACCAACCTTCCTTACCAAATTTCTCCCCTAAATAACTGTCGTTATTTCAATCTTCAACCAATTACTACCTGCGCTTAACCAGCTATGTTATAAATATTTCTTTCTCTTTGTTGAACTGTCCCGCCACAGGGACAGCGTTGCATTTTCGACCAACCTTACTCGTATTTGTGACTATGTATGCATATCTTATAACAGGTAGAGACCCCTTAATTGAATGGATAATCCTTCAAAAGCAAACCGGCTTTTTCTGCTTCCTTACCAAGTTTCTCCCCTGATTAATTTGAACGAAACTGTGGATAATCCTTCAAAAGCAAACCGGCTTTTTGTGCTTCCTTACCAAGTTTCTCCGCTGGTTGATTTGAATGAAACTGTGAATAATCCTTCAAAAGCAAACCGGCTTTTTCTGCTTCATTACCAAGTTTCTCCGCTGATGAATTTGAATGAAACTGTCGTTATTTCAATTTTCAACCAATTACTACCTGCGCTTAACCAGCTATGTTATAAATATTTCTTTCTCTTTGTTGAACTGTCCCGCCACAGGGACAGCGTTGCATTTTCGACCAACCTTACTCGTATTTGTGACTATGTATGCATATCTTATAACAAGTAGAGACCCCTTAATTGAATGGATAATCCTTCAAAAGCAAACCGGCTTTTTCTGCTTCATTACCAAGTTTCTCCGCTGGTTGATTTGAATGAAACTGTGAATAATCCTTCAAAAGCAAACCGGCTTTTTCTGCTTCCTTACCAAGTTTCTCCTCTGTTAGATTTGAACGGAACTGTGGATAATACTTCAAAAGCAAACCGGTTTTTATGCTTCCTTACCAAGTTTCTCCGCAGATGAATTTGAACGAAACTGTCGTTATTTCAATCTTCAACCAATTACTACCTGCGCTTAACCAGCTATGTTATAAATATTTCTTTCTCTTTGTTAAACTGTCCCCCTATAGGGACAGCGTTGCATTTTCGACCATTATTACTCGTATGTGTGACTATGTATGCATATCTTATAGCATTTAGAGACCCCTTAATTGAATGGGTAATCCTTCAAAAGCAAACCGGCTTTTTCTGCTTCCTTACCAAGTTTCTCCGCTGATGAATTTGAACGAAACTGTCTATATTTCAATCTTCAACCAATTACTACCTGCGCTTAACTAGCTATGTTAAGCCCCATTTAGACGATCAGTTTCAGTTTCAGTTGTCAGTTCAGTTGAAAAAGGCAATGCATTTAAACGTCAGTACGGTATTCAGTTGAGCTTTCATTTTATTCGTGAGCAGTGATCAAACGTTGCAAGACATACATACGTGATGGACGAAGAAAGTTTAATTGCAGTAGTTATAGTTTTGTTGCTAAAGAAACCTAGAAAAAAAGGAGTAAATGGAGCAAAGATTGGTATTTAAAAAGACAATCACTCTCGCACGTAAATTTAATGCGCGAATTGCGATTTGAACACTGTGACTTTTCAAATTATTTGCATATGAATGTCAAGTATGTACTTGGAGCTACTAGAATTAGTGACGCCAATTATAAAAAAATAGGATACTAATATGAGAGAAGCTATACCACCTTATGAAAGACTTTGTGCAACTCTTAGATTTTTAGCAAGTGGAAATGTTTACCAAAGCCTTAAATTTCCTACCGCAATATCGGCACCAAGAGTAAGTGCAATTACAACTGAAACTTGCAAAGCAATAATGACAGTACTCAGGGATTATATTAAATTAAGTACTCATATATTGAAAATGTAAGGTACGTGTAATTTGAAATACAAAAATTAAAATTTATGAAAATTGGGAAAAGTAGCCCACAACGGTGGAGTCTTCCGATATATCTGCCGGAGTGGAGCTTGTCATTATGGATTGCGTGGTTGGTGACGCCTTTGGAGTTATCACAAATCGGCTTTCGTTTTGTTGTGTCACAACTTTTGACGTCCTATTCAAAGACTTGTAGTGCCCCTCAAATATTGCATCTTTTATAATTTTTTTTACGAATAGCACCATTTCTGGTGTCATATTATTTAACTCTTCCGTGATATGTTTTCCAAATGCCACGTGCCTTCCCTGGTCACTATTTTTTAATCGATCAGCCACCAACTGTAAAACTTGTTTATTGGAAGCATTATTGCGACTGATTTTGCTTTTCATACTAGTCCTTGAAGTCGAAGGACCAAGTTGGTTGCTCGGAACCGACCGACTTCCTGTTTCTAGTTCCTTCATAAATGCTTTATCGTTTTCCAATAAGGATATTGATCGCTCCTTGAAAAATAAAAAAAATTTAATATGAACCAAAAATAATTAAAAAGTTGTATGAATTAAAAATTAATTGAATTAAGCGATAACTTTTTCAGATGCCAACAAATGAGATGGAATGGAAAAAACCTTCGTCGCTTTCTTATCGCACTCTTTTAATTTCTCCAGCAACGTATTGTAAGCTGCTTCTCTTTTCACTCTTGCATTATCATGTTGTTTTGCCATCTTTGTTAGTTAATGAAAAAAAAAGCACACAAATTAAAATCCGTTGTTTGACAATCCACTACCAACTGTAACTGGAAATGAGAACTGAACTGAAACTGATTTACACATTAAATCAATTGTAGACAGCGGATAAACGTGAATAAAAAGCGCGGAATAATGTGGAATAATAATAATTAAATGTTTTATCTGATTAAACTACTTTTACTTGCGCGTGTCTTTTTGCGACTTAAACAACGGACGTCAAAAAAAAGAATAAATCAGTCGACAAATGTCAAACGCCATGAGCTTAAGGCTCGTTCAGTAGTATGATCTGAAGCGTATGTCACAATTTCGAAAATGACTTATTTTAGTTTCATGATGTAGCAAATTCCATAATTTTAATCGACATCCTAAGAGTTCTGACTGCTTTTTTGACAAATTCAAATCGCGAACATAGTCGTTTAGGTCTCCTTGAGTTATCAAGTGTGGCTTGGTTGAGATTTTTTCAAACTCAGAGTTATCGTCCTCATCAACGCGATTGGATCGAAAAGGAAGACTGCTGTGAATCTTGAATCTCAACGGCCGCAGTTATAGGCGAATTATCACTATGAAGTACTGGTCTTTTAGTTGACTGTAAATAATATTATTCATAATATAATATACTATAACACCTTTTATATTTATAAGACAGAAATAGCAATCCGAAACGTGATCTTTTGGTATAGTCCAAATCGCGGGTACCGCAAATGGTATATGGCAGCGGCCTTTCTTCCAATCATATTTACACAATCTCAACGATTATTTATAAAACATTAATTTAAATTAATACGAAAACAATTAATTCTATGGCTATTTATTCCCGACTGTTTATGCGTTTATCGCCGTTGTACAGATTATGCTTGTCAACACATGACAAATTATCTTAGGCTAATTGAGATGAAACTACTGCAATTTATTAATGATGGTAGGTGGCATGACTGACTGTTGACCAGTGTCATTTTCAGTTGCAATGGACTTTTACCAAAAATTTCGTAGGCTGTTGATGTAAGTTTTTTAGGTAGCAACACAAGGGTTAATTAATGACAGTTCGTCTGTCGGTTGGTGAACAAAGTCAATTGATTTTAAAACAACATTGTTGGCAAATGTCCGACATTTCTGAAAATTCATTAGAAAGTTCATCACAAACCAAAAAAAAAAAAAATTGAATTTGGAAGCACTGGTATCAGGTATCGTAGATAGCGTATATAAATTGACTTAGCGTACATCGTTATTTACATTTTTAACTGATAGCTAATCTTCCAGCGTGCCTAGAGTTCTCTCTATCTGTGGATATCCTTGATCCTCTTCTACTCACAGATTTCCTGTTTCGCACATTCGCTGCGAAAATTTTTTTAATCACGCAATAAATGTTAATAAACAAACGAATACAAAATACATGAACAATATACTCTATTCTCCAGAATATAATTTTTTTTTCCAACGACCAAAGCGTGTTTAATGTACAAGTTCTAAACCTATTAATATCAATAACATATTTATTTGTAATATTACAATCTTGTGAGACTTTAAGTAAAGATAAAGATGTCCACTAATTTGTCATAATTTTAATTTTAGAAACAATATGCCAATAAACCACACACTATTTTATTTTAACCAATTTAAAATCACATATAATTAATTTAGAGATGAATTTTTAAAACAAAATAAAAAATAATTATAATTATTATATATTTAAATTATTTAAATTAGAACAATAAGTAAATAGATATTAAGTCATATCGATTTAAAAAAAAAAATGAGAACTTTACAATATTATAAAAATAATATTCTTTTCCAAAACTTCCAGTAGATATATATATATATAAAAATTGTATCAGCAAAGCTAAAGCACAAACTTGTATAATGTACTATTTAAATGAACTTTAAAATTAACTAAAATAGAAAGAAAAAATCTAAACATCACTAAAATAATAAAACAATTATTTAAAAACTAAAAACCACATTTCTATATGAAAAAAATTGTTTTACATAAACAAATTCTAAAAAAGAAAGATATTAATATTAAAGTTGAAGTTTGAGCAAAGAAGTTTAAAAAATACTTAAAAAATTTTCCAAAAAATATATAAAGTGAATTTAAAAGTATCAAATTGTAAAGAAATAAAGAAATAATGATTAACCAATATAACAATTATGAAAAAGGTAATATTACATTTTATCGACTTAATCTAAGTGTCTTAAATGTAAAATTTTAGACTCTAAATTATAATAATATATTAAAATAAGAAATATTTTAAAAAAGAACAACAAAAAAATTAAACACAGATTATCTTAAGCTTTTTGTACATTGGTGAAGGTTAATTTTTTTTGGTTATCTGTATTAGTTTTAGATATTGTCTTGTATCTTATAAACAAAAACAAAGTTTCTAAAAATAAAAAATAAACTATTTTAAAATATATTCTTGGACTATGTTTGTTTTTCATTTATTTTTGAAGATCTTTCCAGCCTTAGTCCTACCCCGTAATGGAGGTGAAAGTACTTCTAAGTTCGGTTAGAACCTATATTGTATATTGTGCCATATTACGTTATTAACACAATAAGTTGTTCAATAATACATATATAATTAAAAATATTATTTATAAATACAATAAATACATGTGATGGAATTGGAAGCTGAACTAGGAGAAATGAAAACATAAAAAAAAGCGTAAGATGGTATTTTGTTGTTCTTCAGAGACTCTGATTCACACTGTTCAGTAAATTATGTAGCTCCTAAATTAAATCTTGTATTTTTTTATCTTCACCGATCTTCGTAATTTATAAGAAAGGGAATAAAAGCCTTCCAAAAAATCGCAAAATTGCTGCACCAACAGAATGCCCAATATTACAATAAAAGCAACGATTCTCACTCGATCTTCTAGATTAAACTCAACTCTGCTGCGGTTTGTACAGGGTGGATCAATAGAGGTTTCACCATGAGAATAGTAACTAAAAAAATATTGCGTTTGAATGATTTTGAGTTTTTTTTATAGAATAGTGTTTATTTCTATTTATATGTTAATCCGTTTGTTTAAATTTATAACATCCTGGCATAACTCCCCCTCTATTATTTCGCCCTTACTTAGTCTGCTCTTGGATTGTTGCTCGCTTATTGGCATAAACCCAAGCAAAGAAATCAGGTGGTGTCAAATCGCATGATCTCGGTGACAAATTCACATCACCGTTTCAAAAGATTGTGCGTCCCGAGAACATTTCGTGCAATAAATTTGTGCGGCATGTCGCACTGTCTTCTTGGAACTACATATCATTCACATCCATATCATCCAATTTGGGGTATTACATATTAGTAATCATGGTATGATATTGTTCACCATTCATAGTAATAACATTTCATTACCAGCACCATTTCAAAAAAAAAAAAAAATAATAATAATAATAATAATAATGATAATAATAATTTATTAATTCCTCTACCCTAAAAACTACACCAAACCGTGACTCGTTCAGAATTCGTTGAGTCTCATCAGCCCAAATTTTTTTTATTTTTGACTTCAAAGAAAAAAAAAAACAGTTACACAGCCGTCTCCACAGGACATGAATGATGCTCGGTTTATAATCATGCCATAAACATATCAGGTGGAAACACAAAAATCCATGCGCAAACTAACATCAGGGCATGAATGTTCACTTTTATATCCAGACATGAGAGTGAATTTGGCATGTAGGTTAGTTTCTGTTGAATGTGGTGACAAAGGTATTTTTTTCAGAATGTCGAGCATAAAGGAAGAAATAATTGTTCCTGTTTTTCAATGTTGTCGCATGAACATCTGTTTGCAAAAAATATGGCAGACATCGGTTGTTATGTCTGACATAATTCTGTCTTGTGGAGACGAACTATAACAAAAGTTTAATAATTATAACAGCTTAGTATGCAGCTGATGGGTATCAAATTTTATCCATGGTCCTAAAAACAACAGCGAAATGTTTGTGAAATGAGACTGGAAACCTATTTAACGAAGATTTCAATCAGCTGCTTAAAACCCAAGAAACAAAGTGACAATTTTAACATTTCGCAGGTAATTATTATCCCGAACAATAAGTTGTGTGCAAACACAATTAGACTATTGCCTAATATTTTAATACGATTATCAACTTTAGAATCATTTCGTTGCGGACTTCAAAACAGAAAGTACAACGAAATATTTCTTTTACGTGGTGTCATTTTTGCATGGGATTTTTCGTTTCGCATCACCTGAATAATAGACTTTAAGTAAACATTCAGGACGAATGTTAGTATGCAGCTAAGGCAAAAAAATGTCAGAGAGCTGTCAAGTTTTCAGTTTTGTTTATTAACGTATCCATTGAGATGAAAATAGACTGAAGATGATTTTCAAGTTGTGATTACTCGTGCATATAATGGGCCAATATACGGCGCTAGAAATAATACTAAAATCCGACCTAAAGTGGTTTTTAGGAATTTTAATTTTTGCGCACGAGTTGATTTGATCTGGCTTCCGGCCATACTTTTACGTACGGCAGCAATGTCTTCGGCTGAACGTCTTGTACGACCTCGCAGTGGTGACTCCACATCTGCTTTCGACCAAGCGTCTTGGAATTCGTGCACCACATTAAAAAGTGTACTTTCAGTTGGTGTATTGTATTTACATATATACCAAGTATTATATAATATTTACCCGTGATTTAATTATTATTTTTTTTTTTTTGACATTTAGGTTTTAATCTCATGGTGAAATGTCCATTAGCCCTCTTAACTTAAGTGAAGGACCGCATTGTACCCATGTACTCTCCCGTATATTGTGCGGCATATGAAACTTGTGAAGTTGTGCAGTTTGAGCGAAAAAAAAGTTGTAGTAGACTCTCTAGGGGTTCTGAAGTACGTCGAAATACAAACAATCGACCCTGCCGGTATTCTAGGTTAACAGTAACAGATCAGTCTAGCCTTGTCCTCGCTCTGACGATGGAACTAGCCAATCTGGCTTCCAAAGAAACACATTTTGTCAATAAAGTAGCATCTGTTGAATGTTTGTGCCCACTGGAGATGTGAAAGATTCATTACTGGAACTGCAGTGAAACTGCAAAAAAATAGGTCATCTACAAAGGCAGTGTAAAGAACCGGTACGGCGAAAAGGCTAATTTCACTATCAAACAAATAGGGGGAAAAACCGAGAGAAACGTCTACCAAGAAGACAGTCAATTTTCCCGAAGCCATCAATCGGGAAATGATTAAGCATCAACTTCATGGGACACAAAATGGTAACGGAGTCGATTACCACAGGAGCATCATTCAAATCTCTCTGGCAAAACGGTGCAATAAAAGTTTCCTGGTAGAAGTAGTCAGAATAGCTGGAAAAGACGCATAATATCATCAGTTATAGTTTGCGAACAGCTACGCAAGAACCGGCTAATGGTTTAGTCTGCATAAAATCCACGTGGTATTACGAGTTTCTACGAGTATTGCAAATTATTATACAGAGTAAGGGATTTGGCTGGTATTGTAAAAGATCCTTCATCAACATACGGAAAGGGGCCTTTAGTTCAGGTGGTCTGGAGAGTGTGGAAAACCATTTTAAGAACTCAAGCTGTAGCTGTGCAATGCCCCCATCTTAAGATACCCAAACCTGGAAAAATGTTCATCGTTGACGCAGACGCTAGCAATGTTATTGTCGGAGTTGTGATTTCTCAAGTTCACGATGGTCAAGAGAAAGTGGTTGCGTATTGCAGCAAGGTACTCTCCAGACCTGAACGGAACTACTGCGTAACTCGGCGCGAGCTAGTGGCCTTAATTCTGGCTACGAAGCATTTCCGTCAGTGCCTCAATGTGCAAAGTTCATTATTCGCACAGACCTCGAAGTTCTGAAATGGCTACTACAATTTGCAGGACTACGGCTCTGTCTTGTCGACCGTGCGGAGTCAAATGTGAACACTGTAATCATAAGGAAGCGAAAGCACATACCACTATTCAAATGATCAGGACTGAGAGAGTAGAGTTGTGGAGTACGAAATCCGTTCCTCCCAACTGGTAGGCAATGGGGTGAAAGGAAAGACCAAGAGGGTAGGAGATAAAGGAGCAAATTCTGAAGGCGTATTGGGCCCCGTGAGACTCGCTTTGTTTGTAAAATGGTATGAAGGAAAGATGGGAAAGTGCAGATGGGGCAACATCTCGCATGCAGCTAATCGTGACCTGTCCCGAATCACCGAAGTGCTCCATGAAATACATGACAGAACCTCAGGAGGGCACTTGAGAATTAATAAATTATTGGAGAAAGTAAGGGAACCTTTCTATTGATATCAAGAATTGATGCAAAAAGTGCATAACGTGTGTGTTATCAAGAGCCCACAAGTAAAACCACACGGAAAAATGTATCAATATGCGATTAATGTCGGAAGACCATTCGAACGCTTAGATATTGATATCGCTGTGGCCAGAAGTCAACAACTGGCTGGACTGGGATTTCAATGGAGTTACAATAAGTGTGCCAATATCTTGGAATAGGAAAGGCAAGAACAACGCCAAACCACCCTCAATCCCATAGAATGGTCGAGAGATTCAATAGGACCTTAAATGAGCCTCTGCCTAGGAATCGTCATATACCTCTCTTCTTAATGGCCATGTGAAATAAATATTTAATCCGCACCAACGGAGCATAAGAAAGTGAGCGGCTATATGTATGACCTACACAAGAAAACACGATAGAAAAGATGAAACTATCGAACAATCGCATGAAGACTAGGTACCACGTTAAAGCAAATTCTTCAAAGATAAACGAAGGAGACCTGATGTGGCTGTAAATCCTCTATGTAAGAAAGAAAAGACACCAAAATTGGAACAGGATTGTTAAGGTCCATATAACGTGATAACCAGTAACAATGAAATTGATGCCCGATCCGGGATCCTAGCGTGGAAATTGAAGGAAAAAAAAGGTGGTGCATGTCGATAGAATATGTCACTTCTTAAATAAAGAAGTTGTTCGGAACGAATGGTTGCCATTTCATCATGCATAACTTACGCTTGCCGAACTTGCGGAATTTATTAAAAAATATTATGGAAATTCCGGCTTGAGGTCGGTCGTCATCATGGCTTTAGTGTGCAGACAATTCGTTGCACCATGGAAAAGTTTGAGCGTAAGTACAATCTTTTGGATCTTAAGCCACCAACTAGACAAAAATTGGTGCGAAACGAAGAAAACATAGCCGTCGTAGTAGCCAGTATCATTTCTTACGAAATGACAAAAGAGATACAGTTACCGCCAATTGTCGTGGGTATAGAGTGATGTTATCCAACTTTCTGTGGTCAGAGCTCCAAAACATCGATACATTCGAACTATGGTTCCAACAAGATGGCGCTACATGCCATACAAGGGACGCAGCATTCAAGGTTGTGAGGTAGAAATTTGGCGACTGGATCATCCCACGGCAAGCGTTCATAAATTGGCTGCCGCTAACATGCGATTTGACACCACTCTATTATTTTCTCTGGGGCTACGTTAAGTCCTTAGTCTGCGGTAACAAGTCAACCAACTTTGGACAAGCCTGAGGCCAACATTCGACAAGCTTTTACCGGTATAACGCCGCACATATTTGACGCTTGAACCACTGACAGCCAATCCGAGGCAGCCATTGGAATGATGTGCTATTGCACACATAATGGCATGAACATAGCTTCAAAATAAAGGTAGTATCTCACATATATATATTTCACACCACATATATGTAATATATTACTTTTATTTCTAGAGTCGCATGTAGAAGAGTTCTTACGTGTTTCTAACCTTTCTTCAGCGCTTCTACTAGATGGAACTGCTGATGAAGTGGTTACTTTGTTACTATGGAGGATGCGTCGAATAGCCTTTCTGATATCACGTTGCTATTTCAAGTTATTTGCACGACGCTACATAAATGAAAATCTGCTTACAATCTTTTGACCTTGAGATTGGGTAGACAACCTCACGACATAGCAATCTGAAGCAGACATGTCAAGGATGTAAAATACAATACAGCTGGCATCTGCGAGTTCGACGACCCGTGGAATAATTTGATTGAAAAAAGGATTATCTCAGGTTTCTTGTTAATTTTGTCAACATTTGGCATGTGGTGCATACTCGACAAGATGATCACTGCTTTTTTCTGCTTTGGCATATATGACGATATAGTAATGTAAAACCAAAAACCATCGAAGCAACACTTCTGTGACGAGCTGGTAAGAATTCAGGGATTTTTTTCCTTTTGATTTTTTCTCACTGTTCCTACGTTGGTCAGTTGTTTCTTTTTTTTAGGGAAATTAAATAGCTCAACAGAAGTGTATCAATTGTCAATAGTAATGTTTCTATTGGAAGTATAAAACGCGTGGCAGCTTGAGTTGGTTTCTTCAGTCGCTGATATTCAGGGGTGAATTCAGTTCATTCGAATCTTTCCCTTTGTATATATAGGTATTAAGAAGGTATACAGAATGTATTTGTAAAATATTGAATCTTCCTTGAAATGCAAGAAACATTTCATCAGTATATATATAAATATATAGGAATTGAAGAACTCAATAATAAGTGCAGATGCATCACTTTCTCGACGTACTGATCTAGTCGAGTCAACAAAACGTAGGGTTTTCAACAACACTTCAAACCTGTTCTTGCTCATTTTACAGCGGTATATTTCCCATCTAGTGCCATCTGTACAGTACCACGACGTGTAATGTTCGTAATTTTCTTTGAAAATTGCAGTATAAAATAGGAACCCTATAAATGCTTTCAATTTCATGAGATCTAAACCTTGAACACAAGTTAACGTTCTTGATCGTAAGAATTGTGGAGCGGATGACCAACGAAAGCAATTCTTTTTTAATCTTAATTCTTCTTCCTAGGTCTCAATCGCAGTTGAGATAAAGACATATCATCATCAGATGTTAAACCTTGCTCATCAGGTAGAGTCGAAGATAAATCAATTTCGAGAGTAGCATTTTCGTTATTTTCCACTTCATTTGCCTCTTCGCAATCTGAGTCTAACTCGCAACTTTCTTCTAGCACCTGCTCTATTCCTACATCAGCCCCATAATCGCTGCATTTATCTAGATGTTTCCGTCATTTAAAGCCATTATCAACTAAAACAATAAAAAAACTATGAATGTTAAAATGTCATGTTACCGCCTTACAGGGGTCTCTTATACCACGTTTCCACCAAATATAAATCCGAGATTTAGCTAAAAAAGATTTGGATTTATGTGCGGTGGTTCCACTGGGATTTACGATTTATTTTGACGTTCGCTGTCAAAAATGGAGGAACATGACCTGGCTCAAAATAGTAACGTATTCTTCAAGGAAAATTTGCGATTGTCTCGGGAAACGTTTGAAATTGCCCACCTACAGCGAATCGAAAAACGAGACACAAATTACAGAAAAAGCATATCGCTTCAAAAATGAACTGCAATAGCTCTGTACGCTTTGGGATCTTCAGCAGAGTACCGAAGTATTGCTGGTCTTTTTGGGGCGGGAAAATATACGGTTGGCAAAATCCTTAAAGAATTCTATAAAGAAACTTGGAATGTGCTAGCACCATTATTTTTAAATGCATATCCCGTAATGGAGGAACTAGTAGCGGAAAACGTGAGAGGTTTTGAAAAACTCGGTTTTCCTCAGTGCTTTGGTGCTATCGGTAAGTAGAAATGATAATAAAAGCATCCTCAATATAATATGTATTTTAAGCTGGTTGTCATATTAAAGTAAAGCCGCCAGCAGAAGATGCCATAGATTATTTTAATTACAAGGGATGGTATTCCACTGTATTGCTGGCTATAGTGGATTACAGGTAAGTATTTTAATGTTTTTATAACATATGGTGAATTTCTATTTTTATTTCTTATAGGTATAGATTTCTCTATATAAATGTGGGTAGTCCAGGCCGTTGTAACGTTTCCCAAATTTTTGAAGATTCGCCCGTAAGGGAACAGTGTCGAAACCCAATTTTCAAAAACATGTCAAAAAATATTTCCGGAGTAGATGTTCCAGTACTTCTCATTGGAGATTCGGCTTTTAGATTCTCCGATATCCTTATGAAACCTTACCCATTTAATACCACACTGTCTGCAGAAGAAAAGCAATTCAACTATACCCTATCAAAATGTCGAAGGGTTGTTGAAAATGCGTTTGGACATTTAAAGGCAAGGTTTAGACGAATTGGAAAGAGACTATACAACAAAATCACTAACACGAACATAATTATAAAATGTTGTTGTGTAGTTCGCAATTTTTTTAATGTTTACAACGATCACATTAACCAGCAATGGTTACAAAGGCCAAGTGAACCCTCAAGTAGAGACCAGCAGGAGTGTCCATTAATTCCACAGCTGTAAACATGAGGAAAGCTATCACTAGATATTTAGGTAAAGACAAAAAACTCATATTTTTAAAATATATTCATTTTTTTAATTATTTCAATATCTCTGCGTTAAACTTATCGCTGCTTCTAGTTGCAGAACTCTATCATCATTTTTTTGTATTGCCTCTAATTGTGTTTTTATGAGGTTGTCAATACATTCAATTTTTCTTTTTTTTGCAGCTCTTGGGGTGGATGAAGTATTACTTTCTGGTTTAGCCACACGTGGAAGTGCTTCTGCGGAAGTTGCGGCATCCGAATTTGCTGGCGGTGAAGTAGATGGCGTTGGATCTGCTTAAAAAAAATATATATATATAATAATAAATAAATCACATGAAACTCCAAATTTGAATATTTACTTTGCATAATGCTGTCCTCAAATCCAGATTATTGATTATGAGTTCTCCCAGAATGGCATGTATTTTCTGGTATAAGCGCCATTCTGAAAGAGAACCTCCTGTGGAACCAACTGCACGCTTTTCTTTCCTGAAAAAAAGAATAATGAATAAAAAATATAAATAAATAAATAAAGATTATAAACTTACCTATTGGATAGGTTGTGCAACTTTACTTTGATTTCCACAGGTGAGTAAAAGGTCGTAATTTTACTCAAATCCGACGACATCCGACGAAGCTTATTCGCCCACATTTCCACCAGCAGATCTTACTCTGCACTATTCCATCCTTTTCTTTCCCTTCCTTTTTGTTTTGATTCTTTATCCATTATCTGCAAGCATAAAAAATTTTAATTTTAATCAAAATATTGCAAAAATTCTTACCAAAATTGCCGCCTTTACTTTGATTATGAAATTGCTGCCGTCAATGTCAATCCTTTCATTTATTTGGCGTTTTGGGAAATTTGTTAACATCTTTTTTTTGTCGGCACACAAAAATGACATGTGCTGACAAAAAAAGGACTGTTAGATTTGTTTCACATGAGGATTTAACTGAGATTTATTATAAATTTCGAATTTAGTTGAGATTTATAAACGTCAATTCGTATGACAAATCCTCGGGATTTAGGGAGATTAAGCTAAATCCTTGTTAAATCGCGGATTGACCTTTGATGTAAAACTCTTTTAGACCCCTAGCATCAGTTTTTTTACTTACCAGAAACAAACGCGCTCACGTCTGACTGTGACGGCACGGAGGGGCGCGAGTAAAAGGTACAAGAACGAACAAATTTATACGAAGCTTGGACGGAATAATATTCACGCCTAAAATATCGTTCGGGGTGTGTGAGACTTATGTTAGTTAGTTAAGGTTTAAAAGAAAAGTTCTATTTTTTTATTTTACCCACACAAACATTTTACAATATGTTTAAATTTAAATTTAAAAAATATACATTAGCTAAAACACCGAGTTTTCCATTTCAACGTTTATCCTCCAATGTAAAACACTTTGGTAATATTTTATGGCGTTTTCGTTTGGGTAGCCAGAAGCCTTTTTTGTGTACTCCGTTTTTGTTTCCAAATTAACACTTAAAACTTCTTCGGAATTCTTATTATAATTATTATCTTCGATGAGGATAGTAAAATATATATTAATTGTGCTTTCTTATTTGGTGCTACATATACGTATTTGTTTGCAAATCAATCTGAATATATATATTATTTGACATTTATGCATTTTAACACAAAATCAGTGGGAAATCTTGATTCTCAAATGAAAACAAAATCTTGTTTCTAAAAAAATGAGAGAAATGGTTTCCGTATTTTTTTTTTTTTTTTTTTTTTTTTTTCTGTGAAGCACGAAGAAAAGCCCAAACGAAAATGGCATTAGTTTTAAATTTTCACTGTTACTGAAAGGAATAAGAAAACTTAATTACTTTGGAATTAAAATGGTTTTATTTTTTCACAATAAGATATACAAACTTTCGAACTGCTTCTCCACATCCACATAAAAACGGTACAATTTTGTACAAATTATGTTGATCCTGATCCATCTTCCTACAAAGTACAATAATATAAACATAATTATTATTCAATTAAGAAAATTTGTCTACGTACGTAAAAGAAAGGTTGCAGACGTCTGTAACGTCAAAAGATGAAGTTCACCTCATTTTCATGTGGACTGAGTCCATTTTAAATTTCGAATGGAATTGGCGTTTGACAATTCATGCAAAAGCCGACTGCCTGAAGCTGAAAATAAAAGTTTAACAGGATGGAACCGGTATAGTTCTTGAATGTTGTCAGATTAATTCTGTCCTTATTTCTTTATGTATATTTCAACATTACCGCTTGCTATCCTTGGAATTGTGAGATTAAAAACAGTTGGATGCCCGCCAATGAGAGATTATTCGAGAAAAATTGGCGTTAAAAATTCAAGTACAACCCGGCTTTTGAAAACAAAGCAGAAAATCTGAAAAGTTAATTAAATTTGATCTAGTTAAGTTAGTTAATGTATCTAAAGTGATCAGTTTTAATTTTGTTTTCATTTTGCTGTTCCAACATTACTACATATAAATCTACTTGCTATCGTAATCCATAGAATTGTGGAAATTAAAAACAATTTCAAACCTGGATGCAGGTCAATGAATAATCATTCACGACGTAAACTAAAAGAAAACAAGAACTAAATTAACATCGTGAAAAAGTATAACAGAAATTAAATAGCTAAAATGAGGAAAATTGTTCGAAAAAGAAATATCAGAAAATATCTGATGCAACAAGATGGAACAGTTAAACATGGTGCAGAACAGCCGTATATCACTGCGTTGTAGATGGGAATTCGGTAAGATCTTTTTTTTATGTTATATGAATGTAGTTGTGTTATATGTAGTAACTTTCCATTGATTTTCCTAATACGCGAAGAAACCTACTATATAGGTCTATAAATGATATTAAAATCTAATTTCGCAAACAATTATTTGAATTATTTGTAATAAGGGTTTAATTTGTTTTAAGTTTTAAGTTTTAAGTTTCTGAAGCCTTTCCTGCCATTGTGTTTGGCCTTAATGCTATACTATTTGTTGAGAATCCATGAGTTTATGAGATAACAGACAACGCCATTAACACAGTAAAATAGTTTTAGCCATGTCCTTTATTGCCTTCATCATGTGCTATGACGACTATTACAAACAGCAAGGAGTAGATATAAACTGGAACTAAAATTCCTTCGACATCTGACCACTGTTCGCAACACAACATTTACTTACCAAGATCCAGACCCATGAACAGTTTTTGCTTAAGACACAGCCTTATAACCCTATTCACGCTATCTCCAGCTCTCGAGACGCAAATTTCTGATGTCCCCAATGGCTTGACATTCATTTTCTCTTGAAGCTTCGATCTTGTGGCCGAGCCAGCGTATTTTATATTTTTCTGCATTCACCCTACGGGAACAAAAATATGGTATACCGAAGAATTTTTTTCTCTCGATCTGCCCGGCCGGTAGTTGGTATTTACTGCGTATTGGTTGTTCCAGAAAGCCTTGAGACATTTTCTTACTCCGTTTCCGACGTTTTATCGCTGACGTGGGTTTAGTGCTGCTATTTTTGTATCTATCTTAGTCAGCACACGTTTGAAAATTGGACCCGGGTGGACAACAACCAGTATTAGACGGTTACCAATTAGAAAAAAAAAAAAAAAAATAAATAAATAAATAAATAAAATAAAATTTGAGCGAATTCATAGTGACAATATTGCTCATCTTCTGATTGACGCTAGCTAATGTTTACATCCATCCTACAACTGTTAACCATCAATTTTGGCATGAAGCGCTCATGGAGTAATCATTCTCTCGAAATAGTTTCCAGGTTCAAACCAAATATATAAGTAAATAAATATAATGATTCGTATAATGTTAAAATAAGACGCAGAAGCATAAATATTAATTGCTGAGTCTAAGTGCTGTATCACAAGTAGCACAACAATGATACATTAGCTCTTATCTTTGCTACGACTGAAGGTATTAATATACCATACATCTCAGAAGTGGAAGTGTGAAATCGTCGTTAAATATCTTCGGCATTATATTTTCCTTTTCTGGTTAAACTTCAGGCTGTTGGAGCAAATGAACTGCTGATGCATTTGCATGCGGCTTGATGCTTCGACAGGTAGATGCTAAGTGTCCGTGCTTACCACTCTTGTAGCAACTTCTTCGCTCTCGTCGTTGATTCTAGCAGCTGCTAGCAATATGTCCAGGCTCGTTGCAATTGAAGCACCTGTTGTTATGTAGTCGCTGAAGTTGGTTAGCAGACGAGGTTGCTATCACTGCTGAAGAAGATATATTTTCCGCGGCGTAATACTTCATCTTCTGTTATTTCTCCAGCATTTGTTCCAAATCGTCGATACTTCTTGCTGTAAGAAGGAGCAGTTTGTTACATAAAGTATAAGTAATTCCTTTAATATTGTAATGTATAAGATCTTCGTCTTCGATTTCTGCATTGAATGCGATCTCTTGCATGGCCAGTGTATACTGATGAATACTCTCGTCCTTTCTCTTACTCCGGTTCCGTAGAATATCGTGAACATCAATCAGCTGATGTGCTTTGATTTCAACTCCGATCATGTCGAGCAACGGGATGAACGGAGGAATGATTTAGTGGTTCTTTCCAAACTTCTTGCAAAAATAAACGATTGATGATCTTCCCACTTGTGCAAAGACCTTGCCTTCACAAAACTCCGCACCCATTGTTTAATGGAGAAATCGTCACCAGAGGAGTGAGGCACAATGTCTTCGATGTCTTTGTATGTGATTGAACACGTGGAGTTTTCGGCTGGACGACATAAAGCTGCGAGTTTTTCTTTGAGAGTTAAAATTTCCTCTTGTTTTTTTATTCTGCCAGCAAGGTTTGGAGATCATCATATTTCTGCGCGATAGGTGCTATTTTATCCTGGTTGTTGAAGATTCGTCTAACTCAGCAACGTGTTCTGCCTTGTTACCATTACTCTGAAGACCGAAACTGGTTAATTTTTCCTTTAACTGGGCAACCGTAGCCTCTTGGATAAATTGTTCGACCCGTGCTTTTGCCATATTTTTGTGTTTTTTTTTTTCACACGCGACAGATCATAAAGTTATTGCTTAACACGTTATTATTAATATGTTACACGTACTGTAACTTCGACCACCAGTTAGCTCCTAAGCAATGCTTTGGATTTAAATTTTGCTTTTACGCTCAGTTGCTGCTTTTTCGTTTTTGGGCTCATTTTCTTCCGTCATGTTGCCGCACTTGTGATTTTTTTTTTTTAAGTAGCGCGAGAGGAAAGAAAGATAGGCACCGATGTACGCTGGTCTTAAATGTCTGAATGTTACAACGACTAGGCCAGAGAGAGTTCGACAGGACGAGTTGTTGGGCTTAGGAACAAATTACGATATTTCAGAGTACGTTCGAAAGTGGGCTTACGGGAATACTGATAATATACTGGCGATACTGGCGATTTTTATAGAGCACTGGTGGCGGAATTCACAATAAAAGAAAATAAGACATGAGATATTTCCTCAGTGTTCAAGGATATCCATTAATTAAGTGATATTAGCATAACTTATGAGTTTTATCGCACGGTTTTGAATCATATCTAGCAGGTGCAGATATGTTTTAGACGAACCTGACCAGGTGTGTGCATTGTACTCCAATTTTGGGGTGATAAATGCCTTTTCTACTGAGGCCAGAAGATCAGGGACGTGTGTCCGGGAGCGAATATTAAAAGCAGAGAGTACTGTCATCAGCAAAGGAATATATTGGATTAGAAGCAGCAGACAAAAGATCATTGATGAAGATTAAAAAGAGAATCAGAGACAGAATTGAGCCTTGGGGCACACCAGCATTTATTTTGTGAATATCAGACTTGAAACCATCCAAGACAACTTGAATTGAACGTTCCGAAAGGTAGTTTCTAATCCATTGAAGAAGAGAGTCGCCGACCCCAAATGCACGCACTATCGACAAAAAAGCCTGATGCCAAACTCTGTCAAATGCCCTAGAAATATCAAGTCCAACTATCTTGCTATCTTTGTCGGTGAGACATGCCATCAAATCAACAGTGGACCCGTTGGACCGTACTGCCAATCATTGAGAAGTTTTTGTGTTTCGAGATATAGGGTGATTCATTGTGAGGTTTGATTTTCAATAGGCTTTTTTTGACAGGATTCGTCCCATTGAAAATTCAACGCACTCAAGTGTGGGCGGAGACAAAGCACAATCTGGAAGTATTGAGCTGGCCACAAAGTGTGCAATAAGCAGATTAACCTTGTCTAAAGAGCTGACAGTAGGAATGTCATTGTAAATGAGCATTGGGATAAAGGATGAGGCAGAATTACTGATGTTTTTGACAAAGGATTATCAGATAAGAACGAAATGTAAAAATTTAAATAAAACAACAATGATGTGAGGTATAAAATTGATTCTAGCTTTATTTTGAAGTTACATTCATGCCATTATGTATGAAATATCACATCATTCAAATGGTTGCCTCGGCTTCGGCGGTAGTGTTTCAAGCGATCGGTCCAATTTATTTATTTATTTATTTATTTATTTATTATTATTTACTAAAATGATGTCTGTCTTTGTCCAGGTTGAATGGCTCGCGAGATATTAAAATCCAAGATTGCCGTTTTTGGGCCATATTTCGGAGAGTATGTGACCCGGTCCTACTACACGGCTCCGATTCATTATTTTCATTGCTCCTCTAACTCTAGCTTTAGTATAGTTTGCCTTTTTGTGTGGAGCGGCTGAACGAATGATACTGCGTAGAAATTCTTCGGTAAGTAACACGTTAAAGTACTTTTTCTATACATTGAAGATTTCATTGTTCTTCGTTAACAATAACACAGCATTTAATTATGTTGATAGACACTACAGACGAATTGAAAGCCAGTCTTTGACACTAATGTTTACTATCAAAGTAATGACACATCAAAATATCTTAGCCATATATGATTGAAGGATTGAATCTGAAAGACGCCATACGTCAGGTACAAACGACTGTGTAAATTGAAAAGTTATTGTACCTGCAGACCTAACTTCGAGATTAACTTCCATTGGTGAATCCCAACCGTATAATTTAAGATCTAATTATGATGTTAAACTTAAAATTTATAGAGACTAGAAAACCCAAAATATGTTTTGTTATCGTGCGCGTAGGAATGGGAAATGAGACTGTATTAGCAAGATTTAAACTAATTTAAAGGATCTGAACCGGCAATTGCGAACGCATTGAAGACCAAAGACCTTTTGTACCACAAAATCAGTATTAAGAAGCTAAGAGAGGCTTAATTCGTTTGATAAAATTGGGAATCTCGCTGGTGGAGTATTTGAGAATTTCCCTAGGGATTAAAATTTCTCTAAGGAATTATCGTTTCCTTGAGAGACTTAGAGCGATGTATTCACATTAAATGTTTCGTCCTCTTTAATGCAAAGACGTCATTCAGTTTCCTGAATAACACCTATTTTGTGTAGGTAATATCTAAGGTTAGAAATCCAGCCAGTTTTCTAATATCATTCCTTTTTTATTTTAGGTTATCTTTAGAATTGTTGTGGAAAAGTTTAATGGCATTCTTTTATCGCAGGCTGCAGATTTATAGCAGCCATAGCGGTTTCCATTAGCAATAAATATACCATAGCAGGCTATATAGCATTGATTTCATAGTTAGTGGAGACACTGTGCTATGACCAATCACTGCTGAGGCAGTGCAAGGCTGATTTGGAGTTGATGAGTTTAGAGCTTGATGCTTTAATTGCTGATTGACTGTCCATATGCATATGGATGTGGAGACCCTCCATTTCTTAATGCATGTACGAGTATATGTATGTATGGCGCACAACTGAATAGCACGTATTTCCGTGGTAGACCTATGGGTCGGTAAGATTTAGGTAGTTCACCAGGTTTGTCTGGCTTAGGGATAAAGACTACGTGCGGGATGTATCCCCAATTGCAGCTAGACTTAAATAGGGCGATTGGAGTGGGAAGGATATAGATCAGACTTTTTAAATCAGTGCTGAGAAAATTCCGTCTGTTTCAGGTGCCTTGTATTATTTAAATGAGTTTATGGCCCATTCAATTTTGCCTATGCTGCATTTTTTTTTTTTTTTTTTTTTTTTTTTTTTTTTTTTTTTTTTTTCATATGAAGTAGTGAAATCTTCATAGACACTATAAGCCCGGAGCCTATAGTATTGTGAGATTCTTACTCACTAAAAAACACCTCCCTATGCAAACCACGACTGAGTTCACACTCAACAAGCAGTTCTTCTATCGCATTTTATTTTGTTTTTATAAGATATCCTGCAGGCGATTTCCCATTAAAAATTCCTGTGTACTTTAGAAAAATTACGCGCTGCTAATCACCGCGCTAGATCGAGAGGTTTAGTCCTTTTCAGACGGCGCAATAAATTTGTCTCATCGAGGATCTGTTGAACAGAAATATTCGTATGACCTTGTAATCGATTATTATGTTTTCGCGCAAACATTTTAATTACGTTCTGAACGTTTTCGACTGCTAAGTCTCTGTGGATATCATCGTTTCTAATGTACCACGGCGCATTAACAATACCTCGAAGAACTTTGTTTTGGAATGTCTGTAATACATTAATGTTACTATTTTTAGTACAACCCCAAAGTTGTACACCATGTGTCCAGATCGGTTTTAGCACTTGCTTGTATAACAGCAGTTTGTTCCCTAAGCTAAGCTTGGAATACTTTCCAATAAGCCAGTAAATATCTCTATATTTGATTTCAAGCTCTTCACGTTTTTTCTTGACGTGTGCTCTCCATTTTAGTTTAGCGTCAAATGTCATACCGAGATATTTGGCCTCGTTCGCGTAAGGAATTCATACTGCGTTGATAAACACCGGTGGATTCTCAATTTTCTTGAGATTGAAGTTCACGTGGACAGACTTGTTTTCATTAAGCGCGATTCGCCAAGTCTTTGTCAAATTGTTAATCCGTGTAAGGGCACGTTGCAACTTGGTAGTTGCTTCTTCGACTGATTTAGCTGTTGCCAAAATGGCAGTGTCATTAGCAAATGTGGCTAGGACAGTGTCTTCCGTTTGCGGTATATCACGGGTAAAAAGCAAATATAGCAGAAGGCCAAGTACACTTCCTTGCGGCACCCCCTCCTTTATTGTCTTAAAAGTGGAATATTCGTTTCCGTGTCTTACACGGAAGAGTCGGTCTTCCAGATATGAACCTAAAATACAAGACAATTGCTGGGGTAGGGCTTGTCGGAGTTTATATTTTAGGCCTTCATGCCATACCTTATCAAAGGCTTGCGAAACGTCAAGGAATGCGCTTGAACAAACAAACAAACAAACAATTACATCGGTTATTCGATGCACTTGGTCAACTGTAGAGTGTTGGCTTCTAAAGCCAAATTGATGATCAGGCAAGAGGGAATTTGTGTCGGTAATTGGTTTAAGACGATTAAGAAGGATTTGCTCGAAGACCTTCGATGTAATCGGGAGAAGCGATATTGGTCTATATGACTTGACTTCAGTCAGCGGTTTCTGGTTTCGGAACCATAATTTCTATTTATAAGATAGAGCAGCTTTAGCAAACCTTTTTTCGGCAACGCTTTAAGTATCTCTCCCGTTATTAAGGCATATCCCGGGGCTTTATTGGGCTTAAGCGTGTCTATAACTTGTCTAAGTTCCCTAAGTGTAGCCTTTTCTACTGGAAGGTTTGTCGTCACGTCTAGCGTATTGACATTCTCAGGAAGCACCCCCCATTGAATGGTTTAAACGTTTCTGCAAGATGGTCGGCGAAAATATTAGCTTTTTCCTTATCTTCTTTCGCCCAGTCATCCTGGTTTCTTCTTATTGGCGCCACGTGTATTTGGAGCTTTCGAACACTTTTAACGGCTCTCCATATTGAGTAGTTGGTATCCTTTGTCGCTGTGAGTCTTTCAACGTAGATATTAATACCTTGATTATTGAAGTCCTTGATCGATTTTTTCAGCAAGTTGCAGAGCCTATTGAAGGACGTTTTATCTTTTGGTACCCGGGTTTCATGCCACTTTTTCCGCGTTCTTCGTTTCTTCTTTATCATTTCTCTGATTTCCGGTGGATATCTTATGCCGACTTTGGGAACTTTGTTTGATTCGTGGGTAGTGTTTTTCCAGGCCGCTTGCTGTATGACTTCAACAAAACGTTCAACTTCTTTTTCAAGTTGATACGGCGTTCTATGTGCTACTTTCAACTCAGTATTGTCTACAACGTCTATTCGGAAATCTTCCCAGTGAGTTTTGCTGTTAGTTAATGTGGGTGGTCTTTGTTTCTTAACCAAGGATTCGCACAGTTAGAGGATAACTGAAGAATGATCGGAGGAAAGATCGAAGCCCTCCTCAACTTTGAAGTAACTAGCGTTTACTCTTTTTCCGATAAAGAAGTCTTTTAGATCGGGTGTTTTGGCGACATCCGAGGGCCAATATGTCGGCTTGCCTGTTGAGTAAAAATAGCAACCACATTCCATACCAGCCCTGTAAAGAGTTTTGCCTTTTTGAGAGATACATCTTGAGCCCCAAAAGGTGTGCTTCGCGTTAAAGTCGCCACCAATAATGAAAATTGGTCCAAGAGAGTTGAATAGGTCAATAAATTCTTGTTTTTCTATTTTTAGCGCGCCCCACGGTCATTTGAAATTTGTCAAGTTCAATTATTGCTTCCAAAGTATGTTCAATGCAGTCTTTTATGAATAGGGATGACCCGCCTCTTGCGTTTCCCGATGGATGATGAGCGTGGTAGTCGCGATAACCTTTTAGTTCCACGCGCGATTCTGTTGCCAGGTGAGTTTCAGAAATTAAACATGTCAATTACTTTTTCTTGCATGAAAATATTTAGTCCATCAAGCCTTTTCTGTAGCCCGCTGCATGTTACCAGATAGGCTATTAATTCTGTTATTATAGGAAAAGCTCGTGGTTTCACAATTGACATACTATAATGTGCGTTGTTTAATAGCCGAAGCTGGGAAATGAAGCTTAAGTAACATTTTTTAGAGTTTTCGATTGGCTAACTGTGAAAGTACCATCTTCTTTCTGTAACAGACCTAAGTTATTTGAAGAGGCTTTGAGAGAATTTTTTTTTGAGACATGAAACCTCGTAGGTCTTCCAAGTTTTCGCAATTCTTTCTTCAGGAAGCTTTCTGGGACTTACTCAATTCTTTCGGATGTACTCTAAAATATCGTGATTCGTTCCTAAGCCGTACAACACGCTTATGGAATACCCTGCCTAACATTTACTAGCTTCTGCTAGGCATTACAACCTTCAAACATTTAAAATTAATGTTTCATCGATACTCCTATTTCTTTCCTTCCTGATTTTTCTGATATAGCCCAGAAAAGTACGGTCATATAATATGGCCCATCTTGCATTTTTACATCTTTGTTAGTATTTATTTATATATGTATAAAGTAATAAAAGTAATAAAAAGAGTACTAAATAAATACTTTCATAAATACATACATGCGCAGTATTTGTGCTAATGTTCTACAATCAAAATCTAATTACGGCGCTAATTGGGACTGAAAAACGTCAATTAATTTGCTCACTTACAAGTGTTGGAAAATCTTAATGTTTCCCAACAAGTAGTAGTAGTTTGCTTACCATTCACCAACAATGATTCAAAAATAGCTTATAATTCTTTGCATCTGATTTTTTTTTTTCCATTTTCAGATTGAAGAATAGCATATTTGTTGTTTTATCATGTCATCGATGGACCATGCGGTAAAGGCATACAATCGAATTTGGTGCAGTCTCATGACTACACCGAATTTTTGCAGACCATTTAATCCAAGCCAAGAAAGTCGTAAGTGCTAGACTTAAGTTTTCTAACCGTAGAGATTGGAATAAAAGAAAAACAAAGCTTTCTGCATGTAATGTGATGATTGCTACTGACTAAAAATAAACAAACCAAAAAGAGGAAACGACATGAAATAGTGATAATTTATTACTTTAATAAATAATAGTTAGATTTAAGTTTTTCTTTATCAAATTTTTGAAAAAGGGGTTAGTCGTATAAGATATATGCACTTATAAAAAAAAAATATAAAATATAATCTTAAATTGTAACACCAGAGACATGATAAATAATTGAAATTTTTCTTGCAAATTTAATAGTTATTTATCCAATAATTAAATGTGATTTCAAATTGGTAGGAGGCAGGGCAGTGTTAAGAAATGACTACCGGGTTTGGATTAAATGATAAACAATGAAATTCATCAGATATTTTCCACTGATCTGGTTATATACTTGATCATATCGTGGCCAAAGTAAAGAAAAAGTTATTTAAAATAAAATTTTGTACTGATAAATAACTTTCTTTTGAGCGGATTTTATTTTTTTCACTCGAAAGAACGCGCTATACCGCACTATGTGGCAAAGAAGGAATGGGCAAATATTTTGAATAGGATCTAGTTCCAGACACAAAGTCAGCAACATGAACCGAGAGCGTGGCTTTACTGAACGATGGTAATCGTACATGAAACCAGAACGTGATTTTGTTAGAAGTAGATGAATGTGCTGAGTGGTATCAAATATTAATTCTGTTTTTTAATTATCAAAGGTGCTTTTATTCATCCACTTTATCTTAGGATAAGTGGATGTAATGTAATTATGTAATTTAGCGCACATTCGATTGAAACACAATTTGTAACGTATATTTGTATATATGTACTCTTATAGTTATTGTTTGTATAACAGAAGATAGATCAAAAACTTGTATCAAAATATAATAATTTCTTGAACTAAGTTCTTGTGTTAAACTAAATAGCAATTTTGTTGGTACTTAACCCTAGATGGTTGTTCTTATTTTATGTACGCTGAGGTTGCTCTTCGTCGTATCGACTACGAGCTATCTTAAATTGTTGGCGATTGTTTTCTGGACAAGAAAATTACAACTTTTGCATTTTTTTAATTATTTTTTATTTAATTCATTATAAAATTTACTAATTATTTAATAATTTTAATTTCAACATAACTAGTAAAAACAATATACAAAAATTTTATATAACTATAAAATAAGGTAAAATAAATCAGACTTCAGTTTAATATTTGGGCATAATCTTTAAAAAAATAACTTAAAATATTAAAAAAAAAAAGTATATTACATCAACATTATTTAATAGTGTGTGCAAGAGGCGCAAAGCTCAACTTTGTGCTCACCGCAAATGTGTTTTTTGCATTTTGAGCAAGATGACTTTGTCATTCTACGCTTTGATGAAGGACAGAATGCACAAATTTTCCTTTTTGGCTCGCTAGAGCATTTCTTATTACTAGCAATATTCTCAGTACTTCCTATTAGCACAATTTCGATGTTTCGACGGGTAGACGTTTTCAATGTTTTGATTTTCAGCCTATTCTCCATATGTTTTTGTATAAGTGCTAGGTGTAATTTTTTCATAAAATTAACACGATTAAGTGGTTTTTGTTTTAAAGGAAAATTATTGTGAACATATATAATGTAAGCATTAACAAATGCAATATTCAAAATGCCATGAAACAGGTACATTGGCCAGCGATTTGTTTTACGAGAACAATTCATAGTACTGCAAATTTGGTCCAGCGTATCGACACCTCCCTTCGTTGCATTATAAAATTCGATTATTTGGGTCTTGTTACTTGTACAATTAATTGATCCTTCTTCATTACATGAAGATAGTAAATAAACCAACTTAGAAGGTATCGGCTTGTATGAAAGAAGCCTGAGTTCGTTATCATAACGAAGGTCTGCTGGAATTTCTTTTTTATTTGATCGCACTGTTCCAACTAAGGATAACTTGTATGGTTCCTTTAGGAGAGACAATACCAATGGCATTGAAGTAAACCAGTTATCCATGGTGATATTACGGTTTGTTCCATGTACTGGTTTGGTCAACTCTTTCACTTAATACTCTCCCAAGTGTAAGTTTGAGTTTTGCGAACCTTTTTCTAGATATGGTGAAGCATTAATCATATAATTTGTGCCACTGTCACACAACATTACTATTTTAATGCCATACTTCGCAGGTTTATTCGGAATAAACATTTTAAAACTGCATCTACCTCTAAACACCAATAATTGCTCGTCAATAGTCAAATATGGTCCAGGAGTGTAGTTTCCACTGCATTTTTGTATAAATAAATCCCATGGGTGCGAGTTTGTCGGTTATTAAAGCTTGGCGTAGCGTCTTATTATCAAAGCGAAGACATGACATAAAAACTTAAACCTATATCTAGACATTGCTGATAAGTACTTTGGTCCAGCGTATGAAGAATTAAAAAGTTCTTCGGAAGATAACTGATTGTCTTTTATGGCAGCTGTTAAAGTTAATACTCCTATCAAAGCCAAAATTTTGTCATAGTCGGTTTGATTTTCTCCATTTAACCATTTCCTCAATCATTTCATCTGTTAGAAATAGTTTAAAAACATCCAACGGTTTAATAATGTTTCTGCAAGCTCGAGTTGGTGTACGATTTTGGTGTACAATATTTTGTCCATAACGATGAGATTTTGCCTTTTTTGTTGACCACTTGTGACGATTTTTGCCACGTAGTATAGATTTTGAAAATGATATAATACGATTCTTTCTTTTTAAAATGCTAAGCGGTATATTGTCTTCATCTGAACAATCTTCCAAAGAAACTTCACTTTCGGAAATATTTTCTTCAGCTGTATCCTCATCGTTTTGTACACTTTCCTCAGCTTCACTAAATTGAATTTCATCACTGCAAGAAAATTTGCACTGAAAAACGTCAATTAATTTGCTCACTTACAAGTGTTGGAAAATCTTAATGTTTCCCAACAAGTAGTAGTAGTTTGCTTACCATTCACCAACAATGATTCAAAAATAGCTTATAATTCTTTGCATCTGATTTTTTTTTTTCCATTTTCAGATTGAAGAATAGCATATTTGTTGTTTTATCATGTCATCGATGGACCATGCGGTAAAGGCATACAATCGAATTTGGTGCAGTCTCATGACTACACCGAATTTTTGCAGACCATTTAATCCAAGCCAAGAAAGTCGTAAGTGCTAGACTTAAGTTTTCTAACCGTAGAGATTGGAATAAAAGAAAAACAAAGCTTTCTGCATGTAATGTGATGATTGCTACTGACTAAAAATAAACAAACCAAAAAGAGGAAACGACATGAAATAGTGATAATTTATTACTTTAATAAATAATAGTTAGATTTAAGTTTTTCTTTATCAAATTTTTGAAAAAGGGGTTAGTCGTATAAGATATATGCACTTATAAAAAAAAAATATAAAATATAATCTTAAATTGTAACACCAGAGACATGATAAATAATTGAAATTTTTCTTGCAAATTTAATAGTTATTTATCCAATAATTAAATGTGATTTCAAATTGGTAGGAGGCAGGGCAGTGTTAAGAAATGACTACCGGGTTTGGATTAAATGATAAACAATGAAATTCATCAGATATTTTCCACTGATCTGGTTATATACTTGATCATATCGTGGCCAAAGTAAAGAAAAAGTTATTTAAAATAAAATTTTGTACTGATAAATAACTTTCTTTTGAGCGGATTTTATTTTTTTTACTCGAAAGAACGCGCTATACCGCACTATGTGGCAAAGAAGGAATGGGCAAATATTTTGAATAGGATCTAGTTCCAGACACAAAGTCAGCAACATGAACCGAGAGCGTGGCTTTACTGTACGATGGTAATCGTACATGAAACCAGAACGTGATTTTGTTAGAAGTAGATGAATATGCTGAGTGGTATCAAATATTAATTCTGTTTTTTAAATTATCAAAGGTGCTTTTATTCATCCACTTTATCTTAGGATAAGTGGATGTAATGTAATTATGTAATTTAGCGCACATTCGATTGAAACACAATTTGTAACGTATATTTGTATATATGTACTCTTATAGTTATTGTTTGTATAACAGAAAATAGATCAAAAACTTGTATCAAAATATAATAATTTCTTGAACTAAGTTCTTGTGTTAAACTAAATAGCAATTTTGTTGGTACTTAACCCTAGATGGTTGTTCTTATTTTATGTACGCTGAGGTTGCTCTTCGTCGTATCGACTACGAGCTATCTTAAATTGTTGGCGATTGTTTTCTGGACAAGAAAATTACAACTTTTGCATTTTTTTAATTATTTTTTATTTAATTCATTATAAAATTTACTAATTATTTAATAATTTTAATTTCAACATAACTAGTAAAAACAATATACAAAAATTTTATATAACTATAAAATAAGGTAAAATAAATCAGACTTCAGTTTAATATTTGGGCATAATCTTTAAAAAAATAACTTAAAATATTAAAAAAAAAAAGTATATTACATCAACATTATTTAATAGTGTGTGCAAGAGGCGCAAAGCTCAACTTTGTGCTCACCGCAAATGTGTTTTTTGCATTTTGAGCAAGATGACTTTGTCATTCTACGCTTTGATGAAGGACAGAATGCACAAATTTTCCTTTTTGGCTCGCTAGAGCATTTCTTATTACTAGCAATATTCTCAGTACTTCCTATTAGCACAATTTCGATGTTTCGACGGGTAGACGTTTTCAATGTTTTGATTTTCAGCCTATTCTCCATATGTTTTTGTATAAGTGCTAGGTGTAATTTTTTCATAAAATTAACACGATTAAGTGGTTTTTGTTTTAAAGGAAAATTATTGTGAACATATATAATGTAAGCATTAACAAATGCAATATTCAAAATGCCATGAAACAGGTACATTGGCCAGCGATTTGTTTTACGAGAACAATTCATAGTACTGCAAATTTGGTCCAGCGTATCGACACCTCCCTTCGTTGCATTATAAAATTCGATCATTTGGGTCTTGTTACTTGTACAATTAATTGATCCTTCTTCATTACATGAAGATAGTAAATAAACCAACTTAGAAGGTATCGGCTTGTATGAAAGAAGCCTGAGTTCGTTATCATAACGAAGGTCTGCTGGAATTTCTTTTTTATTTGATCGCACTGTTCCAACTAAGGATAACTTGTATGGTTCCTTTAGGAGAGACAATACCAATGGCATTGAAGTAAACCAGTTATCCATGGTGATATTACGGTTTGTTCCATGTACTGGTTTGGTCAACTCTTTCACTTAATACTCTCCCAAGTGTAAGTTTGAGTTTTGCGAACCTTTTTCTAGATATGGTGAAGCATTAATCATATAATTTGTGCCACTGTCACACAACATTACTATTTTAATGCCATACTTCGCAGATTTATTCGGAATAAACATTTTAAAACTGCATCTACCTCTAAACACTAATAATTGCTCGTCAATAGTCAAATATGGTCCAGGAGTGTAGTTTAATTTTTTTATGTATAAATCCCATATTTTGCGGATGGGGCGAGTTTGTCGGTTATTAAAGCTTGGCGTAGCGTCTTATTATCAAAGCGAAGACATGACATAAAAACTTAAACCTATATCTAGACATTGCTGATAAGTACTTTGGTCCAGCGTATGAAGAATTAAAAAGTTCTTCGGAAGATAACTGATTGTCTTTTATGGCAGCTGTTAAAGTTAATACTCCTATCAAAGCCAAAATTTTGTCATAGTCGGTTTGATTTTCTCCATTTAACCATTTCCTCAATCATTTCATCTGTTAGAAATAGTTTAAAAACATCCAACGGTTTAATAATGTTTCTGCAAGCTCGAGTTGGTGTACGATTTTGGTGTACAATATTTTGTCCATAACGATGAGATTTTGCCTTTTTTGTTGACCACTTGTGACGATTTTTGCCACGTAGTATAGATTTTGAAAATGATATAATACGATTCTTTCTTTTTAAAATGCTAAGCGGTATATTGTCTTCATCTGAACAATCTTCCAAAGAAACTTCACTTTCGGAAATATTTTCTTCAGCTGTATCCTCATCGTTTTGTACACTTTCCTCAGCTTCACTAAATTGAATTTCATCACTGCAAGAAAATTTGCAATTTCTTCATCCCGTAGAAACTCCTTAATGCTCATTCTTAATAAGGAAATGACAGGGAAAAGAAATATTTTAGTTCTAAGAAACTATTAAAAAAATCAAAAAGCTACGTAAAAGTTGTTCCTCGTTGAATCAACGACGAAATTTCCGAGAACTCCTACTTCACAAAGACCAACCCAGCTTCTGATCAGCACACTTCAACAGCTTAAGGACGACTGAGTTGTACCGAAAATCAGCACAAAACAAAATGCGCAAATATGAAAAAACAAGTTTTGAAAAAAATTCGTCGTCATTTCGACGAAGAACGACCATCTGGGTTAAGAAAGCATTTCAACTTAAGTGTTTTTTTTTTTTTTTTAAAGTATGTAGTTTTGACATATGTGTTTTGTTTTTTTTTTTTTTTTTTTTTTTTTTTAACCGTTATAACTTTTTTTGTGCACGAAATTATGAAACCATTATTAAACGAAAAATACACCTCTGGATGGCTGTCATTGAAGCGGTTGAACCTCCATCTGAGGATGATGTCCGTGATGATGTGTTGAAGCGCCGGACCAATCATCAACTGATCGTTTACTAAGAGTCCCGCGGTTCTCTTTAACGCTGCGTCGAACACCACATGTTGAAACACTTGTTTCAAGTAAAACTACTCCCTTTCGTATGAAAACTGAAAATGACATTTATTGATAAAATTGCCCTGATATTTATACATAGTTTTCTTATACTAAAATTCAATCACGAAGCAGTAAACAAACAGTGACCCAAATATGTTGTACCGCAATCGGCAGCTTTAGCTGAAGCGGCAACTATTATTAGGAAATATTGAAATGGATCATCTTTGTTTGTTCTGGAAATGGCATACTCAGCTGAACCGGTGACGGTTTTGGTTTTGACGGTAGACAAAGTAGTTGATGTTGTTACGAAGCTTCCCTCTGATATTGAGTGTAGCAAAGCTTGCAAAGAAATTGGTTCCCTGTCACCGAGCGAATTTTGATAAGGGCAATTGTTAATAGTACCTGTGTTCTTGAATTTGTTGAGTAGAATGTATTGACGTTCGACTGAAACACTGTTGATAGGTTAGCGTAGCAATGTTCATCAATGACGTAGTAGGAGCCGAAGTGTATCCTTGTGCAATAAACGTATTCGTTTTGCATGTGAATGAATTGCTTTTAAAATGAAGGAGAGAATGGTTGGTAGTAATAGTATCGCCGATTACTCGGACAATGCTCAGAGGTATGGCTATATGCTATATGTTTTTATATTGTAGTATCTATCAGAAATACTTAATTTAATAAACTTGCTGCATTTATTAATCATGTGTCGACCTTTGTTGCAGATTTTAGAGGATTACTTCTGGGTGTTGCATGGTTGCTGTATGCAGAACGTTTCAATGAGATGCAATCTTGCTGGATTTTGACACTATTGGTACTTGCTGCTGGTTGATTGCCCCCAAGTCCGGAATATATTCCCAATATTTAACCGGAACCTTGAAGTACGCCAATCTGACCGGTTAAATTGTCTTACAACTGTTTGTTGGATCTTGAATGTTCCTTTTAACTTAGTTAACAGCAAAGTCAATCGACCCGTTAAATAATTTACCGTACGCCTGGCTAAACCTGTCTTAGCAAAATTCCAAGTGTCTTTTAAAGTTTTTTTTTTTTTTTTTTTTCAATGTGTTGCTTTTCATTTTATATATATTTATGGGTATGGTATATATGTATGTAGGAAAACTAATAATCTAATTTCAATTAGTAATAAACCAAGAGAGCAATTTTAAGTATCAAAGAAAATGATTTTAAGTAATTTACAAGAACAACTTTACGTAACTTACAAGGATAAGTTTACTCCGTATCGTCGAACCGCACTCCATTAAAGATCAAGGAAGACTCTGCCTTTTCCAATTCCAAAAACCAACGCATTCAATAATTTATGGCAAATCCACAGCTCTATGACGAACGTAAGTGCCATTCATCCACCGCACACATCAAGAACGACCAATACTAATCGCAATGTAGTCATTGAATTGCTAAAATAACAATGCTCACATCGTCTTTGCTTTTATGCCCTCCACTGTAGGTCAACACATGCATTGTTTCATAATGAATCAAAGACGTAACCGTATCATGGTAATTAGAGCTCGAAACATTAACAACCGTGGCGGTTGACCATGCACTGACGAGGCAATCTGAGACAAAATCGATTTAAAGAAAGCAAAGTAAAATACAAACGATAATAAAACAAACTTGTGTGGATGGAATTTATGCATTCCTACATGTATTATACACACTAAATATATAATGTACGTATTAAATTAATAAGAACAAAGAAAATGCACTGACTTGTTTTTATTGAATTCATCTCTGATGCAAAATCGTCCAACAGATAGATGGTTTTCACTGTGAAATATTTTAGTATATGAAATATGTGGAATTAAATTATCCAATCGACGAACAATCTTGTGGGATCCACCGAAAGAACACAACAGGTGTAAAACACAGCAACAAATTTTCCAACAAGAATTATGCAAATTCGCAATTGATCCACCCAGGCGGTCTGTACAGTTATATGACGTTGAAGCTGAGCTATCTGCCCCTGGATGAAAAGCAAGATAGTTAGCATGTCAGAAGCTGGTTCCGGTGCTCTAGGCGCTGGGGTCTGAGAAGCAACCCACGCTTGCTGTAGCGTATTTCTCCTACTTGCCGCCATTTGGGCGTAGGTACATGGAGAGTAACGGCTGGAGTTTGTAAATGAACGGTGGATGTTTAACTTACACTTTCTCCTGCCGAGCCAAATTAACACTTTTAATATACTTGAATTTGGAACAACCCTGATAACTTGCAGTGTGTCTCGTGTTCCCACATAAAGCACAAGAGAGTTGGCTTTTTTCAGACGCTTCGTCCTTACCCAGAACGCATTCCTCAGATTTGTGGTTCTTTCCACACTTCACGCATCGAGGCTGCATTTCGCAGTTCGACTCGGCGCGTGCCCGAACTTTTGGCAGCGAACACATTGTAAAATGTTTTTGCTCCTCTGTAATTTTTCCCAGTACCAACCTGGTAGTCCAGGACTTTAATATTCCTTAGACCATTCAGTTTGCTGTTGGGACTTAGCTGAACCAGAAAGAACGGCAGTTTGCGCTTCTCCTTTTTGGCTCTAGCCGTGACAAATGGCTTTACCCCCACGAATTTGAGCACTTTGCACTCCTCTTTCAGCAGTGCAAGGAGCTGCCCCGTATCAGTCGACGGTTCCAAGCTCCTCAGCAGCATTGTTTGCAGCTTTTCACTCTAAGGGGTGTAGAAGAAGAACTCCGTCAAATTCCTCAAAAGGTTTTTAATTTTGTGGTAGTGCTCCGCTGTGTTACAGTGGATCGCGTGTCTATCTTAATTTAATATTTTAATAAAAATATGTTGCCTATGACCGGCTTACATAATTCTATTGTTTCTTTCAACTCCATCTTAAATGTGTTGATTGGTGCTGCTGACGTTGCTGCTATATACTGTTGCAATTTTTGTTACTATTGTTGTTTTTGCTGCGAATGTTTTTGCTGTGATAGCTCATTTTTCTTTGATTCTTATACTTTTTGTTGATTTAGTGACTGTGTTTGATTTCGTTTTGGTAGATCCACATTTGCACTTTGTTGTTGCTGAGGGTTTTGGAGTTGTTGCTGTTTCTCCGTCTCCCTCCTAGCCACTTGCTTTGCTTTTATAGCCAGCACTTTTTGTTGTAACTGCTTGATGTCATCTGAATCAGAGGCATCTGTTCCCTGATGATGACGTTGATTTCGCCTCTTCCCCCACTCTATCGGGCAGCTTCCAAGTGGAAGTTGGAAAGGAGGGACGTTGTACCAAGTTTGGAATTGGTCTGCTGTTTGGTTTGAACCACTTGACGCCTCTCCCGGTTTTTCAGCTGATCCCGCTATTTGCATAGCGGACCGCTCTCCACAATCCATCGCGTGATGTTGTGGTAAAAAAATATTATTTATTCTTTAATTAACTTTTTTTTTCAATTTAAAATTAAAAGAGAAAAAGCACGTTTGTTCGACTCAGATTCGAACTTACAACCCTTGTCTTCTCAGGCGAACGCACTTTTTTTTAGTGTAAGCGCATTTTTATTTAATTAATTCATTATTTCTTACATGCTGGACAAAAAAACGCTTAAAAATTAGCTTAAATTACTTAAAAAAATTATCTTATTCTAACTTACTGGCCCCATGCGGTTATATAAAGTCTCCGCGGTTTATTGGTACATTTTTGAAAAAAAAAAAAAATTCTTTATTCAATATCAATTTAAATACGGTACATATTGGCCATTATTATCTATGACCTTTTGTCATTTTCGGGGTAGCTTCATAATTCCATCGGTGTAGAACTCTTGCTGTTTATCAGTAAAACAGCGGCTCTTTGGTCGGCCAATTTTTTGCCATCAAGAGAGTTTTGCAAAGACCGAAACAAATGGTAATCAGAGGGTGCAAGGTCCGGACTGTACGGTGGATGCATCAAAACTTCCTAACCAAGCTCCAATTTGTTACGGGTCATAAAAGATGTGTGTGGCCTAGCATTGTCATGATGGAAGACAACTCCCTTTCTGTTGGCCAAGTCTGTTCGCTCTCTCTTGAAAGCTTCATTCAAACGGTCGAGTCGTTCACAGTAGAAGATCGAACTGACCATTTCGCCACGTTCTAGCTCATAATAGGCAATTCCCGTCCAATCCCACCACACTCAACATAACCTTGTTTTCCGTCAATTCAGACTTTGAAGTCGTTTGTGGTCGCCACCGGCCTTTGACCATGATCGCTTGCGTTGGATATTCTCGTATTTAATCCATTTTTCATCGCCCGTAATGAATGGCTTCAAAAATGGTTCGATTTCGTTACGTTTCAGCAGCGTTTCACTGATGGTTATTCGGTAAATTTAATTTCTGTGCGTTAATTCATGTGGCACCAAAATATCGAGCTTCTTTGAGTAGCCTGCTCGTTTTAGATAATTCCAAACTGTGTTACGATTGATGTTTATTGCTTCCGCTATATCCAGACAGCTTCAGTACCCGTCTTGCTCCATCAGTTGCAAAATTTTATCGAATTTCTCAGTGACAGGCCGATCAGTGCGAGGTGCATCTTTTACCTTGAAATTTCCGGAACGGAATCTAACAAACCACTCCTGGGTCCGGCGTTCATTCACAGCATTCTCACCATGTCGGCATGTTTTCTCAAATTTTTCCCCTTTTTTATAGTAAAAAATACATAGCGTATTTCTTTAGATATTTCACTAATTCAAATCAGTATAACTTTTAATACGACTAACGAATTACACAGCTGTCTTCATAAAAAATGTAGCCTGACATGTCAGCTTTCAAACACGTGTTCGTTTGACACAATCAGATAAGTGTTTTCAGATAAATGGAGGCCGACACCTTCTAGTGGCAAAAAACCGTGGAGACTCATTATATGATCCAATATTAATTATTAATTTCACTAGCTATTCTATGGTCTATGAACGACTCACAATCACATTATTAGTTGTATAAATATTCATGCAGCGTCTTACTATTTTGCTTGCGCATGTTCTTTAATCGAATTTATCTGTAAGAGCTAGTATAAGGAGGATGGATTTTATGGATTTATATCCCTCCTTTATTAAATCTTCAACCTTGGTTTTGGTAACGTATAAAACTTGAATTTGTCCCATAAGATGTTCAGTTGTTATAAGACCATTTATTACAAAAGGATTGAGGTATCTTTTAAAATTGGAAATAATGTTTTCTTTACTATATCTGGGTTGTGAATAAAAGATTATTCTTTGTTTGGGGTTTGTAAGACTCTGGTTTTATTTTTATTTCGTTCCAACTTATATACAAATTTTTCTTAACATAAGATGAGATATCATGTGGTTTATCTCAAATTACAACTAAACTGGGAGTTCACACATGTGTGGTCATAAATTATGATTCGACCGTGACCGTTAAATATTATCTGTTATTTATATCGGTTCGGTCGTAAATGTGTTCATGGTTGAACAGTCTGGCGGTCATCATTAGCAGGTCTGGAGAAGTCTACCGTCGTTATTGTGTTAATTTTACATTTCCACCTGAGTTTAATTTAATTTTGGTGGGGGTTAACGCCCCTTTTTATTTTGCTTAATACAAGCTTAAAAACTATGACTTAAAACTAATAATAAAATACGGATTAGCTATATGTAGAACTTATCACTAGGGCTTAAAGCTAAGGATGGTGAAGGAGATCGAATTTGAGGGAAAGTGTGCCGCGATTAAAATCGAAAACGGAGAGGTTGGAGTTAACCTTACGCAGCATACGGGATATTGGTTCGTTAGAGCCATATGTGGTACGGCGCATAGGTAGATCAAAGAGACAGGGGCAACGTAAATTTCGAGGGTTTGTGTTAAAGAAAATGGAGTTGCAAAGAGACATGCAATCGACGGAGCCTGAGAGGAGTCGGTGAATGAAAAGAATGTCAGCTGCGTCCCTTCGATAGGGAGGTAAGATAAGATAAGATCGTTCCAAGGTAGACCTCGAAGAGCAAATCGAAGAAAACGACGCTAGATGCTCTCAATACGGGATACATGAACTCGTTGAAAGGGACACCACGCTTGGTTAGCGTACTCGAGAAGAGGGCGAACGTAAGTGATGTGTAGTGATCTGGTCACGTACGGGTTGCAGAATTCTTTGGACCATCTTTTAACAAACCCAAGTGGATGAGTTTGCTTTAGTAATTATCTCATCAATATGCGAGCTTAAATTAAGCTCCCTGTCGCATAATATGCCAAGGTCGCGGTAGTCTGAACTAGGGATATAGGTTGACCGTGTAGAACATAAATTCTGGGTGTAGACATGTTGCAATTACGTGAAAAGGTAATCGATTGACATTTGGTGACATTGAGTTCTAAGCAGTTCTTGATGCACCAGGTGGAAAAACTTTTTAGATCATGTTGTGAGGAAATGAGTTTAAAAAATTTGTTATCGTCAGCATAGAGAGAAAGTGCTGAGTGTTGAATTACCCTTTCAAGATCGTTAATAGTTAAGATGAAGAGAAGTGGACATAGGTGACTACCCTGAGGAACAACTGAAGTGGCCAAGAAAGGGGCCGATAGGACAGACCTGAAACGAACACTATAAAAACGATGATCCAGGTAAGAAGATATTCATTTAAGCAAAATTGGTTCAAAGCCCAGGACGGACAATTTGAACAGGATTAGTTTATGAGATATCTTGTCAAAAGCCTTACTGAAATCAGTTGTTACAACTTCTTTGCCACTTTCTAAGGCTGAGAGAACAGAGGACACGAATTCTACGAGGTTAGTGGTAGTTGATCTACCCTTCAGAAAGCCGTGTTGACTAGGGGAAATAAAAGATTTGCACTGGAAGCTAAAGGCTTCATACAAAATGCTTTCGAGAAGTTTGGGTATATGAGAAAGTTTAGCTATAGGGCGGTAATTAGTGACTTCGCTCTTTAATCCCTTTTTGTGTATCGGTGTTATGAAAGAAGACTTCCATATTTGTGGAAATTCACCTTGAGAGAGCGATATTCGGAAGAGATTTGCAACGGGGTGGGAAAGTGTTGAGGAAAAATTCGAATATTTAACAGGCACTTCTTAATAACTTATGTAATTACTCCTTTTATAATGACTTCATTTTGAAGAGCATCAACTTTTGTAGGAGAAAATTATAACAGTGACTGACTAAAGAAAGAGTGATTATTGAACGCATTTTTGGTCAGTTAAAACAGAAAGTTCCCCGCCTACAATACAAGTTAAGAATTTCCACACAAAATGCACCAAGAGTAATTTCGGCCTGTCTTGTTTTGCATAACATATCAAAATATTTCTTTGAAAAAGAAGAAAGTAACAATAATTTTGAAAAAGAACAAACAACACCAAGCGAATATGCCACTTCTGACGGTTCTAGAAGAGCTGCCGTATTAACGGAACAAGGAAAAAGAAGAAGAAATGATATCGCATCGATTTTGTTTAACCAATGTAATGTTTAATTGTAAACTTAAATATACTTACATAGCTTAAAACAAAATTCAATAGGTTTCGAACGGTACTTCTCAAGTTAGCAAAAGAAGAAGAAGAGTCGTCTGTAACAGAGAAATCTTCGGAGTGTTTATTAAAATTTGTACCTGCAGTAACTGAACCTTTAAATATGATGAAATATTATTTATATTCAACAATCAACAAATGAAAAATCCTTACCCTCCAATCTATTTAGCACCGGTTTCGGTGAATTACCATTAATTAATTCATATAACTCTTTTCCATGGTTTTAATTTAATTTTTCTATTTCCCGTTAACATCACATTTGTCTTTGAGTCTCGCTCTGATATTTATAATTTTTTTAAATCTGTGCAATTTGAATTGGTTTTCCGAATTTGCTCTCATACTCCGATTTAAATCTTTCTAGAGCTAGTTTTTTTTTTTTTTCATTTCGGGTACTTGGCTTTTCGATAATACAATAATATTATTTTTAATAAATTGTACTAAAAAACAGTTATTTTCATCACTTTTGTTGTCGTTTCTTCTGCACTACATTCACTCATTGAACTCATCGCAATTTTAATAGATACAATGATTGAGACTGAGACAATGCAGTGATGCATTGCATTGGTTTTGCATACCAATTTGGGCTTTAGCTTAGCTCCGTCCCATATCTCAGTGTACTGAGACCCAGCGAAAGCTTTTGGCAAACGACCAAATGTCTTCTGATGTTCCGTCGTTAGAGCTATTGTCTACATCCATCGAGCTGTTTGTGCAATTTTTTGTTGTAGGCTGACAATCTGTTTGGGCTTTTCGTGCTCGAGATTGTTTTAATGCTTTAACTAATTTCCTCTTTAGGCCCTTTATTATGGGAACCTGAGCGAGGTTTAGTATGAGAGGTGTGTTTCCCACCTTGCCTCAGGGCGCTTGGTTTTCCGTGGACTATCTTTAGCTTGTTTCTGTGCTTTTGCAAGCATGATCTTTTTCCGCATAGATTTTTTGCCGTCCTCCGATGTCATGCCGTCCCAGATCCGGGCTCCACTTCGTTTTCTTTGGGCTCCAGTAAAATAAAAGAACTTCTCATTTGTCTCTTTTAGTTTTTTTACGCCTGTTCAATTTCGCATCGCTTGGTATTTTTGTACCCTGAGCATTTTGCGCGTCCATCAATGTGAATGCAATTCTTGGTGACTTCGCTGAAGATGAGATAGTGTCGTCAATCTCCACCTCTGTAACATAGGTTTTACAGGAAAACGGAGTAGAGCTTGCTTGTCTAACGCCGTAATTTTGTTTTTGTTTTGTTTTTACTAGGTCTTCAATATGTATCCCACGAGTTAGAAAGGTTGGTCCGCACCCGCAGAGCTCCTATACGGGTGTAAGGCTATTTAGTACCAGAGGGCTCCTCTGAGCTATTTCTGGGCTCTCAGCCAGGTTGATTATTGGCACGGTACGGATAGCTTAGATATAGATATAGATAGATATAGATTAGATATTAGTTTTTGAAGTCACATTTAGCTCTACCGGAGGAGACTTGGTCACATCCCTGATCTAGCCTCCTATTCCTCTATTTAAGCCGCCCCACCTCGGGAAGCTGTTCAGTCTTGGGGGTGTTTAGATATCTTGCCCAGCTTGAGGATATATTTTCTAATAGTTTTGTGTCTATATAATATCTGATGGCTTTAAGGTGATTATAAAGAAAGCTTTTAATCTGAACGGCTATTTGGATTGGATCAGCCATAAAGGTGTAAGACATAAGCAATAAAAGATGACAGGCAGCTCTTGCATCATTGTGGTGGATGGTTTGGTCTCTTCTAAAAAATCAAATTTACCAGCTTCATCTGACACTTTGTTACCAGTATTAGGATTTAAAAGATATAGGTCCAAGTAAATGGTAAAAAAGGATATAATCGAAAAATTCGTGAAAACAGGTAGTCTTATTAGAATAATTTGTTTCTTGTTTATTAGACAAATATTTGAATAATTTTATTTTTAATTTCCGAAATTACTAGGATATACAACATCATCATATCCTAACAATGTAAGTAAAGGGTACAGAGTTTTAGGTTGAACTTCCAGAAACACCGTTTCTCGGGTATTCAATACCATTTTATTTTGAATAATTAATAAACTTTATTTAAACTAAGCTTAAACTAAACTAAATACAACAAAAGTAACATTTAACCTAAATGTAAACGAATGAACGTAACGTTATGATTATAATACAAATGTATTGTATGACACTTTAAGGCTAAAAACGGATGTTATTTACCACACAATAAATTAATCATCTTTGCTGTTATTTCAAGACGAGAAGACTTGGTTTATTTTAACCGCATTTTTCGACCCCTATTTTGCCCTGCAAATACATGTAGGAAAAAATTGATTAAAGCAGGATGATTTTTATTTAACAAAGATACAAGAAAGTTTTAACAAAGATACAAGAAAGTTTCAACAAAGATACAAGAAGGTTTTACAACTATAAACGTTTTACAACTATTAACGTCTTACGAAAAAGTTTTACAACTACTAACAATTACTAGACCATTTAGCTGACCTGACTGTGCTCTGTCGAATATCGATGAAGACAGCTTCTTTGCTTTGTCGTCTACCAGGTCGTCAACTCCCTTTTCATTATATCCAGTCCCAAATACTCATGGAACTCAATACGCTGTGCCAAGTCCACAGCTTCAACACAAGGCTTAGCACCATCCAACCACAACATATCCCAATTACGACGGCTATTACCTTTAGCGGAGACATTATATCATGAAAATAATATTATCCACATCGCCATCTGCTTTTATTCTTTAATTTAAAGGTCACACAACTCATTCCTGGTGAATGTAAACAATATTACCTCCATGACTCAACGAGAGTAAATAGACCCCAAATTACTGGGTCAAATGCAAACAACCTAGTGGACGACGATGTAATAAAATGTGCGATAACTCATGCTGTTGAAGTGGAAATCAATTATATCGGGCGCAGCTCAGCGGTCGACGATCTAAAACTTCTTTGATATTTAATGGATTTGCATTACAACAGAATATTTAATTAATGAAATAACTTATTAATTATGGGCATCATCCGGTGCCTGGATCTTCGTTTCAACATACATATAAAAAGAGAAAAGAAGAAAAAATTATAAAATAAATGAAACATTTGGTACATATACCATATACTACACAAAACATTAAACATTTAAACAATGCATTTGCAAAGTGCAAATGCACAATATATATATATATATTTCTTTTGAAAACTTTCGTTGGTTGTCCATAAATCGCATTTCCCGCGCCGTGTAAAAATTAATTTTTCAACTTAAACCTCAACTGTTACCAGCTGGGCAAAGTTGACCAAAGATCGTAAGTTGCTGCAATAAAATATTAAATTAATATCAAAAAAGGAAATTGTAGATATCTATTAAATACTAATAAATACTTGATACCTACACATATTGGTTAATTAATTTACAAATAAAAACTTTTAAATATGTCGAAATTGTCAGCGTGTGCAAATCAGAAAGGTTTTCTGGAGCAGATTCTTCGAGACCACTCTAACTTCAAAAAGACTGGAGCATTACTTCGTACAGCAAGCTATCTGTCAGGTCGTCTTCTTGTTCTGGAAGTGAACTTCAAGAACGCACTTGATCATTAAGCAAGGATTCGACGAGGAGATGTTGAAGAAGATCTGGAAGAGGATGACTTTGATAAAATTTTGGATCTGCTACAGTAAACATATTTCACTTACCGCGGTGAACTTCTAAGGAGAAGATTGTCAAAAGTGAATCCGCAGGTGCTTCTTGTTATGAGCTTTCGTTTCCTCAAGCTCAAATTCCGCAATTCGAGGGCTCTTACACAAAATGGCGGGCTTTCCATGATGTATTTCTTTTCTTAAACCCACACAAATAAAAGGCTGGGTGAAATTCAAATTCTTCATTACCTAAAATTTTCTCTTACAAATGGTTGACATATTAATTTATATATTGGTCCAAAAATTATCTGGTTTTCCTCAGCGTTTGTGGGAAGAAATGTTAGAGAGTTCGAAGGAGTTGTCCACGCTTACACAATTACAGAGTTCCTGGAAACGCGTTTTCGTACCTTGGAAGCAGTAGATGAAACGAGTGGCCTAAAGGGCAGCAGTTTTTCTTCACACAAAGCTGTTGCTGTAGAGAAAAAAACGGTGTTGCACATCGGAAAGAAGCAGTTCGCATGCCAGGTATGTGGCATGTGGATTTGTAAAAAGTTCAGCCACAAGTTAAACCAATGTCAAAGCAGTGTATGCTGCTATTACTGCAAGCAGAAACACCATTCTCTGCTGCATTTTAATAATATCAGCTCCAAATCTACAACGAATTATACAAATACAAATACAGGTACACAAACATTTCATACAAAAATAAATACCAACTAAACCAAAGTTGTTTCTTCTGAAATTCATCAGCCAAGTGTTCTTTTGGCAACAGTCAGTTCGAGTCAGGTCTTCAAGTGGAAATTATCTTCATCTTAGTGCGTAAGTCGATTCTGGATCTGAAGCAACTTTTATTTCTGAATCAGCTGTACAATCGCTAGAGCTTCTTCAATGGCTAACTCTTATTAAGGTATCTGGATTGGAAAAAATTAGCAGTGGTTCATGCCAGCGATATCTAAGTCTTACCTTTCAACACTAAGGAAACTGCGGAAGACAAAACTTATGAAAAGCATAATTCAACACAACAAGAAGTTTTGCTGATGGTCGATATGAGTTATCGTTACCATTTAAAACCGGATGTAAGCCTGGGTTTGGTGCCTTACGTAGGTTTCATCAACTGGAAGGAAGACTCCAGGAAAACCCCACACAGCACAAGGAGCATTCCAAGTGTTTAAAGGAATGCAAGAAGCTTCGTCAAATAGCTGAAGTTGACGAACCAAAGCATTTCTTTATTCCTTACCATACGGTATTCAATAAGTCAATCAGAACTACGAAACTTTGTCGCAGTCTGGGTACAAGCCAGGAAAAGAGACAGAGGTCCACTAAAGGTAGATGCAATCGGCGAAACAAGAACCGAAACTCCTCAAGTTACATTGAGCCATGGAAGCGAGTTTAATTGGTTACCAACTACTTCGTGCGCGTGTAGAGCGAAGGACTTTTATCCAAGATGATACAGCGCCCGAAGTGGACAAGATGGAAACCGGAACAACGGCGCGAAGACTTAATTCTCATCAACGATGGGAGATTACCTCCATTGCAACTCAACTCAACGTCTTGCTCGAATGGCTACCTTAAAACCGAAATCGAAGAACTTAAGGGGTCACTTGGAAAAAAGTTTCTATTTGCCATCACACACCGCAAACGAAAAACAAGACATTTTAAACGACACAACACAAAATGTTGCGGAGTTCCGAAATTCCAAAATGCCGACGGGAATTGTAGAATCAAAACCCCTGCGGCACTCGAACTTTCAGTAACACTAAGGCTGATGTCAGAGTGGCCGCGATAATATTGGGCGACAGTGTGCGAGAAAGTTGTCAGAGTGCAGGCGGAGCGAGAAGAGAGTCAAAGCAAAAAATAAAGAGAATTGCGAGAGACCGATTTTGAATCGCTTTTATCGCATGAAAACGCTTTGGTGCATACTAAACTTAAATTTCTGTTGGTTTCTGGGTGAAATGTTTTTTTTTTTTTTTTTGCAGCTTAAGCTTAAATTACAGTTTGTTTCAAAATGATACATATTTTTATGCATTTGCGTTGAGGATTTAATTTCTGAAATTTCTAACCGTTCGGTTTTGTGGGAACAAAAAACAAAAAATTACCACAACCGGCTGGTTGTTGAAAAAAATTGGAAGGAAATTGAAGAAACTTTGCAAATATCAAGTATGTTTTGTATTTATTTATGGTTATCGATATTTAATATTATACCCTATGTGTACATATAAAAATGCAAAAAGCATCTCGAACTAGTTGTCCTTTTCGTAAATTAATAGGATGAAATGCCTCTTCACTTTCATTATTTTCAATACGTGTGTGTGTGTGTCGATGGACATTGGGACTTTATTCAAGATCAATAATTGTGTTATGAAGAATACAAATAGCTTTTACTATAAGATCAACGAAATCAGGATCCGTTGCAATTGGCTTCCAGAGCAAACGCCATTTGGAAGTCATTATTCCAAAAGCATATCCAATGCACCTGCGCGCTCGAAAGAGTCGGCTGTTGAAATACTCTTTTTCAGCATTAATAGTGCGGCTTGAGTATGGTCTCAAAAGCGTGTCCAAAGTGGATAAGCTTCATCGCCTACAAAAACATGGGGCATTTTAATATTTGTTTCAGGCAAATTAGTATCGTGGCATAAATTGTCGAGATTTAAGTTGTCGATAAAACTGCGATGGATTAAATGTTCCACCATCACTTTGTTTGCCATATCCTCCAATTTCAATAGCAATAAATTTACTATTAGCATCAGCTACTCCTTGAAGAACCACTGAGAAAATTTTTTTGTAATTGTAAAACATAGATCCTAAATGAGGTGGACACTGAATGCGAATGTGTTTCCCATCAATAGCCCCAGCACAATTTGGAAAGTTCCACAATTACCAAAATTCGTCAGCTATCTGACTAATAATTTCTTTTGTAGGCTGTGGTAGATGCTTTGGATACAACTCCTCCCAAAGTGCTGTCACGGTTTCCTTGACCATAACAGAGACTGTAGTCCTTCCTATTTTAAATGAATATGCCAATGATGCAAACGAAGCCCCCGTTGCTAAATACCTGCAATTATTCAATTTTTTTTCATTATTACATTTTTTTTATTAACTTTCAGAGGACTATTTAAAAAAAAAAAAAGTGTAAAAATCTTCGTTACCAGTTTCGAAATGAGTATAAAAAGAGGCCTATAGAAAAGATCATTATTCCTCATGGCCACATTTTGAGGCACTAATGTTTTTGAAAGACCAAATAAAGCCTAGGCAATCGTTTGGCAATTTAGAGGCCGGCTGCTCCAATAGTAGTTTAAGTATTATAGAGTTTGAAGATTCGCAAGACACTTTGTTGGCGCAAAGCTTGGCTGATTTATGTAACCCCGATGAAGAAGAGTCTTTTACTCCAAAAAAGAAAAAACTGAAATTAAGCGTGCCGTCTCAACTACTGGCCATTAAAAAGGAGAAACTTAAATTATTGGAAAAGAAAGTCAGTGTACCAAAGGCAGACGATGATTATTTTTTTTTTTTTTTTTTTTTTTTTTTTTTTTTTTTTTTTTTTTTTTTTTGAGAGCCTTCTGCCATATAAAAAAAAATATGGATATGCGAAAAAAACTTCTTTGCAGAATGGAAATTCAAAAGATAGTTTTTTCCCATTATGATGAGGGTAATACAGATGATGCAGCCCCCAAATAACTAAATATAAATACACACTATAATACATTTAAAGTAATAAATATAAATGTGTACAAAACAAAGTTACCTCAAAGTTATTATCAGTTTTTCACAAGGCGTTATGGGGTGAGCAACAAAATTTGTCCTTCATTTTTCCAACTTCCTATTAATTTCCTCTAAAATATAGTCAAAAGTAGTTATTGATATTCGGGTGTAATTAAAAAGTTTTTCTGTGAACTGCCTTTAATTCGTATACAATGTATGAAATTCGCCTTTCAAACGGTTTTGATTGAGTGGATGGATCCCGTTTGTTTTTTTCATCACAATATTTAACACGGCTGCTGAAGCAAAAAATTCTTCATCCGAATCCATTACGACTATGACTGCGACTGAGACTAAAATCAGAACACTCGCAATGTTTCTCTCTTTGCTGAAAGCTTTCACTGTGAAATTTCATCTCTTTGCAGCTCACAGCGAATATTATCGCTTCTCGCATCGCATCGCTTATCGCGGCCACTCTGACATCAGCCTAAACGTCGTCCACTGAAAACACAACACAAAACTTAAATCACCAACAAGTATCAATTTTAAAATATTTCCAAAGATAACAACATTCAATTATAATAACAAATACTAAAAAAGAAATTTTAAACTAATTTAACGTTAGATAATAATTTAATAATAATAATTTAAATAATAATTATGTAAAAAAAAACTTAAAGCAGATTGAATTGTTTACTTGGTGCAAATTGCAACAACAATCCACGATGGATTCATACACCACACACACTTTGATAGGCAATTCGCCAATATTAAACACTAAACCCATCGCGAAAATTTCGTCGCACATTGTCGCCCTGCACAACCAACAAATGCGTACGCGAAGAACAGTTATCGTTCAAATATAAATCACAAATTGTACTGAATTTCTTTTGGAAAATAATTTTTATGAATTTTTCTTTTGCATTTTCCCATTCCTTTTTTTGGTTTTTTTTTTTTGTTGCACTTACACTCGGGTATTACTTTCGCGAAAACAAAACACACTATTTCTATATCGATACATACATACGAACGCACATACGGATAATCGATTGATTGTACAAATTAAACAATTAAAAGTTAAAGTTAATTAAAAAAAAAAAAACTTATTTTAAACAACCTTGTGTCTTTAATGCTAACTTAAAACTAATTTACAAATTGAATTCATAACTTAAACCTAGGTGCATGCCAATGCAGCCGGATGTCTGGTCAGCAGCGGATGTCCATTGATAGTTCAGGTGTCTCTGTCGATATCTCCCCTGTCCGTGGGAAGAGAATTCATTGCAGTCGATCACGCTTGAAGCAGATGTTGCTGCTCGTGCATAATGTATCATTTTTTTGATGCTTTGGGGGCATGATGGAATGTTGTTGACATTAACTGTAATATTGTTGGCGTTAACTTGTACTCGCGATTGTTATATTCAAAACGATATAAATGAAATACAATTTTGTGGGAAACTGGGAAAAAGCAGACAAAAACAGATATTTTAACACCACACAAAACTAAAAACAAAACAAAGGGAAATTACACACAAAAAAAAAAAAAAAAAAATAAATAAATAAATAAAAATACCATACACGCATTTCATTTCCCTTTGTTGCCCGTATTATTATGTCGCTATCCTTATCACCTATATGTATTATTTCATAGTATTAACATACACGATTTTGTCTCATTTACATGTAGATAGTCAACACACTTGCACTCACACAACACACGAAATTCAAAAGAAGTACAACATACTCCAACGTACGTCCACCGGGCGGCGTATGGCCAAACTGTACCAGCACAGACCCATAGTCTGTGCTGAACTATCCGTCATTGTAGAGCAAACTGTATGCTAACACAGGGCAGGCTTATAGCAGTGATGGCAAGAGTATAATTAGCCTCAGTCTCCGCTGTGTGCAATACACAAGCTATCGAGGAAGCGCCGATTTTTATTGCACAAAATACGAATGTTACACGTGTCACAAGATCCACTGAAATCTGTACAGTATGTCAAGAATGAGTTTACACATCGGAAAAAAATCAAATTTTCTCAGTTAACTAGCAAATTTTCTTATTTTTATTGTAACATTTAGTATTTTAGTTTTTATTTTTTTTTAAGTTAGAATAAGTACAATAAATTACAATAGGAAAAAAAAATGAAGAAGTTCAACACATACATAAATAGCAAATAACACAACAAAAAGAAATTAAACTCAAGTTTTCGAGTGCCAAATAACTGTTTACACAAATAAAATGTACTCCATTTATTTTAAATTTGTAAGCCTAGACGTTAAAAACTAAAACTTTTAATATTTGGTGGGGCCATCTTTAGCATCTATTGTATGTTTTAGACGATTTTTCATTGAAAAAACCAACTTTTTCATGTCGTAACACGTTGGTAAACTATGCCATTCTTCCGTTATAATAGTTTTTAGTGCAGCTCAATTTTTGGGCTGCCGTTTCACGACTTTTTTCTTTAAGAAGGCCCACAAATTTTCAATGGGGTTTAAGTCGGGACTTTGTGTTGGTGTATCTAACACTTTTCCGCAATTTTATAGCAGCCACAAAAGCACATTAAGTGCCTTGTGCTTAGGATCATTATTCTGGTAAAACTTAAATTGCGGTTTATTGTCCCTAATAAGGCCGTACTGCTTCTTAGATGGGTTTTCAATATGTTTAAATATTGTTCGGCGTTCATTTTTGTTTCTATGAATGCCAAGTCGCCTACTCCTCTGCTTGAAACACAGCCCCAAACCATGACAGACAATTTGAAAAATTTTGCAGTGGGAATTATATTACGTTTGTCCAAGGATGTCAAAGCCTTGCGCCAGACTCTAGTTGGTCCATCGTTATAATACAGCATGATTTTCGATTCATCACAGAATATGACCATCGTTCCAATAATCATCAGGCTCAGCAATCAAGTTTGAAGCAAAGGCGAAACGTTTTTCGACATTCTCTTTTGATAGCAGTGGTTTCATTCGAGAACTAAACAGTAAAACCTTGATAGTTACATATGTTTTCTATTTGTTATTTTAATAATTTGAAACAACCATTAAAAAAACATGTTTCAAATGAAAAAATAAAGAAAGACAACCAAATCTGTCTTGATAGCCTCCAGAATTAAGAAATAATTTTTTTAATATACATTTTCCATGTTCTCTAAATATTAGATATATGTTAGATAAATTTGTTTTCTTTCATGTTCACGTTAAGACACTTACCATTTCACAGCAATGAATTCAATTTAACTATTAATATTGCTGTTCATTTTGTTTAGACAAATTATAACGCAAGTCGCTGAAAATGCGTGTTTTACACTGGCTTGTGTCGCCGGCACTTGATGGATAACACGTGCCAGATCTCTTAATCGTGGATATAAATTAATAATAAATAAAACACGAGTTCAAATAAACTTTTAATAATAATTTATTTATTATATTTATTTAATTAATTCCTTTATGAGGAAGCCGCTGACATACGCACTGATTCATTGACCGGAAACATCTCCATAGCTTCAAACGCAAAATCAAATCAAATTACGTAGCTGGGTTTGCATTTAGCTGTTTGCGTTCGCTAGGCTTGCAGCCGAGAGTTATCTTAAGATGCATTCCCGGGTATAAATGTTAGTGGTTTATAGCAACATAACTATCCACATGTTTAAAAGAAGTCGTCCCGGCTTCTTGTAATTTTTTATTGAAAAGCTATGTTTACATATTTGACGCAGTAATTTTGTGAATCGTTTACATTGCTTTTTTATAATATAAAATGTTCTTATTTACTACATAAAATTTTAATTATAAATAGGTTACAATTTTGATAGCTTTCAGCGATAATACTAGGCCTACAATATTTTATACCGAAACGAAAAATTCAATATTTTAGAAAAATATTTTAGATTCAAATTTTACAAATACATACATAGATCTTATTTAGAATTACTGATTCAATTTTGAAAGCTGGAAGAAGCCCAAAACCGAGTTTATCTGAGATTACTTTTGTAGTTCCCAGATCTTTTTAAACAGTCTTTTCAACAAAAATCATTGATGATGTCAATTGGCCTTTGTTTGGTGACCGAATGAATCGTCCTGTTGTACTTAACCGTGGCAAGTAAAAGGAGTTCACGGGTATCGCTGATGTTCTGCTCTATTTTTGTATATCTAGCTATTTCAGATAGAGTGCTGTGAAACCTTTTAACTTGTCCATTTGTAGTACTATGGAAAGGTAGGGTGGTAAAGCTTGTTATTGAAAAGTGGTTAGTGAGTAATGATCTTATTGTCTCTGAGTTAAGTGACCGCTCGTTATCGAAAACTATTGTGTGTGTCTTTAAAAATATTAAGAATTTCCAAAAGGGGCTCTTTTATATCTACTATCGCACGCGACTTAATTGATTTGTTGATTATAGCAAATTTTGAAAATTTATCTAAACATGTAATGAAATGTGAACTGGCGGTTGTATAAATATCTAAATGCAAGATTTCACCTGGATGGGTAGGTATGGGTGTTTCTCCTATTTGGGGTTTTAGTGCATGTCTCTGATACTTCGTATTAAGGTTTTTGTCGGAAATGGCAAAAGTGAGCGGCTGGTGATCTGTATAGATGTTTAGTTGTTTCATTCCATAAAGATAGTCCCGAAGTTTTTTGCAGTGACCATACTATGGCAAGAAGCTCTCTCTCATTCGATGCTTAGTTTTCCTCGGCAGAGGAAAAGCGCCTGGGATGAAGCATCTGTTATCAAGTCAAAGGGCTTGTCAAAGTCAGGATAGAGAAGCAGTACATCTTCTGAAGCAAGAATCTTTTTAATCCTATCAAAGGCTTCCAATGCATCGTCGTCTAACTCAATTTGGTGTTTTTGGACTGTTTGCTTCCTACATTTCCGATATCACCGCGCTAGATGCGGTAAGGGCCTTTGAGATTTGAGCATAGTCCTTATGTAAAGGGCAAGTTTTAATGCCCTTGTCAGACAAAACTCAAACTTCATGTGGTCATCATAAATCACTCAATCGCGTATTCAGTCCATTCTTCTTCGTCCATTTCCAATCCAGTCGCCAGTTTTACTTTGCCGTAGAAATATTCTGCAAAAGTTTCACTCATTTTCCACTTTCGTTTTCGAATCTTTTTCTTATCTCCATCCAGTTGTGTCTTGTGCTGAAAAATTTTTTTAACTCCTCTGTCAGGTTATCTAAGTCATCTTTAAGAAAATTTGGTTGTGCGTGCGTCTGTGTAAGTTTTTTTTATCCACACTGTACACCTTTTCGACATCCCTTAAGTGTGCTAAAAAGCATTTCCTTCCGCAATCCAATTTGCTGCGCCATGTTAAGCTCTCTTGTTTCTGCTGTACCGCCCGTCCGTATCCCACCACCTTCCGTACCAGTTTCTCCTCTATCATTCAACTTTGCGATCCGTTGTAACAGTTCGTTCTTTCTTATTACGATTGCATTCTCTTTTATAAGCAATTCGATTTCTCTTTTCATCCACTCTATTTGTTGTTTGCCCATATTTCTTTCAACGGTGTTCCTATTTTTCGATCTATTTACCTCAACTGCAGCTGCAGCGTCTGGCGCCCGTTGTTCGATCTCGTCTTCTTGCTGTTGTTCGTCTTGTTGTCATCGTCCTTTGGACGTTGCTCTCGCAATCTCCTGGCACGTCATTGAGACGAAAAGCCAGGGTGACTTTGTTTCTGTTGCTTGGCATACTCAACTGCTGCAACCAACCTCTGAGCTCCGCCAATAGATAAAGTAAACTATACTCTGTCCAACGTTAATTGGCAGTACAGGGAAGTTAGGGATATTTGTCTTTCATTCGCACTCTTTTGTTTTCCGTAAGGTGCTATTCAAACAAAAGCTCTTACATGGTCTCTGTATTAAGAATTTCAAATTTGCAAAAATCTGAAAGAATAGTATGTAGGGTTACCGTCCTTTTTATAGATTGAAATTTTTATTTATTTTTTTCCAAACCACCAAGAGGTAAGATAAAAGGCGCGTATATCTTTAAAAAATACAATTTATTTAAACACACTAAACACACTTCACTTCAATCCAAATTTAGAAATATACACGGTACATCAAAAAACTGACCGCCCGAGCTACGTTTTACATTTGAAATAAATGTAAAAAAAAAAAAACAAAGTTTTAGATTACTATACGTTATAATTTATTAAAATTAGAGCTTCACGTTCTCGATTGATACTTCAGACTGATTACACTACATTAATAAATGAAAAAAGAAACCTATGTTTGCATGGGTGAATTCTAAGAAGTTTGGCTGCATTGGCATGTGCCAGAAATTAGCAGACGCTTAATCAGCAAGCGGACGCTGGTAACTCTGAATGCACATCAATTTATGGTAATAGGGGTTGAATAGCAGCAGCCACAGGCCACAGCCAATCAGTGCACACTCAGATGTGCGTTGAATAAGATATGTTGGACTGAAATTCATAAAAAGGGGTGAGAATCAGAATCAAATTAAAAAAGACCTAAGAATCATACTAGAACGTTTCATTTGAAGAAGAATTGGAACTGTTACAATTCTAAAATCAAGCTTAAGCTTATGTTGTGAATCAAAATTGTATAAGCATTCTTCATATTTAGGCACAAACCCTAGACTCGTGACATCAATGAAAACAATAGTTAATTATGGATATCTTTTAAACTTTTAACATCTATTTCCTTGTTGTATTTTAGTTTGACATGTGTTTCGCAAATAAATTAATTAAATAATACAAATATGTAATTAATTATTATTTTTGATAATTTTTTAGTGTTAGGAAAATATTTGTTTTTATAATTGAATTTAAAGGTTTTCCAAAATATTTCGAGAATGTTTTTTTATCACACATAATAATGAACAAAAGGAGTGGTTTTTTTGTTTAAATAATTTCCAGAATAGCTAACTTACAACTCTTGATATCCCAATTTAATTTAGTTTTATCGAAAAGAATTATGTTTATAGTTGTTTTCAAAAGATCTGTTTTTTTGCAAGTAATAAATGTTTATTATTACCTTCTTGAGGCAAAAACAAAAAACAATAATATTTCTTTCCGAAAAAAAAAAAATATAGAAATAAAAATGTTCCGCTGTATGTTAAATGAGCACAGCTAAAACGTTAATACCCTTAATAAAAAGTGTAAGTTTATATTCTAATTTTGCGGAAAAAGGACTTACCTAATACTTTTTTAAGTACCTTTTAAGCCTTTTAACTTCTTTAAGCCGGTCTGGCATAGATTGCATCAACTTTTTCAGGTATTCACTTGTTATTTCTTACCATTCCGCTAAAAAAAGCTTTTAACCGAGGCTTTGATGTAAAGACATGGTTCGAAAGACGTTAAAATAGGGGTTTTGTAGTGGTATAACTAGCAAGTGAGTCACTTTATGTATCAATCGTTTTTTGCTGCGAAAATTTGCCGAAGAATTTCATTTTGCACTATTTTCTCAGAGTTAGAGATATAGTTATAGAGATATTTGCAATCCGTCATTCAGGAACAAGTTTCTTACATTAAGCCATCTTTAAAAAAAAAAAACTGCTGCCCATTTCTATGGAACTGTTTTTTATTCTTCATTTTTCAGAATGCAGAATGGGTGCAATAGACCTACAGGGGAAATCGAACACCTAGTAAAAAAAAATCGGTTAACGCACCGCTGTGCAAACCTCAAAAGTGGTGTTGAATTGCACAACCCTAGAAAAAAAAACTCTTTAAACTTATTTTATTTATTGAATAAAAAAAAATCAAAACAAAAATCGAGCAAAAGGCATTTAGTATTTTTATTAAACATATCGTTAATGTGCAGTAAGGACAATTACTATATTTCTGTCGTTGTACTAGAAATGTCGAATCTGCAAAGAAAAAGGCATTAAATGTATTATTAAAAAAAATTGGGTAATGTTTACTCATATGTTTTTAGCCAGTAGTTGATATGATAGTTCCACCCTTGGAATGCTTTTGTTGGAACTTTTGTAGTCGAAATGTTGAATCTGCAAAGAAAAGGGCATTAAATGTGTTTATGTATGTTTAAATATTTGTGACTTATACTAGGTTATATTAAAGTAATTTTCGTTTTTTTCTTAATTTAATTATATGGATTTTCCTTTTTTCTTTCGTCAGAACTGTCAGTTTTTTATTTTTATGGACTATGTGTTTCGAAAACCGCGGATTTAATTTATTTCGTTTTGCCTCTTTTCTGAAACTATCTGATTATTAAATATTTCTTCTGGTTCCTCTCTTGACTGATTAGTTCTTTTCGATTCTCGCGTTAGTAATTTTTTCAACTTGTTTTTGGATTTTCGGATATAATTCGTTAAGAAATTCGTTGAGCTTTTCAAGATATTCGTGTACGTTGGAAAATGATAATGTTTTGCTGAAATTATAAGGCCGATCAAAGAAAAGTTCGTATGAAGTATGTATTACGGTTGAATGGATAGCGTTTTTATAGTTAATGAATGTTTCCGATAATATTTCATCATGATTTGTAGAGTTTATTTTCTTTCCTTTTGGAAAGAATTAACCTGTATATTTCAGTAAGGGTTGAATGCAATCTCTCAACAGGAGAGTTACTCCTTGTTTGTTGAAAAAATGTGAAGTGGAGGTTGATTTCATGTTGTCTGCATAATTTTTAAATATATTTGACATGAATTTGGACCCTTGGTGATGGCGTACAGGCGGATGTATTTCTTAAAAAAGCTTAGAGTCTGGGATTTCCGTCGAATTTTGGAAGATCTTTAATCGCGTCAGGAATCCTTCAGGAATTATAAATCTCCATTTGATTTTTTACCGGATTTGACAATAGTGGCGGTTCTGTATTAGTATCGTTTGTGGCCATTATTAAATTCGGCTTGTTTATGTCGGCCGATGAGGACCCAGAGGAATTAGAAAAATCAAGACTTGTTTCCAGTTCCGTGTTTTCCGTTATGGAATTTAAACGTTATAATTTATTAGAATTAGATCTCTCGATTGATACTTCAGACTGATTACACTGCATTGATAAATGAAAAAAGAAACCTAGGTTTGCATGGGTGAATTCTAAGAACTTTAGCTGCATTGGATTGTGCCAGAAATTAGCAGACGCTTAATCAGCATGAAGTTCATTTTGTTCACCTGTGCAATTACAATATTAATAATTTATTGCTGATCTTGCATTCGTTGTCTTCGAGGTAAGAACCTGTCGTTGAAGTTGTTGTTGTTGTTGCGGATAGTGGTATCGGGGTTAATGGTGTTTGGATCTTTTGTATGGTAACGACAGAATGGTGTCAGGTCGTAACTCGCGCTACGAAAACCTACGCAAATAAACTTTTTCCTTAAAAAAAAAAAAAACAGCTTAAAATTTTGTAACTGCATTTTAACGTAATTTGCACACATTAGAAGAAATGCAATAGATCAAAACAAGGTCTCCACGATAACATTTATCATTAAATTAATTAAAATAATACAAATATGTAATTCATTAATATTTTTGATAATTTTTTAGTGTTTTAGGAAAATATTTGTTTTTATAATTGAATTTAAAGGTTTTCCAAAATATTTCGAGAATGTTTTTATATCACACATTATAGTGAACAAAAGGAGTGGTTTTTTTTAGGTTTGTTTGTTTAAATAATTTCCAGAAAAGCTAACTTACAACTCTTGATATCCCAATTTAATTTAGTTTTATCGAAAGGAATTATGTTTATAGTTGTTTTCAACAGATCTGTTTTTTTGCAAGTAATAAATGTTTATTATTACCTTCTTAGAGGCAAAAACAAAAAACAATAATATTTCTTTCGGAAAAAAAAATATAGAAGTAAAAATGTTCCGCTGCATGTAAAATGAGCACAGCTAAAACGTTAATACCCTTAATAAAAAGTGTAAGTTTATATTCTAATTTTGCGGAAAAAGGACTTACCTAATACTTTTTTAAGTACCTTTTAAGCCTTTTAACTTCTTTAAGCCGGTCTGGCATAGATTGCATCAACTTTTTCAGGTATTCACTTGTTATTTCTTACCATTCCGCTAAAAAAAGCTTTTAACCGAGGCTTTGATGTAAAGACATGGTTCGAAAGACGTTAAAATAGGGGTTTTGTAGTGGTATAACTAGCAAGTGAGTCACTTTATGTATCAATCGTTTTTTGCTGCGAAAATTTGCCGAAGAATTTCATTTTGCACTATTTTCTCAGAGTTAGAGATATAGTTATAGAGATATTTGCAATCCGTCATTCAGGAACAAGTTTCTTACATTAAGCCATCTTTAAAAAAAAAAACTGCTGCCCATTTCTATGGAACTGTTTTTTATTCTTCATTTTTCAGAATGCAGAATGGGTGCAATAGACCTACAGGGGAAATCGAACACCTAGTAAAAAAAAATCGGTTAACGCACCGCTGTGCAAACCTCAAAAGTGGTGTTGAATTGCACAACCCTAGAAAAAAAAAACTCTTTAAACTTATTTTATTTATTGAATAAAAAAAAATCAAAACAAAAATCGAGCAAAAGGCATTTAGTATTTTTATTAAACATATCGTTAATGTGCAGTAAGGACAATTACTATATTTCTGTCGTTGTACTAGAAATGTCGAATCTGCAAAGAAAAAGGCATTAAATGTATTATTAAAAAAAATTGGGTAATGTTTACTCATATGTTTTTAGCCAGTAGTTGATATGATAGTTCCACCCTTGGAATGCTTTTGTTGGAACTTTTGTAGTCGAAATGTTGAATCTGCAAAGAAAAGGGCATTAAATGTGTTTATGTATGTTTAAATATTTGTGACTTATACTAGGTTATATTAAAGTAATTTTCGTTTTTTTCTTAATTTAATTATATGGATTTTCCTTTTTTCTTTCGTCAGAACTGTCAGTTTTTTATTTTTATGGACTATGTGTTTCGAAAACCGCGGATTTAATTTATTTCGTTTTGCCTCTTTTCTGAAAACTATCTGATTATTAAATATTTCTTCTGGTTCCTCTCTTGACTGATTAGTTCTTTTCGATTCTCGCGTTAGTAATTTTTTCAACTTGTTTTTGGATTTTCGGATATAATTCGTTAAGAAATTCGTTGAGCTTTTCAAGATATTCGTGTACGTTGGAAAATGATAATGTTTTGCTGAAATTATAAGGCCGATCAAAGAAAAGTTCGTATGAAGTATGTATTACGGTTGAATGGATAGCGTTTTTATAGTTAATGAATGTTTCCGATAATATTTCATCATGATTTGTAGAGTTTATTTTCTTTCCTTTTGGAAAGAATTAACCTGTATATTTCAGTAAGGGTTGAATGCAATCTCTCAACAGGAGAGTTACTCCTTGTTTGTTGAAAAAATGTGAAGTGGAGGTTGATTTCATGTTGTCTGCATAATTTTTAAATATATTTGACATGAATTTGGACCCTTGGTGATGGCGTACAGGCGGATGTATTTCTTAAAAAAGCTTAGAGTCTGGGATTTCCGTCGAATTTTGGAAGATCTTTAATCGCGTCAGGAATCCTTCAGGAATTATAAATCTCCATTTGATTTTTTACCGGATTTGACAATAGTGGCGGTTCTGTATTAGTATCGTTTGTGGCCATTATTAAATTCGGCTTGTTTATGTCGGCCGATGAGGACCCAGAGGAATTAGAAAAATCAAGACTTGTTTCCAGTTCCGTGTTTTCCGTTATGGAATTTAAACGTTATAATTTATTAGAATTAGATCTCTCGATTGATACTTCAGACTGATTACACTGCATTGATAAATGAAAAAAGAAACCTAGGTTTGCATGGGTGAATTCTAAGAACTTTAGCTGCATTGGATTGTGCCAGAAATTAGCAGACGCTTAATCAGCATGAAGTTCATTTTGTTCACCTGTGCAATTACAATATTAATAATTTATTGCTGATCTTGCATTCGTTGTCTTCGAGGTAAGAACCTGTCGTTGAAGTTGTTGTTGTTGTTGCGGATAGTGGTATCGGGGTTAATGGTGTTTGGATCTTTTGTATGGTAACGACAGAATGGTGTCAGGTCGTAACTCGCGCTACGAAAACCTACGCAAATAAACTTTTTCCTTAAAAAAAAAAAAAACAGCTTAAAATTTTGTAACTGCATTTTAACGTAATTTGCACACATTAGAAGAAATGCAATAGATCAAAACAAGGTCTCCACGATAACATTTATCATTAAATTAATTAAAATAATACAAATATGTAATTCATTAATATTTTTGATAATTTTTTAGTGTTTTAGGAAAATATTTGTTTTTATAATTGAATTTAAAGGTTTTCCAAAATATTTCGAGAATGTTTTTATATCACACATTATAGTGAACAAAAGGAGTGGTTTTTTTTAGGTTTGTTTGTTTAAATAATTTCCAGAAAAGCTAACTTACAACTCTTGATATCCCAATTTAATTTAGTTTTATCGAAAGGAATTATGTTTATAGTTGTTTTCAACAGATCTGTTTTTTTGCAAGTAATAAATGTTTATTATTACCTTCTTAGAGGCAAAAACAAAAAACAATAATATTTCTTTCGGAAAAAAAAATATAGAAGTAAAAATGTTCCGCTGCATGTAAAATGAGCACAGCTAAAACGTTAATACCCTTAATAAAAGGTGTAAGTTTATATTCTAATTTTGCGGAAAAAGGACTTTCCTCATACTTTTTTGAGTAACTTTTAAGCCTTTTAACTTCTTTAAGTCGGTCTGGCATAGATTGCATCAACTTTTTCAGATATTCACTTATTTCTAACCATTCCACTAAAAAAAGCTTTTAACCGAGGCTTCGATGTAAAGACATGTTTTCGTTAGATTTTCTCTAAATGGTTCCAAAGACGTTCTGTTGGGTTAAAATCGGGGTTTTGTAGTGGTATAACTAGCAAGTGAGGGACTTTATGTATCAATCATTTTTTGCTGCGAAAATTTGCCGAAGAATTTCATTTTGCACCATTTTCTCAGAGTTAGAGATATAGTTATAGAGATATTTGCGATCCGTCATTCAGGAACAAGTTTCTTACATTAAGCCATCTTTAAAAAAAAAACTGCTGCCCATTTTTATGGAACTGTTTTTTATTCTTCATTTTTCAAAATGCAGAATGGGTGCAATAGACCTACAGGGGAAATCGAACACCTACACGCACCGCTGTGCAAACCTCAAAAGTGGTGTTTGAATTGCACAACCAAAAGAAAATAAAAAAAACAATTTCTTAATATATTTTTTTTTATTTTATTTTATTGAATAAAAAAAATCAAAACAAAAATCGAGCAAAAGGCATTTAGTATTTTTTTAAACATATCGTTAATGTGCAGTAAGAACAATTACTATATTTCTGTCGTCGTACTAGAAATGTCGAATCTGCAAAGAAAAAGGCATTAAATGTATTATTAAACAAAAATGGGTAATTCTTACTCATATGCTTTTAACCAGTAGTTGATATGATAGTTCCACCCTTGGAATGCTTTTGTTGGAACTTTTGTAATCCAAATGTTGAATCTGCAAAGAAAATGGCATTAAATGTATCATTAAACAAAAATGTTTAACTCTTACTCACATGTTTTCAATTAGTATAATTTATCCACGTTTCTTCAAGCTCTTGAATATCACATTTACATTTATTGTTCCTACTGTAAAAAAAAAAAAAAAAACAATTAAATAATTTATTTTGAAACTAAAATGTTTTTACTTACTCACAAGAAAATGTAAATAAACAATTGCAACTGCTTTTGCCACATTCCCATAAAAGGAGTTTGTTGGTGATAGATGTATTTTGTAGGAAATTATTTCTTCTTGCTCCAGATGTCTTGATTTAGAAAAAAATTTAAATTCTTCTAAAGGAGCTAACCACATGGTAATGTATTCAACAGTTATATTGTAAAGTTTATTGCTGTTGATTTTAAAAGTTTCAACTCTTTCTTGTAACTCTATATCAACAAACTTCATTAAAATCAATTTAATTTTAAGAGGAATAAAGTTACTATTGATTCTCTCTTATATATTGCTTCCAATATTTTTTAAAATATCTACCGTTTCAATAATAGATATGCCTTGTTTTTCAAGTTTTTGAATACTATAATTAAATATTGACATTAGAGAACGTACAAGACACAAATACACCTCGCTTAAATCGTCTCCAAAAAATTCGAATAATATTTTCGGTGGGTTTTCAACGTCTTCAAAGTAAGAGTTTAGAGTTTCAAACAGAAGTAAAAGCCTTTCAACTGTCCTGGTTTTTGAATGGTATAAGAGTGGCTTATATTCAAAAATCTCGAAGTCCTTCTGTTCTTATCGTATAAATAGAGAAATATTATATTTTTACAATGATTATATCAACATCAACTGGCAGAGTATCATGGAAGATCCATGGAGTATCCATGAAAGATCGCATTATTTAGTTTGTGTTGCAATTATCAGCACAAAACCCAATACATTTTGATGATATATTATTATTTTTTTAAGAGTTTTTACAATTAGCTGGGCTATTGTTTCAGATTTCTCATTTTTTACGAAGGCAAGGTCCAGAATCTTACACTTAGTTCCACCATTTTTAAAATCAATACCTTATTAAAACGGAACATTTTTAAAGCTAAATGATTATTTGCATCCATTTGAACACTTATGTAAGTAATTGTTTTTAACCCTAATCAGCCCAGGTCAATTTTCTCCCTAATCCACCCAGGTGGTGACCGCAAGTCACCTTATTAGAAAAAAGCTATTAAGTTTTTGAAATAATATTGAAAAATATTATTTAAAGTTTGTTATTGATAATTTATTTATAATTAAATAACTAACTCCATTTGTAATTTGTTTGATTTGTTATTTTATTATTTGGTTAATTTATTTTTAAGGTACAAACTTGACATATAACTGATTTGTCTGTTTTCTGTAGACCTTTTGGACGCATTTCTAAAAAATATATATATATATATATATACATTGCTAGTGTGGACAAATGTTACCTATAAGCAATATTGTGTTCATGAAATTACTGACACAACAATAAAAACTTTTTTTAAGTTTTGCTAACTTTATTTCATTTTCTTACCTTATATTTATAATAAAATTTACTTTTTATAAAAAAATTATTGCGTGTTTGGTTTTTATTTGAATTTTTATAGAAAACTTTTTCCACTTTTTTTTTTGCACACGTCTGAACACCACCTCAACTAGCTCGCAAATGAATAGTTGTAATGCTTTTAAAACTGTAACTTCGTAAACGAATGCTCGTACATATAAATTTCCTTTAAAAAAAAAAAACCGTTAGCAAAAATAACAAAAACTATGGCAACTATAACCAAAAATATACAATGTTGACTATAAGTAACATTTGACATTAAAGGGCTAAACAATTTTCAGTAATTAGTACATTTCTCGGTATCCAACCGATAGCAAACGGGTTCCAATCACCAATTGGAAAGTTTACTCTTACGTTTTCCAGTGTTAGGGCTATCCTGCAACATATTGAATTCAAGTAGTCCATGAACACTTTTGATACTACTATAGTAAATCGCCACAACAGAAACTAGCTACTAACTCATATCCAGATGTTGTTGGATGGATTGCTCCATATGGAGTTCGTCTCTAGGTTGGGACTCAGTAAGGTCTGGTTTGGGTTCTGGTCCTCTCCTATCCCTTCATTGAGAAACTGGATTTCTTGCTGGTGGAGAAATTCGTCCTGTTGCCCCGTGATATCGATCTTCAAGATCCATTTCATTGGCCCAGCTGCCTCTCCTCCGCATGTTGTAGCTACACATGCCATCGTAATCACGTCTTCTAGTATTTCGACATGCCGGTTGTTGTTGTTGTGGATTGATTTTTGCGGGTTTTCCACGCCAGTATAGACAATAGTTAATAAACTTGAAAACTTTTCGACATTCGACGACTTCTTTTTCTGGTGTAACTATGCGAACATGATGCCATCAACACACCAGATAATCCTGTTTTTTCGTTTAACCATAATTTTACTTCTTCTTTTCTTGAGCAGCCATAGCTGCAAAGCATTTCCGTAATTATTTTGGAAAAAGTTGGCTTGGGAATAATTCAACTAAAATCATTCTCGACACCTGTTTGATAGCTTCTTTCAGAAAAGAAAAGTAAACAGTCAACTGAAGGGGGTGTCCTGAATTAGAATGTTCAAAAATAACATATGTAAGTGTTTTTTTGTGATTATTTTTAGAAGGGAAAGAAAAACATGAAATTATTGAAAAAAAAAAAATGTTTTATTAGATTTGTATGACTATTTCATGGGCGTCTTATCGCTGCAGTCTTCAATCGGCGGAAAAGATCCATCTCGTAATTCGTGAGTTAAACAAACAACTTAAAAAGTATTAAATTATTATATATTTTTCTTCTGGGTAAACTTAAAAAAAGCAGAAAAATATGTGAAACTAAATTTTTTTTAAAAAATAAACTTTTGAGTACTATAACAATTATTGAAGAAAAAAAAAATTTTGGTCCAATTAAATAAGTCGTTTAGTTTTTTAGCTATCACACCCACCAATTGTACTGCTGAGGAGTTTTTCCTGATTCCCAAAAATGGATAAATTTCTTCCAGAACATGTCTTAATGCTTCTTTGGAAAGAAAGAAATTTACGTACGAATTGCGAGAAATTAAATTAACGTTTGTCTTTTTGTTAAGAAAAAGCGTATTTTAAAAGTGTGTCAGCATGAAAAACGTGTTTTAATACATTCTTTATTGAATTATTAAGGTGTTCTAACAATTTTCTGCCTGATTGTAAAGATTGTGTAAAAATAGTGAGCATTCATATATGGTAGATCAACATAATTGGATTACATCAAAGTGAAATAACATTTTAATATTTTGTATTTTCTAAAATGTTATAGAATGTGTGCTGTTTAAATGTATAATCTTTAATTTATCACAACACATTGAGCCATTATATGCATTGGTTATGTATTCCTAGAAAGGAAAAGTGAAAACTTTTTGTAATGATGGAATGATGAATAAAAGATAAGTTGCTCATTGATATTTTGTTTTTATTTTCAATGTATTATTTTTTAAGCTTTCTTTTTCTTATTATTTTGATTGAGACGATAAGTCAAAATATATTTGATATTGAACCGTTGCTTCACATCTTCCAGCAGCTGTTCTACAGCATTATTTGACTGAATAATACTTGAAAATAATACTAATGAACTTATCATTATATTAATGAATGCTACAGCTTCTTACCTCTTTGGAAAGGCAAAAAGTTTCCCTTGCCAATGACCTTCATTTGCTGCATAAGGTTACTCATTTCATCAAGTATGGAATTCTGAATTTCTAAAGCTAAACCATATGCATGAATCCGCTGTGTGGTGTCTGGAAACGGTGTTCTCACGTTCATCACATCAAACCAGTCATTTGTCTAAAATTTTTAAAAGATTGCTATTAAAAGAGAACTGTTGTACCTAAGTAATGCATATGAGTATTACTAATTTAAATAGCTTTGAGCATTTTTCCAAATTTTATTTTCTTAGATGGCTCAAGCTTGCGGCCCTTGTTGCTGTCTGAGGAATGGCGTGTGAAAATAATTTCGTTGCCATTTTCACTTTCTGTTTTTCAGCAACGACTACGTTTAGATGACAAGCAGTGATTTTGTGCGTTATTGTTAGTTTCCAGGACGTTGAGGAAAGAATAATTTCCTTTCTTACCTCCTTGCCATTTATTTCAAACCATTGATTCACGAAATGGTTTCGAAGGAGTTTAATTAGATGGGGAACATCCGAAAACACAAAGATATTGTGGTCATTGTGTTTTAACCTGGAAAGTAAAAATTTAAATGTTATATTACCTAATATTAATATGGATAGCTAATTCAATATTAACCAAGGCTTATCCATATTTTTAAATAATCCAAGTCGCTAACAATAGAAACAACATTATAGCCGCAGTCTTGAATTTTGTCAAGAATGCAACTAATCATGTCTGCTGTCATTTGGCAATCGTAGGCATAAAATACAGGTTGCTTCCACTTGGCAATTAGTCCTAGGAATGATAAATGAAAATGTAATCATTATATGGTACATATAAGAATGTATATTTACCTTTTAACATTGCCACCTGTACATAACTGGCGCGTGCTAATGTAGTATCTGAAGACCTGTCGTAACAGAAGACTTTGCGGATCTTCATCTCATCAAAACTAATAACACAAATTTTCTGCTCTTCATTAAGTTGAGTTGAGCCTGCAGATATAATTTTCACCACTGGTTCAATGATTCCTGGGGATATATCGAGCTTGAGCCCAACTTTGAAGTGTTCGGACACAAGGAAGAGGAAATTTTTTCTGTTGCAGAAATTTGTAAGCCTTAGGACTTGTTGAGTACAGTGTGATAGACTGCGCTATATCCGCTTCCGACCACTATAGCGTTTCAAAACTTTTTTTAACTTATTTACTTGACCTGCAATTAGTTTACATAGATGTATTTAATACATATATATTTTGAATATTTTTGTGAATATTTCCTGCAATTTATTTTTCATATTAATAAGTTCAAACTCGGATTTGTTTAACATTTTTTTGAGTGAACGTATTTGGAGTTGATAATCTTTGCATTCTTCCAGCATGGTAAAATTCTCTCGCTTTAAGCTTCCACTAATAATGGTTAGAGTTGTTATTGTACTTATAATAATAAGCATTAACTTACAACTCTTGTTTTAAAAGATCATTTTGATCCTGCAACTGAATTGTAGTTTCACCTACAACATCTACAACGTTGTTGTCAATCTCTATTTAACCTGCATCATCAGGTTTTGTTGGCTCAGGAACAATTAGAGAAACTGCAGTTTCTTGCAACAAGCTTCCGATCATATTCTGCTTTATTTTATATTTCATTCTTATATCTCTGGATAAAAGTGGACTGGACTGTGGACTGTGGTTTAACGGTTGGACAAGTTCCCGGCTTCAACCTATATCCGTTTCTTTTGCATAATCCTGTAATCTTTCAATACCAGTTTTGTAATACGATTTCGGTTTAGCCTCAAAATAGGCCTCTGTTTCGGCGATTACTTCTTCATCGATCTTAAACATCTTTCCTATAACAAAAATGTATCCATTACTTCTGCATACCAGCATCCTTAGGAAAGTAATAAATGCGGATATTTGACTTGCCTTTGTTATTATTAACACATGAGCAAATTTTTTGCAAAAATTCAACTTTATTTATCAATATAGTTGCTTTCGAGGGCGATACACTGATTGAAACGAATTTTCAATCTTTTGATACCAGTTTGTGTAGTACGATTTCCGTTTAGCCTCAAAATAGGCCTCTGTTTCGGCGATTACTTCTTCATCGGTCTTAAATATCTTTCCTTCGACAAAAATGTCGAACAGGAAATAGTCGTAACCAAAGTAAGAATATCATCAAATTGTTTCGAGTCCATCCATTGCTTCTGCATACCAGCATCCTTAGGAAAGGAATAAGTGCGGATATTTGACTTGCCTTTGTTATTATTAACACATGGGCAAATTTTTTGCAAAAATTCAACTTTATTTATCAATATAGTTGCCTTCCAGGGCGATACACTGATTGAAACGAATTTTCACTCTTTCGATACCAGTTTTGTAGTACGATTTCCGTTTAGCCTCAAAATAGGCCTATGTTTCGGCGATTACTTCTTCATCGGTCTTAAATATCTTTCCTCCGACAAAAATGTATCCATTACTTCTTCATACCAGCATCCTTAGGAAAGGAATAAATGCAGATATTTGACTTGCCTTTGTTATTATTAACACATGGGCAACATTTTTGCAAAAATTCAACTTTATCTATCAATATAGTTGCCTTCGAGGGCGATACACTGATTGAAACGAATTTTCAATCTTTCGATACAAGTTTTGTAGTACGATTTCGGTTTAGCCTCAAAATAGGCCTCTGTTTCGGCGATTACTTCATCATCGGTCTTAAATCTCTTTCTGGCAAGCATTCTTTTGAGGTCTGCGAACAGGAAATAGTCGCTGGGGGCCAAATCTGGAGAATACGGTGCGTGGGGAAGCAATTCGTAGCCAAATTCATTCAATTTCTCCATCGTTTTCATAGACTTGTGACACGGTGCATTGTCTTGATGAAACAGCACTTTCTTTTTCTTCAAATGCGGCCGTTTTTGCCTAGAATTAAACGACATTTTCTGTACATTAAGTGTGTACATTGAACTATGTAGTAAAATAAATTTACTTGAAGATATTCGTCCACTAGCACTTTGTAAATGGCATCCAGAACTTCTGGAATGATGGACGAGATCGTTGAGACAGGAATGCGGAACAGGTAATGCAGAGACCGAAAAGAATCACCCGTGGCTATGTAGGGTAGAATCAATACAAGCCGATCACCCGTTGAAATGTTCGCGCGCATATTCGTGTTTTGCTTTTTATTAATTGGAGTAACCAAAGTAAGAATATCATCAAATTGTTTCGAGTCCATCCGGAAAAAATGCCGGCTCCTCAGCGCGCAATTCGGCGAGCAATTTAGCATAAAATCCCTCTTCCTGGTGACGGGCCACGTAATCCTTGGTCCATGATCACTGTCTTCCAACACATAGGCAGTGTAAATGGTAGCAAGCTGAATATTATGTTCCATTTTATTTAAAATATTTCAAATATTTCACTTTCACTTTTCTCTGCACACGACGAACAAAACTTTCAGTTTAATTTCTCTGACAATGCCTTTCAATGTATCAAACAATTTTTTATAAACAAATCTCTTCCAATCGTATGAACTGACAATTTTCAACCTGACAATATTTTCAGAAACTTCATTGTCAGCTGGCCGTCATTGTTAGACTTTATACCAACCGTGTGAACTGACAATTTTTCATTGTAAGTTTTTTTGCAATTGCCAGCTGATTTTCATACATTGTAAGACAAATGACATATCTAACAATAATTTCAGACCTGACAATAGTCTGAACTTAGCTTTACAAGTTTATGATTGAAAAAGAGAAGACAATATATATGTTGAAATTCAAATGTTTATTAAGATAACCGCTACAAATTGAAATATGTATTATATGTAGTTAAACTAATTTATTTTATTTATTTATATAATTTGACCTACCAGCATTAATACTTTTCTGTTATAATAGAGATGTTGGATTTTTTATTATTTTTTCTTTTTTCAAGGTTCTACCACTTCTGCTTTTACCGTTATAAAATGTTGCTTATAAGCAACATTGCGCCATGGTAGTACATTTTAAAACACAAACGAATATTGATATATTGTGTTTTTATTAATTTTTGATACATTTCGTGTGTGAAATAAAACAAAACAATTTTTTGTGAGTTACAACATAAGTGTACCTTACATTTTGAACATTTTGATTTTGGAATACCGGTATGGCATAATCTACACCTTCCTTTTGCTCCCCATTCAACCCAATGACCGGCTTGATCAAGACGCATGGATTTTGGAGGTTCTGATACATATGCACGTTTTTTTTGACGACAATGGACTTTGTAATGAAACGTTTGAAATGTTAAATGGTGCTGGAGACGCTGGTGACGGTGAATCTGATTGCGTGCTTGAACGGATTGCCGATGGACGACCTGCTCGTTTGCTATCATCGGCTGAAAATTCAACAATGACATATGTTTCGTTTTTCCGTCTTGATTTTTTAGGTCTCTTCTATACAACAACCAGCTATTGACTACTGCTGTGCTGAGGCACCAGTATACAATACGCATATACCATTTCTTAGACCTGTGGTTGATTTTATACAACTCTAAGAACATGTCTACGCCTCCCATATACTTGTTATAACACTCGACAATAGCAGGTCTAGGTATATTCATATACTTCTTTTGTTTATGACACCAGCGTTTGCATTCTGAAACTGGATTTTCAGCTATATAATTTGAGACTAGTTGAATGCTCTTATTGTCGTACCAGCGGCAGGCAACTAAATTATGTGCTACCTCAAATTTCAAATCATACGACCCACGACCTTTTCTCATGAGCTCTTTTTCATTCATAAGGCAACAGTTTTTCATTCGATTGATTCGAATTGTTGCCGCTGCTAAAATGCCTTTTTCTTTTAGCACAATCATCAGGCTTATGGAAGCCAACCAATTAGCGAAAAATAATTTATAATTCTTGTTTGGTAAATTTGGAACTTGTATTACGCCTAAATAAAGAAGTACGCCAAAGGATCGTTTGATCTCAAATGGTAAACAATTTAGCACTACGCCTTTCGTTTGCATCGAATATATATTGGTTTCGTTGCATATCTTGTTTATAATATCATCATCGAAGAACTCACTGAAATATTTTATTGGATCTTTTACCTCTCGAAAAAGTGTTTCTTTTTTCCAAGCAGTTTCGCAAACGGGTAGGCACGTGTTCCTCCATCTCAAACTCTCCAGATTGATTTTTTCAAAACTTTCCGTGACAATGTTTTCTGTTTCCCCTTCATTTTCAACTTCTTCATCAGCATGTTAATCTTTTTCAACAATTCAACAAATTTATTTCAACGTTTTCTCCTATTTTCCTTACCTGTACGGGATTTTAATAGTTTAAATAGAACTAAAATATAGTAACACTTACCTGATCAATTGTTTCTTCAATCACTCTCTCCAAATTGGAATCATAACTCTTCGTCTTCATCTTCAGAATTATTCCAGTCGAAATCGATCATTCGTTTTATTTCTGATTCTGTAGACCTTTTGGACGCATTTCTAAAAAAAAAAAAATTATTGCTAGTATGGGCAAATGTTACCTATAAGCAACATTGTGTTCATGAAATTACTGACCCAACAATAAAAACTTTTTTTAAGTTTTTCTAACTTTATTTCATTTTCTTACCTTATATTTATAATAAAATTTACTTTTTTTATAAAAAAATTATTGCGTGTTTGGTTTTTATTTGAATTTTTATAGAACAACTTTTTCCACTTTTTTTTTTTGCACACGTCTGAACACAACCTCAACTAGCTCGCAAATGAATAGTTGTAATGCTTTTAAAACTGTAACTTCGTAAACGAATGCTCGCACATATAAATTTCCGTTAAAAAAAAAAAACCGTTAGCAAAAATAACAAAAACTATGGCTACTATAACCAAAAATATACAATGTTGACTATAAGTAACATTTGACATTAAAGGGCTAAACAATTTTCAGTAATTAGTACATTTCTCGGTATCCAACTGATAGCAAACGGGTTCCAATCACCAAATGGAAAGTTAACTCTTACGTTTTCCAGTGTTATTGCTATCCTGCAACATATTGAATTCAGGTAGTCCATGAACATTTTTGATACTACTATAGTAAATCGCCACAACAGGAACAAGCTACTAGCTCATGTCCAGATTTTGTTGGATAGATTGCTCCATATGGAGTTCGTCTCTAAGTTGGGACTCAGTAAGGTCGGGTTTGAGGATCAGAACTCTCCTATCCTTTCATTGAGAAACTGGATTTCTTGCTGGTGGAGAAATTCGTCCTGTTGCCCCGTGATATCGATCTTCAAGATCCATATCATTGGCCCAGCTGCCTCTCCTCTGCATGTTGTAGCTACACATGCCGTCGTAATCACGCCTTCTAGTATTTCGACATGCCGGTTTTTGTTGTTGTGGATTGATTTTTGCGGGTTTTCCACGCCAGTATAGACAATAGTTAATAAACTTGAAAACTTTTCGACATTCGACGACTTCTTTTTCTGGTGTAACTATGCGAACATGATGCCATCAACACATCCACTGACACCAGAGAATCCTGTTTTTTCGTTTAACCATAATTTTACTTCTTTTCTTGAGCAGCCATAGCTGCAAAGCATTTCCGTAATTATTTTGGAAAAAGTTGGCTTGGGAATAATTCAACTAAAATCATTCTCGACACCTGTTTGGTAGCTTCCTTCAGAAAAGAAAAGTAAACAGCCGGCCAACTGAAGGGGGTGTCCTGAATTAGAATGTTCAAAAATAACATATGTAAGTGTTTTTTTCTGATTATTTTTACAAGGGAAAGAAAAACATGAAATTATTGAAAAAAAAAAAATATTTTATTAGATTTGTATGACTATTTCATGGGCGTCTTATCGCTGCAGTCTTCAATCGGCGGGAAAGATCCATCTCGTAATTCGTGACTTAAACAAAAAACTAAAAAAGTATTAAATTATTATATATTTTTCTTCTGGGTAAACTTAAAAAAAGCAGAAAAATTTGTGAAACTAAATTTTTTTTAAAAAATAAACTTTTATGTACTATAACAATTATTGAAGAAAAAAAAAATTTTGGTCCAATTAAATAAGTCGTTTAGTTTTTTAGCTATCACACCCACCAATTGTACTGCTGAGGAGTTTTTCCTGATTCCCAAAAATGGACTAATTTCTTCCAGAACATGTCTTAATGCTTCTTTGGAAAGCCGAAACGTTTAATGCTTAAATATTAAAAGAGCACGTCAGAACGTTTGCACTTTAGTTCTTTAATTTTAAATCATTACCAGGAATTCGGTAATTCTAATGGATTGCAACTATCACGAATTATTCTCCGAGTCGATTCCAAATTATCCGCATCATCAAAAAATAAATCCATTGAATTCATATTTTTTATTTATATATATATAAAAAAATCGTTTTTAAAAAAACAAACATTTTCACGAATTCATCTTTTTTGACATTTCATATTTGACACTTGGTATTTTACATTTTAAATTAGCGATGGAATGAAATGCGATGGGTTTTAGTGTACATCGCATTTGACTTCGAGAAAAACAATTCATATGCGATACGATGAATCGAAATTGGGAATTAGTATGAATATTTTGGACTCCTAAATAGAAACACTTATTTTATTAAGACAAAACAAGCCAAATGTAATTTTCTTTAAAATATATATTTATACACATGTTAACACATTGACTGCTGGCTACGGGATATCTCGTAGTTTGCTCTTCAAGTTTAGATTGATTAATTTTTTTTATTGCCGATTAAGTTAGGAATTATAAGAAAGGATAAATAAAAATTAAGAATAGTGTTAGAATATAGTGTTTTAAAAGTGGTTTAAGTCCAATGTTGACAAAAAAAAGAATTAAGTCTTATTTCAACAAAATGCATACGTCTGCTTTTCATATCTTCGCTAAACAAGTCCAAAACTGTGCAATATTTGCATTAATTCGTTAAAAGAAGTGTAGCTGTTACGAGAAATTGCATACATTTTTTAAACCTTTTATTACAAAAATAATTAATTACAAAATTAAATTATTTTTGTATAGTTGTGGCTGTGTATGATAAGCTTTGAAGCAAGGATTAGCGCAGAGAGTTGGCTTGTTTAAGCACACTGAACAAAAATACCTACGTTCTTTGCATCGCTTTTGCCTTGTACACATTCAGGGTGGCTTTATAGGAGTCTTTCTTTTTTTTCTAAGGGAGAAAGATGTTCCAACTAACAAAAATCAGACAAATCTGTATTACAAACGCTGAATTCTCGTGCTGTCGTTGCCATCAACTAAATGCTAAATAACTGATTTCCTAAATTGAAGCAGCCTCATCTTCTTATTTCCTCGATTGCTTTGATTATAAAATACGATATATCAACATTATGCAGAATGATTTCGAAGAAATGCAGAACAATTTTCTTGTACTAACGAATATTTCTTCTAAATGAGTAATAGGACATACGTTGGTTGAAACGATCAACACCTGCTATTCTAAAAATGAAATCTCTGATTATATCTGGTTAGGAAGAAGATTTTCCTTTTTGGTTTTTCACTTGGAACCATATCCCCTTTGTGCAAGTTTTATATACGATAGTTAAGATATCCCGTTTTTCTTTCCATTTGTTAACCGGGATGGATCCCGATCCAAGCCATTCAGATTGTAATTGGTTCAGTTTCTTGACGAAATTTTTTGGATTAACCTTAAGATGTCCAATTATCCGCGTCGTTTTGATATGTAATACTTATCGATACTTCAACGGCGGGACTAGGACACTGCTCACTCGATGAAATTGTTTGAATCCTTCGGAGGCGTTTTGTTGGGAAAGGTGATATTTCATCTTCAATTTCAGAACTGGACTCGGTCTTCCACTTATCACATCATTCAGAGAACTCTTCCTCGTTGGCAGAAACTTCTTCTTCACAAAATATTGTGTCATCGATGTCACGATGACTTTCAAGTACTTTCAATTACAATACTTTTTAATTAATTTTAATTCGTTGTAATTACTTTTTGTCAATATAATTCATTTTAAGTACTTTTGTTAACCTTTCAAAACTTAATGTAATATGTGAATATAAAATACAAAATAATATCTGGAAAAAAATATTTCCGATACAAAATAACATAATAATACATTAAAACCTGTTTTTTTTTTTTTCCGTGCTTAACTCCGTCAATCAGTGTTGAGTTTATGGCTGGCATAGTAGTAATAGATGGCATTACGTTATCTTCCGTAAATGAATTTCCTGAATACAGAGCATTGACACGCCCAGACCAGGTATAGGAAGAAAGGTGTCCTAAAACGTATACCAGAGCGCCAGCGTTCCCCAAATATCCACTACGAACAGGTATTGCCGTCCATGCTATGTCTATATCGCGCTGCGAAAATACAAATGTGTCGTCTTTTCCTACAATAACATCTGGACTATACCTGTTTTTTTTTACGTGTTGCTTGTTGTTGCCAACGGACTTAATAGAGCCTTCGGATCTGGAGTTATTGCCGAGGCTGGAGCTGTAAAATTAAAACATAAAAACTTCTAGAATGTATTTATGCGCCATGAACTAACCGCTTATGTTATAAGAGTCGAAAAATGAATCTGCTTTGTTAGAATCTGCTTCACTGAGCTCTAAGGTATCACCTTCGTATTCAGCAATTTCAGTAGTATATCTAACCACTAGCCTATTAATGTCTTCATTTGTGCAGAGTTTCCGCTCATGGTTCTTTTTAATAGAAGGACACAAAATAGCAGCCACAATCGCGTCATTTGATTCAGACTCTAAAAGGAAAAACGGTTGAAATCGTTGCATTAAACTTTCCTCCAATTGTATGGATACACACTTCAAATATGTTTAACCTTTTGGACAAATTAATTTTAAACAATTTAGTCTTCAAGGTTACTAGAGCCCGTAAAAAATAGCCATAAATAAGGTTTTGTTCTAAAGTCTAAAGTCACTGATTTTAGCTCCATAAGACTAGAATATTCTTCGAGATATCGAATATCATTATGCGAAAATTTTGGAACACAAGTTGTTACATAAATCTGACAGATTTTCTTTATGAAGTAAAATTCTCGCAATAGCATCATATAACGAATTGCATCTCGTAACAACAGATATAACCGTGAACCTAAAGCGCTTTGAATTACCTCTGTAGACTTTGCCCACCTACTCTTCTTCCACGGATTGTTACATTTTTCGATAGCCTTTATAAAGAATTGATATATTTACAAAAAATGTTGATTAAATGATTTAAATTAAAAATAAATATGGGTAAGAGGAAAAGGATCTGCAAGAAGAAGGATCTAGGACAAGCGGAATCTGTAATTGGTTTTAGATTGCAGGGAAATATATAGTTGTATCCAACAAGTACAATTACATGGATGATTATGCTCTGGCGCATAAATCCGTTTAACCAATAACATTGAATATTGTGGTTATAATGATAGTGGTTGTTTAAGATTTATTGTCATAGATCTGCGATTTAAGAAAGCCCCACGAAAAGAAGTTGTGGTAATGTGTTTATTACCAAATAAAACTATCGAAAGCTTTTCAACCGAACTATAAAAACTTCAATACAAATTAACAAAACTCAATTACTACTCAAAATATTAAGAAAAATAAAAATGCGATTAAATTAGAGACAAGCAGATGCTACTCGACGACCGACAGCTGGCAGTGAACAAAAAACAACAGGCGGCAGAAGATTGAAAATTCGATGTCAAAATGATTGAGTGTGACCAGGTTAATGTTGTTGTCAAAATGATGGTTGATGGTGTGACCAGGTTCATGTTGCCACAAAGTCTAACGGGGGTCAAATCGCACGATTTTGGACATTGCCACCTAGCAAAACCGTGTTGGACACTTAAATGATTTTATATTTCAAATGGCATATTTGGATTTTAAACAAATAAAAAAAAAAACAATGGAAAACTCTATATTACAATTGCAACCAATTAAATCATATCAAGTAGATTATGTCGTCATGAAAACTAAATTCCTGTTAATAATAAACATTGTATTGAATCTTTTACCTACAAGTGTTGGTTGTTCACAAGTTTGTCACTTTTAACAATTTTCAAAAAATCTGTTGTTGCTAACAAATTTAATGTGTGACTTGCACACCTTTTGTGCTTAGATAAATCATCCACATTTGTTAAGTGTTCGAAGGTTGCAATATCTTCTTCATCAGAACTGTATTCAATGGAATCTAGATCATCTTCGTTAAAGATTTGAAGGCTTGATATATTTTTTTATCCCAAACTCCTTAAAGGTCTTCACGAAATTTGAGCCATTGTCGGTAACTGTTGCCACAACATTTAAATGATTTAAACTAAAATGTGCGTTTATGTCGGAAATCATGTCTGCTATTTTATCTGCCGAATGAGTACCACTGAACCGCTTGCAAGCCAATGCTACAGATTAACGTTTAAAATTGTTGTCGATCCAATGACAAGTATAGCCCAGAAAACTACGATGTCTTGCTGAACATATAGTATATCAGCAGTAGTACAAAAATATTTGATTGACATCATTGTGGTTTTAATTTTATTCACCATATATTGATATTGGTTTTCTAGCAGCTTTACGGTTCGTTATCGACTGCTTACCGAAAGATGTGTTCTTTGGAAGAGTAAGAGGTTGACGAACGATTTTCTTTCCACGATCGAAATAGGAGAAGCTGTTTCAACTAAAAAAGCTGTTATTCTTTTAAAAATAAAATACTAAATACTATAAAATACTCCGCTATATTGGTAACATTGACAATATTTTTTTATGTCTAGTACAATTTATACACAAGTTATCCTATTCGTTATCATATGTACATATGTATATAAAGTTGCTTATTAGCGGAAGTAAAGTGTATTTTCTTAAACCAAATATGTACTTGTATTTAAAAAAAATGACTACTTTTCCATTTTTATCGTTAAACTATTTCTGTCACAAACGGAAACACTATTACTACAAAAAAGTAGTCACGTATTGTTTTTTTTTTTTACATTAATTTTTTTTTTTTTTTTTTTTGTACATCCAAACATATACTACGAACAAAATTATTATTCACAAGAACAGAATACCTGTCGAACTTCTTTAGACTTTATCTCACACTTAATATATATTTGTTTAAAAAGAAAAAAACAAAACCAATTTTACGGGCACTTCATTTTTTATTATACCACCAATAAGATATATACCTTACAAAAATTAACCTATCTTACAATCGAGTGTGAATTCGACAACAAATAATACTGAGAATAAATTGGTACGCTAATTCATATGAAAATCACTAAAAAATAACTGTACGTTCGAAGAGATTCATAGAACACCTGCTGGCTAACATGGACTAATGAACATACTAACATATATGTATATATACTGTTTTTTTTTTTTTTTTTTTTTGTTTGTTTGATTGCTATGACACCTATCAAACATTTAGTATACATCAAGTCATTGAGCAAACACAATCATATTTTTTCATCGTGTTAAAAATGTCGAATTAGGATGATGTCTTGCGGACGAATGAATAAGTGCCGAAACTTTTTTTGAGTGATGGAGATTTATATGGAAAAACCGTATCATTGTTACAATTTCCCAGAGAATCCTCCACCATGGTGTTGTTCGAGTTCTCCGATTCTGAACATGAGCCCAAGAGCTCATCTTCCTCCAATCGTGTAGGATATCTTTTTATTTGCCCATCGGTTTGAATTTCCGACAGAGTGTCAGAAGAGGAGGCCGACAGCTTAATGGTCACCTCGGATGAATTGAAGTCGTCGCTGTCCATTCCTGGAAGATATCGTTCTAGAACTAAGCCTCATTTTAAATGAGTGCACTCATTGTACTCAGTGTATTTTTAAATACATAGTTAAAATGGTATATGTTTTGTTCACAGCAAGTATGAATTAAACCAAACAGTGTACAGTAAATGACGCTTATAAGAAACTTCAAAATGTCACAATTATTTTTTCTTATAAGCGTGTGTTTCATATATCCCAAGAACTGATATAAGAAAAAAGTTTCTTATAACAAAAACACGGATATAATAAACAGAAGTTTCTTATAAAAAATGTTCTTTCAGAAAAAAAAAGCGTTCATTTTTAAACAAAAAAAAATAAATTCACTTTATATGAAAAAAAGAACAATAAAATTCACAGCACTTTAATTGCAAAACAAAAAATCATAAATATGTATATGTACTGCAGTTACTCCAGCAGATTTTAGATAGGTATGTATGAAGAACTATAAAATTTATTCACTTTTCTTAAGTACAATTGTTACATTAGATATAGAGTACAAAAACTAGTTAGAATTTATTAACAAGTCCACTACCGGTGACCACCGTGCTGCTAAAGTTCGTACCGTCAACTCATCCCATTCCGTTGTCAGTTCTTCTTTTTATATTCGTCGTCATTGCTAGTCTATCCAATTCCAGACGCCTACCGCATTCAGTAGCTTATGCCACGTCCATACCTTCAGGGCAATCATAAACAAGATCCATCCGCCGCCTATTTCAATCAGAATAATAATTGACCTTCGTGACAACATTGTATTACAAAGACAACATTGCTCATATCACTCTGGCTTTTATGCTTCCTAATGTCGGTCAGCACCAAATCCATTCATGACGAATGCCACGATGTTCTCTTCGTAACTCAATGCAATGAAAACAAACTCTGATTGTAAACAAACTCCAATCGTCTGGGCCAACAGACGAACATACGACGACGACGACTACACATGCTGACACATTATACCGCCCAGTCAGTGATCGTCGATCGTGGATTATTCATTGATTTCAGCATACAGATATCCGCATTATAAGCATACACATAAAATATCGGAACTCCTACATGTATGTATGCAGCATAGTTACAAAATAATTGAAACTTAAGTTTATTCTAAATGTCCATCAATTGTGGTTTGAATGAAAGCTTCCTCCTTCGACCCTAGTAGGCGGCGTTGGTGTTATTGGTCACAATCTTGCAACTCTCCGAAACGGTTGAAATTTTCTTCGTTTTCAAAGCCTTCATCGATACTATTTTGCATCTCAACAACAGAATCGTCGAGGTCTAAGGGGTCTGAAATATATGGTAAGCTTGCTTTGATATATGTTAGTTTGAAAAAAAAAGTAGTTTGGATTAACTTAAGTTAATATTATTTCTTTCATAAATGAAACAGTTTTATGTAGTTTGTGGTCAGACAAGTCACCAAAATCGTTTGACAATTTTAAGAGCGTTGAGTAAGTTTATTTCTTTCAAAAAACTTTTCATATTCCCCACTTCTAGGGACAAAATTTGTTTTCTTGCCAAGCACATGCAGTAATGCGATTTAAAGGAGTGAATGATACCTTAAGAATACCAACTTTTAAAAAAATTCTTGTTTTTTTTTTGGCCAGCAAAAATTTGATTTCAATATTGCTTGGCTGAAAATCTAATTTGTGATAAGAGACGTTTTCAACCAGTAGTAATATTTATTTTTTCACTAAATCATTTACTTCCTTTATTAATACACTCCAAAGGCTGCTTGTTATACATCCCTTTTCATTGTATTTATTTATTTCGAAAACATCTTGGCTGCTTGTATTTTCCAATGGAAAAAACTTGTCTGTGCCAGACGCATTGCACATAAAGAGTAAAGTTGCTCTGTCTTTTAGAACTTTTTGAGCATTAATTTCTTGGTCATTTCTTGCGTTCGTTTCAATACGAAAAGCTTTATAATAAAGCCTTGTTTCGTCCGCGTTGTATATATTCTCCTGGTCATATTTATCGGAAATCTCAGGCACTACTATTGGCGCTGCAGTCTGGAACTCCAAAATGAACTGCAAATTGTTCAGCATTTTCGAGTAGTATCGGGCCAGTGATTTTTGCACTTTTTTAAATCATTTTATCAAACCATTTGTTTATGGCTTGGTCTAAAATGTCATATTTTTCTTTTCGTTGTAAGCATTTGCTTTTATATTTTTCTTTATTTAGGTCTTCTTTGTTATTTATTAGTTTTAATAAAGTACTTGCTGCGATTTTAAATTTGGCACATATTTCTTTTTTGCTTTTTCCCGATGCTACAATAGTTCTTTCAATATTAAAAGTTTCGTTTTAATTGAAATATTACTTCGTTACAACTTTTTTTTCAATTCTTTATTTCAACTTTATAAATGAACGCAAACACAACTGAACTGACATTTATGACTTTTCTTTGAGAGTTCAGAAATGCATGTATTTCCTAAGTACGTGTTCGTACATATTTGGAACATTTAGATGGGGCTTTTTTGTGTTATACAAAAGTTTTTTTTACATACACATCATATTTCAGAGGAAAACTGAGAATCGGTTTTGCAAAAAAAAAAAAATCATTATATCAGTGTTTTTTTTATAAGCGTGTTTCTTATAAGGTATGTTTTTTACATTGGTGTAAATGTGCTTGTACACGGCGCTTTTATTTAGGTTTTTTTTTTATAAATGTGCATTGGAGTTTTAAACCAAAGAAAGATAGTGGTGTATCGACCACATCATTCGCCGATTGTAATATTCCTTGAAATTTAACTTTTCCTCGAAATTGCCCTTTTTCTCTAAATTGTCCTCTTCCTCTGCCTCTTTGTTCATATTGGTTTGGTTTCTTTTTTACATTCTGCTGTTTTATGTCCTACTTTTTTTACATCTATAACAGCATTTGTTTCTATTGCAGTAATCGGTTTCCTCCATCTTGGATACGACATTTTTTAGATCTCTTATGGTATAATTTAATCAAATTTCATTTTGCATTTTTAACTAAATCCAAATGTTTATCAGTGATACACTGAACTACGAATAACTTTGCTGTTGCAATAGCTGTGGAAAATTGGTAGCGGACGTTTTGGTTTTATTTTGTTTTGTCTAATTTTAGATAATACAGCAACTTGAAAATATTATTAATTTTGCTATTATATTCTTTATCTGCCTGGGACCATAACATTTTGTTATTTATATTTTATTTAAAACGCAGCTTACTTCATACTAAGGAGACATTAATTTTTAAGTACTAGATAAATAAATTTGACCATTGAAAATAGAAAATGGTAATAAAGTCGAAGCAGAAGGTTTGACTAAAAATGACTACGAAAGGATAGGTATAGTTTGATAAGTGTAGATGGCAATGCTACCATCTACATGTTTTAGCATACGATTAAAGAGCATTTACCCAAGTATGTAGATTGTAGTTGTTGCAGGCTTAGAATTTGTTTTGTTGTTCTTTTTTTATTCATTTTACAATGAGTAACTGACTTGAATCTTACGAAAACCTCTGAACTTGAGGTCTCATAACCATGATACGTGTTTTATATATTTTTCAACCATCCTCCTCGTCTGTCTATTAAGCCCAATTACATATTTACATATCTGTTTAATATTTAAAATAATAAAATATAGAATATAGAAATTTTATCTAATTTTCTTCGCTTCTTAATGCTTTATTTGGCCATATCTCTAGAAGTGTTTTGAAAGATATTGATGATCTTTCACCGTATCTGCAATTCTTATTTTCAAACAATTAGATGGTACTCTTCAGTACGCAGACTTCTTTTTCGTTGTAAATATCAAATATCTTACTGCATGACATTTGTATCTGTAGAATTAAATTTTATTGCATCGTTTCTACAACGATCCATTAATACTCATTTCATATTTAAATATACTGAAAATTTTGCAGGATTACTTTTCGAAGCTTAAAAAAGTTATTCTAATCTTATATTTCAAAATATATCCATCAGAAAAATATCCATATCCTTCTTTGTTGCAATAGCCCAAAACAAATCTAGTGCCATTCATTGATTGTTACCAATTTGAAATCACAGGGTTAAGTAATTTAGAAAATTAAATGAGCGTGCAACTATTAGATTGAATTAAATTAAAAAAACAATTAATATACTCGTATTTTAAGTCATATAAAAAAAATAATAATAATAAAAATAAAAGAAATTAAAATAGCTGAACTGACTAGACCTTTTTTTCATTAAAACAAAAATCGCTTTTATTAGTTACGTTATAAAATAAATAAAAAAATAATTATTAATTAAAAGCAATTTAAAATTGTATCCCCAAATTTTTGTAGAAACATACATTTAAATAAATTTAAAAAAATATATAACAAGAAAGCTATTGTCTGTAATGTATTGAATTTAATATTTTAGTACTTATTTGATAAGTATACACTAGGGACAAAAAATTGGAAAAAAAAATCTTTATATGGATATGTAAAACAAAAATGTATTTGTAAACAAATTCTCACCTCTTGAACCAACGGAATAAATAGAAAGTACAAACGAATATTGGAAAATTACATTTTTTATACCTCTTAACAAATGAAGCAAATATTTTGTAGCGAAATAAATAAAAAAATATTAAGAATCTGTATATATACCCATTTAAAAAGAAATTACTTATTAATAGAACCAGACAACATACATTTTAGTATTTAAACATTATAAAATAAATTCAATTTTTTTAAAATGTGCAAAGCGTAAATTGGATTTAATACAAAAACCTTAAACTGGAAAGTCATAAGTAAACATTAATTTAAAACAAAGCGAAAGAGGTGCTTCAAATATATTACAACAAAATAATAAGTTTAAATACTATAACAGAAAAATAAATATCCAAATCACTTGTACTAAATATAGTATTTTGTACACCAGCATAATATTGCTCAAAATCAGTTTTTTTATTTATTATGTATTTATTGTAGTAGTACTTTTGTATTATATATAAAAAAAAGATTGTCCTATAAAGATTTTAGAATTAATATAATAATGTATCCTCAAATTGAAAATCGTAAAAAAAATAAATAAAATTGTTTAAACTGTGTTCATGTATTGTAATAAAAATTCAAAATCGATTCAAATGGACTTCGTTTATAATTTAACTTTAAAAATTTTGTGCAGCTTTAAGATTGAGGAGTTATGATTAAGAAGTATAACGCAGTAAGTAACCAAAACAAAATTTAAATTATTTGTTCTTGTATATGAATATTAGCCTACAGGGTTTGTTCGAAAAGTAATTTTAACGATTTTATTGTAAAACTATTATACGTCGCTGTGGCCCTCCTCGTGACAACCTAAAGTCCTGACTTAGCTCCTCCAGCCTGACTTGGCTCTCCCAGACATCTTTTTATTTCTGCGCTTGAAAACTCCCATTTATTATTTTAAATCCTATTTACATGATTTTACAAACTTTGTATTAGAGCGTCCCCTTCTGTTAAATGTTGAATCATGAAACTCATATATTGACATTTAATGCTATTGAATGAACAATAAAGTATCTTCAGTTTTTTGGTTTGGAATAAAATTCTTTTTTATACTCAGAATAAACTTTAATCAAAAACCTCTGTCCTTTATTAGCACAAAAATGGACCATTTGAAGAGTTTTATTGTAAAAACTTCGAAACAAATGAAAATGTAATGGTGAATGTGACATCACTTCGCCACCAACGTTGCCAAATCTGATAATTTTTTTTTTTTCATTGCTTCTTCCAGTTTTATTAGTTCTTGATAGTTAATATCTGAATTGATCGTTTGGTTTCTTGGAAGCAACTTTCCTTTGATGCTCTTAATCTTTCCATATGAATCGTGATCATTTTCGATAGATGTTGTTGTAGACGATCCATTTTTCATCACCAGTAATGATTCGTTCCAAAAGAGGATCCATTTCGTTGCGTTTGAGATGCATACCGCAAATATCGAATCGTTGTGTTAAGTGAATCTATTTCAACTCGTGTGGAATTCAAATATCAAGCTTTTTTACGAGTCCAGTACATATTAGGCGATTTTCAATTGGTGTTTGTAATGCATTCAACCTCTCTATAATATTCATAGTTATATGTAGGTCTAATTCAATTATGACTAATTTCGTCATCATCAACATTAGTTAATCTACCAGAATGTTGGTCATCTTTGAATAGTAAATCTGCAGAACAACATTTCTTAAACCAACTCTGACACGTGCGTTCTGTTAAGCAGAGGAGATAAAAAACAAAATTAGGTTGGATTTGCTTTTTTAAGTAAGCTTTAAGTGACAACTCTCAAATGTCAAAAGAAAAAAAGCTTAAGATCGACGAAGGCGAGAATCTATGTATTTATCTCTTTGTTAAACCTGACATTACTTTCTTGCCAATCCAATATACGTATCTGCGTTGCTCCTGTGCCCTTTGAAGGATTAGTAAGATTTGTCTAAAATCATTCTACGATGAAGCCAAAATGTTGCTGATGGTAATATAATTATATTTTTTTGCATCCCCGTCTTCGTACTTCGGCTGAAAATTGAGTGTCTATTAAATAGATGTACATCTTTTTGCAAAACTACTCGTAACTATAACTTTAAATCTTTTTAACGGATTGTAACGGTTAATATATCAAATGAAAGTCTTCAATTGTAGCTTTAATATAGATATAGTTTACCTACATACGCATTACGATTTAGAAGATATTTGAATCTTTGTTATAAAGGATTTTCAATTTTTAAATGTTCTTTTCGTTCCTTTCCTGTGGTTTGGATATAACCTTCCTAAATGGTAGACTATGTATAAAAAAAATTTCAAGCAAATCGGAGGTGAGTACTTTTCGGAACTCCAGCCTCATTTTCTAATGTGGAGACTTCCGATTAAGGGCGTACGTTTTTTTTCACCGCTGATATAAAGTTGCTTTATGAAAAGCATAGTGCAGTTATCCCAGTAAGTCTCTCTTTCCGAATCTTCACCGATGAAAACCTTTTTCTCTTGTAATATTGTATTACATTAAAAAGCTTAATAAAGTGATCCAAAAATATTCATTTTTCTGATTGCTCACTGTCTTCTGCGCAATATTCAAATTTCCTTCTTCAATTATCAGTTTTATTGCGTTTTATCAGCTTTTGTACGTCTATTGTTGGTGATCTGCTCGGCGAATGATCGGGAAAGTTCTAACCGGCCTCTAAGTTGGATTGGACCAACGTAGGAGCAGTAAAGTTCGTAGCGTAGTGCGCTATCTCCAAGTGATAATACCCGATAACAGCATGAGTAAATTCTCACTCATATAAATCCTAAGATATATAGACAGGTGTGTGCTCGGCCAGTCGTGTAATACTGGCCTACACCTTCATAGGGTTCACAACTCTAAACGGAAGAGATAAAAAAAAAGTAACGAACCAGTTAATAGCCTTAGATAACAATACAGTTGACGACTTTGGCAATCTATATTTGGAACTACACGTGAAATGTTCGAATGCTTAATAGACCGCACGCAGCTGTACAACTAGCGGAGATCGTTGGCTGCTTTACAGCAGTCCTAGCAGCCATATAAGAAGCGCGGTGGAATGGAATGGGTAGGATGGAGATCTTTATAGACAACCAGCGCGACAAGAAAGGCAGTTGCAGCATTTATTCGGAGGTGGATTTGTCGTAAGAGGAAGGCCTAAGCGAATGTTTAACGAAGATCCACATAGAAGCTAAATTCAACATCACAAACTTTAACCTCTCTAAGAATCCGATAATGCTAGCGTCGAATGTAGAAAACTGCCAAAGAGCAATCGGAGAGACCACCTGTGGTGTACTGCGTTACATTTGCCCGAACAAAGAAACCTCCGGTTCGATGATGAATGCTGACAGAAAAGGAAAGAACATAAACTCGTATGAAGAAAAAAGAAAGAACACAAGAAGCGCTCCATCGAGGATTTAGAGAAGTGATACCAGAAGAATGAATGAACAACAAATAAAACGAACATGCCAAAGCTGAAAAGCTCTAAAAGAAGTCTGCAAGAATGGAGAAGGAAACCTCACAGTAGAACCATAGTCGGTGCTGAGAATCTGTAAAGATTATTTTTGCAGACTGCTAAACGGTGATGATAATGAATAACATTGCATCATCCGCCAGACCAAAATGAAGTCAAAACAATCATTTCCAACATCTGTGTTGGCCAAAGTATGCCAGACCAATGGAACCTCGTCATTGTTTGTTCTATCTTAAAGAAGGAAGATTTCTTGAAGAGGGCCATCAATATAGCTATAAGTCGCAAATAAAACTCTATATGTACTTATATAACACTTCAACAACAGTCTGATTGGCCCTTATAGATAGGTCCGTTTTTTTTTTTTTTTTGCTATCCGCAGTGAAGTAGGATTTGCATACAAAAACAACTCACTACCGAAAGTATCTATAGCAGAATACAAATGTGTATAGCACTACAACCTGAGTACGAGTATCAGGCTTATATTTCTTTATATTTATATTATTTACTTTCACTACCGAAAGTATCTATAGCAGAATACATATGTGTATAGCACTCCAACCTGAGTACGAGTATCAGGCTTATATTTCTTTATATTTATATTTGATCGTTTCTTTTCAAGAGGTGCAACTTGTGGTTTTCTCATTTTGACAATAAGAACAGAAATACTAAATTTCAAGTATAGAAATTTCAAGGCTACTGCGGAAATGACTGCGCACTTTTTGAAATTGTCTACTTCACTGCGTATAGCATTCTCAAAAAACGCACTAAATGTGGTTTGGATCCGAAAAGTCCAAATGCTCACGAGTACTTCGATAGATAAGTTCTTATTTTACGTTTGCATCAAAAGAGACGTTTCTACAGCGAACTGGAAACGAGGTTTGCAGACACCTGAAATGTCAAAAAAATAATTCACCTCATTCATCTTGTTTAGGTGACAAAGTGATATTTCCCTCGGCTTCACAACCATGGTCACACGGATTTTGACAATAAGTTTTTTGTCAGAGGCTAGACTGGAATGTTTCTCATATGTCAGTTCATTTTGTGGTTCCAATTTCCCCTCCTTTTTTTCTTACGTTTTCGATTTTAGAATGCAATTGGCATTGTAAAAGCCGACTCTTGAAGGTGCAAATCCTGTGAAGTGCATTTACCTACTCCATCTATAGTATAGTTCATCTATGGTTATGGTTAAAGTGAACAGTTTACAATTTATCTTATTTCACTGTGTATACATTTCGAATCATTACTCACTATCTTATTCCTTACAAATGTGGAGACTAACAATAAATTCAAACCGGGATGCAGATCAATGAATAATCATTCACGATGTGCATAAACAAAAATAAAGCAAAAAACTAAATTAACATTGTGAAAGTGTATAATTGAAAATAAGTAGTTCAGATGGGGAAGTATTGTTCAAAACAAGGGAAAGTCGTGCCCAGGAGCAGTATTAGCAAATACGTGTATATACATAGATAGTACATGTGCAACAAGCACCTTGGAACAGTCGAACAAGATGGATAACAGCCGACTATTACAATGGTTTAGGCGGAAAGTCGGTAAGATCTTTTCATAAAACAATTTACTTATTCATAGGTACAATATCTAATAGTGAATTTATTATTTTCTAGTTATACACGATCATGGGTCCGAAAATGATTATTGCTTCTGTATTTTACTGCCAAAAATTTACAAAAAAACAGCCTAAAATTGTTCCAAGCATACATGTGTTTGTTTTGTCGTGAGTAATTTTCCATTGATTTTCACAGTACACGAAGGAACTTGCTACTTGCTATCTTAATCCTTGAAACTGTGAAGACAAAAACAAATTCAAAGATGAATGCAAGTTAATAAATAATAATTCACAACGTGAACTAAATAGTAAAAATAATATTGAGCTGTATTTAGTACATTTTCAACATTTACAAAAACAAATTTTGATTGAAATTGAAAACTTACATATAAAAGATGGGGCGAAAAAATTGCCCAAAAAGGGGGAACGTTGTGCCCAGGAGGAGAAACCAGCAAATATATACGTAAATGCGTGAGCAATAACTACGATGGAACAGTTTAACTGCAGAAAACCCAATCATTACAACACTTAAGGTGAAAATTCGGTAAGATCTTCTTTCCATAGGTGCAACATGTAAGAGAAGTTATTCTTTTCTAGTTATACGCGCTTATGCGTCCGAAAATTGTTATTACTTCTGATTGTGTACCCTGAAAATCTATGAAAAATAGCCTTAAATTGCAACAAGCATAAATTCTTGCGTTGTCGTTAATAACTCTTCATTGGTTTTCACAGTATGCGAAGAGACCTATTGTTCCTATTAGTGTTATATGATATGAGCTTTCGAAAATATAGTTTGTTGTATCTCTACGAATCATTTGAGTTTTCACAAGCCTGACCTAGGTTGAGATTTGTCATAAGTTGTTGATATAAGTTTACCCAGAGCGTCAAAGGAGGAATCAAAGCACAATTCTAGTAAGTCGGATAAACCACCGTCTTTGATTAGCCTTTGCAACAAATCTCTACACAGTGAACTTTATCCATAACTTGCAACAACTATAGCCTCAACACATTCAATGTCCGCCTCCGTAGCATCTATTTCACATTCTGCGATAAATAAAATACCGCTCAACACCCCGTCCCAAAATCATTGCCGGCAATCATGGCTTTTGCGACCACCTGTACTCTTCCTGAATGGAACAAGACTATAGAAACTAAAAAAATTAATCTTGAAACCACAAAAAAAATCTGAATTGTCCATTTTTTTTCATTGAAGCTTTCCTATGACACGAAAGACCGTCCTAGATCAAAGATCTTTTTAGAAGAAACACTTGCTACGTAAACTAGTTGGCAGAACCGCCTGTGCCTCGAAATAAGTATAACCACCAAGTATCATTGGATGCATAATCATTTCGGAAGAATAAGTTAAAAAGTAGAATAAATAAAAAAATAAAAAAAACCCTAGCTTAGCCCTGTCCCATTACCATTCCGTCCCAAACTGCTCATTTAAGACTACAATTTTTAGAATTTTTCTCACATCGTTCCCCTTTTGGTACTTTTATAAAGAACAAAAGAGCCGCGAAACCAGATCTTGCTTAAATCATTAACCCTTCAAATTCACTTCAAGACAGAGTTTCACTTAACCTTGTCTCTGCGCATTTTAACCATGTTTCAACTGACGTTCTCTCATTGGCCAAATATTTTAATTTTATTATCACCAATGTACTCAACCCACCCCATTTTGCACAGCTGCGCTTACTAAATCTCCTGATCCAATTCCCCTCATCACTTTGGTGGCGAGAGATCGCCGCATATATATCATAATAATGTATGGCTGTATGCACGATAAACACAACTCCGTTTGCATCGATATCATAACCAAAACCCATATGGTTTCGATTTAATGAGAAGGCCTTCCTATCAAGCTAGGCGAACTGACGTAAATTTTCAATCGCTAGCATGAGAGCATCGGCATCAATAAGGACTCTCTACACATGTTAACTTCTAACGTCTTTCTCGCGTATAGAAAACTCGTTTACATTTTAAAAACTGTTACAGTTGCTAACCAACCGAATTTTATATCATCCTAGTCCAAAGTATCGGTCCATCTACTACCAAAATGTAAGAGGTTTACACCTAAAAATCTCCGCCCTATATCTCAATTCGCAAAAGTTCTTACGAGTACTGAAACAAATCTTATTCCTGAAATTGGTCACCATAAGATTTTTCCTCCAATTTTCAATTTTCGAAAAGGTGTATTTGAAAGCGGCGATAATCATTCGCAACTCATAGCCCTTTTCATGCAAGTCCTCTTGGCATTCCTCAAGCTGACAATTTTGTGTTAGTATGCGCCAACATTATACTCGCCAAATGCTGCCTTTACATATTTTGTTGTTACATTCACCACTCTCAATTAATTGAGTCCTAATCACCTGTAGTTCACTCAGCGGCATTTTTTGGCTAACGCTGCACAACCTGAAGTTAGTATTACTCGTATTCCTCACTTGAAATGGAAGCCTTCCGATCCATGGACTCCCTAATTAACTCAAGTCTATATCAGATTAGTAATGGGTGATTTTTTAAGCATTTGGTTTTGATTTCTCAATTGGTCCATCGATTCGCGTGCTGTGTGGCATGTTGCGCCGTCTTGTTGGAACCACATGTCGACCAAGTTCAGCTCGTGCATTTTGGGCAAAAAATAGGTCAAAATCATTAAACGATGACCGCCATTGACGGTAACGTTGTTCTCACGGTTATCTTTGAAAAAATGCAGGCCAATGTGTCTGCCAGAACATAAATCGCACCAAACGGTGCGGTGCATTAGCAATATTGCTTAAAGTTGCTCATTGGAGCAAATGCGGCAGTTTTGTTTATTAACATGACCATTAAACCAGAAATTGTCTTGGTCACTGAAGACAATTTTTCGATAAAAAAAAAACGGATCTCCCACCAGCTTTTCTAAGGCCCACTCAACGAAAATTCGACGCTGTAGCAGGTCATTTAGCTTCAATTCTTGCAGGAGCTGTATTTTGTAAGGTTTTAGACCAAGACCTTGCGTAAAATATTGCACTTAGTTGAGTAACACAATCCCAGTTTCTGCGAACGGCGACCAATGTACAAGTCACGGTTTTCATTAAAACTGGCGGAAACAATAGCAATACTTTTCTCTGTATGCATTCTACGAACAATAGCGTGAAAATGGTTCTAGAATTGCTTGCTCGGTATGACTACCGTGAAAATCTTTCCATGGTGAAATGGCAATGCTAACAGAGCACATTTGACTTTGACACATGTCACGAATCGCGCGTAGTATTCTGTTAATAATAAAAGAGCAAAAAATCACCCTGAAAATATGTACAAATATGTACAAATTCTTGTTCCCGCGAGAAAAAATTTGATAAAATAATTTATTTCCCAACCCTTCCAATTCTCACAAATTTCTACACGAGATTTTTCTTTGGGCAGGAATTATAAAAAAAACGTCAAATCAAATATAACAATGTGAAAAGAACTGTCAAATTCGCAAAATTTAAAATTTGTGTGAATTGCGACAGTTTTATGCAAATTAACTCAAAAGATAACTTGAACATAGACAAAGAGAAGAAAAAAGAGCTTCATATTGAAGTGAAGTCATTAAACGCATATTACATCAATAAAATAGTAATAATAACCAAACTAAACATCTTTCTTTTGCTTTATAATTTCTATTTTGTTTCGTTTTTACTTGCTACTTTTGACGTTTGAAAGACATTTTACAAAAACGTGTTCCCGCTAGATTTTGGATTTAAGAGAGAATTTAAATTTCTACTCCTCAAATTTAAGAAAAAATTTAAAAAAAAGCAGACCTATAATGAACAAACAACTCGACCTCTTCGAATCATAATCATTCAATTATGACAACTGTGTCGTTTATGAGAATAAACTACCCTGGACCACTAGCATCCCTCCTTAACTGTTACACATGAAAATGACAACAAATGCGTCGATTCAGAAAATTTTTATGCAATATGTGAGTCTCTTTATCTTCAGTATTTCTACCGCATGTAATTTAGTTTAACCTCGTGTGCTAAGCGTTCCTACCAACTTGTTAATATCAAATTAAAGTCAGACCCAAAAACTATTGCAATTTTTTTTGCATATCATTTTAAAAACAAAAACCCGGACACGATCTAGTTAGCTATGTACATACATATATGAGATACTTTTTACAGCCACATCTCAACATTTTTGGTATCAAAAAAAAAAAAATAATAATAATAATAATAATAATAATAACAAACTTGAAGACTATTTTTCTACAAGTCCTGATGGACTTGCGGCTATTGTACTAGAAGAATGTGTAAATCATATTGGTCTTTCCTTTGCTTCCCTCCTTCACCTGTCTGATTCAACAGCAGCTTTTACTTCCCTCTGAACAGAATGTTATAACATTTCTATCCGTAAAAAGGGAAGTAAGCCAGAATATAATAACTGCAGGCCCATTGGAAAATTCTCCTGCTTACTCGAACTATGTATTCTATCAACAATTTCTTCCGTACTGTAGACCAAATATCTGCAGATCAGCACGGTTTTATGAAAGGTAAATCACCACCACCACAAACGTAAATGAGTTAGGACGCTTTGTGCTTCAGAAAAGTTAACGAAGTCGATCTGATTTCTTCATGAAGTTACCATTTTAAAACTATAGTAAAAGCACTTGGCTTTTATTCTCAATTAATGACATGGGTAAGACCTATTAAAAAGAGCGACAGTACAGTCATTTTCAGATTCTCAGCATCAGAGCCCATTAAAGCAACATCTGGTGTTTCTTAGGGTAGTCGTCTTGGACCGATCATCTTTACCCTAACAGTAAGTGATATTAATCTCGTTTTACCGAACCCTAATGTTTCTACTTTCGCTGATGACATGAGAATTTCCAAAATAAATTTAATGCACCCTAACTTCCAATGATTGCAAAACAACTTAAATAGTTTTCGTTATGGTGCAAGTAAAATTTTTTGAAGCTTTATGCCAACAAATGTCAATCGATAACCTATTCCCGCAAACGTCTTCCACACCTTTAAGAAAGTAAAGGGTAATTCATCGTGAGGTTGGATTTATGTAATGTAAAATAAAACACATAAATTTGAAAGTGAACTTAAAATTTTTATTATAGGTTAAAAGAACAATTCATGGCATTTACTTTTTAAAAATGTTATCATGTAAATGTTGGCCACGACCACGTCTGAGGTGGTCCATTCGGAAGGTCCAATTTTGGGCGACTCGTTAGAGCATAGCGACTGGTATCTCGCGGATAACACGAGTAATGTTGGTTTCCAAAGCGTCAATCGTAGATTGCTTATTCCTGAAAACCTGAGAATACATATCTCCAGAGAAAATAGTCAAAAGGTGTGATATCGCACGATCTGATCGGCCAATTTATAGCAAAAAGTGAAATTATGTGCTCACCAAAATGATTTCTCAACAAGTCCATTATTTCACGCGCTGTGTGGCTCGTAGCGCCGTCTTGTTGAAACCAGAGCTCACCGAGACCATGTGCTTGAATATCAGAAAGCACATAGTCCGTTAACATGGCGCGATAATGGTAACCATTGACGGTAACATTCTGATTTGCCTCATTTTTGATGAAATATGGACCAATTATTCCACCAGCCTATAAACCAAACCATATCGTTATTTTTAATGGATGTAATGATAACTCTTGGTACTCTTCGGGTTGTTCATCAGCCCAAATACAGCAATTTTGTTTATTAACGTATCCATTGGGCCAGAATTTCATTGAGTTTTTCAGAGCCCATTCACTGAAAATATGATGCAAATTCAAGTCACCTAACTTCAATTCTTGCATAAGTTACAAGCACGTAAAATATGCCAAGTTGTCGTATATGCCAAGCCAAGCTGCTGAGAACGACGACGGATCGATTCGTCACGGTCTTCGCGTACACTCTGCTATAGTCTTTTCACTTCGTGCTGGATGTGGTCTAACCGGTCAAGTATCATCAACTAATGTAAACTGGGACTCAAATTTGCGAATGGTATTGGCAATAGTGGTTTCAGTAGGTCGATTATGTGCACCGTAAGTTCCTCGAATCGCACGAAAAACATTTCTTACAGAACGCTGATTTTCGTAATACAGCTGAACAATTTGGAGACGCTGTTGTGGTGTGAGTCTTTCCATGATGACTTGTCAAAAGACACTGAACAAAAATGACAAAGCAGTTTGATAAGTCACGCGTGATCTGTCAAAAAAGCCTATTGAAAATCAAACCTCACGATGAATCACCCCTTACTTTATCCTTCGACAACTGAAGTAGGGGATCAAGTATTATTTTGTAACAGAGAAATTAATTTTCACACACGTTTGACATCATTATAAATAAAGCTAACTCTGCACTTGACTTTTTCGAACGCTGATCGAAAAAAATTTCGAACTGGAAACATTCACTGCCCAAGAATTATGCAAGATATCCCTGTAATATAGCACCGCACTGTGCCACTAGGTAATCAAATGATCTCTGTATGTTATTCCCTTAATTTCTCCTTCGACCATGCATCCATTCTCACAGACCCCTTTGGTTTAAGAACGTCTTTGTTAGTTTGTATGCCTAGATTTTCTTCTTCGCTAGTTAAAAAGCTAAATTAAGTTAAGACAAAATATGAAATTTAAACAATAATTAGCTACCTGGAGACGTAGGTTAATATGAAAACAACAATATTAAATCGTTGAGTCTAAGTATAAATTGATTTACTCCGAAAAATTCACAAAATAAACACAACCGTGAGTTAGTTTACTATCAAAAAACCACTGCAAGATATAGACTTCGTGTGATAGGTTAATACATGAAACTAAGTTCGCGCGTAGAATGTAAAAGTATAGCATATAAAATAAATAGGTAACTCTATTCTTTATTAACGTTAGGCTAATTATAGACAGATTTGTTAAAAATTTAAAGACAATATGAGAGTTCTACCATAAGTTTTATGTAATAATGTTGGAAAATCTCAGTGTTTCCAAATAAGTTGTAGTGTTCTTAACATACAAAAAGAAGCTTATAATTCTTTTCATCTGATTTTTTTACGTTTTCAGGTTGAAGACATAGCAAATTTATTGCTTTATCATGTCATCAATGATCAATGTCGATGGTCACATGTATTCACATGCAGTCGGATGACTACACCTAATTTTTGCAGACCAGTCATGGTACAGATCGTAAGTGCTAGGCTTAAGCTATCTAAACGTAGAGATTACAATAAAAGAAAAACATGACTTTCCGCATGTAGTGTGAAGGTTGATAGTAACAAAAAAAAAAAAAAAAAAAAAAAAAAAAAAAAAAAAAGAGGAAATAACATGAAATTGTGATAATGAAGCAAAACAACATACTGTAATCGTATGTCTGAATTTTAACATCAATCATCTATTATTTCAGTACATAATAGTTAGGTTTTAGTTGTTCTTTATTAAATTCATATACAAATGGGGTAGTCATATAAGAAACATGTACATATTAAAGTATAATAAACATACTTAAGATGTAAGACAAGAGATATGATAAATAATTTTAAGTTTTCTTGCAGAACTTAATACTTTGTTCAATAATTAATTAAGTGTGATTTCAAATTGGTAGGAGGCAGTATGAAAGTCATCGAATATTTTGCATTTTTTATTTTCTATCTATTTATTTACATACTTGAACAAATTAAGGAAGAACTAAAAATAAGTAATTTAAAAAAAAAAAAAAAAAAACAAACTTATGTGTCGATAAATTCACGATCTTTTTGGGGTTGTTAAGAGGGTTATAAAGAAATGTTACACGTCTATCTTTGCATTTAATTTTATTTGGCACAATTAAGGTGCAAATCAATTATCTCTATTGGAAGCTCTAAACTACTCACTGATGGGATAATATGTGGCTTTTTGCTTGTCATGTTTTATTCCGCACTTTAGATTGTAAAATTTGAACGCTCGCTATATTATAATTTAGATAGAAATATAAAAAATTGTCATGGGTCTGTACAAACACTCACCCATAACTAATTAGACTTTCATTTGGGTGGAGTTCAGAAGGCAAAGCAGGATTACAGAGTTTCAACGCCTGGTTCTTACAAAGCATTGGTTGTAGCTTACAACTTTCTACAAACTTTCGGAAAAAAAATCCATCAGTCCTAGGAAACTTTGTATCTGTGTAACGTTGGATGGTATCTGGAATTTTTCTACAGCTGATTGATGCTTCCATTCTCAACTACATGCTCAAGAAACTGTGGTAGAGAAAATGCGAGAAATGTGAAAAAACGCCAACTCTTCGTCTCTACGTTCTAAACTTTAATACCCATCGAGTGTTCCATTACTTAGGCTTAAATACATTGGACAATTGCAGTAATTACATATGTATATTTGGAGAGTTTTCGGGAAAATCATGCCGTCAGGTGGCCAGACTAAGTGTAGTAAAAAGTTTCGATTACAAAACTGAACAAATATGTTCAAGAAGTCGCACTTCTCCCATTTGATCATCAGCCCGAAATCGTCTGTTACTTCAGTACTACCACTACCTTTTCCGATGTCTCCTCTTAATGTTTGTTAATTTAATATTATTTTATGATTATATTATGATTTCCACATTATTCAAAAACACTTGAAACAACGTGTACCCTTTTTTGTCCGGACAGATCAGCGCCAAGTGGGACATCGAACTGCAGTTGTGACATTCTCTGTCAATTATTTCTTGGATGGTGTATTCATTCCGCGGTTGACCTTTGCATTTAACATATGCCGCGGCATGTTTTTGTAAATCTCCAACTTAATCTTCAATTCTTCCATCGTCGAGACTTCGCTTTGTTCAATCATTTGAACTGATGTTCGAATTTTGTTTGTTATATTTAAAGACTTCTGTTACAACGAGAGGAAAAAAGAATTTAATTAAGCAAAAACGTTCTTAAACTTACAAATTCCGTCCTTCGTTTCCACACAATGACGTTTATACTATAATTAAATGTGTAGAATTCAAAACATTCATATTCTTATATCAAGATCTTGCAGTCTCAATTTCACAACACCAAACAGACTTAATTGAGGAGTAAAAATTCTTAGTTTCTTTGTAGCTATTAATTTAAGATGTAAGGCTTTTAAAATAAGATTGTAGATTCTTGTAAATTAAGAGCGTGTTTGCTTACTTTAATTCTGTACTAAAGCTGAAATGTTAACAAGACAATGAAAATACTTATGTTTTTCTTTTTATCACGTAATATTTAGAAACAAAAATTAACAAATCGTTGCACTGGCACACGGCAGTGCTATTTCATTTCATTTAATATTTTTTTTTTTTTTTATCCCGTGTGTACAAGTAAGATTTTATCTTTTATAGTACATAAATAACAAGATAAGTAACATTAAAAATTCTTAAATGGATCTACAATATATATGAAATAAAAAAAGGAATAGAATAAAAAATAGTTAGACAGTGAAAGAAAGACGAGCATAGTTAAGAGGGAGTGAGAAAGGAGGTTAGATCTATGAAAAAAGGAAAGTGTTATAATGCGGCAGTTTTGAACTTGTTAGCTTCCATTATTTGCTTTGCTTTGTCGCCGTTAGAAGAGAGTTCAAAACTCTGTTGACGTGAATGAAGAAGAGGCGAGAGGAGATTAATTAGTTAAAACTAGGCATTATAAGATTCATTGTTCTGGTCGATTGCGCAAACTGAAGCTTATCAAATAGATATTTATGCGATCTTTTATGTATAAGGTTATGCAATACATGGCCATAACGAGTCAGCCCATACACATACTTAATCATAGCATTGAACGCAACAAGCAATTTGTGTTGTTCGTAGGAGTCAAGCTTACAGTAAACAGTTATGTTTCATGGATGTAAGAGTAAAACTGGAGGATAACCGGAGCTTGCGCAGGCCAGCATAGATTCGACCAATGGCATAATTTACGTGGCCATTGGAAGAAAGTTATCGATTCAACTTGAAACAAAGATTTTTTACAACGTTTACGAACTTGAGTTGCCTGTTATTTAAGAACACTGGTGGTAGTTCATCCATATCGCATTGTTTTTTAGAAATCAGTATCATATGAGATTTGTCTAGATTCAAATTTAGTCTATTACTTAGTGACCAGTTGTGTATTTTTGACAGATCTTCATTTATTGTAACTTATTACAACTTATTAGATCCTTAATCAGACCATTAGGCCGTGATAAATAAATTTGGGCATCATCAGCGTAAAGATATATTGATACATTAGAGCGTACTTTGGGGAGGTCATTGAAAAACAAATAAAATAAGATTGGTCCTAGTATCGATCCTTGTGGCACTCCAACAAGTAACGCAGCAAATCTGGAGGATCTGCCATCAAGGACAATTCTCTGGTACCTATTACCTAAGAAATTACATATCAGTTTTGGTTTCACTAAAACCAAAACACAGCTGAACTTCTGACATAATATTTTATAATACACTCTGTCAAAAGCCTTGGAGAAGTCCAGCTATCTATCCTATCAAAGTTAATTCTAATATCATCCAGAATTTTAATCATGGCTGTGAAGCAGCTATGATGAGCATGGAAACCAAATTTAACCGGGGATAACAAGCAATGTTGATTGATGTGACTCGAGATTTGGTTTGCAAGAATTTTCTCCAAGACTTTCGACAGACATGGTAAAATGCTTATTGGGGTAAAGTCATTTGCCGATAAGGGTCGAGGCTTTTTCGACACAGGGATACTTTTGTCAACTTCCAGTAGTCTTGAAAAGAAGAGGTTGTGATACAATAATTTATAATGTGTGTGAGAGAACTCAAAATATGAGTTAAAACCATCTTCACAAACCGATTAGGTATTCCATCTTCACCTACATCATTTGATTTAATTGAGCGAATAGTATTAACGATATCAATTTCGAAGACGAGTTCAAAGTCGTGGCACCGGAAAGAAATACGCTGTTGAGATTATCAACATCATGTGTCGTTGTACCGACGGCAGCATTTTTCCCTGCCAAAATTGAACGTAGAATGCTCCATAGTTTTTTTGAGGATTGGTCAGTATTTAGTTTAGATAGAAAATATCTTTTCTTAGCTCTTCGCGTTATAAAGGTTGCATATTTCCAAGTTGACGATAGTAAGTCTTTGTTTCCACCTAGAGTATAGGTTTTTACGGGCTTTCATGACATTTCGAACTTCCCATGTGAACCAAGGGCAATTCCCGTTTTGAACGGCAACTGTAGTTAATGGAACATGCCTGTTAAAAACGTCCAGTTGTAGGCTTTTGCAGATGATTGACTTTATCATTGACATTTGAGGCATAAAAGGAACTACGCCATTTGAGTTGGCTTATTATTGTGTTTGTTGAAGTAATTCCCTTCCTAGTGGAACTAGTTCTGGTTTCTGGAGGATTTTGAACTGTATGCCTAACAAATAAACTACGTGCATTTATTGTTTGACGTTTATTCTGGGTACTTCACAGTTAACATTCCTATATTTAAGGGGTACATATGTAATTCATTAGTATATAACACTAGAAAAGCTTACTTTGTGGTGTCGAAACCAGTTTTAAGATTAAAATGAAAATTACAATGATTATTGGAAATATGTATTACTGCTGGAACACAATGAGGTCGCAGTCTCTGCTGCGGTCGTATGTCAAAAGTTGAATGTATGTAAATCCCATAATGTGAACACAAAGATGTCTCGGTCGCTGTCGCGGTCAGTAGCTATGTTGTAAGAGTTGGCTAACTTTTATTGTAACTCGATCTTACGCCGTTGTGACAGTTGTGTAGAAAAAAAAAAAAAAAAAAAAGGAAATTTTCAAATCGGTCGTTTGACGGTTTGTTGTGATTTGTAGTTTGATAATTTAATTGGATTGTGTAGGATTGTAAGTACATATATGGGCAAAAGCGGTGTTTCGTGCAATTTGTTATATTTTATTACTTACTAAATATTAATATTAATAGTAACGAATAAAATGGAGGAACACTTAATTGAGCTGGTTAAGGAGAGGGAGATTCTGTGGAATCTTTGCCATCCTCAATATAAAATATATTAAAAATAAGCCACATTAGTGGCAAAAAATATCGCGTATTCTCGGAACTCCAGGTAACTGTTTTTATTTGATATTTCTGATGAATTTTTAACAAATTTTTTATTTGTAGCTAAAGTTTTAATAAAGAAGTGGAAGCTGCTCCGAGATAGCTATTTAAGAATAGAAAGACGAACTGTGTTCAGTCAGGTGGCTGGTGAACCATATTGCAATTGGATTCATTGTTACAAAGTTTTTTTAAAAAATACAAAAAAAAAAAGAAAGAAAAGAATAAAGAATTAATAAAAAAAAAAAAGGTTTGCGTATTATTCTGATGGTTGGAAAGCTATTATGCCTTCGTTGTGAAAATAAGTTGTTAAAATTCTCCTCATATTGAACTCTTCATCTGGTCTGTTGTTTGTGCCACATCTGCTTGCGGATAGGTAACAATTCCTTTGTCTCCTTACGCCATGTACCATAGATGCGTTCTCCATAAGCAGAATAAGAATCATAGTAGTTGTCTGGGCAGTACGAATTGCGTATACACCATCTGTGATTTCAATGAAATTATGTAAAATTGTACAGGCAAGCATATGAAAGTCTATAGTTTTCCCCAGAATTCGCCAGCGAGCAGTTAATATGCCAAGGGTATTCTCTATTACTCGGCGCGCTTTTGAAAGCCAGAAATTAAATACTTTTTTGGTGTGGTTCAGCACCGGATCGGAAAAGCACAGTCACCAACGAAATAAAGGAGTACTATTCTCTGCGAATTTGGCAACTTCTATTCGGGCGATAGACTGATGTTGTCATAAATTCGCTTCCCAATGACAGAGTGACGAAAAATTATTGCATTATTGCCAAAAGCCTGAACATCGACAGATGTAAAGGTATAATTGGCGTCACAAATTGCCATCAAAACAATGCTGAAGTACCCCTTGTAGTTGATGTTCTTTGACCTTATGTTTGGCGGATATTTTATTTCGATGTGCTTACCATCGACAATGCCCACGCAATTCGCCATGTTCCATTTATTATTAACCTTCCTGCTGATTATTTTCCAGTCTGAGCTGTTAAGTTTTGGCATGTACAGTGGAAACAACTGTTGACACTCCCATTCGGAACGACCAAGCCAAATAATGTGGAGATACGCCTTGAGGTAAACACCAGCAAAGAAGTAACAATTATGTTTCAACAAATCACTTTCTAATGAAATACTTAAATCAATTGGCTTTTCTTATTGACGTTTTCAACAAAAACGGTTGAAATAAACATAAAAGCAACTCGATTGGTCTTTCGTCGTACGAGTAGCTTTATAAAACAAATCAGCATCATTTTGTTTTACAAAATCCTTCGGCTTTTCTATTTTGGTATAAAGGACGGATTCACCACCGGCCTTTTTTTTTTTTTTAATAATTTATGTACAAAGTAGCATGTTGGCACTACATTCATAATAAAACGAATTTTTTACGTTTATCTATCTTTATTTTTACCACTTTTAAACAAGTTCACAATTTTCCAGCAAAAGCAAAAGCACATTTTGAATTAAAACAGCTGTTTGACATAACAAAGCGACCTCATTGTAGGTGAATTATTTGGCATTGAATTGAAGGTGAATTATTGACAGCAGCAATGACTGCAACCTTATTGTGTTCCAGCAGTAAACTTTATTCGCCAACAGTCAGATAAAGGGTGAAATAGGGTGAGGACGGCGTTTTCTCAATGATTTTCATGAATTTTTTTATAGTATAAAAAATTAATATAATTTATTGAAACTTTGAGAATATTTTAAACATATATTTAAGTATATACTTAGTACAAAATTTCTAAAGAATTTCCTTGAAAAACACTGAAGATATTAGCGACACCATATTGCAGGTCACAATCAGACTCAGCATTTTACGTACATTCTGGAAGCCGCAATTTTCATCTGAAATCAAACGAGGTTGGAATTTACTTTTATTATATGTCTCTCTTCTAGTACCAAGAAAAAGAAAGTCAAGGCAGTCAAAAAGGCTGTAAAAACAGTAAAAAATTCAATAATTCGATAACAATGTTAAGGATTAACAATAAAATCTTTACTTGTAGCACTTGAAAGCTTTTTTGCACTAATACTTTCGTCATTTTTATCACATTTGCGTGATTCAATGTTAAAAAATTGATTCCTGTGAAAAGATCTTTTACGTGGTCTACTAGCACGAGAAGGTGTACTATGATTTTTTTTCGAATACGTAGACATTTTGCTTAATTTGTTTACTGATCCAAAGTCTTTACAAAACTGATGAAAACCAACGTTTCGTTTTCAACAGATGCAAAGTTACAATGCGTCTAGAAATTTCTACCTAAGGTTTCTAATATATTGTAAAAATACATAAAAGGACATTTGCTGTCATTTTACGTAGTATCTGTCTTATAACAATAAAACGGGTCAGAATTTTTATTTAACATTTTTTGGAAACATATTTTTCAATAGTTTTACTAACAATTAATGAAATAAAAAAAAATAGCGACGCCATATTGCAGGTCACAATCAGACTCAGCATTTTACGTACATTCTGGAAGCCGCAATTTTCATCTGAAATCAAACGAGGTTGGAATTTACTTTTATTATATGTCTCTCTTCTAGTACCAAGAAAAAGAAAGTCAAGGCAGTCAAAAAGGCTGTAAAAACGGTAAAAAATTCAATAATTCGATAACAATGTTAAGGATTAACAATAAAATCTTTACTTGTAGCACTTGAAAGCTTTTTTGCACTAATACTTTCGTAATTTTTTCACATTTGCGTGATTCAATGTTAAAAAATTGATTCCTGTGAAAAGATCTTTTACGTGGTCTACTAGCACGAGAAGGTGTACTATGATTTTTTTTCGAATACGTAGACATTTTGCTTAATTTGTTTACTGATCCAAAGTCTTTACAAAACTGATGAAAACCAACGTTTCGTTTTCAACAGATGCAAAGTTACAATGCGTCTAGAAATTTCTACCTAAGGTTTCTAATATATTGTAAAAATACATAAAAGGACATTTGCTGTTATTTTACGTAGTATCTGTCTTATAACAATAAAACGGGTCAGAATTTTTATTTAACATTTTTTGGAAACATATTTTTCAATAGTTTTACTAACAATTAATAAAATAAAAAAAAATAGCGACGCCATATTGCAGGTCACAATCAGACTCAGCATTTTACGTACATTCTGGAAGCCGCAATTTTCATCTGAAATCAAACGAGGTTGGAATTTACTTTTATTATATGTCTCTCTTCTAGTACCAAGAAAAAGAAAGTCAAGGCAGTCAAAAAGGCTGTAAAAACGGTAAAAAATTCAATAATTCGATAACAATGTTAAGGATTAACAATAAAATCTTTACTTGTAGCACTTGAAAGCTTTTTTGCACTAATACTTTCGTAATTTTTTCACATTTGCGTGATTCAATGTTAAAAAATTGATTCCTGTGAAAAGATCTTTTACGTGGTCTACTAGCACGAGAAGGTGTACTATGATTTTTTTTCGAATACGTAGACATTTTGCTTAATTTGTTTACTGATCCAAAGTCTTTACAAAACTGATGAAAACCAACGTTTCGTTTTCAACAGATGCAAAGTTACAATGCGTCTAGAAATTTCTACCTAAGGTTTCTAATATATTGTAAAAATACATAAAAGGACATTTGCTGTCATTTTACGTAGTATCTGTCTTGTAACAATAAAACGGGTCAGAATTTTGGGAACATATTTTTCAATAGTTTTACTAACAATTAATGAAATAAAAAAAAAATCGATTTTTTGAACGTCTAACCTTATTTCCCCCCTGAAAAAGGACGAAAAGAAGTTTTTTCATCTCAGTGACATAAACCAGGTAATAGATTCATGGATTAAGTACTAGATGCAGAAAGTAAAATAAATTTGTAACACATTTATAAGATAAATAATTATATTATAGAGCAGTGGTTCCCAACCTTCTCAACAGCATGCCCTCATGGCGAATTGGAGAATCGCATGCCAGTCAAATAGAAATTCCAAATGTTCATTGAAAAGTAAAATATTCTTGCTGGTATATATGTTTGTTTATACATTTTTTTAAATTGATTTTGAAAAACGTATTTTTATTTATTATTTATTAGTAATGTAAGATGTTTAATGCGACTTCTGGTGTTCCATTTTCTTCACCAGCTCTGAGATTCTGGGTGCAATTTTCGTCAGTTCAATTCTCTTGTCAGCTGAAGCGTTAAGTCTGTTTCACTGCTTGTTTTTAATGAGGAAGAATGCTGAAAATCCTTGTTCGCATAAATATGTTGAAAAGAGCACCAAAAATGGAGTAGCAATGTTGCGCAGCCTTGTGTATAATTTCCCGCTTTTGATCCAAAATTCTTCTAGTTCGCTTGTATCGTATTTGTCCGTCAGTATGCGGTCATTTTTCAAATCAATCTCCTCCTCTTGTAATTCGTTTGGTAGTTCATCGATAATAAATGGATCGAATGAATGGATTGCGCATCATCGTTTTCAATTCCGCAACGTCTTTTTTATCCTACGGAAAGTATCTCGAAAATAATTCAGTAAGGTTTTGCAAATGTTGAATTATGTCATTTTTTAGGTCGTTGGTTGCTTGTTCTCCGGGTTTTACCATTTTTGCAACGTTCATAAATGACGAAAAACTGTTTGCTTTGATGTTTTTCTTCCGAAGACCGATTTTTTGAATGAAAGCTCGAATTTTATCTTCATACTTAAAAATATTTGCGGACACATTTTCTTTTTCCGACCCTTGCCAATGTAAATTTAGCTCGGTAAGATATTCAAATATATCACGCAGGTACGCCAAGCCCAAACGATTCGTATTACATTGGAATAATGCAAGGATTGAATTTTTCTTTTAGTCCAAAAATACACTGACCTCATCTCTCAGGTCAAACAATTAAGCATATTACCCTTCGAAAGCCTCCTTACTTTAGTGTAGTATAGCATATATCATATATTATATCTTCGCACAATTTTTTAAACAGCCTTGTGTTTAAAGCGCTTCCTTTAAAAAAATTGGCGACTTTGATCGCTACGGTTAAAGTTGATTTTAATTTAATCACGTTAGGATTCTTGTTTTTAATTAAGGTAGCAAATCCAGAATCACGTCTAATCAGTGCCGGCGCACCATCTGTACATAACTCCGCAAGCTTAGTCTATGGGATCTTATGCTTATCGAAGTAGTCGCCAATAATTTTCATTATATCAGATGCCTTCGTCGAAGTTTTAACCTTTGCTGAGAGTAGCAAATCTTCCTTCATTGTGTTTTTTTCTACATCTATAAACCGCAATGCAAAGTATGGCAATTTTTTTAATTTAACGAGAAGCTGACTTTCCACGTCAGCAGTCATTTCATCAACTCGACACGTTTAATGGTGTTGTCAGATAATGGTATTTCCTTGAACTTGTTCTTAGCTTCGACTCCCAACAGAATTTCAGCTGCCTTTAGCAAACACGATTTGACGAGGGATTCCTCTGTTGTATGAGATTTTTTTGATTTCGCGATTTAAAGATAAAGCTCGTAGGAAACTGCAGTAGCATTTTCGGTATCTGCATATCTCAATCCAATTGTTCCTAGCTTTATCTCTTTAAGAGACTTCAGTTTTTTGATGAAAAACTCTTCGGGTTTGTCTTCTACGGCGACATGAACACTGGTCAAATGTCTTTCCAAACGACATGGTCTCAAAGAATTGTTGTTCAAAACGACAAAACACATCACGAATTGTGGAACTTCCACTCCAATCCTTATTTGATGTATGTTAATCGTCGGAGTATTTTCTTTTCTTACCGGCGGCGGAAGACATGATGAACACAAAAAACAAACAAACTGAAACTACGATTCTAATAAACTTTGAATAGTCTGCTTAACACCCTTGATACAAAGAAATACAATGTACGTGTTGAACGACTCAGTGTCAATACTACTACTGACATGCGTATCGTATTATACTCAACATACTCTATACGTTACACATTTCCCATTTCGATGTGTGCTTGCGGTACTTTTCCAGAAAAATAAGCAAACATGAAGAGAGAGTGGGAATATCTGCACACAGCATTAAATATTGAAGCTTTCAATATTGTATTCTTTGCATCAAAAATTTACAATTCAAATTGTGTCCAGGCGTCATTTTTTACGCGTCTTGCATTTATCTAAGCCAAATTCCATACAGATGTCTTTGCTGAATACATGTAGAACCCGCAACATTATGTGCAGTTTAACTTTACTAGATGAGTAGAGTTTTAAATCATCAATATACAGGATGTGATTTTGGGTTATCCATGGTTATCTTCCTTAACCTCAAACCTCAGTTCGTCTTTTAAATTAGCAAGTTGTTTGCTAAGGACATTTAAACCAAGGCAGAACCATAGAGGTCTAAATGCATCTCCCTGGAATATGAAATAAACGATATGATTATGCAATTTTTTGTTTCGCTGATTGCACTGCAAACTTCAACTGCAGTGATTTCTGCTGATTGCGTTGGTTGGACGTTTATTATTATTATTATTATTATTGAGTTTACCACATCTCGGCTTATATGCCGGAGATTACATATCCCGGGTATACTAATCCAAATGGATTATGTTCTAAAGGGGCCTAGTCCAAGTTCCAGGCCCTTTCGTGTGACTATTTTCTATTTGGTTATAGTTGGAGGAACTTCCGGACGATATTGCATGTATCTAAAAGCACTCTGCTCTTTGAATTTTAGCTATCAGTATTATCAATTTGTATTTTCTGAAGTTCGTAGTGAGGTGTTTTTCGGTACCAAGCCTGTTGCTGAGAGTATAATCGGTATGATTTCTACCCCATCAGCTCTGTACATTGTTCCCATTTCAACTACCAGTGCTGTGTATTTCAATATCTTTGTGGAGTACGTATTTTGTATGTTTCGATTCAGCGTTAATGCTATATCAAAGATTTCAATTTTCTTACTAGTCTTGTGAAATAGGATTATGTCCGGCCGATTTGCTGGTATATGTTGGTCGGTGATAACAGTTCTATCCCAATACAACTTTGCACTGACGCTTTCAAGCACTGGGAGAGGTTTATACATATGTTACTTGTGCGCTGCATGCAGGATTTCCGCATCGACGGGACCTATTTTCGACTAATTCCTTTAGAATGAACCTGCGATAGTTTTTTGTTACAATGACTTTATCCTGAATAGCCATTACAAAGACTTTAGTTTTGGAGAACAATTTTGCCAGCGTGAGCCATAGGTTAGATGCATCTTGATCAATATGATCCATGTTGAGCTCATGCGGAAGCCCTCCGTGTAAAGGCTTCGACTTCCACGTGATAATTAGTTCATTTGCAGTGTTGACGTTTTCAAGACAAGGAAAAGTTTGTGCTCTAAGATGTAGAGGGGTGTAATCATTGTCTACGGGTCTTATGGCTTTCAGAAAATGCTAAGTGAGAAGTGCTGCTCTTCTTAGGTTAAGGCTCTGTTGGTGGTGAACTTAACTAATGCTCACTATCGACCTTCCACCAAGTTTGCATGGCAATGATGTCCTTTCAGTAGCGCTTTGAGATGGTGGCTTCGAAATCTTGTTAGGGATTTGCGAATCACCATCTCTAGGTTCCTGATGTCCGTTGGAGACCATTTAATAAGCCCAAAGGAATACATCAATAGGGGTATTGCCCGGCTGTTAATGACTCTTCATTTTACGGTGTGTCGTGCCCCTCTGTTTCCCAGAATCTCCAAACGAGCTGGTCCAACGAAGAAAGCGAGGGTAGGGTCGCTATTCGTCGCAATTCGTCGCAATTCTAAGAATATATCTGCTTCCATTTGCATATTAATGTGCTGTTGCTTGGTAAATGAATGATCCGCCAGTTGGATGTGTGCTGGGATCTTCGGGAAATCCATTTTCATCTCACACATTGGACGATACTCGCTTAGTCGGGGCATGATTCTTGCTTCGACTGTTGCTTTATACCTAGATGTTCTTGATTCGACCGTAATATAGTTCCAAATTCGGATATACATGTCTGGGCTGATATTCCGCTGATTTGGACGTCTATTCGGTATTTTTTGCTTCCCAGTGCTTGAGTGAAGTCTGTGGTAATGAAATGCATCTGCGAGCTGGATTCTAAGAGTACGCGGCAAGGCATGCGGGTACATTAACCACCGCCGTAGCAAGGTATACATGACGTTTTTTTATCTTATATGCTACTGCCGCATTAGCTGAGGAGCTTGACGGCTTATCTGATTTATCTAATTCACTTTTTTTGTTGTTTAAACAAGACTTAGCCGATGGATAGTCGTGCTTTAAGACTTGATTTGAAGATTCTTCAACTCGTTTTGCCTCTTGCTGATCTTGGTATCGATTGCGTTTTGCTCGCTGAAGTCCTTCGTGGAGAAGTGTATTATGCTTGCTATTGCACTTCTGGCATCCTCGAGACTGGCATGATTGAGAGTAATGGCCCGCCTTTAAGCAGTTTCTGCACAGCTGCAACCTTCGGACGGCTTTGTCCCAATCCTCACCTTAAAGATTAATAAATTTAAAGCACTTATATATCTTATCTTACCCTGATTGCACAGAACACAGTTGATACTACTGCCCATGCTTGTAGCGACTGCTACTGTCGGCTTTTTCCGGTCATCACGACAGCTGACTGCATCTAGCATCTGGAATCTGGCTTCAAGAAACGCCAGAAACTGCATCATAGTCGGATCATCCAATAATTGCTCGAAGGACCCATGGCTTTCCTTGTCTAGTTTCTGCAGCATAAGATGTACGTATAATGGATCCCAGTTGTTGAATTTGAATCCTAAATTCATTACAGCTTGCATGATCTCCTTGATCGCGTCATGCAATTTTCTCAGACTGGAAGCAGGTTCATTCGCTGGCACTTGCGCTAACAGCTTGTTCAGTTGCGCTGTCAGTAGCAATCTCTTGTTGTCAAAACGGTCCACTAAGGTTTGCAGGGCCGCTTCGAAATTATAGTCCGTTTGTGAAAAATCTTATATTAGATTATGAGCCTCTCCAGTTACGTTAGCTCGTAAGTAGTACAACTTTTGAGCCGGCGATATTGATTGGGCGTATATCATCTGCTTGCATAAAATTGCCTCCAATTAAGATAGCTTCCGTCAAACTTCGGCAATTCTAATTTTGACAGCTTTAAGGATGAACTTACTCTGGCGGAAGACTCTTGTTGATTCGTCCCGTGCTCACATAGCTGCACTAACACTGCTTCCACTTGTTCTTGCATGTTAAAAAATCGCTCAGTTTTGCAGAATTGCAGAAACCTCATTCCATGTTTGTTGGATGTATTGGGACTTTATTCTGCAAAACGCTTAAGTTCCCCTCTGTACTAACTCCAGATTGAACTTTTCCATGGACCTTTCTAGCATGTCCATCAGCAGCTGTAATTTATCCCCTTGATCCATCATGCCTCCTGGCATCATCCTAGGTTATGTAGTTGGCTTGTCACTGCTAATAGCTGCCTTTGGTATTTTTTCCTTAAGCTCGGCGCTGTCCACCGAAGCTAATGGCTTCCGATTGTTGTTGTCAGAACTCATGCGATCGGCCACCTTGCGTACAGCTTGATAGTAATCCTTTTTGAAATACGGATACTTCAGTTGTCCAGGAAAATGCTCCCTTATCCGACTGTCCGTCTCAAAAAATCTTTCCCAATTTTCCTCCAATGTCGCCAACCCCAGCAAGCAGTTCTAAAGTAGCATCCCCTCCCCTGACTCGGACATTTTTTTTTTTTCGAGTTGTTTGTTGTTTCAAATCACTTTGGCACTGAACTCAAATCATGTTTCTTCAAACAACTTTTTTTCAAACAGGCTTGATATCTTTATCTTCCGTGTCACGGTCGGCAATGTTTATTACACTTTCAAATACAACAATTATCCTAGACTTTGATGTTCGAAGGCTGAGTTACAACTGACTCAAAACTTATTAAAATTAACAAGATTTGCAAATATGAAATTGGAAAGAAAAACGATTGTCTTTCTTTATTTATTTCGTTTACAAAAAAATTACAGCTTGCTATCGCACAATTTACAGAGATTTTAGTACAGAGGTGTGATTTACAATAGTATATCTTTCTACTGAACAATTGTGCACAAATTTATGAAAAACAAAAAAGGTACAAATATGATATTCTTGGGGAAAAACGATTAAAAACCCAAATTTTGATAATTAACAATAAAACAAAAAATAAAAACAAAAAAAAAATATACATATGTATGTATACAATTATGTATATCTATATAAGTGAATAAATAAATAAATAAACAAAAATTAATGTATAAATAAACAAAAATAAAAAATAAAAAATATATACATATATATATATTAAATAAATAAATAAATAGGTAAATAAATAAGAATAAGCATCACGCACTTTAATCTATATATAATTGATAAATGAGAGGATTCTCAGGAATGTCGCATCTGATCCTAAATGATTCGTTAAGTTTATGTATTCTATTGGAGATCAATTCAACATTAGCTACTCGATGAAGGTCTGATGTAGTATGATGCCAGGGTAGGTTTAACACCATTTTTAAAATTTTGTTTTGAGTTATTTGTAATTTTTTTTTATGACACGTTGCACATTTACCCCAGACCTGGCACCTGTACAAAAGAATTGCCTGGAAAACAGTTTTGTATATTATTAATTTATTTTCATTCGAAAGCAATGATCTTCTGTTGATAAATGGGTATTGTAAGCCGTTAAATCGGTAAAAAATAAAAATTTAGCTTTAAATGAAAGAAACTGTGTAAACTGTGTTAAAAATACTGTATAAACTGTGTAAAATAAAACAACCGACTTTTGCAGCGTTATAAAATAGAGTTTTTTTTATTCTTGAACGTTTTCCTATTTATACAACTGACGTTTCGGTTATGTTATTTATTGCATGATATAATTTATTCATATGTTCTAATAAGTTGTGTCTACTTTAATATTTTTAGTACACGTTTTTGTTTGTTTACATGTCGAGTATTGAGCAAATAATTTATTATTATAAATTTCAAATAATATAACAATTATATTAATAATAATATGAAACTGCTGCAACAGGTACAACAATTCAATGGCAATATTTTTTTTTCAGTTGTTTTAATGTTATGCTCTTGAAAAGTCAGTTTCTTGTCAAGATAAATGCCCAGATATTTTACAGATGGTTCCCACGTTATGGGGTGGCCATCAATAGTTAACTGGTTAGTCGGAAAGAAATAAGGTTTTTTTTTTCTGGTAAAAAAGATTGCTTGAATTTTTTCCGTGTTTAGTTCAATTTTCCACTTAGTGTAGTAGTCTTGTAATATTTTAGCCGCATTTCTAAGATTCGTCTCAATACTGAGACCAACTTCATGTGACGAAAATATTGGCGTATCATCAGCGTATATTGCTGCATTGCATTCTGGAAGGAATGGGAAATCTGCAGTGTATAAATTGTGTAGCACTGGTCCAAGAACAGATGTACACCAGCGGAAAAGTTTACCAGGTCGGACACACCACAATTAACATGCACCTTAAAACACCTATTCGACATGAAACTTTGAACGACTTTAGACAGGAAAGGAGGAAAGTTTAAGTTTATCATTTTGTATATGAGACCTCTGCCACACAGAATCAAATGCTTTCTCATACCTGTGGATCCACTTATTTCACGGATTCTTTTAATGACATTGCATATCCTGATAATTTGATGCGAAGTTCCGTGGTTTCGTCTGAATCCAAACTGTTCGTCAGGATATATGCGTTGATCATCAATTATTTTAATAATTTTCTTCTTTAAAATTTTTTCATAGATTTTATTTACAGCGCTTAGTAAACTTATTGGCCTATAGCTTTCTGTTCTGCCTAAAGGTTTGCCTGCTTTTGGTATCGAATTACTTTCGCATGTTTCCATGTATCTGGAAAGTACTGCATTTTAAGGCAAGAATTGATTATAAATGTGAGACATTTTATTCCATAATTAGGCAAATTTTTAAGGTAAATATTTTTTATTTGGTCCACTCCATTCGATTTCTTTGTAAGAAGATTACTTACGAGAAATTTTATATCAGCTTCGGTTATGAGCTCGTTTGGTGGAGTTTCACAACTTACCATACTAAAAGACTGTAAAGCATCTTCTACAATACTGTTTGTATTTCCATCCCCTAAATGCTGAGATACGGTGTGATTTTGAGAAAACTTAGAAGCTAATACTTTCGCCTTTTCGGTGTCTGTATAATAATTATTGGGGACACTTTTGAGACAAGGCATATGCTTGGATTTATTTTTTATAATTTTAACAATATTCCAAAAGGGTTTGGAAGCTTTGTCTAGCGTTTGGAGCTTTTTATTCCATTCGTTATTTCGGTGGGCTTGAATACTCTTATTGATTATTTTATTGAAATATTTTATTACAGTTTGCGTGAAAGGTTGACGATATCTTTGCCAATTTCGTCTGTGCATGTTCCTTATTCTAATAAATTCCAAGATGCGATATGAAATCTTAGCCCTGTGAGTATTTATCGACGAAAGGAGGGTACCAACAACGTTTTCCATTGCACTCAGCAAAATGACGAGAGTAATGAAATCATCAAATTGATGTTTAAACAATCCTCGCTATTGAAGCTTCTTCGCATTCTGGCATACTGGAAACTGGAAACTGCCAGACAATAAATAGGAAAAGAGACAGCGGTCCATTAAAGGCTAATGAAATCAACGAATCAATGAGGAGATTAATAAAAATTTCACAAAACAATTTGTTTCCTGAAATGAATGTTGCAAAAAGGGTATATCCTAAACGTACCTTAAATTTAAATCCGTTTATTGATGCTGACGGCTTTCTACGTGTCGGAGGAAGACTGCAGAGCTCAAATTTGGACTACGAACAAAGACGTCCATCTATTTTGGCACCAGATCATCATCTCACACACCTTACCATTAGAGATGCACACAAAAATACCATCCATGGTGGTGTTTCTCTGATGATGGCGTACATTCGCACAGCCTTTTGGATATTTGCGCTAAGGAGAAAAGTGAAGAAGTTAGTACTTGAGTGTCTGATTTGTTTCCGTCACAAATCAACTACCATGCAACAGTTGATGGGAAGCTTACCTGAGCCAAGGTTTTGCATTTCATGGCCATTCTCTAGATCTGGTGTTGATTTTGCAGGACCTTTTAACATCAAAACCTGGAAAGGACGTGCATAAAAGGTGTATAAAAGCATATTTTGCAATTTTTGTTTGTTTATCGGTGAAGGCAGTGCACCTGGAAGTAGTTTCAGACCTAACGACACAAGGATTTTTAGCCGCATTCAAAAGATTCACCGCCCGCCGGGGAATGTGCATGGAACATTCATCATCACTATATAAGTGATCGTGGCACTAATTTCGTGCTGAAGCAGAATTAGGTAAAATGCTGCAAAAGGCGAAGGTCGATTGAAAAACATCACATGAAAAGAGCTTTAGGGTCAGGAGCTAACAACGTGCTTACTCAGGTTGAAGCGTGCCTCAATTCGAGACCTTTGTGCCTAATGTCAGACGACATCGATGATGTGGAGACATTAACCCCATCTCATTTTTTAATCGGCGAAAGAATACTCGCAGTTCCTCAAGGAGAAACTTCCGTGGAGGGGGTATGTTACCTTGAGCGATGGAAGCGGATTCAAGCAAAGACCAACTACTTCTGGCCCAAGTGGAGCGGAGAGTACCTGTCCCGGATACAACAGCGCCCCAAGTGGGCGAGACGGGAACCAGAACTAAAACACGGAGACTTAGTTCTCATCAAAGATGAGAGACTATCGCCTTTGCAATGGCGACTCGGACAGATAACTGATACACATTCCGGGAAAGACGGACTTGTCCGAGTGGTGACGGTACGAACTAAAACTGGAGAACTTAAACGTTCACCCGGAAAAATTTGCTATTTGCCATCAAATGACGCAACGGAAAAACAAGACATTTCAACCGACGCAACACAAAATGTACAAGAAACACAATTAAAATAAAAATAAAAAGTTGATTTACATACAAAATCAAACACATATTTATTTACTTTTAAAAATAATTTATTAATTAATTAAATATAAATAAAATCATAACATTTTCAACCTAGATTTCCCTACACAGCACAACACATACAGTCCACTCACTCAACCACACAATATCATTCATATTGGACAACGCTGTGGATAAATAATTTTAAAATAATTTAAAAACATACAACATAATAATACAATAAAAATCTTAAACTAATAACCCGTTAGATAACAATAATTTAAATAATAATAATAAAAAAAAATAATAATAATAAAAGCTTACAGCAGATGGAATTGTTTACATTTGCATATTGCAGCAACAATTCTATAGAGGGCGGATTCATATCCACACACACACGTTGGCAGATAATTCGGCCATCATGGAATACTTAACCGTACGCGAAAAATGTCGTCGCACATCAACGCATTGCACAACCATGAAACGCGTACGCGGAAAACAGTTATCGTACAAAACACATCACAAATTTTACAGAATTTCTTGGGAAATATATCAATGGATTTTACTTTCATTTTCCCATGGAAAATAACACAAAACAATAAAAAAAGAAGAAAATTAAACAAAAAAGACAATAACACTACCAGCTAGAATTGACCCAGTTTTGGTCAATGATCAAATCAAACTATTGCAGTTTTCCAAACAAAACAGAATCGACGCACTCCACCTCCCTTTGTTGCCCGTATTGTCTTGTTTCTATCCCTGTCACCTACATGTAATGTTCAAACTTATTATTTTACACGATTTTTTTTTAATTACACTCGAACTCACATAACACAGAGCTCTTATTCAAAAGAAGTTCAACATACTCCAACTACAATTGAGTACACTTGCGGACGAAAATCGTCCATCGGGCGGAAGTATGTTCAGATATACAATCTCTTTTATTTTAAAGTATTTATAAACTTTATTTTTATCCGAACGTTAACTAAACTTAATAAACAAATTTAACATTTTAACCTAAATGTAAACTGATTAACGTAACGTAAGCCTACGATTGTTATCCAAAAATTTTGTATGACAGTTTAAAAATGTAAAAATGGATGTCATTTCCGGATGAATAAAATTGAACTCTTTGCTGTACTATCAAAACGAAAAGACGTGTTTCATTGAAAACTGCATTTTTCGAACTCTATTATTTTACCCTACTCAGTTAGCAAAGATTTACCCTACACACCCCAACACAGGTAGCTTCAGATCAGAGTGATCTGAGAGATGTGGGCGGGGATCTACCTGTGTTTCACTAAGTTCCAAAACAGCTATTTGGTACTACAAACCCTGAATTCCCTAATAATTATTACAAACAAACACAGCAAAAACAAACGACGACGGTACTAAGCAAGGCTGCGAAATGAAAATTCTGGCGATGGTTCACCGAATCAAATTGCTTTAGGTGTTATGCCCTTACAACAATATGAATCAGTACACAACAAAATTTTTACACACAACTCGTTATCCGTTGGTTGTTACATAAACTCAGTCACTGCCCGTACCGTATGATAAATACAGTAATGGCAGTGACCGAGTACAAGAAACAGTATTAAGACCAGGAGCGGGAGATGTGGTACCCGCACTGTGTGATATTTTTGTTTTCTTTTTTTAATTGCACTGCCTGTTTAATTCACACACGCGCGGTGGGCTTGGTTATTTGGGACACATCGGGCTAGATGGTTTAGTCCCAATTAAGCGGCTGTCCCAACAAAGCGATGTGATGATCAAGAAAAGAAAATGCAAAACATTTGAAATACCTACGTATGTAAAAAAGAACGCATTGGAATAGAAAGTAAAAAAAAAAAAAAACTATTTACTGCTTATTTACATTTAGAATTCATATTTTATTGAAAAAATATAAAAAAGGTATAAAAAAGAAATTGATTTCATATCTTATGTTCCAGATACATACATATTGGTAGATTGTCGCCTGGCGAATATTTTGAGTCCTTGTGATGTTATAAAATCATCACAAACCTCAAATGCTGATAATGGGCTGCCTTCACTGCCGTCTTGCATGCAGTATCGCCGCAATTCTTGTAAATACTTCCTCGCCTCTCGAGTGGTAACTGGAACTGGAGCAGGTTCATCAATCTCCACATCACATCTTTGCGTTATTTTTTCTTGCAATTTCCTCAATAATTTCATCCTCAACATCCTCGTATTCGCAGTGGCATTGCAGGTCGTTATCAATGGATAAGAACTCTTGATGATTTGTAACGCGCTCCAGTGGATAGTTGCTTACAATATTAGCGTGACCTGGTATGATTTCTTGATTTGAATTTTTGAAACTGCAGTGAGAAAAACAGTTTTGAATTGTCGAGCAGCTTATTTGTCTACAACTATCCGCAACAAATTGTATAGCCTGTACAACATTCACCTTTGCGCTAACATCTCTAGCATTTGTAAATGTCGTCAAGAGGTTTTCTTCAATTGCTTCAAGTATGAACTGCACCAGTCTTCCTCGATAAAAAGTCTTTAAGTTTTTTATAAGTCCCATGTCCAGTGGTTGTATCAAATATATGGTGTTTGGTGGAAGAAATTCTATTTTAATATTTTTTAAATTTGCTGAAGGGGGATGTGCAACCGAATTGTCAATGAGTAACAAAATTCTCCTTGAAGTAAGTTGCAACTCCGCATCCAAATCGGAAAGCCATTTAGTAAAAATGTTGGCTGTCATCCACGCGTTCTTATTGGCGTAATATAGTTCTGGTAGACTGTCCATTCTAAGACCTTTAAAGCACCTAGGTTTAACTAAGAGCTTCTGTTTATCACATGTTGTTTATAGCTTAAAGAACCATCTGGCGTGGCACGGTAAAATTGCCCCGTTTCATATAAATGTCATTAGGACCCCACATCTGTAGTAGTTCCGGAAGCTTACATAATTTCCAGTCATCTGCGCTGGAAGAATCTGCACTAGCTTTCTCCCCATGTGCTTTCTTAAACTTGATCTCGTGTCTGATTTTCCATCGCGATAGCCAACCATCCGTAGCATTGAAATTGGAATGCCCAACCTTGCCGCAAGCTCGTCTGCCTTAGCTTTCAACATTGGGCCACTAACACAAACTCCTCTTCCAGTTACAATAGAAAACCATTGATTCAGTGCCTTATCAACATCTGGGTCCTTTCCTGCTCGTTTCCACTTTCTTGATTTTCCTTCCCCTTTTCCCCATTCCTCACGGAGTTTAACTTCTTGGCTTTTGACACGTGCTATTGTAGACTTAGGAACATCAGTGATCCTTTCCAGATCGCGGAAGGAAGTGTTCAATTTATCAAGCAAAGCTATTTTATCAGCTAATGTTAAATCTTTTCTGGACATTTTAACCAAATGCAATAATCTTCTCGGTCAGTAGGCACGGATACGCGACTTATTAATTTTATCTCGGCACTTTCTGAAACGAAACCAAAAGCACGCCACGTCGTAGCACAACAAAACTAGAAACATCAAAGCGAATAACAAATTGAAACAACAAGAAACCGTTTTACACACCCCTATGTAAAGGTAAAACGGAGCGCAACACCGTTACTTGAAAAGCATTGGCTCAATTTGTTTTCTCGTTTTCATCGTCATTATTACTTCAAACGATGGTGTGGCTTTTGCTGCTGTAATTTTTTCGGGACATAGCAGACAAGCAATGTGGCGATATTTTTGTCAAAATGTGTGTAAGATGTGCGATGAATATGTCCCAAATAAACGGCTGCTGTCCACAATAAACGAACAAAATCATCTCTTTTTTGTTTCCGTTCTTGTTCATTTATATTAATTAAGCGGCTGTCCCGATAAAGCGTTGTCCCAAATAAGCGGAATTCACTGTATATGCATATAAAACTCCTCCCGCCAAAGTATGGAGATTATGCATTAGAAATTAATGGAATATTCATGATAAGGCAGATGGTAGAGATTTAATTCGAACATTTTAAAATGCGACGGACTTCTGATCATGTTGGCGCTGAAAAAATATATATATCTGTGTCGTATACGTACTTTTTCTCTAGGAGTAGATACTGCTTGTAATGGATGTTTCTGATTTCTGTGTCGTATACGCACTTTTTCTCTCAGTCAAGAACTAGATACTGCTTGTAATGAATATTTCTGATTACTGTGTCGTATACGTATTTTTGTCTCTGTCAAGAAATAAATTCTTGTAATGGATATTTCTGATTTTTGTGTCATATACATAGGATCAGTTGGGGTAATTGGGGACAGTTTTTTCAATTTCAAAGACATCGAAATTTAAAATATAAAAAAAAAAAAAAAAAAAAAAAAAAAAAAAAAAAAAAAAAATTAAATTACAAGCAATTTTGAACTTCTAAAAGTGTTAAACATATAAAATAATGAGAAGAGTTCATTATCTAATGACCAAGTCACGTTATGATGAATATTAAGTGCAAAACTTTGATGTTTTCTTTTCCCCCCGAAATTTTGTTTGTAATTAGGGGTAAATGAAAACGTCTTTCTGCTTTCTCATGCTTGGTATAGACTTCGGAATGGGACAAATGTGAACATAAATGATTCTTCTACGGATTACAACCAGTCTTGTTCATTTTAATTGATGTTTCTAATATATTTACCCCATAATCGACAATTATTTCACATAAAAGGCTTATAAAGAGTGTTTTTATAGTTGAAAAACTGTTGAAAAAGTAATGAAAAAAAAATTTGTACATATATAAAAGTTAAACTTGTTTATTTGGAGATCAATAAGTTTGTTTTACAAAGAGTACCCTCGCTAGTTGTCTCTTACACTTACACTTTTTTGAAACTTGTAGTGAACTCTGGTTCCCATCATAAGCATAGTTGGATTTGGGACAACACCAATAATTTCTTTAATATAAACGCATACAACCTTTACCCATTTGTGTCTTACCATAGGTAATAAATTTTTTTTCCCAATGGGTTTTTACTGGGCCAAAGACGCATTTATCTAAAGGTTGCATTTTGTCTGTAAGGTTTTTTGGTAGACGCATTAATATTATGTTGTTTTGCAGAGCTATTTCAACGATTTTTACACTAATGTGACTGCAATGTCAATTGAAAAGTTGTGGGTGGTTCTTTCATCCAACCATTTTTTGAGGTTGCATACAACGTTCCAGGAAACCCATCTGTTAAAGTGCACCTAGCTTGTACAGCAGCACTTTTAAAAATTATCAATGGTGACAGTACTGAATCATCCGCGGACACGCACGCAAACACAGTTGTGGATTCACGTCCAGATCCTTCAGAAATTCTGCTCAAAGCTTTGCCTTTGACGCCTATTGCATGTATACGACTAGGATCGTGATGAAAGCCGCTTTCGTCTGCGTTGAAAACAAACTGTGGTTTATCGGCTAATCGATGTTCTTCTATTATTTTCTGGAGTTTTGCATCCTTCCGAAGCTTTTGTAAATGTTCGGGTTTTTTTAATGAAAGTTGGAGATTGCGTTTCATAAACCCTATGTAGCAATCTTCCCCTGGAACATTGTTTTTAAAAGGTGTTTTTAAACCGTTTACTTTAATATATTCCCCGACTAATTCTCGCAACCCCAATCGACCCTACTTTTTCTCTCAGTCAAGAACTAGATACTGCTTGTAATGAATATTTCTGATTTTTGTGTCGTATACGTACTTTTTCTCTGTTAAGAGCTATCATAGATACTTCTTGTAATGGATATTTCTGATTTCTGATTTATGTGTCGTATACGTACTTTTTTTCTCTGTTAAGAATAGATACTGATTGTAATGTATGTTTCTGATTTCTGTATCGTATACCTACTTTTTTCTCTCTTTATTTTGGAATTGCGTTTTCAAAGATATTCTATATTATATAGGAGAAACAAAAAAAGAATAAAAATGTTCTTTTAAGTTTTTAAATACTTTTTAAATGTTGGAAATATTTTGATTATTGACATATTATTCTATCATTTTATGTTAAACATTAATTTTTTCAATTAAAACAAGTCTTCACTAATAGCTAATTGGTATTTTTTATTTATTTATTTTTTTTTATGTTCTCATACCGTCCATTTATTTTTATTTTATGTTATCGTTTTAATTTTGAATGTATACAGGATTCCACATTTGTGAATTTTCCCTGGCGGATTGAAAAATAAAACTAAGTTTTTGCGTTTTTGTTTTTTCTTCCTTTTTGTATATTTCTCCACGAAGACAGTTCATGTTCTCTTCCTTGAAAACTTCCATTTTTCTTTTTTTTCTTTCGTTCAATCACATAGTTTTTCTACAGAAGGCATTCGATGATATCGATCAGCACTATAAAAAATCAATAGATATACACGCATTTAATAAATAAGATAAACACAAAAAAATAAAAAATAAATCCGCTCCTCTGGTTTTACTCTACATTGGATCGAGTGAATTACTGTATTCTGTGGCCCCAGCAGACTGCACTTGTCTTGGTTTCAATCATTTACATATTCTAATAGCTGTAACGATGCCATTATATAGCAATTGGGTCAGTTTTCAACGTCACGCACTGCGTAACGGTCATTTGACAATACTTTGTAAATAGCGTATGGTCCGCGATATTTCTCTACAAACTTCTTATTTGTCCCAACCTAGGTATCCGTGTACTTAATAACAACAATGTCTCCAACTGAAAACTGTTTTCCCGGTCGACTAAGCTTCAGAAAATAGTGCTGATTATATTCTTGTGGTTTTCCAATGGCGCTCAAAGCTTTCGACCCATCACGGTCAACACTTTTATTGAACTTCTCTTCCAGATATTCTGTCAATTCGTCACGCTGATCTGCCCCAACCAATAGCTGACTAGGCGTGTCTTTTGTTTTACTATGGACAGTATTGTTTATGGCGCATTAAGCCTCAGTTGAACCATGAATAGTTTTGGTGACCTGTAATGATGTACAGGTTCAGTTTACTAACTCAGGATTGAAGTACCCGTGTTAAGCATTCAACTTGACCATTTGCTGCGACCTTAACATGATCAATATTTTGCTTTAACAAGAAACTACTGAATTAAAGGGACGTAAAGCATGTAGGTATATATGTAGAGATAATACGCCTGGGACGGCTGTAATATCTAAAGTACAAATTGAAATCACCAGGTACAACCGAACTAATTTTGTGAATGCATCAATAACAACCAATATATGTTTACATTTCCAATTTATTGAAGGAAAAGGGCCAAAATGATCAATATAGATTCTCTCAAAAGGAGCTGGCTTCTTCGGTATACTATGTAAATTTTGCTCATTTTAACGAGCTAGTGCAAAGTAAATTATGCATTTAATGCAGTTATGTATAAAGTTATTGGTCTTATCCCTCATATTTGCGAACCATTAATGTTTCCGAAGTTTACCACGACATTTGTCAATTTCCTAATAACCTTTTTTTTCATGAACCATACGGATTATATTTTCTTCCACTTCAGTCGGAACTACCAGTAGCAAACGATTTGGATCTATTCAACAGAACACTAAACCATCGTACAACTTGAAAACATTGATAACACCAGTTTCCAATTTGTCTCTTATTTCATTATTGGATTTGAAAATTTATCTGATTATAATCAATAGCGGCAACAAGTTGATAAAGACATTGAGTTGGCTGACATCTACTCAAGGCATCAGAATGATCCATAGACACTCACTACGATGCTGAATGGAATAGTTATAGTTTTCTAATTCCAAAGGTCATTGTGCAAATCTTGAATTTACTTGTTTTTCTTTCAACGTCATTGTAAGAGAGTTACAATCTGTAATAATTTTGAATGCAATTTCTTCCAAATACACAGGAATTCGACGGAGAGAATAAATTAAGGAAAGGGGTTCCAGTTCGAAACTGTGATATCTTGACTCTGCTGCAAATGTAGTCTTCGGAAAATATTCGACCGGATTAAATCTACCGTCATCTTGGCAATTGCGATAACGCAATGCATTAAAAGAATTAAGACAAATTTCAGAGAAGTCAACTGAACTTTCTTTCCGGAACAAAGTTTTGGCGATCTTCGAAAATGACGTCACAAATCTTTTTGGTTCTTCGAGATTGGATAATGTTTCATAGCACGAATATGTGAATCACTCGGCAAAATGCCAGACGAGTTCACTAAATAAATATTCGATTTAGCTATAGCCGAATTTATATTTCTGTAACTTCATATCCAAACCACTTCTGTATATCCTGTGTAAGACTTCTTCTACTATTTTCACATGGTGTTCGAAATCAACGGAAGATATCGAAATGTTATAAATATAAATAATAATTTTATTTGTATCGATCAGGTCTCGGAAAATATTATAAACAAATCGCTGAAAATTTGCTGGTGCATTTTTCAATCCAAATGGCATCCTCAAGTACTCGAATTGTCCATGACGTTGTGACAATTAAAGTCACATGATTGAACCCAACCCTTAGATCAAGTCATTAGAACCATCGTTTGCCTGCCATATATTCAATACAGTTCTCAATTAATTGTAACGGAAAATTGTCACGAATGCAACATAAGTGTTTCACCACTCTTAACTAAAACAATGACTGACGCATAAGGCGATTAACTTGGTCAAATAATTTTCCTAGCCATTAGGTCATTGGTAATTTTCCGAACTTCATTTCAGCCATAAAAAGACAAAGGCCGCGGTTAACAGTGAAAAGGAGTATCATCCGTCAAACGGATTTGCATTCTACAATCATACTGTTTTTGATTAACACCTTTCGGTTTCAGATAAGAGTCAGTAATTATTGTGTTAAATGCATTGAATTGATTTTTATTCAATCGGGAATATACAGTGACTCAACTTTTTGATCACATGATTAGCAGAATAAAGACTTCTGTTCCTCACTTTTTTATTTGTGTTTAAAATTCAATGAAAAATGGTGGTATTTTGCCAAGCAGTTTGAGTGCGGTGCTATAATTCATGCAAATTCGGACAATCTCCATTCAAATCCGAATTATCACGTTTAACCTCAACCCAAAGATGTTCGATAGCATTGAGGTCTAGAGATTGTGATGGCCGATCAAGTCCTTTTTTGATTTTTTAGCCACGCTTTAATAATTTTAGCTGTGTGTTTCGGATCATTATCTTGCTGTAAGATAATGTCTGGTACATCCTTATGGCACTTTTTAAACTAATGTATTGAGTGGCATTCATGCGACCCATCACTCTAATGCATTCACCAACCCCTTCCATGCATATGCATCCCCAAATCATAAGATTTCCTGCTCCATACTTTAATGTTGGTTTGATATGGCGATCGCTGATTGGCTCACATGGCTTTTTTTAAATCCATTGGCGAACATCGGAACCAAAACGATTCATTTTTGTTTCATTCGACCAAATTACCCTTGCCAAGTCATTAAAATAATAATCCTTATATTTTTTTGCAAATTGTAGACTTAAATTCTTATGGCGGTCAGTTAGTAGGGGCTTTTTAATTTTAGCGCGTCCATAAAAACCGTTTCTGCGCAAAATTTTTCGTACAGCCTCAGTTCGAACATTAATCCTATCGTTTTGGTTTAATGCTTAATTAATCTGGACTATATTATACGCCATATTTAATCCGCCGCACAATACGCCTTTGTATATTTGAATTTAAAATTGGTTTCCTTCCAGGCTTATTTTTTTTTTAGCTTCAAGCTTCAAATTTTTGCCTATTTTGGATAGAACTCCCACTAAAACTCCAAGTTTTCGATAAATTTCTCGATAGTTGTCTTGAAAACAATTAGGCTTTCCACTTCCTTAAGTTTGGAGTTACTAAGTTCTTTCATCTACCATCAATTTTAAAGCAATTAAAATGCCTGTTTAAAATGAATATATGGAATATGGAATATATTTTAGATTAATTAAGCGATTTGCATTGACTTCCCGTATGTGATGAACTTGTATGTCTATGTTTTGTGTCCTATTGTGATACACAGGGTTCTTCACCAAGTTTTGGATACTTATGTTGTCTTTAAATAGATCATTCGGACCATCGATAAGGCTGTAAAAGCCTAGTTTAGTTAAAAAGAAAAACTCAGTAGATAGACAACCTCTTTTGGTGCTGAAGAAAGGGAGACGTATTCAGCCTCGGTACTGCTGAGTGAAACGGCTTGTTGCTTCTTACTTTCCCACGAGATGGCTGCACCAGCACCAAAGAATATAAAGCCAGTAAATGATTTTCCGTCATCGGAGCTGCCTGCCAAATCAGCGTCAGCAAACCCTTTTAGACTTCCTTTAGTCTGAAAATATTTAATTTTGAAATTTATTGTATTATTAACGTACCTCAGTATATGCTTAGCAGCATTAAAGTGGTGCGCGTTTGTATTCTTATTAAATTGAGCAAGTTTGCACACCGAATGTATGATGTCTGGTCTAGTACAAACTCCCAAGTACACCAGAGATCCAATTAGAGATTGATACAGCTTTTCATCCACCAGTAAACACTTCGATTTCCAGCATTCGGAACATTTCTTAAAACGATTTCCTGGTTCCAACGGAGTCGAGCACGATTTGCTTTGCACCATTCCAAATTCAACAAGAACTTTATATATAGATTGAGTTTGTGAAATTGAATCGTGTTTTTATTTTTAGAGATTTCCATCCCAAGAAAGTAGTCGATGGGACCTTTGTCGACTACTTTAAATTTCGAAGAAATTTTCGATTTAAATGTGTTAAGATGTTGGATATTTGAACTTACTTGCTACACACATATTGATTTATAATTAATTTACAAATAAAAACCTTCAAAAATGTCGAAATTTTCCACATGTGCAGATTAGAAAGGTGTTCTGGAGCAGAAAATTCTTCGTGACCACTCCAACTTCAGAAAGACTGGAGCATCACGTCGTACAGCTAGCTATCTTTCAGGTCGTCTTCTTGTTCTAGAAGGGAACTTCAAGAATGCGCTTAGTCTTCAAGCGTAGTAGAAGAAACTTTGGAAGAAGAAGATTTTGATGAAATATTTGATAGGTTACAAGAAACGTACTGCACTTATCGTGGTGAATTGGTCGATGCTATTGACAATACCAAATCAGCATCTAAAGAGAAGATTGTGGAAAGTGAATCCACAGGTGCTTCGTGTAATGAGCTTTTACTATCCCAAATTCAAATACCACATTTTGAGGGCTCGTACACGAAGTGGCGGGCTTTCCAGAATGTTTTTTTGTCCTTTGTCCACAGTAATCAACGGCTAGGAGAATTTCAAAAGTTACACTATTTGAAATCGTCTCTTACAGGTGAAGCTGCTCGTTTGTTGCAGCATTTAGGTTTGTATGCTGGCAATTATGACATGGGAACTGCTAGTCGCCAGATACGACCACAAACGCGTGTTGGTAAACGCTCATTTTCAACTTTTTTTTGAACAGCAGCAGTTGACAAAGTAGACTGCAAACAACATCAAGTCTCTACTGGACACGTCTCAGGAATGTTTCCATGCTCTAGACAATTTAGAATTGCCGGTTAGTTCTTGGGATGACATACTAATTTATATTCTGGTGCAAAAATTACCTGCTCATATTCAGCGTTTGTGGGAGGAGAAGTTGGGTAGTTCGAAGGAGTTACCAACACCGAGACAATTTACAGAGTTCCTGGAGACACGTTTTCGAACCTTGGAAGTAGTAGCTGGAACGTCGGGAAGAAGCAGTTTGCATGCCAGGTATGTGGTAGAGGTAAGCACTCCCTTCGAACCTGTCAGTAGTTTATTGCCATGGAGATCTGCGAACGATCTAAGGCAGTGGACAAAATCGGAGTTTGCCGGAACTGTCTTGCATACAGTCACCGGACTAGTCAATGTCAAAGCAGTGTGCGCTGCTATTACTGCAAGCAGAAACACCACTCTCTGCTGTATGTCAACTGTGGAGGGTCGAATATTGCAAATGTTAGTACTAACACTACAATAGATACACAAACTTTCCACATAAAATCAAGGATTAACCAACCTGTCTCTCTTGGGTTAGATCAACCAAGTGTGCTACTTGCCACAGCCGTTATGAAAGTTAGGTATTCAAATGGCAGCTATTATCATCTTAGGGCGCTAGTCGATCCTGAATCTGAAGCAACGTTCATTACTGAATCCGCTGTCCAGTTATTATGGCTTCATCAACGGCGAACATTCATTGAGGTATCTGGATTGGGAAAAATCAGTAGTGGTTCATGTCAGCGGTATGTAAATCTTACCTTTGGGTCGCTGGTGACACCATTTGAAACAAATTCCCGGGCCTACGTGTTCAAATCGCTGACTTGTCTGTTGCCGTCCAAGCCTCTCGCTCAACAAAACTGGGAACACATCGAGGGCTTAAGGTTAGCTGATCCACAATTAGATAAGCCTGCAACTGTTGACAATCTTTTGGGAAGCGATGTTTATCCTGAATTCATTTTAGCATCTATTGTACGCGGTAATGATGTAAGATCTCCAATTGCACAAGAATCAGAGCTAGGTTGGCTTCTCCTTGGGAAGACAATTTTGCGAGGTATAGAACCTGTCCACAGCTTTTTACAAGTTTTCGACATAGATACTCAGCTGCGATGGTTCTGAGAAATGGAGGAGTTGCCATTCGATACTTAAGAGACTGCTGAAGACAAAGCATATGAAGAGCATTATCTCAAGACAACTACAAAACTGGCTGATGGGCGATATGAGATATCGATGTCATTTAAAACCGGATGTAAGCCTGGGTTTGGTGCCTCTAAGTTAGGTGCCTTACGTAGGTTTCATCATTAACCATACTGGATACACCACACCATTTCTTCATTTTTCACCATGCGGTCTTCAAAGTGTCGAGCACAACTACGAAGCTTCGCGTTGTTTTTGACGCTGCAGCAAAATGTTTGGACGGATCCTCGTTGAATTCACACTTACTGACTGGACCTAAAATTCAAACAGATATTTTCAAATTAATTTTAAAGTGGCGATTACACAAAATTATATTTACAGCGGACGTCATAAAAATGTATCGCCAAATTCGAGTTCCAATCGATGACTCAAATTACCAGCTTGTATTTTGGCGTAATCATCCTACGGAGAAATTAAGGATTTTTAGACTTGAGATCGTAACGTTTGGCACGGCCAGTGCTCCATACTTAGCTATTCGAACGTTGAATCAGGCGGCTGCGGATGAGGGTCAGCATTTTCCTCTAGGTGCCAAAGCCGTACGTGAAGAGATGTATGTTGATGACCTCATGTCAGGAGCCGACTCAATCGAATATGCCTTATTGAAGAGAAATGAAGCTAGAAGCGTTCTAAAGTCATCTGGGTTCCATCTAGGGAAATAGTCAAGCAATTCCGAAGATATTCTTCGAGATATTCCTGCGGATCAACGGGAAGTGGGATTTACATTACCAATCGAAGCAGTTGATGGAATAAAGGCGTTAGGAATTCTCTTCTTTTCAGAAAATATAGTTGTGACAAAAAGAAGCATGCTATCTTAAATCGCAAAACTTTTTGACCCATTGGGTTGGATTGCTCCATGTATGATCAAGGCAAAAATCATGCTGCAGGAACTATGGTGTTAATGACTGACGTGGGATGAACCAATACCACAAGAGCTAGAAGAGCGTGGGCGGACGTTTCAGCAGGAACTTCCGCAGATACAGGACATCAGGATTCCACGGTGGGTACATGTAGTGAGCAAACGAGGCACAACAAAGCTGCAACTACATGGGTTTTGTGATGCTTCAGAGAAAGCATATGGGGCGGCCGTCTACTTGCGTGTCGAAGATGAGGAAGGCAACGTCCACCAGCACTTGATGTTTGCAAAGACGAAAGTGGCACCACTCAAAAAAGTTTATCTACCAAGGCTTGAGCTAAATGGAGCGGTTATGTTAGCCACTTTGCTCGGCTATACCAAGAAGGCACTGGATCTGACGAATTTGGAGATACACACGTGGATAGATTCTACGATTTCCTTCGCTTGGGTCACATTACCGCCAAGCCGATGGAAAACCTTCGTTGCCAACCGTGTAGCAGAAATTTAACACCTGACGAACTGCAGCTCTTGGAAACACATTCCGACCCAACACAACCCAGCTGACTTCTCCTCGAAGTCGCCATCAGCAATTAAACGAAACGAGTTGTGGTGGAAGGGCTTAAGTTTCCTGCTTGGAACTTTAAAATTCCCATTCAACGCAAAAGGATTAACCCTGACTTGGAGCAATGAAGGAGAACATGACCAACATTTTCCATGTCACGCAACAACTCGGTGAAGACAATGAGGTCATTTTTCTTATGCTTAAGCAATCTTCGTTAATAAGGCTTCGTCACATTCTAGCCTATTGCATTCGTTTTGTGTTTATCTGCCAGGCAAAACCTGAAACAAGGTATAAAGGTTCATTGAAGGTCAACGAAATTGACAAGCCTATGAAACTGTTGATGAAAACCTCACAAAAACAAATGTTCCCTGAAATGAATGTTGCAAAAAAGGTATATCCCACACGTACCTTGAATTTGAATCCCTTTATAGTTGCTGACGACATTCTACGTGTTGGAGGGAGACTGCAGAATTCAAACTTGGACGATGAACAGAGACATCCATTTATTTTGGCACCAGATCATCATCTCACACATCTTAAAATAAGAGATGCTGTAATATGTTGTTTTACTAATTCGTCAAAGAAAAAAGACTTAATAATGCCTTCGACATATTTTTACAAATTTGGCATAGTACGGTGAGTACTTGACGTGTAACGTAGCAAGAAACATGACTCCACAATCGGTGATACATTTGCTGCAGTGTTTCTAAGGCGGAGCACTTGAATTAGTTCAAATGTCACTGGCACCGTGAATCATTTGTGCTATATTTATGTTATTGGTATTCTGTTGTGTGGTTTGCTTCTTGATACGCTACACCTCCCTTATTTTGAAGAATTCTTATGCATTGTCAGTGTCAATGGATGAACATTCTTTCACATTGTTTTAGTTTTGTTTACATTTTGTGTCAAATACGTTTTTAGTGTTGATTGTGCTTTTTCGTAAAGTTACATTATTTGTAAAATGATATGCATATTTGAATATTAAATAATGTAAGTGTTTTTTTTTTCATAAGTATATTTACATTTTAGTCTATTAGTTTAGCCTGTTTTTGTATATTACAATATTTCTACTTAATTGTTTTCTGACTTTGTCATTGTCTGTGTTGCTAGGTGTTAAACTATAATTATTGTTCTTATCTATGCTTTTTACTTTGTATCTACTATCTAACTTATGACCTGCGTCATTTTTACTAACAAAAAATCTCCTGTGCTAATTTGTTTAGATTGTATTTTCCTATCCTAAATTTCGCTCTGTTTTTTTTTTTTTTTTTTTTTTTTTTTGAACTCTAGCTCTTTGTTGCGCTACCTGTAGTCGGTATTTTAATTCTTTGTCGTAAGCGTCGTAATTATAGAGTGGCGTAATTTCGTTCTGCTTGAGGAAGTCGAACGTATGTGGTGTTTTTCCGAAAATTAGTTCGAAAGGACAATATCCATGCACGGTTGATGGTGTCGTGTTGTAACAGTAGCAAAAATATTTAAGATATTCGTCCCAATCGTTTTTATCGACCGATATGTATGAGCGTACATATTTATTGAATGTACGATGGCTACGTTCAACTGTACCCATTGATTGATGATGATATGGTGTTGATGTTTTGTGTTCAACTTTGAGTAATTGGCATAATTCTTAAAAAATGCTGTTTTTGTATTCTGTTCCCATGTCTGTTAAGATTGTTTTCATACAGCCATAGACGAGAATAACGTTTTCAAATATTGCTCTTGCTATTATTTTGGCGTGTTTGGTTGGTATTGCTACTGCAATGAGATACTTTGTGAGGTCACATATGATGGTGGCTGCATACTCATTCCCATTAAAAGACATGGGAAGAGGACCAATTGTATGTTTTTGAACAGTTTCGAATGCTTTACTTGGTGTTTCTGTGATAACCATTGGTTCTCTAATGCGTCTATCTATTTTGTTGTTTTTTTTATTGTATACAATTGTTAACATATTTCTTGATGTCCTTTTTCATATTTTTCTAGTAGAAATGTTGCCTAATTTTGTTAGTAGTACGTACGATTCCCGGGTGGCCTCCCCGAATTGGATCGTCATGGTACTGCCTAATGATTTCGTTGATTTTTTCAACGTCTGTCACTTGCGTTAATTCCGGAGTTAACGCTATTTCAATTCTTTTGAGAACTTGGGTACCCTTTTCTTTAAATTAATCTACTCGAGTATAATTAAACAATTTCTCTTCTTAGGACAATTGTATTTTTACAAGTCCTAAATTGCCGGCTTCTTTCATAAGCCTGACAAAGAATTGTCCTAAGTCAACTTTCGTCTCAACAATCAGGTTGCTTGTATCTATATAGCTACAAATTTTCTTTCCTTTTTTGAAATATAATTTCGGTGGGTTGAAAACGAGCTGAGCATGCTTTCTAACTTCGTATTTGTTTAGTGATTCCAATATTTTGGGGTTCTCATAGTGACATATTTCTTCCCTAACATTGTCGGGTTTAGGCTTTTCCATGGATCTAGTTGTAAATTTTAATATTTTACTGGCTTCTACTGAAAGTTGTTTTAATTCTGAGATATCTATTCGGGATAGTGCGTCCATTATATAGTTCTCTTTACCTGATATAAACTCCACTACGAAGTCGTATTCCTCTAAATCTAGTCTAATTCTCGTGAGCTTAGAGGAAGGATTTCTCATTGAAAAAAGGTATGTTAAAGGTACCATACCATAAATATAGGGTCTAAAATATGTAATTACCCAATGTATTGCCGCTAATTCTTTTTCTATTGTTGCCTTATTTAATTCGCCTTTAGTAAAGGATCTTGACCCAAACGCGATGGGTATTTGATTATCATCATACTGATCAAATCCTGATGTTAAATCTAGGCATGAAAATTATTTAGCTCTACCTAGCTGGTCGAGAATGTCGTCTATTCTGGGTAGGGGGAATTTGTCTGCAGTTAGATTTTTGTTGATTCCTCTGTAATCTGTTAGAAATCTCCACCATTTTTGGGTTGTGCCTGGGAGAGGCTTTTTGGGTACCAATAGTTGTTATTATTATTATTATTATTATAATTATTATTATTATTATTATTATTATTTATTAGCAAGTTATTAAAATTACATGATAATATAAAATTTTTGACGAACCTAGCTGCGGAGACTTGCTTCTATAGCTGCTTAGTAATTAAATGATAATATTTGTTTTGTTTAGAAATTCAGTGATAAGCTCAATATTACAATTGGTGTCTTTAGTATATCGTAAATGGATTTGTTCTCAAATACGTTTTTAATAATAGGTATAAGTACGGCGCAATTTTCCAATATATGTACTAAATTCATAATTGTATTGCATGAGTCACAGATTGGTGGGGTGTTGATGCGAAGCAGCTGTGTGTCCAAGTCTTAAGCAAAAGAAGTTAGATATTTTATGTTTGGGAATATTTGTGCGGTAGACAGGTTTCAGTCTTTCAGGATTTGTTTTTTTGTAGTGGTGGTGGTAAAGGCTCCAATCGTGTTTAGTGTTGTGATTTTTTGTATATATTTTATTAGGTCTAATTTTGTGTAGATATCAAATCTATATTCGGGAGCATTATTAGCGAGGTTGGCTGCAGAATCCGCGCTTTCATTTCCAAGAATACCAGCGTGTCCTGAAGTCCACATCAGTTTAATATTTTTAGGTGATTTGGTGAGCTGGTATCGGATTTCGGATATAAGCTCGGAATTTTTATTCGGATTTTTTATTGCATTCAGGACCGAAATACTATCTGAGCATATTACGTGTTTACCTCGCTGTTTCATGACAGTTTTCGCGGCTTGAAGAATCGCAAAGGCTTCAGCTGTATAAATTGATGCGAATTCGGGTAGATTACCTATAAAGGCGATCGTACCATTTTCGAGAGATACGGCAAAATATGTGTTTGCTGATGTCTGATCCGTCCGTGAAAACTAGATTCCACCCATCTGATTTCAAGCTTGATGAAATACTCGCAAAAAGTTTACGATATGTTGTGCTGTTCGTATTTATCTTTTTATAATTTGCTAGAGTCAGTATCACAGACTCAGAACTGAAGGACCATAGAGGGTGGCGTGGGGTAGTGCTCTGGTTTCGCCTTAGTGGGAGATTATTTTGTTTTGCTTTTTCAAGTATGGTAACGATTGCAGATGGTATCCTCTTGGTAAGTTTGTGATTCATTGTTTTTTTTTTTATATCTTCATCAATGATTGAGTTTCTGGAGAACATAAGTTTGGCAAAGAGAGACATGATTTCTAGCTGATAACGCTCTGGATACAAAATAATCTATGTGAAGGGGTGTATTCACACATCCTCTGTTTGCTTTAAATGCAACATGATTGGGGCTGATTAGTTTGTTTGTTTCGGCAAACCATAAAAGACGTTTCGCAACTATTTTCTCTAGGATAAGCAGGGGATGAGAGAGATTGGTCTATAACCTTCGATTGTGGTTTTGTCTTTATTTGGTTTATGTATGGGCAATATAGTAGCAGCTTGCCAGGTTTGTGGTATAACTGCAGTGTTCAAAATGCTGTTATATAGTTCAATCAGTCTATTTTTAGTTTCAAGTGGGAGGTTTTTAAGCAGAGGATAGGATATTCTATCTCTACCCGGTGTTTTGCCATTGACTTTGTTCAATTAAAGTGATTGGTTGTTCAATACGTCAGAAATGTATTGAGGAGGTAAACTGTTCATAAAATCGGACTTAGCATTGATAAATGCCCTTGCAAAATACTCGTTTTCTGATTTTTTTGACCAACTTTGAGCTATGTATTTACATATTTCTGGTGCGTCTACTAAATGGTTTATGTTTTTAATAGTGAGTGAACTTGGATCACCAGTCAACCGTCGAATGTTATGCCATATTATAGCGGGGGAGGAGTTCGGATTTATAGTTTCCGTGAATTCGGAAAATGTTTTGGCTTTACTCCCCTTGGCGTTTTTACGGAATTTCGCATAACATTTTTTATATTTTATTAGATTTTAAATATTTTGTTTTTTTTTTTTTTTTGAATTCCTTAAGGGCATTCATTTTTTCTTTTGGAATTCCTTAAGGGCATTCATTTTTTCTTTATGTGGCAAGGATAAGTCGAAGTTCCACCAAGGGACAACAAGTTTTCGTTTTATAGGGGTAGTCTGAGGGATAGAGAAATTGGCTGCAGTACTTAAAGCTTTTTGGAACAAAGCGGCTTCTTTGTTTATATTTCTGGATACGGGTTAATCGGAAAGATATTTGCGGACTTTTTCTTTGAAGATTATCCAATCGGAGAAGTCTGTGTTAATGTAATTTTCAATGTAGTGATTATCGGGAAATGGTCACTATTATATAGATCTTTTAAAGTTTTCCAAGTAATTTTTGGATATAGTTCGGGTGAGCAACAAGTGACGTCAACGTTTGTTAGGGAATTGAGGGTAGAGAGATGGGTAGGGGAGCCGTCGTTGAGAAAAAGTAAGTTGGAGTTAGAAAAGAATTTTTCTAATAAGGCACCTTTATTGTTAGTCGTCCTAGAACCCCATAGTATATTCCAAGCATTGACGTCTCCTCCGAATATGATGGGAAGTTTAACTTGATTGATGATGTCTTCCAAGTCATTATTGATTAGGAGGTAAGTAAATATTTATATATGTGAATTTAGTTTTAAGTTGCATTGTACTTACACTGCTAGTACTAGTAAGCTTGAGTTTAATGGGAGTGGTTTATGAGGAAAATCTTATTAATAATGCTACATTTTGTTTGCTTGTGTCATTGCTTGGTAAATTATGAAAATAACCATCAAAATTTCTTGGGAAGTATGGTGTATGGTTAAAAGGACAGTGTGTCTCTTGAATGGATATAATTGCAGGGTTGTATTTACTAATTACAATATTATATTGAGCTCATCAAAATTATTTAAAAAACCGTTCATATTCCATTGAAGAATATTGAGAGCTTTGTCAGAAAGACATTGGTTCCCCGAGCTTGTTTTACCTGAAGTACAAAGAGGGTGGTTTCCAATGCTTGGATTTTGTATTGTAAATTCCAATTGATCGTTCGAAATTCTACCATAGATATATACTTTTATGACTGAACATAGACTTTGAAAAAAAAATTTTTTTGGATGTTGTCGAAACTCTCGTCGGACCAGCGGATCTCTGGTTGGGTGTTACGTTTCTGTATGATCGCTTCTAAGAAAGGGAAAGAAAAAAAAAAATGGGGATATGTCTTCATTCTTTTTATTTATTGACCGTTGCACCTCTTCACTCAAAACAAAAAAAAAAATATATTTTTTCCTTTCTCTATATGGAGGATTACTAAAACTTGTTGCAGTCACTGCACTTTAGTTTCTGGCGTAATGCATTTAGCCGTGCCTATCTCATTATGTCATGTAATACTATTTACTATTTACATCCATTTTCAGAATACATATGCAGTGTATTCAACAAAATGCCGCAACGAACCACAAGAATTTCAAAAGATTTTTCAATAGTTCACCGTGTTCTTGAAAATTTTTTGTTCAAACCATCCTTATCGGTTGGTAGCAATATACAAGGATATGGTCGCATTATAACATATATATGCTTAAAAGAAAAGCAGCATAAGAAAAAAAAAACTTTAACTTTAAGCATGGTCCGAGCGACCACGATTAATGGTCCGGGCAACCGTACACATTGATTTTTAAAACAAAAAAAAAAAATATTTGAACTCTAACTGTCGGTTAATGGACAATAGTTTTTTTTTACTTCGTTCTTATAATAATTTTTGTTTCAACTTGATGCGAATTATAAATATCAATGAAAAACTATCTACAGAATACTTTTACAGAAAAGAGTTTTCATGATTATCTTCTTTGATGGATTTATGTTCCTGTGGAGATAACCAGTTTACATGTATATCTTTTTGCAGAGTTGCACAGTGTGTACTCGGGCTACAAAGTCGTCTCGATAAGTTGCCAACATCCAAGTTGCGGGATCGTCCTCATCTTAGCGGGTTGACTGGGTGGTGTTTGGTGACATCGTTGGTTGGTTTAAAACGTTGGCTGCCAGGGTATCACAGCAAAAGTCATTCCCCAGAGGCCAGTGCATTACCGGTGATCACAACAAAAATCTTCCCCCCAGGTGCCAATATATCACGGGTAATACACTCAATGACTTCTAGATTTTTGGTTCTACCACAAAATCGAAAAGAAATAAAATAAACTTATAAACTTACTCGTATTTCAAAAGTAAACATATTTTATTGCATAAAAAAAAAAGAAACACTGTACTTCATACTATTAAAATAAAAATAACAAAAAATAATGAAGATCAATATATAAAAAAAAAAATCTGGCTTGATGAGCCTAAATGGATGCCTTGAAAATGATTGAGACCGAAGCGGACTGTGAGGGCATTCTGAACAGTATTTATCTACAAGCTTTGCCTTCTTCCTCGCAATTTCTGTCGACGTTCTAATCTATAACACGACATAGCATTTTTCGCATCGTTGTCTCTTTCGCCTTCCATATTTTGGTAGTTTCGTTGATGTTGTAAAAATATTTTTTGCTTCTGTAGGCCTTCGGGCAATAAATAAATCATCTTGACCACTTAATACAGAATTATGTGTTGACGAAAGTTAGCTATTTTCATATTCGGATTGTTTTGGTAAGTAAAAGTAAAAGTAACTCGAAAGCAACTTTGTGGAACCAACGGATAGTTTTACGGAGAGGACTAGAGTAACTTGCTTATTGATCAGCTAAGTCTATATTTGGATCTAAAAAAAAAAAAAAAAATAAAAAAAAAATTGTTGACAACAAACAACAAAACTTATGTAACTTGTGTACTAACATTGTTTACATTTATTGTATTCCAAAATTATGTTAGGTTTGAGAATATCCTCACATTCTTGCACCAGTATTTATTGTGGATAAAAAGCGTACTTCTCTTTTATCTTTCCAGTATCCAACTACTATGGTATACCAGACTTTTCAAAAGTAAAACATTCTCCTTTTTTCAAATTTTAAGTTGATTTAGGCAAGCCTTTTCTATTCCTTCGTAATGTTCCCTGTAGATGCGTTATTCTATTTAGACAAATATTAGCCAATTCCATAGAAGTATAAAAATTGTCAACTGTTAAAGTTCGGTTTTCTCCAAAGTAACCTTCCATTAGGTGTATGCAAACATTGGTTGAAAGAGATAGACTTGTTGTTCTTTCTGACTTTACAGTGTATAATTTCAAATTATAGATATAGCCATCAGTATCCGCTAGTTTGAACTCTTTAACACCATATTTATTTGCTTTCCCTGGAAGATATTGTCGAAATCCTAAGCGACCACGGAAAGGGATCATGCTCTCATCAGTTACCAAGGTTACCAGTAAAAGGGTATTCATATCCCCTTGGTGCGCGCGCGGGATTAAAAAAAAAAAAAGAAGGTTTTTTCTGCTAACCTGAGTTCCTTAATGTTTCCAATTACTTCGTGTCAACGTTTTTGTCAACTTTAAAAGTTTTAGATGATGTTTCAAATTCTTGGTGGCTATTTTCGAAGTGTATGAATCTCAACAAAATCTGGAACCGGTTGCGTGTCATAATGTTTGGTACGAAAGAATTTGTAAATAATTTTGTCTGCTTCCAATAATCTGTGATTGAAGGATATTTTACTACACCCATGTACATCGCCAAAAACTCCATTATCTTCTTACGATCAGTATCTTTCCACTCATTCATCCTACTGCTCCTTCCACTTCTGGACCGATAAATGTAATTGTTCGCACTTTTATTTGTTCCTTCAACAATGATATCTACATATAGTATAATCTGTAATATTCAGATGGTAAGCCGGGTTGATGTTGCATAATTTGTTGTGATGACAAAATTTCTGAGAACTGCTTCAAGCTATTTCCAGTTTCAGGAGAATCCCAAATGAACGGAATTTCTCTCCGAATTCTTTCTGTTGTATTATCAGTTTCCGCTATTCGGACTTCCCGATTTTCTTTCAAATTTTCTTCAGAAATGCTTTCACTTGTATCACTTTCGTAATCCATGATATAAAGGTCGTCCTCATCTGCACTAAAATCGCCCGAACTATAACTAATATGACTTTCTGGCGCTTCAAGCATTTCAACAATTTCATCCAGATGATACACGCGCAAAAAAATAGAGAATTTTTACTTTTAAACGCAAATGTATCACCGGTGATCACTATGAAAAAACATGTTCAAACATATCATAACATGCTTACAATTATTGGCGCAAAATATCCCAGCAGTTAATTCATCCTAGCATGTATATTCCTGCTTGGCACCTGGGGGAAGATTTCTGTTGTGATCACCGGTAATACACTGGCCTCTGGGGAATGACTTTTGTTGTGATCACCAGTGATACCCTGGCAGCCAACATGTTAAATTGTCGGTAGCATCTGGGTTCGCTACTTGGTAACTGGTTTCACCCATTTTTCGCATAATGATATACGGGAATAAATTTTAGGTTATGTTCTTACCTGTCTTGCTTAAGATATGTGGAGTGATGAGTACGGCATCGCCAACCTTGAGGAGAGGCCCCTCTCGTCTGCCTTTATTAGTTTGTCGTAGATGCTTATTTTTGGTGACCTCTTCCATTCCGTCAGCTTTTCTAACGTAACGTGTTATAATGAGGTAAATATTTGCGACTTAGATTGAACAATTTCTTAATTTTGCCTAATGGGCCATCCCCTCATAGCGATGCTGATATTTAATTTAATCTTTATATATATATATTTGTGACAGAAGGATTTTTGGTGCCTACTAGGTGACTGATCGCGCCACCTCGGTGTTGGTAGGGTAAACTACCTAAGTAAGGGCGCGTTCACCGCAGCAACTATCATTTAAGCATTACTGTTGACCATTTCCCAACAATAGAGAGAACAAAACACTTACTTCATAGATTGCTACAGTCCGGGGTGGGCCAGTGCCGAAGCTAATATGCCTTTTCAGCTAGCGAGATATTTTGCCAGCTGCCTTCAGTTGTGCGCACGAAGTTAACTCCTGTCCCCTTTTATCTGTGTGCGCCGCTTAAGTTCAAGTTGTCCTCTACTGCGTTGCCCCTCTGGGTTGAAGTCAAAATCTTTTTGGGCTAGGACGCTGGTGACCTCCATGCGCCCAAGGTGACCCAACCATCTAAGCCAGGGTATTAGAGCTTTTCCGACGAGGTCAGCATCGCTATATCGCCCGTACAGTTTGTTTTTGAAACTTCTCGTCTCTGCTTTCGTGACGTTTTGTCCCAGGCGTCGATGTCTTGTGTACGTCTTTGTTGGGAGCATTTAGTTTGTCTTTCCTTCATTGACTGCTTTATTTAAAATCACAATACAACAACAGTTTAAAATTCAATCTAATTTAAACCAACTAGTTATCACTTTTATCAACCACTCTACTTTGCTTTATCTTTTACTTAAACCACTTTATCACTGCTCGCAATTCACTTTTCAAATTCAGTTTAAGAACTGATTTCACATCTATTCGATGCCGGTATTTATACTACCTGCCATTTCAATTTTCCGGGACTTTCGATATCACTTGTCAAAGAGCTTCCAATAATCTTTCATTGAATGAGTCTTCTGTTCTTCGTTTATAGATGTCGCTGTTCACGATAAGAGGTTGTAATATTCAATTCAATGAGAGTTATCTTCTTGGTTTATAGATGGCACAATAAGAGATTATAACCATATCAATGTTGATTGCATATGCGAAAAGCTAAATAGGCTTTTGAAAGATGGTTGCCTGTGAAGTTCACTTGTAAGCTTCGTATAAATCCTTTTCTGACATTGACATCGCCGGCCTTGGCGGACAGATGAATGAACTTGACTAGGATGATAAAACCAGAAATAGCCCTGTATACTTCATCCTTAAAGATGCTTGTATATGCTATTTTCAAATCCTTGAAAAGGTGAGTGTATCGATTTGGAAGTCTTGGGTTTTTGCCAAAATCTGCCATACTGGGAAAAGTTGATTTATTGTGGACTTTCCTGCCCTAGACTACACTGATAGAGGCGGATTGAAATGTTTACGGTGGGTCTTAGGCGTTCACATAATACGGCCGGCAGGATTTTATATGCGTTATTGAGCAAACTTATTCACTTGTATTTGGGAATCTTTCTTCTTTAAATTCGGACAAACGATGCTGATGTTCAATTCGTTGGGCATACTTTCGTCCTCCTAGATCTTAGAAGTGAGTTGATCGGCACCAGGGGCTTTGTAAGACTTAGGCTTAGAAATTGGTGTCCTGACCTCAAATTTTCAAATTGGTCTGTTTACGTCCTTCTTTCTGACGGTGGGATATTGTTTATCACCACCATTTAACAGCCTCCAGAAATAATCTCTCTAAATTCTCAAGACCGACTGTTGTTCTACTATGAAGTTTTCTTTTCCATTCTTGCAAATTTCTGGGCTTTATAGCTTTGGCATATTAGTTTTATGTTCTCTGGTAAGATTTCCGAAGTTCATTCTTCTGATAGCACCTCTTTAAGGACTTGATCGAGTGTGCGCATTATTTTTTTCTTGTAAGGATACTATGTTCTTTCCCTCTTTTCTGTTTGTTGAGCTCGTGAACTTCCTCGTATTTTTTTTTCTCCAGAGCCCCTTTTACGAATCCACTTTTTTTCATAACTTGCCTGCTATATAGTGGCAAAAAACTCTTAGTTGGGGACGGTTGAAATTTAGTACATCAGGTGGGGCCTCTCTGTTTGCTCTTTGGCAGTAATGTAACTATGTAGTCTTTTACGTTCAATGTTGGCAGCATCGGACTCTTCGAGCGGTTATGGGAAACTCGATCGGAAGGCCTGAAGGCCTCTTGCGAATGCAGCCGTTCGATGTTAAACTTCATTGCAATGGTTTGATGGCCTTGGGACGTTACTGTTATCTTGACTACAACAAGTTAATGGTCCGAATCGGTGTTAACTGCTCGGAACGTTCGGACATCCAAACCACTGGAGGAGTGCTTTGCGTCGATCCCAATATAGTTGACGATTTGTTAATCAAGAGTCCAACAAGTTTCTTCATGATTATCAAGGTGTGAAAACACACATTACGTGTTGCCGCAAAATTATTAAGACTTTATCTATAAGTAAGTATTACCGTATACCCGATACCCTCCTTTCCTAACTTGGCATTAAAATCTCCAAGGAAAATTTTCACTACATACTTAGTCCATTGCTAAAAAGTTTTGTGGAGGAGCTTATAGAAACAATCTTTTGTAAGGTCGTTCTTCTCTTTTTTCGGGGCGTTAATGAGGTATATGTTGGCGAATTTGACCTTTATTACAGTCGTTGTGCCTTATCTTATATTTTCCTATCATCCTATCGAACTTTTTTAGATGGCAGTTACAATTCCTTTGTAGCAGTCGAGCGTTAGTTGCATCGCTTCACGCGATCTGTTAAAGAATCGAACTTTCGAAGATCGTGCACTTTTGATTCTTTGCTAGGATCATCATTCATAAATCCGTCACTACCCGAGGCTACTAGTATTACCTGGTTCGTCAAATTTTTTTTTTATCCCTTCGGCGTAGGCAAGTATTATACTGGTCGAGCACACATTTGCTATTCTATCTAACGTGAATGAGGATTTTACGATCCAAGTTATAGGATAGTCCAAAGTTTTCTGATCAATCATCGTTTAGATCCCCGAAATGATTTAATGGCACAATTAATTATGCCGTCTCGAAATAATTCCTTTGTCTTATTTCAAACCACCCTGGAATAAACCTAAATGAGCCCTCTTGGAGGGAATTTTTAGAATAATCGTAAATCGGAGTGAAAATGGAGGATGAAACTAGAAGTTTTAGCTTCTTAAAGGTCAATTCTACCAATTTGCTTAATGTACTGTTTGGAGAAAACTTTGGGGATACGTGCACTTCTGGAAATTTTACAGGGATTTTGGCAATATTATCCACGATTCTTTCATGGCTCTTCTTATATCATGATTGTGTCTGTTGAGGCTTTTTTGTATCTGTTCCATTCTCCACTTCGTTTTCTCAGTTTTTAACTTTGAAGTAACATACCTACACTCTAAAAAGTCATTTACCATATGAAGACTAGACTACATTCTTTTCCTGGCTCAAATTTTGGTCGAAATCTGCAGAAATCTAATTTCTGGTATCAATACTTCAGATGGCATTGCGAGACAAGACGAGAACGAAAAAACATTCGGCGTTGAAGATCATCAGCGACAGTCTAAAGACATCTATAATCCAAAGATGGCGATGGCTCGAAACACTGGATTATGATTATGATTGGTCACAATGGCACTAAGATCATGAGCGATGTGAACTGGCGCTCGTAACTCCCGCCCGAAGGTAAGAAGTGCTACAGTTCGTCCGGTTGTTTGGCTTATCACGGTGTTCATGGCGAATCGTATAACCGATACATGATGAGACCAGGTATCATATTGTTTTTCTACCAGAATGGCCAACTGAGTCTTAAGGACTCATTCTCTTTTTCGATCATGTTGGGTTGAGGAAGGTACACCGGTGTTAGCATATGATCAATACCAAGATTTTTGATAAGAAACCGCATGATGAATAAAATGAATTGTGATTCATTATGGTTGATAACTTACCTCGGAACATTATTTTGCTGTTGCTTCAATGAGCGGGAATAACTCTACCCAGCGACTGGCTGTTTCCTCGACCACAAATATCCATTTGTAATTGGCACTGGCACATTGGCACCTTGAATGTTTCTTCTCGAATATCGTCGCTTGTCGGTGTTGGAACATTAATCTCAGTGTGGCGAATGACCAATGCTTCGCATTCCGTCGTAGTATAATTCCATTCTCCAGATGTCAAAAGTCGGCTGGCATATGCATCGACCTAATTAGCCAAGATTTCACTTATATGAGGCAGTGGATATTTATCTTTAATTGTTTTATCGTTAGGTTTGTGGTAGTCGACCACAAACCGCCACTTTTCTTTCCCTTTAGTATCGCTTTTCTAGGGAACTGTCTATATAGGAAAAGACCAAGGCGAAAGGCTGGATTAAATAATGCCCTGGTCGACCATTTCTGATATCTGCCTTTGTACTTCCTTTTTGTGAATAATAAAGTAAAAATAATAATAAACGGATAACGACAGGATTTTGAATTTTGAATATCAGCCTTAGTTTTTATTTTGTATTTTTTGCGGTTGGAGAACGTTAAGTTGAGGTCTTCTTTGAAAAAGATATCTTCGAATTGTTTGCACAATTTAAAAATTGCTTTCTCCTCTTCCGAATTTATTATAAATAATCAGTTTTTATTAAATCGCAGGTGTTCCAAATTTTTCCAAAATTTGAGGGTTGGTGATAGAGAGACAATGAATTTCTGTATATTCATCTGGACTCATAGATTGAACTTTAATATGTGGTGATGCGGATTTTAATATTCTGAATAAATTTTAATTACATAAAAATAAGGAAATACAATTAATTAATTATTTATTAACAATTTGTGTCATCTACGGCTAGCGTGCTCCATCATTGCGCTTCGTTAATATCCTTATCCTCCTTAATAGATAAAATAAAAACTTAACGAAAGGGGAGTACACTAATAATGTGATTAATGGTGCAAATGCAATGCATTTGCATCGTTTCTTTTTAAGTTAACAACTATATATAATAACGATTTTAATTTATTTCGAGCGGTAACACTTCCATTTGTTCCTCTTTGGCTACTCTTGATGCTACGTTCAAACTAAAATTACGAATTTCAGTGTAAACGACTTCTACATGCCTCAGTTGAAGCTTAGTTTTAAACTCTCTTACTTCTTCACTAGACTTCATTCTTTGTTTTTCCTGAATTTCCTTTAAAGTTCTGTTCAGCGTTTTCCCTTTTCTTGTTTTTTTTCTGTTTTTTTTTTTCTTTTTTCTTGTTCCAATGGATTGGTTTCGTCCACTACTTTTCCTTATTGGCTGCTTACTGCTGGTAAGTCTTTTGCTGTAACTGCAAAAGTTGAATGGACCTTTCCTTGATTTGTATTAGACATGTTACGTCTAATAATTCTTTCTAATGGTATTCTCCGCCTCCTTGCCGCCTTTGGTCGGGATGTTTTTTATTGTTGCCTAAATATGCTTAATATATTCCAGAAATGATACTTTTCGTATTTTCAGGACTTTTTGCTCGTCCTGTGCAATGAGATCCCCTAATTCCTTTTTAGCTTTTTAAAAGATTCTGCATTTTTCTTATGTTGATTTTAATTATTTTTTTAAGAATGCTCTGGTTTTTAATTTTTTTTTTTTCACTTTTCCGATGCTTAGTTTCGGTACCCTTTCACTGTTTGGCGGTGATTTACGCCTGAATTAACCAAAATTTCACATATTCACTGTTTATCCGTAAATAACGCCTATATATATATATACATAAATAAAGCTTCAATTAAATGATAAAAAAAATTAATCTACGCAAACGCAATGATGTGATTTTTTTTTATATTATAGATCTTACGACATACTTCCTCGTAGACAATATTCTTTAATTCCTTTTTCTCTAGGTTACATTCAATCTTTATACCGCTTACGCTTTCGTTCAATTATTTTTTGTGACATATTTTCAACGCGTTGTTTTGATTTTTGTTTGTTTTATCAATATTTGTTCTTCAGACATTTTCTCAATACACTTTTTCAACTTTATTTCTTCGTTCTTTTTTGTGTTGCCAATTGTCGCAAACTACGTTCTTCAGGTGTTAAGTCTAACTTTTTTCGACCCATGATCAAATATTTTTTTTTTTTTTTTGCTAATGGCACTATAAAAAAAAAAAAATCTGACTTGACAAAAGAAGCAAAGGCAAATAAATTATTTTAAACTTGAATATTTTCTCTAAAGTGTTTATTTTCGTTAAAAAATCAGGCGCGACAAAAAACTTTTTTTTATATACATAATAGAGAGATATATATATTTTTTCTGAGAACTTCAATTTCGAAACGTCTTTCGCAGTTTCGATTTAAATGTTTCGAAGGATCAAAAAATTTGATTACTACTGTACCATAAATTTCTTCTTACCGCAGGTACTGGAAGAAAATTAAATGAAGTTAAAAAAACAATTTGTGAGATTACTATTCAATTCCTAAATTTATTATGCATTAGAATGTTATCAATGCATAGATGCATTCATCCCTTAAATGTAAATGTACGCTCAAAAGAGAGTGCACTGTGCGTTGATATGCTTATCTATAAGGAGTACATAATGATTTATTTTATCTTATGATTCTTCCTTGTATTCGGCTAACCTCTAAGTGGACTGTATATTTGTGTAGCTGTAAATTGTATACAGATATGCAATACAACATATTCAAATTTTAAACAGTTCTGTTTTTTTTTTTTTTATTATTTGTTCTTTGAGATTTTTTTTTTATTTTAATTCCACTGCCAAAAAAAAACTTTATTTAAAAAAACATAATTGTTTATCTCATAATTGGATTTCTCATAAGATATCCATCAGAAAAATATTTCTTTCCTTCATTGTTGCAATAAACCAAATAAATCTTGCGCTTTTAATAAAGTGTTTACCAATTTGAAATCACAATAAGAAATTAATTCCGTTTATAAGTTACTAATTTAATTATTTAAATTAAGGAACAATATATATGTTGCGTATAAAATAAATTAAATCATACCAATAAACAATTTAAATAGCCGAACTAATAAGAAAATAACACACTTGAAAAATTTTTATATATTGCAACCAAAATTACTTTATTAATCAAAATATTACGTCATTGATAACAACCAAAATATAACATTTTTGCTCCAGGAAATTAAAAAAAAAAAAATTTATCAGGAATGCTATTGTGTTTACACATTGAATTTACAATTTTAGTACAGATCCGATTAGGCTACACTAGAGACAACAAATTTAAAAGAACACATATGGATATCTAAAATAAAATTGTATTTGTAAATAAATCCGCACCACTTGAACCAATAAAATAAATAATGGATATTAAAAATTATTGGAAAAGAAATTTTTTTATTCTTTATAGACGAAACATACATTTTGTAACAAAATAGACTAGAAAAAAAAATATAAATAAACATATTTGTGTATAGTCTAAATTTTAACAAATCTTTTAAAATAAAAGAACATAAACTGTATGTGCATATATGAAAAGAAGAAATGTGTTTTAACATTATAACATATATTTCCTTTTTTGCAAGCATGCGAAGTACACTTAATAAAAAAAAAACTTCAACTAAAAGGCATAAATAAATATCATATGTCGAAAAAAACGGAAAGCTATTTAAGTATTGTACTAAAAACAATAATTGTTTTTACTAAAAATTTTGTACAGCGGTATAATATTGCTTTAAACAAAATGAGAAATGATTGCTACCTTAATTGTTTTTTTTTATTTATATTCAATGTAGTAGTACTTTTATATTTTGTAGAAAAAAAGTTTATCCCATAAAAATTTTAGAATTAATTTTATAATGTTGTAAAAAACACTAAGAGCTGTAAAAATAAATAAAACTCTTTTAAATTGTTGACATATAATAAAAAATCAAAATAGATTTAAATGGATACGTTTGTTTTTTATTAATTTTGAAATTTTGTGCATCTCTTCTACCGTCGTTATTAAGGAGAGATGAAAGTATTTGTTAAATGACTTTATAATTTTTTTATTTAATAACGCAGTAATTACAGGGTGACCAGCTAGCAATGGCAGTTTTTCTAATTGTTATGTTCACCAGCTGTCAAAGTTACCAATACCGTCTAGCTGTCAAAATAATATTTTATAAGGTTTGCCATTTCATCATGCATCGTTTTACGCTTACTGAACGTGCGGAAATTATTAAAAAATATTATCGGAATTCCGACTCCATTGTAAATACGCAACGTGAATTTCGTCGTGGGGTCGGTCGTGAGCGTGAGTACGCTCCTAAATTGTAAGCCACCAGCCGGACAGAGATTGGTGCGAAATGAAGAAAACATAGCCGTCATAACGGACAGTATCGAAGAAGAAAGAGAAATGTCGATTCGGCGCCGATCAGCAGAATTAGGCATCGCCAGAGAGTCAACCCGGCTTATTTTGCGGTTGGGTTTTGGTCTACATCCGTATAGATTGCTGCTGCAAGAATTGAAACCGGACGACCATAGACAACGCCATGAATTCGCTAATTGGGGTCTGGAAAAGTTGGCCGGATTTTAGCCAGAAAATCACCTTTTCCGACGAGGCCCAGCGTCAATGCATCTAAAAAAAAAACTTACTGTTCGGTGCGGTTTATGGCATGGTGGCATAATCGGACCTTATTTCTTTCGAAATGAGGAAGGAGACACTGTTACTATCAATGGTCTTAGGAATAGAGCGATGTATCAACTAGATACATCGAGCGACGCAACGCTCGAAGTTAAGAAGGAGAAATTTGGCGATACCGCCGCGTACTTGCGATATGACACAACTCGATTATTTTTTCTAGGGCTACGTCATGTCCTTAGTCTACGCTAAGGACAACACCGTTGTTGTTTTATTTAAACCATATTCCTATCATTCTTACCTGGTCACCCAGACAGTCACAAAAACAAAGTTAAAATTATTTTTATATGAGTGCAATAGGCAAATTATCTTACAAGTTATCGAGATATTGTAACTAAGAAATACACACTTGCTATTCCCGAACACGTTCTCTCATCGTGATCGTGTGCCATTCAAATACGACAGCTACCAAGCTCTCACACTAATAGATTTTCTGTATAAGAAAAAAAAAAATCAATTGGAAAATGTAACTATATATTTTCCATTCGGTTGAAAAATCTGGCAGAACGTCACCAACTTTCTGGCAAACTCGTTTTATTATCATGCTTAGACCATGATCCCTTTCGATTGGTGTTGTACTAAGCCACCAGTTTGTTATTTTCAAAAAAGGATCAACTTCGTTGGGTTTGAGATGCATATAGCAAATATTCATTCGTTGTGTTAAGTGGACCTATTTCAATACATGTGGAACTCATATATCAAGCTTTTGTACTAGTCCAAGACGTGATTTGTAAGTGATTTTTAATTTTTGTGTGTGATGCATTTAACCTTTCTGCAATCTGTCTCACAGTCATATGACGATCTAATTCAATAATGATTTTGATTTGTTCATAAACAATTTCAGTCTACTAGGGCGTTGGTCATATTAAAGTGAGAAGTCTCCAAAACGGAATTTTTTTTAAACCAATTAACACGTGCGTTCTGTTAAACAGTCAAAAGCGTTTTTGTTTAAGATTAGTTGTTGCCATACTTAACTTATTCATTATTCACTTACTTTACCTATGTTTGTAATAATATTTTAATTTTGTACCATCATCTTGTGACACATTGTACATTCGATTTGTAAAAAAACCTCTTGTCTATTTGCATCACAACAACAATGCACAGTCAACTCACATCACTCTCAATGCTCTTGTACCAAGTAGAGTAAACCCTTTGCGTTGTTAGTGTAACTAACGTTGGTCACGACAACTTACGACGATTGACTATGCATTGTCGGTGTTGATGCGAAATGATGGTCCATAGTCTCTTTCACTTCGATTCATCTCACAGCCGGTGCAACATCTTGGTAACATTGTTTAATAAATAAGTTTGGTTTGATTCGCAGCGTTTTCTTGGTTGGATTTCTTTTCTTAGCAATTCGCATTTATTCTAGCTACTACTGAAATCGTCGATTCTGATGCGGTTCTGTTAAACAGTCAACACCATAAACTTTACACACCTCTTTGTGAGTAAAAATAAACGTTAAAACAAAATTGACACTGTACTAACAGCTATAAACAAAATGAAGCTATCAAATGTCAAAAGAAAAACAATCATAACATTGACAAAAGTGAGAATCAGCAAATCTACTTTTAAAAACTTAAATTACTTTCAACATATCTCCGCCACGTATGTATCTGCGTCGCTCATGCACTGCTTGAAAGTTTCCCAAGATTCGCCTTAAGCCATTTTACAGACCATTTTGCTGGTGCTTATGGATTTTTGAACTGAATTTTCCGCCGACATTTATTAAATATGTCAAAATGACCTGCATGAGTTTACTACAATTTATCCTATTCCACCAAGTTTCTCTTTCCGAAACCGTTTCCTCCATGGCAGTCTTCCAATCCCCAGTTGAATTCTTAAAAAATCTTAGAACTCTTAATATAATAATAATAACGTATTCACTGTTGACGACCCTGGCAAAAGATTAAAGGACAAAAACCTTTAGATCTGCACGTGGAATGTTTAAACACTTAACAGACCGCGTGCATCCGTACAACTATCGGAGATCTTCGGCTGCTACAAAGTAGAATTTACCGTCATCCAAGAAGTGCGATGTGATTGAGTCAAACGGATGCTATGAAAAATGTTGCAGACAACGGGGGCGACAAAGGCAGCAGTTGCAGAGTTTATTTATTATATTTGCCGTTAAACCTGGCTGACTCGTCATATTGCGATCGACGCATGGCACTCCTCCAGTATTTTAGATGTCACAGAGTTCCGAACAACTAACTGACCGAGACTTTAACCATTATCGTGTTATGGCCAAGATGCGGATGCGAGTATTCGTAGTAGCCAAAAGTCCTACGTTGCCACTGCGTATGATATTTTTATCTCAAGACACCCACTTAATAAAATATTAAAATAAATTTAATCTCAATAATTACACTTCATTATAAGTTATATCAAATCAATCCAACCATATCAAAAAATCAATGCAATGTACCATAATTTATCTTTAACTAATTTTAATTTTTAATATTCGTACCCATACCGTTAGCAGATACGAGTAATAGGTGCTTGTTTCTCGAAACAGCTTTTGTCGAGTTATCAGCCATCATCTCTTCGGTTGGTAAAAACTGTACTTTAATTGTACCATCACTTATTTTGTCAAAACCGTATGTTTCAACTAATTTAATTGAGCTCTGATTGTCACAGGCAATTATAATTGGTCGATTTTTTAAAGATGAATCAAACTGTTGTACAAATTGTTTGAATCATATATCCTCCTGTACAGCCGTGGACAGCATCATATATTCAGCTTTGGTGTTCAACGCTGCTAATGTTGATTGTCTAATACTGCCCGTGCACGAGGGCCGCTTTTTAATATCTGATTCCCAATCAGCATCCAATAAACCAGTGAACGTTTCATAACCTGCAAAGCGAATTTTAAAATTCATAGTGTCTTTTTAACACCTGAAGATGCGCTTCTCAGCAATCCAATGCGTTTTTCCATGATGTTGAATCTACTGATATCATATCCGCCCTCGTCTCTTGTACTAAGTGCAAGAGACTTCCCACGTCTCCTTGATATGACACCCCTTCCAGTATCTCGTCATTGACATTTGAATCGATAAACTTTTGCTTATTATCACTTGGCGTTGGTAAAGGTTTGCCATCAGACATCTATAACCTTCCCAATATTTCCATTGTGCACTGGTATTGTACCAACCAAATGCCTTTTGATTTTGTGACATATGTTACGTTCAGACCATCAGTGACTGTTAATAAATTATTCATTTTGAACGTACTGCTAAATACTAAATAAAATACTAAGTACTAAAATTGCTTTTAACTTGTTTCGAAATTCCTCATCAGGCCAAAATACATGTCTGGTAAGCATATCATCAGCTGAGAATCCTTACTGTAGTAAGCGCATGGATCTGGCTTCGACTTGGTTAAGCCAAATTATGTTAGGCCTGCTGATTATTTTCTTAGTTACTAGATCCATGCACCGATTTCCCCTTTTTGTTTCGCTATATCTAAAAAAACAACATTTTTCGCGATTTCGAATCCCACTTGTGTTGCTTAAGCTTTAGCTTTTGGAACATGAACAATGACATGTGACCAAAAAGTTCTGGGTTTTTGTCAATTAACAACGAACTGGACTGGTTTTTCCATATCCACACAGAAACAATCTAAATAATCTGTTGAAAATGATTAAAATCTTTCTCCGTTTTTTTTTTTTATTGTGTTTTCGTTTGGGATTTTCCCCATGATCCGGAAAAGTGATGTAAAACGATTTTCCCCCGTTTTTTCAGAAACCAAACTTTGCTTTTCGTTTTCATTTGAAAATCAAAATTGCTCTTCAAGATCTTATATCAAAATAAACGTCATATAGTATTGTGTGTTAAACTAAATTTCTGTTTTCGTGCAATCGGCTGTGTTTTTTGAAATTTATTATCCTTAAGTGTTCATAATGAATCAAATTGATTCGCAAGCAAATATATTTGAAAAATAAAAGAAGTTGTAAGCACAATTAATAAATACTTTACTATCCTCATTGAAGATAATAATATTAATAATAATTCCCAAAAAGTTTTTAGTGTTAGTTTGGAAATAAAATCAGAGTACACAAAAAAAAAGCTCCTGACTGCCCATTCGAAAATATCATTTCAGTTCTAGAAAATAAAATAAAGAAACTTCCTGTTTACTCAACACGATTTATAGACCTACGTGAATTGAGGGTTGCAGACATCTGAAATGTAAAAAAATGATTCCTAAAAAATTCAACATACGAATGACAACATAGAGATGTCGCACAAGCACTCACGGGTTTTCAAATGTCTCCGCATGAGTGTGTTGTACATCTGCTTCGTTACGGATTGCTTTTGTTTTGCAGGAATGGCGTTGCCTATTAGCTCTAAGTTTGTTTGTAACGGCGTACTTTTATATTTTTAAAAAGTGAATTTTAAGTAATATAGTTTCGCGTTTAATTTAATACCGCACACGTGTGTATACTGGAAATGTTTTCATCTATTTCAGTTCGTTTGAATTTGCATTAATGTATGTACGTCGAATGACAACAAAAGATATTCACCTCCCTACTTTCATACGGATAGAATCCATTTTAAATTGATTAAAATTGGCGATGTTGACAATTCTCGCAAAAGCCGGCTTTTGAAAGCAAGAAATCTAAAAAGTTTCTCATTCCATCTGGTTTAGTTCGTTTATTGTTGCAGCTGAAGTGATCAGTTTTAATTTTATTTTTATTTCACTGCTATAATAGTCCTTAGAATTGTGGAAACTATCGTAAGAACAATTCCAAACCTGGATATACTTAGGTTAATGAATAATCATTTACGACGTAAACTAATATACAGCAAAAGCTTAACTAACATTGTGAAAAAGTATAACAGAAATTTATTAGTTAATATGCGAAAATATTGTTCAAAAAAGAGAAAGTCGTGTCCAGGAACATGTACGTATCCGCAGATCCATACATGCCATATGTACATACATACATATATGCAAGAGATTCGTTGGAATAGTTGAATGAACGGTTGATCATTCCAACAGTTTAAGTGGGAATTCGGTAAGATTTTCTGGCATACACAAAATTTATCTTTAACACAGGTACAATATTTAACAGTTCAGCTATTTATTCCTAGTTATACGCAATCATGGGTCCGAAAATTAATAATACGTCTTCTTGTGCTGCTTGTGTATTGCGAACATCTTCTAAAAGCAGCCCAAAATTTTCCCATGCGTAGTGGTTGTGCTTCGTTAATAATAACATCCACTGATTTTCACAGTATGCGAAGAGATCTACTATTTCTCTCAGCGTTAGATAAAAATCACGATAAAATTCTGCCATATGGGAACAAACTTACATGTACAAAAGGAATTTTGTTCTCTTGATCTCCCGGGCCAGAAGTTTCTGAATAGCGTGTTGAAAAAGGAGGCTTGGGACATTTTGTTACTCTATCTAGAACGTTTCATCGTTGTAAATTTAGCTATTGGACCTAAATGGATAGCAATCAGTATTAAGAGTTAAAATAAGTAGAATTTACGCAAGTTCATAATAATGTCTATCCCATTCGTACAGCAGCCAATAACCCCCATCAGTGCTGGGTTATGCAGCAGTTATTCTATCCTAGGCGAAATTTCATCTTGGTTCATTATCGATAGTTTTGTGTGAATAAATGTCGCGCTATAATGATTCGAAAAGTTTTAATATGGTCTGTCTAAGACAATTTGTTACAGAAAACAGTGTAATTGCTGATTGCTGAGTCTAGGTGTTATCCATACGCTCCACATAATCGGTTTCATATTGCTTCCAAAAAGATTGCTAGTCATCTCCTCACTGGTACAACAGGCAGTTTCACTTTCTCCGTTACAAACAAACAAATTATGGTATTAAGTCAAGATCTGAATCCGACTATAGTAACTATCGATTTTTATACAATTTTTTTTTTTTTTTTTTTTAGAACTATGCCCTACCTTGAGTATCTCTCCCTCATGCATTTTTGTTTAATCTCGGATGTTATGCGTTTCTGCCAATTCTTTAATACTAAAAGAAAGTTGGACGGCTATCTTTCAACTCTTCTGCAGAACCAAAAACAAATCTTTTTCAAGACAAAATGCCATACCCGGTCCTAGTTTCTTTAGCTATGTATATGAGATACTCTTTAAAGATACATATGGGAACAGAACATCTTTGGTATCAGAAAACATAAACTCAAATTATACATAACAAAATTTAATTATTTTTCTTTCGGTTTGGATGGGCTTGCGATGATTATACTATCTAGAAGAATCTGTAAATCATATTGTATTCGACCTTCCTTTGCTGCTCTCTTTAATCTGTCTGTTTCAACAGAAACTTTTCCTCCCCATTGAAAAGAATGTTATAACATCTCTATTCATAAAAAGGGAAGAAGATAATAATTGCAGGTCCATTGCAAAACTCTCCTGCTTGCCCAAACTATTTTATCAACAATTGCTTTCGTACTGTAGACCAATTATCTGCACATATCAGCACGGTTTAATGAAAGGTAAATCACTACCACTACTTGTGCTTTGTTCCTTGTGCTTCAGAATAGTTAAAAAAGTCGACCTTATTTATTTAGATTTCAGCAAAGCACTCGACAAAATTTTATGAACTTACCATTTTGAAACTAAAAACACTTGGCTCTTATTCTCAACTAGTGGCATTGGTTAAGTCCTATTAAGAAGAGCGAAAGTACAGTCATTTTCAGATGGGTCAATATCAGACCCATTAAAGCAACATCTGTTGTTCTCAGGGTAGCTATCTTGAACTAATCATCTTTATGGTAACGATAAATAATATTAATATCTCTTTAAAGGACTCTAATGTCATTTCAGTATCCTCTGACTTCCAGTCAGTCAGTGTCCTCTGACTCCTGATGTTTTATGCCAATAAATGTCAAGCGATAACCTAGCGATATTCCCGCAAACGTCTTCCACCCCTCCAAGAAATCTGCGATGAGCTAATTACTTCGACTACCGAAGTAGGGGATCTAAGTATAATTTGTTGCAGCGAATTTAATTTTCACTCACACATTGACAGAATTATAAATAAAATTAGCTCTGCACTTGGTTTTATCAAATGAACTTTGTTAGTTTTCATGTCAAGTTCCGGAGTAGACCCCGCCCAGAAACAATAAAATTAAAAATTATGCTAATGTTTTACAACTACTAAAACTTATTCGAGTGGTTTGCATCTAAAGGCGGAATGTGAATATGAGAGTTCCCACTATTTATTTTGTCTTTAAATGTTGTTAAATCTCAATATTTCCAAACAAGTATTGGTAGTTTCCTCAACATACAAAAACAATGATTCAAAATCAGCTTATCATTTTTTTCATCTGATGTTCTTTTACGTTTTTAGGTTGAAGACGCAGCAAATTAATTGCTTCATCATGTCATCAATGACCAATGTCGATGGTCGCATGCAGCCACATGCAGTCGCATCAATGCACCTATGTTTTGCAGATCATTTAACCCAAGTCATGGTATAGATCGTAAGTGCTAGGCTTAAGCTATCTAACCGTAGAGATTGCAATAAAAGAAAAACAAAGCTTTCCACGTGCAGTGTGATGATTGCTAGTAACAAAAAAAGAAATAAAATAAAAAGAGGAAACAACATGAAATAGTGATAATGATGCAAAACAATATACTCAATATCTGGAATTTAATATCACCAATTTATTATTTCAGTAGGTAATAGTTAGGTTTAAGTTATTCTATATTAAAATCATGAAAAAAGTGGTAGTCATATAAGATATATGAACGTATAAAAATATTAAATATATACTTAAGATGTAACAAAGGAGATATGATAAATAATTTAATTTTTTTTTTTTTACGCAAAATGTAATACTTTATTCAATAATTAGTTATGTGTGATTTCAAATTGATAGGAGGCTGTATAAACAAATGCCGGGTTTAGGGTTTTATTCGTAGAATTATGAAGGGCATCGGATATTTTCCACTGACCTATTTATTAATATTCCTGATCAAATTAAGGGCAAACTAAAAAGAATAAAAAAACAAATTATTTATTATATTTTTAAAGGGATACATTACAAATAAATTTTGTAGTCCTTAAATCTTACGACGCACCAGGATACTATGCCCATGTGGCGGGACAAATGAAATTTGTTTTTGCAAATAGGTATATAAAATTACAAATTAATAATGTATATGAATTCAAAGACTAACGATCGAGCCAAGCAACATACCAAATGCGTTGATATAATGCAGGAAAAAAGGACGCTAACTCAAGTGGCGCAGCCAGAACTTTCATTCTTTCATTTCATTATTTATCAAAGCCTTGAGATAACAATCTCATTTATAGCTAATAAAACTAACAAATTTGATGTAATTAATATCTAAAACTTAAGGCTTAGGTATATGAAAAATCCAACAGAAAAAGTTTTAATTCTTACTTAGTTTTATTCTTCTTAACCTCTTAATTTAACATTACCAGTGGACACATGCGCAGAAAGAAAAAGAAAGAAAGACAAGCACATTGACTGCCAAGCCAATTTTGTTTTTATTTAAGAATAAAATTGATGATTACAAAATTTATTAATTTTACGATAAATTTTATTTCAGTACAAAAAACTTTTAACTTAAATCACAATCCAGGTGTTTATACATAGTAAAGAAAAAATTAGAAAATAAATTAATTTACATATTGTAAAATACAAAATATAAAATATTGTAAAAAAATAAAGCACGGAAGGCACATTTGTGGCTGTCAAAGGCAATCATTGCAGAACGTATATACCATTTTTGAATGTTTTCTGGCTTCTTCACGACCATGTTCTTGCTTTAGTTTTGCATAGCAAATGGTTCATTTTCTCCGCAACTTTTTGCCGTCCGGGTTGGTTCTTTGGGAAAGATGGTGTGTGTTTCCATGTGATGGCCTGGTATACCCAAGATATTTGCTACTAAACACTCTGAATGCGCGTATTTGAATCTTCTTTTTTGTTATATGCTTGTACACAACCCATGCGTTAACAACAGAAATTCCTAAAAGAAGTTCTACACCTAAATTCCTATACCACTTTACACCTTTCCAGAGAGTCGTCGCGTATGAGGCCATCTGATCAAACAGATCAATGCCAGCTTTAACTGCATTGTATGAAAGTACTGCAAGCGGTTTGGTGATAACCTTTTGAGATTTACTTCCTTTGAATTTTTCCTGAGTTTGGCTGGTGGTAGTGTCTGTTAACAACAATGGTTGGACCTTCTGGTTTTTACTCTTAGGTCTAGGCACTAATATTGGAGCATGTTTGGTCGACAACATCCTCACGTTACGGGTATCTTTCCATTTTAGGACTACGATTCCATTTGTGTCCTCTTTTGAGACTATTTCGCCTTGTTGAAGTTTTGCAAGAAAACTTCTTTAGGGATATTTTTTTTATTTGCTCGCAAAGTACCAACAACATGGGTTCTGTTTTTTAACAAGTATTGTCCTAATTCATAACTTGTATAAAAATTATCATCAAATAAGCACCTTCCTTTATTGATTAGGCCTTCAACCAATTCGACGAACACATTTTTTTGCTATTCCAACTTCTCTTTCACCTGACGCTGATTTTCCAGAATAGACTTTAATAGACCAAGTGTAGCCATCGACGGAACATAATTTAAAAAGTTTAATTCCGTATCGATGAGATTTATTTGGAATGTATTGCTTGAAAACCAGACAACCTCTCCAGGGAACGAATGTCTCATCGATGGCTATGTCTTCAGCGGGGTAAAACAATTCCTTGAACTTTTTTCTCAAACTGTCTATAAGAGGTTGAATTTTATTTAGGCGGTTTTCTCTATCACTTGTTTCGTTACTCGCAAAATGGAGCATTGCCAGTAGAATTTGAAAGCGATTTCGCGGCATAACAGATCGCGGTATATCCATTTTATATATGCCATGGGTTGACCAATACTCTGTAAGATTGCCAAGTCTTACAAGACCCATCCACATCATTAACCCTAAGAATTAAACTGAATCGTCGATGCCGCCGAACTGCACTGCTGCCAAAAGAAGAATCTCTTCCGCATTCATCATTCGCTCGCTCGTCGACTCTCCTCCTCAGTACAGCAAATTCCAAAGTCTCGTCGACCTCAATAGTTTGTACCCCGTCCACCACTTGATCGCAGCAGTCAATATCAACCATCCGCCGCCTACCCCAATAGCGATTAATGTCGCCCTCATTGTATCTTAAAACAACACTGAGCAAATCGCATCGGGTTTTATGCTGCTGAATGTAGACCAACTCGAATTCCATCGGCGACGTATGTAAACATACTCTCGGTGACTCAAACGATGATGCACGATGAGGGTAAACAAAACTGCGATCGCCTGGGTCGACAAACGAGCGAAAGACATCTCAGGTTACTGTAAAGAATTTTAAATCGAGAGCAGCTGGCAGTAATTAAATTATTATTAATTAAAAAATGTAATTAAAAAATGAATACAAATTAATACATAGCTTTTCTACATAGACATTGTCGTTTTCTTCGATCGCCTTCACTTTGTTGAACCATTTACAACGCCGTGTGATAACTGGTAGGTACTCGCGAACCCACCTCTTTCAAAACGCATTCGCCAGCTGTTGTACTGTTTGCATTCATTGTTGATAGGTATGTAGGTGAGTGGTCTGGAATTTACGACCATCTCTACCTCCATTAAAGCCCCACGCAGAAGCTCTTCATTCAGGTTCCGTGATTGTAAAACGCTATACAAGACATCTTTAATCGATCGCACTAAGCCTTCCCACACTCCTCCCATATTGGGCGACGCTGGGGGTATAAATCGCCATACCATCGACTGGATCCATAGGCTCTGGCGAATCTCATTGACCATAGTCTCCTGATTAGCATGGTGATACTTGCGATGATACTCAAGAACAACTAAGTAAGTCATATAATCGCCACGAGGTAATATAACTGGCCTCTTAATCGCAGTAAGCCATCGTTGTCTAGATATGGTGAGAGCTTGTATATTCGGCTTGATTTTCGAACAGGTACTCCTCTTGACAGCGAAGAAATTTCTTCGCTAAATGACTCCATTTGCGCTTGTCGCCAAAGTACTTTTTCAGCGAGTTGGATTTCATGTTGCGTTGAAAAAGTTCGATTTATTGAAACCTTAAAACATGTTTTATGTTCCCACAGCCTTGCAAATCGGATAACTCTTGCTATTATTTGTACTATTTCTCTCCAGCTAGAGAATCGTTCAGGTTCTATTAGAAGGAGTTTTTTCTTAAATGTTTCGTCCTCTGTATGATCTGCAACGTACTGAGTTCGTATCTCTTCACTTGTAGGTGTGCACCTTTCGAAAGGCTCTTTCGGCCAAATACTTGAGTCCAAGCTTAAGAATGCTGGTCCGTTTAACCATCGGTTGCTGTTTGAAAAGTCAGGTGTTCGCGGCCATTTCGTCGCCTCGTCTGCTACATTCTCCGTAGTGGGAATCCAATGCCAGTCAGAAGTATTTGATAGCTCCAGTATCTCGCTGACGCGAAATGCCACAAACTATCGGTATCGGCGATCTGAATCTGACCAAAATGTCATACTTGCCATCTTCGCCGAGTGAGAGGTAACAGGCATTTTTGGGAAACGTGCCCCATGCACAACAGCCTGCAGCTCCAGCCGTTGCACTGACATCATCTTCAGGGGCGCTACTCTCGTTTTGCAACCTAACAAAACACAATTGACAAGATTCTAGACAAGCTAACTGCCGCGTATACTTCCTCACTTGCGTCAACAAATGTGTGCATCTCCATGGCATGAAACGTGTTGAAACAGGGGTTTACATAGCATCTCGGAATCTTCATTGAAGCAACTTGAGGTAAACGTTTCAGCCAACGCAACCATTTGGAATATTCCTCGTCGTGAATCTGTTTTTCCCAGGCACATATGATCTAAGCGGACATAACGAAGAATGCAAGAATTCTTAAAGGATCAAAATTCGTCATCACTAGGGTGAGCACTTCTCTTTTTGTTGGCCTTCGGTTCCCAAGAAGTATATCCTCATTTCGATATCTTTTAGATTCTTTGAATACGAAGCAATCATCTGAAGTGGACCACCACATACCCAGTACCTTTTCCGTAGCTAGTTCTGGTTTGACATCCAGATTAACGGATTCAGTTGATGGAGCATTTAAAGCATTCAAAACGGCCCTGGAATTTGACAACTAATTACGCATCAGAAAGCCGCCTTTTGAGTCTATGAAGTGAACATCGTTCGCTAACTCTATACTCGTAGCTTCCTCTTCTGTGTCCACACTATCAAGCATATCATCAACGTAGTGGTTTTCCATTATACACTGAACTGCTCTTGGAAACTCATCAATAAAATCGCTGGCGTTAAGGTTGTTCACGTACTGAGCACAGCTTGGCGAACATGATCCTCTTTACGAATCCTAACTTGGTGGTACATTTCTGCGATGTTACCGCCAATCGCAACACGATTGTTGACACGAGAGAGTTAAGTTGATCTGGTCCCTTTAGAAACATGTCGTTCAGTGACAAACCATTTACTCTAACAAAATATACCGGCAGGTACCAGCATCCTTCGATGTTTATTTCACTGGGCAGCAGCTTTCTTACGTATCCTTTGGCTTCGTAGTCGTCGAATTTGGACTGCATCTGGTGAACTAGAACTGGATCCCTTTGAATCTTGGAGTACAAGCATTTTGCTCTTCTAATAACCATCGGAAGACTGTTTGGGAGCGAAATGTTTTTGGTCTTCCATAGAAGCTCTGTTTGAAAATGATTCCCGGTCCTGATTGTTACCTTTTGCATCTGTTCACAAGCGCGTTGATCATCAATTGACATCATTGAAGTCTAATCCCGTATTATCGAGGCCCATATAGTTCTTGACGACCTCAGTTAGTTCAGCATTCGCGGTTGTCTCGCAATTGCAGATATGGAAAACGTAATTATTGATTGTGAAAACACCTGCAGAGTGTTCAGTTGGCTGTCCTTTTATAGACCATCCTAGACGAGTTTTTTCAGCTACTGGTACAGATTCTTTCCCTTCTCTTGATTTTAGGCAAAGGCCGAGACGGCAGTTGTTTAGACCGATTAGCAATTTTTTGGCGGCTTTGATGTATGGCTTTAGAGGAAGTCCTTTTAAGTGCTTATGTAAAGTTTGTAGCTTATTAACATCTAAAGTCTGCAGCGGGAGTTCTAGTCTTTTAACAGTGTGAACATCTTTCAAAGGAAATTTTCTTTTGGAACCTATCCCGGATATATCCAAACTAATTACCACTGAGTCATCCTCGTTACAATGTGAGTTCGAAGTCCATCAAAGACACATTGGTTGTGGATCGCCTTTAGGATTAAGTTCTGAGGATGTGTTTGGTCATGAAGCTGGTCCATGAACTCGACCAGGGTGATGGAGGAAGTGACACCTCCAGGCTCACCCTGAGGACCCTTTCCCAGGGAGCAGGAACCTTTCCTGGGGTGGTAGGAGCCGGAGCCTCTGCATTCAGTTGCAGAGGCCTTAATCGCTCCTGATGCCACTTCTCCCTTCTTCTCCTTCTGCATAGCAGATGGAGGAAGTTCAGAATTCCGCAGGGGCTGCGGATGCACAGCCTCTGAGGTGTGTTTGTAGGCGTCCAGGCAACCTTTTAGCTGCTCGTTTTCCCCGACGAGCAGCCAAATTATACCTTCGTAGGCCTTACAAGCACTATTTACCCTGAACAGGGTCAACTTCCCCCTTTCAAAGATGACCCCCGAAAGATCCCTGGCTGCTGTGATTAAGGTACAAAATATTAGTACCCTTCGCATCCAGTAGATTTTTCTTTTAACGTCGAACCTATGTTTGAAAACACATTTTTTATTACGGGATTTACCGGTTTCGGCTTCTTTATAACCCTCGGTGGTTCTACCTCCATGATTCTCTTCTTTGGGGCTGGAGCGAAATCCATCTTCATTTTTTAGGCTGCCCCTGTGGATTAACAATGAGTTTTTTGAAGTCTTCTTGAACACCGTACTTAAACAGCACAGTCGGGCAATGTACCTCAAATCTGAACCATTTTAGCTTAAGTCCGTTGTTTGCATGAATTAATTACTTTGATCTTTGATCTCTGATCTGGGGGGAAGTCAAATCAATAAACAGCCAGGTGTATTCTAACGAACTGAATTTTATTTAATTTATTTAAATTTCACTTAAATAGTAAAATTTTGCTTATTCTACAAATATACACATAAAGTACAATTTACTTATTCTGCAATTATAAGCAAGAATTGAATACAGGTGCAAACCGGCGTACGCAATTGTTTATGGCCTCGTATGTCATAAATTGTTGTAATTTAACACAACACCAGTTAAATTTTGATTTGTTTACATCCTAAGTTTTTTCATATTTTTTTGCTCAGCAGATCTGAATCATACACGCTGCGGTATTTCTGTTGGTGTACTGTACATGGTCGCTGATTTTTCCTAGCCATTTCAATTACAAGTTTGTGTACATTAGGGGTGTAAATTTGTCTATGTTTTCTATGCCGCTGTATGGTTGAAGTCGGCTTCTAAATAGGTATGACCGCTCTTTATATATTTGATGGTAATGGTCTTCAAATTGGGATTCAACTTACTGTATTTGGCATATTAAAGAGCAGAAACAACATTTTGGTTCCTTTTTTGGCCGCAGCAAGTGTCTGCAGACAATTAAATGCTGCGTCCAGCGTCTCAATGTACCGCAAAAGACAGCTGCCTATTTCAGCACTACCCTTTTTCCATATGTTTCATCCCACAAGTAGCAGGTTCCTTTTTTTAGTGAATCATTAATAGTAAAGTTAAAAAGGGAAAGTTTTCTTTTGTAGTAAATATGGTAAGTGCATCTCCTGCAAAGGGCATTTGCAGTATCGCCGTAGGTCAAACTGTCACATACTATTTTTGGATTATTTACAACACTTTTTACATATGCTTCTTTCATTTCCCTTATTTAGACCTTCCTTTCTATGTGCTGTAAATAATTTTTGTTTACATGAGAACTCAAGGCAGTGGACATGTCACTTCTGTGATCTGTTGTAAAACACTCCCCACGACATATGTATGTAGTTCCTTTTAGATTATTGCATTTAATCATATTTTTACTGAAGATAGGACAAAGCACTTGTGTGCTCTAGGTGAGTACATTAATCACAAATCCAAAAATACAATACAAAAATGTCAAAACGGACATAGCACCAATGTGCTATAAGTTGTCCATCTAATGTCAATAAATGTTTGACAATCACTGGGACAGTGACTTTCTTTGTTGATGTTATGCCGCTGCTGCTGTTGTTTCAAACTTTTGCAGTGTGTTTTAGACGGAAAATGTTAAAAGATGTTGCCGTATGTTATATATGCACGCAAATTTTTTGGAATGTGTAATAAAGATTTTGATTTCAAGTTTCAGGTATTTCAGTTAGTAAAATTTCATTTTTACGAAATTCATTTTCCATTGCTTAGGATTTTTTGGTCAGATTGATACTGATTGTGGAACACCTTAAATCACTTTTAAAACTTTTGGTAAAACTATTAACATTGAAACAAAAACTTTATAAATATAAATCAATAATGTAATTTTATATACTAAGTTTGTCGGAGCTCACAAGACACTCGTGTTACTTGTAGTTTGACAGACCACAAATCATATATAGATTTTAAGAAGGATTCTTTTTAAAACTTTAATTGAACTATCCAAAAAGAAAACGTATAACAATTTCTAATGTATTCCGTACAAGTGTGCCCAAAAACCAGGTCACGCGGACATCGTCATGTCCTATTCCTTAAGCTAATCCTCCGCCTCAAAAAATTGGAACCACATACGACTCAAGCCAGCTATTATTTCGAGCTGCCTGGCCACTTTATCTTTTTCTGATGAATATTCTTCCATTTTGCTTATCTAGGCGGAGCACAAATTCGTAATAAAAAAAAAAAAAATGTTTGTGTATAAATTCAGTACAAAATATTTTTTGAACAATATCTTTTAGGACCGTTGTTAAGAGGTTACACAGAAATGTTACACTTCTTTGGTCAATTTGATAATATCTGACATCATTCCGCTGTTAATCAGTATTCTCTATTGCTATTTCTGAAATACTCACTAACAGGCACACATGTGTGTTTTTGTCTTTCTCTGTTTCGGATAGTAAAACGAAAACACTCACTTTTTATGGAGAAAGATCAAATTATGAATTAAAAAAGCAAATGCTATTTCTTATATTAAATTGCAATATTGTAGCCACACATACTATGTTAAGTATGGGGCTTTTTTCATAGCATAACATGATATAACAGACATCTCCTCATACCTCACGGCTTCATACAATCCACAGCTGTTGTCCTTGTATTTGGTCCCTTTTGCTGTCTTTCATACATCGTATCTATCTTAACCTTACACCACAGATAATAAATCTATACAGATGTCTCTTTCCTATGGGAATTTATGTCCTATTAAAATAAGATCGAGCTAAGAAAAGAGCTTTTTAAAAGAAAAATCATTTTATTTCTTTTCTCCTTTTGATCTTTCCACTTGTCACTCACACATGCAAAGTCGTTTACCTCCTATCAATCTCTACAATCAATCAAAATCTCTACAAAAACAATACGTGAAGAAAGAAATAAATAAAAAAAAAAAAAATTCGCCGACCTCAACTTATCATCATCATCAGCATCAACGGTACGTAGTTAAAATTGAAAAATAAAAAACAACAATAAAAAACAGTGAACATAAAAACACAATACTTTGCATTTTGTAGTTTTTATGTTTTTGTTACTAAGCAAACTATTGATAAATTGTTGGTAATCCGAGAGTTTTGACCCCTTTCTTAACCCTAGACCGGGCGCAACTAGTATGAAAACCACATCCGGGCGGGTAGTGGACTTTGTCAACCACCATCTTTTTATTCAATTTTAATGTACATCATGAAAGAAAAAACCTTTTATTCAAACCATTTATTGTTTACAAAAGTATTAAGATAATAATAATACCATACTCGCTTACACGTTTTCACAAGAAACACATTTTATTACATTCTTAATTTTTTTTTATAGACAAAATTATTGCAAAAACCACACTTCATTGTCGTTAATTGATTACCCTTGCGACCACAGAGAACACAGCGCCCTTTCCTCACACACTGTTTTTTTTTTTTTTTTTTTTTTTTGCACTGGTTCACACTAATTTTTATCCTGGAATGGTTTTAAATATAGTAAGCGAATATTCTTTGGCAATATGGTTATTTTAGAGCGCTCAGAAAACCATCCTTTCATTAGGGCATATGATAATTTTTTGATAAAACATCTCAGTACTCTTTGTAAAGTACCTGGAGTAGTAATTTTATCATCTAAAAGACTCAAAACGAGCTCATACGACGTGTACTAATTATTAACCTTCAGATTTCTGTTTTTTTCTTTCAGATGTTCCATCAAGCGATGTACTATATCATAGGGTTTATTTGAAAGTTCGTAGGGCCCTACAGGTTGTTTTCCACAATAAAGTTCTAATGTTGACATGTAGAATGTTTAAGCATCATTGACTGCAAAGAATTTAAGTCCGTATTTTGCTGGCTTACTTGGTATGTACTGTATAAAAGAACAACGGCCGCGGAAAGGAACTAATTTTTCATCAATTGTAACAAACTTACTGGGAGAGTAACAGTTTTTACAATTTCTAATAAATGAGTCTAGAAAAGGATGAGCAACCAACTTATCTGTTTTTTGCCTTTCAACTCGAGTACTCTTATCGTCAAAACGCATACATCTCAATAGAAACAAAATCCTTTTCGAGGACATGCAAATTCTTGCTCCAATTAGCCCGTCACCTTTTTTATTCCAAAATTTATTCACATCGATATGATGTCCTCCTTTTACTCCCAATAAAAATAACAAACCTATAACTGCCATACTTCGGGACTTGTCAATTTATCGCGTTTATGGCTATACTCCACTTCTTCACGTTTACGAGAAATATATAAATTGGTACAGTAAACTATTTGATCAATCATTTCAAGGCTTATAATCTGAAGAAAGCAATCAATTTCACTTGACGCATTCTTAGCATCACTTTTTGGCCCAGGAAATATTTTCACAATATTTTTTTTAACTTGTCCGGGAAAATCTGGACCATATCATCTCATCTTTTCAAAACAAAAAAAATAAATCTATATTTGCATCATCTTTTTCGATCTCGTGATATGATTCACCTTCTTGCTCACTATCACTATCGGGTTCTTCATCTGAATAATTAATCGCTTCCTCGTCATCATCAGAAAAATTAAAATCAATATTGTCTTCGTATGCGATATTTTTTGTTTCCTCATCTGATAATTCATGAAGAAACTTAAAAATATCTTCATCATTGGCAAACCGATCCCTAAAATAACATTTAATTATTCCAAATAAAAATTTTAAGCTCAAATTGCTTCAAAACAACAACAAAAAATGAAAAATAATGTTACATGTCCAGGCGCATGGTTGACTTTGTCAACTATCTTGTTTTTAACTATTTTTATTTATATATCTGATTGATTTTTCTGTTGCAAAAATACTACTGGCTGAACAAATAGGACTTGAAGATAAGGTATTGAAGGCGGTAGCCGGACAAGATTTAACCTGTACAAACAACGGCGTCACAATGCCTTAGTGGTTGACTAAGTCAACTAGCGCACCCGGTCTAGGGCTAACTAAATCTAGTAGATCTCGTTTTTTTATATTAAAATAGTCAGTTGGCTGCTGTATGTTACTTTGGTGTTAAAGACGGATTGGTCCAATCAATGACCTGTGGTTCACAGAACGTCCCTTGTGTTTGACATGGACACCTGCCATAGTGACACAGTCTTTGACATATGCCCAAGCGCCCGCAATAGACATGCCTTTTTTGAATCCTAATTAAAAAGGAGACATTGGTACGGTCATATTCTCCAGCAGTATTTCCAACATAACCCTTTCCAGTACTTTTCCAAGTACCGGAAGCAGGCTGATAGCCCGATAGGATCCAGGATTAGACCTAATCCTGTCGGGAGACTTCAATAGAACGACCACCTTTCCCTTTTTCCAACCCATCGGAAAGTGATTCGTTTCAATGAATCTGCTGAAAGTGCAGCCTAGATAGTCTGGAACGACTTTCCAAATGACTTTCACCATTTCGCCAGTCATTCATATGTGGTATTACAAACGCATATGTTTCCAACCTCGGGTAATTAACCATACTGTTAGCTCTACATATTTTGTAGGGTCTCCCGCAAGGATCGTCTCTATTAGAATCCGCAAATCTTCTCCAGTCATCTTCATTAGCATGAAGAATCATTCTCTTGTACAGAACCCAACTGCGTTAAGTTTTCAGCGTTGGTATCCCGAGGCCTTTTGGATTTCTTGCTTAGTTTTCGAACTTCCCGGCGCTTCGAATTCAGACTGCGCGTCCACCACTTCACTCTTTTGAGATTGACCTCTCAAAGCGATCGTGGTTGACACGCTACACACACTCGTTGGTGTACTCGATTCGCTGATCGATGCTCAGCTTCCATACAGGGGCATCGAGGATACCTCTGTAAGCACATGGGAACCATACACATTCCAATCAGCATTCCGAGTGCACCAGTGACAATCACTGGGACAGTGACTTTCTTTGTTAATGTTATGCCGCTGCTGCTGTTGTTTCAAACTTTTGCAGTGTGTTTTAGACGGAAAATGTTAAAAGATGTTGCCGTATGTTATATATGCACGCAAATTTTTTGGAATGTGTAATAAAGATTTTGATTTCAAGTTTCAGGTATTTCAGTTAGTAAAATTTCATTTTTACGAAATTCATTTTCCATTGCTTAGGATTTTTTGGTCAGATTGATACTGATTGTGGAACACCTTAAATCACTTTTAAAACTTTTGGTAAAACTATTAACATTGAAACAAAAACTTTATAAATATAAATCAATAATGTAATTTTATATACTAAGTTTGTCGGAGCTCACAAGACACTCGTGTTACTTGTAGTTTGACAGACCACAAATCATATATAGATTTTAAGAAGGATTCTTTTTAAAACTTTAATTGAACTATCCAAAAAGAAAACGTATAACAATTTCTAATGTATTCCGTACAAGTGTGCCCAAAAACCAGGTCACGCGGACATCGTCATGTCCTATTCCTTAAGCTAATCCTCCGCCTCAAAAAATTGGAACCACATACGACTCAAGCCAGCTATTATTTCGAGCTGCCTGGCCACTTTATCTTTTTCTGATGAATATTCTTCCATTTTGCTTATCTAGGCGGAGCACAAATTCGTAATAAAAAAAAAAAAAATGTTTGTGTATAAATTCAGTACAAAATATTTTTTGAACAATATCTTTTAGGACCGTTGTTAAGAGGTTACACAGAAATGTTACACTTCTTTGGTCAATTTGATAATATCTGACATCATTCCGCTGTTAATCAGTATTCTCTATTGCTATTTCTGAAATACTCACTAACAGGCACACATGTGTGTTTTTGTCTTTCTCTGTTTCGGATAGTAAAACGAAAACACTCACTTTTTATGGAGAAAGATCAAATTATGAATTAAAAAAGCAAATGCTATTTCTTATATTAAATTGCAATATTGTAGCCACACATACTATGTTAAGTATGGGGCTTTTTTCATAGCATAACATGATATAACAGACATCTCCTCATTCCTCACGGCTTCATACAATCCACAGCTGTTGTCCTTGTATTTGGTCCCTTTTGCTGTCTTTCATACATCGTATCTATCTTAACCTTACACCACAGATGATAAATCTATACAGATGTCTCTTTCTTAAGGGAATTTATGTCCTATTAAAATAAGATCGAGCTAAGAAAAGAGCTTTTTAAAAAGCTGCAAGTTCTACAAAGAGCAGAAAAATCATTTTATTTCTTTTCTCCTTTTGATCTTTCCACTTGTCACTCACACATGCAAAGTCGTTTACCTCCTATCAATCTCTACAATCAATCAAAATCTCTACAAAAACAATACGTGAAGAAAGAAATAAATAAAAAAAAAAAATTCGCCGACCTCAACTTATCATCATCATCAGCATCAACGGTACGTAGTCAAAATTGAAAAATAAAAAACAACAATAAAAAAACGGTGAACATAAAAATACAATACTTTGCATTTCGTAGTTTTTATGTTTTTGTTACTAAGCAAACTATTGATAAATTGTTGGTAATCCGAGAGTTTTGACCCCTTTCTTAACCCTAGACCGGGCGCAACTAGTATGAAAACCACATCCGGGCGCGTAGTGGACTTTGTCAACCACCATCTTTTTATTCAATTTTAATGTACATCATGAAAGAAAAACCCTTTTATTCAAACTATTTATTGTTTACAAAAGTATTAAGATAATGATAATATCATACTCGCTTACACGTTTTCACAAGAAACACATTTTATTACATTCTTAAATTTTTTTTTATAGACAAAATTATTGCAAAAACCACACTTCATTGTCGTTAATTGATTACCCTTGCGACCACAGAGAACACAGCGCCCTTTCCTCACACACTGTTTTTTTTTTTTTTTTTTTTTTTTTGCACAGGTTCACACTAATTTTTATCCTGGAATGGTTTTAAATATAGTAAGCGAATATTCTTTGGCAATATGGTTATTTTAGAGCGCTCAGAAAACCATCCTTTCATTAGGGCATATGATAATTTTTTGATAAAACATCTCAGTACTCTTTGTAAAGTACCTGGAGTAGTAATTTTATCATCTAAAAGACTCAAAACGAGCTCATACGACGTGTACTAATTATTAACCTTCAGATTTCTGTTTTTTTCTTTCAGATGTTCCATCAAGCGGTGTACTATATCATAGGGTTTATTTGAAAGTTCGTAGGGCCCTACAGGTTTTTTCCACAATAAAGTTCTAATGTTGACATGTAGAATGTTTTAGCATCATTTACTGCAAAGAATTTTAGTCCGTATTTTGCTGGCTTACTTGGTATGTACTGTATAAAAGAACAACGGCCGCGGAAAGGAACTAATTTTTCATCAATTGTAACAAACTTACTGGGAGAGTAACAGTTTTTACAGTTTCTAATAAATGAGTCTAGAAAAGGATGAGCAACCAACTTATCTGTTTTTTGCCTTTCAACTCGAGTACTCTTATCGTACTTATCCTTTTCGAGGACGTGCAAATTCTTGCTCCAATTAGCCCGTCACCTTTGTTATTCCAAAATTTATTCACATCGATATGATGTCCTCCTTTTACTCCCAATAAAAATAACAAACCTATAACTACCATACTTCGGGACTTGTCAATTTATTGCGTTTATGGCTATACTCCACTTCTTCACGTTTACGAGAAATATATAAATTACGAGAAATATTAAATACAGTAAACTATTTGATCAATCATTTCAAGGTTTATAATCTGAAGAAAGCAATCAATTTCACTTGACGCATTCTTAGCATCACTTTCTGGCCCAGGAAATATTTTCACAAAAAATTTTTTTTAGCTTGTCCGGGAAAATCTGTCGTGGACCATATCATCTCATCTTTTCAAAACAAAAAAAAAAAATCTATGTTTGCATCATCTTTTTCGATCTCGTGATATGATTCACCTTCTTGCTCACTATCACTATCGGGTTCTTCATCTGAATAATTAATCGCTTCCTCGTCATCATCAGAAAAATTAAAATCAATATTGTCTTCGTATGCGATATTTTTTGTTTCCTCATCTGATAATTCATGAAGAAACTTAAAAATATCTTCATCATTGGCAAACCGATCCCTAAAATAACATTTAATTATTCCAAATAAAAATTTTAAGCTCAAATTGCTCCAAAACAACAACAAAAAATGAAAAATAATGTTACTTACATGTCCAGGCGCATGGTTGACTTTGTCAACTATCTTGTTTTTATCTGATTGATTTTTCTGTTGCAAAAATACTACTGGCTGAACAAATAGGACTTGAAGATAAGGTATTGAAGGCGGTAGCCGGGCAAGATTTAACCTGTACAAACAACGGCGTCACAATGCCTTAGCGGTTGACTAAGTCAACTAGCGCACCCGGTCTAGGGCTAACTAAATCTAGTAGATCTCGTTTTTTTATATTAAAATAGTCAGTTGGCTGCTGTATGTTACTTTGGTGTTAAAGACGGATTGGTCCAATCAATGACCTGTGGTTCACAGAACGTCCCTTGTGTTTGACATGGACACCTGCCATAGTGACACAGTCTTTGACATATGCCCAAGCGCCCGCAATAGACATGCCTTTTTTGAATCCCAATTGGAAAGGAGACATTGGTACGGTCATATTCTCCAGCAGTATTTCCAACATAACCCTTTCCAGTACTTTTCCAAGTACCGGAAGCAGGCTGATAGCCCGATAGGATCCAGGATTAGACCTAATCCTGTCGGGAGACTTCAATAGAACGACCACCTTTGCCTTTTTCCAACCCATCGGAAAGTGATTCGTTTCAATGAATCTGCTGAAAGTGCAGCCTAGATAGTCTGGAACGACTTTCCAAATGACTTTCACCATTTCGCCAGTCATTCATATGTGGTATTACAAACGCATATGTTTCCAACCTCGGGTAATTAACCATACTGTTAGCTCTACATATTTTGTAGGGTCTCCCGCAAGGATCGTCTCTATTAGAATCCGCAAATCTTCTCCAGTCATCTTCATTAGCATGAAGAATCATTCTCTTGTACAGAACCCAACTGCGTTAAGTTTTCAGCGTTGGTATCCCGAGGCCTTTTGGATTTCTTGCTTAGTTTTCGAACTTTCCGGCGCTTCGAATTCAGACTGCGCGTCCACCACTTCACTCTTTTGAGATTGACCTCTCTCAAAGCGATCGTGGTTGACACGCTACACACACTCGTTGGTGTACTCGATTCGCTGATCGATGCTCAGGCTTCCATACACTTGAAGGGGCATCGAGGATACCTCTGCAAGCACATGGGAACCATACACATTCCAATCAGCATTCCGAGTGCACCAGTGACAATCACTGGGAAGGTGAATTTCTTTGTTAATGTTATGCCGCTGCTACTGTTTTTTCAAACTTTTGCAGTGTGTTTTAGACGGAAAATGTTAAAAGATGTTGCCGTATGTTATATATGCACGCAAATTTTTTGGAATGTGTAATAAAGATTTTGATTTCAAGTTTCAGGTATTTCAGTTAGTAAAATTTCACTTTTACGCAACTCATTTTCAAGTTTATTAAGTCCATTGCTTAGGATTTTTTGTTCAGATTGATACTGATTGTGGAACACCTCAAATCACTTTTAAAACTTTTGGTAAAACTATCAACATTGAAACAAAAACTTTATAAATATAAATCAATAATGTAATTTTATATACTAAGTTTGTCGGAGCTCACAAGACACTCGTGTTACTTGTAGTTTAACAGACCACAAATCATATATAGATTTTAAGAAGGATTCTTTTAAAAACTTTACTTGAACTATCCAAAAAGAAAACGTATAACAATTTCTAATGTATTCCGTACAAGTGTGCCCAAAAACCAGGTCACGCGGACATCGTCATGTCCTATTCCTTAAGCTAATCCTCCGCTTCAAAAAATTGGAACTACATACGGCTCAAGCCAGCTATTATTTCGAGCTGCCTGGCCACTTTATCTTTTTCTGATGAATATTCTTCCATTTTGCTTATCTAGGCGGAGCACAAATTCGTAATAAAAAAAAAAAAAAAAAATGTTTGTGTATAAATTCAGTACAAAATATTTTTTGAACAATATCTTTTAGGACCGTTGTTAAGAGGTTACACAGAAATGTTACACTTCTTTGGTCAATTTGATAATATCTGACATCATTCCGCTGTTAATCAGTATTCTCTAAATACTCACTAACGGGCACACATGTGTGTTTTTGTCTTTCTCTGTTTCGGATAGTAAAACGAAAACACTCACCTTTTATGTTGAAAGATCAAATTATGAACTAAAAATGCAAATGCTATTTCTTATATTAAATTGTAATATTGTAGCCACAAATACTATGTTAAGTATGGGGCTTTTTTCATAGCATAACATGACATAACAGACATCTCCTCATTCCTCACGGCTTCATACAATCCACAGCTGTTGTCCTTGTATTTGGTCCCTTTTGCTGTCTTTCATACATCGTATCTATCTTAACCTTACACCACAGATGATAAATCTATACAGATGTCTCTTTCTTAAGGGAATTTATGTCCTATTAAAATAAGATCGAGCTAAGAAAAGAGCTTTTTAAAAAGCTGCAAGTTCTACAAAGAGCAGAAAAATCATTTTATTTCTTTTCTCCTTTTGATCTTTCCACTTGTCACTCACACATGCAAAGTCGTTTACCTCCTATCAATCTCTACAATCAATCAAAATCTCTACAAAAACAATACATGAAGAAATAAATAAATAAAAAAAAAAAACAATTCGCCAACCTCAACTTGAATGGACTGCGATTTGTAGAGGCAACATAGGTACATTGACTGTTCGAGAAGCATATATCTTTAAACTATTAATTATTGTAACAATAAATAAAAATAATATGTAGTAAAGATGGATGTAAATGATTAGTAATGCACTGCATTTCCAAGCATATTAAAATCACGAAAAATCCCTTTATAAAAACGGTTAATAACCGCACATTGTATTGTATACCTTTTGGGGATAACAATTAAATGGCAAGTCACCCGAAGTAGATGTGTTTTCTTATTTTCTTAACCCTAGTCCCAGTACTTAAGTTAATTTTCGGTTAATTGGAACAGTTGGTAAACCCGCTTATTCATTCCCAAACAATTTTACCATTTCATTGACGTTGTCCAGTGAAACCGGCTTGCTTGGGTTTATGTACGTGTGCTTGTTATATGCGATGTAGGGAGGAGTACGATAACTTTGGCGCCAAAAATTGATAACGGTTTTTTATAAAAGGGTCGAAAAGTAGCATTTTTAACTACGGGGGGGGGGGGGGTGGGGTTCTATCTCGCTCCGTTTAGGATGTAGGGGCAATTTTATTAAAAAATGACTTAAAATGGAAAAACAACGGCAACACTTACAATAAAGTACTGTACCCGTTTCGAAAGTCAGAAATCTATTCTTCAACCCTAAGTTCCAGCAATATTATTTGTATAGTTTTTAAAAAAATTCGCATGCAAACCCAAAATTTTAATAAAAAAAATTAGGTTTGGACCATTTTTTTTTTTCAAAATTGTGAAATGAAGTGCTAAATTGGATTCCTGTGGTCGATGCCTATATCAATTTTGAATAGAACACAAAATGGATTTATGTCGTATAGTTTTTGAGAAAATTGAAAATTACCAAACTACTTTTTTATGAGATTTTTGTTTTTTGGTATTTACGGTGATCTCACTTTGAGAATTAATGTTGATGAACCTATCATCTTTGTAAGTAAAGTATTGCAAATCATTTAGCTTTACCCAGAATGCACCACGAGGAGGTAGAATTGCATTGCATTCCGCGTCTCAGTCAGTCAATTTGTCAGTAAGTCAGTAGTTAGTTAAAAATAGTCTGTCGAAATACGACTAGTGTTGGGGTCAACGTATTTATGGAAATCTTCCTTACATTTGGAGTTGACTTTAAAGAACCGCCCGAATGATATACAACAATATTTAAAAAAAAAAAAAACATAAAGTTGTAACTTAGGATTTAATTAATTTACCTGAAAAACCGTGTTCACAGAACCTCGTGAATCTCTAGCCGACATTGAGGCCCATGGAAAAATGTGCCAATAGATGTGTTAATTGTATTCCTACAATTTTTGTCACCTTTTTTTTTAGAACCTTTTTTTTTTTAACGTCGCCACATCCAACCGAACTTTATATTTTTGCAGTTTTCCACCTTCATCCGTAAATTGCAACACAGTGGGGGAGTTGATGTTTTAGTGGGAATTAGACCAATTTCTTCTAAAAAAATTGTTGGCGCGAAATCCGCAAACGAACAAAATATTGAGAAGTTATTTAGTTTAGGATGGATTAGGATGGATTAGCCGCAATTGCTTATTCACAATAATAATACACGATTCGCACTAAGGTTGAACATAACATAGAATGACCTTTGTGAATATCAATATTTTTTTCCAATAATTTTGGAATGAATACTGTAGGTGAAGAGTATTGATGACATAGGCGCCTGCCTAGCGAAAAGCACATACCCAGAGCGGAGTAACGAAGTTGCGTGAGCGGGACCTGCCGCCTGCGTAAAGAGAGTTGAAAGCTCTTAATGCCGCTAAACGGGCCACCCGTGTACCCTTAATTAGGAAAACTTTTATTTTTATTTTTATTTTTTTTTTCTCAAAAATTTTAATTTGCATGCGAATTTCTTAAAAACAATTGGTACAAATAATATAGCTGGAACTTAGGGTTGATGAATAGGTTTCTGACTTTCGAAACTGGTACAGTACTTTATTGTAAGTAATGCCGTTGTTCGTTTTATGATTTTTTTTTTATTTTAAGTCATTTTTAATAAAATTGACCCTACCTCCTAAACGAGGCGAGATAGACCCCCTCCCATAGTAAAAAATGCTTGTTTTTGACCCCTCTTTAAAAAAACGTTATAAATTTTTGGCGCCAAAGTTTTCGTACTCGTGCAGCGATGTAAATTAAATGGGAGTAGGAATATAATTTTTAACCCTCCAACTGGCCAATTTTTTTTTTCCGATGCTAGTGGTTTCATTCGAGCAGCTCTGGAATTATATTAGTTGTTTATGATGGTCTTCCGAACTGTTTCGTGGAAAACGTCAACAATACATTTATCTTTTAAATCCCTAGAAATAGTTCTAGTTGAAATTTGTGGGTTCTCGTACACTTTTCTCATTATTAAGCGCTCTGTACGCTTAGTAATCTTTGCCTTTGGGCCACCTCCATACTTTGGCTCCAGTCTGCCTTCATTTTCAACGCGATGTAAAACATAAACCGTCTTACGTGTTACTGAAAACATTACTGATAAATCTTACACACTTTTCCCCATTTGCCAGTTGTAATATATGAGCTGCACGATTTCAAATATTAACCTTTTTCCTGGCATTTTCAAAATTTATTTAATTTTTTTAAACGTGTACAGACTGCAAAAATTATTCACAATTTGAACAAGAAACCAAAGGAAGGAATCAAAACAAGACAGTTTTTGCAAATTGACAACGGTAATCAAACCGGTTATCAATGAGTTCATGCAAAGAGAAATAAAAACAACCCTTGTGTAAAGAGGCAGAATTTCTAATGTTTTTGACGAATGACCAAACATATTTACTGCCTTTGTGAGATTGCAATATTTTTTGCCTTAGTTTTTGGTCGTATTGGAACTTCACACGCTTGGAAACACGTTGCTGGCTCGTTTAAACTTTTTTCGGTTTTCCTCTATCGGGTTGGTCTTGTAGGACCGAAAAAACAATTCTCCAACCCTGACAGCCTCTTTACAGATCAAGTCATAACATGCCTTTTCTTTTGGTTTGATACTCTTCAACTGATGAGGGGTAAAGCATCTCATTCCAAAGAGAATAGTTTCTGGGATCATATCAGCAGCGGCATCCACGTCGTTATCGAGAAAACATAACGACCAGTTAAAATTCCGAAAGAAGTTATTAAGTCCGCTCCAATTAGCTTTATCGTATTGCCATACGGTTCTTTTAGGAATCTTTTTTCTAACTCTGTGGTGGGTGTACGAGAATTTAGTAGATATGACAAAATAAGCCGACGAGCCTAGAGGGGAGAGCACATCAACGCAGTACTTGTCGGGGTGAGAAGTTAAAAACAAGTCCAGGATGTTGGCGGTATGGCTATCAACGTCTGGTATTCGTGTGGCCTCATTCACAAGCTGGGTTAAATTATTTTCCGCAGCGAAAATCTCAATACACCGTCCTTCGGGTGTTGTCTGTCCAGAATGTCGAAGCCAACCAGAATTGTGTATATTGAAATCGTTCAAAATGACGATTTCAGTATGAGGATACAGCGATACAATTCTTTTAGTGACAAGACAGCGCAAACTCGATAATGGTTGAATTGCTGTCCAGTTTGGGGTTTCTGTAAATAAAGCAATAGTGGATAATGTGCTTACGGAGATTGAATTTTAACCACATGAAATTGAATTCCGCATTGGAACAGGGATTACATTGTGGTAGAATTTGGTAAGCTACATCACTACGCAAGTGAATGGCGAGACCGCTGTAAAAGAAAAGTTATAGCACTTGTTCGTAAACAGTTAGCTTCAGATAAGAGTGATCTGAGAGATGTAAGCGAGGATTTACCTGTGTTTCACTAAGTGGTAAAACAGCTGATCTGTATTTACAGTTTGGACGTACGCAGAAAAGTGATTACTTTTAAGCCTGCGAATATTGGGTATAAGGACTCTAAATTCCCGAGTCATTATAAAAAAAAAAGATAAACACCGACGATACGGATCACACTGAAATAAAAGTTCAGAGTTGGTTTACCGAAACAAATTGTTGTTGTTGTTGTAGGTGGAAATAGCACACCATTAAAATTTATTGTACACCCTCAGGAAAAAGAAGGTTTTTGTGCGAAGTTGCTGTCAGAATTTTGTACGAATTACGGTTGAATTGTTGCAACCGTATATAAAAAAAGCAGACACAAACATGATCTCGAGAATACCTGCATCAGGTAGACTGGTGCTCACGCTACGATACTTGGCCACTGGTGAATTTTGTATTCTCTATCAAAGTCTGGCGATGTCAGAGATGATTGCGATGCGTTGTCACAGAAATGCAGATTTCTTCTAATTTCCTCGAATCTTGATAGAGGCATAACTTTAGCTAAATAAGGCACATCCATGTCAGGTTCAGTGGACAAGTAGCTTCTTAGAGTAGGTAACCCATAGTAGCCCATAACATAGTTCATACCGATGAAAGCTGTTATTACTTCAAGGTCTGTGGCCATTTTGATGAGTATAACGTAAGGACGCTGGTATTATTGTTTTCTGAATCAATGTTTTGATGTCTGTGACGTCCTCAAAGATGTCTATAGGTTTTAGTGGATCTGATTGTTGGGAGATATTTATCTTACCAAATTCATAATCACTGTCAGAAAAGTAATAAGGACAATAGTATTTAGTTTCCTCTTGTACTCAGGAACTGGATCAAGTAATGGTGAATCAAGAGAGGAAGTCGATGAAAAGCTAGAACCTGGAACTTGATCTTGAGTAGACTCTTTTTGATCTGAAGGTGGCTCTATTATCTCTTCGGAAACTCCAGCTTGCATGTCTTGTTGTAAGAATGACTGGTCTTCGTCTACAATGAGACCATCTTCAGGGTCACTACTATCAGCCATGAGAAACTCCTCCATTTCACTTTCAGTCAAACGAAATATTCTATTTCCCTTACGGCCTAAAACAATAAAAATCAGCGTATAGTATATATACACATATTGTGAAATGCTTATAACGTTGACCTTTCACGCATATTGGGACACCCGTGTACCTTACAGAATATCTCGTATTTAAGCCACTTCAAAATTATTAATAACTATAAACTAATACTTAATACTTACCATTTTAACAAAATCAATAACAAAAGGGCTTAAAAAAAAATGTTGCAAAAGCGTGCCAAATAACCAAAAAGTTATATGCAATTATTTGTTTTTTTTTTCGCACGAGTTACAAAAAGTAAATATACAACAAATAAAATAACCGTTCTTTGCAGTTCGGAGTCACACATTTGACTGCTCGCTTTATTTTTCATTAATTGTTATTTTCTTACAATTAGTGAGGGTCAACGCATTTAGTTTCCGATGACCTGAATGGGCATCTGCCGATGGGCAGCAACAAGGCATTCACATTCCAAATATTGCAAACAGCGATTTTGCTGATCTGCATTGCGTACCCAGAAAGCCATAGGCTCTGGAATGCTATTCGACACCACGTTACACTTCGTTATTGGTTGCGAAGCAACACAAATGTGCCGTCAACAAGTTTGCTGACCTGCATTTGTGTAACTCGCGCTGAGCTACCAACCAAGCAAACACAAGAGTAGTTGTCAAACAATTGATACTTGTTGCATGTAATGTCAAAATAATGCGTTGTTTAGGAAAAAATGCGTATTAAATTATGGGGACAACGGTGTCCCATATGCGTCAAAGGGTTATGAGATATAATATACATTGGGCCTTACGAGGTTATATCAGTTATATATCTTATAAGCGTGTTTCTTATAAGGTATGTTTCTTTACATTGGTGTAAATATGCTATTACACGGTGCACGTTCCAGTTTTTATTTATCAAGAATTAAAAACAACTGAAAATCTTATCCATAATTGGTAATAAAGTAAATAAGCAAATTTGTGAAATTTACTTCATTTGGTAGTGCGAAATAATAAATAAAAAAATGTATATTTTTAAATAATTCTACGTTAGCTTTATAAAATAGTCGCCAATGTGTGATTTTTTTTTTTTTTTTTGTATGTTTTTTCGACAAATCAACAATTGTTCCAACGAATGAAGCCAATTCACTGACAATTTTACTTAAAATAATGTTTCGATACTTTGATTTCGTGATTTTGATGGGACCTTGATCCATCGGTTGCAATATTGCGGTAACGTTTGGTGACAAAAAGTAGCAAACAATCAGCTTATCACTATATGATGATATCATCATCACATATGATTATCCATACGCGCTGCAATTATCCACAAGTAAAATGGTGCAATAATTGTGCAATAAAAAAGAAGGAAGAAACTTACCTGTTTTACAAAGCATGTGTTGAACCATTTTTTGGAAAAGTTCAGTGTCATCCAAGCATTTTTTGAGCTGTTGTGATGAAGAAGATTTGTAAAACCTTACCTTACCGATCACCAATGGATTCACTTTGTGTGTTCCCGTAGCATTTACACATAAATTAAGTAAAGCATTTTTTCGACTTCTTATGTCCTGTTGCTGACTTTTCGTTTTCGGAAATGTACGTCTTTTCTAGTCTCAATCGATAATGTGTACAAACCTATTTCATCAGCAGTGTAAATTTGGTTTTTTGTGTGATACATTTCTTCAATTTTGGCGTTTAGACGATTAAGAAATGGCCAAACAGCTTCATGATCACAATCTAATTTTTCACCTCATATTTTCAAAAAACGGATGCCAACACGTTTTTTGAATTTGTGAAACCAACCATCACTTACCTAAAATGATTCTGGATCTCGATCGGGATACAATTCTGCAAACAAACCTATTGCTTTACCTGTTAATAGCACACTATTGATCAGTTCTTCCATTACGATAGTCACTATCTAACTTGACTTTTAACTGTGACAGATTCCAAATGCTTGCATCATGCGCCGCTCCTAGATGTTAAGCATTAATGAATTTGATTCTCATTTGATGATCACAAACCTACGAGCTGTTAACTTGAAATGAAACTTACCAACATGGCATTTATACAATAATAACCCTTTCTATTGTAATACACATGCCGAAAATCCTTTTTGGGTCCGATAATTTTCACATGCGTCTTATCTACAACACCAACTACATTTGGGATTCCGCTTTTTTCGAAAAAGTATATTTTCGCCCTACGTTGTTCTTCCTGGGTGTATTGAAATTTAATCCATTTCGGGAAAATGTATTTTTCCAAAACACTTGGCAATGCACTGAGAGCGACTGATACCGTTGATTGCGCCATACCAATGTTGCTTCCTTGAGCAAAGAATTTTAAAACGGCAGCTAGTTTTTAATCACATTTGGTACGGATTGCTGACTTTTGATCGGTTTTACTTCTACTTATACTCGATATCAGTTAAAACTTCTATGAAGGCTTGTTTGGAAAGACGAAAATTTTGAATAAATCTGCAACAAAATGTCATCAACTGCTGACTGTTAAGAACTGTTAACATCAATTCTTACGTATTTTCGTGCAATTCTAATGAATTGTGAATGAATGTAGCATCACGTAAAGCCCTCTGAACCTTGACTTGCTCAGTTACGCGTTCTTCATCTTCTTCATTTTTTATTATTATTCTGGTAATTTATTAATATAGATATTATTACGGTGACTACAACTGTTCAACATTAACTTGTCACTTACAAAATTCAACTCAACTCATTCCTTATCGCTACCCTAATTTATGTATTCGCATTGTTAATTGATCAAAATCCAATAAATTTGGGAATGAGAAAATTTTCTTTTTGCTGACCAAACGTCTGGTGTGATTTCCTGTTATTTGTTCGAAAATGCTAACTGCATAACACGTCCCCCTTTTAGTCATATCTAAGGATACTTATGGTAATTCTTCGGTGAATTCATCTTGATGGATTCTATTGATTGTGTTGGAGTTGAAGTTACGTTACCTCCGGTTCCAACTTGCTTCTTTTATTGGAACATCTATTAAAGAGCGTAATTGTTGTTCTAACTGGTCCACAGCCAAATTTTCAAATGGTGAAGCCAATTGTAAACATATTAAAAATACTGACTGCGGAAATTAGAATACCCTGTGATCTCTCAGGTATCTTCTCCAATCCCTTCGCCCAGAATTTTTCTTGATTTTGGATTTCCGCAGATTACTCTTGTAATTCATGGACATCCTTCGCTGTTATTTCAGAAATTGGCTCTTACTCAATGGTGATCTCGCGGAGCTTAGCGTTGATGCAGCACTCTTCTAGATGGTCGTACGAATGCTTATTTTTTATTTCAATTTCTACTTCAGGGCACGTTGAGCCATTGACAGAAGTCGTGGATTAATTTTATATAGATTTCAATCAGTCGTTCTAAAGTTTTCAGAAGGAAAGATGATAGACTTATAGGTCAGAGGTCCTTTGGGACATTTCTACGCAACTCCTCATGATTATTCTCTAGCGTAGACAGGATAATATCTGTGGACCTTTGAAGCTCGGCAGGTATTATACCGCCCAGAGCAGCCTGTCTCTTGTAATCAGATCGTGAATTTTAGTCACGGTTGTAGTAGTCCTATTATAGTTGCTGCTGCCCGCGAATAGGGAGCTACCTGGAAAGTGGATGTCCAGTAGCAGGTTGAGTGATTCATCAATTGAGGTTGTCCAAGAGCCATCAGTCTTTTTCAAACAGCTAGACATCATGGGATTTGTGGGCAGGAAGCAACCATAGCGTGATTAAGAGCCAGGGTGAAATCCTTGACTTTCGTATCAAGCACGTTGGTGTTACGCGGGGATCTTAAAAGTTCAGAGGATAATAGTTTAAATTATTCCTCTGTATTTTGCCCAATCAGTTTTCCGATAATTCCGGAATGCTGGTTGGCTGGAAGGAGCATCATTCAGGCTGGATGTATCTGTGTATTCAGCGTTTTTGAAAAGACGCATAATAATTGCAGCCATTTAGAGTGATGGAGATTAATTTGGAGAAACGTAGTACATCTGATGTACTATATTCTTGTTGCTTACTACTCTTAAACACTTTCTTGAATATGCTACGTCAACCTTTTTATTTTTTTTTTTTAATTCTTACTACGCGCCTCCTGGGAATCTTCCGATACGCATGGTTGTGTATGAACATAAGAATAAACTCTTCTATTTGTTTGCATTAATTAGCACGGGTTTCGTTTGGCTTTGTATTACAGCAATTTTTACATGTGTAGATTTGAAACACTTTCAATAATATTTTTTTATTTTTTCTACTTTATTTCATATTAGTAAGTAGGTATGTTTCTTACAATTTTAATAATTTATTCTATCCTCTAAGACGACTTGTCTTCTTGCGATCGAAACTTAAACTAACTCTAGAAGTAAGATGCATTTGTAGTGTTGGCTTGTGGTGTAGTTGTTGCATCATTCAAAGGCGTTTGATGTTAGTGTGCATATCGCTTGTTGAATGGTTAGGTAGGCGGTGAAGTTGAAAAACATTTTTCTTTGGTCCGGCTAGCAGGCTGTATGGGTTTACTAGTAAGCAAAAATAACATTCCGCATAAATTGGTTTTGCAATGTGTTAACTTGTACATTAAAATACATACATTTGTATATACCTATTTGCATATAATTTAATTGTAGTCTGCATTCAGGCTGAATTGGATGTATCTGCGGTCTGAAAATGAGGACTCAGATGTTACTATCCAGTTCAATAGCATTTGAGTGATGTTTTCGGAGACAAGATTGATATCTAACACTTTCTGTCGGTTTCTTGTGGACTCAATGTTGCCACTCTATCATTGATGCAGATACAGCCTTACGACGCGTTAGCGTCGCACCCGAAGTTTTTAACCTTTTAGCTTTCAGTACCACTCTTTTTAGGTTGTCACCAGGGAGAGGGTCCATATGATCGTGGACAAGATATGCCGATGCCACCCATTAGGCGCATTTGGCAGTCTCTAGTCTGACAACGGTTATGTCGAGATTGCTGAGGTTAAGAGTAAGAATACATTAAGACTACGTTTCACTTGTATACAATTTTTAGTCTCACCTTTGTCCCTTGCATAGAGCGGAGCGTGTATAAGTGTCCCAAGTTCACGAACCACGTTTTCTACGATCCATGGTTCATGGATTAGGATGATGTCTTCTGCGTTTCTGGAAAGACGCAGAATAAGTGCGACCAAAGCCATTTTGGAGTGATGGAGATTAGTTTGGAGAAACCGTATCATAACTACAATTTACAAGAGTAGCCCTCCACCACGCTGCTGTTGGAGTCCTTTGATTCTGAACATCTTCATTATCTGATCGTAAAAGATCTCTTTTTAATTCTTGTCGGTTTCCATTTAAGAAAGTGTCAGAAGAGGAGACCGACGCAATACGGATCAAGTAACATTTCGCTTCTCTAAAATTTGTAACATTTTGTCTCTTGAAATAATTAAGTGAAATTTTGCACAAATGATCCTGAATGTATTGCGTGTCAATTAATACAAGATTCTTAAGTGTAAATTTTCTTTATTAACCCATTTTAGACTGAGTTTTTTTGAGGTGTCGGATTTTCTTTTTTTTTAATATGTTTTTGATTATGGTTGTCTTAACAGTATATAAGCGTTTAAAAAAAATGCTGGTATCACATGGTACCACTAGTCTGTTACCGTGTCGATTATTCCAAATATAAGTGTTACCTCTTTAATTGTAAATAAGTATATCGAACCTCAAAAAATAGGAATTAAATAGACAGAATTAGTTGCAGAAAAGTATTATTTATTATTTTGAAAACAAATTGAAAAATTAAGTATGAAATTGGTAATTACATGCAGTACATAACCCTACATTACATTTCAGGCACTTCAATCTTGTTCGGGCTTTGCAGTTTTCTTGAGCACACCTACGTCGGCTCGAAGAAGGAACAAGCAAGTGATTTCGGCCATCGAATCTTATGTCATCACTGACCCGATTGTCAGTACGAGAGTGCTTCGCAGACTTCGGCCGTCCTCCGCTAAGAGGAAAGTTTTGAAATCGAGTCAAATACGTCTGCGCTATTTGTCTGCGTAAATCCAATTGACTTTCAGCATTTCCTGTTTTTCTTTATAGGACCCAAGCATTACAAATAGCTGCATCAATCAAATATTTGAAAATGGACCACCACCATTTTTCCCCCCCTTATTCCAATGCGATATGTATTTATGTTTTGATCCATTAAATCATTTCCACCCATAAATCGGTTGTATTCAGTAAATATCGCTGGTCGTGGAACACTCACCTTCTTTTTTCCTCTGCACTGTATCTACTTACATTTGTAATAGGGCTAACTGCATGGATATTGGACATCGCTGTTACAACCGAATTGTCTTTCCTACGTACAAGAGAGATATGATCTTCAACACACTTCACATTGTCGTAAGTTCCCCGATCTTTGTTCTGCATTTCTTTTCTATTTATCAAGTGTGTATCCTTGGGTAGCCGGTTTTCACGTACAGTTTCAGTACCATTATAGCCTCGACCTATCAGATGTAAGAGTAACTGAAAACTAGTAAAAAAAATTATCGAAATAGAAACTCATGGGCAGAGCTTGCAGACTGCTAGACATATCATCAATCATCTTTACTAAAGGAGCTGCAGCTTTTTCAAATTCCTGGTCATATTTAGGTTTCACATTTATGCTTTTGCCTTGATATATTTCAAAATCTAATAGGTAACCATATGGAGTATTTAGGCACCAAAGCTTCAAGCCAAATCTGATAGGCTTTCCACGTATATATTGTTTACACCCATGTTTTCCGAAATATTCTATCATTGACTCATCATAGTTAAGAGCTTGTGATGGTACATAGTTTTGGCGAAAATTGGTCCTTAGTAAATCTGTGAGAGGCTTTAGTTTCCACATTTTATCAGTACCATCAATTTGTGTATTATCTGCACAATGTAGAAAGCGCATGATAGTTTTGAAACGATCCTGTCTCATGGAGTTATAAATCATTTCGTTTCTCACGTCGGAGCCTTGATCCCAGAAGTGGTTTTTGGATTGCACGGTGTTATAGCCAGAAATAACGAGGATCGCAATAAAAGCTTTCATTTCGTCGTGCATTATGTTTGGGTTAGGACAATTTAAGAACGCAGCGTATTTAGTCGATTGATCAACTAACAAGTTGATGACTGTTTCTCCTCAGAACAACTCAAACATTTCTATTGAAGATTTTTCCCTATATTTAGAGTAATCTCCATCAGCTTCTTTGATAAATCTTCTTTCACCCAAGTACGTGCTGGTAGTTTTCTTTTTTTTTTGTGCTGGTTCATCGTCATGCCAACAATCTGAATCTTCACTGGAGAAACTTGAGCTTGATGACTTAGCCCTGGAACTGCTAGCATTGCCATGTATACTACCACTAATACGTGAGCTGACACGACCGCGTCCACGACCTCTGGAAGCACAACGTTCAGAAATTGTTCCGCGAGACTCCATTTCAGGTGAAAATACATTACTTGTTTTCTCACGATATAAACGTTGTCGTCGTAAGTTATTTTTCGACAATATAACCTCACAAGGGGCACTGAGCTGTCGACCACTGAGGTTATTTATCAATTCACCAGTGTCCTCGTCTCTTGAATCTTCGTCTGAATGCACAGCGGCCTCTGGAGGTGCTATAAATATCTGCGAAATCCTCATCTTCCAAAATAGCCAATATTTCGTGTATATTGCACCTGAGCGACAGAAAAAAAAATACTACTTTAGGGAACATTAACATTATATTTATTCCTAGATAATATATATTTTTTTATTAAAAAACGCATGGTTGTGTATAAACAAGGGAATGAACTCTTCTATTTGTTTGGTTTTGCATTACAGCAATTTTTGCGTTTGTAGATTTGTGTATGTACATTACAATACATATATTTGTATTTATTTTCATACAATTTAATTATAGTCTGCTTAGAAAATGAGGAGTTTTGGGTTAACAAATATGTTATGGATATGACGATTTAGTTGTGTATGGTCTTGGTAATACTATTCAACTTTCATGCCTTTTACTATAACTACTCAACCCACTACAACACATCCGCTAATCCTTCCACTACCACCCATCTAAGCAATATCACCTGTCCATCCCCAATCACCCATTTAATCACTATCACCCATCTACCCACTATTACAAAACCCTACCACTCATCCCCCACTATTATTGATATATTATTATATTATGCACCTAAGATGGCTTGTAGTACCATTTATGTTTGCTAACATAAAGCTGGGCAGTATTTAAGCCATTTTGTCCAAATTGCTGGGCATTGCCAGACATCTCTGGTGAAAGCGTTTACAGAATAACTTTCAACCTTTTTATAAGTTCTTCGTCCACTGCTGTTATATCTGCGGAACATCTATAATTCTAAAAAAAAAAAAAAAATCTTGCAGTGCTGCCAACATTACTGTTACCAATGCCTTGTCGAGGTTTATCCACATGTAAGCCTAGTCCAGTTCGAAAACGATTTTGATTTTGTCGGAGATATTCGCAGACCACTTCTCAAAAAAAAAAAAAAAGATTATTACAAGGGTGTAGTGGCTGAATGGCTGAATTTATAAATGGAATACTGCCTGAATTGTGCATCTACAAACATTCCTTACTGCAAACAAACATTGTTAAATTGCGTCACGTTTTACCGCGCAAACAAATGCAAACAACGCATCGTGAATTATCACGATGCACAAAAAAAGAAGACGTTTTGATGAAATGTGTACCTTAAAATAATGAAAGTGGACTCGGAATTTCCATTTTACCTAGAGGAATTAATTTGACAGTTTTTGAATATTATGGTTTCATAAAGAAGAAAAAAAGCAAGACAAAAAACCTCTTTGTAACCAACAAACGCATCCATGAAATATAAATTACCGTCGCAAATACTCTGTTAAATGAAAAATACAATTAGAATGATAATTTTTTAAGGCTTTTTTTACGAGGGTATATTTTTCATAATTTTTTTCGGCCAAACGATTAATGTTTTTTTTTTTTTTATTGAAACTACTATTCAAATATTCAATATATAAATATATTGTATATAGAAGACACTACACAAGTTTGTTTATTTGACTTCATCAAATTAATTTGATAATTCGAACTATGGGGTGTCTCTTATAAGGGACATTAAGAGTTGAAAATAAAAAACTTTTTTTTTTTTAATTTTCTTTAATGATATATATGTTTTAAAGCAAGAAGTCCAAGTTGCATTTCTCGCATTGAGTTGGGGACTTTAGATGGCAGAACCTGTAGCGCGTTTGGTTATCTTGCTCTACCACGTAATGGTCTATGTGGTCGAATCTTAAGTCCACATTTTCCAACACAGATGGACGTGAAGGACGTCTCCCTTAAGTTGGCGTTTGACTCTAGTAACGATAACTGCCAACAACTATTGAAAGTTACATCGAGAAGATACGATATGAGCGGATTATACCACTTTTTTTCTCTAATAGATGTTCGGTATAACGATATGTTTTGATCAGCGCGGTCCACCCCATTCATACTTTTTTTGAAATAGCTTATATGGCTGGGTTGTTCCACCAATTTTAATTTCTTTTCGACTCTCGAAAAACCTTTCACGAATTTCATTGGGTAAACACTTTTCAAGTTTCAGGCCATGGTAACCAAATTGTTGTTGTTCCATTTACAAATCAAAATTCCTTGTTCTTCCCTTTGTTTTTTCTTCAGCACTTTGTCATCTTAAAGAGAAAGTTTTTTATTCGGTTGCTCCGTATTGTTCCTGGAAAAAAATGTGGATAACAACTGAGTACGTATTACAACAATCTAGTTTTACCTGTTGCATTGATGTCTCTTTCTTTCAACTCTGACATGGTAGATATGGTAAGACATTTAAAACCACGACTCTGCAAAAATTCAGCACCACTAGCGCACCAAGGCCCATGGCTTTGTAATTTTGGCTTATATCTGTTCCTTGGTACGGATTAAGCTATAAGGCATACCCGGACGCTGTTGCTCAAACCCACACTTTATATCTCCAAGGAATAGGTATGAATGAATTGCTTCTTGGAGTGGCGGCCATAAGATTAAACCATGGATTCATCAATGCAATACTTTTCTTCCACTGGAGCAAATTCTAAATTTTTTTAATTCAATTAGTCGAATAATGGCCTTATTTAGCTGAACTTTGGTTTAAATTATAGTTATCGCAAAAGTGAAGGTTGGACATTATAGCATTGAAGCGATCTCGTGAAAGGCTGGAAGATACTAGTTCACATCCAGCATCTCTTGTGGCTTTCCAATACATACTTTTTTGAGTATTCCAAAAAAAGACTTGTAATAAAACATTTAAATGTATGTTTTTTTGTATGGCGTAGTTATTGGTGAGACAAATTGCCATTTCGTAGAATCCATCATCGAGAAATTGGTTAAATTGGCGCTTGATTATACTAAATATCGTCTCACCTGTAGCATCCTGCAAAACTTTTTTCGTCTAAGTTAGTTTATTTTTTAGATAAATTTTTATTTTCTGGAGAACTATGGCAGATAATGGAATGTCGTCGCCAAAATCAAAACCATCATCATATGCAACTTCAGCACAAGTAAGTAATGCGTGGTGTGGATATGCCCACTTCATTTTATTTTTCTGAATTTTCATTCGTCAATTCTTCACATATTATTTGGCACTATTCTTGTTCTTCTAATACAGCTAAGATTTCATCCAAATTTATGTTTCTACAAAACAAAGCAGACATAAACTCTAATCTACTACTGTCCCATATATGGGGCACCAATAAAATAAAAAAAAAGCTCATTTTGCGAAACTCATGAAGAATTTTATAAATCATACAAAGGCAATAAATAACATGACATTCTAAAATTGAATTGTCCAAATACTATTTATAACATTTTTGTGACATTGTTTTACCAGTTCACTTCACTCAATGCTAAAACAACCCGCGAAATATTGCTACTTTTTTTTGTTCGTAACTAGGCAACATACTTAAAGGAATTTAATAAACCTCAGATATCAAATTTAGATAATTAAATTAAATTTTAAAAAAAAAATCAAAATGCAAGTAGGACAATCTGGGTTAAGGGTAGTTTGCGGTATACGCCGCTTCCAAAAGAACACTACGACGAAGTTTTTGCTTGGTGGTTGATAGCAATTAAGCTATGTTCATCTGAATAATACAAAATATATATTCTTACCATATCAATAAATAAATGATATATTTATATATCACGTAGGAAAATTTCTATATATAAAAAAAAAAATAAAAAATAAAAAAAATGGCGGCCCAGCGAATTTTATTTCTCATTTTCACGGAAAATTTTCATCGTTTATAAAAAAAAATAATAAAATAAAAAAAAAAGAAGAGGGCTCTATGTAAAAAAAAATCCGTACGTGGTGCTATAGAGATTATATTTTTGAACATTTTAAGACTTAGTACATGCAAATCAGATAAATAGTTTTTCAAATATGTTACCAACTTGATTAAAAAACGAAGTTTCGAGAAAAACGTGTTTAATGTTTGCTGAACGACTGAAAAAAGGGGTGTCTTGGAAGTAAAAATCAATCAAGGGTTCTGCTCTTTTTATCGTACCAATTTACCTGAATTATAATCCACGAAATAGGGATTATGAAAATCTTTGCGACACACTACAGGACTTAAAGCAAATGGATTTACTACTTATGGGCTATTTTAACGTAGGGATTGGATTGTCTCAAATTATATTTGTATTTTATCTATTTCAACAATTATTAATTCAACCCTCAAATCGAAAGATGAGATGTGTGATGGTAAAAGTGTCAAAACCCTGGAAGTTGCCAGTGCTTTGAGCGCAAGGATTTTAAATGGAAGCTGTAAAGGAGACCCGAGGAACGGCGTTCTCAGTCAGTGATGACATCCTTGTGTCCGGTAACTTCAGGATAGACGCACAAACTTTCTCAGACCACATGCCTTTGAAAACTTCTTGCAGAGTTTCGGGAACTAAGGAAACGCTCAGCACACGAGGCAACTGGGATTACTGCCAAAGTTGATACGGAGGGATATTTTTCAAACTACACTAAAATAATTTAAATCAGGAACTTGCTAATCGAAGGTTAGTGAATAATCCACTGCACATGGAGAACCTAACTCGATTAATAATTTAAGCTGTTCCAGATGCGGATTATCTCAAAGCCAAAAAAATATTCTTTTCGTTTATAAGACTCTTAACCCTTAAATGCATGATTTTTTTTATTTTACGAAAAAAAAAAATATATTCCATTTAAATTAATGGAAAACAGTAAAAAAAAAATTAATATGCATATTTATATATATATAATAAAAAAACGTCCTGTATCAAAAATTAAACGCTATGCATTAGACTTAGAAAGACTTAAATGGCTAACGCCATGGATTTACCGATTAAGAAAATACAATATCCCTTTCTTCAAAGATACATATGTAATATGTATGCAGTAGCCAATAGGGGCTTTAAAAATCTCTGTTTTGTCAAAAGGAAACAACTGGAGCAAAAACCGTAGCCGTCTTAAATTCGTCAAGATCTTCAGTGGAATTCTGGAAAGCCGCCAAAGCTAATAACAGGAGAACTTATATTACTGCATCATCCTTACAAGCATCTGAACTTCGAGACTATTTTAAGAGTATGCTTTTTCCACTCAATGTGCAAATTCAATTTTAATAGCACCATCGTCATCATCAAAAAAACTCGTTCTAGCTTTCTTCGAAACGGCAAAGAGAATGGTTTCTAACAAAATAATTCAATTTAATAAAAATGCTACACAAGTGTCTTAATTATATTGGGCCCTGGGCCCCACATTATATCTTATTTGTTTTGGTACTAAACTTAATGATTTTTTTTTTATTTGTTTGCTGCAAATTCAGAAGTGGGATTAAAAAAATATATTTTGGTAATTTATATGGAATTACGAAAATTATATGAAGTGTTAATATAAAATTTATTCCTACGAATTAACATTTGTCAACTTAAAGAAAAATTAAGTGATTTAAACTTGAAGACTTCTAAGTTCTGATAATAAACCTGCATTCTTATTACGCTTACAAGAAGCGTGGGGAAACGGCTTCTCAGCGGAACAGTTAAGCTTTTTTTACGAACTTTTTGCGCCTAAAGTTGGACAGATCTAAAATCTGCATTACTGAAGGAGTTTGCTAAGGAAGTAATCACTGCCGATATTCACATTTAACTACGAAATCGAAGAAAAAGGCGAGTCGAATCTCATCCGCTGTACATCTTCGCTATGCAAGAAATTCCATCTTTCTCTGAAGTGGAGGAGACTGATCTGTTGCAATACATAATAAACAATATTCCAAACTCTCACACAAATAAGATGTTATTATGTAGTGCAAATACTGTGGTCGAGTTTAAGTTTTTTATAAGAAGTACGAGAAAATGCCATCTATAATTCATCTGCCAACGACGTGGCCCATGTCAACTCGCGTTTCACAGAGGCATTTTTACTCGTTTCGAGGCCTTTTTCCAAAAATTTCCATGTTCAACATCGGCAGCTCTTCTTAACATTATATAAGGTTCTTTATTCTTCATAGTTTGTAATATAACTAAAGGTAATTGTATTTCTTTTTACTCTGTCATTACCAACTATATTGATTTTTAATAGTATCTTCATTAATACTATTTTTATATTTTATCTGTACTTAATTTAGTATAATAAATAAAAGTATTGGTATGACGGGTTAATGCCACTAATATTTGTCCATCCTTAAAAACGTATTACCATTGTATCTTTATTCTGTTGGACTTTTTTTTTTTTAAATCTGTTTTACAGTTATAACTAAATACATTAAGACATCTGACTATGGGATTAGTAGTAAAAAATCTTCTAGATATTTTTAATACATCTTCTTTTTCTTTATATTGATTTATAAAAGTTTCTGTAACATCACCAGGACATCTAGATGAAACATTTAACTCGTCTAACTTACTAGCACCATTTTACTATTTCTTTCTTATGAACCTAAAGACGAAATGATGGTAAATATGGTCAAGATGGAGACAATTTTTAAAATGTTCAATAAAGATGATATAGTTTATTGTCGTAACTATTTAAAACAGTTACTTAATCTCTCAACCGTCTGAAAGAAAACTGAAAGGAATTTATTTCATTCACGTATGTTCTTTCGTTTAACAAGTAGAAAAAGAAAAATGATAAAAACAATATTGTAAAATAGTAGAGTTAAGCTAGACTATTTTGAACTTGTAATATTGTTTTTGTAAACATAGAATCATTTTTTTATATGAACTTATGTTCTAATAAATTACACACTTACGAGTATGTGTTCAAGAAATGTAATTCGTCTTTTTGTGTTAAATTTTCTCATACACACGCATATTAAATTTGTTTCCAGATACCCCGAAACCAAGTCGCAGATGATAGTTGTTTTATAATCGATACTAATCAGTATTTATCATTATAAATTAATAAAAGTCTCCATAAAGAATTCGAACTCAAGCAATTATTAACGTACAGCATATGTAAACAAAAATTTATCACTCTCGGCAGTCATCTAGGATTTATCAGTATTTAATTTTTTTGACACATGCGCAAAATATTATCTTATTATCTGTTGGATTAGCTTATTACGGGCTTTACTAAAGAGTGTTTCTATATACGATGCAACATATGAGATTCTGGTGAATTTAACTGGCTGGTGTCGAGATGAATGAAATATGTTCCGGTATTTGAGTTGTTATCGGGGGGTGGGGGAATCCCCGCGTTATATGGGGGAAAACACGTGTTATAAGAGGAACATAAAATCGCGTAATATGAAAACGCGTTATAAGAGTGTGTTATAGGGGGGATTACTGTATATATATGTAGAGAATAAAAATTTAACAGCATGTGACTTTTATTGATTTTTATTTAATTATTAGATAATACAAAAATATAGAGCAAACTATAGAACCAAAGACTTATTTAAAAGACTGCCGACACGACCACGCTGCTGGTTAAGAACGGGCTGACTCTTCCTGGCCACCAAACCCCCAACGAACTTATACCAGGTCCATGGTTTTGCGCACCATGAACAATCATACCCATGATGACGATTCCAGTAACGAGCAATGTAATTTTCTTCCAATTGGCCATGGAGATACGTTGTTATTTTTGACATTGAGATACGTTGTTATCTATTTTGAATGTTTTTATTACCCTACTTAACTGGGGTCACTTTTCCATGGAGGTATGATTATTATTATGATTCATCTATACTGGGTGGTTTTTATTACCCCACTTAACTGGGTCACATTTCTATTGAGGCACCGTTTGAAAATCTATCCCATTGAGCTTATTGGGTTATTGGCTAAAGTGTAGTTTCAGTGATAAACAAAATGAGTAATGTTATTCCATTACATAATGAGTAAAATAAAGAGCAAAGCAAATAATAAATAAAATAAACTAAAATTTAATGAGCGTAATGAGTAATTTATGTCACTTATATCCACATATATGTACGAGTACCTATATAGATTAAACAATTAAAAATTTATATTAATTAGAAAAAAATTATTTATTACAATCTTATGCCTTCGCGGGTTACTCAGAACTAAATCACAAACTGATTTCATAGCTTAAACCTAGGTGCATGCAGCCAGATGCCAGATCAGAGATGTTGTTGCTGTCACGAGATGAGGAATATTTCAATATTCACAAAAAAAAAAAAAAAAAATTCCTTTTAACAATTTCCGATTTTAAAATTAAACAGGTTTACAAATTCAAGATTAATAAGAGGAAAAAATAATAATAATAATAATTGAATAATTCATTCTTAAACACGCCGCACCACCTGAAGGAATTCAGGAACCCGGTAACAGGGCAATCTTAGTTTTTGGTCATTTGTACACAACGTTGTTGGCACGTATTGAGACTACTCGCACCAATCCGTTTCTGCCAGGGTGTACAGCTTCGATGCGGCCAAGTGACCATTGGAGGTAAATTAGGTTCCTTTAGTACCACAAGGTCACCAATGATCCTTGCACCATGTTTTGCACCAATTCCCATCTTCCAAGTCGGTTGGTTGGAGTCTCCAGCCAGAATGGTTCCGGTAATGCTGAATAAGGTCTGCTTTAAGGAAATGAGATGGTGTTAATGGGTTTAGGTCTGAATCTGAGATAGACCAAAGGGGCCTAGAATTCAGTAATGCTTCTATTTGGCAAAGTAAAGTAGTTAGTTCCTCGAATGTTAAAATGCTACAGCGCCGAAGTTGTTGCTTAACACATTTAACCCCTGCCACCCAGAGACCACCAAAGTGGGGGCTGTGAGGTGGTATGAAAACCCATTCAATATTATCCTTGGCTAGTTCATTAGTTATTCGCTCATTGTGCTCCTTTGATTGCGCTAATTTATACCATTCAGACAATATGCGTGCAGCTCCCTGGAAATTTGTACCGTTGTCAGAATGAATGAAACGACATTTACCTCGATTAGCTATAAACCGTCGTAAGGCGGCTAAAAACGCATCCGTGGATAGGTCACTGACTACCTCTAAGTATTTGGATAAACGAAATGTGATTGGGCCGTGTGGTCAAAGGCAAAGGATGGAGTAAGTCGAGATGTTAGCAAATTTCCCATCAGCTGCTCTGAAGTTTTTTGGCGCAAACGAAAACATTATTGACAATCAAAGACGACCTTCCTTATTAGATTTTTGCAACCAAATATCCAGAATTCTTGTCGGACTAAAACGAATAATTGTGTCACACCTGCGTGTAGAAATTTAAAATGGGCATCTAAAAGAATTAAGCGAGTGAGATTATGAGTTTTTGGAAGGATTTTTGGGTGCTTGATATTGAATGAAACTCCCTCGGCATAAGTAATTCATCCTCCTACACGTAGCAATCCTACCTCGTCTATAAAAGGCGATAACGATGCTAATCTTGAACGACTAGAAATCCAGCCATTAGATTTCAAAGCTGTTTTTTCTTTATTAAATTCTTCTTAAATGAAAAATAGACAGGTTTGCTTGGATAAACTAAGTTCCGATGAAGACAAAAATATTTTCCTGCGATCATTGGAGGGAAGTCGGCAATTTTTAACAAAACGAAGCAGATATGCCACGATTCGAAGAAGCCTGTTCCAAGAAGACACCTTGCTGCTCAAATCATTCAGGAAGTGGTCTACGCGCGACATGTATTGCTGATAGTATTTTCTTCTCCTCAGGTACCTCCTTAAGATCATTTTCCACGAACTCCGGCGAGTGGTTGAAATCTTTCGCAATCCAAATGGGACCTTTCCACCAAATCTCCAACTGCAACAACGAGCTAGGGCTAATGCCTCGGGATGCATAGCCTGCTGGATTCTCCTCCGAGCGAACATAATTCCAAACTGAGCGAGGAAACACGTCATGAATTTCGGAAGTCCGATTAGCCACAAATGTATTCCATCTACGAGGAGTGGAGGATAGCCGAGCCAACACAATTTTTAAGTCAGAAAATGCAAAGATGTGCATCGGCTTAGCGTCTAACGACGAGCAAATAAGACCAATCAGTCGACTTAAAAGCAGGGCCCCACACAATTCAAGACGTGGAATGGATATTTGTTTAACTGGTGTAACCCGGGTTTTGCGGCAACAAGTTGAACTTCTACACATCCAGCCGAAACGCTGCGCATATAAACAACCGCAGAATACGCCCTTTCGGAAGCGTCAGAAAACCCGATTAAATCAAATTGTCGGGAGTCTAAGGTACATTTCCTTGGAATTTGAATCCCTTCAAATTGAGGCAATACCTGTCGATAAAGGGTCCATTTATCAGCAACTTGCTTCGGTAGAAGATCGTCCCATTCAATTTTACCTTCACATAACCATAACTCTTGCAATAATGTTTTTAAAAGTATAGTAGATAGAGACAGAAAACCCAAGGTGATAAAAGTTTCCTCTTCGTGCAAGGCGGTAAATCTTCTAACAAAATCCTGAAGGTGAATTTGTCATGATATGGATTCCACTCTAAGCCCAGAACCTTTGTACAATTATTTCTACTATCCAAATCAAGAAAAACAACATCACTACTCTGAGTTCCAGTTAGCAATTGCCAACAGTTTGAGCTCCATTTACTTAGCCCTAGTCTTCCACACTTCAGTATTTTCACTAACTCCTTCTTTAATCTTACGACCTCAGATACCGAATCCGCACCTGTTAAGATGTCATCAACATAAAAATCATGAAGAACTGAATGAGAGGCCAGTGGAAATTGATCCTTGTAGTCAGCGGCAAGCTGCTTTAAAAACTTCATTGATAAAAATGGAGCAGGTGAGGTACCATATGTTACGGTATTCAACCAATAATGTTCAACTGGTGCGTTAGAATTCTACCTCCCTACGATATGCTGATAGTCCCGATCGCTAGCATCAACCCAAATTTGTCGAAACATCTTAACGATGTCCGCACAAAACATATTTATGTAGACGGAATCTAATGCAAACATCAACTAGATTTCGTTGAAGACCGGGCCCTACATGCAACATTTCATTTAAGCTTTTTCTTTCGTATCCTTGAACGAGCCATCGAAAACGACGCGTATCTTATTAGTGAACACTGCATGGTGAGGCAAATAAAACACCTTCCCTATTGTGGGCTCTATCTTTTCGTCAGGTATACGTTCCATGTGCGCCCTAGTTCTAAATAAGTTTTCATAAAACGACAATATTCTATCTGCAAACCTTCATTACGAGTAAACCGCCGTTCCATCGCTGATAACCGAGCTAATGCGCCTGAAAGAGTGTTCCCAAATTTACTATTGTCATGCTTATCGGCAATGTTCTGATCTTTGACAACAGAAGGATTAAAAGCAACTTCCTCCATTTCCCAAAAAGACTTTAGTAAGAAATCTAGGTATTCACTTACACTTATATGCAACGAAGCAATTTTGTCAGGTATGTTTCCGGTGATAACCAACGATCGTGTTTTTAACGACAATATTTTCTTTATCATCAATAAGACGACCATCGCGCAAAATACTCCAAGCCTTGTCCGAGCCGAGCAAAACATCAATGGGTCCGGACTTGTTAAACGAGGGGTCAGCAATTTCAATGAACAATCATTGAGCTCAAAAGAAACGGATGGTGTTTGCGACGTTATTTGCTTCAAAGTGTATGCTTCTACTTTCAACTGAGTTGAACCGAATCGAGAAAATAAGTTGAGCGCTACCACGCCATTTGTAACGCCAGCCGATTGAGACGAAATACCTCTTATGGGGATGCGAGGATATCTTCGACAAAGACCTAGCAGTTTAACTAATCTTTCAGTTACGATCGAGACCTGAGAACCGGTATTAAGAAGCACACGACATTGTTGGGGTTTGCCGGTGATGTCAATAATGTTTACAAGTACTGTAGGGAGCATACCACAGGAACGACCTTTATCCTTAAAGTGATTACTCAAGACCGATAGCGGACGATTGCGGTCACAGTTTTCTGCGTTTAAAGTTTCTAAAAGCTCCTCAATGGCAGATTGTTTAACTTGATCCAAGTGTACCAAGGTATGATGACGGGCTTTGCAATTTGAACAAAGAGCCTCTACACGACATTTTCCGGAAGTGTGATTGGTACCTAAACAGTTATAGCAAAGCCGTTGATCTCTTACAAAAACACGACGAGATGTGTGTGAAAGATAGTATGTTCTGCAAGTATGATAACCATGTATATAACACTTACTCTATTTTCTGCAGATATATTGAAAGGACTTTCTAATTTGCCATTAAAAATGTTTGTCAAAATTTTTAACTGACTCCGAGATCTAATAAATGAAGAAGATCAAACGGAAATTGACTTATACATTTTATACCATAAGCTTTGGAAGAAGAAATTTGGAATATTTTTATATTCTAAGCTATGGTGACGTATGTCGGTTTTCCTTACAAACCTTTCTTCACTTCTTAATGTACCCACAGATGTTGAATTAACAGTTCTTATATTGCATGCAATATTGACGTCCGTGAAACGAATTATGATGTTCGTTAGATGTCATGAAAGCCCTGGCAGGTGCATCACAAACGACTGCTGTAATGTTTAATTTATAAATACTTTTTTTAATATGTACTGATCCCGCTGACATCTAACTCTCTTAACTCATCAACAAAATTTGGCAAAAAAATCTTCCAAATTTGGAGGTATACTTGGATTAACAAAGCATCTTATCATAAAAGGTGTTAGATCCAATCTATCAAAAAAAGTACCTAAAATTGGCCACAATGTAGTACCCGAGCTTTTAAACAAAGGAAGGTTTTTGTCTACAAAATTTTTAATGAACTATGCAATGTTTTAGAGACCGTGCTGTGCCTCAAGTGGATTTCTTGGATAACATCGGAGCAATCGAAGCATCGGAGGAAAAAGAAGAAGCAATACTAATTACATTTTATTCCAGGCAATGTAGGAGGCTACCACCTCGAACCATATGTTATAACAACCTCCAGATCGGCTGAAAGTGTAAGCCTTGCAAACATGCAAGAGCGAGAAATATTGTGGAGTGAACAATAGGTGTATTAAAGAATCGTTTCCGTTGTCTTTTGGGAGCCCGCCTACTCCAATATAGTCCGCAAAAGGCAAAACAAATTGTAAATACGATATTTGCACAGCCTTGCACAATATTTGCGTAAATGATGGCGTCCAATTATCCATAGAATTTGAGGAAGAAAACATAAATGCATTGCACGAGGAATCTTCTGAAAATCAAACGGCTGTTAATATAACGAATGGAATTTTAGATAATTTTGTTTTGTAAAAATTTATTTCGGTATCATAAAAATAAACAAGAATGAAAACTTCACTGTAGATAAAATGCTTTCATTTGCGTAATACAGAAATGGCTCATCGAGAGCCAAAGAATACTTAAAAAGAAAGAAAACATTAGTCTTGTGCTTACTTATAACACAGATAAGAGTACTTCAACTTTCAACTATCGAATTTACATACGGTCTTTTTTTTTTTTTTTGTTTATTCTCGTGTTTTCTCGGATACAATTTTCGATGTTACTTTTAAGGCTTTTTCCTGGGAAAAAAGTTGCCTTCCCAGCAACTGCTTTTTCGATTTTTTTTTTCTTGGCGTAGAATACCCCGGATGAATTTCTGAGATGAAATTTGAGGTTGATGGTAATTTTTCTGCCGCCGACGTTTGATGATTTGGGGTTAGAGTCAATCCTTGACCTTCAGACAGAATAACTTGGTCCGGATCACCGAATGATTAGCCTTCAGTCTGAACCACATCATCCACAGCAGAGAGACCTTCCTGGCCAAATGAGCCACCTCCCGTAGTTTGTTTTTTCATTTTGTTTTTGAGCACCTTCTTTTTCGTTTTATATTTGAAGTCGCTCCACACCTGTGTTCAAACTACATTTAGATTTTCAATTTCAACTTTATAAAAACCATACAAACCTTTTGCCAACCGTCACCGTCTCTTTATGGAGAACCTAAACTATTTAATTTAGTGGCAACAGAACTTTACTCATCTTTTACATCAATTTTATTTACCGACTTCGAAAATCCCTTTGCAAGGTGAGGCTTTACTTGCATAAAAGCAATCAAAACTTCAAACTGTCTTTTATTGGTAATTTTCATCATAAAATTGGTGGAGGAGATGGCGGTCTCCTAACTTGTCCGGTACTATGATAAACGTAATTGGCTGTGAACTTCTGATTCTCGAGTTTTAAACAGAGACCTCTAAGAAGGTATCTAAAGCCTTATCTTTGTATGATGATGTTAGGTGGTGTAATGCATCAGGCGGTAAATCCATACTCTAGATCTTGTTCAGTATTAACGATAGGTGGTCGTACACCGACTGTTGTCGTCAACTGGTACTTCAAAGTTCACAGATCACGCATATCGGCAAAATATAGCGTTAAATAATTAGATATACACTCCCAATACAGTGGGGTGTTGTATGTGAAATATAACTATTTGACACTAATTACTACTTAAGGCTATCACTTCTCATGTGAACGCATACATTTTACCTCTTTAGGGATTTTTTTTATAAGACAATAAAAATCAATCATTTTAATTTGCATCTTAAACTGAATAAAAAAAATTTTTTCTTATTTTACATTTTTATATATTTTTCTTTTTAATTAAATAAGACACAAAAAAAAAAAATAGCGGCTGTTCATGTTGTCTGAAATGAACAAATCGACTGGATTTTTGTTCAGTAGGTATGTCGCAATCGTCCCTACCAAAATTAATCAATTTCATTGAAAAAACAAAAATCTTTTTTTTTTTGTGTTAAAAATCGTTTAAAAAAAATTTGAAAATAAGCAATTTGGTACGGACGATAACTACTAAGAGTAGAAGAACATATATAAATTCCAAAGCAATCTGTTGAATAGTTTTTTTTTTTTAGGATTATAACAGTTTCAGAAAATGATGCCTGGAGAAAAATGCGTTGGAAGTTTCAAGAGCAGAATTTTCATGGAAAATTTATACTTACACTGATCTGCTATGAATGGACCATCAATAACCCTTCGGTGGCTTCATACACGTCATTTTTTGTCAGATTTTGTGACCTGAGGGAAACTCAGTACGCAGGTATAAAAGAGCGTTGGAAACAATAGAAATGTAGCAGCTGCAAACCTGGCGCGAGTTATATGGGAGCGAAATCGAGGGAGTTAAAAAAAATACAATTTTATTGATCCTTCTCCTTGAAGGGACAAAACAAAACAAAACAACAATATTTTACAAATATTCACCTAACTTTCAAAGGTAAACTTTCGTATCTGGCAGATATCGCCAGACGCTTGACTTGCAAAAATGCATGAAAAAGTTTCACCTGTGCAATTCACATTTTCAATTCTAAGAATTACAATTTTGTTTTTAATTTAAAATATTGTTGCTGAGTTGTAACCGGTGGTGTCCTATTGCTGGGTTGGTTTCTTGTTGTGTATTTATGGAGACATCGGTTGGTATTTTCGTGTCGTTGTTTATTTAAGGTATTATTGGTTACGTAACTCGCGCGGCAGACAAGTCACTTACGGCGCGTCGACGACTATGAGTTGTAACTTACCATATTTAATATTAAGAATTTCGGTCTGAATTTTTAACAGCATATTTTCGATAGGTTTTACTATCAAAATATGAAAAAAAATCGATTTTTCGAAGTGGTCACATGAGAATACCCCCTTAATATACAGTCACATGCACGTAATTAGAAACGTCAAAAAATGTAATTTTATTTACCTAGTAACACATATGTTTTTACCTTAAGGAATTATATATAGTCAGGAGGGCTAAAAAAAAAGGATTTTTCAAAAAAAATTTCCTGAGAAAATTTTTGTATTTATTTATGTAAAATTTTGAACACTTATTCTGGTAACTTTCAATTGTATTCCAACATTTCTTAATTGTAAAAATAATAGTTTTGAAGGCTGCTATAGCTGATCTCCAGAAACTCCTCTCAAAGGCGTCCTGCGGTGACCACGATATCTCTGAACTGAATCATCTTAAATAAAAACACCAAACGAATATCGTTAAAGTAATGTATAATCTAGTTATTAATCGAAGGAATAAGTAAAATAAAGTTGTTTGCGAAAATGTCATCTTAAGAAATAAAAAAAACGATTTCACTTAATTTCTTGTATTAAAAACTGTTGAATCAAGATTATAAAAATAATATACCATAATAACCATTAAAATACAATGAAATAATAAAATATATATATATTTCTTTATTTGAAATAAGCTATTTCAAAGAGTTTTGACAGGTATTAAGATCGCGACTGTGCTGAACACAGACTGGTTTGTTGCAAACTTGGCATTCCTTTCTAGTTGGACATTTCTTAGACTGAGCATAGCATAATTCAGAGATTGAAGCAACTTTATCATTTACCAACCGAGCAGCTCTGGTGCGCTGAGTATCAAAGCGAATAAATCGTAATATTTCTTTGAAACGAGTTTTTGTCATTACAACACGGAAATATCAAATTGCTTCTGAACTCCATAGGACATCTACATCCTCATCGTTGGATTTATTTACTCCTGTCAAAATTAACATCCCAATAAATGCCTTTGGTTCAATATGTGTCACCGCATTCAACAATCTCTGCTTTGCTGTTGGGTTCCAACCTTGAAATGTTTTTTGGACTTTCTCATTAGTATCAATGCGAATTTGATCAAGCATCGCTGGTGTAAATATCAATGCAAACAGTTCAGACACTATGAGCCCTTTCGTAGCACGAGATGGACTAACAGCCGTGCCACGAAACACGAAACGAAGAAGTGGGTAGAGTTGACTGCTTCTCCGCATCAAAATTGTTTTCGAAATCTTCTTCAAATAAGATTCCTTCTTCCTGCTCATCGTTTCTAATATCGTCATCCTCAAGCACAATTTCGGATTCGATATTCGATTCTTCATTATTGATTACAATCGGACCACTTGGAGCAACCGCAGAAACATTGCTCGAAGTAGTACTTACGTTATGATTGGGTGGTACATAATTATCATTCGAATCATCTCCAAAACTTGGTTCCTCTTCTTCTTCGTCAATTTTACCTAGTATATTCTGTACATATTCTTGAAGCTCTTCATGGCTTAGTCGTTTTATGACTCGGTGTGGTCTGTTTAAACTACGCTTAGACATATTTATTGAATATTATGTGAACTGCTGTATTTTCAAAAAAAAAAAAAACCCAACTAAACAGCATGTCATATACACGCGAATTTGACAACTGCAGTATGAAAAAAAACTGCAGACATAATTTCCCATTATTGTGAAATTCTCAATTGACCTACATACATATGTATACATATGTACGCATGCGTAAACATACATTAGAAAGCAGTTAACAAAACAAACAGCAATACACATGAGTCGACTAACTGTAATGAAAATAATTTGATAAATAAAAAGTAATTTGACTTTCCATACATTTTTATGGTAACTACATTTGCAGTCATCTGGCCGCGGGATGATCGATTTGAAAGGTATAGTGTGGGAGTCCTGTAAATAATTTTTTTTTAAGTCTATAATAAATAAAACGACTTATAATTGTTTTTTAGGAAGCTACTGGAAGCCAAGCACCCAGTTGTTATGCAAAAATATTTTTTTTTATTCAACTTTCTTTGGAAAAACGCTACAAATGTAGACTTCCAGGCACATAAGATTTAATAATGTTTCTGTTTCAGTTTTTTTAGTCAGAATCTTGCTGTTCAATTTTGACATGTGCAAAATGAAGCTGAGCAAGAAATTGAGCTAGAATTCCTAGAAATTCTGTTAATATTTTCTGAACACGTCGAACAGTTAATTTTGATTTATGTATAGAACGTAAAGGTATTATAGAACGTACAGAATGTGTCAATGACATTCGCACCCCACGACACTTCACGAGAAACAGTGGGTATGGCTAATACCCAAAAGGTTAGTTTTTCATTAGGTTTAGCAAACAAGTTAGAGTATGAGTTTGTAAACTATTTAAAATTCATCGCAGCCCTTCGAAGATTCACAGCGAGATGAAGATTATGTTCGCATATATTTAGCGACAATGGGACGAACTTCGTGGGAGCAAATAAGGAATTAAAGAAGCAATTTGGTAAATCGAAGTTTGATTGGAAGGCTATGGTAGAAACGATCTCCAAAGAAGGAATAGAGTGGCATTAAATCGATAAAATACCACCTTAAAAGGACCATTGGCACCGACATCTATACATTTGAGGCATTTACCACGCTTCTACGAGGCTTCTAGAAGCGTGTTTAAATTCGAGACCATTATGTCCTATGACCGACAATTCTCACGATTTCACCGCACTCACTCCCGGACACTTCCTTGTTGGACGACTTCTAAATGCTATCCCTCAACCTGATTTAGCGGAGACCAAAAGCGGACGTCTACTTTCGCCGCGAATTGAAAAACACCAAACAACCAAACGCGCCGTCAAAAAAAAAAAAAGACTTATATTTTCCAGGTACAAAATAGTTGTTCGTAATTCAGTTTACCGAAAAGAACAAAAGTTAGCACTGTTATCCTCCAACTGTGTTATTTTTCTTAAATCCGTTTTAACGCTAAAAAAATAAACCGCTTGCTTGTACGTTATAAAAACAAAACACTTTATTTCCGTTTTATTGACATTCATTACAATAATCATATACTCGTACAGTTCTATTGGAACATATTGGGACACTGAAAATAAATTTGCCTAAATGGTGGGAGCGTTCCGAACTTCCGCGATTCCTTGTATCCGCTAATCGCCAATGTAAGGGTTGGGTGGATAGTTGAATCTTCGCTTCCAGTTGGCGGGTACATCACTTGAAGCTTCTAGTTCCACTGTAGTGTTAAGTGGGCGGGTATTGTTTGAGTACCATTGGATGGAGGAATAAGGGTCTACCCCCCGTAGCAGGCTTGAATCCAGGAGTCATCATAGTCAATCTAATTCTCCTGTAGTGTGCCCATAGGTGCATGCATCAGTATGTTATTTGTTAGTGCCCGCTTGTAGTTGGCTATTTCGTCTGTTCTTTCCAAGGTGCTAGTAGGTGTTGAGGTTGCGCGAGAATGTGAACGTAAGATGCCATAGCCCCTGCTCCATGCAGTGGGTACTGTTGGGCCATTATTTTTACAAGCAAATACCACGCTGCAGACTCCCTTAGTATTGGCGACTTGACAGTTCATTTGATTGCCGTTTTATTGTCGTTTTGCAGAGTGTTCGCATATAGACTATACGTCTGCGTAAATGGTGGCGTAGACTCGTATGGGAAGGACAACACTACATTTTCACGAAAATTTGGATCGTTTACAAATTTCCTAAACGAATTACGCTCACGAAAGAGAGAAAGACAGTGATGAACAATTTTCATTGTGAAATACACTGCACAGCAACAACAACAAAGGGCCATTGACTTTTTTTTATTGAGTTCAATTTATATTAAATTAAATAAATATTTATAATTATAAATACATATGTATTAAGAATTAAATTACACAATACTTACATTATTAATATCACCACAGCAGGAACTTCCCAATTGAAAAATTTACAATACACACTACATAACTTACATTACGCCGGTTCGGCAATCAAAACAATTATCATTATCAACGAACGAAAAACAAGATGGCTGCGGGTGATCGACAAGAAGAGCAACAACATGAAGGCAGAGACAATGCGATATTAAGTGTCGACACACATTGAGAACTATGTTCACGGTCGGGGAGGATTTATATGATTATATAAATAAGTAGGCAGTATATGATCATGTAAAACTAAATATAATATATTTGCATTACATATAATATGCATTCCCCTGCATTACCAAGAAAAATGATATGGAGAAAATTTTTGCATCTTTATTGCAGCAAGTCCTCTGGCAAGTTTTTTTTTTTCTAAATTTCCTAACAGTCCCCACAACATTTGTTCTGTTTTTCTTTAAATTTAAATATATGTAAACTTGGAGATGAATACCAGTTGTCAATAAATAAAGTGTACTTTCGGAAGCGGATTTTTCCCTTTCGCAGCATTTGGCTTGACCAACATATATTTAAAAACCTAAACAGTATACCGATTCTGATTCGCAAATTTTGTAAAATTTTATCCCAAATCGATTTTCCTGAACTTGTTCTGCATACAGATTCGTTTTTTTCTTTTTAACAGCATATCCCAAAAATCATCTTGCAATACTTCTTGCAGGACAGATAGGGCATCTATACCTGGAACTTCACTGAATTGTGATTTCGGGAATATTGTCATTATCTTCCCAAATCTATTTTTTGGAAAGATAACTTGAAGTATCAACAACAACACTGTAACTGCTACGTAGGCGTTTTGCACGTTTTCTATCTTCGCTATCTACATCACTATCACTTTCAGTTTCCCATGAATTATCACTTTCAGTTTCCCATGAATTATCACTTTCAGCTTTAATTTCATCTAATGTTTCTTTCAGTTAATAAAAATAACAGCCATCGTCACTTTCGTATAATAAGTTTTCTATTTTTTTGCCATTTTTTTTAGAATTATATTGGATATTGTTTGAGTTTAAAAAAAACTACAGTTTTCCCTGTAAATTTTTGTTCTATCACAACGTATTCTCTTATGCCCACGAGCTGAACTTGGTAACTTGGTCCTGCTTTTCGCTCATGCGGAATATTGTCCGGGGATGTTGGCGGCGTGTCATTTAATAGAGCATTTTTTTTTTTTTTTTTTTTTTTTTTTTTTTTTTTTTTTTTTTTTTTTTTTTTTTTTTTTTTTGTCTTGAATTAGATTGAAGATTTCTCCATTTTTCCTTGGTAGTCTTTGTTCCATTTTGATTTGCTCATAAATAGGCCGTTTTGTTTTGTGGTAACGCTCACTGGCATTTTGCTTTTGTAAGACTGCCTTTTCCGGGTCAGCTTTTAACCGCTGTCGATACAACTTGGCTCTTTTTGCGTGCGTTAACTGCATTTTTTCTGAAAAGTTTAAGCGAAAAAACATGTCTGGTACATTGAAGAAAACACAACGAGGAAGCAACTGTTGTTTTTTGCAACCACAACGTCATTCGCGTCACTTTTAAAATATGACGCTGATGACATGTGATGATAATGACAATTCACATTGATCACAGTAGTAACACATAATTATTTGCTCTAAAGCTTACCGTTTACTTTTATTAATGATTTGCCTTAAAAAACTTCGTGACACTAATGACGTTCAATAAACACACGGATCATTCTCCATCAACATTTCTATTGTTTCATGCTTTTCTCATTTTGAGTTTTTTTTTGATACTGGTAGATGTGGGTAGTTTTTTATTTTTTGAAAGAATTAAAACGGTTAAAAATGCAGAAGAAGGCGAATTTCAAATTCAAATTTTTAAGGGAAAGCAATTTTGTGATGAATGAATGACAAAATATGGGGACACCTTTTTCTTAAAGTAAAAATAACACAAGATAACATAATTTTTAAATATTGATTAAAATTACTAGTAAACAACACAAACACGTTGTTTATAAGTTGTGCTAACACCATCCATGATATTAGGTTGGGAAGTTCAACTTACTGCGGTGGGGACAAACACCATATAGTACAAAACTATTTGTAGTGGTGGCCAATATTTGAAAATTCCTAAATTTAGAGTAAAATTATTCTATTTCAAACAATGCAATTTTACGCGTTCTAAATACAGTTTTTATACATAAAAATTTAACGAAATATAATTTTATGAAGAAATTTGTTTCAGAGGACAATTTATTGCAACATATATAAAAAAAAACTGAGTACATACGAGTACATATGTATGTGTCGGTCGGTGTCTTGTCCCTTGTGTTCCTTTAACGTAAAAAATTACTATTTTTATACATATTACTAATAATATGTTGATAATAAAACTATTTTTCGAAATTTGGACAAGTTTCATATATTGTACAATATATATTTCCAAAATGGCGAGTGTCCTATATATAGGACGTTAGGCGTATATGGTACCATGACACAATTATTTTATTGTTTATGGAAATCCACAAAGCACTTCACGTGAACTCCAACATCGCACTTAAGGCATCTTGTCGTCGTTTTTGTATGACAAAAAACACATCTCGTCTGTTTTTCTTGTGGGACTACCATATGATCAATGCGATCATAGCGTGTGTTTCGTCCTCGGTTGGAAGAAAATGTTTTTTTGTTCTGTGTCAGCAATTGTACGGCGATTTGTCTTCTAAAACTTAATTGGTCTAAGTCGCCTCCAGGGATTCGCCGAATTTGCCAAGTGTTATGAACTGTAAGGTCGATGCAATGAGTGATAAACGAACAGTTCCATTTCTTTCATCGAATTGAAGTTCTATAGAGGCTTACATTCTGATCGCACCTATTTACACCTCCCATGTTTGCATTGTATAAATGTTCCAGGTGCGGCTGCTCTACCTAAAGTCAAAGCATACAAAATTTGTTTATTTTACAAAAAAATGTCAATAAAACAGTACCTATATGTTTTTTTTTTTTGTTTTTTGGGAATAACGCTTCACTGAATGGATTGGTGCTATACCTACAAAGCTTGAGCAGAGCGATACAATATTATTATCGTTCAATTTCACGGCGATTGTATTTTGTCCTTGAATTTTTTTAAAGTCTAAAGAACCTCTTTTTTCTTCAACAATTTTGAGTCGACCAATGGATTCTGCGCTATTCAGTTTTCGCGGATGGTACCAGTAGCGAAGAAGTTTTTTTGAGCGAGGAGGTCTATAAGTTCTACTGATGTGAAGAAATTATCGAAAAACAAATGAAACTTGTTTGTGTGCCATTTTCGTCTCAAAGCGTCTGTGGTGCTAATATTGGTGGACGCGCCATGGTAAGGTTCAAACTAGTTGACATATCCCAACCTTGTTGTACCAACCCACAATTTGTAGCCATACCTAATGGGCATGCCATGGATAAATTGCTTACAGCCATGAGCCCGAAATAAGGTACCATTGCTTCGTCAAGAGAATGGTTTTCCTCAATTGGGGCATTATCCATAAACTTTTTGTCCAAGTGTCTGAATAAAGGCCTAACTTTGGAAATTTGTCGGCTTGGTCCAGGTTTTCGTTGTCTGCTAGATGAAGATTTGAAAAGATGTATTCAAACTTATCCCTTGTAATTGCCTCTGCAACCAAGGCATTATGGCCATCCTTTTCTCGTTTCCAGTAAATTCTTCTGCGTGACACCTGAATGTAACCGCTCAAAACTAAAACTCCAACGAAAGCTTGGAGATCATTCAATTCGATGATTCGTAGCCTGTTTTTTTTGTAAAATATATCTGTCCTCGGTAAGTATTAGTTCAAATGGCTCTCCATCAAAAAATCTATAAAATAAATCCAAAGGAGTTTGTTAGGGGATGCTTCTGGATTTTCAAATTCAGTATTGTTGGAAGCCAGTGCCGGTAAATCCTCTTTTACCCAATGGTAAATCTTTTTCTTCTTCTTTAGTTGGTTCTTAGAAGATTCTGGCGTCGCGGTCGCCGGCTTTAAAAATTCGGACAAGGGAATGTCATCATCAGACGAATATTCATCATGAATACCACGCTTGCATGTTATTTCAGCTGAAGCTTGTAACTAAGAACCTGGTAAATTGCTAACAGAAATAAATTCTTCGCCACCAGAATCTTCATCTGTCAATTCTGCACAAGCATTTTTCGGTAGAAATATTGTTATTTTATCCACATTCGCCGTAAGATCCTCATCATCTTCGTGATAAAAAAGTGATTCATTCAAAGAAAATCCCCTGAAAAATAAGATGTCGTAACGTGTATTTTCCTGACGTCCTACATATAGTACACCAAATTTTATACACAAACAACATGGTGAAACGAAATTCTAGAAACTGATTGGATTATTTCTATCGAAAGAGTAATCATATGATAGAACATACCACAATCACTCTAATTTGTAAATCTAAAATTAGAAAAAAAAAAAAAACGAATACATACCTATAACATTCCGACATGTTGCAATTTCTTTATAATAGACCACTCTAAAATCACACTTTTTTTTATTGAACCCACTAAAAACAAGTCTTTTCGTGAAGAATGACTATTTCTCAATGCAATCAGCTAATAAACAAACGGCACGTGCCAAACAGTTTTTTCCTGTTGGTACTTGTTCTGACCGACCTATAGTGTGGTCAAGTAAAGCTTGCAGAGTAACATCTACCGAAGTTGTGGCAATTGCAATTTGTTCAGAAGGGGGATAGCATTCTTGTTTTGCGGCTTGAATAATCTTATAAGAAGGAAATATTTCTGGTGCACTCATTCTAATTATATTATATTGATGCCGAGATAACTGGGCTTCAACCGCAGCTGCAATCGCATCTTTACCTGACATCTTCAAAAAATTTGTTTCCAATGACTTCTTAAAGGTGCTTCTATATTTCTTTGCTCTATCTGGGGTGGTACTTATAATTTCTTTTAGAACTTTGGAAGCGTTTACCTGTCCGTCCGATCTTAAACTCATTTGAGTAGCATAATTTAAAACGGCAACTGGTGTGGATTCTCGCAATTTCTGAGTTTTCCTTCTTTTAGTTCTTTCTTCACAACCTGCGGCCACGCTTTTGATCAGGACAACGAAGAAAAGAAATAGAAGTCTCAAGCCAAGTACTATTTGTTTTTAAAAACAAATCGAGTCGTCTATGTGCTTTAACCCAACGAGATTTATATTTTGACTTAAAACGAGATAATAATTTACTTAAGCTTTCATTATTAAAATTTCGTGTTCGATTTTTTAGTTCTTCCGTTAAAAATGTAAATTGCTGTTGCATTTCAGTATGTTCAGCCGATCTAATTATATTAAAAAGCTCCATTCGCGTAATAAATAGAGTTTTAGAACTAATCCCTAAAGTTTAAATCATTTCATTAAAAACTACAATAAAACTGCCAAACTATTTTTTTCAGAAAGTACATTTTTTAAAAAATCGTACAACAAGTGTTGCAAAAGTAGCACCAAATTTTTAATTTCATAATATAATAATTAATTTCACCAATATTTACAAAACAAACGCTAAATTAGATGCACTGCAACCTAGTACGATGAATATTACCGTAATTTACAACTAAATGCACTTTCACACAACAACATAAAAATTTAGCTTAACACATACCTGAGTTTGATGGCTCCATACTAAAAATTTTAACAATCTTCAAGTTTTCAGAAAATGTTTACACAAAAAATAGTACAAACTTTCATTTAACTAGGCACTTGCATGTATCGCTGGTACTGATGCATTTTTCATGGTATGTGAATTTATGATGAGTGTGATATTTAAGTACTCGAAAGTAAAACAAACGGACCCAGAGAGAGAGTTTTAATTTTTGATTTAATGCCAACTTTTTGGCTATTTTGCCCCACAGTGCGCCGTGTAAAAATTAATTCTTCAACTTTAACCTCAACTGTTATCAGCTGGGCAAGCTGACCAAAGGTCTTAAGTTGCTGCAATAAAATATTAAATTAATATCAAAAAAGAAAATTATAGATATCTATTAATATAAATACTAATAAATACTTGATACCGACACATGGTTAATTAATTTAAAAATAAAAACCTTTCAATATGTCGAAATTGTCAGCGGGTGCAGATCAGAAAGGTTTTCTGGAGCAGATTCTTCGAGACCACTCTAACTTCAAAAAGACTGGAGTATTACGTCGTACAGCAAGCTATCTGTCAGGTCGTCTTCTTGTTCTGGAAGTGAACTTCAAGAACGCACTTGATCATTAAGCAAGAATTTAAGGAGATGTTAAAGAAGGTCTGGAAGAAGAAGACTTTGATGAAATTTTTGATCTGTTACAAGAAACATTTTTCACTTACGAAGGTGCAGTGGTCGATGCTTTCGACAATGCTAAGTCAACTTCTTATGAGAGGATTGTTGAAAGTGAATCCGCAGATGCGGATTCGAGGGCTCGTACACAAAATGGCAGGCTTTCCAAGACCTATTTTTGTCTTTAGTCCACACGAATAAAAAGCTGGGTAAAATTCAAAAACTTCACTACCTAAAATCCTCCCTTATAGGTCAAGCTGCTCGTTTATTGCAGCATTTAGGGTTATTTTCAATTATCACAAAGCATGGGAATTGCTTGTCGCTAAATACGACCACAAGCGACACTTCCAACTTTTTTTTTTTTTTTTTTGGATAGCAGCAGTAGAACAGAATCGGGATTTGTCCGAACTGTTTGGCATACAGTCACAAAATAAACCAATGCTAATAAAGCCGTGTGCGATGCATGCAGACACGCTGCTGCATATTAATAACAACAGGTTCAAACCTTTTGAAACCTATAAATACTACTACAGTTACACAAACGTTTCATACGAAAATAAATACCAGCCAACCCAAAGTTGTCTCTTCTGAAGTTCATCAGTTAATTGTTCTTTTGGTAACAGCAGTAGTTCGAGTCAGGTTTTCAAATGAAATGGAATGCTGTACAATTTCTGGGCCTCATCAACGTCGAACACTCATTAAAGTATCTGGATTAGGAAAAATTAACAATGGTTCATGTCAGCGGTAAGGCTAGCTGATCCACACTTCGATAAACCGGCGACTGTTGATATTCTCCTGGGAGCCGATGTTTACTCTGAATATCACCATTATCCGTGGTGATGATGAAAGACGGCCAATTGCACAGGAATCAGAGTTAGGTTGACTCTCCTTGGGAAGAAAATTTCGCAAAATAAAGAAATTGTCCATATTTTCTTACAGGTTCTCGAATTTCGATAACGACACTCAGCTGCGAAGGTTCTGAGAATTGGCAGAGTGCCTTACAACACTAAGGAAACTGCGGAAGACAAAATATGTGGAAAACATAATATCAACACAACAGGAAGATTGATTGAAGGGTGATATAAAATATCGCTACCATTTAAAACCAGATGTAAGCCTGGATTTGGTGCCTTACGTACAATAGGTTTCATAAACTGAAAGGAATATACCAGGAAAACCCCACTCAGCACAAGGAGCATTCCAAGTGTTTAAAGGAATGCAAGGAGCTTAATCAGATGGCAGAAGTATTCAGAATACCGTACTGGATACACCATATCATTTCTTTATTCCTCGCCATACGGTATCCAATAAGTCAATCAGAACTACGAAGTTTTGTCCCAGTCTTGCATACTGCAAATGGCTTATGCGAAACTACTGGACAAAAGCTTGACAAAGAGACAGGGGTCCATTTAAGGTAAATGCAATCGGCGAAATAATACCCGAAATTCCTCAAGGAGACACTGCCGTGGAGAAGGTAAGTTACCTTGGGTATTGGTAATGTGTTCAATTGCTGTCCAGGATGAATCAGTGACTAAAGTGGACCAGACGGAAACCGGAACAAAGACGCGGAGATTTACTTCTCATCAAAGATGAGAGATTACCGCGATTGCAATGGCAACTCGGACTAATCGTCGACACACGTCCTGGAAAACACGGACCTGCTTGAATGGCTACATTAGAAACCGGAATAGGAGAACTTAAGCGGTCACTTAGGAAAAGTTTGTATTTGCCATCAAACATCCAAAAATGTTATAATAAATAAATAAATTCACATAAAAAATTAAGGGCAATTCTTTTAACAGTAATTTATTAATTAATTAAATACAAATAATTATAAATTCTTTATCCTAGATCTCCCTACACAGCACAACACATACATACAGTCCACTCAAACACACAACGTTGCGGAACTCCGAATTTCCTAAATGCCGACGGGAATTGGAGAATCAAAACCCCGGCCGTATTTAAAGGTTCAGTAGCACTCAACGTTGTCCATTCAAAAAACCTATCAACATGTGTTAATTTTTAAAATAATTTAATGTCAACGACTTACAAATGCAGTTATATATTGTAAAAATAAGAATCTTGAATTAATTTACAATATAATCTTAATATAAATTCCATTTCTCCTAAAAAGAATTAAATATGAAATAAATAATAAAAAAAACTTACAGCAGATGAATTGTTTACTTTTTGCAAATTGCAACGACAATTCAATAGAAGATGGATTCATACACCACACACACTTTGACATGCAATTCGGCTATAATTAAAACAATAAACCGTTCGCGAAAATTTAATCGCACATCATAGCACTGCACAACCAAGAAATGCGTACGCGGAGAACAGTTATCGTTCGAAATAATACCACAAATTGTAGTACAATTTTTTGCGAAATTAAATACAATGAACTTTTTTTGCTTTTCGCATTTTTCCTTTGTTTTATTTGTTCTTAACACTTTCTTTTACTGTAATATCACTTTCGCAACAACGAAAACAATAACAAACTGTTTGTGTACTTTAAAATACACACGAACGCACATATCTACGTCTATACGACTTCGACAGAAACGATAAATAAATAAAAAATACACTTCCTTTTATTATTTAAAAACACAAAGACCTATTTTTGGTCAACGATGAAAACAACCTATTGCACATTTCCAAAACAAAACAAATCGTTATGCCCGTATGGTTATGTTGCTATCCTTGTCACCTATGTATATGTAATGTTCCATATTATTAACTTACATGATCTTGTCTCAATTACATGAAGATAGTCAACACACAACTTTTATGTCAAAAGAAATACAACATACTCCAACCACAATTAGGTACAGTAAGGTACATAAATAACGTAAGCCTATGATTGTAATACGAATGTATTGTATGACACTTTAAAGCTAAAAATTGATATTTCCGATAGAATAAATTATCGCTCTCTTTGCTGTTACACCAAGCTGAAAAGATGCGTTTTATTTGAAACCGCATTTTTCGACCCCTATTCTTTACCCTACACGTATCTTAGCAAAGTTTAACCTCTGCACACCCTGACACACTCCAATATTTCCTTGCAAGGATGTCCCCAACATCCAAAATTTTTGGAGAAACTCCGGATATTTTTTTGTGAGGTTTTTGGCGATGTCTGGATTCCTCTTCATTAAATTCACCAAGGCCTGGAACTGCCGACGAGTTGTTTGTCTATATTTATGTAAATATATATATTTATAATATGCACAATAGGTAAAGTATACTCGGATTTACTTAGTTCTATGATCTTTTCTGCTAGGCATTGTTTAATTTGATCACGCACCAGCATTTGGTCAGCATAGAACATCCGCCATTCATTCATTGTCCAGCCTATCACCTTCAGCCCTTCCATGGGCTACTACTCCATCGGTTTCCCCAACCGAATACTGATTACTTTCCCTTACCACGTGGAAGTTCAGTTTTAATGGGATTTTATCCACGTTGGCTTCCACCCATACGTTATTATTATGATTCCACACATACATCGTGTTTTTATGTTGCCCGATGCCCAACAGATTTCGTTTGTTTTCGCGAAATACAACAAGGCTCATCATTGTCAGGCTGCCATATCTCAAGAGACAAAGGTCGCTCCCGGTATCTAACGACGCAGTTATTCTGACTCCCGCTATCTCAAACACCTGGTTAGCTCTGACTGCTAAGCTAACCCTCACTTCCGGCCAAGAATCATTTTGGTCGCCTGATGTTGAAGCTTGCCCATTTCCTTTTCCTAGTCGCTGCTTTCTTGATTGCGTTTCTTCTCTGCAGTCCCTTCTTTTATGCTCTGGCTGCCCGAACATTCACGAGCTAAATGAGTTGCTTCGCCGCACCGGAAACAAGTCTTCTCCATTCTTTCAGCCTTTATTGTTGGATAATTATTCGCACTTGTAACGGTTCGAGAATTTCCCCGTGAGTATGATGACTGAATGGTGGTAATCCTTGACTTTTTGTACACTTTCAACAGCGCCTTCAGTTCTTCGATTGAGTTGGCCTGATAAAGAATAAGTTTGTTTTGCCACAAAATATTCAAACGAACTTTTTAATGTCGTTCCAATAAACAGCGGTCGCGTTTTCTTCAAATTCTTGAACCGACCTGTTAACGTCCATGCCACTAGCTCCGTCAAACTGAGATATCGAATCCTCAATGTCTCAAAGCGTGAAGTGTGTTAATTGTCTGGATAAATCATTCGGTGAGCTTGAGATACTAACGGCTTCCTAAAATTCATCTTCGACCTCTTGTCCTTGCACGTCTCTATCCGCGATAGCCTAAAGTGTGCGTTTTTTTTTTCTTTTTTACCGCTTCAGCATTCAACTGGTCAGTGGCTTCCATAATCGATAGCTTCCAACGGTTTTGACATATTTACTTCAACTCCAACAGCGCCAACTGCGTCAATTACAACTGCTTCGAAATTGTTTGACCTTTCAAATGTTCGAACTTGTATTTCTTTAACAGCATCCACTCACGAAAAATTCTTTTCTTCAGCATGTGTCTAATTTGCGTTTGATACTTTCCACGCACTAGCACAAGATTTTAGTGAATCTTTCCAAAAATTTTAAACAACCGATCTCGGGCGAGATTTTAATGAATCTCTCTGCAAATCGGTGGATCCCGGTTGAGCCCCCAATTTGTGGGTTTTAATGTTCCCAGTGAGTGTAAAAAATATACCACTTTTATTCATTTATTAATCAACTTTATTTTATCTTTATATTCCACAACTTCGCACGTCTACTCTCTTTTAATGTTCTACCACGAATGCTTCTCTAACAACCCTAATTCTGCCTGCTGCTTTACAAAACTCAAAACCAGTATTTTGCTCATGTGTGTGTTACCTCGTGTCGTCATGTAAGTCTGATGTCGTGTGACTGCTATGCACCGTATTCTTTGTCTTTTCTTTGTTCGTAGCCCGTTGGTGTCTTCATGTTATTTTGTCGTTTTGCGCTTTGAGATCTGCGTTATTTTTTAATGTGATGCTCGAGTGTTTGGCTAACTATCCCACATACAGTGCTGGCAAAAACATTCTGGATTTTATTGGTCATTTTTATTTATTGATGTTTTGGCATTCAAAAGATAAAAAAGATTAGATTTTTTTGATAACCAAGATTTAATTTAATATTAAAACTATGTTATGACCAAATTTAATTTTCAAAACACCTAAAAAAAAAAAAAAAAAAAAAAAAATTGAAAATTAAACTAAATTTCAAAATGTTGTCTGTGCAAAACTAAGCGGGTTATTTGTTTACTGTTGTTATTATTAATATTTTGTCCAGTAACCCTTGTACTGCTTTACATCGACGAGGCATCGAGGCCACCAGATTATCTATTACACTAGGCGGAATACTCTCCCACTCATTCTTCAAAGCTGCAAAAAGAAAGCTTGTTGAAGCATGCGTTTTTTTCCCCAACCCGCCTTTTTAAAATCGCCCACAAATTCGGGTTCAAATCGGACGATTGAGAAGGTGTAATATGTTGTTTTACTAATTCGTCAAAGAAGAAAGACTAAACAATGCCTTCGACAGGGCACGGAAAATAACTGTCTTTATTGATTTAATTCGGGTATTTATACAAATTTGGCATAGTCACTGTACGGTGGTGACTATGCTTGTAAACGAATGTGTAACGTATCAAGAAACATGACTCCACAATCGGTGATACATTTGCTGCAGTGTTTCTAAGGCGGAGCACTTGAATTAGTTCAAATGAGTATTAGGTCACTGGTACCGTGAATCATTTGTGCTATATTTATGTTATTGGTATTTTGTTGTGTGGTTTGCTTCTTGATACTTTACAAAGGCCACTCAAGTACGCAAATGTAGTTTGTCGCAAATTACTCTTTTAACACGTTTGAAAAAAAAAAAAAAAACACCCAATGCAGAGGCATCTCTTCAGCGTATGGAAACGATCCAATATTCCGGTAATTTGGTGTAAAGGGCCAGTGCCTGAACCTGAAAAACAGCCCCAAACCATAATCGAGTCTCCTTCATGCTTAACTGTAGGGAGTACATTTGGTGGATTTAATCGTGTTCCTTTTGAGCGCATTATTGTTGTCCCGCCATCGGAGTAAAACAAGTTGAATTTGCTTTCAACACTGAAGAGCACACTTCTCCACTTGGTTAAAGATCAGTTTAAATGATTTTTTGCAAATTCAATCCTGACAAGACGTTTAAAGTGAGAAATTAATAGTCTTCCGAAACAGAGTTCATAGTTTAGTTTTTTTTTTTTCGATACTTCGCAGTAAGAAGTGGCTTGGATGATGTTTTGCGTGGGCGTCCATCAAAATGATCGCCTTCCACAGGTTTCCCACTTCGAAACTTTTTAATAATGTCATAAACATTTTAGCGATTGCATTTTGTTTTTTACCAGCTTGAAACTCTTGGATTATTTTGTAACGAGTTTCGTTGCTATGGTGAGTCTTAGCCAATTTTGAAGCTTGAAACTCTTGGATTATTTTGTAACGAGTTTCGTTGCTATGGTGAGTCTTAGCCAATTTTTTTTTTTAATTTTTTTTTTTTTTTTTTTTAAATAAAAATTTAATTTGCTTAGCTCACAACTTTTTAAGCCTAATAAACTTAAGATTTGGCATGGAAAGGCGTTACCAAAAATCCGGTTAGATTTGCGCAGGAATGTTAAAGAGCAACTTAAAAGAGTTATTATTTTTTTATTTTAACTTCGATTAATCTATTACTTTTTTATTGATACCATTAGATTTTACATAGCTGTTCTAAATTAGTTAAAAGTTAAGCAAATTTGATAGTCATTGATATATTTTGAAACATATTCATTTGTTATGATCAGTATAACTTACTTCTTCAATTTCATCATTTTCGTTATCAGAATCCGCATCAAATATGTTGCAGTTAAGAATCGTCACAATTTGTATAAAGTGCGGATCAAATACGATTTCAATAATAGCTGGTTTTTGCACTTCTTTACTGACATTTATTCACTTGCGTTTTCAAATATTGGAAAACACAAAAGGGACGGATTTTCTCGCCGCAGTCAATCTGCCGGTTTCCATAATCGGCATGATTATTTTTCTATATATATATATATTCAATATATGTATGCAAAATGTAAAGATTTTTCTTTCTTAAAGCTATCACTTTCGTCTATTTCTATTAAATGTTACTTAAATATATGAACATGTATTTTTTAATAAGTTTCAGTTAAAATATCTCTTTAAACTAGCTTACACCAACGCTGGTAAAGGGCTTTTATTCCTTTTTACTTTCGTTTACTGGGGGGCCTTTCTTCACACTCTCTCGTAGGTAGCAGAATCTGTAGATGCTGCTTTATCCATTTTTATCCATTTATTCATTATTTTCATCACACTCTACCCTACACCAGCAAGCTTTGATAACACGAAAGGTCAAAGAGTTCAAAGTTTAATCGAAAAAGTGTACGCGCACTTTTATGTTCTTCCAACTACATTCGCAGCGAGCTTTTCTTAAGTCGACTTATGCGTTAAGTTATCACGAGAGACTTTTCACAATTTCACTACCTTGATTTCCGTTATGCGATGATTTTTTCCTGGGTCCCACGTTGGGCGCCAATTAAACAATTAAAAGTTTATATTAATTAAAAAAAAATTATTTATTACAATCGTATGCCTTCCGAGCTAACATAAAACTAAATCACAAACTGATTTCATAACTTAAACCTAGGTGTTGTTGTTAATCCTTTGTTATCTTTCTTGAAAAAGAAAAGCCATATGATTTATGTATAATGCATGTATTTTCTAGCACAAGGATAAACTGCTTAAAGAGAATAATGGTGCTAAGATCGTTTGAAAGATGTGTATATTATGCAAATTAATATTTTCTCTTGTGTTTAGGTTTTTTTTTTATTGCTTATGCTTTTTTGAAATACTACTAAACTAAATGGGTACTTAGTTGCAAATGAAACTAATTAAGACCAAACACTCGGATTCTGCTGCTGGAAGTTGACTTGCCTATTGAAGGTTGTAGGTGGACTTTATATACTGCTGGGATGACGTCATTTGCAGTCGTGGTGATGTCATTAATTGATTGATATAAGACAATGACATGTTTCATCATGATTGGACTTGGTGTCTGGATGCTAAACAAGAGGAAACAATACGTGGCAATGATATGTTTGATCATGATTGGACTTGATGTCCGTTCTTTATATTTGATGCTGTTGAAGTCGAGTTTCAATCAGGCAGATGCTGAATCAGTAGTTTTGTGATATCTTATAGGAAACGATTATCGTAACTTTCGTATACCACAAAAGAAACCATGGTATGGCTACTACGCTAGATACCAGCTTGCACATTCTGAAGCGTTTGTATGATACACACGTACTATACAGAATACCATGGTGACACCAGCAGGGTGTCACGGTATAAGAGACTGATAATTCGATTGATGGTAGCCTATTACCAGCAAGATTTCCAAAAAAAAAAAAAATTTATTTCATCACCTATAATTGATTTGCATTTACGAGGTAGTTTATTAGGATTTTTAGCATTCCATTGAGCATACAGGGATTTTGTTTTTTTAGTTGATATATCTGCATATCAAATCTTTAAGGCTGATCTAAAGATGGAGTTGAATATATCCACACTACACAAGTTATCGTAATAGGATTTGGACTCGTGAAGCATTTTCCCGGATTGTGCTGTGCATTCAATGGCGGTGCATAAGTGGAAGCTGTTTATACCGTTTCATACCGTCTTTGTTGGCGAAAAAAAGGCAATCAGCAGAGGAAGTTGCATTATCATCATTTGAAAAATTATCGGCGTCAAAATCGAAGTTTGCTTCGTCAGACAAGAAATTTTCATCACAATCATTCTCATCAAACAATGCTTGCAATCATTATAGTATTCGGAATCATCATCAATTAAATTGCAAAAATATGCTTGTCTATCTTCATTCGACAGTTTTTAATAAAAAATTTTATTTATTAATATAATATTGAATATTGAAACGGATTTCTTTCATTATTATATAAATATTTCACTTTTCACAATTATTAGTTTGCTCAAAAAATAATGTCAGTTGTTAACCTTTGACTTTAAAAACATAGATCTTTAGTGAAACAAAACTTTATTAATGAAAATAGCAATCATTGTGATCAACACACTTTTGCCAACATGAAGGAAGTTTATTTATTCCTTTAGCATAAAACTCTGGAGGTCTGGAGGCTATGAACTCGTTGAAGGCAGTTTTGGCGTTGTCTTGGCTCTTGAAGCATTTCTCACGCAGGATGTTGTCAAGATGCTTGAACAAGTGGTAATCGGTTGGAGAAAGGTCCGACGAGTGTGATGAATGGGACGAGGTTTAGGATAAGATAGAAGACGTTCCAATTGCCACGTCTGGCTCTCCTGCAAGTTTTCTTACGTGGATTTCCCTCAACCAGAAACTTTAATTGATCATTGTCGATGAGTGTCCTACACTTAAACCCTTCCATATCTTCGAGCGACTCATTTCCATTTCGAAATTTTTGAAACCAAAGTTGTAGCGTACGTTTATTAGTCATTCCATCGCGGAAACGCTAAGAATGTTAGGGCTGGCCTCCGCTGCTCTGAGGCCCAGATCATTGTCGATGAGTGTCTTACACCCACAACCTTCCTCATCTTCGAGCGACTCATCTTCATTTCGAAATTGTTGGAACCAGCGTTGCAGCATACGTTTGTTAGTCATTTCATCGCCGAAGGTTGGCGATGGCCTCGACTGCTCTGTGGCCCAGTTTGAACCCATATAAAAAAAGCGCGCAATTGCTTCTTTTTCATATTAATACCTGTGAAGATTAAAACCGTTATGTGAAGTTAAATAATAAAGCATAGTCATAGGAATATAGATCGAAAAATGTACTTTGAAACGCTATATAATATGTATATAAATAATAAAAAAAATTAGATATTTTTTTACTAAATTAATGTACATAATTTAATTCTATTACAAATTGATAATGCTATTCTAACTTATTCAGTCAAATTTGTTGGGTTACTAGGAATAAATAAATTAATATAATGAAGATGAAAATAAAATTTAAAAAACGATAGTAATTCGAAAACATAAAAAACTGAAACTAACACAAGCATTGGGTTTTTCGAAATTAATTTTTTTAATTTTTTTTTTTTTTTAAATGAAAGTCGATTTTCTTATAGTTAATAATTTAATTTATAATTATTTTAAAATTAATTATTAATTAATTAATTAATAAATTAATTAATTTAAAATTAATTAATTTATTGAATTTTATATTTTCAACACCTTTTGCCATCTTTCTGGTAGGAGCATGATTCCACACTCATAAAATTTTTATCAAAACATTGATCCAGGTGATTTTTGACTTGCTCATTTGTAGTAAAGGTTTTACCGTCTTAAAAATTTCGGCACAAATAACGATCAGAAGGTGCCAGATTTGGAGAATATGGCAGTATATCCCATCCAAGCTGTAAAAACTTTTTGCGAGCTACCAAACTTGTGTGATGTCTCGCATTATCTTGTTATCTACACCTTTTCTGTTGATCAATTCTGACCTTTTCTATTTAAGTGAATCATTCGATTAATTATCGTTGTGTTGTCCGGTTGAAGCTCAAAATACTCGTAAATAAAAAATAAAAAATAAATAACGATTCCTTTGAAATCCCACCAAACGGATAGCATCAACATTTTTTGATGAATATCTGCTTTCGAAATGCTTTGAGCCAGTTTATCGTTTTTATTACTCCATGATCTCTTGTATTTAACATTGTTGTAGACAACCCATTCTTCGTCCCCAGTGATGATGCGCTTCAAAAATGGTTCATTTTCTTTACTTTTGAGGAGCAAATCACAGACATCAACTCGACGGCACAAATTTCTTTTCGTAAGAACATGAAGAACTTACTTGTCGTGCTTTCAGACTAAACCTAGGCGTTTGAAATGATCATGAACGGTCGAATATGATAAATTTATTTTCACAGCGACCTCACTAGTTGTTATTCGTCGGTTTGCATCAATTAATTCAATAAAAACAAAATTACTTTCCGTACAAACCAATACTAATATAAAATGAAAAAAATGATAATAAATAAAAATAAATAAAATTTTATGAAATTCAACATTTATTAAATATTGCCATCATTATTTGTTTGGTCGATTTCGTTAATTCTAATATTTGAATTCGCAATTTTGGGACTAAACATATTTTATGCACATAACATGCAGCGAGAAACCTTAAAATGTGCCCTAAAAATTAAAAAAAAAAATGCACTCAAAAAAAGAAAGGAAAAATCTGAATTTGTAGGTCCAAGCAAGTCAAATGCAACACTTTTTGATAAAAGACGTTTATTACTGCTGCTGCTTTCGCTTTTTAAAATCCAGTTAAAAAAAATTTATCCGTGGGATTCATTGGTCGAAAGAACACCGATTATGACGTATTGTTTCGTACATCGATATCCGTATATTTTTGCCTTTTAATGCAGATTTTATTCGACCAATGACCTCTGACAACTTAATAACTTAACTTAACTTTAACGTAGTTTTTGCGAATTATTTCTTATTATTTCTTATTATTATTATTATTATTATTATTATTATTATTATTATTATTATTGTTATTGTTATTTCTTCAGTGTGTTTCTCTAAGAAGGCTTTACATTCTTTTTTTTGATTTCCACAAGGGCAACCATAGCTTTACACAATTCTTGTGAATTCGAGTTTCTTTCCCTAATTGAGTCCGTGAGAAAGAATTGTTGGTAATGTTTCTAACCGTTGTCGCAAGGTCAATTACCTCTGTTTATGTCGACGGTATTTGGTGTGTTGTTGCATTTGAAAATTCAACATATTCATCAAAAATATTTTTTAGTTTGCTCAAAACATTTTTCAGCTATTGATGCTCGATGCTCCTTCGATTTCCTATACTACAAGCACACGTTTAATAAATTTCTCATTTTTAATATACAAGTAAGAAAACATATTTTTTTTATCTTGCAACTGCCAAAGCGTTTTACAATTTGCAAGTTCTAAACCTATAAGTAAAAATTTAATATGTATTTTTGATATTTCAAACTTGTAAGACTTCTTGTTTAAGTAAAGATGTCTACTAATGTCTCATAAGACTTCAGTCAGGAAAATATCCCTTTCCTTTTAGAAAGAATAGACCAAGAAACCATATGCTTATCATTTAACATTTATTAATTTGAAAACACACATACTGTATTTAGAAATAAATTTTTAAAGCAACATAATATAAAAATAATTGAAATTAAAAAGTAAATAAACATTGTATGTATTATAAATCATATTGATTAAAACAAAAACTCGACAAATTAAAACCAACTTAATATTTTTTCTCCAAATCTCACAAAAATTCGCTAGAATTAAAGTAAAAATAAATATTACCAAAAAAAAAACACCGAAGCTTATTTTCCAATATACGATTATATTAGATTAGAAAGAAAAGCTTTTAAATGGATAAATTCGGAAAATATTGATATTATAATCTAAGTTTTAGGAAATATATAATAAAAATTATAAATGTTAAACTTAAACATAGTTTTAATATTATAACTAATATTTTTCTTTTTTTTTCAAAAATATGAGCGAAGTACAAATTGTAAAGAAATAAAAAGATGAAAACAAATATGCTTTATATATGTAGACTTATAGACTTCAAATTATAATATTGTAATAAAAAATATTAGAAAAAAAAATCAAATTGTTTATAGTTAACCTTTTGTATATCGTTTAAATAAATTAAAAATTTTAAAAAAATTAAAAATTAACAATAATTTATTATCATGTAATAAAAATCAAAATAGCTTTGAATGGACTTTGTTTTTCATTTATTTTTTAACAATCTTTCCCTTTGATGGGGATTGATGGGATGTGAAAGTATTTATAGCTCGTTTGCAACCTGTATTTAATAACACAGTAAGTAGCTTAAAAAAAAATTAAAATAATACATGTACCGTAATTGAAAATACTATTTATAAACTAGGGGGCGTAGCCCCTTGCTCGCTTCGCTCGTCAACCCCGGCTCGCTTCAATGTTGTGATAAAAAAAAAATCTACTTTCAAACGCTTACGTTTTCGTTCAATTACTTGTGACATATTTTCAACGCGTTGTTTTCAACGTTTTTTCGCTATTTGTTTTTCAGACATATTCTCAATATGCTTTTTCAATATTCCTTCTTTTTTCGTAATATTTTTTTTGTGTTGCCAATTGTCGCAAACGACATTCTTCAAGTGTTAAGTCTAACTTTTTTCGACCCATGATCAAATAATCGGTTTGTGCTAATGACGCTATATATTAAAAAAAATCTGACTTGACAAAAGAAGCAAATGCAAATAAATTATTATAAATTTGAATATTTTCTCTAAAGTATTTATTTTCGTTAAAAAATCAGACAAGACAAAAAACGTTTGTATATAATAGAGAGGTAAATACCTATTCATAAAAAAAGGTAGCGGTAAGGTACTTGTTGGTTTGTACAATCACCTCGAAAACAATTTAAAAAAAAAATGAACAATCTAAAAATAATATCAATAATTTTAAATTTATTCATTTGATCAAAAATCTGCTTCTTAACAACCCGTTATATCATGCTTGCTTACTTAAATGGCTCTACAGTCCGGGATACATCAGGGCCTTATTTAAGGTGCTTCTCCAGCTAGCGCGATATTTTATCGGCTGCCTTCAGTTGTGCAATAGAATATGGCTGAAGTCTTCTTCTTCTTGTATGCACCACATAAGATGAAGTCGCCTTCTACTGATGGAGCCAAAAACTTTCTGGGCTCATTCGCGGTGACCTAGCCATCCAAGCCGGGTTATCTGAACTTTTCTTACAATTCGCTGTTGAAATGGCGGCTTCATTCTGCGTTAATGCAGACGAAACTGAAAATTACCCAAAGAACCATTATCTCGAAGCAATCAAGTACCGCCTCCGCCAATGTCCAAGGTTCTGCGCCGTAAAACAGAAATGGGATGATCAGTGTCTTGTAAAGTGTGGTTCATCGTGAGGTTTGATTTATAATGTAAAATAAAACACATAAATTTGAAAGTGAACTTAAAATTTTTATAATCGGTTATAAGAACAATTCATGGCATTTACAATTTATTTTTGTAAATGATATCATGTAAATGTTGGCCACGACTACGTCTGAGGTGGTCCATTCGGAAAGACTCGTTGGAGCACAGCGACTGGTATCTCGCGGATAACACGAGTAATGTTGGCTTCCAAAGCGTCAATCGTAGCTGGCTTATTCCTAAAATATATCATATATAAATATAAAACATATCTCCAGAGAAAATAGTCCAAAGGTGTCATATCGCACGATCTAGGTGGCCAATTTACCGTAGCAATACGTGAAATTAAGTGCTCACCAAAATGATTTTCCAGCAAGTCCATTGTTTCACGCGCTGTATGGCTCGTAGCTCCGTCTTGTTGAAACCAGAGCTCACCGAGACCATGTGCTTAAATTTTAGGAAGCACATAGTTCGCTATGGCGCGATAACGGTTACCATTGACGGTAACATTCTAATCAGCCTCATTTTTGAAGAAAAATGGACCAATCATTCCACCAAGTAGAATAGTAGCTCTTGGTACTATTCGGGTTGCTCATCAGCCCAAATACGGCAATTTTGTTTATTAACGTATCCATTGAGCCACAAATGGACTTTTTCACTGAACAAAATTTCACGATAAAACACCGGATTTTCATTGAGTTTTTCCAGAGCCCATTCACTGAAAATATGACGCAAATTCAAGTCGCCTGGATTCAATTCTCGCACAAGTTGAATTTCGTACACTTTTAGGGTGAGATCCTCATGTAAAATACGCCAAGATGTCGAATACGTCAAGCCAAGTTGCTGAGAACGACGACGAATCGATTCGTCACGGTCCTAACGTACACTCTCAGCTACAGCTGCTATAGTCTCTTTATTGCGTGCTGGATGTGATCCAACCGGTCGGGTATTATCCACTAATGTAAACTGGGACTCAAATTTGCGAATGGTATTTTCAATAGTGGTTTCAGTAGGTCGATTACACGCACCGTAAATTCCCCGAATCGCACGAAAAACATTTCTCACAGAACGCTGATTTTCGTAATGCAGCTGAACAATTTGGAGACGCTGTTGTGGTGTCATGTCTTTCCACGATGACTTGCCAAACGATACTGAACAAAAATGACAAAGCAGTTTGATAGGAGTCACGCGTAATCTGTCAAAAAAAGCCTTTTGAAAATCAAACCTCACGATGAATAACCCCTTATTATGTCTGTTTGCTTGCTTGGGAGAAATTTTCTAAGCCCAAAGAAACAGTGATTAGCAAGAGTGATTCTTCGCACAATTTCCGGAGCACGGAGCAGCGTGAATTCTCCATCGTCATCCTGCATCCACAGAGCTCGGCAGAGATACCAAAACTAAACGTGGTTCTGTATAGTACATGTTTATAGATGCTGTCATATCCAGCTTTGAAACCGATGAAAAGGTAGTGTGTATTTGATTTAGATGTCCAGAGTTTTCCGCAAAGTGAAAGTTTGATCTACGAGTATGGCGAACTTTCCTGGCCTAAAACCGCACTGAAAGGGCCGGTCAAACTGTTGGTGAAAGATCTTACATAATAATGTGACTTATTCCCTTATGTTACATTTGGCGAAGTTCAAGAAATCTTCCACCTTTAGGATCCAACGAACAATGCTGGGGCCGAATCACCACATCCGTTAGCGGATCGGCAAACGTACGAGAAGAGATTACATGACGTACTATCCGAACACACGTATTGGGATCATGGCATACGAAAGCTCAAGGAACGTAATTTTACATACAATCAGAAAATTGTGCAAGATTAAAGTAAGAAATGTAATAGAAAATGTACAAAAATAAAAAAAACGTCATTTGAGAAAATAAAAGTAAAATTTGTATTTTCGTGATTGGTTCGTGATGAATTCGGCTTTATTGTTTTTTTTTTTTTTTTTTTTAAGTAGTTCCGAGGAAAGTGGCGAAGAAGAAAAAAAAGAAAGAATTGTTGGAATTGTTGTTTTTTTACTGAACATCGCTAGTTCAAATGGATCCTCCGAAGGACACGGAGTTTTTTCAAATTGTTGAATGTCTACTGGAGTTAAAAGTCTTTCATTTGATAAGCCAAACGTCCTCTCATTTACACTTTCACTGCGTCTCCTAGGCTTCAATTATTTGTTCCTCTGTTTGTGTTAAAACTTTTTCCTCATATTTTCTACTACCAGTTTTCATTTTTGCGGCTTTATTAAAAGAACGCTTCTTCTTTACTTTATACTTCTGATCAGCAAAAACCTTTTAAAATATAAACTATGTTATTGTAAATGTAAAATTTATACCTTTCGCCTCGACTTCACATCCCTTACTGGCGAGCCCACATAGTTCAATTTTTGTCTTATCTCTTCCCATAAGCGGTATTCCGTTGACTTCTCTTGTACGCAATTTGGAAGGATGTTTTTTGCTAATCCGGAGTGATCGATATTGTATTGCGTTAATATTACTGACGCTTGTCCTAAAATGAAATTTTATTAGATTAATTGCATACAATATTTATTAAAATACATTTAACAAACAAAAAACTTACATATATTTGCGTTCTCTTTTGCTTCCTTTGTCTACGTGTGCAATCACATTTCGACAGAACGAATGCGTTCACGGTATCAAAAGCACTCAACGTATGGCATGATTCGGAACCTGAGGTTCTAGTCATTGGGCAAATTCATCGACCAAGATTTTAGAGATGGGTTGATGTATGCTCCTCATCTAATCACCTGCTGCTTTAAACAGATCAGCAGTTAGGCCATCGGCTCTTGGAGTTTTATCAGAAATAAACTTGAAAATTTCTGTCTTGTCCTCTACTGCCTGATGGTGGAAAATAATCGAACCTTCATAGAGCGCTTCATTTGCTCTTTTTTTATACTGACAAGCCTGAGGAGATTATATCCGTTCGGTTTGCTGGCTTTAGGCTTTTACAGATAAAGGGTTTTCTAATAACGATTTGACAATTTTTTTTTTTAAATAAAAGGCAAATCATTTGAGATATTTCAAAAACTTTATTTGGGCTTGAAGTACAATCAATGGAATGGAACTCGACTTCGTTCATATGGCCACCGCGGGCACGTGTGCAGCAGTCGATTCGTTGGACCCAATTTTCAACGACTCGGCCACACATTTCTATTTCGCGTTCAATGTTGGCTCTGAGCTCTTCCAACATCGTCAGCCTTTTGGCATAAACCAATGACTTAACGTAGCCCCACAGAATATAGGCAAGCGGCGTTAAATCGCACGAACGAGGCAGCCAATCGACTGGCCCATGTCTTGAGATAACACGCTCACCATACTTACTTTTCAATAAATCGATTGTAGCATGTACTGTGTGGCTTGTGGCACCATCCTGTTGAAACCACATGTAGTCCAAGTCCATATCTTCCAATTCGGGACAAAAACAATCGGTGATCATGGCGCGATAACGCTCACCATTCACAGTAACGTGACGATCGTTATCGTCGACGAAAAAATATGACCCAATAACGCCGCCGGCATGCAAACCGCACCAAACAGTTATTTTTTGTGGATGAAGTAGTGATTCATGAAGCACATGTGGGTTTTCACCCGACCAATAACGCATATATTGCTTATTGACGAACCCATTGAGCCAAAAATGAGCTCAAATGGTCCATCGGCTTCAATTCTTGAGTCAGGTTGATCTTGTATGGGTGTAAACCAAAATCCTTACGCAAAATACGCCATAATGTGGTCTGAGCGATGCCCAATTCTTGAGAACGCCGTGGAATTGACTGATTTGGATCGTTTGCTACGGACGTCTGGACGGCAGCGATATTTTCGACACTTCGACCAACCCGTTGTCTCACTGACACGGCAACATCACACTACGAATATGTATACTCAAATTTTTGCACTAAACTTGTTATTGCCTGTCTACTAGGGCGAGAATTACGTCCGAAAATTGGAGTTAACGCTCTTAAAGTTGTAGTCACCGACTCCGAATATCTGTAGAAAATTTTTATAATTTGCAAGCGTTGCTCGTTAGTGTACTTTACCATGATGAAAATGTTTACTGAATAAATTGACAGTGACAGTTTGATGATTAGCGAAAGAGTGCGTTCACAAATTAAATTCAAAGTTGTCAAGTCCCTATTGGAAAACCCTATATATGTATTTGAGCTATATCAATATAATGCTCCGAATTGATGTTAGCTACTCGAAACGATCGAACATCCGAAACACTGATGAGTGCCTTGCATCGATCGCAATATGATCAGTTTAATAGGCACCTGGCTAAATCCTGATGAATAAACAGTCCACCAAAGTGTGGAAACCTTCTGCTGCGTATAGTTACTAGTACGTCCTGCTGCAAAATCAATAAGCCTTTTCCCGAGGTGAAGGCGTAGAGGCTTACTTTCCCACTGTATTACCAAAGGGCATTTTGGCTAGCTTGGCATAAAAATCGCCATACTATCTATTAGCTGATTTGTGTTTTAACAAGAGGTGTAGGATGTTTTTTTTTTTTTTTTTTTTTTTGAGTAAAACGAATAATTGCTGATATAACTCTGAAACTTTTATTGCTTTATAAACAGAAACATAGGGACTATTTATGGGACACAATACCTTTCAAATGACTGCTTCCGCTCTACTCGTAGAAATTTTCAATCCTCTTTTATATGTATATAATTGGTGCTCTGTCTCGGCGATTTTATTTTTAGCATTACATTCATTCTTATTTCATTTTGTTCCTGGAATGTTTAAATATGTACACTGACATATATATAAAACGTCAGTTAAAAGTCAGTAATGGCCAAATCAAAATGTGCATACGCGCATGAGTGCTTTCGCATGTTTCAAATACGCTTTATATCGAACGAACGATAATTAACGTGAAGAGCATAGATAAAAATAAACTAGATGTCAAACTCTACTAGTAAATTTGCAAACCCAAAACCTTCGTACAGACACACTGTAAGTAAATTACCAATCCATTCTCCATTTCTAGAACCTCTAAGATTGGCCACAATGACAGCAAATTTCACGCAATGTTCACTAGGTATATGTAATTAATGCAAAAGTAAAAGGAAAAATATTTTAGCTGGTGAATATTTATTTCAACGTGGTGAAAAAGATAATAGAATATATGGAAAGGAACCTCTTTTTTTCCAAGTGCACCCAAAAGGGATTGTATCAGAATAAAATTAAAAAACGACCTAAGAATCATATTTTGAACGCTTCACTTGAAGATATAAATGGAATGCTACTACTACAATTTCGAAATCAAACTTAAACTTGTATTGTCAATCATTTGTATTAGCATTTTTTTACGTTTAAGCACAAACTTTGGACTCTGGACATCAATGAAAAGGATTGGTAATTAAGAGCATTTTTTAAACTCAATTTCCATGTTGTTCTTTTAGTTAAGTAAAAAAATTACAATAATTAAATAATACTAATAACTAATAAATTTTCCATTTTTGACCATTTTTAGTTTTTTTAGGAATACATTTGAATTTTTCATTGAATTTATAGTTTTTTCAAAAATTTGCAGAATGTTTTCTTTTCACAAAAAAAAAAATCCCAGAAAAGCAAATGTACAATGTGCAGCAAGACTTTTGATATCCAAACTTAATTTAGTTTTGTTAGAGGGAATTAAGTTCATATATGTTTTCAACAGATCTGCTTCTTTACAGGTAATTAATGTTTATTTGTACCTCCTTAAATCGGTCAATCGATAGCGTTACAGAGATAGACATTTTAAAATGAACATCGTTGACCGTATACAATTTTTACTTTGTTTATTATTTTGTTTGTTGCTATTAGCAATATTTTAAATTCAATTTTGTAAAAGGTTTATTTAAAGTTATATTTTCACAAATAAAAACAATCAAAATAATCATTAATCCTTATCCATTACTTCTTACGAAAAATTAATACAATTGAACTATAATACATATGTATATGTACTTTCCATCTAATCTAATAATTAAATCTATTAATGAATAGTAATTTACATTTTTTCGGAACATGATCTCCTGGCAAAAGCATTATATGGCTTCACTTCTCAAATTTTGACATTGTTGACAATTCACACGTATTCACGGACATGTTCACACGAAAAGGGGGATCAGGGGAGAACTGGATTTGATTTTCCAATAACTGGAAAGTTTGCCATCTACAAGGGCTGTCCCAGAAAGAAAACAACAACAAAGAAAACACAAAAATTTTGGAAAAAAAATTACTTATTTTTCTCCATTTTCACAAATTCACTGACAACGCTGCCAAACAAATATGATTTGTAGACTGCGTACTTTCCAGTATATCCAACACATGGGACCGTTGTCGTATGTTTAGTTTATTTATGTCCCAAAGAGAGGAGAAAATAAATACACAACTCGAGTTTTAGACATGAAATGGATATTTGGTTTAAATAGTTGAATTTACATATATCCGTTATTTTTGTACATGTTCACACGTTCAAGGAACAAAATGAAATAAGAATGAATATTAGAAGCTCTGTTCGATCTGAATTTTCTTTCAACCCTTTCCGCAATGATTTATCTATTTATTTTGTATTCATTTAATTTTCAATAAAAAAAATATCATTCTTCAAAAGAAAATTCTATTCTATTTTAAATTGGCTTTCTCTAACACTTCCGAATTGAATCATCGAAAATAAGAGAAACATTCTTATTTTCAAATATTTTTTTTCGAAACTTGCGATTTGACTTGATAAATGTCAATTAAATGCCGAGAGGTTTGTTCCAAATTCAATTTTATGCGAAAAAGTGAAAAATTAAAATGCACAAGATAAAACAAATGGATTATGTTGCTTTATGGTTTAAGGAAGATGTATCCCACGTGGAAAGGATTGAGCGAAAAATGTTAAGTGATGTGAGGTAAACAAGAACAAAACTAATTTTGTGTTTAATATGTATTTATTTTCACTTTTCACATTTCAAAATAAATTTTCTACAGCCAACGATTTTAATTTTAAAATGTCTATCTTTGTAACGCTATCGTTTTACTGATTTATAATTAAGTACAAATAAACATTGATTACTTGTAAGGAAACAGATCTGTTGAAAACAAATATATACTTAATTTCCTCTGACAAAACTAAATTAAGTTTGGATATCAGAAGTCTTGCTGTACTTTGAAACTTTGCTTTTCTGGGATTTTTTTTTTAACAAAAAAGCCATTAAAATACCACTCCTTTTGTACTTTAAAATTTGTGAAAAGAAAACATTCTGCAAATTTTTGGAAAACCTATAAATTCAATGAAAAATTCAAATGTTTTCCTAAAAAAACTAAAAATGGTCAAAAATGAAAAATTTATTATTTATTAGTACTATTTAATTAATTTTTTTTTACTTAACACTTTTTTTTTACTTAACTAAAGGAACAACATTGAAATTGGATTTTTAAAAATGCCCTTTATTAACAGTCCTTTTCATTAATGTCCAGAGTACAAAGTTTGTGCCTAAACGTGAAAAATGCTAATACAAATGATTAACAACACAAGCTTAAGTTTGATTTCAAATTTGTAGTAGTTGCATTCCATTTATATCTTCAAGTGAGGCATTCACAATATGATTCTTAGATCCTTTTTTTAATTTTATTCTGATACTCTCCCCTTTTTGTGCACTTGAAACAAAAAAAAAGAGGTTTCTTTCCATATATTCTATTACCTTTTCACCACGTTGAAATAAATATTCACCAGCTAAAATATGTTTCCTTTTACTTTTGCATTAATTACACATACCTAGTGAACATTTCGTGAAATTTGCTGTCATTTTTCCATTCTTATAGGTTCTAGAATGGAGAATGGATTCACTTACAGTATGTATGTACAAAAGTTCCGGGCTTGCAAATTTATTAGTAGAGTTTGACATCTAGTTTAATTTATCTCTTGTTTTGGAACTCGTTTTTCCGCTCACTTCAATTTACTATTTCATCAGAAATTCTTACAGGAACTATGTTGTTCTTCGGTTCCACTGAAATCTTCCCAAAATGTAGTTTCTATTATTCACTGATTCCATCAAATAGGTGGCTACCAGAACCACCATCCTCTTTTGCCGAAACAATTGCTTTCGACGAAGGCTTTAGCGCCTAGTTTCCGTATGCCACTTGTATCGCCATGTTTCCGTATTTCAGGGGTTATGCCCCAAAGTTCGACTACTAGTCCATGTTCTTCCATGAAATCTATACAAATAATGCACTCGTCGCATATATCAGCTACCAGAAAAACGTGAGAGAAGGCTATTTCGGCCTTTATTCGGACTTCACCATATATCTCAGCTGTTTCTCCCATAACTGTTCGCAAGCTGTAACTGCTGGTGTTATGTAACCAGAATTTCTGGTACAGGTCGTAGCAACTGTATCTACTGTTGCCATCGATTTTTCTTTAAAGCTGACTTTTTCTACTAGGAGACTTTCTTTCATTGTATCGTTTTGCTATTGAGACTTGGATGATCGCCCTGAGGCTGTTTACTTATGCTACCACTTTATACTTCTTATTTCCTGACTGATTGCTTGTGCATGATTGACCGGTTTCGTGATAGTCGTTTCTACCGGTCTAATTCACTACTTACTCGTTACTGTAAAGTGGGCGTCTTTTGCGTTGCGCCAGTGTCTTAGACTGCCTTTGAAAATGTTCTTTTTAATCAGAACTTCAGCAGGGCATTGTTTTTTTCTCCCCCGGAGTATCTCGTTCTTCGGTTCTCAATCTTTCGCAGGAGCACTCTACAAATGATACTTTCCTAATCAAATGTTTTCCTTTGGAAGCCTGATTAGCTGTTTCCATTGCCAGAGCGAAGTCATAATTACCCCGGCCATATATACTGCTAACTGTAGCTTAACATTTGTGAATCCCGCGATGAATGTCCTTTGCCATTTTTGACGTTTGATTGAAGCTATTGCAGTGTTTCTCTCCGTTGCTGCATTTGCTTTTGAAATTGGACCATGTAAACCTCCTGCATGTGGAGGCTGTACTAAAGCTAAATAGTCTTTATATTTTTTTTTTTTATATCGATAGGTAGGAATACTGCTTGCACGAGTGTGTAAAGCAATTGTTAGCGCTGAGCACTTCCCCTCATTCTCATAATTGTTCGCTTAAGCAGCCGATTCAAACTGCTTATACGTACACCAAGAGGCCTGGGCATCGAATGAGGGAGGCTTCAATACTTTTCTACTTGTACCGTTTAAAGAACATGGATACGTGCTGGTTAATTATTTTGGAACTAAAATTGTTTTATGTACTCAGAAAAAATGGGAAAAAAACTTTCGAACTGCTTTTTTCACATCCACATAACAACAATCCGTTGAAAAATATATATTCTTTCTCTGAATTTTTTTATTGACCTAGAAAATAAAATAGAGAAAGTTATTATTTAAACCTAACATTTTATGTCGCCTTACGTGAAATGATGGTTGCAGACATCTGAAATTTAAAAAAAAAATAATTCACCTCACAATTTTTGTATGTATAGCATCCATCTTGAAATTTGTGGCAAATTGACACTGTTGACAATTTGCTGGCATTCATCGGCCGACACACGGCGTGTGTAAATGCGTTTTGCGTTTTGCAGCTGGGAAGTTTCATATCTATGCCAGCTAATTTGTGGTTGCAAAAACACATGGCAGTAAAAGAAATTCACCCTGTCATTTTTAAACTGGCGTGCATTTTATTTTAGAATGAAAGTGGCGTTTAGAATGAAAGTAAAGACCGGCATTTGAGGGCAGAAATTTCTCTGAAATGTTTGTTATATTCCATCTAGTTTAGTGCGTTAATTTATGTGGTTGAAATGTTTAATTCCAATTTTATGTTTATTCTACTCAATATATCTCAACATTAATACTTGCTATCGTAATCCTTAGAATTGTGGAAACTAAGAACAATTGAAAACCTGAATGCATGTTAATGAATAACGTTTATAATCATTCACAGTGTAAACTAAAATAAAGATGAAACCAAATCAATATTGTGAAAAGTTAAACAAAGTAAATGCTTAATATGCGAAAAAATTTTTTCAAAAAAGAACAAAAGTTGTGCCCAGGAGCAGATATCAGCATATATGTATGTTTGTACATATGCACATGTGCAACAAGTACGTTGAAACGGTAGAACATGGTGCAGAACAGCCGTCTTTTATAATACTGATGAGATGAGATGAGAATTTGGTAAGATTTCCTTTCTATACGTACATTTTCTTTTTTTCATAGGTTTAACACTTAACAGTGAATCTATTCTTTCCAGCTGTATACGATCATGCTTCCGATATAGTAAGATACAAAAAACAGCTCAAATGAATGAGATCATATCAATTTGATCTAAAAGTCCTTTGATATCTGACCGCTGCCAACAACACAACACTTGCCCAGTGAGCTCCAGACTCAGTCTTTGTTTGAGACACAGCCTTTCAATCCCGGATCCGTAGTTTCCAGTTCCCGAGACGCACTGTTCTGATGTCCGCGATCGCTTGAGGTTCCGTTTCTCTTCACGATTCCTACTTGGGGACTGGTGTTTGAAGATCCTCTTGGTTGGACTGTTGTTGTCCACTTGTACGGTATGGCCGAGCCAGTGTATTTGACATGTTTCAGCTTTTTAGACTTCATTGACACAAGTTGCGGTTGTATGTTTTCATGCATTCGTCCTACTACTAAATTGGTACATATGCTGAAAAGTTTTGTTTTTTTTTCTCGATTTGTCGGGCCTTTGATGCCATCTAGTTGACGTGTTTTTAGTGCTGCTAATTTTGTATCTAAGTCAGCTCTCACGTTTGTAAATTAAGTCCTGGTGGACAACAACCAGTGTTTGACGGTAATTGCTTGAAAGTAAAAAAAAAAAAGGAAAATTTATGCGAATCCATATTTCAAATATTTTCCATCTTCTGGTTGGCGGCAGCGAATGTCTACCTCATTCCTGATGTAATTAAGCATCCATTTTTGCATGCAGCTACGAGTAGTCGTAGAGCAACATCTCTCGAAACAGCATCTATGATAGGTTCAAACTGTCGATCCAGAAGCCTGAAACATTGATTGCTGAGTTTAAGTGTTGTCTATAAGCTCTATACGCTACAACACTGTTATACACTTGCTACAACTGGCGTTGTGAGTATTCATCTCAAAGCTCAATTATCATTCCGCTTAATACACTCTTGTTCTTATTCGGGGATAAGTTGATTTGAAATGTTTGCTAGAGTTGGGAACCACATCGTTGTTGGTCAAATGTTATCACTGGCGTTGGATTTGCCCTTCGATAACAGCCATCAGGCGGTTTTCTAATTCTTTCCCTGATTATTGTTTGAAATTTCGACTACCAGTTAGTTTTCAAGTGATACTTTGGACTTAGATGCTGCTTTTGCTCTAAGTTGTTATTTCTTGAACTGTAAAGTTTTGCTCATTTTCTTCGACTATATTGCCACACTCTTCAGTGTCAAACTAGTGTTTTAGTATTCAAGCTTAAGCAGGACTGGGGTGATTAGCGTTTCTTATACAGTGAAATATTTTTAGTTGCTGGAGAAGGCTTTACTACTTGAATGCATATCAAGCCCAAAGAAGCAGCGATTAGCAAGAGTGATTCTTCACTTGATTTCCGCGAAGTTTGTAGCCGAATCAAGGTAGCAGAATTTCTCAATTGGCTATCGTATAACTTTCCTACATTGACCGCTAAACCCATCTTTGCCGCTTCTGCTTCGATAGTCACAAGCTCGTTGTGTTCTTTCTATTATATCATGTCGTCCGAGTTAATTAAACTAAAAGAGGTGGTGTCCTGGTGTTGGCTTGCGAGTTTCACATAATTCTCACGACCCATCGTCTTGTATAAGTCATTTTATGACATTGACAGATCAAGATTCGTATTGATTTGAAACTCTGGGTTTTTTCAAGATCTTTCGTATTGCGAACATTTAATACATGGTAGATTTTTCTGGCCTAAAAGCACACTGATATGGGCCAGTCAGATTGCCGACAAAGGACATTAGGTGAAATAATACCGCATACGGGATTTCATATACGTTGTTGAGGAGGTCAGGGGATCTCCCATCCTTAGGATCAGACAAACAATGCTGAGGTTCTATTCATCTCTCATACTTTCGTCAATCCAGATTTCCAGACTCCGTTCCAAATCCATTGCAGACAATCATAGTTTTTGGGACATCCTGGACTCTCCCTAAATGAAACATTAGGTTGCAAAAACTATAAACATAAATCTTGTAATTATCAACAAATCGGAATCGTCCACATTCTTTCTTAAAGCTGCCCTAAAGTACCCATTCCAATCCTCTTTCAAAGATCTTTTTGGGAAAAAAAAACTTACTCTTCATAACGTCAAATGTAAACAAGTTGGCAAAGCCAAGAGTAAACACCCGTCACCACTTCAGATTCTAAAAACTTGAGAGATCGCCGCGTTTATTGATTTTTATTTTTTATAATTAGCGCTTGCTCAATGGGGCTATTACCCTGTTTGTACACAGTGGAGGAAGAAAAGAGAAGTCCCAGTGTCCATTGTTTTTAAACGTTTGCAAGTTATAACAACTAGGAAATAGAGAACTCGGTAAGAGATTCCATTAGCGAGTTATATGGTTTAGGAACAAATCACGATATTTTAGAGTACGTCCGAAATTGGGCTTGAGGGTTTTGGTTTTTGGTTTTGTCCAAATAGCTGACAGCTGGAATGTCATTGGAATGAGGGTTGAAGTAGAATTTCTTATGTTTTTGACGAACGATCAAAATTTTTTACCACCTTTGGGACATTGTAGTATTTTTTACCTCAGTTTTTGGTCGTATTTTAATTTTACATACTTAAGATACACGTTGCAGTTATTCCTCGCTCGTTTGAACTTTTTCCGATTTTCATTTGTTGGCTCGGTCTTGTACAACTGAAAAAAAAAAAAAAAAAACATTTCTCTAACCCTGATAGACTTCTTATGGCTCGAGTCGTACTATTCCTTTTCTTTTGGTCTGAAAGCCTTTATCCGATGAGTGATAAAAGATCTTCCAAAGAGAATAATGTCTGTGATCATAACAGTGGCACCCACGTTGTTATCTAGGAAACATAACGACCTGTTAAAATTCCTAAAGAACGTGTTAAGTCCGCTGTAATTGGCATTCTCGTATTGCCATACGGTTCTTTTATGAGTCTTTTCTTTAACTGTGTGGTCCATGTACGAGAAATTAGCTGATTTGACACAATGATCGGACGAGCCTATAGGAAAAAGCACATGAACAGGGTATTTGTTAGGGTAATACCTTCAAAACAAGTCCTGGGTGTTGGCGGTATGACTAAAGTCTAGTATTCAAGTGGGCTCATTTACAATCTGGGTAAATTTGTTTTACATAGCAAAGATCTCAACACATCATCCTTCAAGTGTTGTCTGTCCAAAATGTCGAAGCCACCCACAATTGTGTATATTAAAATCACCCGTAATACCGATCTAAGTATGAGGATAGAGGGCATCAAACTCGTTAAAGATCAAATTGCTGTTCAGTTTGGAGCATCCGTAAATAAAATAATAGTAGATAACTTGCTTACGGAGATGTAATTTCAACCACATGAAATTTAGTTCCGCATTGGAATAGAGATTACATTGTGGTAAGTTTGGTAAGCTACATCACTACGCACGTAAATGGCTAGACTGCGGTGGAAGAAGAATAAAAGCACTATTTCATAGCCAGGTAGCTTCAAATCTGAGTGATCTGAGAGGTCTGGGTGGGAATCTAACTGTGTTTCACTAAGTACCAAAACGGCTGGGCTGTGTTTACAGGTACGTTTACTTACTCAGAGAAGTGATTACTTCTTAACTTGCGAATATTTGCAATGTCCACTCTAAATTTTCGAGCCATTACGAAAAAACACAAACGCCGACGATAGTAAGGTTGTGAAGTTTAGAGGTTGGTTTACCGAATCAAATTGTTGTAGGTGTTATGCCCTTACAACATTGGGAAACAGTGCACCAACAAACTCTAACAATTTATTGTGATTTTGCTGCACAGCCTAAAGTTAGTATTATTTCTCATCTGAAATAGAAGCCTTTCTTCCTTCCTACTTTGAGTATCTCTACCGGATGCAACTTAGCTTAATCTCGGAGTCTAAGTGATTCTACTAATTGGGTAATAGCAAAAGAAAATCGAACGAATATCTTTCAGCTCTTAAATTTCTTAGTAATTTTCTGCAGACCCAAAAACTATGCGAATTTATTTTCATATCGTTTTAACCAGTCGTGTATATGAGATACTCTTCACAAATACAGGTAATATTTTCGGTATCAAAAAACGTAACAAACTTAAATATGATGATGACCCTGATGGTCTTGCGGCTATTATATTAGAAGAATGTATAAATCATATTGGTCCTCCCCTTGCTGCCCTCTTTCACCTGACTGTTTCAACAGCAACTTTTCCTTTCCTCTGGAAATAACCAAACTATTTGTAAGCATACTCTATCATGAATTAAATAAATATGTAACAAAGTCGATGTGATTTCTTCAGATTTTAGCAAGGCATTCGATAAAGTTTCATGAATTTATCATTTTCAAACTAAAAAAAAAAAAAAAAACTTGGCTTTTATCCTCAGTTTGTGGAGTGGATTAAATCTTATTATATCCTTTAATCCGACACCATTAAACCAACATCTGGTGTCCGTCAGGGTAGCTATCTTAGATCAATCATCTTTACTCTAACGATAAATGGTATAAATCTCATTAAAATGAATTCTAATATTTCTACTTTCGCTAATGACGTAAGAATTTCCAAATTCGTTGTATTACCCTCTGACTCCAATGATTTCAAAGCAACTTAAGCTAATTCCTTTGACTACCAAAGTAGGAGTATGTATAATATGTGAACTTAATTTTCGAACTGGAAACATCCACTGCCCGAGAACGATGCAAAATATTTGATTCATTTCTAACCCCCGTTATCTAAATCGTTTCTCCTCCTACAGATTCAAACTCAACGCCCCAATTACTATGAACCAGTACTAAGAATGATGTGTACAACAAATAACTACGCCGAAGTTTTTGACCTTAATAGCAAATACGTAATCGAAGAGGTCTGTTCAGTATATCACTCCCTCGATTAGACATCCATTGTTTCTCGACCCTTTAGTTTAAGAATATCTTTGTGAGTTTTTATGTCTAGATTTCAAGTTTTTCGCTTGTTAAGGGGGTATTCTAGTCTAGAGGCATGAATTTCGGGCGGTTTTTTAAGCTCGGTACAAACAAATTCAATGTGAGGTTTGATTTTCAATAGTCTTTTTTTGATAGATCACGCGTGATTCCTATCAAACTGCTTTGTCATTTTTGTTCAGTATTATTTGGCAAGTCATCACACCACAACAGCGTCTCCAAATTTTTCAGCTGTATTACGAAAATCAGCGTTCTATGAGAAATGTTTTTCGTGCGATTCGAGAAATTTACGGTGCGTATAATCGACCTACTGAAACCACTATTGCCAATACCATTCGCAAATTTGGGTCCCAGTTTACATTAGTGGATAATACCCGACCAGTTAGATCACATCCAGCACGCAATAAAGAGACTATAGTAGATGTAGCTGAGAGTGTACGCAAAGACCGTGACGAATCGATTCGTCATCGTTTTCAGAAACTTGGCTTGACGTATTCGACAACTTGGCGTATTTTACATGATGATCTCGCCCTAAAAGTGTACAAATCCAGACGACTTGAATTTGCGTCATATTTTCAGTGAAAACCTCTGAAAAACCTCAATGAAAATCCGGTTTTTTATCGTGAAATTTTGTTCAGTGAAAAAGCCCATTTCTGGCTCAATAGATACGTTAATAAACAAAATTGCCGTATTTGGGCTGATGAGCAACCCGAATAGTACCAAGATCTACCATTACATCCATTAAAAACAACTGTATGGTTGGTGGAATGATTGGTCCATTTTTCTTCAAAAATGAGGCAAATCAGAATGTTACCGTCAATGGTAACCGTTATCGCGCCATGTTAACGGACTATGTGTTTCTTGAAATTCAAGCACATGGTCTCGTTGAGCTCTGGTTTCAGCAAGACGGCGCTACGACTCATACAGCGCTTGAAATAATGGACTTGTTGAGAAATCATTTTGGTGAGCACTTAATTTCACGTTTTGTTACGGTAAATTGGCCGCCCAGATCATGCGATATCACACCTTTAAACTAATTTCTCTGGGGATATGTAAAGTCTTAGGTCTTCAGGAATAAGCCAGGTACGATGACGCTTTGGAAGCCAACATTACTCGTATTATCCGCAAGATACCAATCGCTATGCTCGAACGAGTCGCCCAAAATTGGACCTTCCGAATGGACCTTCCACTGACGTTGTCGTGGCCAATATGTACATGATATCGTTTTTAAAAAGTAATGAATTGTACAGATGCCGCTATGACCCAAACCTTGGAAAACTCAAAAAAAAAAAAAAAAATGACGGCTGTTTGAAAAAAAAAATTATTTTGGGGAGAGTACGATAACTTAGGCGCCAAGAATTGATAACGGTATTTTGTAGGGGGGGTCTATCTCGCCCCTTTTAGGAGTTAGGGGCAATTTTAGAAAAAAATGACAAAATGGGAAAGAAATTAATAAAAAAAAAAAACAACGACATCAATGTCGCGTTCGTTGAGTTCGTCGATGATGGTGAAGAGCCGAGGTTGTTTTGGTGGTAAAATACCTTCTAAGTGCCCATTGTAAACGGTCGGAGGGTCGAAGTCCTTCAGTTGTAAACCCACACTTTTTTTACATTTGACAAAACCTGGGTACACTTTTTTTACGTCAATTAAAAATTCCGTGATTTGGGAGCCCATGTCGTTCTTATAATTTTTTTCAAGGCAGTATTTCCGGTACAAGAAAAGTGCCATATATTGATGAAGATGCTGCGTTGTATTGCGGCATAAAATTGATTTTTTCAGAAGCTTGTTCTGATTCTCAAGATCATTTATAGTATTGGTTGAATCGGTCTTGTCAACATATTCGCCTTTGCTGTGGTTTGTAATTTCATGTGTCGTAAAAGTAGGGAACATTTTCTCAATACCTATGTATTGGCGTGCGCTATCGGTACAAATACGACTGCTGTTGGGGTTAACGTATTTGTGTATATAAGGAAACAAGTCTTCTTTACTTTTGGAGTTCACTTTACAAAAGCGTCCGACCTTATCTTCTTTACAAAATAACCCCAACACTACGATTTTCATTTGTTCGGTTACACGGCCTCTGTGGTATTTCCTTTTTGTAAGAAAGGTCTCGTCGATTTGTACAGTTTTTCCTTCGCCGCCAATGTTAACATCGACGTGAGATGCTATTATTTCGGCTATTTCACGACAATAGTTATAGTAATCCATTATAGTAGATTTACTAAGCTCACTTTTATTGTCGTGATTGCGTCAAGCGATTATATGCTAATTTTAAAATAATAACATACATGTAATAATATTTTTAAAAACTTCTTAGGTTGTAGCTTAAGGTTTAATTAATTTACCTGAAAAACCATGTTCACAGGCATTTTGATAACAAAAGCTATAATTATTGCAAGCACCTCGCGAATCTCTAGCCGACATTAAGGTCCATGGAAAAATGTACCGATAGATGGGTTGATTGTATTTCTACAATTTTTGTCACCTTTTTTTTAGAGCTTTTCTTTGAGCATCGCCACATCCAACCGAACTTTACATTTCTACACTTTTCTACCTTCATAGGTAAGTTGCAACACAGTGGGGGAATGGATGTTTTAGGGGGAATTAAACCAGATTCTTCTAAAAATTCAATGCTTCTTGGTTGGTTGACACCAAATCTCCGAACGAACAAAACATTGAGAAGTTATTTAGTTAAGGATGGATTAGAGGATACTTAGCTGTCATTGCTTATCACTTGATTCGCACTACGCCTTATCACAAAAAGAAAGAACGGTATAAAAGCCGAACGTTTGTTCGGTTATATTTTTGCATCATTATCAAGTGCATTACATGTTACATACGTATAAACATAGATATTTCAAAGTAAATAATTTACTGCAACATTGGAACATGTGAATTTTCTATAATGCGAATTAGTGAAACTTTGTTATTAATGGGAACTTTCTAATTTTGTGATGAGTACTGTGGATGAAGAGTATTGATGACATAGGCGCCTGCCTGACGAAAAGCTCATACCCCGAGCGGAGCAACGAAGTTGCGTGAGCGGGACCTGCCGCCTGCGGAAAGAGAGTTGAAATTCCTTAATCCCACGAAGCGGGTCACCCGTGTGATTAAGAAAACTATTGAAATAGGCGTCTGCGAGATGTTTAAATAATACTTATTAACTTATTCAAAGGAAGTCTAACACATGGGCTGAAAAGTCAGTGCCGTTTTATAGTAAAACACAAACTTTTTGCAAAATTCAACTTTATTTATCAATACAGTTGCCTTTGAGGGCGATACATTGATTGAAACGATTTTTCAATCTTTCGATACCAGTTTTGTAGTACGATTTCGGTTTAGCCTCAAAATAGGCCTCTGTTTCGGCGATAACTTCTTCGTCGGTCTTAATTCCTTTTCGGTGAGCATTCTTTTGAGGTCTGCGAACAGGAAATAGTCGCTGGGGGCCAAATCTGGAGAATACGGTGGGTGGGAAAGCAATTCGTAGCGAAATTCATTCAATTTTGCCATCGTTTTCATCGACTTGTGACGGTGCATTGTCTTGATGAAACAGCACTTTCTTTTTCTTCAAATGCGGCCGTTGTATGACCACTTTTAAATTTTTCAATCCACTTGCGAATGGTTCGTTCGGCTAGGACAGAGTCCGGGTAATACTTATCAAGCAATTTCTTTGCATCGGCTGCATTTTTTCCCATTAAAAAGCAATGATAAATCAACACACGAAATGCTTTGAATCTATTTTTTTTACAATAACAAAATTTGCTTCACTTACAAACTTTATATCTCGAGAACTAATTTTCCGACAGCTGTCAAATTTATACACGTATCTTTTGAAGGTTGGTACTAACTGAAAATATGGTATGGATTTAATTCAAGTGGTGCCAAAAAAAAAAAAAAAAAAGTAATTTCAATTTCAATTTCAATTTCAATTTGCTCAAAAACTAGAGGACATAAAGCCATCCGGTTTTTTGTGTTCGATTCAGAATTATTGGGTCTATAATATTATTCGTGCGGTTTGCTTAGAGATGGCTTAGGTCGTCTTATTTTATTGTTATTATTCCATTGTAACATGCGTTGAAAAGCTACTGTCATTGTACGTCATTTCAGTATATGTCATTCATTTGAAGCGTAAACAACAATAAATTTTTTTTCACTCAAATATGTCGAACTTTGTGCCTGAAAAAGTGTTTTTGTGGGGAGCTCTTCTTCATGAAGAAAACTGCTGCCGAAAGGCATCGTATTTTGTTGGAAGTTTATGGTGAACATGCGCTAGCTGAGCGAACGTGCCAAAAGTGGTTTGTACGATTTAAAAGTGGTAATTTTGGCTTGGAAGGCGATGAACGTCCTGGGCAGCCAAAAAAGTTTAAAGATGGAGAACTGGAAGCATTACTCTATGAAGAACTCGCAGAATCTTTGGGTGTCACTCAAACAGCCATTTCAAAACGTTTAAAAGCAGCTGGGTATATTCAAAAGCAAGGAAATTGGGTTCCACATGAACTCAAGCCGAGAAACGTCGAAAGGCGGTTTTGCATGTCCAAAATGCTGCTGGAATGCCACAAAAGGAAGTCATTTTTGCATCGGATTGTTACTGGTGATGAAAAATGGATCCATTACGATAACCCCAAGCACAAAAAATCATATGTGAAACATGGCCAACCAGCCAAAACAACGGCAAAGCCGAATATCCATAGCGCGAAGGTAATGCTCTGTATTTGGTGGGATCAGATGGGTGTGCTGTATTATGAGGTGCTAAAACCGGGTGAAACCATCAATGGAAAACGCTACCGAACACAATTAATCCGTTTAAAGAGAGCAGTAGCCCAAAAACGCCCGGAATATGCGACCAGACACGAGGCAATAATTTTCCATCATGACAACGCTCGGCCCCACGTTGCTATTCCGGTTAAGAACTATTTGGAAAACAGTGGATGGGAAGTCTTACCCCACCCGCTTTATAGCCCAGAACTTGCCCTTTCTGGTTACCATTTGTTCTGGTCAATGCAGAACGCCCTCACTGAAATACGGTTCACATCAGAGCAGAATATCAAAAATTGGCTTGATTTATTCTTGGCTGCCAAGTCGGCGCAGTTCTTTTGGGATGGGATCCACAAATTGCCAGAAAGATGGGAAAAAGTCATAGCTTCAGATGGGCAATACTTTGAATAATACTATTGTACATGTTTTTCTTAAATAAACGTTCAAATTTTGAAAAAAAAACCAATATTGTTAATTTTTTTTTTTATTTCTTACCAAGAATTTGAGTTTGAATGTGAATTATTCAAAAACTATTCACATGAATAATTTGATGTAAATTTTGTATTAAAGAACAAGTTTCGGGCTTTCATATTCTGTATAGTACTTTATTGTAAGTGTTACCTTTGTTTTTTAATAATTTTTTCCCCATCTTAAGTCATTTGTTTTTAAATTGCCCATAACTCCTAAACGGGACGAGATGGACCCCCCCCCTCCCATAGTAAAAAAATACTAATTTTTAACTCCTCTACAAAATACCGTTATCGTACTCGTGCCATTATTTTTTTTTGCGGATTTTTTAAAAATAGTAAATTTAAAAATTTCGATCTGAGTGTTAAGGCGATAGAGAAATGTTCAAAGAACATTCACACCAAATTTTAAATAAATCGATTCATTAGGACTTGAAATATCGTGCACGCCAACTCGAAAAAAGTAGTTTCGAGAAAAACGGTCTATTGTTCATTTATTCCAGTCAAACCGGAGCACGCCGCGTCACAAAAACGGCTGTAACTCATAGAATAATTTAAATTTTGAAAAATCTTTTTAAGGGCATATTCTTGAATGTCTAACTTTGGAAATTTTTCAAAGTTGTAGACTAGAATACCCCCTTAAGAAGTTATATTCGGTTGTATGGTTTACACCCGGACCAATATTAATAATAATAAAATCTGTGCTAATGTATTACAACCAATAAATCTCATTAAGGCGGATAGTATCCTAAGGCAGGATATGCAATAATTTGTTTTAGTTTTTAAAAATGTGAAGACTGAAAAGAAAGTTAATATACAATAATTCAATTATTTTATGTACAAATGTTGGCAAATGTCAATGTTTTCCAACAGTAATAGTCGTTTCTTAACATACAATAACAGAGATTCAAAGACAGCTTATAATTCTTGTCATATTATTATTATTATTTTTTTTTTATTTTCAGGTTGAAGACAACAAATGTATTGCTTGATCATGTGTCAAAGGCACACAATTCAATTTGACGCAGTCGCATGACTATAACTAATTTTTGCAGACCAATTAATCCAGATTAATAGTGCAGGTCGTAAGTGCTAGGTTTAAGTTATCTAACCGTAGAGATTACAATAAAAGAAAAACAAATCTTTCCGCGTGCAATTAGATAGTTGATAATGGCAAAAAGAAACAAAAAAAGAGGAAACAACATGAAATAGTGATAATGGAGCAAAACAACAACTGTACGAGTATTTCTGGGATTTAACATCAACAATTTATTATTTCAGTAGATAGTAGTTAGGTTTGAGTTATTCTTTATTAAATTTGTGAAAAAGATGGGTAGTCATATAAGATAAGTATACATATTAAAATATAATATAAAAACATACTTAAGATGTAACATCAAAGATATGATAACGAATTTATCTTATCATTATCCAATAATTAATTAAATGTGATTTCAAATTGGTAGAACGCAGTGTAAAGAGCTGAATACTGGGTATTGGGTCTTATATGTAGAACTATGAAGGTCATTGGATATTTTCCACTGATCTGTTTTTTTATTTATATACTTGATCAACCTTAAAAAAAATAATCTTAACAAAAATACTGTTTTTCGATAAATTCATTGAGAAATATTTTTTCAAAAGTATATATTTGGGATTGTTGTTAAAAGGTTTATATAGGTCCAGAAAGTGGTGCCCTATAACTATAAAATAATTTTGTTAATTTGCTTGAGCTGGACTTCTTACTTCCTGTGGGGTAAACTGCTTAACAGTGGATCATTTTGTGCTTTTCACATAGCATATTATATATCTTCGGCGCATTGATTGCAGATTTTTGCTCTTCAACAATATAGAGTTTTAGGAATAACCAGCTATAAACTTTCAAGAGAAACCCTAAGAAACTCTGTATCATCGTCGTGATCCTTCTAGTATTCCACAGGTAAGTGATCCAAGTTGACTACAATAGTAGTAGCGTTCTTCATCCACGGCCAAAAAAAAAATTCTTTATGGAGTTCTCCAATAGCATAGTTATTCTGCCTTGCTGTCAATCTTCAGGTTACTGCTATTGAAAATCGATAAAGGGATTGTGGTCACCACACGATAAATGAAAAAAGGCGGAGCAAAATGAAACGCGTCCGATTCATTTGCTTATCAATTTTATTGTGTCTTATCCCCAAAAGGTATGCAATATACTGGGTCTTAATTATAATCATTTATATTGGGAAATTTCTGCATAGCATTATTATTGGTATTGCAGTGGATTACTAATTTTTAACATTTCCCCCTTTTACATATATTATATTTTACATTAACATATATTTTATTACATATAATTAATTATTTCAATTGTTATCTCGAACAATTATCAACTATCAGCACAGTTCTCTTCTTTATATGTCGCACCTCGTCTTCCATTACAAGATCTTTACATTCTTTTTACCCTTGGTGAGTCTCCTTTTCAGCCTTTTGTTTATTGTTTGCGCCAAAGTACCCTGATATATGTACGAGCGTTTTTGTTCCCGTACCCAATTATTTCTGTCGTTTCTTTCACTAATTCCACCCCTGCGAAATGATGATTATGACAAATTGAACGATATCCAATTTCATCGCATTTGAAACATTTATACCCCTGTTGAGACGTTCTCGATAAATGATGACGATCTCCGAATTTAAAATATCGCTTTAGGCCTATATAGTATTTCTGTACAATCTGCACTGAAGCTTGTGAAGAAACAGATGAGCTTTTCCCAAATAACACATTTTTCTCGAGAATTCGGCGTATCCGTGTGTAGGGTGGTTAATTCCACCCTTTAAGGATAACGGAGTAATGGCGAATGTGGAAATTTAATTAAATGCATTCATCTGGGCGTGTTATAGGACATCCATTTTGGGATGTTAGTTCTTTCCCCATTTTGTTTTGTGAGTTTTGTACGAAATTGCTAATAAGAATCTGTTGTTAAAGTGAGCTAGCTGCTAAGCAACTGCTATGGAAAGGAGTGTGGGACTTACAACCAATTAAAGGGATGGGTTGGGTTGCCGCCGTGAAGGCTATGTTGTGAGCACCGTTGAAACGATACTGGTGTGGATAAATTGCTAAACGAAATGAATTGCACGCAGGGACCTCTCTGGATAGTCCGGAATGGCATTAGTGAGGGGCAGTGTGTCAATAAACGTGATGTTAAAAGACGTAGTGCCTAGAAAGTCGTAAGAGAGTTTTTCGACGAGTTGCGTTAGTTTGTTTGGCCAACATCCGTGAAGGGAGCGTTGCAATTTGAGATTGTGGAGAGCAACTGATATGGTGGGACCGACGAGTGAGTAGTAGACACATACGTCTGACGGAGCGGGGAATGAGCCACCATGAGGTTCGCATCTCCTGGCGAAGGGAAAGATGAGGAAGGTGATAAGAATTTATAGTTCTACGGAAGGTCTGGATGGATCTAAACACAAATGAGAGTCTGTGTTTGTAGTAAAGCTGGTAAAATTGTTCCTTACTTGAGATGATCGCGATTAGGAAGTTGACAAGACTGTAATGGTCCGACGTCTCTTTTTTGTACAATATCTCTCAGTTATAGCCTCGTTGATGTGACAGATGATATTGGCGTTATTAGGGGGTTTGATCACGTCGTTCAAGGAGGTCCGGTATTCCTCCACGTGGTCGACGTTACGAAGGTCTCTACGCCCCAGCTTGATGACGGCGTGTACTGAATTTGGAACTACGTATGTATACGGATCCGCGCGTAGTAGAAAATTACCGCAGAAATAGGGGTATTCGAATTGATTTAAAGTTTTTCCCTCGAAATTAAAAAGATTGGCAAGTAACTCGGACGCCGAGTACGTGATTGACTTACCGGTATTTAGTGGCATCGGCTCCGTCGACCGGGAGTTTTACCGCTGATTTGATCATGTAAGAAAACAGTCCGTAAACGCGGTTTGCTGCAGTGACATGAACATGGGAGACTTTATACGAATCGAAAGTCTCAAAGTCCACCACGACACTGTTGATGTAGTTGTCGTATAGCAAACTCACTAATAACGGTAGCAACGTTTCCGTTGCGTTTCATGTAGTCCAGTATTGTCTCCACCTGGATATGTTGTCGACGACTCGAAATCATAGTCTGGTATCGAGGGAGGAGGTCGAGAATTATGTTATTGGTTTTGAAGACGATATCAATTTCCGGCGGCGTTTTTTCTTAATTAGTTGCCCCTTTTATCGATTTCTTTTACAAAAGTGAGGCATCCAACTTGAAAATCAATTTGCTGTTCACGTGCCAAATGACTTGTCAAGACATTTATCGAAGCAAAAAAATTCATCATAGTTGATACCTCCTCTGGAAATTCTACATGAATATTTTCGATGGCTTTTAAAATTTTTGAAATATCATTTTCAACCTTGTCTGCATTTCGTTTCCTATCACAAGAACTTCTGTTTGTCTCTTTCAGGGTTTCAAATGAGCACCTGGGTTCATTAAATGATTGTTTGGTTTCCATTATTTGCGATGAAGGTACTTCGCCAAATAATTGCATATTTTTCTCAATTTCATCTTCAATAACAACGCTATCATTTTCGTTCGAACTTGAGTAATAAATGCCGCAATCGCCATAATATGGTACATAAACAATAAGATATATAATTTATAGTCAAACTCTCTCAATGCCGTGGTTAATTGAGTTTAGTCTAACCTCACTGAGCTAGAATCACAAAATTCAGATGCAAATGCTAATTTGCCTTCAATATTACTTACTTATTTGGAATTTTTACAAAAGGCATCAACAATTTTATGCTATCAAAATGATAGATGGAGATGGAGTACCTGCTGAACAGCAGTTATGGTTGATGTCTTTTAGTTCATAGAAATAGTATCCCTTAATGTAATCCAATTCTTTTGACATTCAAGAACTAAGAAAACCAAAAGCTATGAACAAACATGTATGAAGTTAATTTTTTTTTAGTTCTTACCACTTTTTACTAAAATTGTTGGGTATCTCTTGCCAATCAGATGCTTTTGCATTTCTGTTTTTGTACCTACTCCTTGCTATATGATAAAATAAATGGATTTATGGGATTCTACTTCCAGAATAAGTTTCGATTCGAATATCTGTATTTCTTATTTCCTTTGCATCTTTAGCAATGGAATCTTTAGCCTTTTCTTTTTTAATTCTTTTAATTAGTTAAATTTCCATTTCTGTTTTCATTTCAACTTTTCATCACAACAACAAAATAAACTAACAATAAAAACAATTCACTTTGACAACCAAAACGTCAAAAATGTGACATCTGCAAATATCTGCAAACTTATGTAAACAGAAATTACAACGATAGAAAAAAAAGTTGCAAGTTTCGATACGAAGAAATGCAAAACTGGAAAATGAAAAAGTAAGATTTCCGTACGAAAAAAAAAAAACATTTTTTATGAAAATAAGAATATTTAAAGAAATAAAAATAAGTTACGCTAGTGTGGTTTATTGTTATCTTTATTTTAGAAATATTATTAGTTTGAGAACTCTGAAAATTGGAAATAATTAGCAGTTTAAGTTGCTTGGTGGGTTTGGCGCGTAAGAGGTTCTTTGGCTTCTTTAGTTTTACTGAGTATTTCTATGGAATTTGATATTTTCTCAATATTTTCTTTATAATTATTTTATTTTATTACATATGTGGAGGAAATATTTATGGTTGTTTATTGTCCGATATTTGCCTGTTAGTTAAGTCTTGGGTTTCCAGTGTTTGGGCCAGTATTGGAGTCATAAGTATTAAGATCAGCAGCATCCATGTGTGTTTACTCCAAGTTCTTGCACTTACGATAATCCGTCGTATTTTTATGTTTTTATATATTTTTGAAATATTTGCTACGTAGTTGGGTAATATTTTCACACGAAATGTCGACAATAAATAGCACAAGAACACTAATCTGTCGTGGTTTGTAATTTATTTAATTCAATTTTCTACATAGAGCTAAGTTATTTTTTAACTGTACCACTTACGGTTATTTCCACATCCGGAGAAAAAAAAACAAAACTTAAATTTTTGGGCAGAGCTTCGCCCCCTAAAACTTTATTGACAGAACTGAATAACAGAATAAAATTTAGAAAAAATTGCACGTATTACGTTTCGGGTCACAAAATGACCAACATTTATTTTTGAACAAAGGAAAAATGCAATGAAACAAAATAAAAAACATACAAATTCAGAATTAATGGGATATGTCCTTCACAATAAGTGGTAGTAATGACTGTGCTATGAGGATGTGTTGGACATACTGGCATATTACAGACACTGCATGTAGTAACAGTTTTCTTTTCATGTTTTGGAGGACAAAACTAGCAGCGTTTGCAATCGCTAGCTTCGAATTTTTAAGCAGATGATGGCGATGATGACGATGGTATTGATTCCTCATTTCGGATATTACGAACGATGGCAGCAAAAGCTTCGGCGCTAGGAAGACGGTTTCGTCGAACATTACGCGCCCGAACTAAGTTTTCACCTAACTCTTGTAAAAATAGACAACGTTTATATAAGTAGTTTATTGTTATTCCAATTTGGGTAAGTTTCGGTCCACAATATGAAAGCGTTTAGCGCGGAAATGTCAATAAAATTTGAAAACAAAGCTACTGCCCAACGGTTAGTTTATCGTTTGCGAACCATTTGATCCATGGTGTCAACACCGCCCTAAGTTGAGTTGTAAAATTCAATTATCTCTGGAATCTTCTTCGGATGTGCCTCTAAGAATCTATCATTACGATGCATAGTACTTAGCAAAGAGACTAACTTGTAGTGTTTCGATATATACTGTAAAACTGTTTTCCATGGAGAAAAATTTTCTCGATAAAACTGGAAGCCTACGGAGCTCTTGCGCTGTAGCATAAACTGATAGAAATCTCTCGTTCTTTCGAACTGTTTCAACAACTGTTATTTTTCGTTTGCGTAATTCTAATGCTAAATTATGATTTGCAAAAAAATTATAAGTTGTGATATTTCTTCCACGATATTCCGATACTAAGTCTAAAACCACTCTGGTTTCTTTCAGGTGCTCAATTATATCACTCTTGTGATATTTAAAATAAAAGGAATTATATCAATTACATCACTCTTGTGATATTTAAAATAAAAGGAATTATATCACTCTTGTGATATTTAAAATAAAAAGACAACTGTTCTTATTCCGAAAATTGTAGAATTGGTGCAAGCTAATCTCCACGAGCTTCTGACCTAGGACCTTGTCTGGACAAAAACGAACAAAAATGAAACATATGTTTGTATGACTGTGATTATTACATACTAATAAGCAACAAAAGACTCAAGTATGCATCGAACTCGATTTCATCTATGTTTTCGAAATTTTCGATCACGCTGTTCCCTTGCATATTACTGAAACGGATAACATCTTTCTTTATAGATTGAGTCATACGCAACTCGAAAGCATCTTTTATTTTGTAAATGCGGTGAACAGCAAAAGATGTTATACCCATGGGTTGGTGGATATTCTGTTCATTTGTCGCACGAAAAAATCGATTTCACGATCTTTACTCCTGATATTATTGTCTGAAATATCCTCGTCCTCCATTTCTGGTTCGCAGTCCTCATTACCACCATTACTATCCTCATCCAGCAAAACACAACTACGAATATTTCGAAGAATAACCGATTTCGACAAAAACAGACCATGCAATGACAAACAAATGCGTTTCAACTGGGAAAATACGAGCAAAAGCCTGCTTATACAATCCGTAGTACGTCGGGTCACAAACTGACCCGAACGAATCATGTGCATACACTTACTAAAATTATGCATGGAATATAACTGTAAAACAAATGACTGAAGTAATTAAAAATATATTAAAATTCGTGTACTGAGTAGGAAGACCCAAATAGAACAGAAGGGTTAATTGCTGACGCTGCAATTCCCAGCGTGAGAACGGAAAGGTACAATAATTTCGATTACAGAAAAAAAAAAATGAAATACAGTGTAATATTAGATTAGAAGAATGTGAAATACAATGAACGAAAATATGATATTACATTAACATATAGTGATGTTACTTTTGTAACGCGCGGAAAGAAAAAAAAACAAAGGAAAGATGAAATTATTTTTAATAATTTTTTTATTTTGTTTATATTATTCAATATCTTGAAGAAAACAAATTAATTTTTTTTGAAAAAAATATATTTGTTAGTAATTCAACAACAGTTTTGATTTCAAAATTAGTAATACAGAAAAAAATATAATACTTAAAATAAAAAATAAAATTAGAAAGACCTCACTTTTTTAAGACAAAAAAATATTCACACCCCACATTTAATATTTAGTGTGCCCGCCTGTATTACAGCACGGCACCTTTTCGTCATAGATTCAACCAACTTATTTGTAATATTCGGCGCTATGTTTTTCCATTAATTTTCAATCATTTTTTAAACTGGCGAAGTTTGAAGGCCTAGACTTTGCAACCCGTTTTTTCACAGTAGTTCATAAGTGCTCAATCGGGTTGAGGTCTGGTGACTGAGGAGGCTAATCCAATACATTAATTTTGTTGTCGGAAAACCATTTGGAAGCGTATTTGGCGGTATGCTTTGGGTCTCCGTCTTGCTGGAATACAAAGCTGTCATCAATTCCCAACAATGGAGATAATCTTATTTTCTCATAATTCCTTCCCAACCCCAAATCATTTGGTTTCCTAAGTAATAATAAATAGCCATAATAAATAGGAGAAGATTCTTATCTCCATCATGTTTAACAGTGGGTCCTAAATATTCTTTTTTAAAACGCTCTCCTTGCTTTCTCCAAACGCATGTTATATCGTCAGAACCAAAAAGTGAAACTTTGCTTTCCGCCGACCAAATAACTTTTTTCCAGTCCTCAGGAGACGAACAAGTCTTCGTTGTTCATTCTTTTTCGAAATGAATGGCTTCCTAATTGCAACTTTTCCCTTTTACCCTGTCGCATTTATGCGGTTTCTAATGGTTTGACTTGTAACTTTAACGTTAAGTCCACCTTCATTGTCAACTGCGATTTTGTTTGCTGATATTCGTCGTAATTTCTTGACCTCTCTTAAAATAACTTCATTAATTTTGGTCGTTGTTTTTCTTTTACGCCCCCTGCCACCGAGATTTTTAGATTTTCCAGTTTCTTTATTTTTATTAATTTGAAGATGTTTGCTTATTTTTTTATATCTCAATCCCTTCTTATGAAAATCCACAACCTTTTGCCGAATATCACGGCAAATTTCCTTTCTTTTGACCATTTTTAATACTTTTAGACTTAAAACCGGCTTAAAATAAATTGACCACTACACGCTCTCTTTTAAAAAATAAAAATAATAACCAGGCGACCCGAAAATTAGAATTTAATGTATGGGGTGTGAATATTTTCTTGGCGTAAAAAAGGGTGGTCTTTCTTATTTTATATTGTATATTTAGTATTATAATTTTTCTTTACTACTTTTACTTAAATCAAAATTGTTATTGAATTACTAAACAAATATATTTTTTTCAAAAAAATTGAATTTGTTTTCTTAAAGATATTGAATAATTTGTAATTCTTTATGGGGGGTACATTTTCGTTAATCACACTCGTATATATGTATGTGGGATACTTTTTAGTAAAACACGAGTAACACAAGTAGTAATGAACAATTCAAATGTATTTAAATTTATTTCTCTTATTTACTACTTTGACTTAGCGACCTTACACTTTGGGTATCGTATCGGATCGTACTCTTCTTCTCCAACACGCTGTTTATGCTTAGTACTTTTAAGCCGTTTTGATGTTCAACACAATTGGCCGTATACTCCTGGTCTCTGTCATTTACCACGCCATCTGCGTTTACATCGATAACCTCTTCAGTGTCTTCATGACCTCCATTGGCCGCCTCGATGTTATCCTTGCCCGTCGAATTCTTCGTCCCTTCGTCTGTGATGATGAGGTACACTTTCGTGAGAATGTCATTCTTAAATACCGCCACTGTACTTTCTTGTCACATGAAAATCCAATTGGAGTTTAATTCCATCTGCCTCGATTTATTCCGAGAAATTACCCAGTGCCGTCATCTTCAAATTCATCAACAGTCTTCTCTTGCCTGTGTTCAACGGTGTCGTCCAACCCATTAAATTAGGTCATCGAGTCTTCGACGTCGCGCAGCGTGAATGTTGCTGCCCTCGCCGACGTACGTACTGTATCGACCCTGTGCTACTTTTGGGTTCCCCGAATTTATCCTCTTCTTCGCGGGATAGCCCAAAGTGAGCTAGGGCGGTAAGTCGAGTTGCGTCAATATGTCTCTTATGCTCGATTTCACAGTACGAGCTTAGGTGTCGATTAAACGATAAACTCAGTATTAACAAAATTTTGTTTTTCACAGTGCAGGTTTAACGATAAACTTCGCTTAAATAGTGTTTTAAGTTAAGCCACTGACTCTCTTTATTCCTCACCCGCTGTTGATTTATTTGAATTCTTTTTTTTTTTTTTCTGGTTATCTGCTGTTTGTCCAGATTCTGCGTAAAGCAAATCTAAGAATAGAGATTTATATACGTTGTTACAGTTTTATCTTTACTAGAAGAAATATTGATTTTTTTTTTCGGTATATTTTCTTTGTCTTCCTTTAAATAGATGCTGCAAGTTGGTTTTTCATCGGTATTTTCCGTGCCTGAAATATACATAAATAAAAAAACTCTCGAGATTATTTTTAGATCAACAGTTGGATTTAACATACCAGTTTGAGTTGGTTTCAAGCAGAGCTCGAAAATAACTCTCAACCTTTATTTTTATTTGGTTTCTCTCTGAGAGATTCTGCATTGGGCATTGAGATTTAGGTCTTGCTCAGATGTATATATATATATGTACGCACGAAGTGTTGCGTTTCGTCATTGATGTAAGTAAACAGAGTGTTGCCGCACGCCACAAATTTATTGAGACCTGCCGGATTGCCATCGAAGGTTGATAATATACTGAACACGTCGCTAAGAGAAATTTTTACGGCCATTTTATGTTTTTCTGATGGTGAAACAACACTCGTATGATTTTCGGGTAGAGCAAAAGGTAGAAGTCTGAAGAACTCTATTGTGCTCTTATTTTTTCGCGTTAGAATTTTCACGGAATGAAATAGGGATGGGAGATGTAAGCGAACTGCAAGTGGATTTAAAGGGAATGGAGACTAAAGTATAAACTAAATCGTATGGTAATATGTGTGAGATTGAGATAATTTAATTTAAAAGAAATGAAATTTAATTTATTTATTTAAATTATTTATTTGTTTAATTTTAAAAGAATTGAAATTATTCTACTTTTTTTTTTAACTGTGATTGTGAAATAATATAAAAAAAAATGTGACACAAATGTATCTTTATTTTTAATATTGAGATAAAAAATATCTCTTTTTTTATACATATATGGGGCTTTTCACTTTTACACTACACTACACTACAGTTGTTTTATATTCTGGTGTACAGCCCCAGTAGGCATCAAGAGCATTTTAGGCTCTTGTCCGTGGTAGTTTGGATCCGTTTATCTTAGGATCTCACCGCGTCCACCAATATTGTATCGTCGCGAGACCGTGCTTTCTCGTATTCAACGAGAGAAGAGTCTAACAACGGAGTTGATTAAAAGACTAATTACTTTTGTTTACTTTATTTTATTTTATTGACTAAAGGTCCGCCGTCTTTAGCGTCGCTGCAACCTTGTCGTCTGTATAAGTCTAATTAACAAAACTGTCTTTCTTTTCGCATCGTATCTCTTTTATAACCTTTTCTGTGCGTAGCCAAATCGGCTTGCGCAACCACTTCCATAACACTTACGATCATTCACCACTTGTTCCAGTTTATTTTGCAGCTTGGGTGGTTTTTCTTTTGTCGGCTTCAAATGTCATCCCATTTGTCATTCACTTCCACACTCCGGACATTGTATGTGCAATCCCATTCATAATTATACTTTAATTGTTTCCTGGGATCGACCCTAATACGAAACATGTGCAGCGTCGTGTTTTAGCAGTGTGGCGAATGTACGCCAGCACGTATGTCATGGTATATAAACATGCGGATTCGAATTTCGGTGAATGACTCGGGTATGAACTTGACCGAAAATGCGTATGCAGCTGAATAAGTGGATTGTTGTGATAGCAAGTGCTGAGATCATGCGATGTGTGAATCACAACAAAAGCAAGAGGCACAAACCTCAATTTTATTGTTATATATATTTCCAAAATACTTAGGTGATCCTTTTGATGTTTCGTATATCTGCAAAATACAATCCACACCTTTCTTCCAGGAGCTAAATTCTCCTGGTTGACCGGTAAAATCTCGTAAACTACGAACTATGTCAGGGATTTTATCTAGATCGCCTAGATTTCCCCTAAATTCTGGGTTGATTATTTGGTCGATACCACCGAACTGATAGGAATTTGGGTTTATTAAGTATGGCATTTTCGATTTGAGCTGCTTAAGCAGTTATTACGCACACACGTGAGCACGTGATTATCATTTTTTCTTTTTATTGAGCGAGTTTATTTTTTCCGAATTAAACGGCACGATAACCAACACTACTTGTCACCAATCTGGTCCCCGCTCGGGCGCCAATTAATTAAATTGTTTATTTAATTAAAAAAAAAAAAATTTATTATTTACTTAATTTTAACAATATTAAACCTTGAATAGACTATTACTGCTTACGTAGCAATCCCGTATTGTCCGGTGCTTGGTGATCACGTGGCATGGGAATCTTTTGTGTGCATTGCATTTCTTTGGTCAAGTGCAATGTGAGCACTAGACACTGTGTCAGCATTACGTGCATGCGGTGAGCTCATGGTACTTGCGGTACGTGATGATCCGTGGGAACAAATGAATAGGTGTAGATAATTAGAATAAAATATTTCGTTAACTTATATGACCATAAAATCATAAAAAAGGATACTTGTCGGCCTGCCAATCAAGTACCACAATATAAAAGATTAGAGTAAACAACAACGATTTTTTGTCTTTTAATTTTATTTTTATTGTAGCTTATACAACTTAACGACTTGATTACTTAAAGTTAAAGTTTGTATCTTATATTACATCGCTCACATTTCTTTCTGGGTTCATTCGCTTTGACTGATATGTTGTTGAAAGCCTTAAAGTTGTTTTTTTCCTTTATATTACTGTTGTTTGTTGTAGTTCTTCTGCCCTTTAGGACTGCTGCTGATATGCTTTTGAATATGATTGATTTTTTTTTTTTTTTTTTCGAAGTGGCATCTCTTGTGACTGCGACTAACTTAAAACATAAGATTTCGCACGCTTTTCGACTGTATCCAGAGTAAGATCACCTTTGTCTTGTAGTAAATGTCTTAATTTGTCATAATTGTGACCAATTATGAAGACATCGCGAATCAGTGAGGGGTATGTATTGTACATTATAGTGCATACATTGTACATTAGATACTTTTTGTTTTAAATTTTATAAAAATTTTATTGAAAAGAATAAAAAAAACAAGTGTTGTGTATTAAATGTGTATTGTTTGTTTTGATGTTGTAGATATAAGATAAATAAAAGATGACCGATCTCTTTAAAGTTCTACGTTATAATAATTTTATTTCAAATGAGAAAGATATAAGGAAAATGTAATTTCACATTAATTGACTACTTGTTTACATTATTGACAATTGTGATTGTCATTAAACAAATGGTATAAAATAATGGTTGGTTTACATTGGTAATATGTATAGTAAAACTCAATCATGTGTGGTATGACATAAAGCAATTTTTTTGTTAATTGAAACAAAGCAGAACACCGCATTTAGTACATCGCATACGGCTATAGCCAGTTTTGCATAGGCTACATCTTCCTTATTGTTCTGAGTAAACCGGAACATGTCCGTAATTGTCATATCTTGTATCATTTGTTGGATTTGGTTTCCTTAGTTTTGGTGTTGTAGGGCTTGAAGTATATGATGAAGTTGATGGTGTTGGTGATGGCTTTAGGATTTGTTCATTTGAACAAATTGCAACTTGCTCCAGCATGAAGGTCGTCCTCTCTTTTTAACTCCAAGTTGTACACGTCTTATGGTCAGAGTTTCGCAATAATTAATTGAAAGTCTTGGTTTTGTCTTACTGCAACAGTAGCCAAGAATTCACAAGGGCTGCGTTGATGCTTTAATATATGATCCGGAAATAATACTTTTGGATTAATAATTTTGTGAATTATTTGATATAATTCAATTAACATATCCGCTAAATCACACCACCCGTGTGAAACGATTGTATTCTTTTACCATTTTAGCATTTCTATCTCATCTGCGGCATGAGTTCCACACAGCAATAGGTAGAGAGAAGTTGAAATGCTCGATTGTCATACCATCTTACCAATGCTATATTGTGGTTGTTTTCCACTCTATAATCAACATTTCCCCGTCCTAAAGCCTTTAATGCCCTCTCGTCGTGCATATTGAGTTTACCAATTCGATTATTTCTTACAGCTCCAATGCACCATACTCCCATGTCTCGCAAAGCTATTGCTAGTTTGATAGGGATGAACCAGTTATTGAAATGAACTTTAAAATGTTCGTTTTCATGCATCGTGGAACACAGGCATCGTTTAACACATATCCGATGATATTCCCAAGCCATAGAATGGGCAAGTTCCTTTACACTGTATGTAGGGTGAAATCATAAATTATACTTGAAGACCCAGCTCTTGTAAAGACTTTATATGTTCATTTGTGTGGCTTTCTCGGTAGATATTGTTTCAATGTTGAATGAACTTTGAATTGTATAATTTGTTCTTCCACAGATTGATGCCCATCGTCATTAGGTATTTTATTAAATTTTAACTTTAAATGGTGGACTATTGGTCCACATTTTCTGACCGAACCATTTTGTCATTAACTAAAAAACATTAAAATAAAATAGGTAATAAAATAAAAAGGTAATTTGTGCAACAATTCAGGTAAGCCCAATTGGAATCGCATTGAATTCAAGCAGTTGAATTTGTCGGAAACATGTCTACTTTCCATTCTTGAGAACAAATTTCGCATACCATGTCATCTAAAGGCGGGGCGGATACTTCACAATTACTGCCTTCATCGTATTGGATATCCAATTCACTTTCACTGGAACTCAAACCGTCAATTTTTTTCTTAGATTTGGAAATTTTATTCAAACTTTTTATTGCTTTTTTATTTTTATTCTGTTCAAGGTCAGTTTTATAGGGAGAAACTGTAAGGAACTTAGCTTCAGTCTTTCTCCTTGATTTAAACTTTTTTATTTTAGGAGGAGGTGAAATTTGCTAAACTGTGACGACCTTCCTTAAGCATGGAGCGGTGTCAGCATTCTTCTTATCGACTTCATTCTGGAAAAGAAAAATAAAAAAGTAGATAATTTTAACCCTTTCCTTTCCAAATTATTAATGTTTTGGTAAAAAATTTACTTTGATATGTCTAAGGATAATATGGGCATTCTAAAGATATTGGGTGGACGTGGCTAAATGTAACAATGTAACAACTGACATGTTATCTTTTCATTCAGACTTGTCATAATAATTATTAAACCTAATAATTTTTTAAGGATTTTTTTTTTTTTAAAGATATGTTTAAATTAATTCGTACTTCATTAAAAATTAATAAATCAATGAATGTAATCGTAAATAATAAATAACGAAAACTTTAACATACGGTACATGTTCTCTCAGTCTTTGTTATGAAATTTTAAAAAGCAGTTTTTGTTTTGTGTGAGACATAAGGCAACATTACATTTTTGACATTTTGTCCGCGAAAACAATGTCCTTCGTTGCTGCTCTTACATCTTTCTTTATTTTTGATAGGAATCGGCCAATGGCAAATGCCATCATATTGTATATCCGAAATTGGCCTCTGCGTGATTTGCTTTCTTCTCTTATTTGAAACGGAAACGGGTGAGGAAGTGGCACTTGCATTACTCGAACTCGGCCTACCTCTTTTTTTTTTATCGACAAGATGTCCAACATGTAGCATTCCATTCGCAATTTGCGTTTTGAATTCGAAAAAGTTGACCTTGGTTGGAAATTTGTTTTAATGGCAATGCCTTTTGTATAAAAGCCACACATTTACACAGGCAACATCGAGTAAATGGAAAAATATTCTAAAATAAAAACCTTTTGATCCAATTTTTGACCTATACAATGCCACCATCATGTCGCTTAGATCTACTCCTCCCATATACTTATCATACACCGAAATTAACCTTAGTCTTGGAACGTCGATATACTTTTTTTGACCAACGACGTACGATTTCAAGAGGAAGCGCACCATAAAGCGACGATGCTACACATACCTGTTTATTGTCATACCATTTAAGAGCGAAGATATTGTTGTTCTTTTCCACTCTGAAATCATATGACCCTCTACCCATCTTTTTAAGCTCATCTTCAGTCAAAAATTCACATCTTGGTAGACGATTTTGACGAACAGTTCCCGTTGCCCAAATGCCAATTTTTTTCAATTCACAAAGCAAATGGTAGGACGTGAACCAATTATCTGTGAATACTTTAAGTTGTTCGTGCTTTGGCAAACTTTGACAAACTCTAATCACGACATCTCCACTAATTCCTTATTTAGTTTTTACAAGTTCGGTTGACTTTCCTTTATAAATCTCAAAATCATACAAAAAGCCACTCGATCTAGCTCTGGCAAACATTTTGATACCCCATTTGTGTGTATATATATATATATATATATATATATGCGAATATATTGTTTTATTCTATTTCTGCACTTGGTCGGAATCAACACTCCATCAATGGAATTCATTTCTTCAGGGTCGACTTTTAGGAAGTTTGCTCTGATTTTATCCAGAAAAGGGCGAATCTTAAAAAGTTTGTCGTATTGCTCATCTGTGCGGTCTTTCATTTTGGAATTATCGTTTAAGTGCAAGTTTTTTTTTAGCATATCAAATCTATTACGTGGCATTATATCAGCTATTGGTACAAATCTTGTACACTTTGCCCGATACATTGAATATTGGGGCAAATGTACAATGCTTGCCATTAAATTCATGCCAAGGAACTTGCAAATTTCGCTATAATTAGTATTGAGTGGATTGTCAATATCGTTTTGAACGGAGTAGAGATTACTTTGGTAAACAATGTCCTCGATAATAGAGTCGTCAACAAAAAGCTTAACATATTGAAAAGGAGTAAACTCTGGATCAGGGGGAAAAGAAAAACTAAAATTACATTGACTTGGAACTTCATCAATTTCTACTTTTCGCAATTTCAGTTTCTTATTTATATCTTTGCTGCAAGTATGAGTCGGGTTCTGGATTTGCCATCATGTCAACTATTTCGATTGCACTCTCATCTTCAAAAGGTGTAAGAGCAATTATTACTAAGCGTGGGCAATTAATAAATAACAATGTAAGACCTACCAATTTCTTCAAGAAATTGAATATCCTCAACTGGAATGTTCTCGCATTGATTTTCTATATAGTCGACTAATATTCCAGTTTCGTCCTCCATTTCTTCTTCCGAGCAATCACCTTCTAAAATTTTACAGATCTCTGCCTCTAAGCCTCGCAGATTTCGTTCACTTGACATGTTGATGTTGATTCCTATTCAATGGGAACAAGTATAGGTACTAAACTAAGCAAAAAAGTACCTACCTGGTTAGGTTTTTCAACCACATCCCTTACACAAGTCTTAAATGGCTTGTCTTTAAAGCCTTTGTACACACCTTCGAGTCCATTCGCTAACGGAATGACCAAGGACGCCGTTAGATAGTTTTCCCCTGATATGCTTTTAGTCGTCTTTCCCAGCAGCTTTAAAATTTGGCAAAGCTGTCGAATAATCCATTCGTCGGCCGATAAATATGTATTTGCCTCCATATCGGTTAAGGCCATCGTTGCTTTTACTGCTTCCTCTAGTTGCAGGAATCGTTCTAGCATGTAAAACAATGAATTCCAACGTGTTGACACATCTTGAAGCAGTTTCAATGGACTCCCATTGCCTTGACTTTGCTGGTACGACAGAAGTTTGGCAGTTGAAATATGGCTTCTTCTTAAATGGCCGACGACATACTTCACCTTGTTTACAGTGCGGACCACCTCCTCCTCCTTTAACCCGTCATTGACAACTAAATTGATCGTGTGAGCAAAACTGCCAAAGTGTTTCCAACCTAGTTCATTGAGAATTGCAGATTTTATATTGGCTGCATTTTCCGACACAACCATTAAAATTTTCTGCCTCACGCTTCAATCTGAAACAATCCCATCCAGTTCTTTTGCAAGGTTCTGCGATGTATGGTGGACTGGCAGGCTTACACATTTTTTGGTAGTGAAACCAAATGGAAGCTTTCATTAAGAAAGTGAACCGTGACGGCCATAAAACTATCCATATTTATCGAAGTCCAGAAATCCGTTGTTACACACACTTTTCTAGCCGTTTTGAGAACATCCCGAGTCTCATGGACGTACTGCTCGTAAAATGCAGGTACCATTGTCCACGTACGAGGTACCACGTGCCTGTTCGGTAGCTCGTATGATGGATTGAGTGCTGCAACGAATTGTCGAAATGTTGTTTGCTCAACAATACGAAATAGTTTTTCATCGATGTTTTGCTTACATTTTAGTGTCACTCGTTTTGGAATAAATGCAGATATATTTGTTTGGCGAGGAGCTGCAGCAATATTACGTGGCGGTAGAGGGACATTTACGGAAGGTGGTACAATGGAAAGTGATGAAGGAGACGGCTGAAAATCATCTGCTTTTAGCTCCTCATTTGCGTTGCTCAATGCAGCTGTAGATTGATTTAATGAAGAAGTGATACCGCTGCTTGTAGAGGGCTGTGGTCTGGTAACCGATTAAAAAATATGCTCGTAGTTGGAATTAAAAAAAAAACTTAAGTGAATTCAGGCCGTTTGTCAATTTCGCTAAATTTTTACCTTCTGCTAGTTTTCTGACAAATATCTGACTGTCGAACGGACAGTTAAAAATTTTCAAACTCTACCAAATGCCGAAACAAAGAAAACAATAATTATAAATTCGATTTTCACCACGATATAGTAAAGCGCAATTGCTTTATAAATTTAAAGAGTATTAATTATTGTACATATACTTAATCAAAATAATCTTGAAAAGTGATTGTGGTTTATATGTTATTTTCTCAGAATAGACTTTACCCCTTCTGTCAATAACTAGGTCTGACGAGACCTTTTCCATTTTGAAAAGCATTTTTTCCTAATAAATAATACCAAAAATGGATTCTAAGGCAATTTAATTTACTATTTAAGATAATGAAATTGGTGTAATAAAAATCACACAAAATTAAACGCACTGCTAGCTCAAACTTTTCTAAACGGCAATTGAGAATTTTTCAACTACAACATGTTAAAACGAGTTCAATTCAAATTAAAAAATTCAAGTCGCAACAATAACACAACGCAGCGCAAATAGAGAAAAGAGAATTTTCTTAAAATCTACCCTACCAAAGCACTCGCTACTTTTTTACCAATCCTACATATCTGATAATTTCGCTGTGATTGTGATTGGTGTAGTGACTGTGAGTATATTCTCTTTATCGTGAATCGTGATTTTCAGACTGTGATTTGAATTGCGATGGGAAAGAAATAAAAAAATCGCAATAACCTTTAACGCACTCACGCTTTATTTGAATTTCAATCACAGGTAGTGATTGCGACTTTACAATCACTGTTAATAAATCACAGGTAGTGATTTTGTGCTCATGTCTAGTGTTCTTGTTATGTGATTCAGTTTGGCGTCGAATGCTGTTACTTTTATGTTCGTGTACATGTATTTATGCATCGTCCGTAAGGTGCCCTATGTTGGTTTTATCCAATCCGACATGAATGTAGTATGACTGATTAAAACAATGGATTGATTTCAATTAACTCAGGTTTATTAAAGTACACTTCCTTATACACGACTAGTTTAATAACTTCCTACTGCCGACTGCTGGTTTTCAACTACTGTCCATTTAACGAAAAGGAATGACAAAACAAGAATGAACAAGGAGAAAAATTTCGCTCGTCGTGTGTTCGTATGTATTCGTGTCATGAGGTGATCATTTGTCTCGTTATGTACTGTGCATGTAAACGCATGATTTGCGGTCTGTTGTCCTGTACACTTTGGCTATCGCTGTCCGTTCTTTGTTTTAGTAAGGCGTCGTAAGTTGTTACCGTTCGTTATGTAGTTCATTGTAGTTCATTCGTAGGGTATCGTATGTCAGTTCGGTATAATCCCACATTCGGCTGTCCTGACACCTCTTTCGCCCTCGAATGGGCGATTCCACTTTTTATATGTTCAGCTACGGTATTGGTGTTATTCGGCCCCTCAGTATTACCCACCTGCTTCATCTCGTGCCGACCTTGGTTTAACTTTTTTGGCTTCCACACAAGCTTTAGCGAGCATTGGAATGACTATCCTGTAGATCCTCTCCACTTTTCGTTGCCCCTAGGTACTCCGGTGGTGATCACTAGGTACTGTACAGCCTCGTCCTTGTAGTACTCGCTGAATGCGGCTGATTTAAATGCCGTTCCTCGATGTGATACGATGCGCCTCGGATTTCCGAAAACCATGGACTGTTTCCTGAGCCTTTCGATGACTTCGCTGGTCCCTGTTTCCTTCACCGGATAAAGCCAGGTGAATTTTGAGAAGGCACCGAGCAGTTGGTTGCACTGTTTATGAGTTATTTCCATTAGTCCTACGTGGTCCATGTGGTATGTCATTAACGGTCTGTCTTCTTTGGCTATGAGGGTCAACAACCCTTCCCTTTTACCTGCCTTAGAATCGATTACGATACATTTCACATAATTCTTAACGGCCTTAATCACTTTCCTTGCTAGGTCAGATGTAGAACGTCTTCTCGACGGGGTACTGCCTCCTTTTGGCCGCAAAGTGTCCCTGCTGGTATGCCACTGAAATAATCTCACGTTCCATCTGAGTGGGTATCACGATCTCTACTTGGATCCTTACATAATACACCTGCCTTCATGAAGTAGCCTTCGTAGTCGTCCTTTTCCAAGATTGTCCGGACTGCTTTAAACCACGGTTGAATCACCATCTGATACGGTGATTTAACGATTCCTCGACCATCAGGCAATGAACCCAGTGAACCAAGTGAACCCATGATACTCTATGAGCCTGTCCTGTAGCATTGTCTTTAGTCCCGTTGTCGGTAAGTTAACCTAAGTGTTCCTTGAGTCCCTCTACTGTCAAAGCTAGTATCGTTTCTAAATTAATCTTAATACAATAATTAAATTTCAAAGCAAAAAAAAAAAAAAAAAAAAAAATACAATTTAGGATAAAAAAATGCGCTCATTAAGTCTTTTTTTTTTTCTTCCCTTTTTTTCTTTCGGTGCTCCTTCACACAGTTAAAGTTGTTTAAATGCCGCTAGTCCTTTGTTCGCCACACGCTGTTCTCAACACCATTTTTTTTTTCACACGCTATCGCCTTTGCGTTGCTGCCACTTTTTTTTTCTCTGTTCGCACTATCTACACACTTTGTATCCTTTGTTTCTTTTATTTTTATACTGGTCCAATCCCGGTTGAGGATTTGATGATCCTCCAAAACACCGAACAATCCCAGACGTGCCCCCAATTTGTGGGATTTTTCATTTCAACTTTATTTATTTATTTTGTATTTCAACAAAGGCATATAAATGTATTTCAACTTAATCACAAATTTTGAGTTTGGCGACTTGAAAATGAAATCTACCAGGCGATCAAAAAACACGTTTTCAAAAGCCCCATCCCTAATGCATGTCGCCTAAATCATATAGAATTAATATGAAAATGCTGTACGAGCTACAAAATAATGACCCACCTGAAAGACCATGGAAGTAAAACCATTGCGATTGTAATATTGATTGAGCTGTCTTTCGACGGATTCGGAATTTTTAAATGCATGGAATCTATGGGGCCTAAGGCTCATAAAAAATGCTGACAATGAAACTAATTGCTTTAAAAGACGAAGGCCATTTCACAAACTTTGACTGCAGTTTAACAATTGAATCGGTTACTTTTTGTTTCCTATGTGTGATACCTTAATAAATGCGTCTGTGTTGCTTGAAAACAGCACCGCACATAGGGAACAAATTGCTCAACGAAATAGACGCAGCGTCAGTTTTTCACATCTGTCAATCTCTTCCGTTTAGTAACTTTTGTTGATGAAATGTCATTCAAAAAAAAAATTTTTTTTTTCCTTTCACTTATATACGTATCGTACTTCAAATGAATTTTTTTTTGTTCACTGTACCCAACTTCACTTTGCACCGTACTTCAAATTTGAAAATTTATTAGAATTTAGTGTTCGCTAATGGTTATATGGTATGGTGTTTTGTTACCTTCCATTGAAAGTGTTGCAGTTTTGGAATCAACTCTTCTTGGAATTTTTGCAATATGTACATTCATTTCCATATAGACCGCATATTGAAACTTACACTTTTTTGTATTCTAAAGTTACTGTAACTCGTTCTGATTTCTCGGCATCGGATATTGTTTAATGCTTTGTATGTGTGCACCCGTAGGGCGTATGCCTGAAGCATCCACCGAATAGCCCTAATATTCTATTCTATCATATGTAAACTTACACTTTCTTATTCTAAGTTCCAAACCATTTTCATAGATTCTACGTAATACGTAATACGTAATGTAGCAATCAAGATGTCATCTAGATATATAATCAATTTGCCCACTTTAATTAGGTCTACGAATATTTCATGAACAAATCGTTGGAAAACTGCTGGTGCATTTTTTAGCCCAAATAGCATCCTCAGATATTCGTATTGCCCGTCTGGAGTAACGAAAGAAGTGAAAGAAACTGAACCTTCGTGCATTTTCACTTGGTTAAAGCCATCTTTTAAATCAAGCAAAACAACGCTTGCCGCACAAAAATTCAATAGAATATTCTATTAGAGTCAATGGGAAATTATCCTTATCGTTTTCTTATTTAAATCGCGATAATCAATACATTATCTCAACCTACCATCTTTCTTCTTCACTAACATGACTTGTGAGGTAAGGGGATTTGCTATGCTGAATTATTTTTCTGTCTAACATGTCTTATTTTTTTACGTATTTCCCTTCTCTGAAATTCGGACAGCGGCCTTGGTTGACAATGAAACGGTGTATCATCTACTAAATTAATTTTCATCTCATATTCATGAGATTTGCACTCAACACCCTTGGGACTAGCATAATTCTGATAGATAACCTCTCTCACTGTATTTAATTTAGGTACGACAATACACTACACTTGGAGTACAAAAAGTGTATACACGAGTACTTACATTTGGGACGTATGAAAGAAGTCGAAGTCAGCAAGGATGAAGTACTCAAGACTCCTTATCACTACTTCGTGCCGCACCATGCCGTGTTCAAAGCCTCCAGTTCAACGACAAAACTTCAGGTCATCTTCGATGCTGCAGCCAAAACGTCAGACGGAACTTCGTTGAACCAACACTTAATGACAGGACCTAAACAACAAATGGATATAATGGAAATAATATTAAGATGGAGTAAACATAAATATACCTTCACAGTCGACATTGAGAAAATGTACAGGTAAATCTGTGTCAGCTCAGCCGACTCTTATTATCAGCTGATAGCTTGGCTCAATCAATTGGCTACCCATGAGGAGCACAACTATCCTCTGGGCGCATGAATGATGAGAGAAAACATTTATGTAAACGATCTGTTCGCTGGAGCTGATAATGTTGAGGAAACAGTGTTGAGCCGTGATGAAGTTAACAGTTTGCAGGCCGCGGGAGGGTTCAATCTCCGCAAATGGGCAAGCAATTCCAACGAGGTTTTGTATAAAATACTTGTAGATCAGCGGGAAGTTGCCTTTATATACCTCAGATCACGTCAACACTTTATGAATCAAGTGCTTTCCAATTTCATTTCCTATTCACCTATTCAACTCGATGATGCTGACCCAACAAAAAAGACAATTCTGTCCACCATCGCTAAGCTCTTCTACCCTTCTACCCTCTATGCCTGAAAGGTATAGAATTACACGGTTTCAGTCATGCATCCGAAAAGGCGTACGGTGGCCCAATATACCTTCGAGTTCTTGATTCCAACGACGTCACCCACGTCCATGTCTAAAACCAGAGTCGCTGCAGTAAAAACACAAACATTGCCACGACTCGAACTCTGTGGAGCTGTTATACTTGCAACACTACTGGACTATACTTCTAAGGCTTTAGGCTTTTCAGATGTGAAGCAATATGCGTGGACGGATTCAAACATTCCGTTATCGTGGATTGCTGCTACTCCAACTAAGTGGGCCACCTTTGTTAATAACCGGATAGCCAAAATACAACGACTGGTGAGACCAGAGAGTTGGAAACATAATCCCAGTGAAATGAATCCTGCAGATATAACATCCAGAGGAGTAATGCCTTCTGCCTTACATGCCAACAGTCTTTGGTATAATAATCCAGATTTTCTGCCCGAATCTTGGGAGTTTCAGTGTCCACAACAACCGACGAGCTTAACTACAAAACGGTCAATTAGTGCCCACATGGGAATTCAGGTAAAAAATTATTTTTGTACTCTAATACCACAACACTCTAATCTTACAAAACTCATAAGGATCATTGCGTACTGTCAAAGATTTACAACTAAATTACGAAACATACCTGAGTCGAGAAATGGTAATTTACTCTCTCCAGCCGAAATTCATTCTGCCACACTGTTGGCCGTAAAGCTTGTACAAGCAGATGCGAAAACCAAAGCCCCAAACTCACTCTGCCCTTATACGGATTTTGATGGGATCTTACGAGCCGGTGGTAGATTGCAACAGGCGAATCTTCCATTCCATCAACGACATCCAATCATACTTTAAGGAAATCATCATTTCACAAAACTTCTGATTGCTGATGCTCATCTGCGAAAGTTTCATGGAGCATTACAGCAAACCATAGCATACTTATGAAACAGGTACTGGATCCTGAAATTTAAAAATTGTGTTAAGGATATCTACGATTACACAACTGCACCATCTGCTTTAGGTATAGAGCTAACCGTCGCAAGAAGTTTGATTGAGAAGATGTGGTAGAAACGATCTTCAAAGAAGGAATAGAGTGCCAATTTATCCCTCCAGATTCCTCGCACTTCGGCGGACTTTGGGAAGCCGGAGTAAAATCGATAAAACACCACACCTACACATTTAAGGAACTCACTAAGCTTCTACATCAAATAGAAATGTGTTTAAATTCGAGAATATTTGATTCGTCTTCAACAGCGATCAATATGGCACAAAATTGAGGAGCAACTCAAGTTAGGAGATTTAGTCCTGATCAAGAATGATCACCTATCACCCACATACCAAAACAAATACTATTTTTAAAGAATCTTAAATTTAGCATAGATTCCCACAACACACTCACACACCTCATTGGATTGGAATAACACATCACAAAGCCATTCACCCATGATACTCAAGCACACATGCGTAGCCATTTCAGTCATACACACACGTTAACAAATTTCGCCGCGAAACGAACAACACCAAACAACCAAACGCGCTGTCGTTTTATTTTTAGAATATGCACTTATCTTTTTTCTCAGAAAAAAAAAAATCACTAATGCCTTTTTTTCAAGTTTTTTTTTTTTCATGAGGTACAAAATGGTACATTTGGCAAATTGGAGTTCAAGGACAACACTCCATTTACGAGAATGCGGATTGTTTCAAATTTTGCTAAACGAATTCCGCACACGAAAGAGGGAAACACAAGGACAAACAATTTCCATTGAGAAATACACTGCACAGCAACAACAAAGGGCCATTGACTCAACACAAAATTTTCAAATATTTTATTTAATTCAATTTAAATTAAATTAATTAAATATTTATAATAATAAATACATATAAATGAATTAAATAACACAATACTTACATTATTATTATTACCACAACAGGAAATTCTGAATGAAAAAATTTACACTACACTATACACATTATGCCGGTTTGGCAATCAAAACAATTATTACCAACAAAAAACGACGTGGTTTTATTTTATCCGCCCTTAAAAAAAATTCTTAAAGATAGTTTTTCATTCTGTGTTTTGACTTTTTATCATATTTCAGATACACTGAATTTTTTCACTATCTATGTAGATCAATTATACTACTTCTACAACGTGCTTGACTTTTGTGATCACTTGAAATATTCAATTTAGACGAACCAAACACACCTTTTTCCTCAGACTTCATTTTACACCAAGGCCTCCATTTGCGTCGTTACCGGAGAAATGCGACACAAAACGTAACGAGGCAAATCGAAACAGGATTTCCTATATGTTTACATATTTGCTCTGTTCTCTAATTAATTGGTTCCAGCATAAAAATATTTGATGAAAACTTTGATTTTTAACAGAAACAAGTGCTTTTATTTATTCATTTAAAATAACAAACAAAAATAAATTAAGTTGATTTATATTCATATACGTGTGGGATTTTAAAATTGCAATATATGTATGTAAAAAAAAATACACTGTGGTTTATTAATATAGGAGTTTTTTTTTATTCACTTTTAATTTCGTATTATTCATAAGGGAATAACCTTCACGTTCGCTGATTGATACCAAACTGAAACTCACTCGAATTTACTTTAAGAACGGGAAAGGGACTAGCTCTAGTTTATTCGTCATATCGTATGTTTGTTTACCGTTAGTACTGTGTATTGTCTGTCGCCTGATGCAGAGTAAGAAAGTTTACTCAAAGGGGAAAAAGTGACTCGTTGACATTCGATTGCTGTATCACGTGTTTGTTAACCGGTGGTGCTGTGTATGTTTGTGTGTCTTATTTTGTCTTCGTTCTCGCAGAGCACAGTGCTGATTATTAGTGGATGCATTGTTCGAAAGAGTCAGATGATCGAACATGGGAATTCCACGTGTAAAGCAAACAATAAAGGGTTGCCGTTGAATAACATATGGCATTGCATTTCCTTTATGAGGAATCTATGAATTAGTTGTGTTTAGTTGGCTTTATGACTTTTGTCCCGAGCCCGGATTCGTCGTCTGAATAAACGATATCGAAAAATGCGTGTGTGCATCTGCGCGTGTGTGTGTGTTTATTCTCTGCAAAACGTATAAATTATAATATATTTTATTGGGTTAATATTAATACTAAGTTTTCGGCGACTTATGTGGTTACGTCCGGACTCGGCGACTGTTGGTTTTTATTTGAAATTGAATTCTAGCTTGAAATGTCATTGCTGTCAAACACGTAAACGTCAAATATTACTGGGTGCGTTCACCAACATCGGACGTAACCACATAAGCCACCGATTACATTATTCAAATCTAAAACATTAATATATATTTTTAACAGACTTTAGTTTCACTCTGTTTTTTCATCTTTGTCGGCACACGCAAAAATTCATACGCGTTCATTTGTGCTCTTTGCCTTTGATCAAAATAATCTTTGCTGAGTCGAACAACAAACACCCAAAATGAGGCGTTTGAAGACAACTAGTGATTAGCTAACAATAAAATGTCAAACCCCACAAGCGGCCTAGTAGCAAGGCAGGTACATGGGAGAAATTCATACGTAGAGTAGGTACATACTTCTACGCGCTACATATTTCAACGGTCAATAAAATAAGAAGAATAAAATGGGAAATCCCCTTTTTGCGGGTAACTTAACGAGTGATAATCAAATCAAATACAAATCTTCACAGAGTTGTATGTATAGTAGCGAAGCTAATCGAAATCACAACTACGCAAAGCGAAAAGAACAAAATTTAAAAATGCAAATCGAAACGACGCAAATCGAGGTCTTGGTGTATATTAAAATGATACAAAAAGTTACATCTCAATATCAGTGGCAACATCATGGCGTCATCTGGAAGTACCCAAAGGGTCATTAGTTTGACTTGGTTAAAGAATTTAATAAAACATTTTATAATACCGTTTGTATATATGGTAATTTATTTCGGCCAAGTCCGACATATTTCGTAGGTTGCTATACCTCAGACACTTTGTGTTGCTTGGGATGATGGAACGCTTGATAAGGTTAATCGCGTTACCGGTATCAATGAGAGAAAAACAATTTGTGAAATGGATGTGTTTGATTCGACAACCTATACCCAACACATACCGTTTGTGTGGTGCTGATCACGCTTTCGAACTCGTCTTCTACATCGGACTTCTCTTCTGCTAGGGCCTTCGTAACTGCTGCAACAATGCGCTGGTGTTTGCGTTACGCCTTCGAACAGTTGTAATGGTAATGTCCGACTTCGCTACAGATGAAACACGACAGGTCTCGTCGGTTTCGGGCAACTGGTCTTATAGTGCCCAAACTGTGAGCAGTTGTAACATCTCACTTCAGACAGCTGATTTTTCTTGGCTCTGGCGGGGACTGCGATGGACTTCGGATTGACTACGGTTTACGACTCCCCCCTTCTCACTTTGGATTTTCTTGTGAAAATAAACAAGGTTATGTTCGGGCTGTTGTCGTCAAACCCGTCCACGACGAACGAAATAAATCCCTTTTCCGGATCCCTTTTTCGATGCTAGTGCTTTCATCGATATAACAAACTCCAGAGAGGACTCATCTGGTCGTATACGGCGTTTTTCCAACTGATGATATATGTCTCGCGCGGTTACTTGCCTCCCGAAGGTTTGAACGAGTGTGGTCTTAAGTTTATCGTATCGGACTGCTCCGATGGTACTAGACAAATCCTTTGCCGTTTCCCTCAGCAGCCTGCGGACACCAATACACTTGTCCTCGTCCGTAAATCCACGTGTCTCTACGTACATTTCGAATTCGTTGAACCACTTTCGAATATAATAATGGTCTTTTCCACTGAAAGTTTTTAGAGCAATGTCAAGAGGCTCAAATTGGGTTACCTAGTGCCCTCCAGATCATGGATCTATTGTTGGAGTTTCAGCACCTCTCGTTTTAGCCTCAGCGTTCGGAGTTCTTCTTCCAGACCGGCCTCTTCGTTGCGTATTGAGGTGCATGCGTGGCGTTCATCTGACTACGGATTGTAATTTGTTCCAGACTGCTTGACTGCGAATTGGTTTATTCCGACAACTTCGGCATCATCCATTGCGTCGCCATAGATGTCGTCTGCAAGATTTTCTTGTGCTTTGTTTTCTGAGTTTTTTTGTCTTCGTGTGGATTCACCCGTGTTCGGCATCTGAGATACACGTTTTCACCTGGAATTTAATTTAAAAAATTACCCCTGATTTATTTATCTGATTTATTTAATTGCACCCCACACCTGAGATGTAAGTAGTAAATAATACCTTGAATGGTTGCAGAATATTGGGATACCGATTTATTTTTTTTTTTTCTCGACTATGTTGCCGGCTGTCAAAAAACTATCTTCCGCCATCATTGTCTTTTTTCCCTCATGGCCGTCGATCCTTCCTTGTGAAGTTGCCTCCGCTCTGCATGTACCAATGCTCAAATGAAGAAGGTGCACCGCTTACACCAACCTCAAGTTATATTAAATTTAAACTACCCTTACAACATATTATTTTACAAATTCTTTTCTTTTGTTTTCTTAACAATGTTTTAAACCTCGAACACTTCTCAACTGTACGATATGACTGTTTGATTACGAGTGTTGGCTTTCTTCTTTGTGCTGTATGTCGTATGACTATCATCCGTTTTTTCTATCGCGTTTATATCGTATGTTTGCTTGTTGTGTAAATACTTGTACTTCGTCTGTAGGGTATCGTCTCGTAGTTTGTCCCAATCTCACATGTATGTAAAAATATTTTTTTGTGAAATTGACAAGGCAAAACATATGATTGGAAAAGGTGATGGCATATGCACTCTGCTGCGGGGTTAAATTTTGCAATTCCGATGCCATGTATTCGCATAACAATGTGTTCGAATCTTTTTTCTGAGACCGAACGTCTTTGTGCTGGTATCTGCTGAGGATCGTAATGGTGTCGATATGTCGCTTCCCAGGTCTTGGCGTTGATGGCACATCACACTTTCCTTTGAAAGTGTAATCAATCAATTTTTTTGTTTTCAATTTTGCATTAAAATCACACTCTAATATAAAAAAGAACTTAAAATGTACCGCTTTCGCCTCTACGATTATAATTATTATCTGACAATTGAGAAACTGTCGGAACAACGCCTTCTTAAAATTTCCAATGAATCTGATAATTTTCCAATCTCTGACAATTAATAAAAATTGTGTGTCCAAACGTGTTTAGACGGTTGTCATATACCTATTCATCACTATTCAAAAGCAAAAAGCTTTTAACGGATTACAAAGTGTTTTATTACATTATTATTGTGGTATTTACTCTACATATATAACAACATTGGTAACAAATTTTTTTTTTTTAATTCAAATACATAACACCACTACAATGTAGCCATTTGGCAACCACTGGTTAGTCGCGCGTTACTGCGACGTGTCATCAAATTATGTTTTATATTTAAAAAATATTATTTCCACAAACACATATATATATATATTTGTATCAGCACTAAAATATACTTGTTCAAAACCGCGACCTAAATTCACGTTCCGACAACACAACACAAGAAGTCAATTTCCACGAGCAAAATGTCAAAATACATCGTTACCAGATAAAAAATACAAAATTATTTCCAGTAAACTAGAAGAAAATGATCCTTCCAGATTAAAATACATGAATTTTCTTTAATTTTGGTTTCTTTTGTAATAGTTATTTATAAAAATGTATGCGGTAGCCATATGGCTACCCTGAGAAGGAGAGGGTTAATAATCTTTCTGTTTCAGTTCTTGTAGTCAGAATCTTGCTGTTAAATTTTGACATATGCAAAATGAAGAACAGACTGAGCAGAAATTGTACCAGAATTTCACCCCACTACATTTCACGAGAAAATGAATGGGTATGGATAATGCTTAGAGTGGATTGGATCTTCGTATTAATTCTTCCTTTAGCATTCTCTGTAAAGGTTAGTTTTTCATTAAGTTTAGTATACAAGTTAGATTACGAGTTTGTCAACTATTTAACCCTGCAGTCGTCGCGCAGATTACATATGTAATCCATTTTAAAATTAAAGTAAAACCCGTATGCTTTAATTTATTCAAATTTATTTTGCTGCAAAATGCAATAACATGTTACTTAAAGATAAAAAACATAAATTATTACTTCATAATACAAAAAAAAAAAAATAAATTAATTAAAAAAATTAAAGTTTCGGATTTCTTGTAGAAAAAAAAGGAACTTAAGTTTCAAATTCAGGTCTGTTTTTAAATAAACTAAAAATCTATAAACTAATTACTTGTTTCCAAGCATGATGAACATATGTACTTGGAATGGTCAGGACAGACAAATTTTTGACATGCGGTACATGATCGGCGAATGCTTTTATTGCGTGCTCTTCCGCGTTTATAGCAGCGACCCAAAGAACTACTTCGCGGTGATGCTGAGCTTGACGGAAGAATATTTGCTTGAGGAATGTCTAGAAAGTCTTTTATCTTGAATGCTAGAGCCCTAGGCAAGCAAGCACCACATTATTTGGTTTTGTCACATAGGATACCAGTGTACACGGGCTGTGAAAACCAAATTTTGCACTGTACAAAGGATGTCCTCTGGCTACTCGAAACCCTTTTGGAACATCTCATTTATCTCTCCTTACGGTAGCAACCATCGTTGTTTGGTTTTAGAAAAAAGCTCTTTGGCAACATTGAGTGATGAAAACCAATTATCCATAGTGAGGTTTCGGTTCTTACCCAAATCAGGACGTATTAGTCTCTTCACTACTTCAAAACGTTCATTACTTTGGTTGAAAGGTCCTTCAGGCTGTTTGCCTGGATAAATCTCCAAATTGTATGTATATGGATAGTGAACGTCGACAAGTGCAAATACTTTTACACCATATTTCGCAGGTTTGCTAGAAATGTATTGCTTGAATGAACAGCGTCCTCTAAAGGCAAGCAGCTGTTCATCTAATGTCATCTCGACGCTTGGAATAAAATATTGTTGAGACTTCATGATGAACAAATCTAAGATTTCCCGTATTAGGGCCAATTTGTCAATTTTAGCACGATCACTGCGTACACGAATGTCATCTAAGAGTAAATGTCTGAGCAGAAATTCGAATCGTTGTGAGCACATCGTCAAGTAAATTGCCTCAACACCAGTATCATTTTTGTAATCAAAAATCTAATCGCAGCTTCAGTTCAGTTCGTCATCATCCGTCAATTTATCATCCCTTACTCTTCCGTATTTATCGATGGCATTCTCTATTTTTATATTAGTATATTTGACAATGAGATCAATCATGGTAACATCTAGGTATAAGAGATAAACAGTCTTCAATTGTCGTTTTCGGTCTAGCCACTCCTTTGGGTTCACAAAAACTATATTGTTTCTTCGAGTCCTTCCTCTATATGGTGGTATAGTCTTTGACCAGCGAGTATTATCCACACTAACATAAAATGCATTGCCTCTCCTTTGTCCTGATTCCTCGTCCTCGGTAATTTCCTCGTCCGTCATTTCATCCTGCTCAGATTCAGTTTCATGGTTTGGTTCCTCAAGAATATCTTCTCCATCATTCGAGGTTGAATCATCGTTGTTAAAATCTCGTCTATTTACATTGACTTCGTTGAGCCAAGCACTTATCTGATCATCCCGTATTTGATCCATGATGTTCCTAAAAAACCATATTTATATAAAATATACACACAGAATGTAAATTTATGTCATCTTAATTAATACTCAAGTACCTTACTTCATAAAAAAACATATACATGAGCTATGCCATTATGTAATAACTCGAAATTATGAAAAAAAAAAAACAGTTTGACAAAAATACTTACATCAGTCGTCGCGCGGATTACAATTGTATTCCACTTAACTTCACAACGCTCTCGTGACACAACCACACACGACCGGGACTCGCGATTCACTGAACCCACGCGCAAACTATTTAACTAAAGTACTAAAAGAGACAAAAAATAACCACCACTAGTTTTCCAGGAATTCTCAATTTTGCATTGGTGGATTACAATAGTATTCCGCGTGACGACTGCAGGGTTAAGATTCATTTTCTGATCTTGGAACATGTGCTCTGTTCTTATACCAACGAGGTTAACTGCCTCGGATGTCATTTGCCTCAAGCGAATCTTTGGGCCATTTTTTAGAAGGATGTAATTTTCTTTAGTAAAAATTGCGGTAGATAATTCCTTTAAGCTATCGTTGACTGGAATGGCGTGAACTGATTTTAAATAAGGAATGAGGAAGAATTTGAATATTTGAATATTCGATTCTAGTCCCAAAAGATTGAGTAAAATATAAATATGTATCTCTATTTTACCGGCTATTGAGTTTTGTTTGTGAGGAATATGGTTTCTGACTCTTTCAAAATCATAAATTCGATATTCGATACACAACTAAATCATCACATCATTAACATATTTACCTATCAATCCAAAACTCTGTCCATTTTCCAGTTGAACTGTCATGAAGTTGTACGCAAATATATGCATATATAATTTGATATACATACAAACAAAAATCCACTACATACAAAAATTGCTGTCAAGAGAAACTAAACTTAACACGTGCTAATTAATGTAAATAAATAAAAGAGTTATTTCACTTTTTTTTTTAGTCTTTTTTTCCTTTATTATAAAAAAAAAAACAATGCGTAGAAAACTTTAAAAAATAAATTATTATATGACGTTTGCTTATTAGCGACAGAAAATACGGTTTGACCCGGCATGCACCACAATTTCCAATATTTCTTTTGGCACCAGAAGAAAGTTCTTTCCAGTCAAGCACTAATCGGTCCAAGGAACAAATGAATGAACAGTTAGGTCCAGGTTAGCACTTGGCTGGCAAAGACATCCTTTGGTTGTCAAAATCAAAGTGACTGCTCCGATGGATTTCCTCTTTATATACAAATTCTTGGGCATGAAGTCAAAATAAATGAAAATAAACCACCCCCATTGCGTATAAGCTTTTACAATACAAAAGCATACTAAGTGTGAGCTTTGCTGCATGGGGTGTGTGTGTTTTATAAAAAGAGATTTGCACTATGATTTTACATACTTTAAATTACAGTGTGCGTTTGCAAGTACATATGTATGTAAGATCTGGCTCTCGATTCTACAAGTAGCAATAAAATACACCGCTTTAGATTTTATAAATCCAGGTTTATTGTTAAGATAACGATTAAAATTAATGTTTTATACTGTGACAACTATGTAAACAAAAACCCGCCGACTTTGTTGAGTTGAGTTTATTCATATTTATTGCTGCTTAAAACCAAAAATTGCAATAATAATAAAAATTAAAATAAAAAAAACTTAAAACAAATTCAAGTTTGTATTGTATCTGGCTATCTGTATCTCGCTATCTGGCTCTGTACTCTCCTGAATGTTGTTGTCGTTCATCCAGTCAATAATTTCATTATCAGTCAGTTGAATTCCTGATATACCTTCGATAGTTTCCGCAAAATTTTGCTATGTCAGAAGTTGGGATACAATTTGCTTGGTTCATTAGTCGAGCTAGCGGAATATCGTCTTCAAGATCCCATTCATCTGAAGGATAACAAAACTTTCCAACAGTTTTCCATCATTTCCTATGAAAACCTTTCCCAAGCACTAGCCAAGAAAAAAATTGCGTCCTTTACCGTCATGCTTTTCAAAACACTGGTTATTACAGCATTTTGGCTCTTGACGTGCGATAACAAACTTTTTTTGTAGTTCAGCTTTGTAGTTCTTATGATATTCTGATCCATGGGTTGGATCAGTGACGTGCAATTTGGTGGTAAGAAGAATGTTGTATCATGCCGTTTTCAGTTGTAAAATCATTTGCTGGTGGGTGGCATGGCGCATTATCCAATAACATAACGCATAAACTTTCTTACCTGGGACACGAATGAGTTGAATAACCACTTCTTGAAAACTGTAGATGTCATCCAGGCGCTTACAGTAGAGTCGTAATCTACAGGCAAATTCGCTGTACCAAAGGAATGTGGCTTCTTTGATTTGCGAACCACAAACATTTTAAGCTGATGCGACCCTGTTGAATTTGTGCAGGCCAGAAAAGTGAAACGCTCTTTGCTCGTTTTTCGTCCAGGAGCAGTTTTTTTCCGTGGAGCTTACAAGTGTTCTCTCAGCAAAAGTTCTGTTCTGTTTCAATGTTAGTGTTGTGTGCTTCCTCTTATTTGCCATTTTTGAACAAAATTGAATTCAACAAAACTATTTAGCACGTGTTTAGCCGGAAAGAACCAAAGCTCAATGCATTCAGGGAAGCAACAATAAATCTTATAAATCAATATAATCTTAGTTAATAAAGTAGACAGGGCTTTTATTTTAAACTTTGTTTTCGAATGACAATTTTGATATGCTCTCAACGACGTACAACTTAAGAATGCCTTTTTCAATTATCCCTGGTTTACAAGTACCCAAGATGTCGATGTCGACGGTTCTTTGTTTATTGCGGTCCACTTCCGCAAACGATGTAATTTTTATCTTACAGATGTTGATGATTACTGATTAGTGATGATTACTAAGTGCTCTGACGGAAGGTTATCGGTCTTTGATTTGCCGACCGTGGACAATTATTGTTTATTTAGGTGGTGTTAACCTATGCATTCAGAATTATGGTAGCCAGAATACGAGCTCAGAATGCGTAAAACGAGTAACGGCTGAACAAAATTACGGTAAAAACTAACATTACTGTGAAAACCAGCGCGTTCGTATGTTTTTTAGTTGGAATTCGGACTACAGCATACAAAAATCAGGGTAGGTTCGGATTGTAGAGTACATAATGAGAAAAAATAGACGTTCGGATTAGCGCGATATTCGAATTAAAGGTGATTCGGATTAGCGAGACATTTTATTTAATTATGTTTTACTTTATTTATTACTCTTTTAATTTTTACTGGTCTTAATATTGATAGGCTACAATTTTCTATATTTGTTGTTGGAAAACCTAGAATATACATAAGGATTTTATTATTTGAGGCAATTTTAACCTCGGCAAACTCTAAGGCTTCGTCTATACTCGTATTTATGTATGGTATATTTTCGAGTTATTACAATGTCTTAGAAATATTTATTTCTATATTTGAAAGTGTTGACAATATACTATATACATTCACCCAATGAATAGTCTATCCTACGTTTGCTAATTCTTCTTTTATTATATTCTATTTTTAAAACTTCGTCAGTATAATTACTTTATTTTTTTGAGTATCTTTATTATATTGTTCATTTATCTTATCTATATAGTAGTTATTGATTACAATTTACTGATCTGATAGATCGGTTGTTAATTTTTAATCTTGAAGATTATCTACTTATCCCAGCTCCAGCAGCGAATTCTTCGTCTATCCCGTGGAATAAATCGTTCCTCGGCACGAAGTCATTCGCAGGAGCATTTAACAGATGTTCCTTTAGAAGCCTGATTGGCTGCTTCAGTAGGGTTCTTTTTCCAGCCATCCTTACTGTTGGCTGTAGCTTTAAAGATGCGATTCCCCAGATGAATGCGTCTTTTACCATTTCGTGGTTGCTCGTCTATTTTCAACAAGAGTAGTTGTATCATCGCAGCCACGTCACTGCCGTTACTCAATTGTTCATCCTCGTCAGCTTCAAAGAAGAATGTATCTGGATCATATCACTCGTTGTTTAAAGCGTTCTGAAATCGAAGCATCAAGTCACATTTCAGTTGCTTCACTGGGGTTGAGGTTTCTCTTGTTTAACTCGGATTTGAGTTGAACGAAGGTCAACTGCGGTAGTTTTCGACCCATGGCAAATAGGTTTAACACAATCATTTTTATTTTATTTTTTTTATACCATATACACGCTATAAGTCCTATCTCACTTCTGACATCAATGTTTAGTAGGAAATATCTATACTTTTTCTTTACTTATAAAAATGAGTCCGGCACGTCCTATCTTAACACAGCTTGGGTATCGATTGACTGGCTGCCGTAGATTTTTTCCTGTAACAAGTAATTGTGTGTGTTGGTAAAATAATAAAAATAAATAAAACAATCATACGATTATATGCACTGGATCGTATGCCGTTTGTCATTTTTTTTTTTTTTTGATTTTTTTCTTTTTTTTTCTTTTTTCGTGGCAACCCTTCAAATGTAAAATGTTAATGTGGGTTCAAATGATAGAAATTATTTCTTTCAAACCATCACCTTATTAAATACAACTACAATTTTTATTTCAATTCAATTTATCAAACACTTTTACTTTACTTTATCTCTTAATTGAACCACCTTATCACTACTCTTCATTCAGTTTCAAGTTCAACATTTGAACTAACTTCACCTCTCTGGGATCTTGGTATTTATGTATATTCAGTGTCATCTTTCGAGAACTTTCAGTACTAATGGTCCCAAAAATTATGCTACGAGTATGTCGCAGTGTTTTTAATGAAACTAACCATTTTCATCGTAATTACTTAAAACTGCTGTTGGAACGTACTATATACCTGCTTGATATTGCTGATAGAGCTGCCGGTATCTAGTGATATTTTATAACATACATTTCCATTTATAAATATAAATTTTACAAGTGACCACCTGGGTAGAATAAACAACTCGTATCCTCGTAACCTCCTTATGTATTTATAATCTGTGGTTTGGGATGTGTTTTGGGTTTATATCTGCTTCTAGGAAGATGATAAGCGGCATCTGGCCAGGTGTTGTTCGGTGATGTTGATAAACAGTATTTGGCGTTGTGCTATTCTGTTGATTGTGAACAGATTAGTCGCGTAGGCCATGTGTGTTTGTGATAAATATTATTATTTTTTTATCGTTCAGATGACCTGCTGTGATTGATAACTCATATGTACATAACATCAAATAACCTTACCGATTCGTCTGCTTCATCCTTGGTGAATGTTGTACGTCTGTTTTACCCTCGGCTTCTTCCGCTCTGGACAGTCTGCTGGTAGATGCCCCATTCTGGCACAAACATAGTTCATACTCGTAATATGCCCTCTTCTCTCGTTTGATCTTTTGCCACATGCCTGATACAATTGCAAATATCTCGCTCCCTCTGACTTTCACCTGTTGGACGGCTCATACTTGTTGTTTTTTCTTTCGCTTGTAGTAATGAATGCTTGTAGTAAATGTGCTTTGGTAGTAGAGTAACATTGGATGAACGTCTGGAGACGTAGACTTATCCGTTATGCCTTACACTATATGGTATACTCAATCTACTATCTATAGTACACGCAATTGGATAGGGTTATTTTAACATTGACATATTTTTCCATCTTTGCCGCAGCATCAATTTATTCTTTTTCGTATTAGACAATAGGTCTGTTCCCACGAGAAATTGTAACAATTTGTAAAAGAGAATTTTTTGCTTAAGTTACAGGAGTAGAAATAAATTCTCTCTTAAACCCAAAATTTCGCGGGAACTCGGGTTTGTAAAATGTGTTTCAAACCTCAAAGGTAACAAGTAAAAATAAAACAAAAAAGAAACTGCAAAGCAAAATGAAATATTTTAGATTGGTTATTATTACTATTTTATTGATGTAATATGCTTTTAATAAGTTCTATTGTATTAGGCGAACAATTCGCTTCAATATGACGCTCTTTTTTCTCCTCTTTGTTCATGTCCAAGTCTTCTTTTAAGTTATTTTGTATAAAATTGTCGCAATTCACATAAACTTAAACTATTACAAATTTGACAATTCTTTTCAAATTTAATTGATTGGACATTTTTTAACAATTCCTGCTCAAAGAAAAATGTCGTGTAGAAATTTGTAAGAAATGGCATGATGGGGAAATGAATTATTCTTTCAAATGCGTTCTCTTCTACAATTTTTTTCTTTCGGGAACAGGAATTTGTACAAATTTGCAGTCCTTGTGACGACAATGGAGAGGAGGTAGTTGATTCACTCCACAAAAGAGTAAATTCTCTTTCTTTTGAATCCAAAAGCCTTTGAATTTCTAGCACAGTGTTTTTATTAAGATATTCTAAAGGACCTTTTGCCTACTCGACAGTTCGGTATATTGCGACACCCATCCTTTTGCAAGTACCGCAGCATCATTGTTGTTATGTTTTATTTGCTCACAAGCCATTTTTATTAAATTGTCCTTCTTTGATAATGTTCTTCTCTTTAAATTAAAGAGTGATTCATATTTTTTCTAGCTACCCAGGAATTCAGACGAATGGAGGAGAAATGCTAAAAAATTTGAGGAAATCTGGAATTTTCTTCATTGTATTGGTTCCATTGATGGCAAATACATCAATATTACAAAACCTCCTTGGTCGTACTATTTTAACTATAAACAAAATTTTTCTTTTATTCTTATTCTTATTCTTACGCAAAGTACGAATTTCTCATGGTTAATGTTGGGGTTAATGGAAGAGCTTCAACGCTAACGTATTCAAGCAAACCAAATTTTACGAAAAATTTGAAAACAAAACTCCTTGTATCCCAAGTCCTGAATAGCTTTATCAGAGTCTAGTGGAAATATTCCATTTGTTTTTGTTACTGATATCGCTTTTCCATTAACAGCAAATATTATGAAACCCTACTGTTTTATACTTATAAATGAAGTACGAGTATAAAATAAAAAATTTAACTTTAAAACAGTTAATATACTTAGATGAATTACAAAAAAGAACCTCATAAATGAAACGCAAGAGATAAAAGGCGTTACAATTTATTGTTCTTTCAATTCAAATGACTGGCGATTAGTGTCGAGAAAACTTGTCTCATGAAATGAAGAAACATCGGTGTCTAACAGCTGTTATGTGTCAATGAACTAGTTTAAATATTCATGTAATATGTAATGACACTTATGTGTTTGTACATTATGTTTATATCAATTAAATTTGATAATGCCCCACATATAAATTATGAAGTTATAGCTCTTTAATATAAGGTTTTGACTTAGCATGACTAGCGGCACTAGATGTGTTGTATTGGGTTTGGACGGTGCTAGAGAAAGAAAGCATGCATCTTAACAGTCTAGCCTTGCACATTTGACAATGCAGGTGTTTTAGTTAGCTAATCTCTATATTCTTGGTAACTTACAATTTGTGTTTTCATGTCCGTCGAAACTAGTCGTCGAGACATCAATGTTGCATTTGCAACTAGCATTCTATTTATATCTCGACGACCAGTTCAACGTGCAGAAAACCCTTTCATCGCCTTGAGTGTCAAATTTGCGCGGCCTTATAGTAGGTACATTTTTTTCGAATTCAAGTTTTTGTGATTTGTGCTATTTTGTTGGGAACCAAAAACACAACAGCTTAAAAAAAGAGGAAATGATTTTTAATTACCGACTTTCGCGTGCTAGGCGTATAGTAGTAGTAGTATAGTGGTATATTAGCATCTCGATTTAGAATATTATTAAAAACCATAAATTTAAACCCTGATAAGTTTTCAACAATAACATTGGCTTGTTGTCACTTGCACAGTTATCTACGACAAAAGCGAAAATCAATTTATTTGCAACATGGTTTCGACATAGAAGGCACTAATTTAGTTCATATTCAATATGCCAAATGGCGTAACGAAGATATATCGTTGTTGGGTTAACCCTCGTATCAATACGAAATTAATACACGTTTAGTCATCGCGACGGGTACCCGGGTACTCCTATACAATTTGTATGGGCTGGGATAAAAACAAAAAAAAGAATTATGTAGAAAACGTAATAGAAACATGTACAAGAGTAAATTTAATTCAGTTCAAAAGCTACCATGTATTTAGAAAATTAATGTTGAATTTATACACTTTACAGTATTTTGATGCATTTTTTGAGCAAAAAAGACATTTATTTATAGTTGTGTTATGCTGGTCAGAGATAGGCTTTTCACAAAGGTTGCAGCATTTTCTGGTTTTTCTCCTAGGAATACGTTGCTCCGAGCAGACATGGCACGATCCTTGAATTTTGAGCCGTCCATCGAACTCCCTCTGTGTTATCCGTGCTGGTGATGGCTCATGTAATGCAGGTGTGTTCAAACGTATGTTCTCACCAAGCATAGCTTTGATTCAATTTTTTGTGTTGAAGTTACGGAAATAAGGCGATTTTCAGATATTTCCTGAATATTCGGCATCCACAACTGCTTTCCCAAATCTTGCAGGAATTTTCGGCAGTTATCCTTTTTAATTGTGCGTCTTGAACTCAGTATAGAGAACGTAGGCTGGTAATGCACAAACTTCGAGTATATTAAAGAACATGGCAAATGGCCATCATTTAGTAGCTTGTTTTGTAGCAAAATGACTAACCGTTTTATCCATAACATCCACACCGCCTTTTGAAATGTTATCATACTTTATTAAGTCGGGCTTATTTTGGTCATCCGATATGGCATTATCGTGGTGCATTGTGGATAAAAGTATAACGGCCTACGGAATGTAAGAAACGATGGTCTTATTTTCCATGAACCCAAATAGAGACGACACAGTACGTGATCTATTTTTCAACATTTCTTTTGGGATGCAAGCTTTATTAGTACGTAACGTTCCAACCAACGTTAGATTTTTACTGAGAATAAAATCGACAAATTCCAGTGAAGTGAAAAAGTTTTCCATTGTAGTATTAAGGGTCCGGCCCTTCATAATGACGAACTAACCGTTTAACCAACTTTTCTCCGACTTGCGTTTTACGTTGGCCATTAACAGGTTTTCCGGTGCAAATGTCGCCTCTCAGAGGATAGAAGGTCTTTGAATCACAAACCCACCGCACCTTCATACCATATTGGGCTGGCTTCAATGGTATGTATTGTGTGAATCGTGTTCTACCTATGTACGGAACAAGCTGCTCATCGATTTTTATATTTTTCGATAGTCTATAATTCTTGTTAAGATTTACATTTATTGTGTCCCACAAATCTCGAATTAGCTTTTTCGTCTATAAGTCGATGCATCCGGGTCACGTAGTGGTCGAATCGATTTATGGCCCAAAATCTATTAATGCTTATGGTACCGCGATACAATGGCAAAGCTGTTAGCTTCCACAATTCTTCTGAATGTTCATTATTGGAATGATGAGCTCCAGCTGTTATCAATATTCCAAGATAGCCATTGAGCTCCTGCAAAGTAAGAGGCCTCCAAACTTTAGGCTCTCGCTTAGGATTCTTAGCGTTTATGGCAGCATAATAAATGAATAACGTACGTAGAACACAATGTGATAAAATAGTTTAACTTTTCAACTTTCAAATTCTAATAAAGTTTGATCAATTGTTTCTAAAAACGAGGGTAACGTCCCCGATTCACCACTGAACGGTTGAACGAATTTTATCTCTTTTTCCTCTGCGCTCTCCAGCTCTGTGGCTGGTTTTGTCTCACTAACAATTCTGTTAGCGTTATTAGACTTTGTTCCATTGAAACTTATTGTTAAGCAATTCCGCACTAACTATAACTTTATTTCACTTTTTTCACTTTTAAGGGTTCACAGGGTAAACAACCCGTTTCTTCGGGTATTGGTAAATTTTACTTCAATACACTTCGTTGTTCCGTCTTACGAACTGTGATCTTGACCTTTCACTATTTGTTACACTGTGATGTCCATATAACATTTATTTCGTAGTGATTTGATTTTTTTGCGAACTGTCACGACTACTGTTTCACTTTGTCATAAGTGATTATCACTATATACCGCCACTTAATTCGCACTTTTTCTTTTCTCTTGCAGTTTTTATTGAACTTTGTTCTTAAACCGAAAAAAAAAATAAACCGATTTTACTTTAGGTTTTTCGTATCTTCGTCTTTTTCGATGACTAGACTGCGACTGCGCCAGTTATGTTTCACGTTGAGAACCTAAAGAAAAAAACAAATTATTAATTTCCTATCGGTCAACGAGGACCGTCTGTTTATTATTAAAAATTAAAATCTTAATTTAATCTAGCCTATGATGACCTGCCATCTTCAGCGTCGCTGCGATCAACAATGGCTATAAACGAAGTACTGGTTTCTTGCCCATAATTGGTTCATCGCTTTTATAGCCGTTAATTGTTGAGTCTGCAGTATTGCTTTTGAAGTCATTTATTGATATTGGGGGACGTGAATTGTGTGACCCCATTCTTGCTGGTTTGGGTGGATTAACCGGGAATTGCGGAGTTGCATCTGTTAATCGCGCGTGCCTATAATTGATGGGTGGCGATGTTATTATTATTATTTTTTTTTTTTTTGAAATTTCGTTTACTAAAAAGTCTTCATCAGATTTTTATTTATTTTATTTATTTTATTTTAATATTATTTTTTTTTATTATTTATTTATTTATTTATTTATTTTTTGATTATGACTTGCGCCATATTTTTATTTTTTTTTCCACATCCGTCTGACATCATTCTAACTGAAGAAAAGTTATTTTGAGACATAACATTAATATAAACAGAAGATAAAATCTCCACAGTGCCCTTTTTTCCCTGTGCCTGCAAATCTAAATTGAAAGCCAGAACTGTCGGATCAGTTTAGGCAATACTTCCTTGAAGGTATTTCTCTTGGTTGTCTTTTTGTTGCACTTTTTCGTCGTCTGGTAGTGCATTAAAAATCAGACACTTTTCGTACTGATCTTTCTTGTGTTTGAAGAACCTTAAGTTAAGTTTACTTAACTTACTTTTTATTATAAAATTAACATCATAAATGCTATAATAACTAAACTTATTATGGAAATTACAATGTAAGTAGAATTAAATTTACCAAAAATGAAAATGTTACAGAGGATACTACATATTAATAATCAAACTATGAATACAAAGGATAAAATGAACCAATCAATTCATGAAGCATGAAAATACTCTTTTTTTTTTGACATTGCTAAAACGTGAAACTAGAACTTTGTCTCTCAGTCTTCTCAAAAGTAAAAGTTCGTTGTAGGATGAACTATTCTCTTCAGCGTATTTCAAAACCCAACTCAAATGCGTTATTCGCATTTTGTGCTGTATCTTGCGGAGTATTTGCAATTACGTTGTCATCATCTTCTTGATTTATTGTTGTAGATCTAAAAACTTGGTTTATAATCTCTTCCTCAGATATTTCATGAAACATATTTTCCTCTTTATCCATTTTACAGTACCAGATTTCCAAATCTTCCGAACTTATTTGTATTTCGGCAGCTACTTGCCCTATTAATATACTTATGAAGTAACACTGATTTGTAGATCATTGCTAGGAGTGGTGTCAATATATGGCCATAGTTTATTACATGACGATCTGTTAGTTGACGGGGGAAATGCATTCCAAGATTGACAAAAAGCAAAAGCCATGTCTTTCATGTTGAATTCTTTTAATGTTTTTTCTAATGGTTTTCTTGTAATCTTGCTTGACAAGCTGAATAATATGCTGATCCATTGGTTAAATTAGTGCAGTGCAGATTGGTGGAAGAAACATCGCAGTGATGCATTTATCCTATGGTGTCAGTTCTTATTCAGACGCATGGCCGGGAGCGTCGAGAAGCAATAACGCCTTTTGAGGTAAATTCTGATCCTTCAACTATTTCCGAACTTCTGGTATTCATCAAAGTACTTTTTGAAAAGCTCTTTTGTCATCCACGCACTTTTTTGTCCGTAATAGTGTACAGGTAAATCAATGTTTTCGAATGCACGTGGTTTAATAGATTTTCCAACGAACAGATTTTTCGTTACATGAAACAAACGTTTTGTTAGGCATCACACGCCAAAAAATCACTGATTCATCTGCATTGTATACTTGTGACGGGGTAAGATCTAAATCTTTCACTTTTTGTAAAAATCTCTATTTAAATGGCTCTATGCAGGTTGAAAGTTAGAAAGTTTATTTCCCGTAATAGTTAATAAATGTATGACATGCCGACTTTTAAAATATTTTAGCCATCCCTTGCTAGCCACAAAGTTTTTTTTTTTTATTTTTTTGTTAAAAAGACTCAGCTTTTATGGCAAAAATATCTCCCAAAATGGGCGCATGCCTGTTTCTTTTCTGAAGAAATTACATGTACAAAGCTTCTTGCACCTCTGGATGTTCAGTTTTCTTGAATTTCTCTCTCTTGCCTGGCTCACAGTCAGTAGTTGACACGAAGTTTTTAATCTTCTCGTGGTTCTTTTTAAAGTCATAAATTGTGGATCAGCCTACGCCGTATTCACTTGCTATTGAAAGATTCATTACGATTTCAGCGATCCAAAATATCACTTTTTTCTTTAATTGTTAGTGTTTTGTGCTTCCGCTTTTGGGCTTGTGAAGACATTACTAGGTATATACAGATTGTCAAGAAAATGTTTATACAAATGCAAAAAAAAAGGATTTCAATTTTCTCGTTATAATTTAAGACAATTCTAGAAAGTTTATTTCAAATATTTTTTTTTTATTGTGCTACTCCATATTATAGAAAATACATAACATAAAAACAACAACAAAAAAGAAAAAGCAAAAAAGAACATAAATTGAACAGTCAAGAAAGGCTTTACATATCTTAATAATATACTTTATTAGAAACTTAATAATGGTATTCCAAAATTTTCGAATTTTGAAAAACTTACATTTTAATATTTGGTGTGACCGTTAGCATCAATAACAGGCTTTATTCGTCTTGTCATTGATTCAATTAATGTTTAAACATCATAATTAGTTGGAATGATAGTCCATTCTTCTCTGATGTACTGCATCAGTTATTTTCGGTTTTTAGGGTCCCTTTTTCCAACCTTCTTCGTTAAATGAACCCAAAGATTTTCTATCGGGTTAAGGTCTGGGCTCTGAGCTGGTGTATCATACAATACACATTTATAAAGCAGTCACGACTTCACTGTAAGTTCTTTGTGTTTGGAGTTGTTATCTTGATAGAACTTAAATTGTTATTTTCTTCTATATTCACCGCCATCAAATCCAAAATTGTGGCACTAGTAAGAAAATGATCAAAATCCTCAGGTACAGTGCTGTGCAAAACATTTGCAACTAGTTGTAGCAGAAGTTTGCAGAAATGAAATACTATGTATCGTTTTATAAATCTTATATATAATAATCTATTGAGAAGAAAATATAATATACATAATTTAATCCATTAAGAAAATAAACAGCTGAGAATTTAAAAAGTAACATTTTTTGCTGTGCCAAATATTTGCAACCAAGATATGTTCTTCGATTTAAATGTTAAAAACTGTATAAAGTATCAAAAATATTCTAATATTTTATTGCATACCCCTTATTTTTAATGACAGCTGCACATCTCCTGGGCATGTAAGCAATTAAATTGTCAATAAATAATTTGGGAATGTCTTTCCACTGCTTGTCCACTTCTGCAAAGAGTTCTTTTTTTTTTTTGAATATTTGATTCCCTATTCTCCTCTTTACGATCTCCCATAAGTTCTCGATGGGGATAAGGTCTGGGGACTGCAGTGGCCATTGCAGAATGTTTATATTTTGTTCCGCGATCCAATTTTTGACCAGTTTAGATGTGTATTTAGGGTCATTATTCTGTTGAAACCACCAAACCAGCGGCATTTCCCATTCTGCATAAGCGGCCATGACATTTTGAAGGATGTTTTTGTAATCTTCGGATCTCATATGAATTGGACCAATGCCCTGCGAAGAGAAGCAGCCCCAGACCATAACATTCCCACCACCGTGCTTGATAGTTCCTTTGGGTTCAATCTCTTGCCTTTCGGTCTCCTTACATGTTGCTTTCCGTCTGATCCACACAAATTGAATTTCGATTCATCAGAAAATAAAGTCTTCCATTTCTGAGGGCTCCAATATAAATGTGTCTCAGCAAAATTCATACGAGCCTTAAAATTTTTCTTCGAAATAAACAGTTTTTTGGCTGGCTTATAGCTTCGAAGACCAGCTTGTAGAGTTCTGCGCCGTATTGTTGATGAGTCATTATCCAGCTGTAGTTCTACCTTGATTTCTTTAGAAGACGCCTTGCGGTTTCTCCTTATAAAATTAATAATTTTGCTATCTTCTTTTCCACTTGTTTTGCAGGGCCTGCCACCTTTATGGTCTGGTACCACAACTCCACTATTAACGACACGACAAATTGTTGACTTGTGGATCGAATATTTGGTCGTAATTTCTTTTTGGGGAAGCTCATTATTAAAATCTGTTAAAATTTTTGACTTCAGCTATATTTGTTTCCATCCATTTTATTAATAAGAACACAATTGTTTTAACTGCAAGTCCGTTCACTACTATTTGTATTTGACTAATGCGAAACCAAGGAATAAATGCAAACAGAAAACCGAAAGCAAACATAAAACTTACCGTTAAAAAAAAAAAATCATTGTACCGAATAGTAATAGCGAACTGTTAGTTGCAGATGTTTTGCACAGGCAATTTGTAGGTTTCAGTGCAAAAACTTCGTGCTTATTTTTGTTGTTAAGAAATATGTCCAATTTGATTTGTTTCCAATTAAGTAAAATGTATAAGGATAATTTATAGAAATATTTCAGTTTAAATAACCACTAAGAACTAAGTTAGAAATGCTACCGCATCACATGGCAATTGCGGTTGCAAATGTTTTGCACAGCACTGTATGTCTTTGCGTCCATTGTAAACATAATCCTAATTGCAGTTGACTGTAATATTTGTGTTTTGGATTTAATTTAATTCCCATTCACAATCTTTAAAAATTTTAATTTTTTTTACGACGTTTGCCTCAGAGTCGTGCTTTTCTATGGTGGGACATTTGATATTCACTGACATCCACTCCTGACCATTAAAATCAATCCCATCTGGACTACATGCTAGAAAAGAAAGTGTTGGGGATACGACTAGTCCACATTCAAACAATAAATTCAACTTGCCGTATTTAATTTTAGTCGTTTTTTCGGCATTAAGTCCATAACTTGTAGCATCGTTTCCTGAAAAAGTACTGTATATCCGGTTGATTTTTCTCTCTCATACTTCGGCGTGAGTCGAAGAAAATGTGTATAGCTTGTAAGATATGCTGCCCGTGATTCGCAGCCTTCTCTCCATGAACCAGTGGGGACTATTTTGGGATACAGTTTCCTTGCATATCGCAATAGCCTCAGCAGTAGACTTTTTTACTTTTGAGCTAAAAAGATTGAAGGTATTTAAATTAATAAAATTTTCTTCCGTAAGAGGAATAAATTTTAGAAGGTACTTTCCCCGTTCAATGGAAAGGAAAAGCCATTCTAGAAACTCGTGGTATCCTTTTTTTTTTTCCTTTGTTGGCTCCACAGTTGACGTTGTTGTAACATCTCTTAGTTTTTGCCATTTCTTAATCAATGGCAGCTGTAAAAATTAAATCAATAAATTTAAGTAGGTATTTTATTTGTTTTTCATACAGTTTATTAGTTCTCCAAGGAATATTTTTTTTCATTTCGTCAGTGACAATTTCTTTGTTGTTTTCGTATGTTTTATTTGGCACATGACACATATTTCTTATTTCAACCTCACCAAACGATGATGTCACCTCACGTCAAACTTCTCCCTAGGTCTGCCTTAGTTGTGTACAACTGAGAAAGTGCAATAAACGGTTTCTAATAATGGAAAACAAAAGTTTTATATATCTATCCATGTTATAAAATGTAGGTATATTGCACCTTACCTTTGTACATATAAAAGACATGTAGCTATGTGCTTGCACTTTTCCCCAATTCCAGCCTTACATGAACAATGGCAACTCCAATGGGCAACACTCAAATTGATATCTTTTAGTCGTATCTCGTGTGGTCTCTCACTTAATTTTGATGTTTGGATCACATATCCAATAATACATGTTGGAGATTGATCGAGAGCAAGACCAAGGGAATAAACTCAACCAGCTTCCAAAAGCGTTTCTCCTTCACGAGGTGGACGAATAGTTCCTGTAAAATATTCTGCGATGAATTTCTATTCATACTTCACTTTCAAGTTTGACTTGACTTACTACTTCACACCTAAATTCAAACAAAAATAAAGACTATAATATTCACTATAGATTAATAATGAATAAAAAAATAACAACATAACAATAAATTGTGTTCCACAAGTGCCTTGTTTACATTTTTTAAAGCAAGATTTTATTCAAACTATCCCAACACTTGACAAGCACTTATTTCGATACTTACATATTTTTTCTCGACATTTCAACTTTACACTCAATAAACAAAAATTTCTTTAGTAAATTTATTAAACTAATTTTTTAGTTTTTTTAGTTTTTTTTAGTTTTAAATGCATTTTATTTTCTTAAACACTAACTCTTATATACTTACAAAAAATGCTTAAATGCTAGCTAACAATGACTTAACAATCTTATACTAACTTACTGGCCCAACACAGACTCTCTAAGCTACTCTAAGTTCTTATATTTATGTCTTTCGACTTCATTTACATTTTATTTAAAATTTTTTATTTTGTATACTTAAGGCTAAGAAAAAATTGTTAACAAAAAACTTAGCCTATGGATGTAATTTTTTATTTTTTATAAAAACTTAATATCTAGCTTAAAATAAACCTTAGGCTACCTAATCCTACACACAAAATACCAAAATACCAGCATGTAGGATATTACTTTTATCCTCGCATCGAGTTGGCTGCTATAAAACAGTCTCTTTATAAGGGCAAAAGCGCCTTTAGCTCTGGCCAGAGCAGCATCTGTATTTGTCAAAATACACGTCATGCTGCAAGAAAGTATTAATGACCTCGATTTTTGGACCTGTTCTGTACGCTGTCAAATCGTCTGCGTACGCAATAGTATGGGGAAGTGAACCTATCAAGTCGCTTGTATAAATGTTCAACAGGATCGGCGAATTGACCGCGCCTTGCTGAAGATCATTTTTAATTTAAAATATTCCAACAGAAGTCACATCACCATTCTTCACGATGAACTGTCTGTTTGTTAGCATATTATAAAGAATGTACAAGAGCGGTTTACCATGTTTGCCATGTTTTCGTCGCTGAACCGGGTGAAACCAGAGCCCTCGGATCGCCAGTTCTCCACTTCATTCCGAATGTAGAAATCGTGCACCAAGACGCGATCGTCCAGGTCATAATTAAGGCCAATGGTATCATTGGCCTTGTATACTTCATGGAAAGTCGCCCCTATGGTCTCAACTTTCTCCTGTGGATCCTCGATCTCAAAGAAGTCGTCATCATCAGCGGCCTCATTTGGATCAATACCTGCTATTGTCAATAACCGTTCGTTGTCTGATGTCACTGAAGGTCGTTTTGATTTTTTCTTCGAAATAGTTTATTTATTTGTGGTGTTTACAGCCCGAACCTTGTTGTTCCAATATAAACTTACAGAAATTCTGTAATTACCTTTTATTAACGTTTGCAGATTTTTAATCGACGACTTCAGTTGAATCTCCGGGTGTTGTCTGTCAGTAAACTGTCAACTGTAAACTGTACAAGTTTTTGAGTCTTGACAGAAGTCTACTTTGGACAAACTCCTTCAACTCCGCAATTTCGTTGGGAACTGTAATTTCGGTGCTAAAACCGCAATGGTCGCTGTCATACATGAATGTGCGCAGACAGTTTAGCGTTTGTAAATTCGTACCTGTCAGTCGTATACGTTCGTCGTACAGCAGTAGATCCAAATAAGACCCGCCTCTGGGAAACGATGGGTGATCCGTCGCTTTAAGACCGAGTCTGTAAATGACATCGTGCTGACCCCACCAATCGAGTAGTAGGTTGCCTCTAGTATTTGGCAAATGATTTCCCCAATCTCTGTGTTTAGCGTTGAAAACTCCGCCGATTATAAAATAATTCTCCGCCGATTACAGCCTCAGAAGTCGAAAAAGCGTGTCGAGCTCTGTAATGAATAAGGTGTATTGTGAAGCCTCAGGTGCATAAACAGAGGCCAAGTACATCCGCTTTCCACTGTGGAGCGGGATGTAAATGACCACAGCCCTTGTACACTCTGTAAAATTGTATGCCTTCTTTAATGAAGATCGCGACACCACCTCCATGTTTGGACCTGGGCCGGTTTCTTCTAACTATATAATTATTGTACTCCAGTTTGTGATTATCGGTTAGCTTGGTTTCGCTAGCGAAAAGCACATCAGGAGTTTGGTCTTGTAGCAATTTAAACATCGCGGCTCTTCGTTCGATCCTAATCAGTGAATTAACATTCACCGCAAAGAACCTTCAAAGCTTGCTCCACCAGGTGCGTACCCATTACGACATGTGTTGCGTTAGGCCCAGCAGCAGCGCGTAGATCTGCTCCAACCGCTTGGCCTGTTCTTGCACCTGCTTTTGCAGCTGAGTCATCTGCCCTTGGATTGCGAGCAAGATGGCCAGCATGTTAGGTGCAGCTTCCGTTGTTCTCGGCATTGGGGCCGGAGAAGCAACAGCCGCTTGCTGTACCGTAGCCCTCCTACCTGCCGCCATTTGGGCGTAGGAAATTTGGAACGTGACGGCTGGTGTTTGATACCTAACAGGTGAACGTTTGACCTCCACATTTTGCTTTCTTAATGTCAGCGAACTTAGGACAACCCCGATAGTTTGCGGTATGTCCCACGTTTCCACATAACACGCACGAGAGTTGCGACCTATCGGATGCTCCGTCAACACCCAGAGCACACTCCTCGGAACATTGATACTCCTTAGACTATCCAGCCGGCTTCCGGGACTGAGCTGCATCAGGAAGAACGGCAGACTCCGCCTCTACCCCTGGCTCTAGCTGTGGTAAATGGCTTTACCCTCACAAACTTGAGTCCTTCGCACTCTTTCTCTTTGAGCAGTGCCAGGATCTCCTCAGGATCAGAAGACGGTTCCAACCCCTTCAGCAGCATCGATTGCCGCTTTTCACACTTCGGTGTGAATGAGAAGTGCTACGTCGTCGTTTATTTTAGGAGCTCTTTTACTTTCGCGTAGCCCTCCACTGTATTACAGTGGATGGCATGTCGATCGTTCCCCAATCTCTTAATGTTAAAATTGTTACCAATTACCAACTTACACAGGTCCTTGGTTGCACTTACCTCTAATTTATAGGTATTAACGGGAGGCACCTTCTTCTTCTTCTGCTCGCTGCTTCTAATTGCTCCCTCTGCCTGCGTGCTTTTTGTTTTTGCCCCCCTCATAATGGACCTCATTAGCCGTTAAAACGGCATTTATTTTCTTTTTAGTAAGATTAGGAGGGGTTTTCAGACTCCGGCTTTTAATGGCTTTCGCCACGGCACCGGCAACACTATTGTTGCCTTTTCCCACTCCAGTTATGGGAAGAGCGGAGCGCCCTCCACCATCCATCACGTGATTTGCTTAATTACTTTTTGTTATCAAACAACACTTTGAGAAGGGGGGGGGGGGGATATAAAAAAGTTCCAAGTTTGGTCTGGGCTCAACCAGGGTCAACTAACTAAGTATCAACTAATTACGTTGAGGAGGAAACTGTTTCACTATTTTTTTTACTCTATGTAAAGCCGAAGCACGTCTGTTCTCTGCTGAGATCTGCGAACGACTTATTTATTAAACTTATTCCGTACCGAATTTTAACATCCCATATTTAGGGCTTTAAATACCACTAGTCTGTTACCGAGTCGATTATTCCAAATATAAGTGTTACCTTTTTAATCGTAAATAAGTATATCGAACCACAAAAATAGGAATTAAAAAGACAGAATTAGTTGCAGAAAAGTATTATTTATTATTTTGAAAACAAATTGAAAAATTAAGTATGAAATTGGTAATTACATGCAGCACATAACCCTACATTACATTTCATGCACTCCAATCTTGTTCGGGCTTTGCAGTTTTCTTTAGCACACCTACGTCGGCTCGAAGAAGGAACAAGCAAGTGATTTCGGCCGTCGAATCTTATGTCATCACTGACCCGATTGTCAGTACGAGAGTGCTTCGCAGACTTCGGCCGTCCTCCGCTAAGAGGAAGGTTTTGAAATCGAGTCAAATATGTCTGCGCTATGTGTCTGCGAAAATCCAATTGACTTTCAGCATTTCCTGTTTTTCTTTATAGGACCCAAGCATTACAAATAGCTGCATCAATCAAGTATGTGAAAATGGACCACCACTATTTTTTCCCCCTTATTCCAATGCGATATGTATTTATTAAACCAGTTCCACCCATAAATCGGTTGTATTCAGTAAATACCGCTGGTCGTGGAACACTCACCTTCTTTTTTTCCGCTGCACTGCATCTACTTACATTTGTAATAGGGCTAACTCCATAGACAGTGGACATCGCTGTTACAACCGAATTGTCTTTACAATGTACAAGAGAGATATTATCTTCAACACACTTCACATTGTCGTAAGTTCCCCGATCTTTCTTCTGCATTTCTTTTCTATTTATCAAGTGGGTAGCCGGTTTTCACGTACAGTTCCACTACCATTATAGCCGCGACCTTTCAGATGTAATAGTAACTGAAAACTGGTTAAAAGGTTATCGAAATAGAAACTCATGGGCAGAGCTTGCAGACTGCTACACATATCATCAATCATCTTCACTAAAGGAGCTGCAGCTAAATCTAATAAGTAACCATATGGAGTATTTAGGCACCAAACCTTGAAGCCATGTTTTCCCGAAATATTCTATCATTGACTCATCATACAAGAAAGAGAAATATATGAAGCCAGAAAAATGCATTTTGTTGGAGAAAAAGAAGCAAATAGGAAGGATTAAGAAAATAGTAATATAATTTAACTTAAAGACACGTAATAGGAAAAGAAAAAAACACGGAATGAAGGCAAAGAAGGCAATTTTTTGATAATAAAACCACGGAGAGAGTAGTTATAAAAACAGACTGTATTTAGGATTGTCAGACACTGTCAGTATATTGATTTGATTTAATTTAATTTGAGGCAAGGGTTAACCTGTACAGATTTATTGTAACTTATTACAAGCACAAAGCTCACTTATATACCATACTAGACTTAAATCTAAAAAAAGTCAATTTAAAGCTACATATACATAAAATTGAGGGTTTGGTAGTTTGGATCGAGTCGCAAAGGTAATCTAAAGGAGATTAACTGTGAAAAATTTGTTGTTTTTGTCTTAGGTTGTTGTTGATATTGGTTCTAGGTACCTATTATTTAAGTCGAAAGTGTGGTACAGACCTTAGACCCTGTTTAGATGGCGACTTATGCATCTGCTATGTATATCTATAGTATTTAGGTGAGAAGTGTATGGAGTAAAGAGAGGGAGACTGTCACGAAGAAAATACATATGCAAATTTATAAGGTTTGGACACCAGGTAGTGCTACAGATCTAATATTACTCCGGTTGGTATCAAACTAAAATCAAGCGCCATCCATCGGCGCCATTGTTAAACATTAGTGGTATAAATCCAAAATTACGTTGGTTGGTGTCAAACTAAAATCAAACGCCATCTACCGGCGCAGTTCACATGCATTTATAAAAATCATCATGTGACACGACACGACATACGTATGCATGCATAGCCCTATTTAAAACTGCAAATAAGCAACAAAAATCCTATGCGCCATCTATCGGCGCCTTCGATATGCACTTACCCAAATCAAATTGATACGAAGAGGCAAGCAAATGTAACCCAAACAAAAAATTCCCAAACAAACTAAATTAAGTCCGCCTCCATGCAAAGACACCAACTTACTAACCCAAAGTTCTTTACATTTATTCGATGTGGGTTTGTGTACTTCCCAGTTGCCAAAGAGTAATATCGAAAATCCGATTAGAGGTGGAGCTAAGCAAAATATTACAGTGACATAACAGTAAACGAGAACTTCCAATATGAAACAAATGGCTAACATAAGAGCAACTGCAGAAGTTCAGTGTGCGTAAATATGGCGACTTACAAATAACAGTTCTTTTAAAAATGCTCACAGCCAATCCAAGAGAACTTTTAATACCAAAAAAGACCATTTAAAAGAGAATTCCATGATCTAAGTATGAGTTGAAATGGCGCTTGATGTCATTTAAAGAAATCTACAAGAAAGAGAAAGATATGAAGCCAGAAAAATGCATTTTGTTGGAGAAAAAGAAGCAAATAGGAAGGATTAAGAAAATAGTAATATAATTTAACTTAAAGACACGTAATAGGAAAAGAAAAAAACACGGAATGAAGGTAAAGAAGGCAATTTTTTGATAATAAAACCACGGAGCTTGTGATGGTACATAGTTTTGGCGAAAATTGGTCCTTAGTAAGTCTGTGAGAGGCTTAAGTTTCCACATTGTATCAGTAACATCAAATTTGTGTATTATCTGCACAATGTAGAAAGCGCATGATAGTTTTGAAACGATCCCGTCTCATGTCATAAATAATTTCGTTTCTCATCTCGCAGCCTTAATCCCAGAAGTGGTTTTTGGATGGCACGGTGTTATAGCCAGAAATAACGAGGATCGCAATAAAAGCTTTAATTTCGTCTACAACTAGCCGAATATACATGAAACATGTTTTAAAACTAAGGTTTTAAAACTAAGGTTTTTTTCCACTATACACATGAAACCAAAAGCGAAAATATTAGTCGCTTGCTGGTCTTTGCATTGAAAGCACATCGTAATGGACTGTGACAGTGATACAATAGTTTGTCTAATGATAATTGATGCTTGTGTGGAAGATGAAAAGAAAAAAAAAAAGGAAAAGAAAAAAACGAATTTCGGCAAAGGATTCGTATTGAAAACGCAGAACATTTTCACACGTGGATCTTCTACGGAACTTAGAGGAGAGTACAACAATTTTCTAAGGATGGATGTTTCGACTTATCAAGAGCTTCTACTTTTAGTGGAACCCTTTATAAATAAGCAAAATACGAACATGAGAGATGCTATTTAACCGAATGAAAGATTTTCAGCTACTCAGCTGTTCCTGGCATCTGGACAAAGTTTTGAGGTCTAAATTTTTAACAGCTGTATCTCCCCGAGTTTGGGACGAATAGTCATGAAAACTTGTGCAGCTATTATAAATGTATTAAAAGAATTTATAAAGGTAATAATTTAAATTTATTTCTTGATTTATAACAAAAAAAAAAAAAAAAAAAAAAAAACGAAAGAACAATATAATTCACATACATATGTACATTTGTACATTGTATATTAAAAAATGATTCATTGGTAAGACGTATCGTTAAATAGATCAGCAAATGACCGGGGACTTTCTTGACTTATTATTTTAATTTGATTTTCTGTTGCCGGTACAAAATTATTATTATTACAAAAAGTCTGCTGTCTTGGCGATTCAGAGGAAGTCCCACTTGATATCAGTGAATAAGGTGTAGAACTTCGAGTCATCATTGAACTTCTTTGTGCGGGGTGAAAAATAAAGTTACTTGTTGGTTGGTTCGAAAATTTTGTAAACTGATTTCTTGCATTTCTGAGCCTTCCTAGTTGTCCTTGCCAAAGAATTTCTCCGATGGCTCTTTTGGCATATATTTTTTGGTCATTGGGCACTTTCTGAGCGCCCAATTTTGCTGAGAGCTACGTCAGCTGGTGCGTGTTTGCCGTCGGCCTTTCGGAATTGGTAAATGCCGACGGAAACTATGCAGCTTGTAAGAAGCTGATTTTGTTAATTGATGATTTGTATGTTGCATTGCAACAATAAGGATCTAACAAAATCGGGCGACTGACATGTAACTAACGAGTATCATCACTTTCAACATACTCCTAACCCCCTATTTTCTTGGACTTTGTTCGGATAGTTCAAAATAAAACGCACTGGATTAAATAATTTTTCTTTATAAATGGACTGTATGTCCGCTGAATGTCCGCTCTGGTTGAATAACGAAAACTAAGTGACGAGACGGTAACTCTCGGCACACACAATTTGTGAACGATGCAGCAGTACAATGCACAGATGTCGGCCGCAGGTCGTTATCATCGTCTTATCAGATGTCGAATGTTATCGGCTCCTATTCTTTGTATGTTTCTTCTTTTCGCTTTCTGAAGCTGGTTTTCTCACTGCCAGTCGCCTGTGGAAGTTGTTTTCCCTGGCAATTGGGTTACTCTACCATATGTGTGTGGTTTATGGCCGCCTGGTGTTGTTTGTGCACAGAGATTTGCGCGAGTTATGTTTGATATGTATTATCTTAATTAAAAACACAGAATTAAGTTTTATCTGTTTTATTCAATTTATACTGAGGGAGAACGACGTTCCTCGTTTCGTGGTTTACTTACAACAGTCCTCGACCTTTCAAATCACTCTTAATTTATACTTTATGATTTACACTATGGACTGACTTATCTGCTAGTATTGAGACTAAGTTGATTTTATGATACGACTACTTCTGTTTACATTATTATGGTCTCCATTTTATGATACTAATTGTTGCATTAAATGGTTTCCGTTTAGGATAATTGTTTATTTTGTATTTGAAATACAATTTGGGTCAGGAATATTCATGATCCGAAAATCGATTTTACTGCTGTGATTGTGTTATTGCTGGGTGGTAGCTCGTGCACTGCTGCTTGTTTTTGGGTTGCACAATGTTTATTTAACTTTAAACGATTCTAAACAGACTTCCTAATGTTTTGTTTTTCAGAGTCGTGGATCTCTTATTTTCTTAATAATAATGATAATAATAATAAAAATAGTTATAATAATAATTATAATAATAATTGTAACAATAATTATAATAATAATTATAATAATAATTATAATAATAATTGAAATAATAATTATAATAATAATTATAATAATAATTATAATAATAATTATAATAATAATTATAATAATAATTATAATAATAATTATAATAATAATTATAATAATAATTATAATAATTATAATAATAATTATAATAATTATAATAATAATATTAAAAATAATATTATTTTTTTTTTATTTTTATTTTATTTTATTTTATTTTTGCAACGCGTTGTCCATCGAGTGGCCCTTGTGAAACAGCCGATTCAACCTGGAACCGCTTCTGCATTGCTTCAGGGTGATGGTGTTCTTTTTGCTGTTTTTCGTACATCCCCCATAGTCGATTGAGCTTAAACGTTGAGACGTTCTTCTCCCTTCTTCGTTTTGAGCACCTTTTCTATGAATCAGCGTACTTGATTTCAATTCTGGTTACTCGTTGACATCTTTGTGATTATGTTATCCGGGGTGTACACTTCGATCAGCGATTGCAGCGCACCCCTTTCAGCTTCCCATCTGTTGCAGGCGAAGAACGTGTGGCTTGCGCCATCTACTTGTGAGTCGCCGTATTGGCAAGTTGCGCTCCATGTTTTCACTATCTTGTACAGGTAGGCGTTGAAATATCCATGTCGGATAAGAAACTGGGTGACATAATAATTTACTTCACCGTGTTCCCGTCCCTTCCATTCGAAAACGTCCTTGATAAGCCTCGTAGCACAACTTCCCATGCCTTCTGAGCTCCGTCTCTCCTGCCACTGCTATTTGGTAAGTTCCTTCACCTTTAGCGCTGCCGCTTTCGCTCTAATTTCCTTTTTTTTCGTAGACGTACTTCCTCTCTGCCGCTAGGAAATCAATGGTGGTCACTTCCGCGAATACGAGGACGGCAGACTCCGACACCATTTGGTACGAGCTTGCTATACGTAGTGCTGCGCGCCTTTGTACTGCGGCCGCCTGTTTCTTGTATTTCTCTTGTCTGAGTGTATCGGCCCAAATCTCGTCGTCCAGAAGAATGGAGTACGTGATCAACATAAGCAGTCTTCGTTTATTTGCTGTTGGACCGCCTATGTTCGCTATGAGTCTACTGATTGATGAAGTTACCTTCGCAACTTGCTCAGATGCTTGTATTATCTGTTGCCAGAAAGTGAGTTTGAAGTCTATTGCGATTCCAAGGTACTTCACTGCTGCCTTACTGGTAATCACCTCTGCCCCTGCGTGGAAATCGACCCTGTCGGATCTGTCTTTTGTTCAAAAGGACTATCTCCGTTTTCTCCATTGCGAGGCTTAGGCCATGGTCTTCCGTCTAGGCGTGTGCGCTGGGGTGTCCCGTCGTTGTATGAAGAAAAACAATTTCTCGAATTTTTAATCAAAAATTCTGTATTAATGATTAGATTCTGAATATGTACTTACTTTTTGATTTGCACATGACATTTGGAGCTATACCGAGGCTTAAAGATCTTAAAAGAAAGTAAAAAAGTATATTTTTTTTCTTTCATTTTATTTTATTCTATTATTTTAATTCGTTATTAGTTAACGTAAGGTAAAACACATTTTAGTGTCCTTGAAAAAAATAATAAAAGTTCATGAAAGTTCATAACTTAAAAAAAAAAATATTAACATTGAAAATTGACCCCTGAAATTAAAAGAAGGCATTTTGCTTCGTGATTCTATTTTATTTCATATAATTCCTTACCACGACTTTACTTCGATAACACATTGTCTTGCTTTGGTTACAGATTTGATGCATCTTTCGTAACTTTGCGTGTGGCAAGGAACTTTGCACCAGCAATGAGAGTTCATCATCAGTTAATTTAGCTGGGCAAGGTGGTGGAGTAATTTGACATTCATTCCATGTAGTCCATAGCGTTAAATTTTATGTTTAATGGCTTAAATATTCGGTTCGATGTATAGGTTTGTTTTAGAGCAAGCTCTCTGACATAGACCCTTTGGTCGAAGAGCATTGCCACGAAAATGTTTTCAGTATGTGCGAAAAAAGCGTTTTGCTCAATAACAGGATCAACGATTAATTTTAAGTTGTCTGGGAACCATCTTGAAAAAGAGATGAGTTGAAAAACATTTTGCGGGCCATATATCAATAACGGTTTGTTTTTTATCGGAAACCACACTGGCGCATACACTTTCATTATATACTCCACAAGAATTTTAAGATTTTCAGATGGGTTACTTAAACTAATGTAAAGTCTAAGTAATTTATTTGCAGTTGTGACACATCCTGAATGTATCATTTTCCCAGGCTATCGATTTGCTGGTCCGGGAGAACCGGAACCTATTTTTATAGGTTGACACATTTCGAAAAGATATTCTTGTTCTAAACTCAATTGATCAAAGATTTTGTGATCGATTTCAGGTGCATTTCCGGTCACAGGTGAAAATTGAGCAGTAAGATTGCAATCGGTTAGCGAATAGGGCCAGAATATTCACGAGAGTCCGAAGTAGATGCATCTCATTTCGTGAAGAGATGTCGTAGTGGCAATTCATTCGCATGAAGTAAGCACTGTAATGTTCGACCTATCAGGATCAGGATCGTATTACTTCAACTATAAAAAAAACATTTAGTATCGTTATGATGGCTATCGTCAACGCGAATTACGATTTTTTTATGGTTGAAGTTGGTACAAATGGAAGAGTCTCTGATGGTGGTGTATTCGCACAAACGAGATTCATACGAGAAATATGACGAAAACGAATTGAACATACCATGCTCTGAAAATTTGCAGTTCAGTGAAGAGTCCCTTCCATTTGTCTTCGTTGGAGATGATGCATTTCCTCTAATGGAAAATCTGATGAAACCCTACAGTGGGAAGCAGTTATCAAAAGAAGAAATATTCAATTATCGACTATAACGAGCAAGAAGAATTGTGGATAATGCTTTCGGAATTTTGTCCAGCCGATTTCGAATTCTTTTAAACAAGATCAATTTATCCCCGAAGAAAGCATCCATAATTGTACTTACGTGCTCATATCTGCATAATTTTTTAAAGCATCGTAATTCCAATAACTATCTACAAGATAGACAAGATAGACATATTTTCTTGGACTTTGTTCGGATAGTTCAAAATAAAACGCACTGGATTAAATAATTTATATATAATATAAATGGACTGTATGTAAAAATGTCCGCTCTGGTTGAACAACGAAAACTAAGTAACGAGACGGTAACTCTCGGCACACACAATTTGTGAACGATGCAGCAGTACAATGCACAGATGTCGGTCGCTGATCGTTATCATCGTCTTATCAGATGTCGAATGTTATCGGCTCCTATTCTTTGTATGTTTCTTCTTTTCGCTTTCTGAAGCTGGTTTTCTCACTGCCAGTCGCCTGTGGAAGTTGTTTTCCCTGGCAATTGGGTTACTCTACCATATGTGTGTGGTTTATGGCCGCCTGGTGTTGTTTGTGCACAGAGATTTGCGCGAGTTATGTTTGATATGTATTATCTTAATTAAAAACACAGAATTAAGTTTTATCTGTTTTATTTAATTTATACTGAGGGAGAACGATGTTCCTCGTTTCGTGGTTTACTTACAACAGTCCTCGACCTTTCGAGTCACTCTTAATTTATACTTTATGATTTACACTGTGGACTGACTTATCTGCTAGTATTGAGACTAAGTTGATTTTATGATACGACTACTTCTGTTTACATTATTATGGTCTCCATTTTATGATACTAATTGTTGCATTAAATGGTTTCCGTTTAGGATAATTGTTTATTTTGTATTTGAAATATAATTTGGGTCAGGAATATTCATGATCCGAAAATCTATTTTACTGCAGCAGTAGTCATATGAACTGCTGTGTTTGTGTTATTGCTGGGTGGTCTGACTGTATCATAGCTCGTGCACTGCTGCTTGTTTTTGGGTTGCAGGCTGCTCGACTGCCGTTGATATGCACGATGTTTATTTAACTGTAAACGATTCTAGACAGACTTCCTAATGTTTTGTTTTCCAGAGTCGTGGATCTCCTATTTTCTTAATAATAATGATAATAATAATAATAATAATTATAATAATAATTATAATAATAATTATAATAATTATAATAATAATTATAATAATAATTATAATAATTATAATAATAATTATAATAATTATAATAATAATTATAATAATTATAATAATAATTATAATAATTATAATAATAATAATATTAAAAATAATAATAATATTATTATTTTTTTTATTTTTATTTTTACAACGCGTTGTACATCGAGTGGCCCTTGTGAATCAGCCGATTCAACCTGGAACCGCTTCTGCATGTCCTTAGGGTGATGGTGTTCTTGTTTGCTGTTTGTCGTACATCCCCCATAGTCGATTGAGCTTAGACGTTGAGACGTTCTTCTCCGTTCATCGTTTTTAGCACCTTTTCTATGAATCAGCGTACTTGATTTCAATTCTGGTCACTCGTTGACAACTTGACATCTACACTTCGATCAGCGTTTGCAGCGCACTCCTTTCAGCTTCCCATCTGTTGCAGGCGAAGAACGTGTGGCTTGCGTCATCTACTTGTGAGTCGCCGTGTTGGCAAGTTGCGCTCCCTGTTTTCCCTACCTTGTACAGGCAGGCGTTGAAAGACACAATTCTGTAGGTGGAAAAACGGCTCTCTACAGCAAATTAATGGTCTGTCATCAACAAATTATACATGTGCGTAATCTGTGTGACCTATTTAACAAGATAACCACTCTTTTATCGCAATAAAAATTTTTTCGCCTGGAAATCGACCTTGACATCTCCTGGCGCGTGGCTGGTCAAATATGCCTTTCGCCAAAGGACGCGTTCAGATCTTGATTCCAAAGATCCCAAACATCGAACAGTTTAGATTCTCATGGCTCTCAGAAATGAGTTTGGTTATATTTTTACCACTGAATTGAACTTCGCATTTCAGTTCTGCAATCGAGTCTGCAAGCTCAATTAGTTGCTGGTTATTACATTATGTTATGACATACTAATTTATATTCTGGTGCAAAAATTACCTGCTTTTACTCAGCGTTTGTGGGAGGAGAAGTTGGGTAGTTCGAAGAAGCAGTTTGCATGCCAGGTATGTGAAACCTGTCAGAAGTTTATTGCCATGGAGATCTGTGAACGATCTAAGGCAGTGGACAGAATCGACAGAAACACCACTCTCTGCTGCATGTCTACTGCAGAGATCGACAGAAAAATCTGCCCTCAGTGCCATGCCCGAGAAATCTCGGGGCATTTTAAAAACAAGTACAATTTGGACCATGGCAGCTAAAGGGTTAAGCAAATCTATTTTTATACCGAAATGTATTAAAATATTGCTTCCAATAATGCAGTCAAAAGGGTTATTCTGGGGTAACGAAACTATGACTTCTTTAGTTATTCTTGACGTTCTCGTTAAGGTTTTTAGTATTATTGGTTTAACTAACTTTTGTCGGGTTTCTAAATATCTAAACTTTTGATAATCTAAAGTAATAACAGCCCCAGTATCAATTAAACATCTTATTGAGACTGTATTTATTGTAAGGACAGCTATGGGAAGTTTGTAATCCGAGACTGTTGATGAAAATTTTCAACCTGGACAGTATCTACTTCCATGGGCTTAACATTTTGTTGTGCAAAAGGATTTCTGTGCTGGTTGGGATTCTGTCTAGAATAATTTTGGTTGTTATTTTGGTTATTAAAATGTTGACGATAATTTTTACTTCGATTATTATAATGATTCTGATGATAATTGTTATCATGATTCCAGATTCCAAATTATTGTTTGGAATATGCCGATTATGCTTATAATTTTTATTTCGGTTATTATTATTCGGAAGATAATTAGTATCATCTACATCACTACATTTGGCCTCGGTACTTCGGTATTAATTTTCTATTAGTTCCGACTAAAGTGTCTACATTTTTTATTTTATTATATTTCTTTTATTATCTCATGGGTCACTTGCAGGACATTCTCTTCAAGCTCTCCCAAAACCCACAACTGACGTCTTTGCTGTAACCCCACACGGAAAACTAATCCATTTTGTAGCACATAACCGGGGATTTCCTTTGTTTCTAATTTATCGCGTAATGACCGGATAACCTCGTCCCTCGCCTGGACAACCTGAATACGTTTATCTAACTCTTCGATAGTCACTGCAGACGTAATATGCACTCGACTAAGCGCATCTACGTGCGCCATTCGTTCACCCTTTGTATGTTGCACCTGGTAATTTGTATTCATATACAAATCGTATGAGTAATTCCTCGAATAAATGGTGTGTACCGTCGGTCTTTATGCGCCGCATAATTTCCGACAGAGTTGAGTGAAACCTCTCAACTTGGCTGTTGACTTCACTCTTGTAAGATGGGGTTTTGAAAATGTTAATTTTTAATTTAGTTAATTTTCCATGATTGTGATGGAAGCTGAATTTAAAGATTTCTTGTTATCTATGTATAACGACGTATTTGGGGATTCTAAAGAAAAATAAGTTCTCTAAAAGGTTGTCTAATGTCTTCAATGGCTCGGGATTTAAGTATTTTTGTTTGAGCTAGTTTTGTGAATTTGTCTATAGCTGTCAATACCAAATGTCGTTTTGCTGTGTAGATGCCTATGTGTAGTGTGTGTCCAGGATATTCAGAAATAGAAGTAGATTTTATAATGGGGTTGTTAGGATGGCGATTGTACTTGTTTCCTTTACAAATACCACATTGATTAACTAATTTCTTTATTTTGAAGCTCATTTTCGGAATAAAGTATCTTTCGATAATTTGAAGTCTGTTTTTTTTTTTTTTTGGCGTTCTTATATGCTCTTTTATGGCATTCTAAAATTATGTTTTCCTGATCTATTTCACTTTCTAAATCTTCTACTTTTATTCGAGTAAATCTGATTTTATAATTGTGAAAATACGAAATTCATAGTGATTTCTCGACATTTCGTAGTTGTTGTTGGCGTAATTTGATCTAAAGTTTTAGTTGTCCAGTTTTAAACACAGGTAGAGTGCCTGTGGAAGATCAACTGGTTCACGTTTTCCCAGGAATCTTGGGAGGTCCCCTTTTAATCCTCTTACGAACGTGTCTAAGGCTTTGTCTCTGTATGTTTTTGTTAGCAGAGTTAAAGCTTCGGTACGACGTTCATACTAGTGATCTTGTTGAGGATCAATGACAGATGGGAGTACACGGCTTGATAGAAACCGTGTATTGTGTCATTTCCTTATACTAGGGAAGTCATCTGGATTTCCAGAGTTCCAAGGTCATTACATAGTCAGACAGCGTGATATCCAAGTGCTGTCCCAATCAAGGAGTGTATTGTAGCATTCCAATGCGATATCCGCATTTCGATCTTGTTTCTTATCACGTTTAGAACGCCGAGACGAGAGACGGATGATGCGATCCACGCTCTTCTTCCCAGAGCTGAACTCGCTTGGCTGACTGGAGAATTCTCTCACGTAACTCAGATCGTATTGTTTGATCAACTTCCCTAAGAAAGATCTGCGTTGGAATTGAGGATATTTTTAGGTGGTTTCTCTAACTTTGACTTGTTTATTAATTTACTCTGGCTTAAGGTGCACTACTATTTTCCCGGACCACTTGGGGACTTTTCGAGTTATAGCTATTTTGTAACACTTACCACTTTGGGACTTTTATTATTCTTAGCAATCGCACTAACACCTTTTTACCAGAGTCCCTGCTCGGGCACCAATTAATTAAATTCGTTCAAGATACAATTCAGACTAAAAACTAAATATTACATAAGTTAACTTATAACCTACTACGACAAGGTGAAAACGGTGAATAGCAGCGAATTAGATTATTTTTTCGAGTTTCGGGTTTCGGATTTAGTGCATTTATATGAGGGAGGAATTGCATTTCTTTAGAAATTGATGATTTGCACTTGATCCATTTGTTTGCTGCATTATAGTGGGAATGAAATGTTAGATTAGAATTTGACCGGATGCAAGGGTGATTGACTGCACTTGTATAATTTATGATATTTTATGAAAGTGTGGTGTTAACTTGTACAGGTTTTGGAATTGAATAGTTGAAACTTAGACAAACTAAATGTTTTTTGTGTTCCTTGTATTTTTTATCACTTATATCAGTAAGCCGCTGATAATGAATGTTCGAATTTCGAAAACTTTCACTACAGGTAAACCGCTGAAACCTTAGGATTTTTCTTGCAATCCTACTGGCGCAGTGGGTGTCTTAGATTCTTTTAATTTCAAAAAATACAACTTTTTTGCACTACGTCCCACGATCAACTGAATATCTTTATTTCTACTTGTGAATATTACATACAGCTATGTTTTTTAAATGGATAGATTATGTTACAATATTAAGAACGAATGAGGTAACAGGTGAAGTGGGAAACAAACGGAAGCAAAATAATATGATCACATTTCGGCATGTGTCTTTTATGTGGCTGTGGGATCTCGTTCCGTAACAGTATGGTTCGCACGTGAAGTAGATCGCCGCGCATTTGACTGACTGCAACAACCTAGGTTAGCTCGTCCTCTCGTTGGCATTGTAATGGGCACCTTATAACGACAGAGATCTGTTTTCACAATCACTTCAACACTAATCAAATCTGTTGTTGATCACTAAGAACTAAAAACTTTACTTGTGAGACTTTCAGATCTAACAAATTCAATGGTTCGATGTTATTTGCGAGTATTTTTAAATCAAGCTTATTTACAGTGAATAGACATCCAGTTTTTTGTAGTAGATCGGATTATAGAAACAAATGATTTCGTCGCATAAATAGGATCACTTTTAAGGAATCGTCTTGTTTCCCTCTCGATTAGAAAATGCGCTGAATCACCTTCATTTTGTGTACGACATTGAAAAGATATTTGTGGATTATGGATTTTATACCCAAGATGCGAACGGCATATAAATACAGGACACCCATAAATTATTTTTTGCTGTCCGGCGCAGTTATCTGAATAAATTATAAGTTCAGTTTCATCAGTGCTCGAACAATTTTTAATATATTGAAGCACGCACGCACCTTATTCATTTACACCGCGTTATCCATTAGCGTCATCCCAAACAAAGCAAAGGCATTTGTTTGTTTTTATATCATACTTATATAGTGAAATTAAAATTTAATTTTGATTGGTAGTAAAATGCAGAGACTTGTAAATCATAGACTGCGACTACGGCATTTATATTTTCTTTGCCCTTCTTTTTTTTCTGGTCTTGATAGATTTTTTTCTTTCTTTATTTCTGTCATGTTATCATAAGTAGTTAGTCCTCACATAAAACTTTTTTTGGGACGCAAAATAAAATATTCAAGTCCTCCGTAAAAGTTCTATAAAAGGAAATGTAGGTGCAGAACGGCTGACTTTTCCCCTTACAAGTTTCTACGTAATCTTTATAATTGTAATTGATCAAGTCTTTGATCGGGTTCTAATATTTAGTTGGCCAGTTTTTCACATTTTCCCAGGATGTTTTTAAAAAAAACAATTTACAAACGCGCTCAACATTTTTACCTTGTAGTAGGCATTATAGTTCTGGCGAGGAGCTCAGGAACTTCCTATACGAACGCAGTTCCCAGTGAGTGGGTGGCCGTGGCTAAAGTGTATATTGTGTAGTGTATCAAGTAGTGTATCAAGTAGTGTATTGACTTCCCAATCGGACGGTTCGGGGTTCAATACCAGCCGTGACCGAAATACTGTTTTTCAGCGACTATGGTATAAACTTGTGAGATGAATGATTTTTAAAAATACAACAAGTCAATTTACAGTAATAATTTAGTCTTCCCATTAAATGTTGGATATCACCCATGGAGCGAAATAACCACTGAGCCCAAAAATGTTACTTTCTCTCTGTCCCATTTTCCAAAAAGCTTCACACGTGCTCAGGCACTTTAAGTCTCTTGCAGGTCTTTTTTTTTTTTGATCAGTGTGTGTGATTCATAACGTCCACGATTTTTTTTTTTTTTTTTTTTTGGATGGTGTCTCTTCTACTTTTCTGGCTATTTTAATCTTTTTCTTCCTTTGCACCTTCCTGACATGAAAGGATAACTTGCTTTATTAGAAGTTGACGAGATACTATTACTGAGTGTAGTTTCTAAAACAGAAATAGATTCCCAGATTTATGCAGTATAAATAGACGCACCATTCTCAGAATTCAAAACAGCAACTTTTTCGTGAATAGATCGCTTAACCGTTGTAACAATATCAGCAAATACAGTCCTATAAGTGCCTGAATGCTTAACTTTTTCTCCACCGCTATCGTCACTATCATCCTTTGTAGAACCTAGCCAGAACTTGGCATTTTACAGATTCGACAGAGTATTTAGAAAGCGATGAGGATGATAGTTTTACCGATGTGGACCTCCTTCCTTCGCTTTCTGACATTCTAAACCCCCCTAAAAAATGCATTGAATTCTTCGTACTATTTCTAAGCATTTGTAATTTTTATCAACAATTTCGTCTTATTTTGAATTATAGAGAGCCATGAGAATTGTTATTGATGAAATTTTTTTCAATAACGACTATTGGCTTATAAAGCAAAATACTGACTTCTTATTTAACAGGCTTTTAACTAAAATAACGTCATAAGTAGAAATGTTTTAGTGGACGATGATAATTTTTTCAACAAGAACGTCACATGTTGTATTACATCTTTGTTTGATTGAATCAAGAAAAACATTGCAACGACACAGTCACAACTAAAAATAGTACAACTCTACTTGCAATTAATATATAATACTTTAAAAACAGCGTTACCTTTTCTAGAATAATGTCACAAAATAAAATATGATAAGCCGCGATCTTGGGCATCTTCATACGACAAAGAATGCAGAAAAACTGAGATATGTCGCTCTATTGAGTAAATGAAATTGGAAAGTTGGAAATGAAATAACGGCACAATATAAATCATCATATAACGAATATTTCTGCATCATTAACTCAAAATTCGTGTTTTTTGAGTTATGACAGTCTTAAAGTAAATGAGCGATATGATATAATGGGCTTAAAGCTCTATCATTTTTCAAAAGTATTTGCCTGTGCTAGGTTCAAGGCACACTTTGCCTTGTGCAAGACTATCATTTTTCCATAACTAGCTTCTGAGTTATTGCAAACAGTAGTCGTGATGGTTCATCTTTGAACTATTTCAACGCTGTCGTCGAATATTACGTCTGGCACGATTTTTCTCAGTCGATTCGAGAGAAAAAAATATTATTAAAATATTATAGTATATTCGAATCCTAACGCTGAAGATTAAATTCTCACAGTTCGGTCCTTTTCTCCTTGCAACGACCAAAACGTGTTACAATTTTTAAGTCCTTAATCCATTAATATCAATTTCATATTTATTTCTGATATTCCAAACTTGTGAGATGACTTGTTTAATTAAAGATGTCCACCAATGTCTCATAACACTTTCGTAAGGAAAATATCCCTTTCCTTTTAGAAACAATATGCCAAGAAACCCTATACTTAGCATTTCATTATAACTAATTTGAAATCACATATAATTAATTTTAATGCAGGATTAAATAAAAACTAACTTAAATTAAAAAATAAATAAACAAACAAATATTAAATCATATCGACTTAAAAAAATTATTGTAAATCTTAACAATATTATCTAGCGAAACTGAAATCATTTTTATTAAAAAACAAATAAATAGTTTAAACCAATTAATTTTTTTTTCAAACCTCCAAGAAGATGTATTTATGTAAATAAAAAAAAAACAGCTAAGCTAAAGCACATATAATGTATTGTATTGGGATGAATTTTAAATTAAAGCATATTCTTAACTAATATAATAACTGAAATAGAAAGAAGAAAATATAAACAGTGCTTAAGTTACGAGCCAATTATGAATGAAATTTATTTTTTGTATAAAAAAATACTTTTAGAGATACCAGTTTTTTTTAAGAACAATTAAGATAAGTCCAAGTTTAAACAAAGTAGTTTAAAACAATATTAAAAATTCTTAATGTTAAATTTATATAAACATAGTTTAAAAGATTTATTTAAACATAGTTTTCATAATAAAACAATTATTTCTCTCTTTGCTGAATAAATATACAGTGTATTTAAAAGTGTAAAATTTTAAAGAAATAAGTAAGTTATAATTAACAAACAAAACAAATATAACCTATAATAATATTTTATTTTTTTAACCTTTTAATTTATTTTATCGACTTAATCTAAGTGCTTAAAATTTGACATAGATTGTTTACAGTTAAGTTTTTTGTACATTAGTGAAAGTTAATTTTTCTCCTTTTATCTGTATTCCTTTAAGATATTGTTTTCTATATGTATATGTATAAATAAAAACAACATTATTAAAAATAAAAGAAAAATTTTAAATTAAACTGTTGTCATGTAATAAAAATCAGAATAATTTTAAATGGACTTGGTATGTTTGTTTTTAATTTATTTTTGAAAACCTTTCCTTAGTCCCACTCCCTATTACAAGTGAACATAATTTTAATTTCGTTTAGAACATCTTTATATATTATATATATTAACATATTATGTTAACACAGTAAGTAGCTAAACCAACATTAAAATATTGGGTTGGCAACTAAGTAATTGCCGATTTACAACATAGATGTTTTTAGCCATATTGTTAAATGGCTTCTGTTAATGACATATGTATTTCCTTTTGACATTAGTTAGCTGTCAGTCTTACTTTGCTTTAGAAGCAAATTGCGCGTATTTTTGTGAATTTTTTATTTTTATTTTTTAATTTTTTTTTTTTTTTTTTTTTTTTGCATCATTTTGAACATGGAGTGCAAAAACGAGCATTTTCGTCATATTTTATTTTTTTTATTTCCGTATGGTGTGTATGGTGAAGAATACTTAAAAGAAATACAAAGCCGAAAATGGTTTGACAAATTTTGTTCGACAACGATCAAGTCGATCAGATCAGATAAGTTTAACGATGATCAAATCAAAGCCATAATCGAGTCATTTAACTGTATGATAGATCGCAAATAAGATAAATGTGATACATACAGCGATTGAGAAACAGTTAAAACGTTTAAAAGTCGTTAAAAAGCTTGATATATGGATTCCGCATGATTTAAAAGAAATTCATTTGCATCTTAGACGCAATGAATCCGACCCCTTTTTGAAATGATTCATAACACCTCCCATTTTGCTGGGATTGGAGAGGTGTGGTTTATTTTGAACTATTTCCAAAGAATCAAACGATCAATTCGGATGTATACTGTCAACAACTGGACAGATAAAATAAAATGATCAACGAAAAACGACCAGAATTGGTCTATCGAAAAGGTCGTAAGGACAACGCTAGGCTACATACATCTTTGTTCACTCCAAAAATTATTGGAGCTTGGATAGGAATTGATGTTACATCTACCATATAGCCCTAACCTTGCCCCATCAGATTACCATTTATTTCGATCTTTGCAAAACTCTTTGGATGGTAAAATTTTCAATGATGATGACATTGTAAAATCGTATTTGGTTCAATTTTGTGCCGATAAAGATCAGAAATACGAAAGTGTAATTATGAAAGTTGCAAGAAAGATGGGAAAAGGTCATCGAACAAAATGGAAAATATATTCTTAATTAAAGTTTATTCGTCGTATTAAAAAAAAGTGTTTTATTTATATGAAAAAATCGGCAAATACTGAGTTGCCAACCTAATAAGGCTTCCGGAGTATTTTCTCGAAATAAATACTTTACTCTTTAAAGTTAAAATTTAACTAAAAAGCCGCTTTTTCAGAACCCCTTATAAACATAAATAGAAAAAAAAAACCCATGTGCTCGTATATACAATTGCGTAAATTCTGAGGACAAATTACCGCACTCGTAAATGACATCGTCTTTTATGCTGACGAGACTGCCTAATGGCTTTCGCCCATTGGTGTTAGCTGTGGAAAACTCTAAAAATAATCTGACGCTGGGCGTTATGAAGAATTTGTTGCTCCAAGCTGAGGGTGCACTCTACGCAAAAAAGAAAGCTCCAAAAATAAAAGCAAGAAGTCGAACATCGATAGTATAAAATTCAGGAGATGATTGTTTCTCACATTTATTACTGCTCCAAAAAATATTCTGAGCATTAGCATCGCAGCACATGATAAGACGCATCTTCCTCATTCAATGTATTTAATACAGATACAGTATTTATTGAGTTAAGCTACCACCTTTTGTGGTGGTTGTGATAACGAATCAGGGAAAATAAGCAGACGGAACGATGAATTTGTGCCATTCTCCGTTGGTCTCGTAGCTTATGTCTGCGGTAACTAAATCTTGATTGCAAAATTTCCCAAGTTTAGATGGTGAGAGCGAGTTCGGCACATAAACACAAGTTCTCGGTCTTTCCGAACGATTGTCGTATAAGGATGTGAAACCCTTATGGTTCCTGTATAAAATAGAAGAGTTGGAACATTGAAGGTCGATCTGAGTATATAAAATAGGTTAGAACTGGAGTCAGGACTGGTTCGATGAAATTTGGCGCCCAACGCAAAACAATAAAAAGTGATTCATCGTGAGGTTTGATTTATAATGTAAAATAAAGCACATAAATTTAAAAGTGAACTTAAAATTTTTATTATCGGTTAAAAGAACAATCCATAGCATTTACCTTTTGAAAATGATATTTTGTAAATGTTGGGCACGACTACGTCTGAGGGTGATCCATTCGGAAGGTTAAATTTTGGGCAACTCGTTCGAGCATAGCGACTGAAATTGAAATTGAAAATTATTTAATTATATATGTTTTTATACATTTCCACATCACCAAAGGAGGTAGAATACCAATGCGTTTTTTAATTGTTGCGGTTTCCCTAATAGGCCTATTCCTCCATACATATAAATACAAATTAAAAAAGTCCAAATAATAATTACTTGTTAAACACTTCATGCATTAAAAATAACCAAAAAAAAATCAACAACGGAAAAAATTTTTAGGAACTATTGAATAAATAATAAACCATAAACACATTTTATTGCGGGTTTTTTTTTTTGTAGAAAGTTATTGCCAAGTAAAAGAAAAAAAATATGAAAAAGTTTAAAGCTAAAATTAAATTACGTACACATTTAAGAAGAATACGGTTTCTTTAAAGAAGTCACACAAAAAATTTAAACTAAAGAACTAAAGTTAGGTATTTCCATAGGCAAGAAAGTTTAAAATTAAAAGCAGTGTTGCCTTATGGTGCTTTGAAAATGATCTTACGGGTCTTAATTTTGGCAAAATTTTCCACTAGAAAATTACTATCAAGCTTCGGCATAATTTCTTTTTCAATGATTAATGATCCTAGCTTCCTCTAAAAACAAGGAGAATTTTTCATTATTTCTCAATTCTATGAGAAATTGTTTTGTTGAACACAAAATCTCAACTGCCAGCTTGTGGCACACATTCCGTTGTTGAAAGAACTTGCTAGCAATATTAATCTTATCTAAAATTGTGTGACAAATTACAACGCAGCAAATCAGTCACCTTACCGCCAAGGGACTGGGACATATTTGTGGATATAGGGTCGTCAACTTGTGACGCACATATTTCCGTTTTCCCATCTGGTCGTACATACGGATTTTAGTGTCAAACTTATAAGATGTTTTCTCAGTGAGTGTGAGTGTGAGGAGCATGAGACGAACAAAGCTCTTGGTTCAAGAGCTTTAATTCTAGCTTGCATACCACAATCCGCTATCACATACACGTTAAACGTAAAAAATAAAAAAAAAAAAAAACAATTGCCATTTGCAGAGAAAAACCTACCAAAAAACGCTGCCACTGATCAGACTCCCATTATAATACGTAGGTACCTATTTGCAAAAAAAAACATGCTCTGACATAACATACACAATACAATTCTAACATAACAAGCGCGTACCTACTGTGAAATATGCATGTTTAAGTCCGCATTCCATTGTCAGCCAGAAGCACAAATCAATGCGATTGAAGCTAAAAACACGTTCTCTTCTATATACCTTCTACATCGAACACGTCTGCCTTAGTTTGTTGGAACCAATTTTATTTGTTGTAAATAACTTGCATTTGGAGCAGATTTGAAACTCTGCTCCATAGAAAGTTAAATTTGTAAGTGTATTCTGTGATTTTAGTTGGAGAAACTATGGCGTTATGGCCATAGTCAAGTCATGGAATCAAGTGATCCAGCCGCTCCTGAATCCATGCTCCGGTCGCGGTCTAAAAGACCGAGGGCGTTTTGCGCTATTGCAAGTAAGAGAGTATAATCCTTTAGGGTCACCACCATACTTTTAACAATTTAACGACCAGTTTGATCGCCTTTGGCGCTTAGTTAGACATCTCAATAGGATTCTTTTCAGAACCTTAGGATTTTTGACTATTAATTACGACAATCCAAATTTTAAATTTGCAAAGAAAAGAAGGCATTTAAACCTTAAGATTCATCGGTCTAACTGAAAGAAAGCAGAAAAAAAAATTATTGGTTTGAATGAATAATGAGGTTTGAATACATCTGATATGAAAATTATCCATCTAGAAATGTGTGGCAAAGTTGTACCAAATTTATATACCTATTCACAATGCAATTTTACTATTTCTCAATTGGTTTTATATATTCTAAATATATATATTTATATTTCTCAATACCAATACATATTTATGTATTCTCATTTTTATTTACACCTTATCGTTATAATTTTATTTAGTCTCGTTTTGAATTTAAAAAGATGTACTTATCATAGCAAAAGCAATTCATCAACAAGTTTTAAGAAATTATTGAAAGTAAATATCCAATGTGACACATGGATATATCAACTGCAAACATTTCAGTCCCTTGAGTTTTGAACGCACTCATTTTTAGTCATTTCATTTCTTCTTCTAAACATATGTTCAATGACAACAAAAGAAATTCACCTCGTCATTTTCATATGGATGGTGTCCATTTTAATTAGAGTTAAAATTGGCGTTGTTGAATATTGATAATCATGTAAAAGCCGGCTATTGAGAGCGGGAATTCAAAAAGTCTGCCTTACAATATTCCATTGGCTTAGTTCGTTTATGGTTGTGGGTGAAGTGATCAGTTTTAATTTTATCTTTATTTCATTGTTAATACAATACAACATTACAACTTGCTATCATAATCTTTAGAATTGTGGAAACTAAAATAATTATCAAACCTGGATGCAGGTCAATGAGTAATCAATCATTCACGACGTACATTGAAATAAAACAAAATCTAAATTAAAACTGTGGTAAAGTATAATAAAAAGTCAACAGTAAGTTACAGTAAATAGGAATATACAATGTAAAATAGGTACAATGCGACAAATACGTTAAATGTTGAAATGTTGAAGAATTGCCAATTGTTACACTTCAGGTGGGAATTCGGTAAGCTCATCTTTCTGTAATACAACTTTTTTTTTTTTTAATTTTATTATCCATCAGGGAAGTTATTTTTTCCTAGTAATAAGCGACCATGCGTCCGAAAATTGGTATCTGTTACTTTTGATTGTGCACTTGGAAAACGCTGGACAAAAGTGTCCCAAACATGGATGAGTTTGTGTTGTCATTAGTAACTTTTCGGCGTTAGATGATAAAATAAAAATGTGTGTTCAACTTTAACCCTAAAAAACACGCAGATCTTAATAAAGAACTTAATATGATACTTGTGCTCTTATCTTTGCTACGGCTGGGGGTATGCATATATTGTTTCCCTGGTTATTCTTTGGAACTTCAATAATCACTTAGTTCCTCAGCGATGCTTTGAATTTAGATTCTGCTTCTCAAATAAGTTGCTGCTTTTTGAAATTCGTATTTTTACACATTTTCTCAGGTCATGTTGCTGCAATTTTTAATGTCAAACTGGTGTTTTAGTGTGCAAGCTTCCGTGCCGTTAAGCATGACGGATGATTTCGAATGCATTTCAAGGTCAAAGAGCGATTAGCAAAACTGATTTTTCACATGATTTTCGTGCAGTTGGTTGCAGAACCATGGTAGATAAAGTCGCTTACTACATACGTGAAGTCTTCTCATCTTATCATCACCTGCTGCTTAAAACATCTCAACAGTTAAGCTTGGACCTAACAGGGTCCAGCTGGGAATTTGCTATCTTGACTTCATCTTGGTCGGATGGATGGAAATATTGTTTGAGTTCGTCCAGGTTGAATGGCTCACTCTGCCTTATCGTGGGACTTTGTTTGTCAACAGCGCTTAACAGTCTATAGAAATAATTTTCCCATATTCTCAACACTGACTGTTGTTCTACTATGAGCTTTCCTTCTCCATTCTTGCAGATTTGTGTTTGGGCTTTACAGCTTTGTCATATTCCTTTAATTTTTTGCTAAAACTTCCGAAACTCACTCTTCTGTTAGCACTGCTTTAAGGCCTCGAACATAACCAATTTATGGCATAAAATCTTAAGATTTGAGTTCGACTACTGGAACTATCGATTTAATAATTAATAATAACAATAATAATAATAATTAATAATTAGAGGTCCATAGAAAAATTCTCTTAGACAACCAAAATATTCGAAAGCATACTGTAGACCAATTATCTACGCAGTTTAGCACGGTTTCGTGAAAGTTAAAAACCACCACTATACTAAGAGAGTTTGTCTCTAAGACGCTTTGTGCGAAGGCGATGGGATTTCTTCAGATTTTAGCAGGACATTCGACAAAATTTGATGAACTTATCGTTTTCAAACTAAAAAAAATCCTATTTTTATACCCAATTCGTGGAATGGATTAAATTTTATTAAGAATACCGCCAGTATAGTCATTTTCAGATCCTCAATATTTCACCCCATTAAAGCAATGCCTGGTGTCCCTCAGGGTAGCCATATTGGACCACTCATCTTTACCTTAACGATAAATGACCGATCTCGTTTTACCAAAATCTTATGTTTCTACTTTCGCTGATGACATAAGAATTTCCAAAGTCCTTTCATTGCCCTCTAATTCCCAATGCTTGCAAAACATCCTAAATAAGTTTTCGGTATGATGCAAGCAAAACTTTTTGAAGCTTTTAAGCCAACAAATGCCAAACGATAACCTATGTCCGCCAACGCTTAACACTCTCTACAATAAAGTAACATACTACATCTCCGTTGGGCTAATTCCTTTGACTACCGAAGTAGGGGACCTAATTATAATTTGTGACAGAGGACTTAATTTTTACTTACATATTAATAGCATTATTAAAAAAGTTAGCTCTCCACTTGACCTTATCACTGCACTTGGTCGAAAGAATTTTCGAACTGGAAAGATCTATTGCCTGAGAATGATGCAAAATATTTGATTCATTTCCAATTCCCTTTCCTAAGATCGTTCCACCTCCTACAGATTTAAAGTCAACGCTCCAGTTACTATGAACCAGTACTAAGAATGATGCGTACAACAAATAACTAAGCCGAAGTCTTTGAATTTAATAGCAGCAAAAAAGTAATCAAAGAGGCCTGTTCAGTATGTCACTCCCTTAAAGGCTTCCTTGACCACGCATCTATTCTTCCTCGCCCCTGTAGTCTAAGAACATCTTTCTGAGTTTTTATGTATAGATTTCAAGTTGTTCGTTTGTTAAGAAACTAAATTATGTTGTATAGGGTACACCCGGGCCAATATTAATAATAATAATAATTGTGGTAATGTTTTACAACCGATAATTTTAATTAAAGCGGATTGTATCCTAAGGTATGATATGCAATGATTTGTTATAGTTTTTAAAAATGTGAATACTAAAAAGAGAGTTTCATCAATCTTTTATGTTGGCAAATGTCAATTTGTTCAACAGTAGTAGTAGATCCGTAACATACAACAACAGTGATTCAAAGACAGCTTATAATTCTTTTCATCTGATTTTTTGTTACATTTTCAGGTTGAAGACAGCAAATTTATTGCTTCATCATGCCCTCAAAAATCAATGTCGATGCGACAAAGGCATACAATTGAATTTGATGCAGTCGCATGACTACACCCAATTTTTGCAGACCAAATAATCCAGGTCATGATGCAGATCGTAAGTGCTAGACTTAAGCTATCTAACCGTACAATAAAAGAAAAACAAAGCTTTCCGCGTGCAATCTGATGATTGCTAATTGCAAAAAAGAAACAAAACAAAAAGAGGAAACAACATGACATAATGATAATAAAGCAAAACTACATACTGTACGAGTATCTCTGGGATTTAACATCAACAATTTATTATTTCAATAGATAATAGTTAGGTTTAAGCTGTTCTTTATTTAATTCATGATAAAAGGGGTAGTCATATAAGATATATGTACGTATTAAAATATTATATAAATACATACTTAAGATGTAACATCAGAAATATGATAACGAATTTAAATTTTTTCTCAAAAAATTTAATATTTCATTTTCCAATAATCAATTAAGTGTGATTTCAAATTGGTAGAACGCATCGTAAGGAGTGAATACTGTGTTTTGAGTTTTATTCTTAGAACTATGAAGAACATCGGATATTTTCCTCTGATCTGGTTATTTATTTGTATACTACGACAAAAAATTAATCTAAACAAAAAAAATTCTATTTATTTTTTAATAAATATTTTTACAGAAATATCTTTTGAGAATGTTGTTAAAAGGTTTATGTAGGTCCATAAATGTTACACGCCTTTTGTTACATTTGTTTTACATTTAATGCAATTTAGATGCAAATCAATCTTTCTTATTGTAAATTCTAAAATGCTCAATAACGGGCCAACATGTGTTTTTTTGTCTTTCTCTGTTTTAGATGGTAAAATGAAAACGTCAGGCGTATTCATCATTAATTTTACTTATCTTTTCTGGCTTAATATTAAATTATAAATTAAAAAAGTAAATTTTATAGGGTTCTTAAATCATTTTTCTTCTGCATCCAACATTTTTTGAAGTGGTCTCTTATAATTATTGTAGATAACTTTAGTCATTTGCCTGAGTTTGACTTATTGCTACCTGTAGGGTAAACTGTTTAACAGTGGATCATTTTGTACTTTTCGAAATATTGTTTTCAGAAATACTATGTTAAGTTTGAGACTTTTTTCATAGCATAGCATAGCATATATTTCCACATTCCTCTTCTCGTTCTCATGTATGCAGGTATCATCATCGGTTTCAGAACGCCGAGGCTTCATATAATCTACAGCTGTTGTCATTGTCCCTCTTTCTGCCTCAACTTTCGTACATAGTATCGATATCAACTTTATAAGCCCGATACATTTGGCATACAGTTTTAAGCCAATGCCAACTGTAGTACCTAAGAGCTTTTCTCATTCTGTTGTACGTCATCTTGTTCTCTTCTTGGATCTTCTGGAACTGTTTCTTAGCAGCGCTACTAGCCCGTTATGGTTCTTCTCGAAATTGTTTAGCATTTTCTCATTCACTATGCCAATGACCTCAGCTTTATACTTCTGGGTACCGCAGAATTCATCATTTGCTAGACATTACTGATATTCTTGTACCACTTCTTATGATAGTCCACTTATACTTTAGGTAAAACCTCTATTATTATCATTAAAACCATTGGCCATTTTCCTTCGGTACTCCGGTTGTCATTAGTACGATTCTGAAAGATTCAGATCATCAGTTGAAATCGTGTTGGGGTCGTCAAAATATTCAGAATCATTTGCCTGAGTTAGATGTCAAGCGCATTAACTTGATATTTGTTTGAATGTGTAACAAGTACTTAATCTTGTTAACGGGTAATTATTATCAAGCTGATCAAAAGAAACCCAATTCCTATGTTGTCTTGTTGTTTATAGTTTTTAAATTTCTAATTTATACACAATTTATCGTAGCGTATTTAAATAAAAAAAGCAAGTCTGTAAAAAAAAAAAGAAAATAAAATAATATCTCGCAGACCGCTAGCTTGTTGTAGCCACTGATGCTCTTTCAATAGAATGGGGTGACTTCACTGTTAATGATTTCTTCAAATTCAGGAGCGTTAATTGCTCTTACACAGAGGAACCTGTGGTTTGGTTTCAGTGGCTGTTTTAATAGCTTCTGTATTTCTAAGTTGGGATGGTCGCTGAGATTCCTAGCCTGTTGTAGCCACTGATGCTCTTTCAATAGAATGGGGTGACTTCACTGTTAATGATTTCTTCAAATCCAGGAGCGTTAATTGCTCTTACACAGAGGAACCTGTGGTTTGGTTTCAGTGGCTGTTTTAATAGCTTCTGTATTTCTAAGTTTGGGATGGTCGCTGAGATTCCGGAGCAGTTTCCGTAATAGCTTTATCACGTACTGGTCGATGGGCAGGCATTTTACTGGGGCAGACTGGACGTTAAAGTCCAGTGGATGAACGCAAGAACTTTCTTTCGAATAATCCAATCTCTTGCATGATCGTGTACCAGATGGGCCAGGCACAAGCATATGCGATGACAGGCCTTATAAGTTGCTTGTAAATCAGCATCAGGGTTGTGTGATTCCTAACGTCTATAATTTGATGTAGACAATAATTTAATGTCTACATTCCCTGCGCGTATACAATGCAGACAATGAAAATGAATTTTTAGATGTAAATATAAATAAAAAAAATGTTTGTTAAACAATTAGTTCAAATAATTAGAAAATATCTATTTTTATTTTTATTCAGAGTCACTATTATCATTGTAAGAAACATCTGAAATTCTTAAAGAATAATAAATGTATAATAGTTTTTTTGAGTTCTCTTGAGTCTTGAGAAAAATCTTTCTATTTGCACAGATGAAGTTGGAATCTGTAAAAGCTTTATAGCCAAATGAGAAAGAGTCGGGTGTTGCATTGCAGCCATATTCCAAAAAACAAATGGGTTTGTTAAGCCTCTTTCAAATAATTTCCTGAAAAATGAAGTTTTTCTATTAAAGCTATCCCATTCTTCCAATTCAGTAGAATCAAGTTCATTAAAAAACAAAAAATTGTTAGATTTTTGCTTATGTTCTTTAGTCAATTTATCATCGTTGTATGTAGGATGAAAATGATAAACCGCTAGAACGTATTTATTCAACGCCATATCTTTTCGTGATTTTAATTTTTTATCAAATTTCGTTTCGAATTTCTCCGGAAGTTTTGTAGATAACCAAAGATCACAGCGTCCGCAACTGAACAATTAGATGATTGACACTTTTTGATAAGTTCACATATTGGCCGTATTGGCCAAGCAGAGGGTCGCGGGTTCGAATCCCGTGCAAGGGAATTCTCTGAAAAACACCATAGAATTTGTATGTAGTTATATGAAAATCCCGTCGGCGTCAACTCTGACATGAAGGCATAACACTGCTGTTGGAGTGCTTGCTGACTGGGCTAAATGTAACAAACTAACAACTAGCACGTACTAAGACCCACTAGTTGAGGATGCACTGGCTCGTCCCGTCTAGTTTGACAACCACCTCTGGGAAAAATATCGAAACCAAACACTCCTGAGTTTCAAACTAGTACACCACCTGCCCGCGCCCTGGAGAAAAGCCAGTAAAAGGGTATTCGTATACCCTTGGTGTGCGCGCGGTATTAAAAAAAAAAAAATATTGGTACAAAAAGTTTAATATTATCTTCAACATCGACTATAAATTCGTCGTAAAATATCAATTTCAAAAAATTTCAAAATTGCATGCAGATTTCTACAGGTGCTATGCCATATAAAATGCTCCGATTCTTTTCCCATTTTACACATAGCATATGCATTATCGGGCACAACAAAAGTGTTTGTTGAGTATAGATCTTTTGCAATATCCACTGATTCTGCAATAATTTCGGTCTATTTTTCACCTGTCCATTAGCATTGTGTAGCATCGCAATGTAATAGTTCGTTGAGTGTTTGAGGTGAATGGGCGTGATTTTCTCTGCTCCTGTAAATCTGGTTAAATTGTGGTTGTCTAGTCATAAATAAATTTTTTCATAAACTTTTATTAGAATTAGTTTTTTCCATAAAATTTCAAATCTTTACATATTAATAATGCCATGTAAATGTGGACTTAAAGTTGAAAGAACTGGGTCAAAAATCCAATGCGCAGTGTGCAAGGTCTACTACCACCTAGCTTGTGTGAATTTACAACAAAATGATATTGAATACATTAAAACAAACAATATTTTGTATCGGTTTGATTTATGTGATCAACGTAGGCGAAAATCAATACATTTACCACCACTTACTCCGCGAAGAGGAAATTTGGTCAGCGCCGTTACTGCGTCGAATGTATCACTCTCTTCATTGGGTACTGTGTTGGTAACAACATAAATATTCTCACTGGTGCTATAACACTCGATGTTCCTTACAACAAAATCACCAGGAAATCTCCGCTCTCAAGGAAGTTAATTCGAATGCGGTGCTACCCATTAACATCCTGAAAGAAGAGAAAAAGTCACTTTCGAATAAGATAAACAAACTACAAAGCATTGTAAATTCTTTGCAACAGAAACCTTTGAGGAAATGTGTTCCTAACATAAACAATCAGAACGCGTTGATCTCAGCTGTCAAATTGCTGACGGATGGCTTATGGTGTAAACATTTCTCGTGATGATATTGTATAAAGTCGTGCTATGTGAAGAAGATTGTCAGAAAGCCGCCGAATAACTCAACATGCGTTAAAGCACTGGATGTTTTGTGTATTAAATTCAAGACGTTGGAACAGAAGCAGACTGTTATTTGTAAAAAAAAGAAGTATTAAGTTAAAAGCTAGCCTTATCGGGGAAAATTTTGGGGATAAACAGATTTTTATAAATGAGAGTATTACCAATTTTAATAGAGCGATGTTTAATATACAAAAATAAAAAAAGAGAGAAATTTTTCTTACTTGTGGATTAGTAGAGGAGTCATTTTGTTGAAAAAATAAGAAGATGATAAGGTACAAAAAATTTGTTGTTTTGAAGACCTAGAAAATTTATCCTAATTTCTTCCTTTAATATGTTCAACAAAAATAATAACATACTGCATATAACATAAAGCTGTATTCCCAATTCCATTTTGTAAATTTGGAGATGAGATGTTAAACAGTGTTTTTCATTCTAGTAATTTACGGTTTTCGATTATTCACCAAAATATTCGAAGTATGAGAAATCTCTTATTAAGAAGCCTGATCTAATTTTCCTTTCTGAGATTTGGATATTTGAACATGAACCAGAACTTTATAATATACCGGGTTTTAATTTTCATTCTAAGTGCAATGGTAAATATGCAGCAGGAGGAGGTGCTGTGTTTGTAAACAATTACTTAGAATATGAATACTGCAGTTGTAATCTAATAAGTGCGGATATAATTAAAGTTTCTTGCACAAATGAAAAAAAAAAAAAAATTATTTTTATGTGCGTTTATAGGTTGCACGAAAAGAGTAAGGTCGTTTTTGTTAAAGAACTGAGTTGTTTATTGGTTACTGAAAAAGTAAAAAACTTATTTATCTTGCGAGATATTAATTTAGATATCCTAAGTGAATCTCCGATAGTACATGAATATCTATCCATAATGTTGGCAACTGGGATGTACTCATGTATTGATAAACAAACTCGAATAAGCATCGTTTCACACTTATCTGGTTCCATTCGGTTCGGTCTATATTCGGTTGGTTTTCGGTTTCACACGTATACGGTTTGGTTCGGTTCGCTTCGTTTTCGGTAGCCGGCAAAAACGAATGAAAACTTTTCACACACACTCGGTTAGTATTAGGTTTGATTTCACAATTGAATCATCAAATATGCAGTCGCCTTCTATGTCCACAATTCTCACTATCGAGAAGAGACAAATTATTGCTATGTTGTTTCTCTATAGAAGAAACAGAAAATGAAAGAGGAACAATCGACTTCACTGGGTGCATCCTATCCTCATCAAACGGATGAGATTTGATGCATTTTATACCATTTTTCCGAAGTTAAGGGAGCACGAAGACAAATTTTCTAATTACTTCAGGATATCTACGACATCATTCGATGAATTACATATGAAGCTGAAGGACTGTCTTCAACGCCAAGAAACATTTATGCGGAAATAAATGAACTGGTTGAATATACCAGTTCAGATGTTGGCCATAACTTTGCGGTAAGTTAGTAAGATCAATAATTCGAATGAAATTTATTTCGAGTTTAACAAATTAAACAAAAATGAAATAGAATATTAAAATTTTACAATATGTTGTTACATTATTCAATTTAAATTTAAATTGAATTTATTTCATAAATAAAATTAAATTAAATTTCAATTTAAATAATAAATTCAAATAATATAATAGTTTGCCGAGCCGAACCGAACCAAAACTAAACCGTATATACATAGTATGTGTGAACAACCATTTGATTTTATAAACCCTGGACACAAATTGAAACAGAAAAGAAACCGAACGAAACCGATTCGTGTCTAGAGGGCTTTCTGTTCTATTAGGTTTCTATTAGCAACTAAAGACAGACCAAATCACCGTTTCACACTTGTTCGGTGACTACCGAAAACGAACCGAAAACAGAACCGTATCAAACCGTATATGTGTGAAACGAGCCTTACACACTCTTCTCAAATGTTCATTGATCATATATTCGGTAGACTTTATCGTTATCCAAATTGTTAGTTTGTCAGTTCGAGCTCGAACTACAATATTTCGGATCATTGTATGACAGGTCTGTTTTTTAATTTTAATAGCCAAATAAAGAAATAAAATAATATATCACACGATAAATCTGTAAGTAATAACGATCGATAATGCACGAAAATTGGACAGCCGTCTACCTTGAATGATACCCGTCTATTCGTAGCCTTTAATAACTTTTCCAATATTTTAAAAGGTCATGTCGCAATATGTTCTCGGATAATTTCAAGAAGAAATAATAAATTAAAGAGACTTAAACCCTGGATGTCGGCAACTTTATTGAAAATGGTGAGTTATAAAAATAAATTGGGAGTCAAATGCATAAAACATCCCATCCTAGTGGTCCTAAGCCTAACCTAAATTAATGGATTGTCTACAGTGTATACGTCATAGTGGACATACGAGTAGTTGACATTTTCTTAACCAAATTTAATTGTCTACGCATTGTGTTTACGCTTAGGTGTATACAATTGAAGTTTACGCGTAGACAACTAACACTGTCAGCATCTTTGTTTTCTGGTTGAGACCACTACTCTTTCTCAGTAGTGGATGCACCAAGTTCAGCGCAATTTGTTTGATAGCTATCTCCGCTATCTCCGCTATCTCGCTATTCCTGTCGACGAATAGCAGGATTTTGCAATTATCTCCATTAGTTGGTTGAACTGCGGTATATAGGTTGCAGAGGATTGGGCCAACCTTGATCGTTGTGGTACTACAGCGCTGATCTTGTCTGGTATCAAGCGGACATTGCTTTTGCAACCTGAAATCATAGGAAACGCCTTCTCGGAAGTAGATATGTCTTCTGAAAGACCATCCTTCTCTTCTTCTTCCGAATAATCCTCATTGTCGTCGCTGTTATCGCCTTCTGACTATGCTTCTATGTTTTCCGTCTTCTCCTCTGCTGGATGATTATCGAGAACAGGTGATCCTTCGTATATTTCGTTGATTTCACTTAGTTTTTTGTAAATTTTGGCAGCAAATTTCACACCAAAAGCGTTTACTTGTTTGCGGCAGGAAGTTAAAAACTTGTCATAGACCGAATGTGCCGCAGTCTTTTCCCTTTCCTTTCGATCCATCAGGAGGGGGTATGCCCAGGTAGTCGGTAATTAAAGTCGCACTGATTACTGCTGGTAGATAATAGAAGGTAGATTTTTAGGTTTTACAGCTTTTGTATTACGTTCATTCCAGTTGCTCTACAACGTTATATTGTTATAACGACATTCAAAGCAGTTGCCCAGTCTACTGCGCAGATCTCTTAAATTTGCTCTCACAAAAATTCAAATTTAAAAAAATCAATTTTACAACAAAAGGACGTCCAAATTATTATTATTTTTCTTTGGTTCTAAGTTTTTTAGAAAAGATAAATCTATATTTAAGGGGTCATATACAGTCAGGAGGGCTAAAAAAGGGATTTTTCAAGAATTTTTCCTGAGAAAACATTAAATTTATTACACATATTCTGGTAACTTTAAACTGTATTTCAACATTTTTTAATTGTAAAAATAATAATTTTGAAGGCTTCTATAGCTGATCTTCAAAAGCTCCTATCAAAAAAGGCGTCTTGCGGTGACCACGATATCTATGGACTGGATCATCTAAAATAAAAAAATGAATATAGTTAAAGTAATGTATAATCTAGTTATTAGTGGAATAAGCAAAATAATTTTTTTTGCGTAAATGGCGTTTTCTCAAGCAAAAATGAAACGATTTTTGGCCAAAATTTTGCTTTTAAATTGTTTATAAAAAACATATCTTTATCGGTGAGAAAAAACCTTCGATTAATTACTAAAAAACATACTTAACCCATTAACAACTAAGAGTATCAAAGATTAAAAAAATTAATATATTTTTATGGTATTTTCTGTTTTTTAGGACTGAATTTAAGACATATACAACAAAAAAAAGTATTAAAAAAAAATTTGGTTATAAGTTACGAAGGTGGGAATATACATACTATTTTAATTTGCATTTTTAATTTTTAAAACAATCAGCAATTTGTTGGTCTCATCAAACTGGTGATCATTAGTACCCCTCTTCTGCTTCTGAAATTTTTTATTGGGAGGAGGACGACATTTCTTTAGCCGATAATCTCGAGTTTTTCTATTGGCTCTGAATTGTTTTTCTCTTAAAATCTTCATAAGCCCATAGCTAGTAAAAAAGTTGTCGAAATAAACAACATGGCAATTTGGGCACTCAACATTCTTTAAAAGAACGAGAACCACTCTTTTCAAAGAAGACTTTACGTTCTTAGCTCCGCAGTAAGTGTCGAATTGATACAAGTAACCATCTTTGCTACAAAACATCCAATTCTTAACCTTCATCTCATCCTCAAATTACTTACGTGGCTTACCCTCATGTGTGAATTTTCACACATATGGGATTTCTATGTATTTTGCACCAGAAACGTAATTTTTTGCAGTCCAATTTATGAATTACTGTGAATAATATTTATGTTTATTTTTATTTTTTAGTTACACCAAATTAATTTATCTGCAATACAATTAATACAAACCTTTCTGTTGTGAGTACGCTTGCAAACACCTTTTTGGCAGAAACAGCACATAGTTTCATGTGTGTTGTTCTTATTTTTCGATTTCTCGCTGTAACAAATGTGGCATCTAGCCTTTCCTTTGATATTCGGTGGAACACTTTTACAGGAGGAATGTCGAATATTCGTGGTGAGCTCTAACGAGACACTGAAGATTCGCAAGATAGTGTTGACGATGTGTGGACTAATAAACCCCTGGACCTGGTCATTGCTTCATTTACTGATTCTCTGCTAATGGTTGTAAGCAAAGATGCCGCTGATTCGGTTCGTGGCATAGCTATTCTCATTGTCATGTATGGTTTTGCAAGAGATATTGCAAGCTCACGCAAGAAAACTCGCCGCATTGTTTTTTTTTTTTTTTTTCATTTGCCAATTTGGATTTATATCTTTATAAACAATCAATGCGTTCAGAGCTGAGATGTCGATCATATTTGCTAATACCACCATCGGCCGTCGGTTCGTCTTTCTTTTACAGCTGTAAGAAGACAGCGTTTTATCAACAGTATCCACGCCACCTAAAGGAAAAAGTTTATCAATAAAATCAAAATTATGAGCATAGGAAGGAACCTTTGACTTTGTTGTAAAATTGAATTATTTCTGGCAACTTTTTCCCGTCCGACTGAGCAGCATTCGAAGCATGCATTGTGCTTTGCAGAACTACGCATTTGTCTTTTCTGCCGACGTATGATACTAGTGTTGTATCTTCGGTGAATGCAAATATTGATTGGAACAACTTAACTTTTTTGCATTCCAGAAGTTTTGGTGGGATGCTTCTTTTGTTTTTCCGCATTGGACCGACCATTGTCAATCCTTGAGACAACAACTTTTGACCGAGGTTGTGCCCCTTTAGCCCACGAACCAGATTCAGTACTATACTTTGATGTTTTTCTGCAGCAAAACCAATTGGTTTCCTCAAATACGGTTGGATTTTCCAAACATAGCAAGTTCCAGAGCAAACCAATAGCCAAAATTTTATACCATATCTCTCATGCTTAATTGGCATGTATTGGCGAAACTCTTCCACGAAAACCAAGTAATTGTTCATCAATGGTAACGCCTTTGTATATACCAATATATGTATATATTTCTTAAGTGCTAACCTAAACCTATGCAAGCTGGCCATCGCTATTCACAGAGCAAATAGATTGGTCAGCTCAGCCTCATTAGTGCGGCTGGTCCGTACTTGACGGAAACGGCGACGTCTCTGTTGTAGTTGAGTCGCCTGTCCCCAGCTGACCGACTGACATGGAAGATTAACGGAACCGCTGATCTATCCTGGATCAACCGTATCTGATCTAAGTAGAGGAATGCTTCCGGTGGAACGGAGCCGTCAGAGTGCACACTTATCGAAGTCACGCTGCAAGAGAGTATTAATGATCTCGATTTTTGGACTTGTGCTGTACACTATCGAATCGTCTGCGTACGCAATAGTATGATGAAGTGAACCTATCAAGTCGCTTGTATAAATGTTGAACAGGATCGGCGAATTGACCGCGCCTTGATGAAGACCATTTTTAATTTGAAATATTCCAACAGAAGTCACATCACCATTCTTCACGATGAACTGTCTGTTGGTTAGCATATTATAAAGAATGTACAAGAGTGGTTTACTGATCCCCAGCCTAGTCAGCTTATAGAAAAGACCCTCTAACCATACGTTGTCGAAGGCCTTCTCCAAGTCAACAAGGCAGGCACCAGTACATTGGTTTTGCCTTTATTCCATTTTATATCGGACACCGGTTTGGACGCGGCATGTGAGATATCATGTCTCGCCTAAAAAACGAATTGTTTATCCGGAACTATATGTTTGTCCTCAACCCACCTAGACAGACTTCTATTGATTACTTTCTCAAAAACCTTACTGATATTCGGAATTGATATTGGATATATCCTTTCCCTAACTGAGTCGGCAGTTTACGGGGCTTTGAAAAAAGTAGAAAAAATAACTGAACTTGGTTTACGGGAGAAAAAACACGTCTGCACATGCTGACAATTGCAAATAATAATAATAATATACATGTTGGATCTGCAAAGAAAAAGGCATTAAACGTATGACTAAACTGAAATGTATACTTTTTACTCACGTGTCTTTAGTCAGCATTCAATGGCTCCACTCTTGAAACGCTTTTGGCAGGACGGTTGTTCTCCAAATGCGAAACTGCAGTAGATACAAACAAACGATTTTTTGCATATTACAGGTTTGTTTTTTTATAAATCTTTATTTATCTTTTCAATGTGAAAATTTAAACGGAGATATTAGAAAAATTTGTTGGCGACATACATATTTGCCATCACCCGTTTGGTGTAAATAAATAAGAAAATGAAATAGGCAAACTATTAGATAGATTTTTTCCAAATTTTTTATTTCTTTTCTCTTATGATTACAGATACTACTTTTTATAAGAAACTTGTAAAACAAACTATTTCTTTAAAAATTACTTGTTGTGAGATGCAGCAAAACATGGGAAAATACATAGAGGTACCTATCAATGAGTACACATTATTTTGCTGCGTTTATTCTGTAGTCGAGTACTACACAAGCGACACCTGCGGTAGCCGTCAATTTCATGGGGCGTATGAACGCCGATATTAGTAAACCCAATATCATGTAGAACATCCAAGGACTTTTGGTAGTTCTGTGAGGGATTAGTCTTTTTTAATTTTTTAATTTTAATTAAGGCATTTTTGAGTTATCAGCCAAATGAAAGTTTTCCATGATTTTCTTGAACCTTTTACAGGCCATGATACGTGCTATTTCATCAACTCGAAAAAAGGGATCGCTAGACCAATACAGATTCCAAGAAAAAGTATTATGTAATCCCATGAGTATAAATATACCCAGTACTAATTTGATATCTGTCACCGTCACTGGTCACCAGTTTTTTGATTTTTGCTGCACAGCGTATAGCTTTGTCTGTTGTTCTATTGTTTGTAGTATTTCTTCAGAAAAAAATTTAGTGAAATATGCTAAAGGAATTGTGCGACTAGGAAAATATACAGACAGCCATAATAAAAAATTCGAAAAACGTTCTGGATAAGGCCTCTACTTAGACCACTTTATCTTCTTCCATTCATCTTCATCTTGATCTGAATCAGATTCATAAGTCTCAATTTCTGTTGGCATATTTCGACGACTTGGGATTATTGGCGTATCTTTATCATCGATGCTATTAGCTTTTGATACGACAGACTCAGGCACATTTAGTCGTCTTTATTCGTCTTTCCTTCCTGATTCTTCAATTGTTTGCTGCCAACAGGGGTGGCCATGGTGTAGTGGTATATGCATAGACTCCTCAGACAGAGGGTCTCGGGTTTGAATCCCGTGCGAGGCAGTTCTCTGAAAAAGTCTTTTCATGGAATTTGTATGTAGTTTTACGTTATGTAAATCCCGTCGGTGTCAACTTTGACATGAAGGCATAACACTGATGTTGGAGTACTAAGACCCACTGGTTGAGGATGCACTGGCTCCATTTTCACAACCATATTGTGTCGTCGCGAGACCGTGCTTTCTGGTCTCGTATTCAACGAGAAAAGAGTCTAACCACGGAGTTGATTAAAAGACTAATTAATTTTGTTTTCTTTATTTTATTTTATTGACGAAAGGTCCGCCGTCTTTAGCGTCGCTGCAACTGTCTTTAGCCAAATTGGCTTGCGCAACCACTCCCATAACACTTACGATCATTCACCACTTGTTCCAGTTTATTTTGCAGCTTGGGTGGTTTTTCTTTTGTCGGCTTCAAATGTCATCCCATTATCATTCACTTCCACACTCCGAACATTGTATGTGCAATCCCATTCATAATTATTCTTTAATTGTTTCCTGGGATCGACCCTAATACGAAACATGTTCAGCGTCGTGTTTCAGCAGTGCGTCGAATGTACGCCAGCACGTATGGTATATTTACATGCGGATGCGAATTTCGGTGAATGACTCGGGTATGAACTTGACCAGTCATACCACTAAAAGGATATTCATATTCTCTTGGTGCGCGCGCGGAATTATAAAAAAAAAGTCATCATCTTCATATTCGTAGGGTAGACATAGGGTAGTGGCATAAATATAGTATCGCTATCAAATATTTTCTAATTTACATGGTGTTTTTTTTTTTTTTTGAATTATTAACAAAATACCACAATTTTCCGCAATACAGGATATAAACAAAAGTAATTGGAAAAAAATCTTACCATTTTACTCGTTTATTCAAATGATTTTACTAGATAAAGCTAAAATACTATACTCAACCTCGTTACGCTGTTTCAACCAATAAATGTCAAACTACGCGCCAAAAAAATTCATTTTGGCGGTTTAATTCGTACACGTACACGTAAATCTGTGTTGCCACTTACAAAAAAATATCTGCCGTTACGTTACAGAAAAACTAAATCTAGTTAAAGTAAATTGGTGGCAAAATTATTGCCACTGCCCCAAAAAGGGTTAAACGTATGAATAAACTAAAATGTAAACTTTTAACTCACACCATGTCTTTAGTATCACTTATCCACATTTGTTCAAGCTCCTGAATAGCACATTTACATTTATTACACCTACTGCAAAAAAGAAATAAAACAAATTATTTTGAAATTAAAATGTTTTTACTTATTTACAAGAAAATGTAAACAAACAATTCCAACTGCTTTTGCTACATCCACATAAAAGCAATCTGCTGGTGGAAGCATGCTTTTATAGAAATTTATTTCTTCTTGCTCTAGATATCTTGCTCTTTCTTCTTTTATTGTGCTAGAATATATAAGAAAGAAAATTATTGTCTTTAGTATCACTTATCCACATTTGTTCAAGCTCCTGAATAGCACATTTACATTTATTACACCTACTGCAAAAAAGAAATAAAACAAATTATTTTGAAATTAAAATGTTTTTACTTATTTACAAGAAAATGTAAACAAACAATTCCAACTGCTTTTGCTACATCCACATAAAAGCAATCTGCTGGTGGAAGCAGGCTTTTATAGAAATTTATTTCTTCTTGCTCTAGATATCTTGCTCTTTCTTCTTTTATTGTGCTAGAATATATAAGAAGGAAAATTATTGTCCAACATTAAAATTTTTATTTCAACTTACATGAAATTGGAGTTGTAAACATGAGAAATGTCAACATTTACATACATTTATTACTTATGCTGCAAAAAGGAAGCAAAACAAATTATTGTGAAATTAAAATGTTTTTACCTATTTACAAGAAAATATAAACAAACAATTCCAACTGTTTTTGCCACATCCACATAAAAGCAATCTGCTGGTGGAAGCAGGCTGTTATAGGAAATTATTTCTTCTTGCTCTAAATATCTTGCTTTTTCTCCTTTTGTTGTCCTAGAACATGGGAATGAGGGAAGTAAAGAATATGTTTATATATATTTTAAATTATTACAACACTTCAATTGATACGGAATACTTTATTATTTCTTAAAATTTACAAGTAATATATGAAGAGGTCTTCTCTCATTAACACTCAGAATAAGCATAAATCGTAAAACTAACTTTTAAATCTTTTTCACCACCGATAGCTCCTGTCATCTGTCTCTATCTTTATTCATTTCGTCTTTATTTTTATCATCTACAGTGCTGCCACATAAGAAAGAAAATTATTGGCCAATATTAAATTTTTTTCTAACTTACACGAAAAGAGAGTTGTAAACATGAGAAATGTCAACATTTACATGCATGTATTACTCCTGCTGCAAAAAAAAAAATGAAACAAATTATTTTGAAATTAAAATGTGTTTATTTATTTACAAGTAAATGTAAACAAACAATTCCAACTGCTTTTGCTTTCCACATAAAAGCAATCTGCTGGTGGAAGCAGTCTTTTATAGAAATTTATTTCTTCTTGCTCTTTCTTCTTTTATTGTGCTAGAATATATAAGAAAGAAAATTATTGTCTAACATTAAAATTTTTTTTTCAACTTACATGAAATTGGAGTTGTAAACATGAGAAATGTCAACATTTACATACATTTATAACTCCTGCTGCAAAAAGGAAGTAAAACAAAGTATTGTGAAATTAAAATGTTTTTACCTATTTACAAGAAAATGTAAACAAACAATTCCAACTGCTTTTGCTACATCCACATAAAAGCAATCTGCTGGTGGAAGCAGGCTTTTATAGAAATTTATTTCTTCTTGTTCTAGATATCTTGCTCTTTCTTCTTTTATTATGCTAGAATATATAAGAAAGAAAATTATTGTCTTTAGTATCACTTATCCACATTTGCTCAAGCTCCTGAATAGCACATTTACATTTATTACACCTACTGCAAAAAAGAAATAAAACAAATTATTTTGAAATTAAAATGTTTTTACTTATTTACAAGAAAATGTAAACAAACAATTCCAACTGCTTTTGCTACATCCACATAAAAGCAATCTGCTAGTGGAAGCAGGCTTTTATAGAAATTTATTTCTTCTTGCTCTAGATATCTTGCTCTTTCTTCTTTTATTGTGCTAGAATATATAAGAAAGAAAATTATTGTCCAACATTAAAATTTTTATTTCAACTTACATGAAATTGGAGTTGTAAACATGAGAAATGTCAACATTTACATACATTTATAACTCCTGCTGCAAAAAGGAAGTAAAACAAAGTATTGTTAAAATAAAATGTTTTTACCTATTTACAAGAAAATGTAAACAAACAATTCCAACTGCTTTTGCTACATCCACATAAAAGCAATCTGCTGGTGGAAGCAGGCTTTTATAGAAATTTATTTCTTCTTGTTCTAGATATCTTGCTCTTTCTTCTTTTATTGTGCTAGAATATATAAGAAAGAAAATTATTGTCTTTAGTATCACTTATCCACATTTGTTCAAGCTCCTGAATAGCACATTTACATTTATTACACCTACTGCAAAAAAGAAATAAAACAAATTATTTTGAAATTAAAATGTTTTTACTTATTTACAAGAAAATGTAAACAAACAATTCCAACTACTTTTGCTACATCCACATAAAAGCAATCTGCTGGTGGAAGCAGGCTTTTATAGAAATTTATTTCTTCTTGCTCTAGATATCTTGATTTTTCCTTTTTTGTTGTCCTAGAATATATTGTAAGAAAGAAAATTGTTGTCCAACATTAATATGTAAATGATGCAGCATTTTCTTGCCTGTAAAATACTTTAAAATTTTAATTAATTCCTTATAAGCTCTAGCGAAAGCCGTTCCGTTGTTGCTAAATATTTTTTCGCTCAAATTTTGTCCAATATTGCCATAGACATCATTAATAATATTTTTGTAATTTCCAATCAAATGCTGTGGTATTTCAATAATATTATCACCAAAATGTGGAAAAGTTACTGCCGTTCCATTTCCAATTTTGTTCAAATACTCGATATATTTCACTTCATTTTGCTGTACTCTCATATTTTGAGTCAAAGTGACCTTGTGAAAGTATTATATAGTGTCCAACTTTTAACGCAATTTTCAATAAGAACAGAACAACGTGCACGTGGTACAACTGGTAAGATTTGCCGATAATCGCCACATAAAAGGACGGTTTTGCCACCAAACAACTTGTCCTTATTTTCATTAACCGTGCATAAATCTTTTAATAATTTATAAATTATTTTCAATAATTGAACCGGACACATTGATTCCTCATCTATAATAATAAATAAAGCGAAATTAATGTATCGACTTTGCATACTATTGAGTAAATGTTTTACCACAACCGGCATGTGCTGTGAGAATAAAAACATTTGAATCTGTATTATGGTATTGAACTTCTTGTATTTCTTTATCAATTACATTTCTTTGCTCTCTATTTGCTTGTGCAAACAATTCACCGAAAAGAAGTTATTCATCAATGGGATCAAAATGATCAATATCTTCTTTTTCGTTCAAATATATTGGCTTAGGTAAAACTAAAGCTTCACAGTTTACATTGTGAACTAATAAAGTTTTCTCTTTTATAATTAATGCACCATTAAATGACACTTCCTCTGAATGATCTCTCAAAAAATCTTCACTATTATCGCCTTTAAATTCTTGCCAAAGAAGTAATGCATTTGCCGGAACATTTACTGCACATATAAAAGCAAATAAATTTGCTGTGGTGATTGGAATTCTTTTGCTTCTCTTAAATATTCTTTCCATTTATTATCATTAGATGCTATACTACGGGCAAGCGTCGATAAAAGAATTATAAACAACACCATTATAGGTGCGGACATCCGCAAAGAATTTGGGACCAACTACATGCAATCATAATAGTCTTAAATGGAACAGCTCTATATCTTTGGGTGAAAAAATATGCATTCTCGTAAATATTTTTTCACCGCCTAATACTCTTCGTTGCCATTTTTTCTGAGCATTATTCCAAGTGTAATGTTTTGAAATGTCAGCATATTTTATTTGGTGTGCATTACGAACGTCAATATTTAATAGAAAAAACACCAACATATATATAGCCGCTACCCTACCAAAAAGAAATTTTTTAACAATGTAGTCTATAAATTCTTTTAATTTGATTTTAAAAACACGAATAATAATATCGGGACGAAAATTAGCTGTCGCATAAACTACCATATATTTTCTAGTATTTTCAGTTATTGTGAATTGCATGTTATTGTTACAAAAAGCGAAGGTTTTGCTAAAATGTTGAACAATGCACATAGCATACAAATGGTTTTGATACATATTTCGTGGCGAACCACAAAAAGATAATGGTAAAATTATTCGTCTATCCACATTTTTAGTTGCATTATCAGTAACTTGAATATTTAAATAATCAGTAAGAGTATTGTACAATTCAGAACGTAAATTATTTTGGTTATTTTTCATAAAATGTAATCGGGATCCTTCGATTGAACGTACATATTAACTATCTATTGCAGAAATAATTTCTGTGAATGGTGTAAAATACCAAATTGTACACGAATTGCAAGGCGATAACATGCAATTGTTATATTGTAACTTTTGTTTGTGGGACACGTGATCGTGAAGTAGTTTGTATATTATGTGCAATATTTGGTTGCCATCCTATGTCCCCATTTATAGACAAAAAAGGATATGCTAACGGATCCAAAACAGAAACTGTGACTAATGTACCTCCATGTCGACGAAATGCAACAATATCTCGTACAAACGCCCATCATGTGTAGTAAAGATAACAGCTACATCTGTTGTTGTTGCATCGTTTTAACATCGCAAATCTATTGTATTGGGATTAACATGAATTAACATAGAAACTTTTTGACCGTTATGCCTCTCGCAATATTGTTTCATTGAAAGAAATGATTGAAAAAATGTATTGCAAAGATTTATTTCGACAGTGATTTCACGCATCAAATTGAATTCGCAATTACGGTTCGAAGGCGCCCTCATTCAATGTGTTGTGGCAGTATCGACGTCATAAAAATATAGCTGTGCATAGCAAGAATTTAAACCATAGGCCGGTGTCACTGGTCCTGCCCTATAATGAAACACATCATGTATCTTAAAGTAATATACACCTTGCATAACTACCTCATTAACTTGTGCTTCGGAACAAATCATGGCAAATGCTGCATTGTAACTACAAATATTATCAAAATAATTTTTGAACTGACGTTTCACACTAATGTTCTTTAAAATCAAACCATCGTATAAATTTTTAAAAAAATACGGCGTAAGAAATACTTTACTCTTATGAAAACACAATGTGAATGAATTTCTACTTCCCCTAGTACTTTCCCCATTGAAATGTTTAGCAATACAATAATCACAAATTAAATTCATTTCACCGCAATTAAAACTTAAAAAAATATGTTGCCTTCATCCCATGCACACTTAAAACCATCAACCAAATTAACAAATAAATTATCATCTTGGTTATTGTTTCTAGTTATATTTCGCCTACGGCGCGAATATTGTGTGTCCCTATACCTCCCTCTTTCTGTTCTCCCTGTAAGTGTTCTATAACGCGGCATAAATAAATATGTATTCTTACCTTTCACTAAAAAATATAAAAAAGATAGCAGAATTGATATCTCTGAAACGAAGAAAATACACAAAACAATTGTTAATAATTTGAATTTTTTTTTTTTTTCTCTGAAGAATTGTCACAATTAAAAATCGTACAATGTGTATCGTTTTCTTTGAAGTTTTTCAGTTATCTCAACACGTTCGACAATGCTCGATGTTATTTGTTTCGATAGCAAAGCACCTTTGTTTTACTTTCGAATGCGAGAGTCTCGCAGTCGGGCATCGCACATCTGTTTACAATGATGCGTCAAAACGCAACGAACAATTGTCAGGTGAAGTGCTAATCATGGGGAAAATAAGCCCATGTACATGGGCGGTTTCAAAATTTCCACAAGTCCTGCAAATATTCAAATATGTAAAACACGTATAGTCTATAAGGAGTTTAACTAAATAACTTACTGCCTAGGTTGCAAGGAATCCTTCAAAAGCTCGAGTTGCTGGCTGTATTTATATGGCTTTCTGTCTTCGTGCTGCTGACCACTTTTTGATCTGCAGCTGTTTAAATATTTCCCATACTGGTCCCTTAATGATCTCCATGCCTCCTTACATTCTTTTGCTGAAAAAAAGAATTAAAATTTTTTCAAAAATAGAACACATAATACAAAACAAAACAATTTTACCATCTAAATTTGTTCTACCCGCAATTTCACCCCAAATTCTGTCTTTTACTTCGTTGTTTCTATACAACTTATGCCTTTTATCGTATATGCATTTTTGTTTTTTTACTTGATCTAGTAAATTTTCAATTTCTTCGGAATTTAATTTTTGCATTATAACAGACAACAAACCGACACTCACAAATGACAAGCTTAAAATAAAAACAAAAAAAGAAATCAGCTGTCACGCAATGCGAGTTGCGAGAGTTTTCCATATTTTCGAAATAAGCTGCGATGCTCGCTGCGAGACTCGCATTATTGTATACATATACATTGAACTACATGCTTCGGAAATATTTTTGACAGTTCATGTGTGCATTTTTTCGAAAAGTCTCGCATTGTAAATTGGACTTAACTCTCGAAAAAAAAGTTCTACTTACTTCGTTTGCTTAAAATAGAATGAACATTAACCCATTAGTGCCCAGAGCGTTTTCTTTCGCGTAAATAGATAAAAATTTCAGGATGACTTTAATTTCTGCTGCAAACATTAATTTTGTTTTCAATTTTTTAAAAGTTATCATACTCTCCTCGATTTTACCTGTTGCATGTATGCAACTGTGGGCAATATTCAATACTAAACATGAAATTGTTAGAATTAAAAGATAAATAGTTATCGTTAGTAAGTAAGTGCTTAAATTTTGAGTTTCTTGTAATATATATTGTACAGAATATAAAATATACAGAACATAAAATTAAAAAACAAAATTCATTGAACTTCAATTCAATGAACAATACTTTATTTTTCTTATATCGTTTGGCTACGAATTTAAACGGATATAATATTATGTCTCCTAGGGAATATACCAATTACTTAAATACACAACCGATACAAATGATGACTGGTTTGTTTCTTTCGTCCTCTTTGTCTGTATGTTCGTATGTGCGTATGTAATTCTTTGTTCTCTGAATGTGTTATACGAGTATGGTCTGCCTGTGCGTTGTAACTGTCCTCTTCGTTGACCTACGTCTCTTCGTTGAGTACCGTATGATCTTGTCGCTTGTTTGTCAAAATTATCTGAATAATATTATGTTAGCGCATAATGTTATTCGTCTGTCTGTCTGACCATCATACATAAAACATTTAAAATACCTAGTATTTCAGTCTGATTGAATAAAATGATACTTCAAATTACACTTTATGCACAAACCAACGTCACATTTGTTGTACATAGTTTTCACAATTGATGAACAAAATTCATATGCACATCGTCGTCTTTTGTTGTTAGGTATTTCAACAAGAAAATGGCCAAAATTGTCATATCGAAGAGAGTATTAATCAACTTTTTGCGGGCGATGGTATCCTTGTGGTGGTCGTACGGTGCCATATGCATGACAGTAATGCAACGCTATTTTCCAGAGAAATTGTAACTGTGTTAATGAACCGCCTCCATTCCTGTGCAATATCCATGCGTTTTGTATTGACGCATCTACCAGCCACGTAAAAATAGAATATCACCATTTTTTTCCTCGAGCACCTATCCTGTAGTTATTGATATTCTGGTCCATATGATCAGTACCTCCCATACATTGATTATATTTTGCAATGGAATTTGGTCGTGGCACTGAAATATGCTGACGTTGTATTCTAAAATATCGTTGTACCTTTCCTATAGGATTGAAGCTATAGCAACAACAGAGTTGTTAATCCATTTTGTACAAAACTGACTACAAAACCTCTAACCTCTTTCTTCAACTATTTTTTCAATGACAATGGACACGATTTTGGTATCATATTTTGCCTATTAGTACCGAATAGTAGTAAGGGTACCGTGATAGCCCCTCTGACGGAGCCCTATAAGAGCGCTAATTGAAGTAAATAAATTATTAAAATAAAAGCAAATTGGTAATCTTTTCACATTTTTATCAAATTGGTCAATCATGTCGAAAAGAGGTGAAATATTTTTACCATAATTAGACTGATAAGCTTTGTTTAAACGAGGATAATTTTCTTAATACATCTCAAAATTTACAAATTTACAAATTTACCTAAAGGTGTATTCAAGCACCACATTTTAAATCCAAAGCGTAGTGGCTTTCCCCTCAAAAACTGTTTACATCCATGTCGTCCAAAATATTGTATCATGGATTCATCGTACGATAAGTCTTGCTCTGGACAAAAGTTTTTTAAAAATCTATCTTTCAAAGCATCAGTCAATGGTCGCAACTTCCAAATATTGTCCTCTAAATTTTATTTTGAATTATCTGTGGAGTGTAGATAGTGTAGAGTGTAGATAGTACATCATAACGATTTCTTCTCATAGCATTTGAAACTAATTCATTTTTAAAATCAGTCTCATTTAATCAATAACTACGTTTTGACGGTTGTAGACCGTTATAATTAGAATTGCAAAAAAGACACGAATCTCACCAGCGGTTATGTTTGAATTTGCCTTTCCACAATAAACAGAATAACTATTACTTTCGTTAACGAGTAATGTTACTATATCGTCATCAAAAAACTTTTGGAAAATTTCATGTGGTTGTATTGGACTAAATTCTGTATAGTAAGGCTCGGGAAAAACAGGTTTTTCTTCCTGGTCATTGTCTTCAACCCAAACAAAAGAACTTTGAACAAACTTTTTTGAAAGTTTTTTTGATGAAGTAGAAAGGCTTTTTAGTTTTTCCATTTTTTTTTTTTTCTTTTTGGTGAAATGACTGTCTTTGTGGATATTGATGAGTGTGTTTGAGAATGTGTTGGGTTCCTGGATCAATATCAGAAATATCCCGTGAAGATTTAAGTTGAATGCAGCATGGAGCAAGAAGGCTTGATTTTGGTAAGTTATTAAGCATTCCACCGTTGTCTTCATTACCAGAATTTTCTTCGGAATTGATATTCTCAGGTGCAGGCGGCTCAATATACAACTTCTCAATTTCACAATCATCTTGTTCGTCAGACTGCAAAGACTCCAGAAAATTAATTGCATCTTCGGTGGTACGAAAACTAAATTACACAAAAAAGTACCACAGAATTATTATAGAATAGCCCAGTGTTGCATTTATGCAACACTCACATTTGGTTGAAATTTATTTCAAAGTTTAATGAACTATTACACAGAATCGAGATTCATTATGAAAAGCAATCAATATACAATAACTGTACTAAATATCTCGCCGCTGTGAAACAAAGTAAAAATATTATTAAAATACTTACTATTCGCGTTTCAACATGTTTACTTTTTTTTCCCCACAAGGACACAGATGTTCAATAAGCGACTTATCATAATCCTTTATCAATGTTTACGAATGTAGCGTTGCACATACGCAACAGTGGTCATTAATGGGTTAAGCCAATACGCAAAATAAGTGACATCACTTTTCATATAGATTAGTCTCTATCCCACTTAAACTTGTACATGCGCCGAAACTGAAGCGACCGTGTATGCGCGTAACAAATACACAACATGATTTATTCCCCTGTTATTTGAACGCTCTTTCTCCTTTACACAGCTTTTCTACTAAAATATATAATGTTGTTGAAGCGAACGTGCATGCGCGTTGAAAATACGCACACAAAAGCAACAAATGTCGTGTACACAACAAGTGTCGTCAATCGTCACTCGTCACTCGTCACTCGTCACTATGTTTTTTTTTTTATTTTGTTTAGTCTCTATCCCATTTAGAGTATAGGGAAACTCTTTTGCAATCGTAGTAGTGATTTTCACAGTCACAAGCTTACATAAAAATCAGAACAATACATTTCATAAGTCAAAGCAGTCAAACAAATTCCTTATGCACAAAACGATTCGACTATACGCTTATCCCTAGCATCTTTCCTTTTCTTAACTATTGACTTTCAAAGGCGAGCAGCTTCTGTCAGTAAGCTATGTAAAATTGTAAATATGTGGCAAAATAACTTAATTTTATACACGTGTTTACCAAGGTTCCACTCAACCGTTGTGCACCTATACGCGAAGTTTTCCATTGGTGTAAGTATCATGCCATTCGGTTGAGTAGTATATAAGCGTACAACAAAAATGGGCAGTACATATTGTATATATATATATATATATATATATATATATATATATATATATATATATATATATATATATATATATATATATATATAGATTTATTACTCCTACTACAAAAAAGAAGTAAAAGAAATTATTTTCAAATTTAAATGTTTTTACCTATTTACAAGAAAATGTAAACAAACAATTCCAACTGCTTTTGCTTTCCACATAAAAGCAATCTGCTATTGGAAGCAATCTGCTATTGGAAGCAATGTTTTATAGAAATTTATTTCTTCTTGCTCTAGATATCTTGCTCTTTCTTCTTTTATTGTGCTAGAATATATAAGAAAGAAAATTATTGTCCAACATTAAAATTTTTATTTCAACTTACATGAAATTGGAGTTGTAAACATGAGAAATGTCAACATTTACATGCATTTATTACTTATGCTGCAAAAAGGAAGCAAAACAAATTATTGTGAAATTAAAATGTTTTTACCTATTTACAAGAAAATATAAACAAACAATTCCAACTGTTTTTGCCACATCCACATAAAAGCAATCTGCTGACGGAAGCAGGCTTTTATAGAAATTTATTTCTTCTTGTTCTAGATATCTAGAACAAATTATTTTGAAATTAAAATGTGTTTATTTATTTACAAGTAAATGTAAACAAACAATTCCAACTGCTTTTGCTTTCCACATAAAAGCAATCTGCTATTGGAAGCAATCTGCTATTGGAAGCAATCTGCTATTGGAAGCAATCTGCTATTGGAAGCAATGTTTTATAGAAATTTATTTCTTCTTGCTCTAGATATCTTGTTCTTTCTTCTTTTGTTGTGCTAGAATATATTAGAAAGAGAATTATTGTCGAACATTAAAATTTTTTTTCAACTTACACGAAATTAGAAATTTACTGCGTCATTCCTAAAACTTCTCGAATTTTGACAATTCACACTACAATAATTCGCGGACTGGTTCACCAAGGTAGGGCTATCTTTGGCAAGCGAGTTTTTGTTTTCGAATATATGAAAAGGTTGCCATTTATGTTAGTTCATCTATGCTGCCTTAACTGTTACCTGGAAAGTAATTTATACAAATGCACCGTAAAGGTCTGCAATCAATGTCTTGAAACCTTGAGTGAATACTTCACCCATTGATAACAAAACACTTACACAGGTATTCACAAACGTTACAATGAGGTCTCATAGTATGCACGAGCGCACAGTGTCACACATTTCTTAAGTGTCAAAGCTCACTGTGATGGAAATAAAATAAAAATTTCTAGGTTAACATAACATTTATTCTTTTTTTTTTAATTTTCTAATTTCTAATTTTAATTGTTATCCCATTTAACTAAAACTATTGAACTTTAACGGCTTAACAGTATAGCAACCAACGTCGAGATATACATAGATTTGAGCTTGACGTTTCTTTGTTTGTACTCGTATCATTCAAGGTACGAGATTCAGATTCACATTCTATTTAGCTCTTAAGTTTCCCAAATTAAATGATTGACTTACTTGTTGGCATATCAAAATTCCCTAACGGCCTTCTTAATGGAGGGGCTGTTTTATTTTCATCCGTTTTTTATCTCCATCTACCCATTCCTTTTGTCGGACATAAAAACATACAGCTAAAATATAAATCCTAACCAAATCCCCAATTTTTTAAAATATATCAAAAAATTTTCTTTTATTGCATAAGATTTTCTTCCTTCAGTTGGTTCACAAGGACAGTTTTAAATGCTACAGCAGTAGTCCGCCATCACGTGGGTATTCCAGTGACCCTGGTACCGCTCCTCCATAGTTCGAATATCTTGATGGAACCGTTCCCCTTGCTCTTCACTCAGGTCACCAAGATTTTCTTGGAAACGGTCTAAATGGCTGTGGAGAAAGTGCATTTTGATGCTCATATTACAACCAAGCTGCTTGAAGTGAGACAACACCTCTTCTACGTGCTCCGCATAGCTATCATCCTTTTTGTTTCGAAAAAAATTTTTTACAACCCAAACGAATTCATTCCAGGCTTTTTTTTCGATATCAGTTATATGACTGTTAAAATGTTCGTCCTTTATTAACCTTCTTATTTGTGGACCATCGAAATTTCCGGCTTTCAGTTTCTCTGTACTTAAATTATGTAACTTTTTAGAGATGTATTTAAAACAATCACCATCCTTGTTCAAAGCTTTGACAAACTGTCTCATGAGCCTTAGTTTGATATGCAAAGGTGGCAGTATTATGCGATCCCTAGACACTAGTGGTTCATTTATCACATTCAGTTGTCCCAGAACGATAGTTAGCCTGGAAGACTAATCTTTTCTAATCCAGTGCTCAGACTTAGCTCTGCTATTCCACAGATTTTCAGATCCACACATAACAGCCACTTGTATTCGTTGTACTTGATTCTACCCATAACAGAAGCTACAAAAGCATATTGTTTTTTGACTTTAGTTGAATGTGCAATCGGTAACGAACGCAGCTTATTGCCGTTATGCATGAGTACAAATTTCAGGCTACATTTAAAGGAATCAATAAATAAACGCCATTCATTTGGATCATAATTTTGTACTCCCATTGCTGTGAATAAACCAGGAATATCTGAACAGTAAACAAAGTCATCATCTTCAGAAAAGAATGAAAGCAAGTCTGTCTCTCTCTGTCTCTCTCTGTTTCAACACGAAATTCTTCTTTCTCGGGTTAAAAGATTTCTTTGCTTTAATCGAGAAGCTAGAATCTCCGATGTTTTTATTAGAAAGGCCGAGGTCTCTGACTAATGCGCTGAGCTCTTCCTGATTAAATGGTCGGGGCTCAGAATAAATATCTGATTTAGAGTCAATTGCCACACTTACATCACTTGAAGGATTTTTTTCATCGTGATCGTCGTGATCATTTTGTGTGGTGCTGGTGGTACCGGCAGCGGCGCATCGCCAGAGTGCAGGACTGGTCGAGTAACGGATATCAAGTAAAACCATTTGCACCGGTTTTTTTTTGTTAATACCGCTTATATCAATCACACAAAAATAACAATCATCCTGATGATTCGAAGGTTCCCGCCAGATCATTGGTGTTTGATACTTGAAATGGGGTCTTTTCTTATTCGCCCATAACCTCAAAGACTCGACGCATGTCTTACACACCATATTAGGCACCCAGTACTTGTCGCGGGTGTCCAAAAGAAATCCAAAATAATCCAAATACACCTGCTTTGAATGTATATTCACCGCATATGTTACAAAAATAGTTGGGATCGTATTTGCAGATATTTCTCGACGTGGACATTGTGTAAAAAAAAATAATAAATAAATTAAAAAAAAAAGCAGATCGGTTTTATAAAAGTTAGGCGAAACTAGTAAGAAATATGGCCGGTAGCTGAATCTCAAAAACTGAAGCTGCTAGGGAAAAATTGAGGTTATATTTGATATCAGCGACCTCGAATTAGTAAACAACAGTTATAAAATTCCATGCAACAACAAAAAAAAAGGCTAATTTTGTTCCATTGTGTATTCTATGAAATAAATCTTACTTTCGTTGGAGTTAGAATCTGATATAAGAAGCACTTTTAAATTAATTGAAGGCCATATAATGTCGACTATGTTGTCCGGAGAATTCGATTCCAAACTAAATTCCTTATTTCTGAATATGCTGGGCTTTTTAATTGTACGTCATTCCTTTGGGAAACATATGGTTGCAAATTGAAGGCAACCGTTAAGTCTTCCCAAGCTTGTTTCTTCAATTCGATATATCTTTCGTTCGTACGTTTGTCTTCCATAATTGGTCGTTTGCGTACTAACGCCACAATTAATTCTTTTCCGGAAGGGGTAAATGCTATTTACTTGGAACTGGAAAAATACTTGTTATTTCTAAAACAAGACGTATATTCAATTCTCAATATTGTATTACTAAATGCCAACTAATAATTTGTGATGGAGGGTAATTCTGGGATAGTTTAGAAATACAAAATGTTGTGTTAAGAATAAAAATTACTTTTTTTATTTTTAGGGATTTACTATTATATATAGAATATTTTTCATGTAAAAAATAACAGAAAATAACATTTCTAAAATTTTGCTTACCACATGGCGACCGTAATATTTTTTATATTTAATTTAATATATTTTCAAATTTAAATAAATTCGTTGGAGCACAAATCACTCGAATCACTCAAATGTTAAATTATTTATGTGTCATTCGCTCTTCTGTTAAACTACATGATGAACTTGGTACCACTTGGTAACTTGGTAAATGGACCAATCACAGAGCAATAATTAGCGCAGTGCGTTCAGTTAGCAAAATGTTATTTAAATATTGTTTATGAATTGAAAGGCTTGCCAAAAGGAACGCACTGAAAAAAAGCATTCTTTGCTTTACTTACTTAGGGAAGTACAGTGCACGCCGCTTATTATAATCACTTTAGGGCCAGATCAAATTGATAAAAATAACCGAATGATAACAAGAGCCAATGTGCTATTGTTCGATTGAAGAAATTCTAACGAGAAGTATACATTTTTTGAAATAAGTTTATTTAAAAAATGTATTCATAAATACATAAGAAAACAAAAAAATTAAAGAAAACTGATTAATGGGTACATAACACTCCCTTCATTGTATCTAAAAAAAAAATATGTACTCGTATACGTTCTGCACATTAAAATTTAGGAAAACTCTTCAGTTAATGTTTGCCTACAATTTTTTCTTAGTAAACCGTTGATAAAGTTTTCATACTTATATTGCTTTTCAAATTCGGCTGAACGTAGGTAAACTCCTCTACGTAGCACTTCCAAAGCAGGTTAACTGCTTCTAAAAGATACAGTTGAACTTATGGGCTGTACAGTTATCAACAAGGACAACAATTTTGCTGTCATTCAAGCATTAGAGTTAGTGTAATAATCCACTGGAAGTTTTTTCACGTTTTTGAAGCATCTTGGACTTTGACGTTTTTTTTTTTTCGCCTACCATACTAGCACAACATAAAACTGTAACACGTTCTTTTGAAATTTTACATCCCTTCGAATTGTCACTTTTAAAGAAATGAGTATGTTCGGGTAAAGCACGGAAATAAAGTCCTGTTTCATCCGCATTGTAAATGTTAGAATGCAAAAACTCAGTAAGAATTTTCGGCCACTCTTTGTAAATCCAGGTGTCAGCTCCTAAGGCATCTGCACTTTTCTGTTCTCTGCGTTTGTAAACAATGTTTTTACGTTTTTTCCCTCTGTTGCAACAAAGCTGTGTTTTCCCATTTTGCTAGCTAGATCTTCTGCTTTCTGACGCATAAGTGGTCCATCGACACGAGCATCCTTTGCTCGGAAATCAGTAAACCAACGTTTCAACGCTAATTCCACCCGACTGTCTTTTCCACTCCTGTTATGTTTAGATTTGAGGTTTTCATTTTCCCTTGTGGATCTTTCAATAAGTTGTCTATTTTTTAAGAGCCTGCATAGCAAGTGTTGTGAAATCTTTAGCTGAATTCCTGCATTATGTTGGCTAATTTTTGGAAATTTGTCAAACCGCACTAAAATGTCGAGTTTTTCTTTAATTGTTAAATCGTTGCGTTTTTTTCTTTTTTAATCCCTCCATCACACAAAAACAAAAAAGTACACAAAACAACTTTTATGCCAAGGTGCCAAGGTATGTAGCATCAAAAAAATCAAAATCGATAATAAACCAACTTTGAATTGGAAAGGTTTCCTATTGTTTCCTTTCCCTTACGTTCACAGTGCACTAAAACATACATAAATTCGACTGTTGCTCACATTTCCCAGACATTTTACTGTTAATGTCGGCGGCAAAACAGTCTGCCTGGTAAAACAAATCGCACACATGTAGGTATGCTTTATTTGAGAAAAGTGATAACAATAACCGATGTGTTGATTACATTAACCAACTTAATTTTGTATTCATTGGTATATGAGCGGACGGGACAATACGAAAGCGATAACATTAAACGGTTGATAACATTAACCGTGATTATATTAAGCGGCGTGCCCTGTATTGTTTGTGAATACGGGTGTTAGTTCAGATTACCCATCTCAAACGGGTACACTTCATAGAGTACACCGAATACTTGGTGTGTACTTCTGTACTTTGCATGTACTGAATACTCCGTGTGCACATTTGCCGTCTGTAGCGCCTGCACAAAAGAAACAAATTAAATTCAGTTAAAAGGAACACTATTTTGGCTTTGTGGACACGCCCAAATTATTAGGCTGCATGGCTTAAAAACTAACTAAAAATTAACATTGCTGTCATAAAACTACATGTGTACGTGGGATCCCAGTATGGAAGAACAAAAACAGTGTTTATTTAATATTTTTTCAGTTTATTAATCATTACAATTCAGTTTATAATTTTATAAGTTCTTTTCTTTTTCTAGTCTATTAATTATTACATTTCAGTTTATTATTTTACAAATTCTTATCTTTTTTCACCACAATGGTTTTCTGGACTGCACGATTCGACTGTTTGATTACGAGTGCCGGCTTTCTGGTTTATGCTGTACGTCGTATGACTATCGCGTGATTATCGTATGTTTACTTTGGTGCGCTTCTCCTGGTCTTGTGTCTATTGTGTAAATAGTTGTGCGTCGTCTATCTTCCGTTTTTCTATCGCCTGATTATCGTCTGTCGGGTTCATTTCTACTGATCTTGTATGTATCGTGTAAATAGTTGTACGTCGTCTGTAGGGTATCGTTTCGTAGTTTGTCCCAATCCCACATGTATGGTACATCTGATTCAGGATTACCGATATGATAGCATGGTAAGGGAGTGTGTCGGATTTAATACGTTGACTTACAAATTTAAGGTCGGTATTTTCATATTTGTTTAAAGCTACTTTTACAGTATAAAAACATTCATTACTATTTTTAGATACATTTATACTATTACAAAATTAGAAAATATTCATTAGCATTTTTATATACAGTGAAATCTCCCTTGAACAGACAGCAATAGTGAAAAATTTTACAAAAGGCGGATTTGTTTTAAAATCTGGGCTGTAGATAAAACAGAAGTTGAACACCCTCGCCGTCATTTTTCTTGGCCGCAAAAATTATTAAGCTTTCAATAGAAGCATTATCTTCTTGGTAAGAATTAATTGAAGCCTCTACCTGGTCCTGATCATCATCCTTTGCATCACTTTCAGTTTCGATAATTTTAACAGGAACTGCAATGTCGTCTGGTACCATCTCGAAGTCATCTTCCACATAAACAGTTTCATCCATTAAGACAAAATGTTTGGGTTTTGCTACCAATCTGTATTCCGTAAGAATAAAAATAATTTGCAACTTTTTTTGTTGTGACTAGTTTCCACGTATTATTAATAAAATAAATAGCGTCTAGGACATTTATGCTTTTGATTACCTCGCTGGTGGATTGTGGGTTGTCTATACAAGCAATGAGATGCTTTAAAATAAGCGATCGGTAGTGAAATTTTAAATTTTTTTCACACCTTGATCCAAGGGCTGGCAAATTGATGTAGTGTTTAAGCCTAAATACTATATGCGCGAACACTCTGGATAATTCCAGACAGAGGAACGTAAGGGTCCATACACCCCATATACCTCTTTCCCTTGGTTCAAACAAAATAACTTAACACATTCCCATAAACGGAGGATACACCAAAATAGAATGCTTACTTATAAAGAGTGCAATGCCCTGCCTTGAATCCTTCTATGAAGGGATCTGTTCTTAATGACTGTAACAAATTGTGATTTCGCCTTCATTTGACATCTTCATGAATATTCTAGGGGCATAGGTGATTTTTTTGGTTGTGGACAGCCAAGAGCAGTTATACAGGTCCTCTGTGTCTGAAGATACTGCTCCCTGTTTCATCTTGAAAGTCAGGTGCTCTAACTTTTGACTCAGTCTGCCCTAATTCAAAAAAAAGTCAGGTTGACAGGAAAGCCGTAGTAACGTCTGTGGTAGTATACTGGGCTGTGTTTTTGTGAGTGCGAGGGGCAGAGGAAACTCAGCTGATTGGGGCAAATTATTTATTTTTTAATGGTTGTGATTTGGAGCTATAATAATTGTCTTGTTAAGGACTTTGTATTTGAGACCAGTTTGAGAAAACTCTTTCAATCTGCGCAGACGATGCTTGTATGTTAAGCATAAAAGCTAAATATGCAGTTGAGGGTTGGTTTTTTTAATTTCTTTTCGAAAAAGTGTATGAAAAATATCAATTTGTTGGTGAAAACAGTGCAAGCCTTCTAAGCCCTCTAAGTTTTTCATTAAGAAGAGGTTTATTATTTGATCTTCGAATGTCCATAAAATGGCCTTGTCGTGAAAAGGATTTAAATAATATGCAGTTAGTGAGATTTAATTTAATGCCATCTCTTTTCTTTCTTTATAAGATGACATCATTGATTCCTTAAATCCGTTTTTGTTTCTGTAACACTTGTATTTAAAGTTTGGCACTTGTTCATAAGTTCACATATATGTTCCAACATTTTCTGGTTAGTGTGGACTCTTGCAACAAAATGCTTATCAGAAATTAATTTGCAAATAGTAAATTTAATTTTCCTTGGCTGATCATCAGCAATAATTTGCTTCATGAGTTAAAAGTTGCTCAGAAAATTTTCAAAGCTATCGTGATACGAACACCAACCAACGCGTTGGTGTTTCACATTTCCACCTTTCGACACAATTGATTTTCCCAGGTCAGGGTTCTTAAATTCTTTTAATATTAAATTTATTTTTCCTGAACGAGTTTCAGTTTAAATGCATTTTTTATTTTCTTATTATATTAATTCCTATAGGCTAAACAAAAAAAAAAATGCTTAAAAATTAGCTTAATTAACTTAAAATTATCTTAATCTAACTTACTGGCCCCATGCGGGCACTCTAAGATAAGCCTAACACTTAATCTATGTCTTTCGACGTATCTTACAGTCTATTCTTATTTTGATATTTACATTAATTAAGCCTAAAACTAAGAAAACAGATTTTGGCAAAACCTTAGTAAATGGACTTTTTTTTTGTAATATAAAACTTAAAACTAAAACTTACAAACTACCTAAAATAAATCTTAATATACTTAACCTTACTTAACTTAATTTACATCTAATAAACAATTAACTTATATATTTTATATATTTATATACACATAATATATATATACTTAATATATATATATATGTATTTTTTTGTTTTTGTTTTTTATATTTTTTTTATTTTTTTTTCTCTTAAATCTAACTTAATCCTATTTAAAACTATCGGCCATGACTTAAATCTAATAGGCTGGCCCACTTTGCTTCACTCGAGGAAGCTACCTAGTAATTGAGGAATTCTACGACGAAGCATCCTCTCCTTCAATAAACCACCAAAATTGTTGGTGCTGCCGAACAACATCCCTCATGTCGCGACTCCCTACCGTCCTACTGAACCGGAGACGCTCCGCACTGCCGTGTGCGACGTCTCTGTCGTAGTTGAGTCGCCTGATTGGTTACGTGGAAGATTAACGGCACCGCTAATCTGTCCTGGATCAAGCTTTTTTTTTATCAAGATAGAGGAACGCTTCTGGTGGAATAAAGCCGTCAAGGCGAACTCTCTCGTGATACATAGAATCGGGGTAATAAGCCCCCGAGATCAGGTTGTTCGACGAGGTCATTGCTCTTGCAATGTGTCTTCGAATGAACTTAATGACAAAATTGTCCAATCTTATTAGGTTCGCCCTATTGTACAAAACCTCATTAGGATAGAATTGTATGTATTTAGACTCTGGTGTTCTGTAAAGGCGAAGACAAGCCCTAAGGCAAGCCTTCTCAAACACCCGAATCTTTTCCAAAGGACTTGCTCTCACGTTGAACCACACGGGACAACCAAATGTTAGCATAGGCCGAATAAGAACCATGTAGCATATCACCTTTACCCTCGCATCGAGTTGTCTGCTAAAAAACAGTCTCTTTGTAAGAGCAAAAGCTCCTCTGGCTCTGGCCAGAGCAACATCTATATGTTTATTAAAATACAGATATTGATCCAGCCAGATCCCAAGGTATCTGACTACATTTCGACAAGCAAGTGGTTGACCGTACTGTCCCACGATCTGAAACTTTCGCCAATTCTTTCTGGTATCCGCAGAGGCCCCAGACAAAGGCGTCCTAAAAATAATGGTTTCCGACTTCTGAAAGTTGATCTTCACTTCCAGTCGTCGCAATATTGTTTAATTTTATCAAAGTCACGTTGCAAGAGTATGTTTATGACCTCAATCTTTGGACCTGATTTGTACGCGATTAAGTCGTCTGCGTACGCTATGGCATGGTGAAGTGAACCTATTAAATCACTTGTGTAAATGTTGAAAAGAATCGGCGAATTAACCTCAACTTTTTGCAGACTGTTTTTAATATGAAAAGTTCCAGTAGAAGTCACATCGCCATTTTTCACGATGAACTGTCTATCTTGCTCTTCCCTCTTCTTTCTTACCATTTGTTTTTCTTTAATGGCCAGTAGTCTTTGCTGTAGCCTTTGGATGCTACTGCTTATTGACTCCATTTCTTCCTCTTCGTCTTCCGATTCGGTTGTCGCCAGGGAAACGAAGCTGTTTTCTCTCGAATGATGGAGTACATCTGAGACAAATGGGTTGTCGTCAGTTACTTGATCTGGTCGTTTCATGGACGTTGGTAGGATGGGACGTTGTACCAAGCTAGAAGTTGGTCTTATTTTTCTTTTTTGCTTTATCTTCTGCCCCTGCTCGTGTTTGGCTTGAACCACTTGAAATATCGCCTGTTCTCTTCACTATCCATCGCGTGATTTATTTTTTATTCTCCTTTTTTAAATAGGAGAGAGAAGAAAAAAACTAGACTAGGTCGCCTCAAGCGGATACACTGCCACTGTGCTAACCGAATTATATATAGATTTGGTCGAATGATTTACTTAATGAGAGTAATAACTTTTTAATAACTAGCCGAAACACGTTTAATACGCAACATAACACAGGCGTTGTCTGGCACCACTACGTAAAATGAAACGTTATACATACCGCATGTATCTTTCCCCATATCTATTGATTGATGGACTATATCTGAGACCATATCCGCATTTTCAATTTCACCGGTAATATCCCATGTGCACGTTTACCCTGAGAGTTTTGCAGAATTGTTACAACTGTTTTGCTGTTATTAGATGAATTCTTCCATCCATCTATTAATAGCACCGAATCTTGTTGTGTTGGTGAATGAAAGTCCGACAGTTTTCCGTTTTAGGAGCACAGCTGCGTAAGATGGCCTCGTAGATTTTACCATATTTTTGAAATGTGGTGATTCGATGTTGTGAATTGGAATATTACATCCGAAGAAAAAAGAAAGCAGTCAACAGAAGTATTTAAATTTTCCATTTTCCTTGGCTTTGAAACTTTTTTTTATGGTAGGTTTAACAGGTTTTGTAAAAGACAAAGATGATCCTGATGACATGAGAAGCGAAGATGATCAAAGACTTTTCTTGGTATGAATAACTCTATAAAAAAACAACGTAAACAATCAGGGCTTCGAATGTTACTCCACTTAATTAAAGTACATACCAGCATTAAAATAGAACTGTTGGACTGGTTTCTTCAGCAGCTTCGACTGTTTTCGACTTTACTTCGGACGACAAACCCATTGCATCTCTTACTGTTTGGAGTATTAATCGATGATTAAATAATCCAATTGCACAGCTTACATACATACCGATGCGTCAGTAATCGCGTCTCTGCTATGTTTTGCAATGTTTGTTTTTTTAGAAGCTCAGAAATTTTACCTTCGAACAACAAAACTTACATTTTTCCAGGTTCATATGAAGAACGAATAATTAAATCAACAAGGTAAACGTCTACTGATGTATCTCCTCTTCCAGCTTGATCAGATTTGATCCATCAGTCATTAGAAAGTGGTTGGCGCATTGCGAAGTTTATACGACATGCGCTTAAGGGGTTAAACGCAGTTGGAAGGACGAAAAACGACGTTTTTTGATGAGTTTTTTTCTGAAAAGTTGTTTTATTTTACAAAAACAAAAAGTATAGGTACATTTAGTGGAAACATCTAAGTTTATAATGGCACTAATGATTTGTAAAAATATCGGTCTGGTGTGCTCCTGCAGACGATCTCTTAAAAGTCCTCCAAAAAAAAAAGGAGTTCAGCGGGGATCACGATATCTCCGGTTTAGTTCATCTGAAATAAAATCATCTGATTTTTGACAAAATGGCGGCTTCGTAGAAAAAAGGGTCAGTTGCTGATTAAAAATCTATACCGTTTTACGTCTTGAATATAAAGACTTGAAATTTTGCATAGACATAGACTCAGTCGAGTACATATTTAACAAAAAGTTACGATTGCTTGCGGCCTCACTTCTGTTTGAATTTACAATTCTATCCGAAATTTATTTAAGTATTTTAATTTTACCAGTTTTTATAACTAAATAGAAATACAGCGAGAGTTTAATAAGTGTAATAATGTAAGATTGTTTACTTTGGTAACACAAAACACTTTTATTTTGTAGGGGTTAAAATTACACAATATATTTACATTTACTTGAAATAACTGATAAAATATGAGTGTAAGAATTTGTTTGTTGCAATAACTGCCACGATGAGAAGGCGGGGAAAAAAACTGCCCTCATCCTTCGAGTGCGTCTTTTTTATATCCTGTCTCTCATATTCCTCCGTGACAGTGTTGCTGATTGCTCACAATTCGGCCATCCTGCTAGGCATTCGCCTCGAATGCCTCTAAAAAGTTGTCGTCGTCAAGACTGGTCGGCCATGGCTTCAGCACACGAACTTGTATGTTTCGGACCTTCGTTGTAACCTCTTTTTGTGACATCGTAAGTTCTATTCGGCTTAACTTTTATAATCGCGTTTTCGCGATTATAGAAAAGCTTGGTATAATTTTTTGGAAATATCCTGCAAGACCAAGAAAGCTTTCTAACTGTTTAATGTTTTGCGATATCTGATATTTTATTAGGGCTTGAATTTTCTCGGGTGACGGGGACGATTGTTGATTTTCTATAACATGTCCCAAGAACTGAATTTTTGTTCTAAGTTTGATAGTGCTTCTTCTTCATTTTTGGCGGGTATAATTATATCGCCAATATACGGTAATGCAATACCTCTTCTAGTTTAATTACGAAATACTGAGTTGACGTGTCTTTGGAAAGTCCCTGGAGAATTCGAAAGTCCGAAAGGCACTTTTAAAAACTGATACTGTCCATTACGTGGAAAAGCGGTTTATTTTCGACTTGCTTTGCTAACAGGCACATGGAAAAACACATTTTTAAAATTTAAGGTACATGTAATGGCAGTTTCATTTTTCAATTTTAAATGCATTACGGCATTTGTTGTTTTGATCTTATTTGGACCATAGTTTTAAATCAATTCAGTCACATGTTGCTTGGCGTAAATACTAGAAGTTTCTCCAATGTCAATTTCTTCGAGGCATCTATCTTCATTATCGCGTGGATCTCATCATTGACATCTTTTTTTAACTTCTGGAAATATAGACCTTCTTATTTCGGCTAGTCGACAAAACTCTTTTCCAATAACTATTTCAACATCTAAACAGTCGGATGGTATGACATGCAATATTAAATTAAATTTTTCGGAATCAGTTTCGACTTCTTGCTCAAAATGGCTTAAAGGTTTTATTTTATTCTCATTTTTATTCCGCCCAAACCCGACAAGATAAAAATTGAATTGAATTCAAATATTTATAGATTTTTTCGTTTATTATATTGAATTTGCTGTCTGTGTCAAATAAAGCTAACCACTTCCTATCTCCAATTTTTACTTCCTTGTTCATTATGTCATCGTTAGAATGTAGAATCCGCATGTTGCTTTTGGTATTGTCAACTTTTTTCGATATGCAATCTCTCGCAATGTGGCCAAACTTATTGCATTCGAAGCATTTGACACGCTTTATGCCCTTTTACGCCATTAAAACACTGTATTTCAAATTTCTTTTCACTTTTAGCAAAATCTTTTTCAGGCTTTCTTATTTCATTTTTTGGTTTAGCTTTTTCTGGGATAGTTTCGTAACATCTTAGTTTGTCTTTAAAATCTCTAATATTTTTAGAACCGTACAAAATAACTTTATTTATATTCGAATCTGTTATTCCGTCAATAACGTACTATATCTTCTTCGACATTTCCCTGAGAGGCTATATCTTTCATATGCAAGAAATACTTTTGGACACTTTCATCTTTTTGCTTTTTTCTTTCGCGAATCAATTCATGCAGTTGCGCACTATTTATTGTTTTTCTGAATTCGTCGAAAAGAGCATATTTCAATTTTTCGTATGATGTTATACCCCTTTCGCTTGATATAAAGAGTTTTGCTAACCCTCTTAATGATTTTTTCGCAAACACAAATTTTTGGAAGTCATCCCAATACATAATTGAAGCAATTTCTTCGAATTCACGTATCCACATTTCCACGGATATTTTCCCGTTTCCATCGAATGATCTTATAGAGTCCTCTATGTCCCTGAAGTTGATCACAAATCTGGAAATCGGCGGTATATCACTTTTAACAGCCGCTTGCATTTATTTTTGCTCTTTTTAATGATGTTCTTATTACTGTTTTGTCTAATTTCTTTCACCATCTATATACACTTTTTCTGTTGATTGAGTTGGTCCCCGTTGTTGTTTCCTTTCTGGGTTTTTTTCCTTTTCCCCATCGCCGTCATCGTTGTTGTTGGTATCGTCGTCCTTACAATCGTCGTCTTCGTCATCATTAACCTCGTCGCCAACCTCGTCGGCATTTTTGTTGGCATCGTCATCGGCATTGCATGAACTAAGTAAACAACCCTTTCTTAAGTTATCAAATATGTGTTGGCTCACATCCTTTACGTCGTAATTGATCCCTAACGCGTTGCAAATCGTAATCAGGTCAGCTGCACACAGATGTTCATCGACGTACTTTTGCTTCTGTTTATACCTCTCGTCGTTATTATCTGGAAAAATGTAATTTCAAAATAAAAATAAAACTTTTTCAAAACAATGCAGCTTTAAATTTATCTGCGGTGAACTCATTAGCACAGGTTTAGCTGAGAGACATTAGTTTATATTTTTCAATGAACATGTAAACTTGTTCACTTTCCCCAGATTGAAATCAGAACGAAGTGACTCAGAGGCTATAAATAGCGTGTTCACCCCCGTTCAAGTCAAACTTTACGGAAACAAAAATGCAAAGTTTTCTTAGTCTTTTGTGTTTCACATTTTCACCGCAGCTCGGAGGAATGTCTTAAGAACTCTGCGTGTCCGAGCAATCGCCTTCCAAGATCTAAATCATGTCTCAGAGGCAATATCAAATGTGTACATGAAGTATATCCCAGCCACGAAAAGCACGACTCAGAGGCTCAGTTCAAAAGAAAACTTGTCTGCATTCTAACTTGGAACAATGATTTCATTTAATACTGTTAAATAAAAATTAAATAAACTTCCAAGCCCGGAGGCTATTTTTACTTGTAATAGTTTACCATCTTCATTTATGGTCTCTTTCTCAGCAACAGGACGTATGGCTTCTTTGTCAGCGATTGTGACTGTTCTACACCGTTTTTTCTTCAATTTGTAGCGGTTATTTTTCAATATGCCAATAACTTCGTAAGGACCATGAAAGTGTACCTCCATTTTCGATTTTCTTATTTGGGGACTTTTATAAACTACCACTGTCCCAATTTCTATCCGCTTAGGAGTACACTTCTTGTCAAATCTTGTTTTCATCCTATCGGCGTTCTCCTTTATTCTTTCATCTGCCAAAGCACGAATAGCTTCGATGTCTTCATATTCAGGTTGTATGATTAATTGCGAAAGCAGGGCACTAATTTCTGGTGTTCGTCCATCGAGTCCTGTAAGAATTTTCAGTGGTGAAAGTCCCATTGTTTTATTGATAGTGGTATTTAATGCGAGTTGGACCCAGCTCACGTAATTTGTCCATTCAATATTCACTTCTAAGTTCGTCCTCAACAAATTTGCGATTGAGTCAACATAGCGTTCGACCTGACCATTTCCCCGACTGATCCCCATTGCTATTGTGTGGTGTTCTATGCCCAACAACTTACAAAAGTTTTGAAAGAGCTCGCTGGTGAAATTGATTCCTTTGTCGCTTATAATCCTTAATGGGACACCAAATAACATAACGTAGTTGTTTAAATGCCAAACAGTTTCGTCTAATTTCAAACTTTTACAAGGCAATAATAAAGCAAATTTTGAGAAAGCATCAATTTTGATCAAAAGGTATCGACTATCCTCCTTATCTTTTTCGTGAAAAGGCCCCTTAAAGTCTGCATGAATGGTGTGAAAAGGAACCGCTGTCTTTTCAATTGGATGTAACTCCGCCTGTTTTTTCCCTGATGGTCTCTTTGCATCGTTGCAAATTAAATAAGATTCGACGAATTTTCGCACATTTCTGTTCATTTTCGGGATCCAGAAGTGTGCACTCATTTTTGTTAGTGTTTTTTTCCACCCCATATGGCAATTATCTTCATGGAAACGCCTCATTAGACTTAACCGGCAATTTTGGAGAATATACAGTTGTTTTCCCTTTTGTGTTTTTCCATGCAAGAGATTATTTTTGAAAATGTAGTTCAGCTTAGTATCTGGATCATCATTTTTTAGTTTGTCAATAATTTCTGTGACATCGGGGTCTTCGGATTGTCCGATTTTTAACCAGTTTTTTGCTAAGCTGTTAAGGTGATTACATTGTTTTAGAGGAGGATTTCTACTTAGATAGTCAACGTGTTCCCGGGGACTTAGTTCCCTGCACCCTCACATCCACCCTAGAATGGTCAGGGTCAAAACAAGGGAAGTCAACATTATCGTCTTTTGTTTGACGCTGTGACGCCCGCAAAATTTGGCTGATTGCTTCAGCAGTGATGATCATGTTTTGTTGACCACCACTTTGCTGGTCCACACCCTTCGCAGCCTTTCCACAAGCGGCATCATTGGTTTCATTTTCCATATTTCTTGTTTTGTTTTTCCTTTTATTTGCGACGGAAACAAAAAAATAAAATTTAAACTCACCCTTGTCCTAGTATCTCTATGTTAGTTTTAAATGCATTTTATTATCTTAATCATTAACCCTTACATACTAACAGAAAATGCTTAAATGCTAGGTTAAAATTACTTAACAATCTTATACTAACTTATTGGCCCCACACAGGCACTCTAAGCTACTCTAAATTCTTATATTTATTTTCTTATTATTTATTTTCTATACTTAAGGCTAAGAAAAAATTTTTTGACAAAAACTTAGCATATGGACTTAATTTTTTATAAAAACTTAATATCTAACTTAAAATAAACCTTAATCTACCTTACCTACATACTCAATACACACACATAGATATTATAGACAATTATATACATAAATTAGTATATATCAAAGTTTTTTTTTTTTTTAGGAACAATCCCCGATTAACCTATTTTCCGAAAAAAATTTCGTATAGTCTCACATGAAACGAGCCACCAAGCTCGTTTAACGTAATAAAGTGCATCTAATAACGTAATGCTTATTACATATTCTAAAGAGAGAATTTGTTTCCTTATTATGATGTGCCTGTAATGTGCCTTAAAGCTGTGGATGATGCTTTGATCAAGAGGTTGGATGAGGGCAGTGGTATTCGGTGGAAGGAATTGCAGATTTACATTTTTCAAGATGATAGAAACCTTGTGACATTCTGCATTGTCAACAAGCAACAAAATTTTTCTGTTTTCTTTTATCATTTCCTCATCAAGATTTTTCAATATAAGATTCCATAAGCCAGATGTCATCCAAGCATTGCTACTAGCGTAGTAAGGAAGTGGAACGGTTTTATTTTTGAAGCAACGGGGGTTTAACGTCTTTCCTACAACGTACACTTTTTTTTGAGACCCCGTAGCAATGCACAAAAATAATAAAGTTATGCGAGATTTTTCGTGCTTCCCCCACTTATATTGCTTCTTTTAGGTTAGGTTTTAAAAAGCAATCCACTCTCGTCAGCATTAAAAACATTATCGAAAGAATAATTTTGCAATAGTGTGGGCAAAACATTTTCATTAAATTAATCAGCCCCATAAGTATCTGCAGCACTGCTCTCGCCGTGAATAGTTTGGAATTGGATGTTTTCTCTCTTTTGCAACCGCCATAACCATCCATTACTGGGTTCAAAGTCAGAATTAAGTTTAAAAGCAATTTCTTTTGCCTTGTTTAAAATGATTGCACTCGATATTATGACATTTTTCAATCGCGCTTGGTCAAACCACTTAGTCAAAGCGCTCTCAACGTCTTTATGTGCACTATTTCGGATGCGTTTGCACTTTGCATTTTTTGTCGCGGCAAGTTCACAAAGTTTTATTTTCATTTCTCAAAAATCTATTGATTGTGGAGACGTCGCATTTATACTTGTTAATTAACTCCTTTTTCGTTTTAGTTTTATATTTTAGATGATTCAGAATTTCAAGCTTTTGCTTGATGGTTAATGCTATTACTTTTCTTCTTTTATTATCCATTGCGTTTTCCCACGATTAGAGCAAGTTTATGAAATTTCTGCAAAGGTAAAGAATGGTAAATAAAACATATTTAACTAGAAATCGGAAATCACCAGCGTAATCAAAATAGTTTATATTGTTTTGCGTCTTTTGCGAGTGACATTGATGACAGTTCAATTGTCATCACTTGATTTGCCTGATTTGGATGCAAAGCAAGATATGTTCGATTTTTGTTTCTGTAGGTAAGGTAGTTATTCGAAAGAAAATGCATTAATTTTGGTTAAACGTGTTGAAAAAAATAGGGCGTTAAACGGGTTGGGTAATTATGCGGTAGGCATTTAACAGAGTGAATTTATTTGTGATTTGAAAGAAAAGATTAATTAGTACAAAATGAATGCGCAATTAAACGGGTTATGCATTAAAGCGAAGAGGTACATAAACGGGGATTACTGTATAGATATATTATAATATATATATATAATATATATATATTATATGAACACGAACATCAACACGATAGATTGTATACGTTTACAGCAGTAGATAAAGGTTACTGGTATACACATAGCACGCCGGCAGATGTTTAGTTCTATTTGGTAGACACACACAGACGCGAACCAAGCACAAGATGGTACCGTTACCGTTTTTTTTTTTTTTGAACGCCCGGATCGAATAATCACTACTTATAGTTTTGGCACGGGCCTATCCCACTTCTGATGATAGGGAAAAGTATTCCTTTTATTCTAGAAAGGATGTTATTTCAAAATCAAAATAAAACTTTTTCAAAACAATGCAGGCTTAAATTTATCTGCGGTGCATCGACCAGCACGTCACTTCACCATCGATATTACTTTTCGAATGTCAACGCAGACCCCTTTTTCCTGTTTGATCATCGAAGAGTGACACTCATACACTCAAGGAAAACTCTCTCAGTAGATACTTACTGTATGCCTCAACTTAACTGATCTTATGTCTTGTTCTTATATTCATCATTGAAGAGTGACACCCATACACTCTAGAAAATCACTGCTCTAACATACATATTTGTGCAGAGTCATCACAATGTTTTTTTTTCCCCCGTATTTTAGAAACCTTTTTATCTCATTTATGTCTTCCAAGCACGTCGTTTCGTATTATTAAAAAAAAAAAAAAAAAAAACAAGAACACTATTTCAAAATTTTGTTTTTGAGTCCCCAAATTTGTAAGATTGCTTACTTAGGTAACACAAAACACTTTTATTTGCTAGGGGTTAAAATTATATATTTACATTTACTTGAAATAACTGATAAAATATGAGTGTAAGAGTTTGTTTGTTGCAAGAACTGCCACGATGAGAAGCCGGAAAAAAAAAAAACTGCCCTCATAATGCAAGTGCGTCTTTTTTATATCCTGTATCTCATATTCCTCCATGACAGTGTTGCTGATTGCCCACAATAAGTAGGTAGATAGTTTTATGAATACATTAGAGTATGTATGTAGATAAGAGCATAATTTTGTCAAACTACAGTCTCAGGATCCGAGATGAGTTCAGTCACTTTTAAAAGGTGTAGAATGTCTTCATCTTGTTTCTTGACATTTTTACATAAGGTTTACGTAATATAGAGATCTGACGTATAAATTAATTTATGGAACACATCTTCTTTTGTTAAAGATTTTGAGCATTTTCTCGCATGATGGAGTCGAAAATATTTGTAATCTTTGTTGCGAGACTCTTGAGCGTCTTCTGAGAGTTGTCCAATGGTTAGTATAGCAAAATGTTTCATTATGATCTCTTTTTATGACTGATAACGGTATTTAATACCAGTTGTATTTATAAACATATATTCTTGCCATTTCTAGAGCATACTCGCCGAACTTTATAGCACCAAACATAACACCTGATGACAAAGCTTGTAGAATCACCTGCAATCTGCATCAGAAGTTCTACTACCATATTCCGTATTCGAAAATATAGTTTTTAGAAAAACGCGTTTTAAAGTTTCGGAAGAGGTTTCCACATACAGTTAACCAAAAAAAAAAAGTGGGACAGTGCTGACTGAAAAGTTTAAACTGATATATCTCAACAACTTGTAAAGATATTAAAATGTTTTAAAATTATTCAATATATTGATTCTTTTCACTTATTGTTATTCATTTTGCTTGAAAAAAAAAAACAAAAATGGCAGTATTTCAATGGCCAAAATAATTAAACTTTGCAGTCAGCACTGTCCCACTTTTTTTTTGGTTCACTTTAGATAAATTTTTTTTTATTTACATGGTATATTCCAGGGCCATTAAATATACCCTCTGTAGCATCAGCAGCTTCTAGTACCTCGAGTTAATGTTGTATACGAGCGATTTTTAACTCTTGCGTACTCCTATACGCTCTCAAGTCTGAGATCATGACGCGCTCTGCATCCTTTTTTAACTTTTTTAACAGTTCGAGACAATCTTACAAATATGCATATATCTCGAAATGTACTCACCGGATCGAAATTTTCAGGAGTGATAGTTAAATATATGTTCAAATAGATTTTTTGAAAATTCTAACCGCGTATAACTCCTTAACACAGAATACGTCAAATGTGGTCTCGGATAGGCGGTACGGTCTTCTTGAAACTGGTTGATGTTGACCAGTCTGAATCTCGTGCGAAATTTCTTTCACTTTCACTTCTTTATTCCACCAGAACATTTCCTTATATTCTTCAAGAAGATAACCTAGTTACTCTCTTTTTTCCGATGATAAGTGTTGTATGTCGCAGATATTTGTGTTTAATTTCCTAGGTGGACCAAATAGGATATTGCTCTTAGCTCTTTAAACATTTTGTATACATCATTTGGAAAACATGGGTTCTCAGAGTTCTGTTCTACAAAGGACATGTTTAGTATTTCCTTTGATATTTTCAATTCTCTTCTGACAAATATAATCTACTGTAGACTCATCCCGTCGCTGTTTTTTGTTCAGTGTTGGCAACGTAAGATACTTTGAGTAAGTTACCATATAACTAATGTAATGCAATGGTATATGCAAAAAATAAATAATAAACAAAATATAGCATAACATTCAAAAGTAAAAAATATTTTTATTCAATAAAAAAACCTTCAACAAAAGATAGAACATAAAAAATTAAGAGAATATATGTAACTTAAATATGTTACATAGGTATGAAATCAATTTAATTTGTCGAAGTCCTTAAAAGATAAATTTTAATCGTCAATTCTAAAAGTGCCATACAGAAACATTAGCTTTTTTGAACATTTGAAAGACAACGTACGTATTCCTCAAGGTGGCGTGAATTAATGACCATTTTGAAAAAGCACGCTCAATTTTTGCAGATGAAGCGGGAATTTTAAGTAATTTAAGTGCAACTTTTGAAATACTGGGAGCATAGAAATCAGCTGTCTTCCAAAACAAAAATTGATTAACATTTTTTTCATACAAAATTTCAAAAATTCCATCTTTGGATTTAAGAAGTTCCCATTCGTTAAGTTCATCAGAATTCAATATTTTTAAAAGAAAGTTTTTAATCTGAAGGAGATGATTTTTATCTAATTTGTCATAAATATAGAAAGGATACGAAAGGAATCGGTTTGAACCCATCAGCAAACTTTGTGATAAAACTCCTGCCACAGAAGTTTAGAAGCATCAGCAATTTCTTCGCGTTTCACAAGTGATTTGCTTACATTTTTTTAAAGCACAATTCTATTTAAACTAACCCATCTAAACATTTCACTAACACTTATTTCGAAACTTACGTAGTTTTTCCCGATATTAACTTTATACTTATTAGACAACAATCAATTCTTTAACAAATTTATTTATTTTTTCCGCACCGAACTTAAACCTTACATATAAATTTTATCCCGACAACGAGCTCTCAAAAATCAATCTGGGAATGTAGGTAAAAAAAAAATGTCACATTTTTTTTATGGTTTTGGTATTCTGTGAGAAACTAATACTTATAACGGGTGTTCCGCAAATGCTCAGCAATGAGCGTTCTTTGACAGAGTGTTCTTTATTAATTTTAACAATCCAATTTATAAGTTTTTGGTTTGGTCTTTTATGTTTTGTTTACATTACATTACAATACATAATGTCATTATGTCAAAACTGCGAACCTGTTTCGCTTAGTTAATGTAATTTACAATAGCATTTAATAATAAAAATATGTTAATTATAATTACAAGTTTTCTTTTTAACATTTTTGGGTTTCATTTTAATTTTATTTTTAATGGTATTAAACAAGCGCTGAAAGCACTTTAACGAATCCCAATTACACCGTGGCTTTTGAGTCATGACTCTTGAAATTGCACAAGTGCAAAACAGAAATAAAATGAGATAGTATAAACACTTAAGATTTTATTACAAAATTAAGATTACTTTATTGTTTACAACGTTAATAATACATAATTTAAGATTCAACCACAATGGTTGTCTTCTCGTTTCTTTTTCGCTGCCGCTGTCACTCGTGTTCGCAGATAATACACACAGATGGCGTGATTTTCGAAAGATTAAGCTGTGTTTAAAATAATTTTTACATTACAATAAGTGAAACAGTCGTGGGTAAAATTTCGGAAACTCTTTTTTAACGTTTCTCTTTCTCCTTATTCGTTATTTATCTGTACTGGTCTATTTCTTTTCGTACCCCATGAATAGCAGTTGGCAAAAACTCACGGAAGAAATTTATTGTTCAAAGAATAAATTAAAATGTTTGTTTAAAAAACTCTAAACATCTTACAGCCGAAAAAAAAATTAAAGAGTGTAGTCAAATTAGAGGAATGGAAAGCATTCAACGTGTAATAAAGAGAAAAGAGTCGTGACTGAAGAATCACCGTGTATGGTAATAGCGGATATACCACGATGACACATACTTTCACTTTCATTATGTCCTGCTTCATAGAAAATTTTCCTCACATGTTATACAATAATTGGCGGTGTGTATAAATCATCCAAAATTGTGTAAAAGTCTTTAAATTTTTTCATTCTAGTTTGCACTGGATCACATAAACTGCGTACTAATTCATATGCTGTTGAACCAATCGATTTCAACAAAATCGCTCGTTGTGCTTCGTCAGTGGTGGACTTTATCTCCGTAGAATGTGTCACGGTGAGCAGTTACAGTAATAATGCTTAGAGCCGTTTCGTAGCAGTAGTAGCCTGCGTAGAAGTCGTTTTATATTCAAAAGTTATGAACCGCACTTCCATTGTAGGAATCCGCATTACGTTGTACTCATTAAGAGCATAACCAATTAAATCGTATAATTGATTCGGGTAGCCCGCATCAAAATATAAGGTCTTTTCTAGAACAGAATCGCAAGTACCTATAACAAGCCAACTGTACAATTCTGACATTATAGATATTACTGCATCGTCGCGGCTAACCACGGCTCGGAACAATATAGAAATCTCCACCGGATTTATTTGCTTCATGGTATCCGAATCTTAAACGAAATATAGACGCATACCTACGCATGTATTTGACATTCAATTTGTGAAAATAAAACATTTCAGAACATGAACAGAATATTAAGCAAAGAAAAAAGAAGAATTTTGGAAAATGTATCAAATATTTTCGAACATTTAGATGCAGCGTAAGCCAAATTATTTCATTTTGTTAAAGTACTCGTAGATGATTCTTCCATAATTTTTACTTTCAGATTCAAAAAAATTTTCGTTTACGCAAAGATTCATTTGGTTTTGTTTGCAATGAAATTCAAACGAAAATATAACCAGCTTTTGGGTCTAACGCTTTAAATCCTGAACAAAAACTAACAGCTTGTTTGAGATTTTTGGTGAGGGAACTTATCAGTATGGTGTTGGAAAAGATTATGATTCGCCAGTGGCACAGTCAACATTTTCTAATGTTCTTCAAGAACTTTTAAATATTCTCGAGGAAACCTTGTGCCCTAAATGGATTTCCTTGGATATGTCTGCGTGGATGGGGCACATGTTAAAGTAATTAGACCTAAGGATGACAAGCATTTATTTTACAATAGAAAAGGATACCATTCCTTTAACGTGTTAATTATAAGCAAATCATGAAATAAAGCAACTGCTTTATTTTTATTCCTTTGTAATAGGTTTGCGATCACATGTGGATTAGAGCCGTAAATGTTAACTTCCAAGGAGCCAATCATGATTCTCATGTATGGAACATACAGTGTTGGCCAAAGTTAAAGGAACTCTTATACAGATTTACCACTCGGGAAAGTAACTAATTCAACTAAAATATATTGCTTGTTTTCTTTTTCATAAAACTAGTATTTATTTCAAAAATGAAATTATAGCAACAAACGAATAAAAAAAGAAAATAAAAACAAAACAAACGAAAACATGTAACCATCTCATAATTCAGTTGGACAAAACAAAAGCAACTTCGGTATTTAAATAAAATCGTTTGGTCTTGAATTTTCAATATTTTGTAGCAAAACCTTTGCTCTTACTATCTAGACTGATTTTGGAACTTTTCTTGAGGCAAGAGGTAATTTAATAAATTTTCTACGAATGTATGGTCGCATAGCTCGAACTCTCGACCCTAAGGATTCGTTAAGGCTAGTAATGAAGGAACTCAAATACATGTCTGCATAAAGCTCCTTTTTAGCTTTTATGACATTTGTATTTATCTCGTGAATTTGAAATGTGTGAATTACAAAGTGTTGATTGTATTTCTATTATTCCCCCATACAAACGTTCCACCGACTTATTGAATTGTTGGAGACTGTGGAGGTCTCTTATCAGGGAAGTCTTGGTGCGTTTGTCTGAGTAATGTAAGATGAGATTGCTTTTTATCTCATCCCATATTAATGGTGTGCCATACATATTTAGAATTTCGTTGGCCTGTCCCTCAATTTTATTTCTGATTGCTCTAAGTAAAATCTGACCATAAGGGGTTCTGTCGGTTAACCTGATTTATAGTAAGATTTCTTCGACATTATTCAGAAATTCGTAAAGGAGTCTGGGATTTCCGTCGAATTTTGGAAGATCTTTAATCGCGTCAGGAATCCTTCACGAATTAAAAATCTCCATTTGATTTGTTACCGCATTTGACAATAGTGGCGGTTCTGTATTAGTACCGTTTGTGGCCATTATTAAATTCGGCTTGTTTATGTCGGCCGATGAGGACCCAGAGGAATTAGAAAAATCAAGACTTGTTTCCAGTTCGGTGTTTTCCGTTATGGAATTTAAACGTTATAATTTATTAGAATTAGAACTCTCGATTGATACTTCAGACTGATTACATTACATTGGTAAATGAAAAGAGAAACCTAGGTTTGCATGGGTGAATTCTAAGAACTTTAGCTGCATTGGATTGTGCCGGAAATTAGCAGACGCTTAATCAGCATGAAGTTCATTTTGTTCACCTGTGCAATTGCAATATTAATAATTTATTGCTGATCTTGAATTCGTTGTCTTCGAGATCAGAACCTGTCGTTGAAGTTGTTGTTGTTGTTGCGGATAGTGGTATCGGGGTTAATGGTGTTTGGATCGTTTGTATGGTAACGACAGAATGGTGTCAGGTCGTAACTCGCGCTACGAAAGCTCTAAAACCAAAAGCTTCTCAACAGAAACCCAAGAAAAAGTCTTACCAAGCGGACGCTGGTAACTCTGAATGCACATCAATTTATGGTAATAGGGGTTGAATAGCAGCAGCTACAGAATTGGAACTCTTACAATTCTAAAATCAAGCTTAAGCTTATGTTGTGAATGAAAATTTTATAAGCATTTTTCATGTTTAAGCACAAACTCTAGACTCTTAACATCAATGAAAACTATAGTAAGTTATGGACATCTTTTAAACTTTTAAAATCAATTTCTTTGTATTTTAAATTCAATTAATTAAATAATACAAATATGTAATTAATTAATATTTTTGATAATTTTTTAGTGTTAGGAAAATATTTGTTTTTATAATTGAATTTAAAGGTTTTTCAAAATATTACTGGAATGTTTTTTTATCACACGTTATAGTGAACAAAATGAGTGTTTTTTTTTAGGTTTATTTGTTTTAATAATTTTCAGAAAAGCTAACTTACAACTCTTGATATCCCAATTTAATTTAGTTTTATCGAAAGGAATTATGTTTATAGTTGTTTTCAACAGATCTGTTTCTTTGCAAGTAATAAATGTTTATTATTACCTTCTTAGAGGCAAAAACAAAAAACAATGATATTTCTTTCCGAAAAAAAAATATAGAAATAAAAATGTTCCGCTGCATGTAAAATGAGCACAGCTAAAACGTTATTACCCTTAATAAAAAGTGTAAGTTTATATTTTAATTTTGCGGAAAAAGGACTTTCCTCATACTTTTTTGAGTACCTTTTAAGCCTTTTAACTTTTTTAAGTCGGTCTGGCATAGATTGCATCAACTTTTTCAGGTATTCACTGATTTCTAACCATTCCACTAAAAAAAGCTTTTAACCGAGGCTTCGATGTAAAGACATGTTTTCGTTAGATCTTCTTCTTCTTCTAAATGGTTCTAAAGACGTTCTGTTGGGTTAAAATCTGGGTTTTGTAGTGGTATAACTAGCAAGTGAGGGACTTTATGTATCAATCATTTTTTGCTGCGAAAATTTGCCGAAGAATTTCATTTTGCACCATTTCCTCAGAGTAGAGATATAGTTATAGAGATATTTGCGATCCGTCATTCAGGAACAAGTTTCTTACATTAAGCGATCTTTAAAAAAAAAAACTGCTGCCCATTTTTATGGAACTGTTTTTTATTCTTCATTTTTCAGAATGCTGAATGGGTGCAATAGACCTACAGGGGAAATCGAACACCCAGTAAAAAAAAAAAAACCAGTTAACGCACCGCTGTGTAAACCTCAAAAGTGGTGTTGAATTGCACAACCAAAAGAAAATAAAAAAAAATTTCTTTATATATATATTTTTTTTATTTTATTTTATTGAATAAAAAAAATCAAAACAAAAATCGAGCAAAAGGCATTTAGTATTTTTATTAAACATATCGTTAATGTGCAGTAAGAACAATTACTATATTTCTGTCGTTGTACTAGAAATGTCGAATCTGCAAAGAAAAAGGCATTATATGTATTATTACTCATATGCTTTTAACCAGTAGTTGATATGATAGTTCCACCCTTGGAATGCTTTTGTTGGAACTTTTGTAATCCAAGTGTTGAATCTCCAAAGAAAAGGGCATTAAATGTATCATTAAACAAAAATGTATAATTCTTACTTACATGTTTTTAGCCAGTAGTTGATAAGATAGTTCCACCCTTGGAATGTTTTTGTTGGAACTTTTGTAATCCAAATGTTGAATCTGCAAAGAAAATGGCATTAAATGTATCATTAAACAAAAATGTTTAACTCTTACTCACATGTTTTCAGTTAGTATAATTTATCCACGTTTCTTCAAGCTCTTGAGTATCACATTTACATTTATTGTTCCTACTGTAAAAAAAAAAAAAACAATTAAATAATTTATTTTGAAACTAAAATGTTTTTACTTACTCACAAGAAAATGTAAACAAACAATTGCAACTGCTTTTGCCACATCCGCATAAAAGGAGTTTGTTAGTGATAGATGTATTTTGTAGGAAATTATCTCTTCTTGCTCCAGATGTCTTGATTTAAAAAAAAAAAATTAAATTCTTCTAGAGGAGCTAACCACGATGTAATGTATTCAACAGTTATATTATAAAGTTTATTGCTGTTGATTTTAAAAGTTTCAACTCTTTCTTGTAACTCTACTTCATATCCTCTTTCTAGACGTGTCAGCTTTGTTGTCTTTAGAATTCTTTGCTGCAAATGGTACTATTTCACCAATGACATGTTTTAGTGGCCTTGATGAATATCTAGTCTGGCGGCGTAAAATGTGAGGTGTAACTAATCCCATTGCAAGATCTCTGAGAAATGCTACTAAGGGGCGCTGAAGACACTTTATCGAGTATTAATTACACAGTGACCTTTGAGTCATGATTTTTGAGCAACCCAGTGTCTTATCCCATGAAGAGCAGTTGGCAATTGGCAAAGGTTAAATTAAAATGTATGTTTAAAGAGCTCTAATCACTTCACAGCCGAAAGAAAAAATAAAAGGGAACTGTCAAATGAAAGGCATGGAAAACATGGAAATTTTCTCCTGAATACCTCTTTCAGGCTATCTACCATAGCTGAAGGAACATAGAATCGGAGAAGAACAAATGACTTACAATTTTTTGTGCATAATTTTTCTCGCGGAAGAGGCAAAATGACTCATGCAGTTCTGTTATGCCAATATCATTTCCCTAAGACTCTTCTATAAATGTCTCAAAGCTGAAATGTCGCACATATCACACTATCAATACCATACTCTTGTAACTCAAAATATGGGATTTTTCAGAACCAGCGAAAAGCTGATTATTTACTACCCACCACTAGCCTGAAATGGGTTAAGAAAATCGTTCACGGACACCCTCCGTTCACTGCATTTTATAAAGCACGATTCTATTTAAACTAACCCATCTAAACACTTCACAATCACTTATTGCAAAACTCACGTATTTTTTCTTCATATTTTACCTTTATACTTATTAGACAACAATAAATTCTTTAATAAATCTATTTATTATTTTCCGCACCGAAATTAGACTTTACATATGAATTTGCTTCCGCCAACGAACTGCCAAAAATTGATCTGAGAAATTGGGTAAAAAAAATGCTACTAAGGGGCGCTGAAGGCACTTTACCGAGTTTTAATTACACGGTGACCTTTGAGTCATGATTTTGGAAGTAACCCAGTGTCGTATCCCATGAAGAGCAGTTGGCAATTGGCAAAGGTTAAATTAAAATGTTTGTTTAAAGAGCTCTTTTCACTTCACAGCCGAAAGAAAAAATAAAAGGGAACTGTCAAATGAAAGGCATGGAAAACATGGAAATTTTCTCCTGAATACCTCTTTCAGGTTATCTACCATAGCTGAAGGAACATAGAATCGGAGAAGAACAAATGACTTACAATTTTTTGTGCATAATTTTTCTCGCGTAAGAGGCAAAATGACTCATGCAGTTCTGTTATGCCAATATCATTTCCCTAAGACTCTTCTATAAATGTCTCAAAGCTGAAATGTCGCACATATCACACTATCAATACCATACTCTTGTAACTCAAAATATGGGATTTTTCAGAACCAGCGAAAAGCTGATTATTCACTACCCACCACTAGCCTGAAATGGGTTAAGAAAATCGTTCACGGACACCCTCCGTTCACTGCATTTTATAAAGCACGATTCTATTTAAACTAACCCATCTAAACACTTCACGATCACTTATTGCAAAACTCACGTATTTTTTCTTCATATTTTACCTTTATACTTATTAGACAACAATAAATTCTTTAATAAATCTATTTATTGTTTTCCGCACCGAAATTAGACTTTACATATGAATTTGCTTCCGCCAACGAACTGCCAAAAATTAATCTGAGAAATAGGGTAAAAAAATGCTACTAAGGGGCGCTGAAGGCACTTTATCGAGTTTTAATTACACGGTGACCTTTGAGTCATGATTTTGAAAGTAACCCAGTGTCGTATCCCATGAAGAGCAGTTGGCAATTGGCAAAGGTTAAATTAAAATGTTTGTTTAAAGAGCTCTATTCACTTCACAGCCGAAAGAAAAAATAAAAGGGAACTGTCAAATGAAAGGCATGGAAAACATGGAAATTTTCTCGTGAATACCCCTTTCAGGTTATCTTCCATAGCTGAAGGAACATAGAATCGGAGATGAACAAATGACTTACAATTCATTGTGCATAATTTTTCTCGCGGAAGAGGCAAAATGACTCATGCATTTCTGTTATGACAATATCATTTCCCTAAGACTCTTCTATAAATGTCTCAAAGCTGAAATGTCGCACATATCACACTATCAATACCATACTCTTGTAACTCAAAATATGGGATTTTTCAGAACCAGCGAAAAGCTGATTATTTACTACCCACCACTAGCCTGAAATGGGTTAAGAAAATCGTTCACGGACACCCTCCGTTCACTGCATTTTATAAAGCACGATTCTATTTAAACTAACCCATCTAAACACTTCACAATCACTTATTGCAAAACTCACGTATTTTTTCTTCATATTTTACCTTTATACTTATTAGACAACAATAAATTCTTTAATAAATCTATTTATTGTTTTCCGCACCGAAATTAGACTTTACATATGAATTTGCTTCCGCCAACGAACTGCCAAAAATTAATCTGAGAAATAGGGTAAAAAAATGCTACTAAGGGGCGCTGAAGGCACTTTATCGAGTTTTAATTACACGGTGACCTTTGAGTCATGATTTTGAAAGTAACCCAGTGTCGTATCCCATGAAGAGCAGTTGGCAATTGGCAAAGGTTAAATTAAAATGTTTGTTTAAAGAGCTCTATTCACTTCACAGCCGAAAGAAAAAATAAAAGGGAACTGTCAAATGAAAGGCATGGAAAACATGGAAATTTTCTCGTGAATACCCCTTTCAGGTTATCTTCCATAGCTGAAGGAACATAGAATCGGAGATGAACAAATGACTTACAATTCATTGTGCATAATTTTTCTCGCGGAAGAGGCAAAATGACTCATGCATTTCTGTTATGACAATATCATTTCCCTAAGACTCTTCTATAAATGTCTCAAAGCTGAAATGTCGCACATATCACACTATCAATACCATACTCTTGTAACTCAAAATATGGGATTTTTCAGAACCAGCGAAAAGCTGATTATTTACTACCCACCACTAGCCTGAAATGGGTTAAGAAAATCGTTCACGGACACCCTCCGTTCACTGCATTTTATAAAGCACGATTCTATTTAAACTAACCCATCTAAACACTTCACAATCACTTATTGCAAAACTCACGTATTTTTTCTTCATATTTTACCTTTATACTTATTAGACAACAATAAATTCTTTAATAAATCTATTTATTATTTTCCGCACCGAAATTAGACTTTACATATGAATTTGCTTCCGCCAACGAACTGCCAAAAATTGATCTGAGAAATTGGGTAAAAAAAATGCTACTAAGGGGCGCTGAAGGCACTTTACCGAGTTTTAATTACACGGTGACCTTTGAGTCATGATTTTGGAAGTAACCCAGTGTCGTATCCCATGAAGAGCAGTTGGCAATTGGCAAAGGTTAAATTAAAATGTTTGTTTAAAGAGCTCTTTTCACTTCACAGCCGAAAGAAAAAATAAAAGGGAACTGTCAAATGAAAGGCATGGAAAACATGGAAATTTTCTCCTGAATACCTCTTTCAGGTTATCTACCATAGCTGAAGGAACATAGAATCGGAGAAGAACAAATGACTTACAATTTTTTGTGCATAATTTTTCTCGCGTAAGAGGCAAAATGACTCATGCAGTTCTGTTATGCCAATATCATTTCCCTAAGACTCTTCTATAAATGTCTCAAAGCTGAAATGTCGCACATATCACACTATCAATACCATACTCTTGTAACTCAAAATATGGGATTTTTCAGAACCAGCGAAAAGCTGATTATTTACTACCCACCACTAGCCTGAAATGGGTTAAGAAAATCGTTCACGGACACCCTCCGTTCACTGCATTTTATAAAGCACGATTCTATTTAAACTAACCCATCTAAACACTTCACAATCACTTATTGCAAAACTCACGTATTTTTTCTTCATATTTTACCTTTATACTTATTAGACAACAATAAATTCTTTAATAAATCTATTTATTATTTTCCGCACCGAAATTAGACTTTACATATGAATTTGCTTCCGCCAACGAACTGCCAAAAATTGATCTGAGAAATTGGGTAAAAAAAATGCTACTAAGGGGCGCTGAAGGCACTTTACCGAGTTTTAATTACACGGTGACCTTTGAGTCATGATTTTGGAAGTAACCCAGTGTCGTATCCCATGAAGAGCAGTTGGCAATTGGCAAAGGTTAAATTAAAATGTTTGTTTAAAGAGCTCTTTTCACTTCACAGCCGAAAGAAAAAATAAAAGGGAACTGTCAAATGAAAGGCATGGAAAACATGGAAATTTTCTCCTGAATACCTCTTTCAGGTTATCTACCATAGCTGAAGGAACATAGAATCGGAGAAGAACAAATGACTTACAATTTTTTGTGCATAATTTTTCTCGCGTAAGAGGCAAAATGACTCATGCAGTTCTGTTATGCCAATATCATTTCCCTAAGACTCTTCTATAAATGTCTCAAAGCTGAAATGTCGCACATATCACACTATCAATACCATACTCTTGTAACTCAAAATATGGGATTTTTCAGAACCAGCGAAAAGCTGATTATTCACTACCCACCACTAGCCTGAAATGGGTTAAGAAAATCGTTCACGGACACCCTCCGTTCACTGCATTTTATAAAGCACGATTCTATTTAAACTAACCCATCTAAACACTTCACGATCACTTATTGCAAAACTCACGTATTTTTTCTTCATATTTTACCTTTATACTTATTAGACAACAATAAATTCTTTAATAAATCTATTTATTGTTTTCCGCACCGAAATTAGACTTTACATATGAATTTGCTTCCGCCAACGAACTGCCAAAAATTAATCTGAGAAATAGGGTAAAAAAATGCTACTAAGGGGCGCTGAAGGCACTTTATCGAGTTTTAATTACACGGTGACCTTTGAGTCATGATTTTGAAAGTAACCCAGTGTCGTATCCCATGAAGAGCAGTTGGCAATTGGCAAAGGTTAAATTAAAATGTTTGTTTAAAGAGCTCTATTCACTTCACAGCCGAAAGAAAAAATAAAAGGGAACTGTCAAATGAAAGGCATGGAAAACATGGAAATTTTCTCGTGAATACCCCTTTCAGGTTATCTTCCATAGCTGAAGGAACATAGAATCGGAGATGAACAAATGACTTACAATTCATTGTGCATAATTTTTCTCGCGGAAGAGGCAAAATGACTCATGCATTTCTGTTATGACAATATCATTTCCCTAAGACTCTTCTATAAATGTCTCAAAGCTGATATGTCGCACACATCACACTATCAATACCATACTCTTGTAACTCAAAATATGGGATTTTTCAGAACCAGCGAAAAGCTGATTATTCACTACCCACCACTAGCCTGAAATGCGTTAAGAAAATCGTTCACGAACACCCTCCGTTCACTGCATTTTATAAAGCACGATTCTATTTAAACTAACCCATCTAAACACTTCACAATCACTTATTGCAAAACTCACGTATTTTTTCTTCATATTTTATCTTTATACTTATCAGACAACAATAAATTCTTTAATAAATCTATTTATTATTTTCCGCACCGAAATTAGACTTTACATATGAATTTGCTTCCGCCAACGAACTGCCAAAAATTGATCTGAGAAATTGGGTAAAAAAAATGCTACTAAGGGGCGCTGAAGGCACTTTACCGAGTTTTAATTACACGGTGACCTTTGAGTCATGATTTTGGAAGTAACCCAGTGTCGTATCCAATGAAGAGCAGTTGGCAATTGGCAAAGGTTAAATTAAAATGTTTGTTTAAAGAGCTCTATTCACTTCACAGCCGAAAGAAAAAATAAAAGGGAACTGTCAAATGAAAGGCATGGAAAACATGGAAATTTTCTCCTGAATACCTCTTTCAGGTTATCTACCATAGCTGAAGGAACATAGAATCGGAGAAGAACAAATGACTTACAATTTTTTGTGCATAATTTTTCTCGCGTAAGAGGCAAAATGACTCATGCAGTTCTGTTATGCCAATATCATTTCCCTAAGACTCTTCTATAAATGTCTCAAAGCTGAAATGTCGCACATATCACACTATCAATACCATACTCTTGTAACTCAAAATATGGGATTTTTCAGAACCAGCGAAAAGCTGATTATTCACTACCCACCACTAGCCTGAAATGGGTTAAGAAAATCGTTCACGGACACCCTCCGTTCACTGCATTTTATAAAGCACGATTCTATTTAAACTAACCCATCTAAACACTTCACAATCACTTATTGCAAAACTCACGTATTTTTTCTTCATATTTTACCTTTATACTTATTAGACAACAATAAATTCTTTAATAAATCTATTTATTATTTTCCGCACCGAAATTAGACTTTACATATGAATTTGCTTCCGCCAACGAACTGCCAAAAATTGATCTGAGAAATTGGGTAAAAAAAATGCTACTAAGGGGCGCTGAAGGCACTTTACCGAGTTTTAATTACACGGTGACCTTTGAGTCATGATTTTGAAAGTAACCCAGTGTCGTATCCCATGAAGAGCAGTTGGCAATTGGCAAAGGTTAAATTAAAATGTTTGTTTAAAGAGCTCTATTCACTTCACAGCCGAAAGAAAAAATAAAAGGGAACTGTCAAATGAAAGGCATGGAAAACATGGAAATTTTCTCGTGAATACCCCTTTCAGGTTATCTTCCATAGCTGAAGGAACATAGAATCGGAGATGAACAAATGACTTACAATTCATTGTGCATAATTTTTCTCGCGGAAGAGGCAAAATGACTCATGCATTTCTGTTATGACAATATCATTTCCCTAAGACTCTTCTATAAATGTCTCAAAGCTGATATGTCGCACACATCACACTATCAATACCATACTCTTGTAACTCAAAATATGGGATTTTTCAGAACCAGCGAAAAGCTGATTATTCACTACCCACCACTAGCCTGAAATGCGTTAAGAAAATCGTTCACGGACACCCTCCGTTCACTGCATTTTATAAAGCACGATTCTATTTAAACTAACCCATCTAAACACTTCACAATCACTTATTGCAAAACTCACGTATTTTTTCTTCATATTTTATCTTTATACTTATCAGACAACAATAAATTCTTTAACAAATCTATTTATTATTTTCCGCACCGAAATTAGACTTTACATATGAATTTGCTTCCGCCAACGAACTGCCAAAAATTGATCTGAGAAATTGGGTAAAAAAATGCTACTAAGGGGCGCTGAAGGCACTTTACCGAGTTTTAATTACACGGTGACCTTTGAGTCATGATTTTTGAAGCAACCCAGTGTCTTATCCCACGAAGAGCAGTTGGCAATTACCAAAGGTTAAATTAAAATGTATTTTTAAAGAGCTCTAATCACTTCACAGCCGAAAGAAAAAATAAAAGGGAACTGTCAAATGAAAGGCATGGAAAACATGGAAATTTTCTCCTGAATACCTCTTTCAGGTTATCTACCATAGCTGAAGGAACATAGAATCGGAGAAGAACAAATGACTTACAATTTTTTGTGCATAATTTTTCTCGCGTAAGAGGCAAAATGACTCATGCAGTTCTGTTATGCCAATATCATTTCCCTAAGACTCTTCTATAAATGTCTCAAAGCTGAAATGTCGCACATATCACACTATCAATACCATACTCTTGTAACTCAAAATATGGGATTTTTCAGAACCAGCGAAAAGCTGATTATTCACTATCCGTTATGGATTATAAAAAAAGTTAATACTTTATTAGGATTACTAATAAGAATAAAACAATTACCTACCTATTTATCAATTATTTTAAATTTTTTTTTAAATTTTTTTCTGAACAAAGTTTTTAGAAAGATGACCTTTTTTTTAGTTGTGTAGTCACTGCTGAAACATTTTGAGTTACTGCAATATTAAGTTGACTTTTTCTCCATGACTTTAAGGAACTTTTTGGAGTTTATTTTTTTTTTAATAAGTTTTAAATTTTGTAGTTACCTTCAATGCAATACATTTTACCTAAGGTAAAAGCATTGATAAATATAACCAGGTTATCAAGACAAGCTATTTATGAAAGAAGATAATTACAATTTTATTTGTACTTATTTAAACAAAGAAATAACAAAATAAGCCTTTAGAAACAAAAACCAAAATTAGTTTGAATACAGAAACAGAAGAAAACAAAATATAATATTTATTCTTGTAGTTAAGTCATCAGTTACTGTTCTAATTGTACATTAATAATACGTAGTTAAGTTTACTTAAACTTGTTTTATATCAGTCTGAAGATCAAAAGTAAATTGTCCTTTTTTTTATTTTGTTCAAATTATTCAATCAAATCTCGGAAGTAAGATTCATATTGTAATAGGTCTTGTGGACTATATTTTTTTGTCGACCCGTTCTTTTATGGGGTTTCGAAGTCCAAACAAAAAACGTATTTTTACTAAGTTTTTTGTAATATATAAAATGAAATATTTTATTCAAACAATTTATTAGCATATTAAAGATACATGTTTGACAAGTACTTTGTAAAATTTTTATTAAAAAATCTTGAAAATTGAGCTATTGACACTTTATACCCCATGACCTTTCAAAAAAATGTTCTTTCGCCAGGTTCATCTGAAATTTTACTCGACGAACAGTTCTGTCGCCTAGGCTCCTGTCCTTTGTGTGTTTCTTCTTTTCGCCTCGTGAAGCGATTTTTCTCACTGCCAGTCGCCTGTGGAAGTTATTTTCCCTGGCAATTGGGCTGCTCTATGCGTGGGGTTTATGGCCATGGGTGTTGCTTGTGTAAATAAAATTTTAAATTATTATTAAGTTTAAAAAAAAAAATTTTATTAAAAATTGGGCATTATAACCCCTTAAAGCCAAACTAAGACTAAATTACAAATTTTCTTATGTTACCTTAAATACTATTCTACATGTTCCTTTTCTTTGCTATCCACCGGATGCGTTCCTACAGGTCTACTCGGGTTACCGTCACAGTACGTGTTGGAATGCGCAGATCAGGGTAATATAATGTGAACCAGATGCCGTGTCAACATTTGAATTGGTGGGAATGAAGAATGTCATTGAAGTATGGTTTTATAAGATGAAATATTTGTTACCTTAACTCCTTAACCCTTAATTTCGAACGCTTTCCTTCGACGGTACCGACTTATATGATGTGAGAGGTCTTCCTATTAGTTAATTTGCCAGGAGCTGTTATATTTGGCTTCCTTATCCCGATTTGGTTATTGTATGTCTGATGCGACCTGTAACTTTGGTTCTCTTGTTTCTTGCAAATGCTTAGAGCCTGTGGCAGATCACTGGGCTTACGGATGCCAAACAAACATACTTACGTTATTTAATATAAGAAACATACAAAACTTAAAGGGTTTTATTCAATCCAACGTATAGATACAAATTAGGTTTAAAATACATGTACCATGCAACATATGGAGGTGAAAAGTTAGAAATTAACATGTCATTTCAATCAGACTTTTTTAACGAAAAAAATTGAAATCTTCTCTCCTAATCCCATAATTCGCGAGATGTTTGAAGAGTCATCACATCAGTAAGTGGAATTTCATGCTGTTCTGCCCAGTTTAAACAAGTGTTAAAACACATTATTACATCATCTGCTTTGATGTTCATCGTTGGTAAAGAAGTAATATATTCTATTTGTTCTGCTTTAATCTCTTCCACGATCTCAAAAATGTGGTCCTCAATTATCCAATTTTCAATTTCTTTATTTCAAATTGATTTTAACGCTAAAACGTCGTGAATTTGTGACGGCATCTCCTTTAGGTTCGTCTTCCTATTCTGAAGCCTTTGCAAAAAGTTTCGTGAAACACTTTTCAATTGACGAATTGTCAACTCTATTCCAAGCCGGCAACAGAAAACAAATCGCATGCTTCACAGACATAGTCTTTATATCTTCATACAAATAAAGACCAGATGATAGGATGTGACTTAAGAAAGCTATTTTGTAGAAGAGTTTAGTCAATCTGATTGTGCTCTGATTCACTGGTTGGATAACTGCCGTACAATTCGGAAGAAAGCACATAATTGTAATTCATCTTTAGGATGACAATCAAAAGGAGTGCCTTTGGTGGATAGCCATCTGATTTGAGAAATGTTCTCACCTTTAAATAAAGTTAAATCTTTACTTATCAGCTGTTTTATTTAAAAAAATCACGCATAAACTAACCTCAGGAACAAATGTCTTGCGAAACCATTCCTCAAGCAAAGCAAAGGTAATCTATTCAAATTTATTGCCTCTATATACGAATACAACTGGCTTATCCGCAAAATTTCTTAAGGCTCTTAAATTCTCTGCTTTTCCTATGACAAATAGTGTTACCTTGTGCGTGCCATTTGCATTTGAACATTTGGTCGGATTACAAAAACTACATCAGGACAAAACTCCGGAAGAGCAGGTCCAATATTTCTGGAACACGTAGCTGCCCCAGCAAATTCTTTTCATTCACAGCAAATGGAGAAAAGGTAATTCAGCTGCTGGACTTGAATTCTACTATAAGTGGTATAAGCGGTGCTCAAGCATTTGGAGTTATGGCTGAGCCAATTTCGGACAATGAACCAGAAGTTTTAAACTCTACAGATGAGGTTCAAATGGACAAAGCTGTTTATCCAATTTTCTTTTGATAGCCGAGTTCAACGCCAGTCTTCAAAAATGAAAAATTGCCTTTTGGAGAAGCAGGTGTCAAATCAAATATCAGGAAAACTAAAAGAAAAAATATATAAAATTTCCAAAAACAAACTTGATTTCAAAGTTAAAAATGAAATTGAAAGATCAAAACGTGATATAACGAAAATTAAACTGAAAAAAAGGATATTGGAACTAAATGAACATAATTAGTATTAAGTCAAATGAAGTATATTTATTTTCAAGAGTACATTAGGTATTTATGCAATATTTTTTATTTATTTTCTTAATTATGTAAGTATTAAAAAAGAAGTATAAATACCCACTTGGTTTATAAATTTGTTGTGTTAATAAACCGAATTAACTCTTCGGAGCTTAACGTAGCTCCCTTGCCGCAAGAAGGCATGTAAAACTACCCTTAAATACGCCAAAAACTCGCTCAACAATTGATCTGACTTTCGCGAAATGTTCATTAAACCGACATACCAAAGAGTTCTCAAACGCAGACCGGTATGGAGTGAGAAGCCACGGTTCGAGTGGATATCTAGAGTCACCTTTAAAGAAAAAAAAAGTTGTCAGTCTATGTTTATTTACCCAAGCTTTAGTTACCAATGATCTAAGATGACTTTCTCCACTCTCAAATTGCTGTATTAAATACTTCTTTTCATTGAAAGATTCCATACATGTGAATCATGTGACACACCACCATATTGTCAATTAATGGCTTTTATAAACATCTTGTGATCGCATATCTAAAAACGCAATAATAAATATTTGTTATTTATTGTCTCTGGTATTAAAATGTTATTTGATAGCTTACAACCATAGCATTTATACTATGCTTTTATTTTCTATTATAAAATAAATGTTCATTTGAGGTTGGTATAATCATTTGGATGTGAGTTCCATCAATAACTCCTATCACTCCCGGAATTCCAGTTTTCCCAAAAAAAATGTTTTTGCATCTCTTTTTTCTTCTTTAGTCATTTGAAATTTTGAGAGTGTTTCCCTCATTTTCAATGAATTCGATTCGAAGGTGTTAGAGAGTGTCAATTTTAAATAGAATCGAATTGTACTTTGGGATAGTCGAAGTAACGAATAATATTTACCAAACACTTCTCAGTTAAAACGTCCGTGGTTTCGTCAACAATAATTCAAATTGCAAAATGTTTAGAGATTTGCAATTGGACAAGAGGACCTATGTATTCCTTAACAGGGAAAGTGGCTTTTGTTCGCCCCCACTTTACATTTTGACCTAAATCGCTATCTGCAATAATGCCGGTATCGAATCCATTTGCTTGAACGGCAGGTTTGCAATACATAACACAAATTATTTACGAACATGCTTTGGATTGTGTATTGTCTTTTTTCTTTGCCACTTTTTTAAAACATTGGGAGACGCTAGGTACTGAATTTACTGCTTCATAATTTCATGTCTTGTTAACAACGTTTTGTTGCATACGAATGATTTGTGGCAAACACGGCAAAACGGTTTTTCTGACCAACACTAACCACGAAAATTCTGTTTGAAAGTAGTAGTTTCAAAAACATTTATAAAATTTCTATTCTATTTTTTATCTAACAACTTACCTTATAATATGTGCAAAATGTTAAATTTAATAAATAATCGTTGTTATTGAAATTTGAAATACATATAAAACACAAATAATGAGATTAATTCAAGCCGACTATGTTGTAGGATTTAAATCTGACATTTGGAAAGTGGTGCCAACCCCAACTAAAGCTCATTAATTGCAATAAAAATATAGGTTAATACTTTTGTTGATAGTTTTGAGAGTAAGATAAGAGAAGAAGAAATAAAAAAATTACGTAGACGGTTTCGTAAAATGTAGCATAATGAGTGAAAGATGTAGTATGTAAAAAAGGTACTCGAAAATGTAGCAGTTTTGCTACACGTAGTGACAACGCTGAAAGTGATCCCTTCAAGAAGAAACAAAAACAAATACAAAAGAACATCTGTTTTAACTTACTATAAATAGAAAAATTCATATTATATGGGTCCCTATAAAATTTTATGTATAGGATATCATTTTATTTTGTTTAAAAAAAATTAATTAATGTCATTTAAAATATAAATATCACTTAAAATATAAATGAGATAAATGGGCAAATACTTAAAGTAAGTCACTTCCTTACTTTTCAAATATATAAAAAAGCAAATATGTGTTATGAAACGAACATACTTTATTATATTATTTATTTTATTTTGAAAAGAAAAAAATAAATGTATATATTTTATTTAAGGATAATTTTATTAAATATAATGTATTAATGTCCATTAATAAGAAATCCTTAATATGACTGCTAAAGTTCTCGACTCTCTCGATGAACATATGGTTCTAAAAATCTAAAAGATTTCTTGATTGACAATCGTTTGGTCGGGAATGACGGTTAAAGTATAATACTCCACTAGCAGCGATTCATTCCAAGGAGGTGTGGAGTAATCAATATGGTACACTGCCCCATTAGTCTCAATTTTGTCGAAGTTCCATTATAGATAGATCCTATAATTTCTCGAACTTTGTGAGCCATCGCTAGACAGATGAATTCTTAGATTGTATTTGCTGAGGCAGGTATATTTTATAGTGGTAAGCCATTAAACGTACCCTTTTTCAAAATAATCCCCCTCAGATATAATACACTTGTGCCAACGCTATTTCCAATCCTGGAAGCACTTCTCATAAGCGCATTTTGGAATAGATTTGAGCTCTTCCAATGAAGCCGTTTTTATTTCCTCAATTGTTGCCCATCTCCATCTAGGTCTTTTCAGTTTTGTGAACAGGAAAAAGTCGCATGGGGCCAAATCGTCACCAGTTATGACCCTGTAGAGCAATTCAATATCATCATTGGCGTCATTCAAGAGCTCCTGAGCGGTACTAATTCGACAGTTCTTCTGATCAAAATTGAGTAGTTTCGGAATAAACTTCGCTGACACACGTCTCATGCCCAAAACATACGAAAAAATTATGACACTAGCCGACCAATATGCCAAAATCCTCAGTAACTTTTCTTATGGTAATTCGACGAATTTCAAAAAAATTATTTTCTTCACAGCTTCGACGTTATCATCTTTTGTTGATGTGCTAGGACTTCCAGAGCTAAGTTGGTCATTGGTTATTGGCATCTTTTTGGCCATCTTGAAAGAGCTTGTACCACTTGTAAACATTTGTTTTTACTTAGAGGAGACTCACCGTATGCCACTGTCAACATTTCAAGTGATTTAGAGCATTTGATTCCATTTTTTACACGAAATTTAATGCAAACTGTAACTGATCGTACTAGATTATCTTTGCTCAGATGCAGTTCAATGATGAGAGCCATTGCCCATTGCGCAGGTGAAAAATCTTGATCTTGATCAGCACTAGTTGCCCAAGTTGAATTCGTACAAATGCTCGTCGTTATTTCTTTCGCTCTTGTAATGTCGTCAAATACTTATTATACCATCTTTCCCAAAATGTTTTTTACAGTATTCTGTTGATCTTTCCATAACTGATTAGCTTTTTCTGCTGTTGAATCCTTCGGAATATCAAAAAGGCTCGCTAATCAATAAATGTCCTGGAGTTAATGCTTGCAAATCGGTAGGCTTACTTGATTTGTTTCGTTGCTGCAACGAATGCTGTTCCGTAATCACTATAAAATCTTTCACAACGTCCCCGTTGTGCAATGAATCTCTCGTAACAAGCAATAAATAACATTGACGTAATATTTATCTTTCTTTACATCAAGATGAATCGCTCTGGTTTTTGAGGCATACAAAAACAGCGATCCATACTTTTTGCTTCACAATTTGATTGCCTGCCCTATCGATAATTTTAATTGCTATCTCCCCTGCAAGTATGAAGTAATTGCCAGCTCTAACTCGATCCGTAGGTAAATCAGTAAATTATATGAGTCTCAATTCGATGAATGTGTCGAACGCAAATAATGAATTTGTGTAGATAATAACAGTTTCAAAATCCAATAATTCTGACGAATGCGCCATAACTTTTACCTCACTAATACCATGCATCGGGTATTATTACTGGATGACGCATATTATCATCTGAATTCGAATTTTTTAGGCGACTATGCACTTTGAGTAGCCCGTTCATCAGCTCGGGCTTCAGAGATTCGATTTTACTTTTCTCTGGAATTTGTTTAGCAGCTTCCAAAGGCGGATTTTTTTATGGTTATAATACTCTTGCTCTTGTTTACTATTGAGATTGATACTCTTGTATTGTTTTCGCCTTATGTACATCGTTGAAAAGGGCACAAGTCTTCTTTTCTCTCTTTGATTACCTGTATATGGAATGAGTTTTTTTCATTTGAAAAGAACTTGAAGATAAGCAGTCACGTCGAAAGACCTTTCCAACTTATCGATATAATCAATTAGATCAACTTTCCTTTTAACTGTTCGCATTTTGACTTGAATTGCTTCTTCAATTGCCCCGAACCAAATATAGCTACTACTGAGATCCCGCTATCCCAGCTGTGGGTTCCTCCAAGTAGCGCTTCGACGGCCACTAAAACTAACACAAAAACGTTAGTTAACGGGTCTCGTTCTCGGGAAATTTAAGCGCACGCGTGACCTACCCGAGTTTCGGTGTGCCCCTTTGCTGGCACAATCTTATTTTCTTTAGTTCACCCCGATTTCGTATAATACTTTCTCCTTTTTTCCTTTTTGTCCTGCCTGTCCACCAACAAAAGCCATCACTCGATTCTACTCTACAGACAAAAAACTCTCCGCAAAAAGAAGAGAATTGCTTTTCGCACTCACACACACTCACTCATTCATTCTTCTAGCGCTAGCGGACCTAACGTACGGAGTTGAAGATTATGCTTTTCTTCTCCAAAAACACATAATGAAGCCTTATCCATTGAAAACAAAATGTGAAACCAAAATAATTTTCAATGTAAGATTAAGCAGGTAAGTAAGGCATGTGGTTGAGCATGCCTTTGGAATACTGTCCAACAGATTTAAAATTCTACAGTCAACTATGAATCTTCGAGTCATGAAAGCTCGTTGCGTCTTGCATAATTTTTTAATGAAGCACAACTCTAATGAAATGAATTTATTAATTTTATCTTCTGCTGTAACAACAAGCTCACACATACAAGGTGAAACAGTTGATAATCCGCGTAAAGGAGTAGCGGAGGTAATACGGCATACTTTTGCAGAACTTTTTTGTAACGAAGGGAAAGTTGGATGGCAAAATAAACAGATTTAAATAAAATATTATATGTACTTACTTTTCTTAATGGGGTATTCGCACTTTCAAAATCCGAGTCATCAGGTCTCGCTCCTTCTAAAAACAAATATTGAAGAAAGAAAAAAAAAACAAGGTATTTTAATATACAAACCTATTAGAATTTTTAAATTTTTAAACTTACCTCTTCAATGTTTGAACTGGATGTTCTAGATCTGCAGTGAGTTCTTAAAAAAACTAATTGATCAAAGCACCAGTGCTTAGGAGAAACGACTAGCTATTAGGATTTTAATAAAATTCTAATATGTGTGTCTTTATCAGTCACGATGACTGCTTTATATTATTTTGATTCTATCTTATGACTATTTTTCTATAATTTAGAGTAACGAACCCTATGAAAACACTTAAAATATCATAATTTATGTTGACTTTGGATTGGGATTCAGAGTTTGTTGTCATATTTATGTGACAACAAATTCAAAGTAGGTTATGCGCGTTCGATGCACTTAGTATCGGCGCACTTGAATTTTCGTAAACATCTTTTGCTTATGCGACAATTCAAGTGGATGTCGATAAGTCGCTATCGCTTCACTTTTGGTTCGCGATCGATACATTCGAATATCGTTCTTTTTATTTATGTGACAACTGAAGTATATGCGTTCTCATGCATTCAATTGTCGTATCTTTCTGTTATTTATGTATTAAATAGACGCCTCAAGTGCATGCGTTTGATTGAATTGAGTCGTCGTAGTTTCTTAAATGATGTGAATTTGGTCAATGTTACGATTATGATCTGTAACTCTTAGGCTCATACACACACATCATCGCCACCAAATCCAATTTTTTTGGACTTTTCAATTTCGCAGAACTCCTTTGAAAACTGAGTCCACAGTGTGTGAATTTTTTTAAACTAAGTCCACTGTTAATTTTAGTTCTAAACACTTAAAGGAACCTAAAAGGCTTTCAAATGCATCTACTTTTTTATTCGATTTACATAATGAGGGTGGCGAAGATTATATAAATTGGGTACATTTCGTAATGCAAAATTAGTTCGCTTGTTAGTCCATTTGAATTCATCAAATTAGTAAGGAAATAAATTCAAAAACAAAGAATAAGGAGGTAAAGAAATGTCAAAAAGATTTAAGAAAAGTCTTTCCCACAATCCACATGCAATTGACAAATGTATTTTTTTGTTTCATCATCCCTCTCTTTTGCACTCATTTGAATCACTCTTAACATGCGCCGTGCAATAGCTGTCAAGTCAAAGAAAAAAGACACCAACTTAGAGACCTGGTACTTGCCCAGGTTTAAGAAATCCTAATCCAGCTCATATTCTTTGGGTCCACAGGTACTTTTCCTTCACTCCTCCGAATACTTGCTCTTGTTGTTACATTATTCCACTCTCCTAGAAAAAAAAAACGATCAGGAGTATCAGAAATTCTTTTCAAAACATGGATGAAAAAAAATTATTAAAAATGCCCGTACTATAAATCAAATTTTTTGCCCTAATCACGAAACCTTTACCTGCAGCAAAAGAACGGTAAATCTTCCCCGAAAAAAAAGAAAACAATAGAACACCAATTGCAAACAACGTTACAAAGCTCCGTGGGAGCTCGACGATTTATTTAAGACGAATTAGCAGTACTCGTTGTTAGAGTGACCAGCTATTTTCGCAGTCCCGAAAAACACAAAAAGTTAACGGGTCGCGTGTCCCGTCTATTCTCGAGAAATTTAAGCGCGAGTAATTTCTAACTCAGTTTAAATCAATAAAAAAAATATATATGTATAGAGTCGACTCCGCTTAAATGAAACGCCAATTTGCCACAATTATTTTTTCACTTAAGCGGTATTTTCTCTTAAGCGAACTTCGGGTAAATGAAAAAAAAATTCAGTTAACAGGAGTTTTGATAACTGAAAAACAGTTTCACATATCCAGCTTGAAAACCCAAAAAATACCAACATCATTTTTAATATATCAATATTTTATTTAAAAAAAAACTTGAAATAAAACGAAACGATATATTTTAATGCTATTTCACAGGTCACTTTCAATACCATATATGCACTTTCAATATATGTACATTATTGGATACATAAAATAAATAAATACACATCCATACTTATAGCATCATATACTTAGTTACTCGTAAATGACTTATAGAAATCGTCGATTTTCGTTTGTCTACGCTTCTTCATATTATAAATAGACATTTTGTCTTCCAGGTCATCAATAGTATCACCCACTTTACAGTTTCCCCTAAAAATATCCTTTAACGTTTTAAGTGCATTACAAGCCTCGTTCAGAGTAGGTTTTTGTGCAGTTGGACATTCGACCAATTCTCTACTATCAGAATCCACTTCTTCTGAATTAGTATTTAATGCCAGTTGTACTTCCCTAATAATGTCTGCATCTGTCATGTCACTAAAACATGGTAAATCCGCATCAACATCTATAACCGACTCAAATTCTTGACTGATCGAAAAATTGGCATCATTCTGTACATTGGCTTCAGAAGTGGTTGTGGCAAAACCTGACTTGCGAAAACAATTTCGAATTGTCTCTGGGCTCACCATCCACCAGGCTCTTTTAACCATTTTTAATGCTGCAAGTAAATCCACTTTTTTCGAAAATTCCATTAAAGAAGGAGGATTTGTCGTCTTATTATGCATGTTCGGTAGTGGGATTTGAAAGAACGAATTATCGCCTGATCTAAGGGTTGGATGAGGGAAGTTGTATTAGGTGGCAGAAATTCTATCTTTATACTGTCCAAACTAGTATCAGTATCATGATCTAATTTGTGACATGCTGCATTGTCGTCGCAAAGCAAGATTTTCTTACCATTCGCTCTAAATTTTGCATTAAGTTCCTTCATTATGTTACTCCAGATTGATCCAGTCATCCAAGCCTTTGTATTTGAAAAATACTTTACAGGGACTGTAGAATTTCGAAAGCACCTTGGGTTCTGGGATTTTCCTATGCAGAAAATCATTTTGTCGCTGACAGTTGAGTTAACCACAAAAAGAATCGTAATTCTATCTTTATTGCCTTTTCCTCCTGAAGGTTTCTCAGATTTGTTTGCCAGCGTGCCGGTGGGCAACGCTTTGAACATTAATGCGGACTCATCTGTATTGTAAATATTGTCCGCACTATATTCTTTAAGATGTTTTGGTAAAATGTTAGCCAAATATTCTTTAGCACCGTACGCATCGCCAACATTTTTCTCTCCGTGAATATTTTTAAAGTGGATATTTTCCCTAGTTTTCCATCGTTCTAACCAGCCATTAGAGGGTTCAAAGTCAGCCCAGTAATTGTTGCATTTCTCATTCGCATGTCTTTGAACCAGATCAATAACGCCTTTTCAACATCTTTACAAGCACCAGTTCGCATTCGTTTTTTTGATAAGTTCTGATTTTGTGCTGCCACGTTTAGAATAAATTCCTTATTCAGAACAATCCTTGTCAAAGTTGATGCACTGCAATTGAACTTTGCACATATGTTTTTTCTTAATTCTCCCGCATCAATCATCTTCAGAATTTCTAGCTTAATTTGAAGTGATAATCCGGTGCACTTCTTCCCAGATCCAGATCCCTGAAATGTTACTTACACAGGATTAAAAATTATTTTCTTCATTCGTTACGCCTTTTACCTTTTGTGCCGACATAATTATTTTCTTTAAAGCCGAATACGAAAATTAAGTGATATTATGGTGTCGAAACCGAAAGATAAGGATGGATGAAAAATGTTAAGTGTCATTTATTGGACGTGTTCCGCTAAAGAAAGGAAAAACAGGATTTAAGGGATGGACGCATTCAGTTATTTGATTGCAGTTATGTGGAGTAGTTTGAGTGCAAATTAATAATTTCTGTTGTAAAATTTTTTTCAGTTAACGAGGTTTTTCAGTTAAGCGGAGTAATTTGTATGAAAATTGTGAAAAAATGCTCCGTGACAAATTGTATGTTTCAGTTAACCGATTTTTTCAGTAAAGCGTAGTTCAGATAAGCGGAGTTGACTGTATTGTATTTTGCTTGCACTTAAACGCACTTGCTTTATTTAATATATTCTTAAGACTAACTTCAATATGATATATTAGAGCTATTTATACAGTTTCTGAATGGCTGTAATGGAATTATCAGCTGTTTGTTGTTAGTTATTATTTTAGGATAAATGCATGTTTATGTTCTTTTACTGTTAATGCAACCGTCGATAAGTGCATTTGCGTTTCAGCATTGATACGGCATCCGATGATAAGCATGGGTTGTTTTGGTGTGTATAAGGTTCCTTAACTCCCCCTGTTAAGAAAAAGTGGCCTCACTTCCGAGGCCGTTGGGCACGTAGTCTTATCATTTCTGTTTGATATATTCCGTCATATAATCTTGTTTTCCTTGCTTGTTGGGTCTTCTAGAACTGGCATATTTCAACGGATCCGAGGATACAGTACATGGTGAACTCTATTAGGTGTTCGTCAACACACTTTTGTTTTCTGCTGTTTATTTCCTGCTGGTAGAATGTCTTTCCATCAATGTAAGTGGTAAGGTTGAATTGTAACATTTTAGATCTGCGTATCTTTTGTCCATTCCATTCATGTTCGCCGTCAGCTAACACAAAATTTTTGCAAAATTCAACTTTATTTATCAATATAGTTGCCTCGAGGGCGATATACTGATTGAAACGATTTTTCAATCTTTCGATATCAGTTTTGTAGTACGATTTCGGGGTTTAGCCTCAAAAGTCCGTGCTCCGTTTCTAAGAGAGGGCACCACTTGAATTAAATCCATACCATTTTCAGTTCAAAAGTTCAACCTACAAAAGATACGTGTATAAATTTGACAGCTGTCGGACGATTAGTTCTCGAGATATAACGTTGTGAGTGAAGCAACTTTTGTTATTGTGAAAAAAAAAAAAATGGATTCAAAGCAATTTCGTGTGTTGATTTATCATTGCTTTTTGATGGGAAAAAATGCAGCCGATGCAAAGAAATGGCTTGATAAATGTTACCCGGACTCTGCACCAGCCGAACGAACCATTCGCAAGTGGATTGAAAAATTTAAAAGTGGTCATACAAGCACCGAAGATGATACACGCAGTGGACGTCCAAAAGAGGCTGTTTCAGATGAAAACATCAAAAAACCTCTTATTATTAAACCTCTTAAAACAATACCTATATGAGCAACTGAAGAATAAGCAATTAAAGATTTTAAATCAGTTTGACATAAACAAATTAAACTAACTAATAACCCTCCTACTAATCTAATACTAATAAAAACAAAATTATATTTAATACCTAATAATTGCAAAAAAAAACTCGCAATAATCCATAACCACCTAATTTCAACATAATACCAGCTAAAATTATTGATCCAGAAACAGGAGCTTCTACATGAGCTTTTGGTAATCAAAATGATTACGAATGACCGTAAAGTGAAGTTGATCGCGATAGCTAAGGCTCTGAAGATATCAAAAGAGCGGATGCGGATGCAATTATAGTGCAATTATCTTCGCTTATTGTTTTACAAATATTTATACCTACACTATTTTTACATTTTGCTACTCTTTTATTATTGTGATTACATTGGGCTATATTTTTGTCCATTATAAGTTTTCCATCTTTGTAAGCTAGAGGGCTTACATTAAATAGTTTACATTTGCTTGTTATAATAGGGTATTTATAAAGAAAATAAATAATTTTAAGAGCATGTGACTTCTATTTAATTTTTATTTAAATTATTAAATAATACAAAGATATCCTAGAGTAAGCTATAAAACCAAAGACGTATTTTACAGACTTCCGACACTGACCCTCCATGGCTCCATCAATTTCCTCAACAGCTTCTTATAGCCAACAGACCCCCAACGAACTTATAATTATATACCACGCCAACGCTTTTGCGTACCATACTGACGAATCCAGTAACGAGCAATGTAAATTTCTTTCAATTGGCCATGAGGATACTTTGTTATTGTTGACACTTCAGCTACTTTGAATGTTTTTACTACCCCTCTTATCTGGTTCACTTTTCTACTGAGATATAGTTGTTCGTGATTCAACTATTCCATTGAATTTATTGGGTTATTGGCTGGCTGAAAACCTATTCCGTCGTGTGTCATCGTTGCATGTCATGTCGGCTGTCTTTTAGTGTGTTTAAAGTAATAAACAAAATGAGTAATAAAATAAAGAAAAAAGCAAAGCAAATGGTAAATAAAATAAAACTTAATGAACATGATGAGTAACTCATGTCACTCATATCAACATTTACTATATATTACACTCTGATTAACTCGAACTGCAACTTTTAAAATGCTATAATTTTTTTATTTTTTTTATAAATTTTATTGTGCCAAAGCAAAAAATGTTGGAAAATACATCAATTTTCAAATTGTATCAGTAGTTTTCAATATGTCCACCTTTGGCGCGAATAATGTCCTTGAAACGGCCGTTTATCCGATCACGGACAACCAATAGATTAAACAAGTTTTATGTTATTCATCAAAATCGTTCACTCACTTTGCCCGGCCTTATGGAGGAGTATCTCTAGTCTTTATTCCTTAATCGTGAAGTCTTTAAAATCAAAGAAAACCATTTTTCTGACTTCATATGGAAATGGTTCTTTTAGAGAGTATTTTGTAAACCTTACATAGTCATGCGGAATATAAATGTCACATACTTTTATTTCGTTTTCTATTCGCGAATGGACACTATCACACTCCATTTGTGTGTGTCCAACAACGAGAAATTTTTGAATAATTTCCTTATTGTTGTCAACCGCAAAAGATAAAAGTGCGTTACATAGGATCGCTCTACGGTTTTTTAAGTGCACCTATCACTAAAGAATACAAAAGGAACCGTTACTTTTTTTAAAAATCGCTCACGATATCCCAAAATAAATCTCGTAAAAGTAGAAGCTGTCATATCAGCAGCAGTTTCATCGAACCAGTAACAATAACCGCACAAGTAGAAAGGTGTGGCAACTAATCTTCGTCTTATAAAAAATGGCACTCGCTTGAACCAATGGACTAACTTTCACTGCTTGCAAGTCCATTGTAAATACTACTCACTTTTCCTGTTGAGCAAGTTCTTTGTCTTGCGTTTTTTCTAGCCGTGCACGGTCTTTCTGGGCCCTATGTGGTTGCCAATCTTCGTCGGAAAGTGTTTCGTGACATTGTTTACACAAATGTCACACTTGTCTTTTTTTACCGAATATATATGGTAGATAACTTAATTTCATGAAAAAAATTGCTAATATACCAACTGGATGGATAGAGGTTTTTCGCCTTCTTCCCTGCAGGCTTCTAAGTATAAGGTAAACAGTTGATTCATGCTTCGAATAAGGGGCTCAAAATATAGCTTAATAGATGTGCGTAGCTTTGAAATTATCGTGTTAAGGCTTACAAAGTATTTTTCATTAGATCCGAAATGTTTTTTACAATGTAAGTGCATCGTTAATTTTTCTGAGTTACGAGGTATTCGATCTACAGCGATGATATGATGGACATACCTCAATAAATTCGTATCAGAACTTGCCACTTGCAATGACGTGCCAGTTCTTTAATTGAAAAAAATATGACGTAGTACGTACATATGTACCTATGAAAACACTAGATACTCAAATTAGTACCAAGTCATTTTTTCACCAAGTACTAACGCGCTAGTCCACCGAATTTGGTAGCAATTACTAGTTGGTACTCGGTATTAGCTGGAAGTCTAGCGGCTTTAGTACCTAGATTAGGTCAATTTTATTTCTTAGATTAGATAGAACTCGATTTTGATATTTTCTAGGCTGTCATTGTGAAAAGTGTAAATACGTACATGCGTTCGATTTTGCTTTCTATTGATTTTTTATTTTTTTTTTAAATGTGTGATTTTCTCTTATGTAGAAAATGGATTTGATTTTTGGCAGTGATAATTTGTTTCGCGATTTCAACGACGTCGTGAACGAGAACGATGAAGGAGTTGAAGTTCGTCGATTTGACTACCGCATCTACCATATGCCTCAAAGGAATACCATTAATACTTGGGACGATTTCGTTTTTTTTTCAGCGTTTTCGTTTGTTTCTCTACGTTATCCAATTGGTAGTGGTCGAATTGCAACACCCGCAACCACGGAAAAAAAAAGGATTTCAATATAAATCAAGTTTTATTCACTCGTTGTGTTCCTTTTTCTCTTTTAACAGTGCTCATTATGTTGCCTAAACAACAATTGCGCATAACCCTGCGATTCATGGCAAGTGGATCAATGCACATTGCCGATATTATTCAGAACGCAGAACGTGAGGAGGCCGCTGCTGTATTTTATCGCTTTGCCTAGTTCCCTCGGCCGATTAAAATGTTTGAACGTTATTTCCCGTTGGACGGGATCTGTACACGATTAAACAATTTTTCGTCATTCGAATGTTCGCGAGTTACAATTCGGGCTGTAGCCAAATAAATAAAAAAAAAAGCTTTATTTTCTATCGAGTAAGTTTAATGCTTTTTTTTACAGTTAGTAGATACGTGAATACGTATGATAAAAAGAATTGATCCTTAAACATCAATTAAGAAAATCCCAAAATAAATGCTGTCTACTGAGTACCTGGCGTGCTGTCTTGCTGGATCCCCTTTTGTTGGGCTCTTCTGAACGATTTGAAGACTTTGCATTGGTGGATTAGGGCATCAACGCAAACACGCTATATGCCGTTGAGACAATAAATAAAAAAAAAAAAATAGAAATAAAAATAAAAATAAAAAAAAAATAAAAAAAAATAGAAAATTTTATATTTATTTTTACTTTAAGGAATAAAAGAAATCGCGCACTCGTGACTCACTTTTATAAAGGTATACCCTTTCCGATATCAAGCAAACTTCACAAAAACCATATAAAATCAGTAAATGCGCTTAGGCGTGAATCGGCGACAAACGAACACAATTTTAAGGCTCAATTTATATATATGTATTGTAACAAATGGCCAATTTAAATGCAAATACACAAAAAAACAAACAAACAAACAATGAGTTTTTATAATTCTTCTTTATTTCATTCGGGGTTTTTACAAAGTTGCGAATGTGCGCATTAGGTGCTGTATTTCAACTGACTTCTTTACCACTTCTACCTATCACCGGTAGTCTCTTCGATTTTCGTTTCTTTCCTTTTTTTCTTTATCATGTGGTCGTGTGGTTACAGTATATAGATTTGAAGTAAAGCAAACGCTGAGGATTCGTCCGACCTCTTCACTCTCTTATTTTCGTGTTCGTCCTTAATCGTGTCGTTTTTCGTTATATCCCCTGAAATTGGTGCCGTTTCGATTTACTCTCTTTCGTTTGGGGGATTCGATCAGCTGCAAATGCACGTGTTCAGCTAACACCTATTTTAATTTAATTTTACTTACCCGTACCCTTACTCTCTCGAAACACACTGATAATCTTCTAGCGTGTCTGGAGTGTTTTCCTTTTGCAATAAATGTTGGAAAACGAACTTGAATACAGGGCAAACATGTGTCTCATACTCGTACTTGCAGAACTTAGATTTTTTTAAATTTTTCTTGTAACGACCAAAGCGTGTTACAATTTGGAAATCCTAAACCTATTAATACCAATTTCATATTTACTTTTGATATTGCAAATCCGTCAGGAAAATATCCCTGTTGTTTTACAAACTATATGTCAAGAAACCATTTACATACTTACTATTTTATTATAACCAATTTGAAATCACATATAATTAATATAGAATTTTTAATTAGAAAAATAAGTTAATAAATATTACAACGTATGTATTAAAAAAAAAATTAAATCTCGACAATATTATATATAGCGAAACTGCAATCACTTCCGTTTAAATACAAATAATAATGAGTTTAATTACCATTTTGAATACAACTGGGAGGTCAGTTGTATTTATGTAAATAGTATACATCAAAGCTAAATCATAAACTTAATTAACTACAATAGAACTAAAAAATTATAATCAGCGCTATAAAAAAAAATATTGTATGTACAATAGAAAAAAAAACATTTCTTATACCGCTTGACAACAAAACTTATTTTTGTATAATTTTTTTTTTTTTTTTTGGTAAAAAATTTATAAAAAAGTAAGATATTAATATTGAAGTCCAAATCTAAGCAAAGAAGTTTAAAAATATATTAAAAATTGTTTATCTTTAATTTATTTAAACATAATAATTCATATCCAAAAAATTATGTTGGATAAAAGTATCAAATTGTAAAGAAATAAACAAATAACAATTAACGAACATATTAAATATAACGTAAGTAATGTTACATTTTATTCATTTAATCTAAGTGATTTAAAAGTATAATTATAGATTTTGAATTGTAAATATAATGAATATTTTAAAAAATAACAGTAAAAAAATTAAATACAGATTGTTTAGCTTTTTGGACATTGGTGAGGTTAATATTTTTTTTTTATCTGCATTAGATATTGTTTTGTATCTCATAAACAGTTGTTAAAAATAAAAAATAAACTATTTTACAGTAAATTATAGTAACTTTTTCTTTTTCATTTATTTTCGAAAATCTTTTCAGCTTTAGTCCTACTTCATATTGTTATGTAAAGTATGTATGTTATTAACACAGTAAGTAGTTTAAACAAAATTGAAATGGAACATAAACATAATTAATAATACTACTTATAAATAAATATATAAAAAGTGCGGGCGGAACGGTACTTATTTTTTGTACATTCACATTGAAACAAATTTAAGGGCTTAATAATATTGGGTATATAACTTAGTTCTTGCGGTTTGCTAAGAGATGGCGTAACTTTTTTTTTCTCATTGGTATTATTCCATTAGAACATGCGTTGGAAAGCTACTGTCGTTGTACGTCATTTCAGTATATGTCATTCATTTGAAGCGTAAACAACAATATTTTTTTTTCACTCAAATATGTCGAACTTTTCTTCTTCATGAAGAAAACTGCTGCCGAAAGTCATCGTATTTTGGTGAAAGTTTATGGTGAACATGCGCTGGCTGAGCGAACGTACGTAAAAGTGGTGATTTTGGCTTGGAAGACGATGAACGTCCTGAGCTCGCAGAATCGTTGGGTGTCACTCAAGCAGCCATTTCAAAACATTTAAGAGCAGCTGGATATATTCAAAAGCAAGAAAATTGGGTTCCACATGAACTCAAGCCGAGAGATGTCGAAAGGCGGTTTTGCATGTCCGAAATGCTGCTGGAACGCCACAAAAGGAAGTCATTTTTGCATCGGATTGTTACTGGTGATGAAAAATGGATCCATTACGATAACCCTAAGCGCAAAAAATCATATGTGAAACCCGGCCAACCAGCCAAATCAACGGCAAAACCGAATATCCATGGCCCGAAGGTAATGCTCTGTATTTGGTGGGATCAGATGGGTGTGCTGTATTATGATCTGCTAAAACCGGGTGAAACCAACGGTTTGGACAACGCTACCAAACACAATTAATCCATTTGAAGAGAGCCGTAGCCGAAAAACGCCCGGAATATGAGACCAGACACCAGGCAATAATTTTCCATCATGACAACGCTCGGCCCCACGTTGCTATTCCGGTTAAGAACTATTTGGAAAACAGTGGATGGGAAGTCTTACCCCACCCGTATGTATCTGTATGATAAATACAGTAACGGCAGTGGCCGAGTGCAAGTAGGATTCCCACACTGTGTGATAATTTTTGTTTTTTTTTTTCTATGGCACTGTGCGCGCGGTGGTTTTTTTTAACACTGCACGGTTTTTTTTTTTTTTTTTTTTGTACCGCACGGAAAAATACGAGTGCAACGAGTGCAGGATGACGTGTGCTCTTGTCGGTGGTTAAATCACACTGTAAAGGGTGATTCATCGTAAGTTTGATTGATAGTGTAAAATAAAATACATTAATTTGAAAGAGAACTTAAAATTCTTATCATCGATTAAAAGAAAAATTCATGGCAATTACTTTTTAAAAATGGTATTATGTAAATGTTGGCCACGACCACGTCTGAGGTGATCCATTCGGAAGGTGCAATTTTGGACGACTCGTTCGAGCATAGCGACTGGTATCTCGCAGATAACACGAGTAATGTTGGCTTCCAAGGCGTTAATCGTAGCTGGCTTATTCCTGAAGACCTGAGACTTTACATATCCCCAGAGAAAATAGTCCAAAGATGTGATATCGCACGATCTAGGCGGCCAAATTACCGTAGCAAAACATGAAATTATGTGCTCATCAAAATGATTCCTCAACAAGTCCATAGTTGCACGCGCTGTAGCGCCGTCTTGTTGAAACCAGAGCTCACCGAGACCATGTGGGTGAATTTCAGGAACCACATAGTCCGTTAACATGGCGTGATAACGGTTACCATTGACGGTAACATTCTGATTTGCCTCATTTTTGAAGAAATATGGACCAATGATTCCACCAGATCATAAACAATGTAATGTAATGGTAGCTCTTGGTACTCTTCCGGTTGCTCATCAGCCCAAATACAGTAATTTTGTTTATTAACGTATCCATTGAGCCAGAAATGGGCTTCATCACAGAACAAAATTTCAATTTCATTGAGTTTTTCCAGAGTCCATTCACTGAAAATATGTCTTCGTGTACACTCTCAGCTACAGCTGCTATAGTCTCTTCACTACCTGCTAGTTGTAGTCTAACCAGTCGAGTATCATCCACTAATGTAAACTGGGACTCAAATTTGCGAATGGTATTGGCAATAGTGGTTTCAGTAGGTCGATTATGCGCACCGTAATTTGTTTTTTTTTTTTTTATAATTCAGCGCGCGCACCAAGGGGATATGAATATCCTTTTACTGGCTTTTCAACAGGGTGCGGGCGGGTAGTGTAGTAGTTTTGAAACTCAGGTGTTAGGTTTCGATATTTTTTCCAGAGGTGGTTGTCAAACTGGAGTCAGTGCATCCTCAACAAGTGGGTCTTAGTACGTGCTAGTTGTAAGTTCGTTACATTTCGTCCAACCAGCAACCACTCCAATATCAGTGTTATGCCTTCGTGTCAGAGTTGACGCCAACGGGATTTACACATAACTCATACAAATTCCATTGAAAGACTTTTTCAGAAAATTACCTCGCACGGAATTCGAACCCGCGACCCACTGTTTGAGGAGTCTATGCATATACCACTACACCACGGCCACCCCGAAGTTCCTCGAATCTCACGAAAAACATTTCTCACAGAACGCTGATATTCGTAATACAGCTGAAAAATTTATAGACGCTATTGTGGTGTAAGTCTTTTCGTGATGACTTGCCAAACGATACTTAACAAAAATGACAAAGCAGTTTGATAGGAGTCACGCATGATCTGTCAAAAAAAGCCTATTGAAAATCAAACCTCATGATGAATCACACTATATACTACATGGGCTGAAAAGTTTCTAAGAGAGTACCAACCTTCAAAAGATACGTGTATAAATTTGACAGCTGTCGGACGATTAGTTCTCGAGATATAACGTTGTGAGTGAAGCAACTTTTGTTATTGTGAAAAAAAATGGATTCAAAGCAATTTCGTGTGTTGATTTATCATTGCTTTTGATGGGAAAAAATGCAGCCGATGCAAAGAAATGGCTTGATAAGTGTTACCCGGACTCTGCACCAGCCGAAAGAACCATTCGCAAATGGATTAAAAAATTTAAAAGCGGTCATACAAGCACCGAAGATGATGCACGCAGTGGACGTCCAAAAGAGGCTGTTTCAGATGAAAGTATCAAAAAAGTCCACAAAATGATTACGAATGACCGTAAAGTGAAGTTGATCGATATAGTTGAGGCTCTGAAGATATCAAAAGAGCGTGTTGGATATATCATACACGAATAGTTGGACATGCGAAAGTTCTGCTCAAAGTGGGTGTCGCGTTTGCTCACAGTCGACCAAAAACATAAAAACAATAAAGCCGAATTTTTGCGTCGGTATGTGACAATGGATGAAACTTGGCTTCATCACTTCACACCAGAGTCATGTTGGGAGTCAGCTGAGTGGCGAGTAGGCAAAAAAGACCAAAATTCAACAGTCGGCTGGCAAGTTTATGGCATCCGTATATTGGGATAAGCATGGAATAATTTTCATCGACTATCTCCAAAAGGGGCAGGCTATCAACAGCGACTATTACATTGCGTTGTTGGAGCATTTGAAGGACGTAATCTCAGAAAAACGGCCGCATTTGAAGAAAAAGAAAGTGCTGTTTCATCAAGACAATGCACCGTGTTATAAATCGAATTCGGCTACGAATTGCTCCTCCACCTACCGTATTCTCCAGATTTGGCCCCCAGCGACTATTTTCTGTTCGCATACCTCAAAAGAATGCTCGCCGGAAAGAGATTTAAGACCGATTTTAAGAAGTAATCGCCGAAACAGAGGCCTATTTTGAGGCTAAACCGAAATCGTACTACAAAACTGAAACAATTTTTCAATCTTTCGATACCAATTAGTATATCGCTCTCGAAGGCAACTATACTGATATATAAAGTTGAATTTTGCAAAAATTTTGTGTTATACTATAAAACGGCACTGTGTTATACCGTATAAGTAAGTATAGGTATAATACAAGTTTCGTAAAAAAGCAATTCTACTTTTTTGTTTAATGAGTTGTTACTAAGGGGAGGCTTTAGCATGACGAAGACTTATCTTGCTGTGATTTTAAATGTGTGTGCATGGTTGTTGAATTTGAAAAGAATGTTAAGGGTAATTCCCAAGTATTTAATCTTGTTTTTGTAACGAATATTAACATTGCCTAGTGACATGTAAAGATTTCTATTCTCTTTAAGGTCTAGCAGCCTTTCTGACTTGAATTCCTAAAGCAAATTACTTCTGAATTATTTGTATTCCTCAATTCTTGTAATAGTCATTTCTGAGTTCCAAGTGTGATTTGAGATGTCGGATCGCTGTAAGGCGAAATGCATCATAGCCATAGACCATAATGTCGACTTCATTAAGTATGAGTGTGGGAAGTTATAAGAGTCAATCCTTGGACTGATTTGATTTTGTTAATTTATATAAAAAAATTGCTGTTGAAAATAACACTCTGCAAGAGGTTGACAAGGCATAAGGGAATATTGAGTGGGACCCATTTGTATAGTAGATTCTTTCTTCATACACTGTCGAAGGCTTATTCGATCTCATGGGAGCAAGCTGGTGTATATTTTTTCTCTAAGATTGATTGAGACATCATAATGGAGTTTTGGGTGCGCGTGAACGATTTAATGGCCTTTACGGAAACCGAAATGGAAGTCCGGTATTAAATCTATATGTGCTTCAGTGTGGAGGGTCTTTTTGGGGGAATTATACGTTTAAAGATTTTTCCCAGCTTAGAAAAATGTGAAAAGGTCGGGAGTTGTCAATATCGTAATTGGTAGGATTTTTTCTTATATGCAAAATATTTCCCACATTCCGCTCAGTTGGGGAATACATATTATTGATGCAGTTATTTAGTATGATTGTTAGATATTTTATAGCTTCTTACGAAAATTGTTTTGGGACCTGCTGACTTTTTAAGTGATATTTTTTGCATTTAAGTTTCTTATAATTTCTTGAATTTCTAACGTTGAAGTAGAAAATTTGTCAAACTGGGGGAAGGGATGAATTACTATAACCAAAGCTAAAATTACGTGGTGGTCCTGCATCATTTAGTTGTTGAAGAGTTTCCTGGATTTCAACTTTACAAACCTGGTTGTAAAATATAAACATTTGGCTATAAAAGCCATTTATATAAATTGGGGAAGTATTCTTAAATTCATCAGTATTCCCAAATTCAGTATAAATCGTATTATCTATCATAAATATGTGCGTATGTATGTACACATATATTCACATTTAAAATAAAATTAATAAATAAATACTGTGGCGCGACAGCCCGGTGTGAACCAAGGCCTAGGTTCTCGCACTCATTTGTGTTTCTCACTTTGTGAATTTTTACACTCCTGAGCAGGGTCTGCTGTTTATTGTATTACTGTACGGCTCTCCTGAGAAGCTTTTTCGCAAGCAGAATTTGACTTTCGGAGGTTTGCCATTGCCAGCCGAAAGGGTGATGACGATTTGAAAATTTGCTGTTGAGCTCCTACCGGGATTCGATCCTAGGCAGGTTGGCGTGACAGCCAGTGAGCCCACCATCAAGCCATCGCCAGCACCATGCACATTCATCTTCGTTATTTTTCCCCTTGCTCTTCGTACTAAAGCCTTTATTATGTGTCACGTAGGCAAACAGATTTCAATGACCACTAGTTGTACCATACATATATTGGAATATTTGTATAGTCCGTCAGTGGCCATGCCATGTAAGAGTCCAAGTTAACTTTGTGATTATGGGTTCAATGTGTTTTCTGTAAGAATGGTGCGATGCAGTCATTCGTATGAATAATTTTTGCGGGCTCGATACTTCTGTGGTGGTCCCTTAATGATTGGGTATTGAGCGAAATAAAGTTAAATTTCATTACAATTGGGGGTAAGCTGGTTGAGGAAGATTAAAAACTCCAATCTCTTTTGCTGTAGAGTCTTCTAACCACTGATATTTTTTAAGACTTTTGAATTCTGTGGAGGAGTTCCTCACCCCCGATGCCGAAAAGTTCATTTGCCAAGCACAGAACCCGCTTCGCGAGGTTTTGCCTTTCCCCTTGGTAAGAGCTGTAGTAAGCCGTTATACTGTTGGTTTGCTTTCACTAGAAATGTGAAGTGGCTATCGTAGGTTACGTTCGAATTTCCTTTAAGGCTATTACCAAGACTTCCATGGAGCGGCTTAGTTTTATCCTTCCTTTCCGTAACTTCCCTTAATATTTTTGTTCGGGCTTTGGCGTATTTTTGATAAACTGGGCATCCTCGCCAGTTTGCTGAGTTTTCACCTTCGCAGTTGGTACAGCAAGCTTTTGAGCATTCTGACATTTTACTTTCACATTGACCCGGTGAATGTTCAACCAGGCCTTTAACATAATTAAAATTGTTGGCGCCTTCTTTTACCTTTTGCATTGTAAAAAAAACGCCAGCTTCTCTGAGTGTTCCCTATTTCACCATCGAATTCAAAATGTGATTTTTATTATTATTTTTTTTTTTTTTGATTTGATTTGGGTGTTTCGAATTTCTTGACCTTCCCCACTAGCCCTGGGATAATATTGTCCAACTCTTCCTGTACCTCGTCAGCCCTCGAGATCCGACGTTAACGCTCTTAGGATTGAGTTGTGGGATTTGTCCGCTTTCAGAATGAAAGAGTATTCCTATACCTGACAGTCCCTAACCAGCTGGAGTAGGTCCAGATGAACATCGTTTTCGCCAATATATAATTTAGATTTTTGGACATCATCAGTCGCTTGATTTAAAAGATACAAAAAAAAATTTTTTTTGATTCCATTTATGGCGCCATTTCTTGGTGATCGTGGCTAGATTTTTATTTTTATTTTTTTATTTATTTATTGTATTTGATTATTTATTATTATTATGTTTTGTTTTTTCGTATCCGATAGAAGTTTCGCTGCCCTTAAGGTCCATTTTGTTTTCCATTTAGGGGTAGCGACCTGCGAACAAAACAGCCAATAGGAGAATTTCGAGGTTAAGTTCACGCAAATGTTTTGGTCGTACGAATGTACGCTTATTCATGGAAAAATTAGCGAATCGTTGATTTCTTCGCAAAAACCAATGGAATTTTAGTTCTTTTTTATTACTCCACAGATAAATTAAGTTCTGTTCTCTTGGAATAGTACACTGTCACTTTCCTGTTTTGAACTAAAAATGATGCGTTCGCAGTCAGCTCATTTGCAATTTACAGAACTGTGAGTGCTTCTTTACAGTTCTTGGACTGTTGATAGATGAGGAAAGAGATTTTTTCTTTAGATTTACATTTTCTAATTGCTGAGGAAGAACCCTCATTTGTTGGCGAGTTGACCAATCTTTATAAAGTTTATTTTTTTACAATTAACACTTGGTTTATTGTCCGATGCACAAACATAATAATAATAGAACACTTTTGTTTATGTATTTTTATTTATTTATTTTTTTTTTGAATAGAACGCTTTTATATATACATATAATGGAAATATAAATACATATTTTATTTTAACTTGAAAATCTAAACACTTCTGACTGATGGCTCTGAATGCCAAACTCTTTCTACGCAGAAGAAAGGTTGTAGACCCCTGAAATGTCAAAAAATAAATTCACCTCGTCGTCTCATACTTTATAGTTAATATTTACTGCTTTAAATTTAGAATAATTTGGTGTGTTGAAATTCATGTAAATGCTGACTTTTGAAAATAGGAAATCTGAAAAGTCTATCATATGTTTATGGTTGTGCTGAAGTGATCAATTGTAATTATATCTTTATTCCATCGTGTAAACATTTCAACAATACAACTTGCTGCCTCAATCCAGAGAACTGTGGAGACTAAAACATTTTCAAACATGGATGCAAGTCAATAAATAACCATCCATGTCGTAAACTAAATAATAATAATAATAATATGTTTTATTTAGTACATTTGCAACATTTACAAAACAAGTTTTGATTGAATTTTAAAAGTTACATATAAAATAAGACAAAAACTAAATGATACTTGTGAAAAAGTACAACAAATAGTTAAGATGCGGATAAGGGAGAAAATCTGTGTTCAGGAGCAGATATTTGCAAATATATTCATACATACATACTTAGCAACAAGTACGTCGGAACAGTTGAACCTGGTATGGAACAACAGATCATTACACTATAAGTGGGAATTCGGTAAGTTTTTTGCCATACATAAATTTTATGTATGCACAATTTCTATAAGTGAAGCTATTCTTTCCTATTCATACGTGCGTAAATGAGTGTTACTTCTGCTGGTGGTAAATTAGTATTACTTCTACTGGTGTACCGAAATCTGGGAAAAACATGCCCACAATTTTCCCAAGCATATGTGCTTGTGTTTTCGTTAGTAACATTCCATTGATTTTCTCAGTACCTACACGAAGAGACCTATTGGTTTTATCAGCGTTATATGATATTAACTTTAATAAAACACAGCGAGTTCTCGTCTTAGAAGACTGATGACCTTTATCGGCATCATGTGTGCTTAAAGATGTGCCTGTTTTACATTATGTCTCTTATACGCTCGACCACGGTACCAGAGGTCCACTCAGATTTTTTACTCGAATTGTAAACTCTTACCTAGACAGGCTCGCCAGCTTGTAAGGATTTTCGTTTAACTCCATGCTTGCGGTTATATTCAAACTCAATATATGGCTGGCTAGTCCCCTCGTTAATTATCGAGCGAACTGATGAGAACAGGAGATCGAGTGGACCCTTTCAATCAACTGCGTTGTGGTTCGGTGTTGCGCGATGAGTTGAAAGGAAAGAGTATAATTGTTTTTGTGGTTTATCTCCCAATTCGAGTTTTTTTAAGTGCGTATTTGAAGGTGTCAACGAACCGTTGATTGGCCCATTGATTGTAGGTAATTGATTTCTTGCAGAACTCCGTGCATTATGCGCTTGGAACTTCTGGGTTTCCAAATCCACCTTTTTAATTTCTGTTTCAACAGAAACTTTTCCTTTCTTCTAGAAAGAATTCTATAACATCAATATACATAAAAAAGAAAGAAAGGCGATATTTATAATTACAGGCCCACGGTTTCATGAAAGGTAAATCAACCACCACTAACATAATTCAGTTCGTCTCTAGGAGGCTCTGTATTCGATAGATAAAATTTCATGAACCTTTAATTTGCAAACTTATCCCCAAACTGTGGCATGGATTAAATTCTATTTAGAAGACCGACAGTACAAAGTCATTCTTAATATCCGGAACGATAAAATCAACCTCCAAGAAAATACTTCATCTGCGATGAGTTAATTCTTTCGACTACCGATTTAGGGGGCCTAAGTATAATTTGTGATAGAGAACTCAATTTTCACTCACATATTGCCAGCATTATTAGTACGAGTAAAGCTAACTCTGCACTTGGAAATTTCACTGCTCCAGAATTATGCAAAATATTTTACTCACTTCCAATGAACAAAATTTAAGATCGGTCCCCTTCCTCTAGATTCAAATTTCCCGCACCAATTACTATGAAGCAATACCAAGAGTGATTCGTAAAACAAATAACTTTGCCGAAATACGTAATAAAAAAGCCCTACTTAGTGTTGCACTCCCTTAACACCTCCCTCGACCATGCATCCACGTAATAATAACAATAATTGTGCTCTTTAATTTTTACAAATTTAACACGTTCATTCCGGCGCATTTTTTTCAAAATCTATATGATCGGCGTGCACGAGATGATAAGTGGCTTAAGTTTAAGTATTGTAGCTATGTGGAATTGTTATAAAATACTTATAAAACTCTATTTACGAGCTTTGAAATATCTATACAAGGTGTAGGTAACCAGAAAATATAAATAACTTTAATTTTTAAATTTCGCGGATTTGGAGAGTCCGATTATCTAAATTTTCAGAAAAAAATACATGCCGAGAAGATGCCAATGACGGACCTCGCTCTGGCCGCCCCAGCTCATCAACAAAAAATATGATATGGTCGAAGCTGTGGAAAAAATTGTATCGAAAATCGTCGTATTACCATAAGAGAAGTTATATATGTTGACGTATCGGTCGGCTTGTGTCATGCAATTTTTTCGTATGTTTATGGCACAAATAGTGTGCCAGCAAAGTTTGTTCCGAAACTTCTTAACTTTGATCAGAAGAACCGTCGCATGAGCATCGCTCATGAGCTCTTGAATGACGTCAATGATGGTTTTGACCTGCTCGGAAGGGTCAAACAGGTTCTGTTCCCAAAACTGAAGAGACCTATAAAAGGACGGAGATTTCCAATGATTGGGCAAATAAAAACGACATCGCTGGAAGAGCTCAAGAATATCCCAAATATTGAGTTTGAGAAGTGTTTCGAGGATTGGAGCGCTGGCACAAGTGCATAATATCTAATGGGGACTATTTTGAATGCGACAACATTATTGTAGACGAATAAATAAATACTCGTATAAATAAAATACTTTTACTTACTTTTGATTAGTTATACTTCAATGATAATTATTGGTCATTTGTCTCTTTTGCTTGACGAATGGTTTTTGTTTTTAATTGAAAACAACTGTATACTCATTATGTAATCTAGTCTTTTCCCAGCTATCCAATTTAAAGTATGCCTTTTCAAATTAAATAAGAAACATATGTTCACGCCGCCAGACGGAGCAAACTAGGTCTGGATCATCGGTGGTTCATGCCGCCAGATGATAGCAATGCCTGGGAACCATCGGTGATCCACCTCGGGTTGAACGTGTTAAAGACTGAATATGAAAATTCCATCAATTTTTTATCTGCAAACATTGGAAATCTCAATGTTTTCCAACAAGTAGTGGTAGCTTCCTTAAGGCACCAGACCACAGTGTGTGCGCGGTATTAGGTTGTATTTTTCATATATATATATATTTTTTTTTTTTTTAAAGCAAACTATTAGATTAGAAGACACTATTGCAAATGCTGGTTGACAGCAATTGAGCCATACGGTTCATCTGAAAAATAAAAAAATATATACTCGTATATTTATAAACTAGACATACATAGAGGTTTATAGCATCACGCAGGGAAATTTCGATATCTCAAAAAAATGGCGGCCCAGTGAATTTTATTTCACATTTTCACAGAAAATTTTCATGCTTTATGAAGAAAAATAAATAAATAGAAGGGGGCCCTTTATGAAAAAAATCCCTGAATGGTGCCATAAAGACTGTATTTTAAGACTTGGTACATGCAATTCGGACGAATAATTTTTCAAATATGTTGTCAACCAAGTTGAAAAACGCGTTTTAAGTTTTGTTGAAGGATAATTCGACATACAAAGTAAATTTTATATCTGTTTTTTTTTTTTTTTTTTTTTTTTTCGTTATCAGTCAGGTATTCCTGGACAATAGAATAGCTTCTTAACATCCAGAGACTAACAGTTTTTTTTTCGGCTTTGTGTTCGGCGTCACATATCCGCTTCACCTAATTTTTATTTTCAATATCTCCAATACATTAATGAGGCTAATATGACCATGTTGACAAGTATTGAGGTAATATTAGCGGCAGTTTCAATTATGGGTCTGCCGCTCCACGACGTCTTTATCGCGAATTTCTATATAACAGAGTTCAAACACTCGTTGTTATTCCTTTGAAACCCCTCTAAACATCGTTCAAAAAGCTCGTCTTTACTAAGATCCACGTATATAGGTTTTATTGCCTCAATGACATTTCCAGGCAATGCAGGAGGATGTGTATATTCTTTTAAAGTACATTTGGCATTCGCCTGCTGCCACGAACACCACGTGTGTTCCTCTTCCGGGGACTCTCGTCTGTAGAACATTATTGATAGAATGTAGCCCAGACAGTCTTTTTTTTCATATTTTCCAACGAATCACTACTTCGATGAATTGCAAAACCGTAGAATGCAAGACGTCTGCCGCTCGGCCCGGTCGTGCGCTTGGAACGGTTTCACATAAAATGCTATATTTCCATCAATTTAAAAAAAAAAAAACAAACAAACATACAACAACAGTGATTCGAAAACAATTTATAAGTCTTTTTATCTTTTACATTTTTAGGTTGAAGACAGCAAATTTATTGGTTCGTCATGTATGTATGTCATTAATGACTTATGTCGATGCGCAAAGGCACACAATCGAATTTGATGCACTCGCATGACTACACCTAATTTTTGCAGATAATTTAATCCACCTCATGATGCAAATCGTAAGTGCTAGGCTTAAGCTAACTAACCGTAGAGATTACAATAAAAGGAAAGCAAAGCTTTCCGGGTACAATGTAATGATTGCAAATAACAAAAAAGAAACCAAAAAAGAAGAAAAAACGTGAAATAGTGATAATGAAGCAAAACAACATACCTACTGTATGTCTGGGATTAAATATCAACAATTTATTATTTCAGTAGATAATATGAAAGTTGGGTTATTATTTAATTATTTATTATTTAATTATTTAATTGTTATACGTTAAGTTATAATTATTCCTTATTTAACTCATGAAAAAAGGCGTGGTTATATGATATAAAAATTAAATTACTTAAGATGTAACACCTGAAATATAGTATTGTATGATAAATAATTAAAATTTTTCTCGAAAAATTTTATATTTCTATATCCAATAATTAATTATGTGTGATTTCAAATTGGTAAGAGGCAGAGTTAAGAAATGACCGGGTTTTGGGTTTGTTTCGTAGAACTATGAAGGTCATCGGATATTTTCCTCTGATCTGGTTGTTTATTTATATAGTTGATCAAATTAAGAGCAAACTACAATAAAAAAAGGAATTTTGCCGTAAGAAAATTTTTTCAAGTTAACAAGATTTCTTCATTCTTCTTCAAGAAGAAGATATTCATTCTTCTTCAAGAAGAAGATTATATAGAAATGTTACACGTCTTCCATTACATTTAATTTTATTTTGCACAATTCAGATGCAAATTGGAAATTTTAATATAGGGTAACCTAGCCAGTAGTCAGCCTTTTAGTGCAAATTCTTATTACCAAGAATTAAATTTAATATAAATAAAAGGAAAACAAAAAAAATTTTTTTTTGAGTTAACTCTGCATAATAAAGTTTAACTTAAAAACATAAAAAACTTTCTTCTTTAATTATAATAAGTAAAAAATAAAAAAATGCCACTTTTGCCCAGTGCTCATCTTCAAAGATCTAGTAGTCAGCCGTTCAAGAGCCAGTAGTCAGCCCTTGAATTTTTACTTATAGTTGCAGGTACATATTGCAGTGAAGACATATAAAAGGAAGGCTTTAGACTTCCTCATACGTCCTTGCAACAAAATCGGTGTCTTCTGTGTTACTTGTAAGATCTTCATCACATTTGAAACATTTAATTTTTGCAAAACATTCCTTTGTAATTTTTCTCCTTTTCTTATTTTTTTTTCCTGTTCGTTCTTTCTCTTGTGAGCCTCTTCTTTTTTTTGACCTCAATTCGATGTATTTTTCTTGTTAAAATTACGCTTTTCTGATGTTGTTCTTCCTTTTCCTTTTCAAACTGTCTCCATTCTTCAGAAGGTTTTGCTCCAATTCTATTTATACATTTAGGCTTTTCCGATTTTTTCATTGGAGATGGAATCTTTAAATGCTTTTTACGACAACAGACAAGCTTAACGGTTCTATGAATGTATTATGAGAAGATAGGGGATTTCAAATTGCATATGCCAATGCTGTACTAGTAGTCTCTTTTTCTTTATTTTCAAAATCTTTCTTGTGCAGTTCATGTTTTCGGGTTGCATTGCCCAGTCATGAAGCGTATTCCTCCATTCCGACTTGAGAAGTTTAAAAGTACTTACGTTGGCAGGTCGCAATATATGGGTGGTATTCGGTGGAAGAGCATACAAAATAATGTACCTATCATGACATTATTGGCTTAAATTCATTGTCAAATGACTTCAGAGCCCGTCAATCAAGACAAGGATTGGTTTTTTTATGCTGTGGTCTATTATCCACTTGTCTAATCCTTTCGTAATATAGTCAAAAGATATATCTGACTTCATCCAGCCGGTGTCAGATTTTCCTAAAAACCAAGTAACTGGCATGCTATAAATAACGTCTTTTGGAGGTCTTACGTAAGGAAAATCTACACACTGGGGAAAAAAGAGAAGAACCGTTATAGCCTCTTTTTCTTTTCCCTGTGCGATCTTGTATACGTTTTTATATCAACGAGGTGCTATAACCTTTTCACTATTTGGACAAAGACTAAAACTTGTTTCATCGCATTAAAAATCCGATCCGGATCCTCCAGTATCCAGAATTCAGATTTTTTTGTCATAACTTCGAGCGTTGAGTCGCTTGTATGGCATGCAGCGCCGTCCTCGGATATATGTTGTCGAATTCTAATCATTGACGGTAATGGTATTTCCACCCTCATTTCGAAAGAAATAAGGTCCGATGATGCCGCCATGCTATAAACCGCACCAAACAGTTAATCTTTGTGGATGCAGTGATGCTTGGCCGAACACTTGTGGACTGTGCACGCCCAATAACGCCAATTTTGCTTGTTGACATAGCCGCTGAACCAAAAATGGGTCTCGTCCGATAAGATGATTTTTTGGCCAAAATCCGGATCTCCGGCTAACATTTCCAGCGCCCAATTAGCGAACCCACGGTATTGTCTATGTTCGTCCAGCTTCAATTCTTGCGTGACCACAAATTTATATGGATGTAAGTCTAAATCCAACCGCAAAATATCGACATTTCTGGATCTTCTTCGATACAGCGGCTATGTTTTCTTCATTTCATAACAGTGTGGTTGGTGACTTAAGATCCAAAAGAGTGTACTCACACTCAAACTTTTTCACGGTGCGACGAATTGCCTACACACTGAAGCCATGATGACGACCGACCTAACGACGAAATTCACGTTGCATATTTGCAACTGAGCTGGAATTTCGATAATATTTTTTAAGGCACAAGACCACAGTGCGCTCAAATTATGTAATATATGGTACTTGCGTATATTTCAGGATTAAAAAATATTCTTTGTACAATCGATGATTCTGTTCATTATTATAAAATGTAAGATCGGAACTGTGGTCTAGGTTGACGTAGTTTTAAGACTGCTTGACTACGTGCTCCTTTCTCATATTGATCTTCTTAATTAGTATTCTCTTCGTTCTTAGTTTATCAAAACTTAGTATACTATGTGTTCGGTTTTCTTATCTAAGCAGATGCTGTTTTGGTGTCGTTTGTAAACATCATTTGGTGTGAAATACATTTTCTCATTTAGGCAGATAAGACATCTAATTTCTTAGTTTATTTTTTAAAAACAAAACAACAAATATCACTTCAATAATCACATAGAAGTTTATACATATATGTGACTGTATACCTACAAAATATGTATATGTACAGTGTATACCATACGAGTATGTATACTAAACATGTGGCTTAAAGTTTTGCTTTTAGTTTGCATTTTTTTATTTTTGATAATGTCTTCTTCCATATTTTCCACTTCAATAGAAAATTTATTGAGTAGTAATAATATGCAAGGAGATTTTGGATAGACTGAAGAATTGTTCAACTTCTTCTTCTGCAACTTCTTCATTATTACATATGGTGTTATCTGCGACACGGTCTTTAAATATCTGCATCTGTTAATTCGCCATAACATGATAAATTGTCATCACACGCCATATAAGCATTAAAATCTGAATTATTCCCGTACTCAATGAAGTTATCTATGATATCAACATTGCTTTCAATGTGTTGCTCTTCTGCCTGAACGAAATTCGCCTTAAAAAAAAAAAAAAAAGAAAAACAATCTGCAAAATAAGTCAAAAAAAATCTCATCTCTAAAAAAATATCTTCCTGAAACAATTTCTTATTTTTGATGGTGGTATAAGCCACAATCAATGCTTACTAATATGCATTGCTTGCAGAGCTGTGATCGCCTTGGAAAATTTTCCGTTTTTTTTTCCACACTCTCGATAGCTGCGACTTGTTTCCTAATAATATTTTGTTGATAGTATGCTTTATAGCAATGAATGATGCCTTGATGTAGAGGCTAATAATGGACATTGTATTTGGTGGTAGAAATTGGATATTCGTATTTTTCAGGCACCATTATCTATAAAGAGAATTATTTTTCGCTGCTGCTTTATCATTTCTTCATCGGCGTTGAAAATATTGTTAACCCCATAATTCGATATTAAATTAGGTAGAATTGAATTTCGAAAATGCTCAGCGCCTTCAATATCGGCAAAAGGCTGTTCACCTTGTTTTTTTTCACAACTATTCCATGCCTCTTTTGCCAACGCCATACCCACCCTGTAATAACACACAATGAACCAATCCAAAGTGAGGTAGCCTGTAGTGGAAGTAAAATCCTGGTTCAACATCACCGCAAAATGCTTTGTTTCTCCATCACGATATTTACTGAAATACGAGTACTTACTCCTGAAGACCTCATTTGACTGAACCACGTTAGAAGTGCTTGTTCCACCTCTTTGCACTACCCGAGTATTTCACGTTTGCGAGATAATCCACAGTATTAAGATCTTTTTTCAATTTTTTTTTACATCGCGTAAAACTCTATTAAGCGTACTAAGCGAGCATTTATATTTAGCACATAATTCTTTCTGGCTTTTTTCTTTGGATTTATTTATGATTTTTAATTATAAATAAACTTGTGTATTTTTTGCCACTCATCTCTGTTTATTTTAATGTTGTTGTTTTAAAGGGCCGCGCTACCAAAATTGGGATGACTTTTAGATTACGCCCTTTGTACTGGGCATAAATTTTAAACCTTGTAATTTATATTTTATTGGAATAGTTAAAGGCCCACTGTGATGCCGGGGCTGTGACCTTTACTATTCGAGTTCGATTTTTAAGTTACAATATAATTTATTTTATAATACAATAAAGGCCCACTCTGTAACAGAGGGCTGCAATCTTTACTGTCTGGAGGTGGTTATTTTTCTCTGTTTGTTCTTCTCAACCATTGCTTTTTATACCAATTTTATCGATAATTCTGCTTGCACACTCATGCAATAGCCTCAGTACAAAATAATTCCCACAATGCATTTTTCACTCATCGATTTGAGGATTCCGCATTTTCGACTTAATTGTCCTAAGTGTTCCAGTCAGTTACCCTTCCGTGTTGACTTAATTACATTTTGTCGGCGCTCATGATCGTTCGTACGATCGGTCGGTAAATTGATTAGTTTTGCGAACAACGGCTTGCTGCCGCAGTGCAACGACACTTGATGCCTACTCTGTGTTATTATTGTCGAATGGGCATTTTGGTTTTGACCTATATAACACATTCGGAGTTAATGCGTTGAAGTATCTATGGGTGTTTACAGTTTTCATTTTCGCATATGGCAGTGTAAAGTGGATTCTCCACTGAGTTACGACGTTGGATTGGGTTGGTATGAGAATCACTTATACCGGACTTTGTGTCTCGATGATAAGTATGATGTACTGTTGGTATTGGAAGATGCAAGGGTCGCTTGTTGCTATTTGGATGATGCAAGTGTTGCTTATGGGGTGGAAATATAATACAATAGCGTAGTGTAGCGGGGTTCTACTTGTCGAATCACAGCTGCCTGTCATTTGTTGTGCAGTGCTGCCTATTTAAATGTGAAAACAGTGCTCCCGAATCACAACAATTCGTCTATATTGTTAATTTCAACTATGATTAAAATTTTAATTATATTATGTAATTTTTTGTTTGCCGCTACTTAATTAACCGAAAAATGTTCATGTATTTACATTGGTTGGTAAAAAATTTTAAGATCAATTAAGCGGGTAAATCAATTAACCGGGACTAAATTAACTGTACAAATAAATGTATAACTTATATAGAAAATATTCTTGCCCAATTTGTTTGTTCAACTATTGGGGAAAATCAATTAACGAACTAACAACTAGCACGTACTTTTAAGACCCAATGGTTGAGGATGCACTGGCTCGTCCCGTCCAGTGACAACGACCTCTTGGAAAAATATCGAAACCAAACACACCTGAGTTTCAAACTACCACACCACCCGCTCGCGCCCTGGAGAAAAGCCAGTGAAAGGGTATTCATATCTCCTTGGTGCGCGAAATAAATAATGTTTAATTTGTATCGAATAAAAAAAACTTTATTTAAGAAAAAGAACTTAATTTTACTTACAAGGTTAACAACGAACTGAACTTAGAATGCTATCTTAGGTCTACTTATACTCTATGAAATGTTTGCTCAGCTTTTTCTGCATTCCCACAGGTTTGCAAATGCAAGTGATCAGCGGAAAAAGTCTGGGAACATTTCTGTAACTTAATATCTACTTGGTTCTCATATCTTTCAAAATATTTTCGATATCTGAGTAAGCTGACTTATACATAACTCGCGCGCGGGATTATAAAAATTAAAAAAAAAAAAAAATGTAGTTATGTAGGTAGTTTGTGATATATCTAAAAATCCTATTATTTAAAATAGGGGCAAAACAGCTCAAATCAATATACATATATGTACATATATAAATGTATGTTATGTAATACCTGCACCTATACGGTATCTATTTTATATACAAAATTAGTATATTGGTATATATATATGCATCAAGTAATACATATATGGATAAAATATATTAAAACAAAAATAGGTATGTAAATATTAAAGAAACGTTAATTTATAGATTAACCTGTGTACTTTAATTATCACTTCAATTCAATTCAGATGCTATTCAATTACTTATTATTATTTATATGCACTGCAGATTAATAACACGAATATTTTGCTTGTCAAACTTCAATTACAAAATGTAACGAAAAACAGTATTTCCCGCATAACAGAGTAGGCAAAAAATCCGAGGTCTCGATGCAATTAACTGACAAAATCAATAAACCGATACTCTGTTAATTTGTCCAATGACTCAATAAAGCGGAGTAATTTCTGCAGAGTAAAGTTATATGTATATGTTTAAATAATGGAAACTGCAGGTTTTTTACATACATAGTTAATGTAAATATGTTCGCATTTTATTTTTATTAAAACAAATAAAAAATTTACAAACTTTAATGACCATCAGAAAGGAAAAAAAAAAGAGATCAATTTTTAGAACGAGGACCGCTTTGTCTCCCAATCTTTCTAAAAACCTTAGCTGTCTGCCGTCTAGTCAAAACTAGTTGCTCAGCTAAATTTACTAGATAAGCAGGAATTTAACTTTTTTATTTGTTTCCTCTTGATAAATTATATGGGAGCTTACTGCTGCAGCTATCAGATATTTATAAAATATTATAAAATATTCCACCATTTCGACGACCTTCTATCATAAGGTTCATAAGCATGAACTTTCTAAACAGATTCGTCAATTCCTCCTGATGAAGAATATTAAAATAAAAGAAAAGAATTAAATTCTAATGATTCTTGTCTCCTGACAATTTTGGTCTTTATTCGTCGATGGCTTGGAACAAACTAAAAGACATTTCATATATGGGAGGCAAAATAACATTGCTGTATATCATATATATATAACGTTAACATAAGAAAAGCAAATCAAAGAGCAGAGAAGAGAAAAAAAAAATTTGATTTTTATATTAGAATTCAACTTTAATATTTTTGTTCCCCAACACCTCCCATAATTCTGTTGCAAAGGGCAATCGAAGATGGGCATTCAAGTACTTAGTACTAAAACATCTTTAGAGTCCATCCACCTAGCAGCCAGTACTTCACTTGATTGACCATAAATTCTGATTGGCCCTTTTCAATTTTTCCCAAAAATCAATGCATATTCTTTCGATTTTTCGGGGTGATTATAATAATAATACATTTTGAACATAATAATTTGGAATCTACTGCTGGACATTTTTTTATAAAAGCATAAGCATAAAAGCAGTGTAATATGTCAAAAAGCGGAAAACTAAACACGACAGTTACTTCGAGTATACTAAGTGAACTGAACTTATTTTTAAAAAAAAACAAATGAACGTCTCCACACAACAGTATTGCCATATCAAATATTATACCTTACAGTAGTGGCCAATAGTCAAATTGGTTTGGTGCATGATTGTAGTACATTACAAATATGAGTCCAATCATGAACATGACCCTACATCGGTCAATGGAATATTTTGGTTATTATTCCTATTATACTATATATAATAAGTCTTTCATTGGTACACTAAGAGATGAAAATGAATAAACTCTTAAGGAGCATAACTTTGAAAAAGAGGACCAAATGACCAAATGGAAACAATTTGACTAAAAAATGACAAATTTGGTCATAAATGACCAAAGTGGCAACCGTGAAACAACCTCAAAGATAAAATTTAAGAGCACGATTATTTTTATAAAATTTAAGAGTATTGTTGTTACATGAAAAAGTATGATTATTTTATGAAATTTAAGATTGTTGTTGTTACAACTTATATTTAATATTAACGTCACGAAAGTGATGTAACTGACAAAAAGAAAAACGTTTGAGGATTTTGAATTAATAAAGTCTTTCAATAGTAGGTACTGATGTTTTGTAAGCTTAGCAGAAACGACTAAATTTTAGGATTTTAATAAAACACATATGTATGTCTCTATCAGCCACGATGACTGCTTTATTTTGAATCTATCTTAAGACTACTTTTCAATTGATTTTCTTCCGTTTATATATTCGTGGAGTCGTGGAGCTACAATTTAGAGTAACGAACCCTATGAAAACACATGTTGACATAGGATTAGGGTACAGAGTTTGTTGTCATATTTATGTGATAACAAATTCAAAGTAGGTTATGCGCGTTCGATGCACTTAGTATCGCCGCACTTGAATTTTCGTAAACATCTTTTGCTTATGCGACAATTCAAGTGGATGTCGATAAGTCGCTATCGCTTCACTTTTGGTTCGCGATCGATACATTCGAATATCGTTCTTTTTATTTATGTGACAACTGAAGTATATGAGTTCTCATGCATTCAATTGTCGTATCTTTCTGTTATTTATGTATTAAATAGACGCCTCAAGTGCATGCGTTTAATTTAATTGAGTCGTCGTAGTTTCTTAAATGATGTGAATTTGGTCAATGTTACGATTATGATCTGTAATTCTTAGCCTCAGTGATTAGAGATAACACTTCGTCAGTATTGAATTCTACAGAAGCGGCGTTAGATCTGCAGGATATATTCAAAAGTGTTGACTGCTTGAAGAAGGCACTACTGCTGCTGGTCGCTGACTGTTGACATCTGCCACAGAAGTTGTTAGGAAGCACACTTCAATTTCTTCAAGCCATTCAACGTACTTCGGCACGTTTACTTTACGTTACTTCGATTCGTTTTTCCAAGCCGTTAGGAATCACAGTTTCCACTGCAAAAACTGCAACATGGTTTGAAACACTTGACGCAGCCGCCCGAGTTCTGATTTACTTCCTTTGATAGACAGCCAAGTATCTAGTACAAGCTTTCTTTTAAAAGAGCACTCAATACTAGTACCTAATACAAAAAAAAGAAATCGTAAAAATCGGAACAAAAATTAATTAAAATTTCGTAACAAGTGCTACTTGGCCGTAAAAGAGCCTGACTAACTCCTGCAAAGGCAGGAGAAGGCAACAAAGTTAATTTATCCCAAAACATAGAAATGCTAAGCTACATTTTAATACCAAATTCAATCATACAACTACACACAAATATGAGTATAATAATTCATAACAAATTTCAAAAAAAACAACACGTAAGAAATATGTCGCCGTAGCACCAGATAAAAAAATTAATGATATAATTAAAATTCAAAATAGTTATAAAAGTATGTAAAGTTAGCAACTTTAACAATGGCTGTTGACAGGCCTTCAATATATTTAGAGTTTTTCAGCTTGAGGTAAAAAAAATCAGTTATTACAGATTGCATTTGGTTTCTATAAAAATGTTCGACAATATGTGTCTCCATATTATCCAATTCTTGAGAAAAAATATTGTCCGGAAAAAAAAGTTCGCGTGAAATATTGAGTGAACTCAATATTTCTTTACTCGAAGCGGAATTTTTATTAATTTCTTCTTCATCTTGATCAGAGGATTTTGAAGTCGGAACTGATGTAATTTCATGAATGATTTCCTCATCTGTAAGTTGTCCATGGCATGGCAAGTTATCGTCATCAAATTCGCATTATAAATCGCCATCGCCATAAAAATTCGTCTGTGATATTCACTTCAAAGTTAGAATCCTCAGAAGACGAAATAAATTTTGCCTGTATAATGTACATGTTGATAATTTTGGATAACAATTTTAATTATTGCTTTTTTGAAAGTAATATTTATAGATGGAGGTTTCACGAGCCACCAAGAGATTTTAATTATATGCATAGCAGTGAAAATGTTAACTGTTTTAGTGAATTTGGCAAAGAATTTTCCGCTTTTCATAGCAGAAATTTGTTTCCGTACAATGTTTTGCCTGTAGTAACACTTGAAGCTGTGAATTACACCTTGATCTAGAGGCTGGGCAATTGCTGTTGTACTAGCTGGTAAAAATTGCACGTCAATGTTTGTCAAAACTGGTGATGTTTTATGGGACAATGCATTATCTACGAACAATATAATTTTGCGACGTTTCAGTTTCCATTTCAGTGCAAGAAAAAGCCTAATTCTGTGTCATTCAGGCTTTATTTTTTACTCAAGGCAAAGTTTTATTTTTGAACCGACGAGGGTTTTTGACTTGCCAATTACAATAACTTTTTTGTATTCACCAACCGCATTACAAATAAAGGACTCATATTGTCCCTTGTTATACTGAAAATTGCTAATATTTTTTTTTATGGGAATTTTTCAACGAATCAAATAAACGCGATTCTATTTTATGTGATTTACAAGGCAGCACTAAATAAACGACTCAATTAAGAGGGTAACGCAATTATCCAAACACAATTAAACGGGTAAATCGCTGTACATTTTATACGGGACATTTTCATTGCCATTTTTTTGGCTCAACCAGTGTATTCCACTTTTCCCGCCTTTTAATTCCCATACGCTCAAACAAAATACCAATTCATAAAAAATTATATGATTTCCTGTTGCAGTCGAATGAAAACAAACAGCCGACTCTTCATAACCCTTTCCGCAAGCCCCTTGCAAATGTTTTATTTTTCTTTCTTGTCGTGGGAACAAGTATGCACCTGAACAAACTGTTTCAGCAATTCTCGTACAATCTATTACCTTCCACTGGGTTCAGGGTCAAGTGCGTCGTGTTAACTACAGTAAGAAAATTTTTTATTGTGAATTGAGTAAATATTGGTGTTTCTGTAAACTCTAGTTTAAGTTGTTCCCTATTTCGGTCATACAATATTTATACCTTTAGCAAATGGTCGATTTCGAACAAAAAAAGATTTGAAAGTGACTTTAGTATTAAATGCTTTATATTATGTGGATCGATGATCGTTAATAAACAGACGCTGTGTAAGTGAATTTTTTGTGTGGGGTCAGTTCTAAAGAGAAGTAATTAAGTTTTAAAATATAGGATTATGACATAGGGTCGAGAAGGAGAAATATGGGTTCAAATGATTGACGGCGCTTTGGAAGTGGTAAGTGGGGGGTGAATAGCAAGTTGTAACTATTTTCTTTTCCTGAGTGAATAGAGGATATAATTTCAGAGACATCAAAATTGTTTGTCATAAATGCGTCGTTAATTTTTTTTGACATTGATTCGACCTCGGATATTACGGCCTCCTTGCTATTTAGTTCAATACGTGAAAGTGCATCGGCCTTGGAATTAAGCTTGCCTTTATTGTGAACGACCTCATAGTCATATTCCTCTAACATCAACCTCCAGCGAATAAGCTTAGAAATAAGCTCTTTAAAGGAAAATAGCTATGTTAGAAACTTGTGACCTGTCATTACTTTAAATTTTCTTCTATAGATGGAAGATAGCACATAGATGGGTAGATCTCCCTTCGGTATAATGTGCAAGAACCCTTTTTGATTTCGTGACTTAGGAGAAAAAGCTATACATTTCAAGCTATGGTATTTTGCTTCTTGTTCAGTAGTACTCTTAGAGAAATAAAATACAAGATGGAACTTACCATCGACTTTCTTTTGAAGCAGTATAGCACCATAACCACCTATTGAACTTGCATCGCAATGAAGTTCGAATTCTTCTCTCGGATTATACGATGGCGGTCCCAGAAGTGATCAACCAAACAAATAAAACACAAAAATGCTGGAAAAAAAATTATTTACTTATTAACATAACCGCCTTTCAGCTTTATACACTTTTCCCTGCGATGTTCAAAAAGTTCGATACCGTTTTTATAATAAGAACTGTCTTTCTCCTCAAAATAGCCATTAACTGCCGACATCACTTCATCGTTGGAAAATCTTTGACCACTGAGATATTTTTTCAAGTTTGGAAACAGAAAATAATCCGAAGGGACTAAATCTGGCGAATGGGGTGGATGAGGTAGCAATTCAAACTTTAATTCATTTATTTTGGCCATTGCATTCACGACACTGTTTTTGCTCGAGTGTGGGCAAACGCGGCACCCATCTTACACACATCTTTCTCATGTCCAAATTTTTAAATAATATGCGATGTACGGCACTTTTTGAAATGCCTACAATGCCTGCTAGCTCGCGCACTTTCAGTCGATGATCATCCAGTACCGCTTTGTGGATTTTCTTCACCATTTCTATAGTCGTCACCTCATTTGGTCGACCACTGCGATGTTCATGTGTTTTTTTTTTTTAACTATTGTAAACTAAGGAGCAGACTCACTCAGAGTAGAATCCAGTTCACCTTTTATATTGGTTGGGTTAAGGCCTTTCAAATTAAAGTATTGTATCACATAACGATGAAAAATTTTCTCCATTTTCACAAATTCACTGACAACGTTCAATATTGATGGCTGCCAAACAAATACTAAACAACGTGGCGCTTTCAAACTTGAAACATATGCTTTATAGACTGAGTACTTTCCAATACAATACATATTTCCAAACAACTACCGCCATATCTTGGTCAGGCCGGGTACTTCTGGGACCGCCCTCGTATATGGCCAATATACTCAATTCTTTTTCTCCAAAAGCTAATATGTAGTATCCTTTCTTATAAGTTTATACAGATGCTGAGCTATGATTGAAAAATCCTTTATAAATTTTCTAAAATATGACTACAATTCCGGAAACCTGTGCACAGATGTGACATTTGGCGGCACAGGAAAATGAACTACAGATTCGATTGATATGCGACGGCATGAAATAACACTTATCCAACCTCAACTCTAATTTATTATTTGCTAATCTTTCGAATACCCTTTCTAAAAATTTCCGAGTAGAGAATCACATTGTCTGTTGCTTTTATAATATTATGAACATATATCACACATATCACCTGACCTAAGCATATCATAAAATATCTGACTGACAAAACGCTAAAATGTTGAGAGTGCACTTTTTAAGCCAAAGGGCATCCTAAGAAACTTATATTGGCCTAATGGAGTCACAAACGATGTATATTTAACTGATTCTTCTGCCATCTGTACATGATGAAATGCACCTTTTAGATCTAATAACGTGAAAACACTCTTATTCGCCAATATATCTAACAAATCTTCTATTAAAGGCAACGGGTAATTATTCTTAAGCGTTACCTTATTCAGAACTCTATAATCTACGCAGAGTCAGATATCGCCCGTTTTCTTTCTAACCAAGGCCACGGGGGAAGCATACTCCGAGCAACTATGCCTCCTTGTTTGAACAACGGAATGCCTTATAACTATTTAGTGTCAATAATGACGTTTAGAGTTTACATAATGTCTTTCAAAAATTTCTACAAATCAAATTCATGATTATTATTTTCTATGTACATTTTCTCTTCACCAATATTCACTTTCATTAAACTTAAACATTTATTTTTAAATTCCTTTTCTTTTTTTTCCTTCAGTATCTGCTTTTCTTAATTCTAACTTAGCTAGTTTAATAAAATCTCTTCCCAAGAGTAGCGGATATTCCATTGTACCCTTTGGCGCCACCAGAACTTTGTTATCAATTTTTTTTATTTTCAAATACAATAAAACAACCAACGATTCCTTTAACAATCAATACCAAATATTATTACCAAAGCAATGGGAACATCAATTATTATTTTTTTTTATAGCGATTTGCGGGATAAACTATTCATCCTAATAAAGGTTTCTAATAAAGTTTCATACTTATTCATATTACTACAAAAAACAACACAAATATTAAGGTCAGTCAGATGCACCGTCTTGTCGTGCCTCTTCGAACATTTTTCTGCGTTGTGCCCTATCTCAGCTCATACATGGCACGCACCTACTTGTCGTTTCGGCTTAAAATACTCCGCTGCTATATGTCCAATGGCGTTGCAGTTAAAAGAGCGAAATTGTTTTGAGGTCGATCGCATTCCGGCGAATTTTCGTCAATGATTCTGGCAACGATACTATGCTAAACGCTTCTTGTAGTTCATAGATGTCTTTAAAGCAATGTGTCCTGGCTTGTGCTCGAAGGTGGTAGTCCGGGATTCCCTCGATTAAATAATCTAATAGTTCGTCTCCTTCGATATGACTTTTGTTTCCTAGTGTAACTTTGTCATGAAAATACTCCGGGAGAATTTCAACCACGGTCCATTTCCCCGACGACTAGACGACTAGTTCGATCCTCGAACAAACTTTTCATCTCTTTTGCCAAAACTTAGTGGAGATTGTCATTAAGTCACTTCGAGAATGAAACCAGCGTAATGCCTTCCCGATCAGTTTGATAGATATAAGAGTTTTCGTGTTGTTCTCATCCAATTTGTAGACAGCGAGAACATATTTAAGTTGCGACTGCCGTAAACAAAAACTGGAAAACTGAAAAACAAAAAATTCTGAGAGAAAATCCTTCACCTGAGAGAAATCGCGTTTCATTCCATCCCCAGAACTTTGGCTATTTTCATTATTGTTTTTCTTTTCTCTTCTATGAATGTCGTTTTCACATCTGAGTATATCTGTTTCTTTTTTCTGCAAATCAATCTCACGTTTCTCACGCTCGCTTCTGCTACACTTCCAATTTCGTCTGTTTTATTATCCGCATGTCCTTGTGTCCCCTTTCCATCTTTTCTGTTCGTTTCATCAATAGTTTTGCTCTCGTCATCTTCTTCTTTTTCATTAACCACACTGTCCTCATACTCACTATTGCTGTCTTCGTCACTTCCAACATCTGTCTGTGGGGTATTACCTCTCTCCTTTTCCGGTATTGCCAAAAGACGCAATATCAACTCACTCTTATTCCGTCATTTTTTTTTTCCGAACTCGCTGAGCCACAATTTTAATTGCGCAGCTGTGTAGAAACGAAATATTTCGATATCAACCATATCAAATGGAATTCTATTATATATATATATTTTTTTACAGCTTACACCGTGCAACGCGCAAGTTATGTTTAGTATTTATTATTTTAATAAAACACTGAGTTCAGTTTAATTTTATTTTAATGTATACTGGGAGTGAAAGATGTCTTTCGTTTCGTGGTTCACTTTCAACTGAACTTGATTTCTCGAGTCAATCCTTATTTTATTTATTGTTTACATTATAGACTTATATGCTAGTTTGATATTATGATACGAATAATTATGTTTACATTAAGTGGTTTCCGTTTAGGATGATTGTTTATTCTGTATTTGAAATATAATCTGAGTTAGGAATATTCATGATCAGAAGATCGATTTTGCTGCAGCAGTAGTCATAGGAACTGCTGTGTTTGTATTATTGTTTGGGTAATCTGACTGTATCATAACTCGCAGCACACACTAAACACAGAAAAACATTTTCTTATTCTTTGCTCCCTTTTTCATTTATTTTTATTTATATATATATATATATATATATATATTTTTTTTTTTTTTTTACTTTTCACTGTTCAAAACCAAAAACACTCGTATTTTATTTAATTGAATCACTATCCCACCTCTGTAGTTGCAAGCTCTGTTTTATTTAAAGCCCCCCATACACATGACAACCAAGTGTTAACACCAAAAAAACTATTTGCCATACACATAGTTGATTGCTGACTTTCGAACTAAAAACAACGCCATGAATAGTGGAACTGATATTACAGTGTGTCTTCTTATGATTAATACGTGTTTGGAAGATAAAAAAGATAGTAAAAAAAAAAAGAAAGAATCGAGTTTGGGCCAAGGATTGGTATTTAAAGCGCACTAAATTTTCGCACGTGGGACTTCTAAGAGAATTGAAAGAAACTTCACCTGGAGATTATAAAAATTTTCTAAGGATGGATATTGCCACATACCAAGAGCTCCTTCTTTTATTGGAACCATTGATTAAAAAGCAAAATATGCATATGAGAGACGCTATTTCACCTAACGAAAGTGTGTTTGGGTCGACTAATTATGGAAACCTTTGTAGCTATTATAAAGACATTGAAAACATATATAAAGGTATTTGTTTAATGTAATTTAAAATCTGAAGTAATACAAAACTATAAACTAAATAAACTTCAAATAAATAGAAAAAACGATAACAAAAACATTAATTCAAATAAATAAAGCGATCGAAACAAGAAATGATTTAAAACCAGTTAACGCGCCACAATTCCACAAGTCGAAAGATGAGAAGTCACCTTGACTTCATGCATGCACTTGTGGACACTGTATTTCACCACCCATCGTAAGTCGCGGTAACACGAAGCGTGTGACGGAAACTAACAATTGTTTCCCACGACTCAAACTGGGAAATTGCTGATGCAATATAAAACCCTTGCACGCGCTATACACCAAATGCGACGATACGAAGGTGTGGAGTAGAATAAGTTAAAATTTAGTTTTTAGTTTAATTCTGGAATCAAAGAATAAAGTCGAAGTTTAATTGTTTAATTTAAAGTCCGCGTTTTATTTGAACGAACGGTTGGTTGTACGCCACGGGCTTCGGCCCGTGGGTATTTTTTTAGATGTTGCGGTGCGAACATCTTTAACTAAACCTTTTCTACTGATAAGAAGTATTGTTAAATAAGTCTTGAAATGACTGAGGATTCCCTGATTTATTCCTTTAACATGATATTCTGTTGTCGATATAAATGGTTGACTGTTAGAAAAGTTCGGTGGTGCTGGAGAACTATATTCACTAGCCACATGTGTTCCAGTCGATATTACAGAATATGGTGTAGAAGATCTAGTCACTATTGAATTTCTTGGTACGGAGTGAAGAATGAAATTAGCAGCTGGTTGTCTTGAAAACTGAGAGTTTGGGTTCCTAAACTTGCCAGTAAATTTTGGACGAAGTCTACGGTTAGCCTTCCTAATTGTTCTTGCCAAAGTATTTCCTCGATGGCTCTTTTGGCAAACATTTTTTGATCATTTTCCAACTTCCTAAAAACTACAGCCCAAGACAATGTCTGCTTCATCTTTTTCGCGTACTTTTTTCACTTGATCTAAATGATCAATTGCTTTTGCAAGGAAGTCTGTCTTCTGACATGACGCATTTTTTCTTTTTTGAGTGCTTTGTACTCCAACCTGAAAATTTAAAGCATATGTAATGTAAAGATCTTTGAGGACGTTCTGTAGCTGTTTAATGTTAAGTAAGTTCTTCGCAATAACTTTGGTGACATTGATCCTGAAAATTTTAAATGAAGCTCTTAAACATGCTTTTTGAATAATAAATACAATTTATTAAATTGAGATATTTTGAATATTTATTTTCAATTCGAAATAGAAAAAACCCTAAGAACTTATCAAAAAATGTTTTTGATACAATAAACATAAAAAAAAGTAAAAAAAGCGTTATTTTCACCTTAATTCATATGAAGGTACCCAGGTACTCACTCAAATAAGGGTTAAAAGGTCTTCCATTCATTTGTAACTATTTTAATTATCGAGTTAATAAAATGTTCTTTGTTTACTTCCAAACATATTTTTATTTTCTTTTTAGCCACTTCGTCTGTATTTTCGAGGCTGTTTTTAATTACTGTATTTTCCAAAATGTCCTTATGTTTTACCACTAAATGTCTTCTTAGATTTGTTAAATGCACTTACTCCCACTGAACTTTGTTAGACATTACCAATGGGCAATGACTAATCAAATCGCTAATCAGTAATTGGCAATTCCTCATGCACTGCTTGCTAATTTAGTGACAATAGCTATCTCTTCTATAGTTGGTATGTGTTGACTATTTGCCCATCGTATAGAGTGGAGCGTATAAAGGGGTCCCAAGTCCACAAACCACGCCTTCTGTGAACCATGCTTCCTGGATTAGGATGATGTCTTCTGCGTTTTTGGAAAGACGCAAAATAAGTGCAGCCGATGCCTTTTTTGAGTAGTGAAGATTAATCTGGAGAAACCGTATCATTGCTACATTTTACCAGAGTAGCCTCGACCACGGTGTTGTTCGAGTCCTCCGATTCTGAACATGAGTCCAAGAGCTCATCTTCCTCTGATCGTGTAGGATCTCTTTTAATTCGTCATCGGTTTCCGTTTCCGACAGAGTGTCAGAAGAGAAGACCGACGGCCTAATAGTCACCTCGGATGAATTGGAGTCGACGCTGTCCATTTCTGGAAAGATATCGACGCTCCCAGATTTAAGGCTGTATTTGAAGTTTTGGTTAAAAGAGGAAGAGGTTGCTTATCAGCATCCAGCTCATCTTTTTTATAGACCCTTAGACTCGTTTCACACATATCCGGTTCCATTCGGTTCGGTCTATATTCGGTTCGTTTTCGGTTTTCGTTAGGCTCGTTTCACACGTATACGGTTTGGTTTGGTTCGGTTCGGTTCGTTTTCGGTAGCCGCCAACATCGAATGAAAACTCTTCACACACTCGGTTAGTATTAGGTTTGATTTCACAACTGAATCATCAAATATGCAGTCGCCTTCTATGTCCACAATTCTCACTATGCAGAAGAGACAAATTATTGCTATGTTGTTTCACTATAGAAGAAACAAACAACGATAGAGGAACAATCGACTTCACTGGGTGCATCCTATCCTCATCAAACGGATGAGATTTGGTGCATTTTATACCATTTTTCCGAAGTTAAGGCAGCACGAAGACAAATTTTCCAATTACTTCAGGATGTCTACGACATCATTCGATGAATTACATATGAAACTGGAGGACTGTCTTCAACGCCAAGATACATTTATGCGAAAATGTATTCAACAGTTCAGATGTTGGTCATAACTTTGAGGTAAGTAAGTAACATCAATAATTCGAATGAAATTTATTAAACAAAAAATGAAATAGAATATTATAATTTTACAATATATTGTTATATTATTTAATTTCAATTTAAAAAATAATCTGAGCTGTCTTCAGAAGCTGAAGGGAAGATGTCGCTTTGGTCCGGGCCTGAAAAATAGTGGGCAGTTTTCTCATAGTACTGACCAGCAGATATTTGCGGTTCAGTTTGTTGCTGGGAAGGTGGATGCCGGTTGTGAACAGGTTCAGTCTGCTGTTGACATTTCCGCTGCCTGATATTCTTAACGATTTTCAATAACTCCATTTGAAAATCAATTGTGTCAAATTCATTAAAATCTTCAAGAGAAGGAAGTAATCCTTTGAAAAATAAATGGTGCCGATTTGGTGGTTCGCTTAGGGCTGAAATCATCTCTAATTCAGCAGAATCCATTTTTCATTTCTTTCTTTCGATTTTTGTGTAAGGTTTTTTGAAAGATGATTTGGGTTTTTCAGCTTATCCACTACTCGATGTACTTGGAGCATGTTCAACAGGGTTCTCTCCAATTTCAACTGCGAAATCCTCATCATCATAATCTTCAATATTTAGAGGCAGAGTGTTTTTTTCTAGTGATTTTTGGTACGAGTCTCTCACTTGCGTCCACTTCTTTAAAACGTGTTTATTTATAAAAAAAAGTATTGTATTATAAAAAATTTATTATTTCACTGTTCTATGTTCAAATTGATTATTTTATTGTAGATACTTAGCTAGTGGTTGCACTTTCATGGATTTGCATTATACTTTTCTCCTTGGGGTTTCGGCTATCAGCTATCGGCTATCATCGGCTGCGCTACGATGCATTCCAAATTTCCAAATGCATTTCCAAATGGAAATCAATTGCCCAGAAATTCGAAACTCGCGCCAACTTCACAAATTGTATTGGTAGAATTGACGGTAAACATCTCAGAATAGTCCATCCCCTCAATTCAATACATATCAATTATAAAGGATATTGATCTATAGTTCTGATAGGTGTAGCCAATTTGTTTACGCAAATGTTGGAGCGTATGGGAAGGACTGCGATTTTAACGTTTTTCAAAAATGTCAACTGTGAACATATATTGTTAACGGTACCATAGATATACCTGAAGACAAGTGCTTTCGAGGATCGCAGGACCCAAATATCCCTTTATTAAAAAATATACGCAAATATTTGCTCCGGCAAGAATTTAGAAAATAAAAAAAGAAAGCTCGCTTTAAACTTATTCAACGGTTAATTAAAAAAAAAAAGTTACGTTAAAAAGTAAAACAGCTAACACGTCTGAAGTCTTTCAAAGTAAAGAGAGAACTACATTATTAAACAAGAAAACCGAATTATGAGGAAAAGTTAATATGTGTGTGTATAAATTACAAGAGTTCCAAAAAATGTCCATGTGTTTATTTTTCAACATCCTGGGCCGGGGGCAAGTGATTCAACTCCATTGGATACAGGAGCTGAATTGGTCGTCGAAATCTGCTGCCATCAGAGCACCGTACTTCACAGGAACGTATTTTTCTATCTCTTCCCAAGAAAGTTTGCTCAATAATGACTAGTCTCCAATGTACTCTAGATGTTCCTGCATCGGACAAAAGAACCACGTCACCTTGTTTAAGAGCTGTTGATACCTTGGTGTTGCTGTAATGAAATGAACGGAGTAGCTGCATATATTCAGCTCGCCACCTTTTAGCAATCTTGGCGCTGTACTTCTTTCGATGTTGCCAAAATTTTCTCAAACCAGGGTCGCTGACACTGTGATCTTGCGTGGTAGAATTTGGCGCTGACCATCCGATCAAAAACTTGTCTGGAGTAAGAGGCACTAATTCCAGGGGGTCGTTGGATACGTATGTTAGTGGCCGATCATTAACAACAGCCTCTGCTTCGCTGAGTACCGTACGTAGCTGCCCGAAGGAAATTCCAATTTCCCAATTGCCAACCTTTAGGGTGTTTTTAACAGTCCTGATGAGTCGCTACCAAAATCCACCCCACCAGGGTGCTCGCTCTACGATAAATTTCCATTCTATTCGCTTTTGGGCCAAGACGTCAAAAGCGGCGTCCGTGAGAATGCTTTGAGTCTTGTTAAGTGCTAGTGCTGCTCTTCTGAACGTTTTAGCATTGTCAGAACAGATCGTCGATGGAACCACACGCCTTGCTATAAAACGTCTCATAGCCATCAGGCAGCAATCGGTCGGACGGCTCGGATAGCAGCACAAGTGAATATCATGATGTAGGCCTTATGTGAAGAAGCATCTCCCGGATTCACGTAATGCAAGGGCCCCGGCAAAATCAATCCCTACATTTTTAAATGGCCATATTAGCGTTATTGTTTCAATCGGGAGAGGAGCGAATGGTTGGGCGGCTGCTTGAACAAATAGCTTCCTACACACCAAGCAACTTCTTATTCTTTTCTTTACCAGCTGTCGTCCTTTAATAATCCAGAAACGCGCTCTCAATTTGGTAAGAACTAAGTTATTCCCTCCATGGCTGGTCAGCAAGTGGTGGTCATCAACGATGAGGATGGTGATATAATAACCTGCAGGCAGGATGATGGGGTGCTTAAGATCAAACTCCTCATTTAACATCTGCAACCTTCCACCCTCTCTTATCAGCCATTACTCATCTAGGAAGGTTGCCAACTGGGCTATAGTTGATGAAACTCTCGGTACTGTCTTCTTCTGCAAGTAACTTAAATCGTTAGCAAAACTGAGCGATTGTACATACCTGAGCCAGTAATTTTCAGCGACATCAAGCTCCACTGTTGACAGTTCGTCTGAGCCCTCTGTTTGGATTTGCACTGGTATATTAAGCGCGGGATCCAGCATGTTACTCGCAATAGACGTCTCCAGCTGTTGAACTTTTCACAGAAGAGGACTGGTTCTTCTATTATTTGTTGCAAATCATCAGTTTCGATCAGGAATGTCGGGCTTAGTTCGTAGTAGTCGTCATGATTATGTTTATCGTAAGAATTCATCAGAATCTGGGCGTCGTTTAGCCAATCCGGACCTTGTTCCCAAAATAAAAATGAGGAAAGCTTTTCTCCAGAAATGCCTCGGGTTAATAAATCCACAGGGCTGCCTTTACTGGAACAATGTCTCCAATCAGTTATGGCAGTGTGACGACGTATTTCTGAGACACGACTCTGTACATACGGCTTCCATCGTTGAGTTTGACCAAAGATCCAGTTTAAGGTTATCTTGGAATCGGTCCACAAAAAGAATTGGTGTATAGAAATTCGTAAAGCTGCTTTAAAATATGCGCACAGTCGGGCAGCCACAAGAGCCGCTGTAAGCTCCAACTTCGGTAAAGTGAGTTCATCCAAGCTGTCATTTTCCAGCGGTGCAACTCGACTTTTCGCACATAGAAATGAAGTCACTGCAGTACAATTGTCGTGTCTTGCTTGAAGATATGCCACGGCCCCATAGGCTTTGCTGCTTGCGTCGGCAAAAATATGACACAGAACTCGATTCGGTGCTGGAATTAACTGCACTGCTCTGGGAATTGACATCTCCTTTAGCTGTAAGATGTTGCGAATACACTCATTCCACTCTAGCATTAGATCATGCGGTAAAGTTTCATCCCAAGAGAGTTTCCTTTTCCAGGCCAGTTGGAACAATATATTCAGCTTGATAATTGTAGGACAGACGATGCCTAGTTGGTCATAGATTCTTGCAATTTCTTGCAATTTCTTGCAATTTCTTGCAATTTCTTGCAAAATATTTCGTTTCGTTACCTTTGATTGATTTGATTCCAAAAAACCCTGAACAGAATCTAGTGGCACGGATAACTCGTCGTTAAATGCTGACCGATAAAACCCAACACCTTTTGGACAATTGGAAATTCTTGAGGATCTACTGTTGACCGAATAACTGCACTGTTAGAATGCCACTTCCTTAGATTCATGGACGCTCTTCCCATAACATCACTAGCCTCACGGTAAAGTCTTAAGCCTACTTCTTCCGAGTCAACACTGACGATCAGATTATCCACGTAAAAACCTTTTCTCAACGTTTCACAAGTTTCAGGAAAATGTTGCTCTTCCATCTTCTAGTGGTGTCTGATTGCGGCAGAAAGAAGAAACGGACTGCAGCAAACGCCAAAAGTGACCCTGGTCATGCGAAAGTCTACGGGTTGTTTGTCAACTTCAGCAAGCGAAAAATACCAAACGAATTGATGCGAATCCCGATTAGCCTTAGTGAGAGTTATTTGGAGGAACCCTTTCTCGATATCAGCTACAACACCAATGAGACCCAATCGAAAATTTAATAAAATACGGAAGACATAAGTAAGCAGATTGGTTCCAGTGAAAAGCTGTTCTTTCAAGGAGGGAAATTGGTCTATACGTAGTTTGGTAGTAGCACTCGTTTCTTTGTAAACAGGTCGATGAGGAAGATATATGATTATTTTAGAAGTCGCTTTTGGGGTAGGTGCGTTTCTAATTCTTCTATACCTTTACCGTTTATACGCGAACCCTCCGCGTTAAGAAACTCCGGCGCAGCCTTTGCTACTTTCGTCAACTGAGCTCTAAATGCCCCACGAGACGTCACTTCCATTATAAATCTGTTCGACTCCTTTTCCCGGGTTTCGACACCAATTATTAAAAAATATACGCAAGTATTTGCTCCAGCAAGAATTTAGAAAATACAAAAAGAAAGTTCGCTTTAAACTAATTCACCGTTTATTTAAAAAAAAAGAAAAAAGATTACGTTAAAAAGTGGAACAGGCTAACACGTCTGAAGTCTTTCAAAGTAAAGAGAGAACTACATTATTAGACAAGAGAATCGAATTATGAGGAAAAGTTAACATGTGTGTGAGTTCCAAAAAATTGAAAAGTAATACAAGCAAATGAATGTTAATTCGTTGTCCATGTGTTTATTTTTCAACACCCTTATTATCTCGTAGGAGATGATGCTTTTGGTTTACATAAGCATCTCCAAAAACCGTACGGTGAACATAGTTTGCACTCAAGAAAATATTGAACTATCGGTTATCCAGAGCTCGTAGGTACGTAAAAAGTACTCTTGAAATAATGAGTGACAAATGGAGAATCTTCCATCGTGCAATAAACTTAGAAATTGACTTTGCTACGGATATAGTGAAAGCTTGTGTAGTTTTACACAATTTCGAACGCGACAGAGACTACTTTGAAACGGAAGATATGTTGTCCGTTGCAGGTTTTGGAAGTCTCCCAGGAAACCTCCCAAATTGAATGAGGAGAAATCAGGCAACAGCTTCCGCTAAATATGTAAGGTATGTACTCAGTGATTCCTTCATGACTGAGAATGATTCAGTCTGCCAACTGCCAAATTTTCAAAAATCTGAATATGTTTAATTATTTTTTAATAAAAATATAATGATATACAATATAATATTGTATTAATTTATTTCACAATTGATGCCATTTTTTCGTATAAATACGCTATTTTAATTAGTGTTAGTAAGTTAAAAATAACCCTTCAAATGTTATTAAGATATTAGTTTTAAAGATTTCCCATAATACATATAATGTTTTTGTCAGAAAATCAGCTAAAAATATAAAAAAAAAATTATTTATATTGAACCTATATTATGTTATATATATTGTATATAAAATTTTCAATAAGTACGTACCGATATCATTTTTTTTAAGTCTTCAAAATCTTCATAGCCGTCGTTCATTTTCGAACAACAAAATTTCAAATGAAATTAAATAAAATAATTAAAATTAAATTAAATAAAATAATATAAAAATTTGCTGAACCGAACCGAACCGAAACTAAACCGTAAATGTGTGAACAACCAATTGCTTTTATAAACCCTGGACACGAATTGAAGCAGAATAGAAACCGGACGAAACCGATTCGTGTCGAGGCTTGCTTTCTGTTATATTAGGTTTCTATTATCAATCGAAGATAGACCAAATCACCGTTTCACACTTGCTCGGTTTCTACTGAAAACGAACCGAATCGAATCATGCCTTTAGTCTGCTAGCTTGCGCTATAGAGCTAAGGGATTCCTTATTGATCACTATCAACGTGCACCCCTTAGCTCCTCAAGTTTCGCGACCCGGAAGGCTCGGGTTGCTGAGCCTAATGATCTCTTAAATGCTTTTTGAGGAGGATGATTCAATTTGTGTGGATTCTTATATCGATCCTAGGCTCTTAAACCTAATGTTTGTATATAATTAAATGAAAGTAATGAAAGATATCTACGTGATAAAACGAGTCCACACTCTTTCTATTTCAGGTCCATTAGTAATTCGGAAATTCTTGCTGTTATTAACACCCTGAAAACTAAAAACTCAAGTCGGATAGACGGCATTAGTAATGTAATAATCAAGAATATAGGAAAGGCGATAGTAAACCCCTTGCAGTATATTACTAATCAAAGCTTTCCGTGCGGAATATTTCTTGATTGCCTTAAAACCTCAATAATTATTCCGATCTTTAAAAAATGTAATTTAAGTGACCCAGAAAATTATGGGCCAATATGCTTGTTATCGGTTTTCTCAAAGATTTTTGAAAAGGTAATAGTTAGCAAAATGCTTAACTTTCTTGAAAAGACCAGATTTTTTAATTAGTTGCATTTTGGCTTTATGAAAGGTAAGTGCACTGAAGATGCAATTGTGGCCTTTTTAAAGAAAATTTACAAAGCATTAGACAATAATCAAAAAACAACTGGACTTTTTCTTGATTTGACAAAAGCCTTTGACTTGTTAACCATGATCTATTAATCCAGAAACTAAGTAACGCTGGTTTTAGAGGCAATATATCTGAATGGTTTAAGTCATATTTGTTTAATCGAAAACAGCGCTTTAGAATAAGAGGGGTTGCAAGCAATGAAGTAGACTGTCCAAATACTGGTGTACCACAGGGGTCAGTTCTAGGACCAATCTCTTTCCTTATCTACATTAATTCCATAGTTTCTCTATCTGTCAATGGACATATAATTGGTTATGCAGATGATCTTGCACTTTCATACGCAGACAACTGTACAAAATGTTTTACTTGCGGAAACTTGTGCCAATGAGATTACTTTCAGTTATCTAATACGCATTTGTTCAATCATGGCTTGAGTAGAGTGTTGCATTTTGGGGTTGTGCTTATATAAGTTACTTGAATCCTATTATTGCAGGACAGACAAATATTATTCGGTTATTGCTATATAAAAACCTGTTCCAATTAGCGAAAATACTACCACTTCTTTACCATTTTATTTACAAAGCACTCGAAAGTATTTTTTGTTAGAAGTAGTAATATTTACTTTAGAAGAAATGGATTATATTCGCTGAGAGCACAATCGACGTTTTCTGACTTTAATAGCGCCTTCTAATATTTTTAATAAACAGCTTACAAAATATATCCAATCTGGTGTCACATTCAAATCAATTCCCAAAAAATCTTGAAGCTTGGTTACTTTCACAATCTGAAGTTGAAACACTACTACAAGATATGTCTTAACGTAATATTTACTTACAATTATGTTTTACTTACATTTTCACATGGTTCCACATTTGATTTCCTTTTCATCTTCCCTTTTCGGCTTTAATCCTTTTAATATTATTATTAGTCATACACTTGATACCGGTTGTATTACATCACAAAGTGTTTCTATTATTATTTCCTTATTTCGAGATCATAATACTCAGAATTTCGTCTATATTTTCTGTAAAAATATATCTAATAAAAAATGTACTGAATTTATATTGAAATGGAAATAAATATAATTTAAATCTAAATCTAAAAATCGGATGTCAGTAAGCTTTGGATAAAGAGATCGCCTAGAAAAATTATTGTTTTTCTTGGAAGATGGCGTATGCATGTTAACTTGCCAAAGTCTCCAGATAAAAACACCTTCCTTTCGCTGATAATTGAAGGAGTTTTTATTTTCTTTGGATGGGAAAATATCTTATAAAAATAATTCGATTCATTTCGATTTCCAACTACACTTTTGTGTGTACTCCTCTTTAAGCCGTTCTTTTTTTCCTTGTCCTTCCGGATCTTTTTTCTATTTGACGTTCCAATTTTTGACATTAAATGTTTTTTGATATTTTCACCACATTTTTCCCGCTGAACGGGAACTGGCTTGGATGAGTGTGTTCACATATATGTGTTTAAAATAATTTTTATTAAATGCTTTATTTAATTCTCCGCATCATAGGAGTTTAAATGCCTAGAATTTAATGATAAGGCTTAAGCTAATATCACAAAATAATTTCTCATTTTCTTAATTTTATACGTATTGTGTTTCAAGTAAGATTTATTTTAATATATTTTCCGATATATTTACTCGTGCTCTTACTTTTTATATGTATATATTTATTCATTTATTTGTTTGTTTTTTTTTTTTTCACAATGTGGTATAACTTTTGGATAAGTGTAATTAGTGAGTAACTACACAATATATATAAATTATATAAATGACAACAAAAATTTTCTTAAACATGACGAGAGTAATGAGAACTAGATTCATTTTCTTCTTCGATACATTAATGGTGACTAATGAGTTTCTGTTTCCAGTAAGCCGCTGGTTATTTGTGATCCGGGATGACTCTCCAGTAAACAGCTGGAGTGCCTTTTTAATTCGTATTATTGTAGTTAGGTTCTCGGTCACAAGAATCAACATTCGCTGTTTATGTTCCATATAAAACGTACACGTACCTATTAACGGGAAACCACTGTCACTAATATACTTTTAATATTCTCGAATAAACATTGACCGGACTTCGCGATAAGTCTCTTGTGAAAAGAGTTTTTAAAAAGACACGACTATTTCATTTCAATCACAAACAGAAACTGTATTTTTCATTTTTTTTATTTTTTTATTGACACTAATATTCAATATATATATATATATAGAAGACACTGTACGCCGCTTCCAAAAGGATACTCCGACGAAGTTGGTGCTTGGTGGTTGACAGCAATTAAGCCATACGGTTCATCTGAAAAATCAAAAAAAAAAATATATATTTATAAATAAATAAGTAATATATTTACTATATATATCACGTAGGGAAATTTCGATATCTAAAATGGCGGCCCAGCGAATTTTATTTTCCATTTTTCCAGAAAATTTTTATCGTTTATGAAAAAAAAAAATAGAAGGTTGGCCCTTTATAAAAAAAAAAATCCCTACGTGATGCCATAAAGACGTTTTCTACACTCTAGCTGCAATTTCGTTTTAAGAAACAAAATTTGATTGTTACTTACATAAGGGTTAAGAATATTCTTAAGGAGGACATTCGAAAAAATGTTAACGCCAGCCAAGAGGTTGGCCTAACTGTTACTCCGACACTTCAAAAGAAAACAACTCGTACTTCTCCTTTTTTATATGCTTTATTTTCGTGTTACTATCTCTACGGTTCTCCTAAGACTAACTTAATCCAATCATCCCACCTTGCTAGTGATCGATGTCTCCTTTATCAAATCTGCTGAGTCAAGCGTTCTGGTTGGCGCGTGTATTCGGCACATCACAAATGTAACCCAATGCGACTGTGAGTAGCTGTGGAAACATGTTTCCAACTGAACAACTAAATTTGATTATGCAACAAATGTGGGTCATGCTGGTTCATTGTTTCCTATGCACATGGTGTTAACTTCTTATCTATAAGGCTTTTATTTCATTTTATTGGTTTAACAATTAGTTTTTTATATATTTTATTTTCCAAATATTTAAAAAATAAATTAGGCTACTTGTGTTCATTGCAACTTTAACGTTGCAGTTAAGACAAGAAGAATGAAGAATGTGGCCTGGATATTGAGGGTTTATTGGGGTGGCGTTCATATTTGAGTTCTTTACAAATTCTACACTGTTTAACGAGATTATTAATTTTGGTATTCATTTGGGTAAAGTAAAATTATTATAATAGATGTGCTTTATTCTCCCGAGCATTTCGATGAGCTCTCCTGTGAACTTTTAATAATAGCTCTTCCTGCTCAGCTTCATTTGTTATATCTTTTACTCTGATTTATGTAGATCGGACTCTATAGGCTTTAAAGTACAGAGAATAAATTGGCTGAATTTTGTCCATGGTCTTTTCATTCGTCATGATACCGTTTATTACAGAAGGGACTTAAAATTGCTTGAATATGAGGTTTTCTATACTTATAAGAGGTTCGCGTGAATGTACATCTACGAAAAATAGGGAAGGGATGTTCAAGTTTATGAGGAATGTAGTCTCCTATTAAAAGAACGAGCTGATTTTTGAAGGCGTTAATTGAAACTTCTACAGAGAATATGAGTTCATATGATGAGTATGTGAGTGGCTGATGGTCTGTATTAATGGACAGTTTTGCCAAACCGTTTAATGTTCGAGAAATAAACGATCGGTTTGTAACTTTGTGATCAAACTGCTCCTAGGGCGTAATTGGAAGTGTTTGTTGTCAGCTGAAATATTTTTTAGAAGTCGGGATATGCAAGTATTATATCTTTAGATGCTAGAGAGTTCTTTAAATGTGTAAATGCTTTCTGTGTTAGATAAATTGTTTTTTTGTTGGAAAGATTTTTGGGTAATATTCCGTTTTCCCCTCTTAAGAGGTTGGTCAGAGGTTTTGCTAGCTAGCTTAGTATAGTCCTTGAAAAAACAGGAATAATAGCCTGACAGGCTAAGAAAAGACCGTAGTTCTTTGAGGATTCTAGGATATTTAATATTTTCTTGTCTTTAAATGAGTTTGTTCTAATACCATCTGAGGATATAATTAAGCTGAGGAAATCTACTTTAAAGAACTCACAATTAACCAGTTACACTCTAGAGTTTTGAAGGTTTTTTGAATATTCTCTAGAAGCGTGTTCTGATCGCGACTGAATATTCATTTTGAGAATACTTCATTTTGCAGTTGTTTTGGTGTCGGTATTACGAAGCTTAAATGACTTGATTCTACCCTCATTTATGTTCCACATAAATTCCAAAACTACAGATGACAGTCAAATTGAAATTTTGAATTGTTTTGTTGCGATATTTACAAATTGTCCTTCCGATTTTATATCTCTAAATCAGATTGTTAGCTTAAATTCGAATTATTGTGCATTAATATGGACAGCATAGGAATATTCATAGCATTGAGTAATGATGATGACGATAAACAGAAATCTAATAAAAGAGAATTAATACGAGTAAGAAGGGGTATCAGATCACAATATAACCTATTGGATTTAACAGACACTAAGTATAAGTATAAAGAAAAAATTGAAAATTTAAAATAAAGGAGTTGCTACGCTTGCACGAAAGTGGTAAGTTGCCGAATTTGGTTTTTTCCGATGAGTCGCTATTTGTTATAAAGCAATATGTCAACAAACAAAAAGACCAAGTTTACTTGCCAGAGAGGTCTTTCGAAAATTTACTCCTTCGGACGACCACCAAAAAAAAAAAAAAAAAAACGGAAGAAAATAGATACAACGATAGGGAAGGATTTTTCAGTTCAAACGCTATGATTGCAATAAGAAAATTGATCAGATCAATTGAAATCTGTTCAGTTCTGTAACAATTGTATTCTTAATGAAATCTACTTTAAATGCTTAATCAAATATACAATCCCAGTCTTTATTTATAGTACTTATAATTATAGTAATATTTCTTAAAGTTATTTGGACTTAAAGTTTACACATAATTCATGTTTGTGCTATATAAGGAATGGCTATAGGTGCATTGTAAGTGTATTAAGCAAGTTTGGTGTGTATACTTCTTCTTTAAATACATAACGTACATATATATTGTGGCTATTCTCTGTTAATTAAATATTCTTTATGTGAGCCTTGTGAATTCTACGACCACTTGTCGTGAGGACGGCTACTTTATTGTCCTTTGCTACGAATTCTTTCTGATATAAAGGCTTATTTTTGCCTTGAATTTTCTTAACAACTATATAGACTATTTCAACCTTTTTATATTTTTTCTGGGTGAATGTCTTTTTATATTATAACGCTTATTACTGATTCTTTGTTTTTTTTTTTTTTTTTTCAATTTTCGCTCGCAACTCGTGGTTGACTTTTGAGCAGAAGTTCACCAAACCTTGGTAGTTAACCCTGGAGCTTCTATTGTAGAAAATGTCTAATGGATTCCTTCCAGTCACAGAATTGATGGTGTTATTATACCTGTCAACCGCTATATTGGGTATTTCTTTTGTTTCCAAGTTCTTGTACTCCGCTTTCAGACATCGGTAGATTCCTAGGATTGTAGAATGCAATCGTTCTACTTGACCGTTGACCTCACTGCTTTGGACGGGGATCCTGTAGAGCTCTATGCCCAATATTTTGATGAAGCTTAGTATGATTGGACTGAGTATACTACATACGTTCATTGTCAGTAACTAGGATTTTTGGCACAGTGAAGTAATGTAAGATTTTTTGTTATTTTGTTCCACTGAGGATATTTTGTTCTTAAAGGGAATTTGTACACCGTTCGATAACGTTAGGATATTCTTTTCACAATCAATAATGGCTCCTAGCTGTTTTAGAGTGTCGTCGCCGATGATGCCATCAAAAGATTTCAGGCCTGGAAGAACGTAGAATGTCAATGGAAAGTCAATTCCGACCCTTTCAAAGAATATACCTGTGATTTTTTTGCTGATGTTGAGGCTACCGGCTGCTGAATTCACTGAAAATGGTTGAGCTAGGCTGGTCAAACCTTGTGATAGGCGTGTGTTTGGTTTGCACCGAATGATCTACCTCCATTTTGAGATGAGGTTTTGGACCAGTTGTTCTATGGGGTGCGTCAGAATTTTGAGAAAAATGAGGGCGATTGGGAGCGCTGGAAGTATGTTGTTTGGAATGATATCGCCTAAAAGTTTGATTAAGGGGGGCCTTAATTGTGTTTGTCCCATTATTCACATGAATAGAGTGGTTCCGGAAGTTGAGATTTTGAATCTCCAGACATGAAGCATACGCCTCGAGTAGGGTTTTCGGTCTTTGCACAATAAGCATCCTTGAAAAGTAACCGTTAAGACCTCTTATGAAGACGCCCAATGCTCTCCCCAATCGTCATCGATAATTTTGTAGGGAATCAGGGCTGTATCGGTCCTACATCTGCTTTTCTGCTGGATATGATGTAAAATAGCTCGGTACAAGGGCTTGTTCCTAATTATGCTGAAGTTCTTGAAAATACACTCGACGTTATGTATCCATGACACATATTGTGTTGGATTACCATCGAAGGTTAGCAACTCCTTAACGCAATCGGGGAGTCGACTTATCTCTTTCAGGTCGGCTTCTGTCCTTGGTTCACTCAAGGGTACATTCGCACGATTGCTTTCGAGTCTTATATGAGTGTGTTGCTCAAGCGACTTCAAGCGCTAATCCATGTCTTTGAGCTGGTTCAATATCACATTGACAGCTCCGGTTAACTTACGGATTTGGTGACGGCGTCCATTTTTTGTTAACAAATTTTTTGACTTACTTCTTAATTTTAATTTAAATTCTCAATACAATTAATATATTTATTTTTATTTGACTAAAATCTAATTTATTTAACTGGTTGGCTTAGTACGGAGTAAATATAACTTACTTTAAATTAAATTTAAAAAATTGTCTCTTACAATTTGTTTATATATTGTTGTATGATATATCCTCTTTAAGAATCGTAAAATCACGTATGCACACAATTTATTTCAAAAAAAAGTGGAAAAAACAAACAATGCGCTTTACCTTTTTTTTCCTTTTGGATTTAGAAATAGGTATTTTCTATATTCACAATTTCGGAAAATTTTTTCTCTATAAGCTTCCCTTAGGAATTCACTTTAAATTTGTCTTAAAATTTTGGTTTTAATTTCACAATTAATCAATTAGTAATTCTAAAGATTTTTTCGAATTTCCTCTGAGTTTTTTTTTGAAATTTCTCTTAAAAATTTATATTATTTTTTTTTCTTTCCTTGCATGGAATTTTATTAAAAGTTTCACTCACAGGAACAAAAAGCAAATATTCACGTTCAAATATATGGTAAGATCCGCCGGTGATCTAAAAGGGATATCGATTTTTAATATAACGGGATTCTTGTTTAAGACAGATTTAGCGGGAAGATCATGGTGTTCCCGTTTAAACGCTATCGTTACTATTTGAAAGCGACCTACTAATGGCACGATTTCTTCGCTTATATATCCGTTAGTCCTTTCGGCAATCTCCACTGTGTTCCCATGGTAACAGCAGAATGTAACCGTTAATTATTGGATTTTTATTAAGACCAGAAAGGCTGTTGTGTTCCTATGGTAACAACTGCATTTACTTCATATAGAGTACTGGTCTATGCCCACTCAAGGACATTATTAATTTATTTTGCCACAATTGCTCGGACAAAAAGGATATATTTCTTCTAAACCTGTCCCTGCTCGGGCGCCAGTTAAGCATATCATTTATGAGGATTCCAAAAAAAAAAGTTAACGTCAACCCAGAGGGCCGACTCAACTGTTCGACTTACATAAAATAAAACAAATCTTTTAGACACGTTTATAATTAAAATTTATTAGTTTAAACATTAGTCCCGGTTGCCGTCATGATTACAACTAACTGCCAATCCATTCCCATCTAATTCCATCTGCCTTAAGTTTCTTGGCGAGTAAGGCGCTTTTCGAATTCACGCAATAACAGTTCTTTGAGAGCATCCCACGAATCTATTTCAAGGCGTTTACTCTGAGAAACAAAAGGTCGTTTTATTTGAGTGGACATTTCACACCAAAGGGTTAGGTCAGACGTTGGAATGGGAACTGATTCAATTTTTACGGATGAGTTTATTGGTGTTGTATTTTGTAGTAAGATGAGTTCTTTGTCGTTGCATTATTCTTTAGCCAACACTTCCAAACTTTGTGAAAGAAGTTTAATAGAATCTGTGTTTGGACGTAAGAGACTGTCTGGAACGACATTAAGTGAGCCTTTGGGTATCTAATATCGTGGTAAACTGCGATATGAAATCTAGTTGCCGCTCTAGTCTTGGGCTTCGTTCTGTTTTTGTCCATAGAGCGGTTGTTAGAGGCTTATGGTCTGTCAACACAAAGAAGTCTTGACCTTTAACAAAATTTCGAAAATGTTTAATTGCTAAGATGATTGCCAACAATTCTCGGTCAAAAGCGGAATAACGTGTTTGTGTTGGTGTAAGCTTCTTGCTGAAGAATGCGATTGGTTCCCATTCTTCTCCGGCCTGCTGTTATATCACCGCTCCTACGTCACTATTAGAGTCATCAGTAGTAGTGCTTAGTTTTGCGTATTCATGCGGGTGATTAAGAAGGGTTGCTTTTGCAAGAGCTTGTTTCACTTCGGTAAAAGCTTGCTGACATTCTATAGGCCATGTGAACTGTGTTTTCTTCTTTGGCTTATTTAATATTGCTATGTGGTTATGTATGAGGGTAAGGATACGCTTTAACTGAGGGATAAAACGATGAAAATAGTTCAACATTCCAACGAACCTCTGGACATCTTTTATTGATTTGGAGTTAAACATGTCTGTAATGGCTTTGACTCGACCTGGGGATGGTTGAATTCCTTCTTTAGAGACTTCGAAACCTAGAAATGATAGTTTTGGCACTCCAAATATGCATTTTGACGCTTTGATACAACGGCCGTAATCGGATAGCCGTTGAAACAAGGTCCTTAAATGAATTTCGTGTTCCTTGGTTGATTTACTTGCAATCAAGATGTCATCCACATAGACGTATACGAAATTAAGACCTTGTGTAACCTGATGCATGAATCTTTGGAATGTTTGGCCTGCATTTCGTAACCCGAAAGGCATTCGTGTGAACTCGAAGAGTCCGAATGGTGTGGTTACTACAGTTTTTGGTATGTCTTCTTGTGCGACTGGAATGTTGTTATAGGCCCGAATCAAATCAATTTTTGTGAAAATGGAGCAGCCGTGAAGATTTTTGACGAATTGAATCATGTGTTCAAGTTTTTCTTTTGCTGCTTTTAATTTGATGGCATTTAATCGTCTAGGCCATGAGCTCGGAAGAGGTCTTGTTGTTAAGATGTGATGTTTAACGGAGTGGTTTACGGGAAAATTAAAATAGCCTGTCTCCATGAGGATTGGAGATTCGTTGAGAATGTGTGAATAGGTTTGTTCTATGGAGAAAAATCGAGGGCTTAAAATTGTTTGTGTGCAGGGGTATCATGAACGCTAAATTTTTAATGACAATTACCAAACCGGTTTTCTTTAAGAAATCTGCACCGATTATTGGTTTTGTAACTGATGCTATGAGGAAAGTGTGGTTAAAAACTCGGCGAAAACCAAGGCTGATTCGAATGAGTGCCGAAAACTTGTATAGTTGAACAGTTTGCTGCTGATATCATATGATCAACTTTATTATTTTCTTTTTTAAAAATGGATGAGGGAATGGTTGAAACATCAGAATCAGAGTCTATTAAAAATTTTATGTATGAAATGGGATCTTTTATGAAACGGCGGCACTGTGCACTTTGTAGTGAGCTGTCACTCGCCGGTACGCTGACAGTCTCTATTAGTTTGGGATTTGGGGTGTGTATTTCTAAGGCTTTTCGCATTTCCTTACCTTGTCTTTAAATTTAGCATGGAACCAATAAATTTCATTGTTTCTAGAGCGCTACCTGTTTCTATTTCTATTGGGAATAGAGCGGCTTCGAGAGCGATTGAAGTTCAAATTGTTTAGCATCGACTTTATTTCAAAGATTTCGGCCTGAAGTGTTTGATTGATACTAGTAAGCTCTTCTCTCGTTGATTTTGATGTGGAGGAGATGGAGAAGGATGACCTGCTCTGTTGCTGATATACTTCATCATATAAATGTCATCAGCAATTTTAAGCAAATCATTACATAGTTTCAGTTTTGGAACTTGATTTGATTGAAACTTGTAACAATGTTGGAAGACGTCTCTTCCATAGTTCCAAAACCAAACTCTCGGACGCCATCGCTGACTGCCTGCAATTGACTTTAACCGCCGGTAAAAATCGGATGATTTTCGATCACCCATTTCCTCGCTTGACAAAAGAGCTTCGATGCGTTTACTTCCGCTCATCTAATTTCGGTCTATGAGTGCTTTTTTTAAATTAGTGTACGGCTTGGAAGGTTGAGGTTCTTGTGTTAAAACATCAATAACACTTGCGACCACGTCCTGCGGTAAAGCTTGCACAACAAAATGAAATTTTGTTTGTTCGATAGTTAGTTTATATTTATACCGATAGAACACGCGAAAGAAAGGAATGGAAAAACCGAGATAATCAACGTGTTAAATGCGCACTATGTAAATGAAGAAAATTCTACTTATGTAAGTGCGATGGTTGATTCCAAGGTAACGGTGTAACAGTAGCTGCTAACAGTACTGATTGCGTCATTTCGTATAACGATTCGGATTATGAGTTGCCAACAGTACTTATATAATGCTATGCGGGTAGCCAAAAATTTCGGCAATAATCTCCATCTTCTGCAGGACTTCCTCGCCACCAAGAGCCTTCGTGGGAAAAAGCCAACAAAACTTTGTAAAAGTATCGATGATAACCAGTATGTACTGATAGCCCTTCTTTGTGTCTTGCATCGGTCCAAGGTGGTCAAGGTGGAAGGTGGTAAGAGGTATGTCACCTTTCGGGATCGGTTGTAGTAGACCATATGATTTTCCACTCTTTCGTTCGGCTAATATACATCGAATACAACTGGAAACACATCTTTTAATTCGCTGACGAAGAGTGATAATAAGTAGCTCTTTTCCCAAAATTTCTTTCATATTCTATTCATGAAAAAGCCTAGCTCAAAGATTCTGGACAAAAAGAATAGAATTATTAATACTTTACATAATAACCCATTATAAACCACAAAGTCTTTATATGTAAGTCTTTATATTATCTTGACGGCATCTAAAATCTCTTTTAACCGTAGAACATAAGCTGTTTTTTTGGTGTTTTATTATTTGGAGCACTGCATTCGCGCTTTTATATTTTGTTTGTCTATTTGTCACTATATTTTTCAATTGGTTATGTAACTACGCATTTTCCTCATGTAGCTTCTTTAACGAATTTTTATTTTTCTTGTTCTTTATCGAACACTCGCGAGTATTGGTTCTTGAAACGTGCTTTTCTCGCGTTTACCGAATGCGCCAATGAAGCGGCTCGAACGAATTAATTAACCTCTTGTGGTTGATTGGAATAATTTTATAGTCTTTGATGGTAGTGTTTAGTTATTTGAATAACTAATCACTGTACGACTTCACTGCACAACTTGGAATACAGCTTCACCGTACAACTTTGAATAAAAAAATACAATTAACTTTTATAATTTTGTATTCTTCTCGGCTACACATCTGACTATGCATTAGACACTTGTTATTAATTCTTATAATTATATAACTAACTTTAATAGTACCAGTATTTATATGCTTTATAGGTTGATTATTTTATTGTATAATATTACAATGACCTGGATATCCTTTAATAAGTTCGATTGTACAATTATCTTTTGATCGAGTTTTACAGATGCTCTTATTTAGGTAATTCTTACAATTTTATAATAAAATATAATTTTCGTGTATAATACCTACTTGTGGGGTAACTACATATTTTCCATATTTATAGTTTAAAACTATTGTCTTAAAATAATTCATTTTTTGTATTATAATTAAGTATTTATATACAAATATTATTACATCTTTTATTCTTATAACATGCATTTTTGCATATTTGAAAATATTAACTATTGGTATTTTTATTTTTTCATTTTGAATAATTTTACGAGTTTCTTCAAAGTTTAATATTGTAGAAAGAAAGTTATTTAAATGTGTTAAACTGATTACTTCTACTAAATTCTTTAAATCAATATTTTGTATATTTCATTTAATAAAAAATTATAATGAATTTCAATATTTTGACCTTTTCGTCAAATTTATTATTTATTACGCGTTGTTTACATACCTAAGAAATTTAAGGAGCCCATTTCTCTCTCGTGGTCGTTCAGTTGTGTTATTAAATTCTCGATTTTATCGATAGTATGGATGACTATCTTATTATCTGGGTAATTTCTTTGTTTAATAGTTTCTAATGTTTGAGTATAATTTGTGATATTTCTTATATGGTATAAGAATTCAAATTTTTCAAACGTATTGATCGTCATCCTTTATTAGGATGAATTTTTTATCACCTAAGTTGGTGATATTCATTTCGGCATTTATTAAAATCATAAATATTTTACTTTATATGTTCTTTGTGTACAACCTTGCCTGTGTTTGTTAAAATTGTGTCCTCACGATTCTCTAGTATTATATATTTCTTGAATTTCGGGCTTGTTTTATTCCTTCTTTTTTGTCTAGCGAATATTTTGGTTCCTATCTGAAATTGTTTGTACATTCGTTTCTTATTTTCGTTTTTTTAAAGTACTTTGTTGTGCTAATTCTAACTTATTTCTGACATAAAAAAATTTATTTTGATTGAAGTAAATATCTATAGGCTTCTCATTTATTACGGAATGAATTGTGTTATTGTATTGGTATACGGCATTATAAATTTCTTGTTCTGGTTTCGTTTTATTTTGTTCAGATAATACTCGTGTTAATTCAATTAAAGTTGAATGGAGTCGTTCTACTTAACCATTTCTAATGGAATGGTTTATCGGTGTGAGATAATGTTCTATATTTAAATTTCGTCATAACATTCCTACCATTTGGCTTTTAAATATGCTTTCGTTATCAGTAGTCAAATTTTTACATTTCGGAAATATGATTCTTAAAATTTGTTCAATATGTTGTTGCACATTTGTTTTCTGTAATAAAATGTAAGTATACGTATTTAGAACATTTATCTACGCATGAAATAAATGTTTGATTTCCAATATAGAATATGTCCATACGTATATTTGTTCCTGAAGTATCGGGTATGGAAGTTTGTTTTATTATTTGTTTCCTTCGGTGCCTGTCATATTTATTCTTTAGACAGTTCTCACATGTTTCTGCATATTTTTGGGTTTTTTTTAGACAAATCATGCCAATAATATTGTGTTCGTAGTTCTTGTAGATTATTTTTTCAATTTCTATGGGCTCTATTATGGGTTTCCATTTTGAGATGTAATTGTTTATCAGTATCTTTAATATCTTCTAAATTACTTTGTGTAATTACTATAATGTTTCATAATTTCTTTACTTTATGTATTCCATAATTCTAGATTACAATGGAATGCTATTGTTCTCTTAGGATCCATAATAGTTTTTAATTGTTTAATTATGTAGTTATATCTACTGAATTTTTACTGTATTTTGTGTAGTTTGGAAATGTATTTTCAATATGTATTTTTTCAATGTCTTTTCAACTATGTGAATTTGTGTCTTGAACGCATTTAAAGATTGACTTACTGTCTTTATTGCTTCTTGATAAGAGCTGTGCTCTGAATGATAACTGTAATCAGTTGAACTATTATTTATTTGTTGCCTTGATAATGCATCAGTTACTACATTCTGATGTCCGGGTTTGTACTTTAATTTAGATCCGCATTCCTCTATGAGGTTTTTTCAACGTTTGAGCTTTGAATTTGGAATCTTTTCTGATATTGAAAATATAAAACTCTGATGGTCTGTATAAATTGTTAGGTCGTCTATGCCGTATAAATGGTTTCTTAACTTTTGTAAGCTCCAAATGATTGCCAATAATTCTTTTTCATTCGTTGAATAGTTCTATTCGGTCCTTGATATAAATACAATTGGATTTCTTGACTGACTCAGCACTGCGCCTATGGCTGTGCTACTTGCATCCGTCGTTAGTTCAAAAGTTAAATATGATTTAGTTGATATAATTCAGCTTGCTCTTGTAATTTAGCTTTTAATATATATTTATGGCCTTGATGGCTTCTTCATCTAAATTTATCTGTTCTTATTTATTCCACCATTTTCTCCTCTCAAATGAACTATAAAAGGTTTTGTAATTTTTTATTCTTCGTTTGATCTCAGCGCTTTTATCGTTGTCTGAATTGATAGCGGAGCCTATCAATAGACCAAGTCCTTAACTACCTCAAAGTTATATCTGTCGAGTGTGAAGTTCTATCCGAGATGTTGGGGTTGGGTGTCTTTCTTTGTTTAGAGCATATACTTGGTCTCGCCTTCATTGATCGTTGAGACTATTTTAGGCACTTTGTACTCAATACTCGCAAAAGCGTCACTGACATCATTCTGCTTTCTTCCGACTTTGTCATTATCATCGGCGTATGCGAGCCATTTTACGGACTTTTGAAAGATTCTGCCTACTATGTTGTACTATTATTTTAATAATGATGTTAAAGAAATTGCATGACCGCGCATCGCCTTATCTAAATCCCTTTTTTACATCAAGGTCTCGGTGAGTTCTTTGCTGACCTTAATGGAACAGCGTGCAAGTTTCAGCACCAGAAACTGTCAAACCATTTATTTCTTATACTTTTCGGCGGTAAATTTTTTTTTTTCTTCTTCACAAGCTAGTTTGAATGGCAGTGTCTTTATAGATTCTGTAGCATCACGAAGCTGTCCCACAATAGTATAGTAGAAAGATTTAAAAATAGGACGCGGTAAGTCCATAAAAGCACAAAATTGTCTGCTACAGTCCATGACACTCCAAGCAATCGCATCGCAAAAATAAGTCGACGATTAACTTCATATGCATGACGTGATTCCTTTTGGTGTACAGGACTATTATCATAATTTTAAATCCGAGTCTTCTTCGACTAGATTCGCAAATTCTACATCACTCCCACACACTTTACATTTCACGTGCGCAATTATTGCCGTAAAAAGTCTGTACCCGACACTTGGATTCACCGTAATGGAATCGATTTGGCCACTGATCAACTTTCTGGCAGAGCTGCTGCTAGCTCTTGGCTCTTCTTTCTGCACTTCATATCTATTAGGTGGATCCGATTTCGAGCGTTTCCTATCACTTCCTCTTGTCGGTTCTCCGACGATATGTCTTTTTGATTTTTTATCCATCACGATACACAGAATACACAATATGAATCGAACGATATATACAAATTGTACGACTGCCGAAAAACAACTGACTCTTTCGTATCAGATAAAGGTTCAGATAGGGGCCAACAAATGATGGGCTGGTAGCTAACCAGTTTAACAGCCGAACGTCTGCAGCTCGGCGCGGTCGTGCGCTTGGAATGGTTTCTCATAAAATTCTGTATGGTATTACGTCTTTTATAAGTTTTTTTTTTTTTTTTTTTTGATTTAAGATCAATGCATGCTTTTAATTTAGATAGTTCGTCTACATCTAATAGTGCATCATGTTTTTTAAATTCATTTATAACAAAAATACTAAATAGTGACCAAAAACATTGATAATTCGTTTAAACTTTAAGATTATTATTGAGATGTCATGCATCGTTTAAGTTGATATTGTTTTTGCTAATACTACATTTTTTCCTATCGTAAAATTATTATTAATATAATTATTAGTGCTACCACTATCAATCAACATATTGGACTTGCCATCCGAAGTTTTGAGGTTTAACATTGGCAAGCCCTTCGAAAATCTAAAAAAGCTGCCGCAGTATGTTCTGGGTATTGTTCTTCATTTTCTGATACATTAACTTTAATTGATTTATTATCTGCATCCTCAATTTGATTTATCTTTTAATTTATTTATTATGATTACGATTTCGATTTTGATTTTGTCTATTAAAGGGCTGATATTCGAGTTGTTGATATTTTATATCATGATAAGCAGTTTGTGCTAAGGCGAATGCTTCGCTCAGAGTTTGTGGTGCTTGACCATATAATAGGTTTCTTGTTGTCATACTATTTATTCCTAATATGAACGTTTTTATAGCTTTTAATTCAGTTTCTGTGTTTAATGCCTTCATACCATGTTCATTTGTATATGAAGTTTTTATTTTATTTAACAAAAAATTTAGTTTTTCATTAATTTTGTCATGATAATCAGTAAGTGTTGTACTTCTTTGTCGTATTGAGGTTAATTTATTTTTCAATACATATAAAGGTCGTTTATCGCCATAAGTTGAATCTAACCTGGCTATAATAGCATTAAAGTTAATTGTTTTTTATTAAAACGATCTGTATAAGTTTCTATTTGTATTGGTATTTTTATTATATTCAATTTCGTCTACAATGGCTTTTACTTGTTGACTTTATACTTCTATTTGTCCCATCATTGTTGCTTCCATTTTGTTAGGTTATAATTTTTTTAATAACTTCTTCCACTTTGTATTTGTATTAGCTACCACGACTATCTGATAGAAGGGTAGAAGGGAATTAACGGAAAATGCTCCTTGTAGCCTTGCAGTACTACTTGATTATATGAGTTCTTTTTATTTTCTTAACAACTCTAGATTACTTATTTTAACTGTAAATACCTTTCTGCAATTCTACGTTGCTAGTTAAAGGATGATCTTCGATTTTCCGTCTTGAGGATGATGATAGACGCTGGATTTGTCCTTGCTGTTTTTCGAAGCCTTCAGGTGATCGATCTGCTTGAATTCGCCTCGATGCTTGCTCCTTGGTTCGATGGTTTCAGCTAACGTTGTCCAGAGTTCGACGTGGATAGAGGATTTTTAACTACATACTCATAACCTCGATACCGGTTGAGCCCCCAATTAATTATTGTGGTTAATTGTGGTTAATTGGAATAATTTTATAATCTTTGATGGTAGTGTTTAGTTATTTGAATAACTAATACAATACAACTAATACAACTTGGAATACAACTTCACTGCACAACTTTGAATAAAATACAATTTTACTTTTATAATTTTGTATTCTTCTCGGCTACACATTTGACTATGCATTAGACACTTGTTCTTAATTATATTCTGTTTTTATACTACTTTCTTGTCAGTCTACTTATAAGTAACATTTCGTCTTATCTCTATTGGTACTTATATTCTAATCTGAATATTGACATTGACATAATCTGAATGACAATATGCATGAATTATTTATTTTCCTAATCTTAATATGTGCATATATTTTTCTTACATCTTAACTCGCGTATGGAGAATATGGAGTTGAGTGCATGTGGCTTGCACATGATCAAACCGGACTTATGGGAGGATTTAATGGCAGAAGGGAAAGAGAAGGTCATTGGTGATGCCAATATATCAAGAATTTTTTGCGATCGATCTATTCAGAGCAAAGAATAGTTGATAATCAAAAACGGCAATTAAAAAAGCGACAGTGAATTATCGCGTTAGCCGATTTCATCCCTGTTATCACTAGGTATTTTTTATTTTGGACGGGTGATCTATCTGGATCAATTTTCATGATCCGAAAATTAGTTCACTCTACTCGCTACTAGGTTTCAATGTCATTCGTGAATGTTGGTATCACAAATGGAATCATTCAAAGTATTTCATTGCCTGATACACATGTTAAATATTGTTTTGTAAATCTAATTATGTTAAACAGTTTTAAAGTTCGTTTAAAGAAATATTTTACTCATATCAATCGAAAAATTTGTGAATTACTTTAAAGTTCTAAAACCCTTAAATAAATTGCGGATATACCATATTACACTCAGCATAAAAAGACGAACGGATCTAATTTTACATTTTCTTAATATTTTCGTTGGTATGTAAACTCCATACATAAACGTCAACAATTATTTAAACAAAACAACGAAGTGTCAATAAAATAAAATTTTACAATAAATTTACAATAATATTTACAATAAAAGGTAAATTTTTAAAAATAGTAATTTATTTAAGACGTGTATACTTATGAAGTAAACATTTGCTTTTGTTGTTTAAGAAGAAATTGGACGTCGGCAGAGACAAAGGTTTTTTTGGAAGCATATGCTAACAGGAAAGCGGAATTCCAGCATGCAAGGAAAAAAAAGGCCGCAATGAGCAATGTTTGTACATTTGTACATTTTTTTTTTTATTTCCAAAACCAACCAACCACCGTCGAAATGCTTAGAGCGTACAAAGCAAGTTTCGACGCTACCAAAAGAACTGGAGAGTCAGCCACCAAAGCTCCGTTCGAGGAGGAGATGGAAGGCATCTTTGGTACTAAGCTCGAGATCCGCAACAGCCACACCATTAATTTATCGGGGGATATAATAGAGGCGTTGCCGATGTCAAAAAACGCTTGCACAAATAAATATTCATCTTTGATTAAATGAACGGTTTTAATATAACAGATTTAATATTATAGTTCAGTCAGAATGTCCATCATTAAACCGATCACTAACCGCATCTGCCTCCAATAGTGCTGAAAATACGCCATGTGGATCAAGGGCTAGAAATAGAACGTCTTTTAGGGAAAACCTCCTGAAAGAAGAGTTCCAACTTAAAGGGAAGCTAGTGAAAGAGAAAAATAAAATACTGGCTGAATATGCAGTAAAAAAATAAAAACAGGACAGATTTGAAAGAAAGGTGCAAGTGCTAAAAGAATTATTGAAAAAATAATTCTTATTTTGAATTTGATTAAATTTATTTTTATTTATTTAAAAAGACCAATTTGAAATCAAATGTAAAATCATAAATGAATTGTTTAAAAAATGAGTTTATTGTGTTATTAGTTAATAAGCAGTAATTATGTATTTTTTTTAAAGACTGAAGTGAACTTATTTTATTAAACATTGAATTTTACACAATTATGTTTCTTATTTATTTGTTCCTCGAGTAAGAGTTGTCGTCTTCCGCTGTTTGCTGCTCTGTAATTCGTTTCAGCTTCTGGAAAGCTTTCAGAATCGACAAAGACTTCATCAACTATTTTGTCGTTGTTGTCTGTACAAATATTGTGTAGTATGCACCCACACATCACTAAATTTACCAACAAGTTTATATTGCGAACGTATGCTCGACAACAACACGGCCATTAGCATGTAATATATTGAATCTTCTTTGCACATTTGTTAACGTTCCATAATCTCTAAATGGTGGAACTAGCCAGTCTATGGATGAATAGATATGACCCAATTGGTTACTCTTTGAATACCATTCCAAGCCCTTGAAGATGAAATGCCGAATAAATTGGAGGTTTCTCGAAATGTATTGGTGTTGGCCATATACCATAAAAATAAAAATATTTCTAATTCAGGCGAAGTTCTTGGTACTACGCTTTTTGATGGAACTATAAAGCGTTCGGTTAAATTGTAGCTATCTGAATATTGTTGCAAACTATAGATAAAATTGTTGAAAATTATAAAAAAAACTTACCTACTAACATTTGGGCAGTTGACCGATGTAATCCAAAATGGCATTGCTGTAATTTTTTTATAAATTCCTCTTTTGGAAAACTTTCCACCGATGAATCTGTATCTTTTTCCAGTAACAAAAAACTTCCAGATCAATTACTTTCGCTTTCATCATCACTATTGAATCGAATAACCACTTAAATAAACAAATTTTGAGTTCAATAAATAAATATAAATAAATTAATCAAGAGTTTACCTCAAATGCAACTGCTTAAATTTTCAATGTCAAACTGTTTCCACAACACAAAACTAAATTTTTTCGATGATCTGGACTGGATCTGGACCCAATGTTCTATATACTTCATCTGGCCATAATAAAATACACCTACTGTTTAGACCTTAGCGATGATATATGTCTTCCCTATCTTAAGCGAATACACGATATCGTGCTATTGTTATTACTTTGTAAATTTTTGAGTTAGCGAGTTTACGCGTGCAAAAAAACACGTCTATTGAATTGATTCCGGGTTGATCTAGCATTCCATACAAGTAACGCAAGGGCCACCGAAAAGTCTTTTGGTGACAGTGTACGCATGTATGATAGCAGAGTTCTGATTTATATTGCATGGTTGATAGCAATATAGCAGATTTATTCTTTTTTTTGGAGTGTGGAAAACTAATGTCTTTTTGCCATTAAAAGCAAACTGAGAAGAGAGTGGTTCCTTCGTTTTGTTCGTCGAAAAGATTGGCGGTATTTCCCTTTTGTTCTTCCGAAGGTCTGCTATTGCAAGACATATATTTGTAGATGCTGGCAGAAAATTAAGACCACATATCCTGAGCTCTTTTTCTGTTATCTTTATTTATGCCGGATATGAAAATAAGTCCAAATAGAGCCTCCAACTCGACTACATCCGTATATTGCACGTAACACTGGCCTTTAAAACCTTAAGCACGCTGTTTCATTTCTTGATGGGAAATAATTCCCATAATTTTTTTTTTAACGAAACTGCATCTATTTCTGCCTCTATTTTTGACGCTCTATTTTAGGTTCTTTAGACCATAAATGTCCATTTTTTCCTCTAAGAACCTTTTTTGTAAATTCAGTAAGAGGCACTTCATCGTTAGATGAAGTAGTGATGTAGTGTTGTGTAGTGTAGTGTAGTGGTATATGTATAGACTCCTCAAGCAGAGGATCGCGGGTTCGAATCCCGTACTAGGCAATTCTCTGAAAAAGTCTTTTCATAGAATTTGTATGTAGTTATATGAAAATCCCGTCGGTGTCAACTCTGCCATGAAGGCATAACACTGATGTTGAAGTGGTTGCTGGCTGGGTTAAATGTAACGATCTAACAACTAGCACGTACTAAGACCCACTGGTTGAAGATGGACTGGCTCCAGTTTGACAACCACCTTTGGGAAAAATATCGAAACCTGAGTTTCTAACTACTACACCACCCGCCCGCGCCCTGGAGAAATGCCAGTAAAAGGGTATTCAAATCCCTTAGTGTGCGACCGGGATTATAAAAAAAAAAAAAGATGACTCTCCACTTATAACATCATTCACTTCGGAGTCTACTGACTGATGATCTATGATGTCTCATTAGCAACTGACACACACAACATGTTCAATAACAAAATATACATTCAATGGTAGAAATAGAAGATGAGCTAAAAGAAAATTGCGTGGGATAATGCCAGTTGCCTTCGGAAGGTTAAGAGAGCAGAAAGAAAACTTTCAATATTTTACATTTTATTCTAATGCTTTCTTATAAACAACATTTTTGGGTCGGTTTCCCTACTCTAGAACACCCAACATTCCAACAAGCGGATATTCCAAATCTATACCGCAAATTTTCAAAGACTAACCTTGCGCTTGATTTATAGTGATGGCAAAAGCAAGGCGAATAGAAATTTGAAGACGTTTAAAATCAAATGGCATTGAAACTTTTGGAATTAAAACATCTTCTCCTTTATATTTGCCACTCAGAATCTTAGCTTCAATCAGATTGTTCATTAACTTTTTACAGCAAGTCTCGTACCATTGCAAAGTTTTGGTTGATTAATGTGACGCAGCATTACAGTCGGGGCGCTAAATAATGAGGTGGCAATCCCGGTAAATCAAGCGAATTTAAAAATTCCGTCGGGTAATTCACTTCGTCATCCTTCAAGTTGACTTGAAGGGTTACATGTGGATACAATTATTGCAAACAGTGTTCGTATTTGATGGGGCGAAGATGAAACAGTTGCATCAGCAAGTGTAGAATCAAAATGAGTATCATCTTCGAGAAAATTTACTCGTTGACACGCTTAACAAGATATTCTACATAGTTCTCCATTGATTGTTCTTAACGCTTCAAATGCAGTTAGACCACGAACGTTAATCAGCAATAAATTCAAGTAAAAACATTCAGCATTATTGGGATGCACTGTATAAATACGACCCAAAGTATCGTTTCCGTCTTTGAAACGATTTCGACGATGCATTCCAAGTAAAATACTGTGGAGCTTCCGAATACAATAATGGTTTAGCAAATGTATCGTTTCGACACAACGTAAAAAAGGAAGTCAATGTTGTTACAGATACATCCGCTGCTCTTTGAGTAGTATTTTCAGGCGTAAAATAAACGCGTTAGCCGTTCTGAAGATGTACCGCCAAATGAACTACTGTACTCTCATGTATTGGAAACGACAAAATACGCCACATTGATACGTTACTACTTATATAGCGTTCCATTTGATATTGAGTGATTTCGTCGTTCCTATTGTCAGAAACTACTGCAATATAGGCCATATCGCCTCTCTTTACACATAGGCCATGAATCATATTTTTTACGACAACTTCGTACAACTCTTTATCAATGGTTCAATCAGGGATCTCTGTTGATATAACGTAATAAATCTGATTTGCCGTAATTGTAAGCCTCTTTTCTGCCACTCGATAGAATACATCCAACACTGGACCTCTTCAAATTATTTTTGTTTAACGATAAAGTCCATAAGATTTATTAAATTTAGTTTGAACACTCGTGCTGTGATATCATGCCGATTGGCCAGGTGAAAAAAGTTTTTTAATTTCGTTTCATTGCGGGTTGCAAATAAAGGTAATAAACAAATCAGGACAATGATAACGACGGACATATGACATGGCATCTTGTGCATATTCGGGCATGTGTCAAGCACTGCCAGTGTATGTATTGTAACTGGTAAAATAGTCAATTGACCAATGTCATTAACATTGCCATCTGAGTTAAAAGCATCTCGAAAGTGAATATACTTTTTCGACCTAAGCTTCTTTTGATCTAATGTAGTTTAATCGTTCAGTCTCTATTTTTGCATACATATCCACTGCGTATTGATGAAACAATCTTCGACACAATAAAATGTGAATAACCTCATTAATCTGTGTATAGTTCATCGCACTGACTATTTTATTCATTTCCGCACTCGCAATTAATAAAAATTAGAAATTGAATAGTTAAAAAACAATTCTAATTCAAAATATGGGTCAAATTAGCATACCAGTCGTGGAATTCACCATTTGCAAATTAAAATGATATTCACCTTCACATTCCCAAAAAAATAATTGGCTATTATAAAGCACCCTAACAATGATCCAATTTTATGATAAACCTGACCTTGAATCTGATCAGATGGATCAAAAGTTCAGGGGGCGGATTCAATGTATAGGGTATGTAATTTAATTCGTGCGGTTTTTTTTTTTCAAAATTTGAACGTTTATTTAAGAAAAACATGTACAAAAGTATTATTCAGAGTATTGCCCATCTGAAGCTATGACTTTTCCCCATCTTTCTGGCAATTTGTGGATCCCATCCCAAAAGAACTGCGCCGGTTTGGCAGCCAAGATTGAATCAAGCCAATTTTTGATATTCTGCTCTGATGTGGACCGTATTTCAGTGAGGGCGTTCTGCATCGACCGGAACAAATGGTAGTCAGAAGGGGCAAGGTCTGGGCTATAAGACGGGTGGGATAAGACTTCCCATCCACTGTTTTCCAAATAGTTCTTAACCGGAATAGCAACGTGGGGCCGAGCGTTGTCATGATGGAAAATTATTGCCTCGTGTCTGGTCGCATATTCCGGTCGTTTTTCGGCTACTGCTCTCTTCACACGGATTAATTGTGTTAATTTTACTTTCCCATTTGCGCAGCACATTTCCGGTTTTTCTGCCGAGAATTTCAATGAATTGCAATATTCACAAACTTTTTCCATTTTGCCAATCCAAACTGATCCATGCGAACTAAAATCGATTGTACTGTTATAATTCAATTCAGCAAAAACAGCGTAGGCTCTAAAACAAATATGAAAAAGTATTTTCAATGCCAAAAAATACCTTTTTTCCCTTTTCTGACTTCAAAAAGTACCTCAAATTTTCCCACAGGCAATTTAAAAGACGAAAAAAACAAATTAATGAAACAAGAAGCACTTTATTTAAATAAATAATACTAAACAAAAACATAAATATTTCATAAACATAAATTTATATAACTAATAACACAAAGATGTAAGTTAGTATACATACAGGGTGACTAACTCGAACTGCAACTTTTTAAAATGCTATAATTTTTTTATTTTATGATAAATTTTATTGTGCCAAAGCAAAAAATTTTGGAAAATACATCATCAATACAAACATCGTCAAAGTGCTTGTTTGAGGTGGTCCAAACTTTGGTATTTTTTAGTGCCAACCCCAGACAGAGAAATCCAACGGATTTGAATCCGGAGAATTTGCAAATATTTCGAAGGACCACTCTGGCAAGTTAACTCGGTCATTTTGTTTGTTGACAAATTGCTCATCGGAAAAAACCAAATTCGGCAACTCACTACTTTCGTACAAGCGTAGCAACTCCTTCGCTCTTTTGACTCTAACTTTTTTCTGTTGCGGTGCAAGATCGTGTGTTTTTTGGAACTTCAATGGCTTGAGCCCAAGTTCATTTTTCAGTACGTGTTGCATCCGTTCCAACGATATGTTGAGCTCACGAGCCATTTTTCTTCCACTCCGACGCGGATTTCGCTCAATTCGAGCCTTTACTTTTCGAACCATTTCTGCCGATGCTGCTGTTTTTTTATGACCACCTCCCTGGCGTTTTGCAACGCAGGTAACGAGCTATGTTTCGAGACACAAATGATTTATTTACGTTGAGGTGCTGGAGGGCTCTAACGATAGCTACGTGTAGTTTTCCAACCAAATATAAAGCAATCACACTATCACGTTTGAATTCCATCGCGGATAAAATTTTTTCAACACAACTGAGACGCAAATCGTTTAAAAGGCTTGTAAATAATAAAATTTTGAGCTCATAGTAATGAACGGTTTGGAAATTATAGCAGTATTAAGTTGGTTGCAGTTCGAGTCAGTCAGGGTGTACATTAAATATACATACATATTAAGTATGTACAAGAAAAAAATAAACCTATTTTATTATCCATAGATTTTATAGAAGATCCAATTTTGTAAGGAACGGTAACTGTCTGTTTTTGGTTTTTATAAACCTCACAATATTCCAGAAGCAACTGAGTTTGTAACTCCATTTAGCGTTTCGGTGCTGCAAAATTTCATGGGAAACCTGTTTTTTTAGATAACGCATTTGGTATTGAAATACGGGTTGGCGATATCTTTGCCAATATCTTCTGCTAACGTTCCGTAATTTAATTAACTATGGGAGGGTAGTTTGTTAAAGTGATTTTTTTTTTTTTTTTTTTTTTTTTTTTTTTGAATTTTTGGCACAGATTGGTCAAAAGAGCTTAGCACATTATTAGAAAATTTTTTTACAATAGAATCAATATCTTCCTTGCATAAAACATTATCAATATTCGTTGGAATATTGCGCAACCTATTTTTATTTTATTTAAGAGCGGAAGCGTTTCCAGTTAGCATTTTTAAAATCTTGTATGTATTATGCCTTTTTTTCACCTGACCATAGAAGCTGACAAACTACTGGGTTGTGTTCAGAGCTAAGTTCGTTTAACGATAATGGTTGACTAATTAAACTAGGTACATTGGTAATAAATAAGTCAATGACAGAAGGACTACCACGAGAACTAGCTGGAAAATAGTTCTCTAATATTTGATTTTCTAATAAGTATCGCAACACCTCCACCTTTACGATCCATTCGATCGTTTCGGTAGCATTGAAATTCTGATGTGGATAAATTCATTCCTTGTTTAAAACCGGTCTCAGTCACACAAGCAACGTCGATGTTACTACTATTCAAAAAGTACAGCTACAGCTACAGCTTTATTTCGAATTCCTCTGGCATTCCAATTAATAATTTTAATATATTTGTCTGTAATATTACCTGTTTTTACTATACAAGAACTTACTTACTAAATGTGCGATTACCTTAAATTGATCACTTTTTGTTTTACATTTCCATTGCTAGGGTGTTTAGCTCGTCGATGCTGAAAAGCGTAGAATCATCATTGGAAATGTTACTGGAAGCGTTTAGAGATATGTTGCCTGGAATGTTGCTGGAAGCATTGTTGTTGACCATGGCACCGAAAGAAGAGAGAGAGCGGTTCTCCCACACATTATGTGTTGGTGGATTTAGATTGGTGACCGCAGCGTCGCTTTTCATTGGAACTTGTCGCTGACGTTGTGGAAGCAGAGGGAAATCATTCATGGAACGAAACGATCCAACAATATGCTGATTATTCATATGTTTAGTATGACAAAAGGCTTGCGGTCGCGGTGGTGCCTCGTAACCTGTGTGTTCAAAATTGAGCAATAATTCTTTTTTAAATCAAAGAACCTAACTGAACCATTTTCCAGTGAAGTGAGATAGAAATGGTCAGTGTAGCGTTCGTATTGTTTGATTATTTTTTTAAACGTCCACACTTTTTAGTTTTAACTTAATTAGTTCGTCTTTTAGTAAGGCCGTTCCAATTTCACCAATACCGTACAAAAACACTTTAAATGCTTTTTCACTTTTAAGTTCGTGGGAGAAAAATTGACAATTTTCTTTTTTAAGTTTAGCCATTACGGATTCACAGATAATTTTAATACCAATGGATATCTTTTTAATACAGTAGTCAACAATATTTAGGGAACTCATTAGCTCGTGAACATAATCAGGCGATTTTTGTAGCAATTTGATTGGCGCAATATTAATTTTTTATTTTTTTTTTTTTGATGAGACATTATTCGCGATAATTTCGTCCATATTGTTATCATCTGTATCACTGTCCGAAAGACACTATAAAGGACTATAATAATTAATTCTACTGCGATCTTTCACGCCACGCACATTATTATTATTTTTATTTATTGGAGTACGAATTTTCCTATCCGAGGACAAACGATTGCCCTCGGTTTCGGCTGATCTAACACGTTTAGGAATTTTTGTGACGAAAGGTCTTGCGCAAAAGAAAAAACTCTGGTTTCGACGAGATTGCCACTTGACTGATATCGAGGACCAATATTTTATCAAAAAAGGAAATTTCCCACGAACTGGCAGAACTGATATGGAATGCTCAATTGGTATATACGCGCAACACTAATCGTGAACACACAAACACACTTAACTTACGTTTTGCAGCCCATTTCATTCATATGGGAAAAAGAGCAAGCTTTTCGATTTGTTTACAATATTCAGTGACTCAATTGAGTTACGAAATAAGAAATGCTTATGTATCAAAATAAAACACTCAGGAATTTGTCCAACAGTAGAAACTTTTTTTTTTTTTTTAATTTACTTTATGGTTTACTTCAATTTTTGGTTTGGTATAATACTACATACTTTTGACTATGAAGAAATGATAAAATTTTAGATGGTAGATGATGTAGATGTCGCTTAAATGGGAGACAATGGTTTCTGGAAGGAAGTATTACTCATTGCTAATTTCTCGTTATCAATAATCACAACTTGATCACTGATTATCAATACCAAAATAATCTCTAGGTCGAATGGTTTATCCTACAATGCTAAATAAACATCTGAAACGAAAAGTGGAAACAAATAAATATTAAATAAGCGATCAAAAAATTCAATATTTACACTTTAATTTATTGAAGTGTAGACCGGTAGTCTTGAACGATCCGATCAAATTTTTAATTTGATGAGTTTTTTTTCCTCTTTTTTAAAGCAGCCGATTGGCTTGATGATGTCTCGGAAGTCCTCTGCGATAAATTCAGAGATGTTTGCGATGCATTTGCCCATGGATTTTCGATGAGCTGCGTATTTGAGAAAGTATTTATTCGTATAAATCTGAATAATCAGAACAAAAAAAAAAAAATAATAATAATAATAATGTATATAGTTTGATTTAGTCGATAAAAAGGTATCCCAATTATTATCCCAATTTGACAAATATACAAAAAATGACAATAACATTCAAATAAATTACAAATTAAAACCCTTGCCGGTTGTATCGTTGCGGGGTAACGATGATTTACATTTTTTGTTTCATTGTCGGTTGTATCGTTGCGAGGGCGATTTTAATGCTTCCAAAGCAACACTTGCTGATTGTTGTTCACCACTTTCAAATGAGAGACCGAATGAACGATAGACTTCTTCAATTCAAACATCGGTTTCTATCGACCTTACATTTTCCTTGTCATTATCGCTTAAATAGTCTATTTTGAACTTATTCACATGGACAAAATTCGCTTGAAATATTTGAACAAAATGTTTCACAAATATTATTACTAACCGTGAATGATGTTCGCCGTGTATCGATTTTTATCTCCAGTTTTGCAATTCCGATTTCGATGATTTTTTCGTTGGAAAGCTATTGTTTTTTTTTTTTTTATACAAATCTGCTACAACAAAATACTCTTCCATCAAAAAGAGATCATTTAATTTGGTGTTGCTAAACTCGAGATATAAAAGGACAAACATATAACAATCTTACTTTTATATACAATATATGGATATATCTATACAAAATAAGCAAAAAAAAAAAAAAAAAAAAAATCAAAGCCATCTGATAATTTGATTTTAATAAAAATCATACTTAGAGCTAATCTGCTATTCCAGGCCCATATAATTCACCTTCCTGTTCTTCAAAAAACGCCTACTGGGCTGTTGAAGAATGTCTGCGACATGATCGGCCCTCTTTCAAAGCAGCCTGTTGGCGATGCTCTGCTACTCGTAGTCTTGTTTCATCTTTCCTAGCGACATAATCGCTTGCTGCAGATCCAACTACCACTGCTCCAATGTATGTTGATTTCCCGCAGACTTTCGTTTTCTTGAAACTGATTTATGCCTGGGAATGTTGTGAGTACCTTTTTTAATTTAAATACAAAGGGTTGATCATTCATTTTTACTAAAATAACTTATGAAGTGCTCAGTATAACGGTCACAGTAAAACTTAATGGGCCTTACTAACAACCAAATTAAGTATACAGCTTAAGTATAATCTCCACCCTTTCAAAAATGTTTGTACTAGTAACGAATTTAAAGTGGGCTTTAGTTTTTGTATTGAGTTAAATTTTAATGTACATGAAGCCATGTCTGAATTTTTAAACATTAAAAAACAGAGTAGTACCAATTTACTAACTTATTTAGCTAAATTCTACTTACAAGAATAAGACTTGGTATACTAAATAATCAAATTATCCGTAAAATACTAGTTAAATAAGTCGAAATCGTATAAGTTTTGAAAATTCCTTTCCACCCCCTACAATTTATTGAAATACTTTGCAATTTAATTTGGTATATTGGTGTTTTTTTGTGAATTTTAATCAATTAATTACAAAATATTTCAAAGTTATTGTATTAATTTTTGAAAATAATAGAATATTAGAGTTTTAGGAAGAATTCTTATGGAATTCAGTTTTCATTTACCAAGAAAGAATTATACCCTTTTCTTTTCACAAACGATTAAAACAATCTCAGCTAATTTCGTTCCAAATTCTAAGTGAATATGAAATGTCGAACTAATGTTATGTAGTAGTTTCAATAAAAATGCAGTAGACTTTTTGAAAGAGTCAGTTTAAGTAAGAGCTGACTATTAAACCATTATTAATACACTTTCGACTTAAGTCTGTATTAATATTTAAGTTGACACTTTTTTTTTTTTAAATCATGACTAACGATTCGTTGTTAGTTAGGCCTAATATAATAATCATAGAATTGTTTTAATAGCATAACCAAATAAAAACAATAGGATTTACTATTAAGTAAGAAGCAGTCATACAATTAAATCAACAGTTCTCCTATTGATTTTTAATGGCTTATCTTGTTTAAGTTTATAATATGGTATGTACCATTGCGATAAAAGGAATTTTTCTACGAAGAAGTTTTATTTATTATTTCTTGTCAGTTCACTTTCAGTTTAAATCCCTTTTTATTTCCGTTAATTAATTAATTCTAACACGATAGACAAAAAACTACTCAAAATTATCTTAATTAACTTAAAATTAATTTATTCTAGCTTACTGGCACCTTGCGGGCACTCTAAGTTAATCCTAACATTTATTATATGTATTTCGACTGTCTAAAACTAAGAAAACAAATAAGAAATAAGGCTGACCACCTTTGCTTCATATCGAGCTATGTTATTATGTTATTATGTTATTATTGAGGTAGTAAGCTCCGGAGATTAGTTCACTTGTGTAAATGTTGAATAGAATCGGCGAATTTACCGCACCTTGTTGCTGACCAATACAAACTTACAGAATTTCTGTAATTTTCTTTTATTAATATTTGTCCACTACCTTTAGATACCTGTCAATCTCTTCGCTTGACAGATTTCTGTTGGACGGTGGTTAGAGCGAATTCGAGACGAGTGCCCTCGTTAGTGTTCTTGAGAATTGTGTCCAACGCACTCTACTATAGTTATAGGAATGCCTTTGAACAAACTCTACCAATTCCGCAGTTTCGTTGGGAACAGTTATTTCGGTGCTGAGACCGCAGTGGTCATTGTCTTACACGAAAGTGTGTAGACAGTTTGTAGTTTGTTGGTTAGTGCACGCTAGTTGTATTCGTGAGTCGAAAAGCAGGAGATCCAAAAAGGACCCGTGTCTGGAAAACGACGTACTATCCGTCGTCTTATGGCCGAGTCGATACATTATACTATGCTGACCCCACCAATTAAATAGTAGGTTCCCTCTAGTATTTGGTATATTATTTGCCCAATCACTATGTTTGGCGTTGAAATCTCCGTCGATAATAAAATAGTTCTCCTCCAATTCCAGTCTTAGGAATCGAAAAAGTGTCTCGAGCTGTGAGATGAATAATGTGGATTGAGTAGCCTTAGGTGCATAAACAGACACCATGTATAACCGATTTCCACTACGGAGAGGAATATACACGATATTCCGTGTGTGTTAAAAGAATGCGGTATTTGAAAATAAAAAACAACTGTAGGAAATCCGTATTAAATTACTCCGTTTTTATTCTTGTAACGTTATAAAGAAAAAATATTTTAAATCCGTTTATTGCCCCTTCCTTTTATACAATACAAAATTTAGTATAACATAATTCCCTTGGTTTGACATTTTGGTGGATTTGAGAAATTCCTTGGGAATAGTGGTTGCATTCAACCACTCCACCAACACGACTGTATATTTTTTTGAAACGTATAGCTTTTCTTACGAAGATCGGAGCGACTCTTCCTTGTTGTAGTTGGGTCGATTTCTTCGTATTATTTTATAACTTTTCTGCCCAATTATGTGTCTTTTGGTTATTCTGGTTTTACTAACCAAAAGCACATCTGGGGCTTGGTCCTAAAGCAACTTGAAGAGTGCAGCTCTTCGCTCAATCCTAATCAGTTAATTAACATTTACTGCAAGGACCTTCAGGATTTGCTGCGCCATGTACGTACCCATTACAACTGGAAGTGCGTTAGTTCCGGCAGCAGTGCGTCGAATTGATTCACGCGCGTTGCTTGTTCGGTTATCTGACGATGAACCTGAGCCATCTGCCCCTGGATAGAGACCAAGATAGCTAGCATGTCAGCTCCGGGTTCCGGTGCTTTAGGCGCTGGGGCCTGAGAAGCAACCTTCTCAGGAGTAACGGCTAGTGTTTGTGTTTGAACCAGTGGACGCTTAACTTCCAACTTTTGCTGCCGAGCCAGATTTACTCTTTTTAGGTACCGGAATTTGGGACAACCCCGATAGTTTGCGGTGTGTCCCGTATTTTTACATAAAACGCTCTGGCTGTGGTGAACGGATTGACTCCTTCGAATTTGAGTTCGTCGCAATCAGTACACGATTCTAACTCCCTCAGCAGCATTGCTTTTTCCCCTTCTTAATGGAAGAGAAGAACCCCAACCTCCTAGGAGTAACGGCTGGTCTTTTTATTTGAACCAGTGGACGCTTAACTTCCACCTTTTGCTGCCGAGCCAGATTTACTCTTTTTAGGTACTGGAATTTGGGACAACCTCGATAGTTTGCGGTGTGTCCCGTATTCTTTCATAGAATGCAAGAGAGTTAACTTTTTCCGATGCTCCATCCCTACCTAGATCCCATTTTTCTGATTTGTGGTTCTTACTGCACTTAACGCATCGAGGCTGCGTTTTGTAGTTCGACGCGGCATGCTGGAACCTTTGGCAGCGAACACATTGCAACGTGTTATCGCTCCGTTTTACTTTTTCCCAGTGTACGATCTGGTAGTGTAGGACTTTGATAGTCCTTAGACCATCCCGTTTGCTATCGTTAGTTAGCTGAACTAGGAAGAAAGGTAGTGTCCGTTTCTCCCTTTTGACTCTGGCTGTGGTGAACAGCTTGACTCCTACGAATTTTAGTCCGTCGCAATCAGTAGACGGTTCTAACCCCCTCAGCAGCATTGTTTGCAACTTTTTCCCCTCTGGGGTGGAGGAGAAGAACGCCGTCGTCGAATCCTTTAACGAGTACTTTACCTGCCAATCTCCTCGTTTGACAGATTTCTGTTGGAAGGTGGGTAGAGCGAATTCGAGGGGAGTGCTCTCGTTAGAACAGCAGTAGACCCAAATAGGACCCGTGTCTGGAAAACGACGGACTATCCGTCGCCTTAAGACCGAGTCGATACATTATACTGTGCTGCCCCACCAATTGAATAGTAGGTTCCCTCTAGTATTTGGTATATTATTTCTCCAATCACTATGTTTGTAGTTGAAACACATTGTTATCGCTCCGTTTTACTTTTTCCCAGTGTACAATCTGGTAGTCTAGAACTTTGATACCCCTTAGACCATTCAGTTTGCTATCGGGAGTTAGCTGAACCAGAAAGAACGGTAGTTTCCGTTTCTCCCTTTTGGTTCTGGCTGTGGTGAACCGCTTTACTCCTACGAATTTGAGTTCGTCGCACTCTTTCTCTTTGAGCAGCTTTAGGAGCTCTTCCGGATCAGTAGACGGTTCTATTCTAATCCCCTCAGCAGCATTGTTGCAGCTTTTCCCCCTTCGGGGTGAAGAAAAAAACTCCGTCGTTGAATCCTTTAACAAGCTTTTAATTTTATTATAGCGCTCTACTGTATTACAGTGGATCGCATGCCTATCTACACTAAGCCTCTTAATGAAAAAATTGGAGCGTATGGCTGACATACACAGTTAAATTGTGTCCTCTAGTTCCATCCTAAAAGTACAATAGTTATAGGTAGGACCTTTGTTTTTGTTGTTGTTTCTACTGCTGCTGTTGTTGTTGGTGCTGCTGTTTACTGATATAATTAATATTTCACTCTCTTAATAAAAAGTAAAGCATTGATTCATTTATACAATTTTTTTTAGCACTTTTTTTTTTTGTCAAGAAAAAATTTGGTCTATACAAATTTCCTCTAAACGTTACCTTATCAAAAAAATGAACGTTGGAAAGATCTAAACTAATGTTATTATAACGTATCAATTTGTAAGACTGATTGATATTTAAAGTTATTCTGAGTTATAAGTGTATTGGAAAATTTAAGGCCAACTTTGACCGCAAGTGTGCATAAACAAGTGCAATACTATTTTGTTATTCTATATAGACTTCGCAAAAATTTTCCATGTTAAATACAGCCTATATAGAATTACTTATTCTGGATAATTACCCAAGCTTATGAACTTAGCCTCGATAAAATGATGCTTCCAAACTATTTTTTTATTTTTAACAAAGAAAAATATTATCGAAAGTGTCAGAAATGACAAAATATTTATCTATCATTCAGCATTGTTTACAAAGATAAGACGAAAATAAATTCAAACGTAGTGAGGTAATAATAAATAAATTTCAAAAAAAAAGTGTCCTGAAGAAAGCTCTTCAGGCTAAACGCAGAAGAACATTTTAGATGCAACTCCATCTTGATCAAGCAATTTATTTCAGCTGGGAATAAAAGGTGCAGCTTCGACATGAAGAAGTTCTTCTGATATTGAAATCGCAAACACATCAATGCTAAAGAAAATTTAAAAAAACAAGGCAACAATCTGGGTCTGATGCTGGCAAAAATCCAAGCCAAAAAAGAAAAAAAAAAGAGTCTGAGAACAACAGACATCTGAAATCCCAGTTATTTGAAAAAATGTTTAAAACTGGATGAGAATATGAAATTCCACCAGCAAGCAACACAGAATACGGAGGTGCAAAATATTAAATTGTTAGAAGAAATTATAAAAAAAATTATAAAAAAAAAATGTTAAGAGTTTTTCGTTATATATTTTTATTGTAGTTAGTTTTTTCAGATATACTTAGATTAAATTTTCTGCTAGAATATAAATAAAAAGTGCTTCTCGTCGGTCGCCGACTTTATTTATTAAAACTTTATCTCTGGTATTCTCATCAAACTTTGTAGAATTGATCGTTTCATTAAAGTTAAGATTAAACAAATCGTCTAATAAAAGGCAAATGTTGTGCAAAAGACAAGCACTTGCAATGAGATTTGTAATTGCACAAATATTTGAATGAATTTGTTCAGTCTTCGGAACCGTGTTTTTAGCAGACCAAAAGCATTTTCAAGTACAATTCTCGTTGCAGAATGAATCATTGAAATTGTGTTGGGATTATGCTAAATTCCCATAGTCCTTGAAGGGTGGAACCAACCACATTCTTTATGGATAATAGGAATCACACAGTATAAAAGATCCAAGTCTGCATAGTTGGAATGTACTCTAGCATAGAGATTTGATCTTTTGAGCACTCTGCTATTATGGAAAACCACGGTTCTCCGCAGGTTATGTCAATAAATCTTATTTTTCATCCACAATAGCTTGAAAAAATAAGCTATATGATTGTTTTCTGTTATAATAGCTTTCTTTGCCTATTGTTAGAGCTTTTATAATTATATGGTTATATGGTTACAATCTATAGCTCCAATGATACAGGGCTTTCATTTCCTTCTTTGAAATGCCCCTTGTGTTTCTTCCGCTCATTGTGGCCATTTAACAAATTTATGTCCAAATTTAATAAGGCATGTAGTAACTCGCCTTACAGCACTTCACGCTGTTGATTTAGATACGCCAAACAGATTTCCCATATGTCTAAAAGTCACGTTACTGTCAAGTCAAGTTACTGATATATCAGATGTACATATATACAGTAATCTAAGTATCTATTTTTGTTCTTTTTCCATGAGAATTTAATTCCAGGCATTGTGAATATCTTTCTGCAAAAACAAGAGTAATGTTAACTAGACAAAAAATATTGAGACATATGGTACATATGTATTTGCACATGCCTATTATATATTCCATTGTCTACCGCTTTATTCTCATGTGTGACTTAAGGTCATCTTCACCAAATGCACATATAGTTGTGCTTCTACTTCAGCTTCATCAGATTCACTGCTTGAACTAGAATCTGTTGTTAGAAATGATAACTTTTCTAGGATAAGACTAATATGTGGACTTATATTAAAATTTGCGGTGGATAACGAAGAAGACAATTGTAACAAAAAAAAATAATATCACTTAAATATATCTGCAGCAGTACTGTATTTCAATATACCTGTTCTGCATCTTCCATATTTTTGCTCTAAAATTTTAAACAGTTTAAAGCTTATTTTAATAAACTAATTTCCACAAACTATAGAGTGATTCATCGTGAGATTTGATTTTCAATGGACAATTGACAGATCATGCTTGACTCCAATCAAACTGCTTTGTCATTTATGTTCCGTATCGTTTGGCAAGTCATCATGGAAAGACTCACTCCACAACAGCGTCTCCAAGTTGTTCAGCTGTATTATGAAAATCAGCGTTCTGTGAGAAATGTTTTTCGTGCGATTCGAGGAAGTTACGGTGCGCATAATCGACCAATTGTAACCACTATTGCCAATACCATTCACAAATTTGAGTCCCAGTTTATATTGGTAGATGATTCGTCGTCGTTCTCAGCAGCTTGGCTTGTCGTGTTTTACGTGAAGACCTCGAACTAAAAGCGTACAAAATTCAACTTGAGCAAGAATTGAAGCCAGGCGACTTGAATTTGCGTCATATTTTCAGTGAATGGGCTCTGCAAAAACTCAATGAAAATCCGGTGTTTTATCGTGAAATTTTGTACAGTGATGAAGCCCATTTCTGGCTCAATGGATACGTTAATACCATATAGCCAGCGATCAACCAGCATGTACCAAGCAAGAAAAACTAATCGAGTGGTCCATTTCATGGTATAAAGTTGTCATTGAATCGTGTCCTCATCAAGTCAATGCTTCATGAGCAGTATGAGACGTAGCATCATCCTCCTGGAACCACATATCGGTCGAATCAATGTGTTCCATGTTGTCGGAAAATTTATTTGTTTATTTGAAAGTGATGTTGGTCACAAAAAATGTTACAACATCAAGGTTCCCTTTCATTTGCTTTAAAAAAGAATTGTTCAAGGTCTTTTGTAGCATTTCTATTTATATTATAAATTGGACACCAGACTATACATAGAACAATACACAAAGAAAGGTAGAACTAGAGACATAGTTCTACATGCGTTCAAAGAGTAGGGTGACTTTATATTTTTATAAAAAAAAAAAAAAAAAAAAAAAAAAAAAAAAATTATTTTTCAAGTACGTATTCAAAGTAATTCTCCTTCGTACCAACGCTATTTCCAATCCTCGAAGCACTTATCTTAAGCACCTTTTGGTATAAATTCGAGCTCTTCTAGTGATGCCGCTTTCATTTCCTCGTTGCAAATCTCTGTCCTTTCATAGGTCTCGTATAGAGCCAAATCCGGTGAATATGGTGGCTGAGCCATGATTGTCGTGCATTATCGTAATGCAAAAGTCACAAATTGTATTTCCACAATTCCGGACGCATTACTTCAAGGTAATACTCTTTATTGACCGTATGACCTTGATGTAAAACTCTGTATGCGCCACGCCACGGTATTACGATTACGCCAGTGATCAAATTTTTGACATTTAATCAAACTTGGAGTGCTTTTCTCGGTGTTGTTTTTCCTGGGTCTTCCGTTGGGATGATACCCATGACTCGTCACCAGTTATGCTCCTTTTGAGCAAGTAAGGAACATCATTGACGTCATTCAAGAGCTCCTGAGCGATGCTCATGCGACAGTTCTTCTGATCAAAATAAGAAGTTTCGGAACAAACTTCGCTTCCTTAGAAACTTCTCTTAAGGTAATTCTACAATTTTCCAAAACTATTTTTTTTACAGTTTCGACGTAATCATCTTTTGTTGATGTGCTGGGCGTCCACAGCAAGCCTCGTCATTGGCATCTTCTCGGCCATCTTGAAAGAGCTTGTACCACTTGTAAACATTTTTTTTACTTAGAGCAGGCTCACCGTATGTTACTATCAACATTTCAAGTGTTTAAGAAGCACTTGATTCCATTTTTTACACAGAATTTGATGCAGATTCTTTGCTCCATTTTTTATAATAATTGAAAATCACCGACACACCAAAACACGTCTCACCTTTCTAACTGTCAAAAACAAACTAAATATGTTATATACTTAAAACTTGAACATATGTTTGGGACATGTGTGCCAATACATCAAAAAAAAAAAAAAATCGATTATACGTTGCCCAAATTACGTACTTATTGTTCGTAAAACACTTTAGCTAATCAAATACAGTCTTTTTATTTATTTTTATACAAAACTAGTATGTTTTTCATACATTATTAACTTTAAAACTTTAATTTTTTCACTTGTCTTCTTTGGTTCATGACAAACTCCAGACTGACGCACTGCTGTGCAAAAGACCTCCGAGTGCACTCGCCATCAGCATACCCAAGCTAATCGATGCAGCAGGTAGGTAAAGATGTTTGTGACAAACAACAACCTAGCGGTTGTTAATGAGTTGGCTGCTGTAACATCTCCGAACTCGTACCCAAGCCAAATCAATGCAGCGGGTAGGTGGTAGATCTTGGTGACAAATAACAACCTAGCGGTTGATAATGTATTGGCTGCTGCACTATCTCCGATAATAGATGAGTTCGGGGGAATTTGGTTGGTTCGTGTTGCTAGCTGTTGCTGTCAAGCACTATCTTTCTCCAATTGTGTTGGCATCGATATCGGTGAGGGGTTTATAGGGTTACCATGTAACTAATGCGAAATATTAAACATCGCCTTACATTTTGAATACCCATCGTATAGTAAAGTTATATGGAATTTATAGACTGCGTTAATCCATCAGAATCCCACTTTTACCTACTACAGACTGCGTCCTCAAACTTCTCCAATTTCAAATGGAGAAGGCAATACTCTATCGTTAATGGTTTTGTTAAAAATATGAGTAAACAGATCAACCTAATATATGCGCAACTAAGTTTAAAAAAAAAATGCAACTTTATTGCGAAAAATTGGTTACAAATGAATCATTCAAAGTATTGCTCATCGGTAGCTACAACCTTTCCCATCTTTCTGGCGAAACTCGAATAATGTTACGGTAAAAGTATTTATCTTTTGAGGCTATCCAAGAATCAAGTAATTTTTTGATGTGTTCATATGAGCGGAACTGCTGATCAACCAAAACATGTGCCATCGAACGAAATAAGTGTAAATCGAACGACGCAATATCTAGAGAATATGGCGGTTGGGGTAGGACTTACCGTTTAAACGTTTCCAGGTAGGTTCTAACTAGGTTGGCAACGTGGCCTTGCCATGATAAAGAATCACTTTTTCGTTCCTCTGCTCGTATTCTCTCCGTTTTTTGCGTAGTGCTCGGCTCATTTGAAGTCGATACCGCTGTATCGAACCAATCCCAGTGATAGTTTCGTTGTATGTTTGTATTCTTGTTCGTAACTTTGACTATCTTTGACATCTCCTCTTGCACATTTGAATTATTTCTGCGGTAATCCATGGTTTCTGTTTTCTTGGTTTTTTTATTGTTTTGGTTTTGTAAGCTTCAGTATATATCCTATTGATTTTTTGGACGAATTTGTTGTATAGACTTTCAACATTATTTTTCTCTGATATATTTTCCCAATTTGTTCTTTCTATTAATATATTTACTTTTTCTTGATTTGTATGTACAACGTTCGATTTATTTGTTAATTGACTTTTAATAGGGTTTTTTGTTGTATAGTGATCAGAGAGATCTGTTTCGATGATGGCTGAGTATATATTTAGCTTTGAAAGCGTGACGTAGATATGGTCAGTGAGGGTAATAGAGTTTCTTTTTTGCAGCCATAATTGGATATCTCTTAGTACCAGGGTGTTGTTCTTATCTTGTACATTTATGTTCATATCTCCCAGTACAATATTTATTTTTTCTTTGATTACTTCATTAATTTCTTCTACATATCTTGCAATACTTAGTCTTGGCCGCCTATATATTGCATGAATATACTTTATTTCCCCTTTGTGATTTATTTCTAAATTTATTCCCTCATAGTTTTTAGGTATATTTATTGGTATTGATTTAAAACTTATATTCATTTTAATAAAAATTGCCACTCCTCTCCCTTTTCCCATCGCGATTTAGAAATACAAGTTCAAATCCATTGATATGATAAAATTTGTTTTTCTCTTTTTCCTTACTAGGTATATTGATTTCATTGAGTACTTATATGTCTACATTACAAAGGGCATTTTCTAATTCAGCGATAAAGTAATCCCATGCTTTTGTAATAGAACGTATATTAAAACTAATACAACAAACAGCATATCTTTTAAAAATTCTTCATCGATGCCGCTAAACCATGTATTACCCTTAAGTTCACTATAGCTTCCATATACTCGTTTTCCGTTGTCATCATTCCCATCAAACTTGTTTATAATATATTTATGAATAGTTTCTGCATTTTCGTTTTTCTTTGCAAGTATTATCTCTCAGACGAATTTCCACTACATACTCTGGCTCTATTTTTGGCTAGCCAGAGAATACTATGTTTGTTTACAAAAATAGGAGCATTAAGAGTAATATTACGATTAGTTTTATATCTCTTAATAAAATTAGTTTTTGTTGTTGTTTTTGCGAAAGATGCAATTTTTTTTTGTTCGTTCGATAAACGTCTATGATATCAGTAGCATTTATATCACAGCCAATTGTTTTTCCTAGTGCGTGTACATTGTACAATTTCATGTAAATTTTTATTTGCATTTTTAATCTCGACGTTATTTTTTAACAACTGCTGTTCGAGAGTGTTTATTTTTATTTCTAATTTGCAGATATGTTTGCACAAATATGCAAAAATATTTAGTTCTTTAAGCTGCTGTATTTCATTTGACAGTTTTTTAAGGTTCTCATTGTTTGGTAAAAAGTGTTGCTTTATTTCTTCGTATTTAGTTGTATCAAATTCACAACTATATTTAATCTGTGACATTTATTTTTGCTCTTTCTTCATTTCACATAGAAGAAGTTGGTTGTTTGATATCACGCTTGTAGCGTGTTGCTTCTCAGGAGAATTTACGCTTTGAGGTCGCTTAGGCAGGGGTTGGGATGGTACCATTGTTACCGCCGAATTCTCCATTCTACGCGTCGTACCACGGAAGAGTGCCCGTGGCAAAGTTGGCTGACGGCAATAGCGGAACCTCGGTTCGCATAGACGTAGTAGGCTGTACCGCTACATTTGTACTTACGATTGCAGCTGAACAGTATGTAACAGTAGATGAAATAGGTGATGGTGACGTTACTGTCTTTGGCGAAATTGTTGACCGCGTAACTGTCCAATGCGAAACTGAGACTGGCTGTTGTGCATTACTGTGCAGCGCCTCCCTTAACGACCCTTAACGCTTTGTTGAACTAAAGCGGATAAGTTTTTTCTCCAACGACCAAAACGTGTTACAAATTATACCTTCTTAATCTACTAATAGGTACTAAATAAATATTCAAATATAGTGCAAACTTTGCAGGACTACTTTTCGTTTTTTTAAAAAAAAAAAGTTATTCCAAACTTTTTATTTCTCATAAGTTATGAGTCATAACACATATATCAGAAAAATATCTCTTCCTTTATGGTTCCAATAGACAAAAAAAAAATTTTTTTTTAATGTTTACCAATTTGAAATCACAATAAGAAAAGAATTTTTCATTCCACTTTTAATTAACAAATTATTTATGGAAAACATATATGTATTGCATATACATTAAATCATATCAATAAACAACTTGAATAATAGATCGGTTGTTAGAAAATAACACACTTGAAAAATGTTTATTTATTAAAACCAAAATCACTTTTATTAATTAAAATATATAAAATTTTTGCCCTAAATTTTTCTAGAAACGTGCATATATGTACATAAATTTGAAAAAAGAATTGTATCAACAAAGCTATTGTGTGTATTTTATTTTATTTATTACATAGATAATTAGACACAAAAAATTGGTAAAAACGCTTATATGGATATGTAAAATAAAAATGTATTTGTAAATAAATCCTCACCACTTGAACCAAAGAAATAAATAGTAAATATATAGAAATATTTAGAAAGAACATTTTTTATGCTTAACAGATGGAACATATATTTTGTAACAAAATAGACGAAGAAAAAAGTGTTCAAATCTGTATAAGATACGCATTTAAAAAAAAATAAATAAATGAAGATATACTCGTAGGTGTATAGCCCAAGTCTAAGAAAAGCTTTTAAAATAAAATAAAAAACACAGCATTAATTATATGTGCTTATATAAAGAGAAAAACAGGGTTTTAACATTATATATTTCTTTTATTAATGTATGTCCATTATATGTATATTTCCTTATTTTCGCAAAATGTGCAAAGTGCATTTAATAAAAATACCTTAAACTGTAAAGAGAATAATAAAAAATAATAAATTTCTAAATTGTTTGTGCTAAGGATTTTATAGACCAGCATAATATTCCTTAAAACCAAATGAGAAATGACTGCAACCTGAATTGTTTTTATTTTTAGTTTTATTAGTTTAAGTAGTACTTTTATATTCTTTAGAAAAAAAAGGTTATCCTGTAAAGATTTTTAAATTTATATGATAATGTTGCAAAAAACACTGAAAGTTGTAAAAAATAGATCTAGTTGTCATTTAATAAAAAATCGAAATGGCTTTAAATGGATTTTGTTTGTTTTTAATTCAATTTCAAAAATTTGTGCAGCTCTGCCATCGCTACTGAAGAGAGGTAAAGTATTTATTATAAAGTTTTATAATTGTTTTATATTGTAACTACAACAAAATTTAAATTATTTTTATATGAATACAGAATATTGACCTATTACACCTTCATCTTCTATTTAAGGTTGAAATACGTATATAACTCATCTAATGCTATTGGGTTGGCAAGAAAGTAATTTAGGTTTTTTGTTATCCAGTAAAACTCTTTTTTATTGAATAAATTGAACTTCTGGTCTTCATTGGCACAAAACTAGGCCAATTGCGATTTCAGATGATCATCGTTCGAGAAAGCTTTACCAATCAAAGAGTTTAGCAAACTTCGAAGCAAATGAAAATTCGATGGTGCAAGTTTGGGGCTTTAGGGTGAATGTGACATCACTTCCCAATTAAGGATCAATAAATTTATGACTTCCTGAGTTTCTTTCACGTTTTTTATGAAGCACTTGTCTGACTCTGGACCTTGACACAATTAAATGTATACGAAATGTTGTTCTATCTGCACTTTCTCATTTTCTTTTAGCAAACTATCTTGCACACAAAGCGAGTCCCACTGTGCCCAATATGCCTTCAGAGTTAGGCTACGGTCTTTTATTTTCAGCCAGCTTGGTTTTTCCTCGTGTTCATTCCAGGCCAATATTGGTTTGGTGTCATTATCTGCCTGCTGAGAGGAACAGATTTTGTCTGTACTTCAACCTTCTACTGGCTAAGTCGTGATCATTTGGATAGTGGCCTTTTTTTTCGTTTCCTTACAGTTGCAGTGCTCGATTTGACTCTGAGAAAGCCTCAGCATTTGAGTGGAGTTTTCCTTTGAAATGTTGCACTTCAAAGTCGTAGCCCTGCAACTGCTCGATCTTTTTCACAACTTGTCCTTCAGGTTTCTTTCATTCTAGTAGTACTAGTACTCTGGAGAGTACCTTGCTGTAATAAGCAACCAATTTCTCTTAACTATCGTGGACTTGAGAGATCACAGTTCCGACTTCAACATACCTAGCGCTTCCGTCCACGATCAAGATTTTTCCGGGTGTGGGGTAATCCAAGATTGGGGCACTGCAGAGCTTCCCCTTGAGTTCTTGGAATGCCTTTTTCTACCCTCAAGACCACCTTAACTATCGGCCTTTTTCCGTGAGTTGGTGCTAGCTCTTCGCACTACCAGCAAAATCCTTCACAAACCTCCTGTAATACGTGGCAAATCCCAAGAAGTTTCTCAGTTGGTGTTTATCTTTGGGGATGGGCCAACTTTTCGCTGCTTGGATTTTGTCAGGACCCGTCTTTACTCCTTTCACTGATATAATGTGACCCAAATATTTCACCTTCGTACGGAACAAGACACACTTTCTTGGTTTAACTTCAAATGAAAGCTTCACAGCCCACCAAACACTTACATAGGTTTTGTCGATGCTCCTCGAACGTCTCACCTATGGCAATAGGTAGGTTTTCCTACCTGAGGCCTTGTTAAGGTCCTTTCCATTAGTCGCTGTAGTCTACACAAAATATCGTGCTGCCGTTTTCTTCAAGAGGACTACTGAAGAAGCCCACGAACCCCTCAAATTTCATCTTTGACACCATTTTGGTAACTTCTGTTTGCTTTGCAATTGCGTATCCGGTGTCAATATGGTGTTGAAAAAGTCCCACGTCCATATTCCAAAGGTCACTATAAGTCCATGTTTTTTCATGAAATCTGTACCAAAGATGCACTCGTGGCATATGTCACCTAAAACTCGAAAACAGGATTTCCGCACTAGATAACTCGATGATTGAAGCTGTGGCACCGTTGTCTATTATTGCCAACCATTTTTCCTTTTCACTGACTACTTCTACCAGAAGGTTTTCATTGCATCGTTGTATGAGCAAGACTTGGATGGTGGTCATGAGCTCGTCGACTCCTGCTACCAACTTCTGCCCCACGAAGTTGGTACTTAAACATTTCCCGACTGATGGCTTTGGGAAGGTACACCGGCTTCTTGATAGCCGTTTCTGCCGGTTTCTCCCTTTATTTACTTATTTCTGCAGTGGTGGCAGAATTTCCGTAAATACCGATTATTTACACTGCCTTCGAAAATTTTATCGCAGTTCCAGCAGCGCATTCTTCGTTTCTCCGGCGGTGTATCTCATTCCTCAGCATTGAGTCTTGCAGTGAAGCATTCAACAGGCGCTTTTACCTGACGAAATTTGTTCCTTTGGAAGTCCGATTCCATCGCCAGAGCGAGACAAATGCTTCAGCAAGAGTTATTTTTCCGACCATCCTTACTGCTAACTGTAGCTTGGAAGGTGCGATTCCCCTGATGGATGCGTGCTTTGTCATTATGTCAATAATTTCCTGGCCTGCGGTGGGGTATGACAAATATGCCAGTCTAATCACGTCTGCTTGCAGCTGCTGCAGTTTTTCTCCTTATTGCTGCATTCGGCTTTGCAATAGGGCCTTGTACACCTCCGGCATGTGGCTACCCCCAAAAACTTTTTCGATGTTTATTGTTTGCAACAATTCTGCAGCATGGTCGTGCAAGGCCATTGTTAGTGCAAAGCACTTCTCACTGTCCCAGTTATTCGCACAAGCAGCCATTTCAAACTGCTTCTATATGTAGACCATGAGGCCATCGAATAAGGGAGGTTTCAACTCTTTTCTGCTTGGAATGCTTAAAGAACATTCTTGCAGTTTCTGTTTTCGTTCTGTATCGAGCTCCTTTGTACGTTGCTCAACTTTGTTGTCCATTTGTTCGAATTTTACTTGGATTTCTTCGAACTTTCGCTGTAAAATATTCTTTTATTTTTCCAGGATTTTCTTTTGGGCGTCTATCTTTTGTTAGAGGCTATTCTTTTGTTCGTCAAGGTTGTTCTTCTGTTCGTTCATTTTTTGTTGGTGTTTTTTTTTTTTTTTTTTTTTGTTCATCAATTTTTAACATGAGGAGTTGCATCATCGGACCTATGTCATTGCCAGTACGTATGTATTAATTCTTCCTCGTCAACGTCAAAACAGAACGTGTCTGAATCATATCCCTGGTGGTTCAAAGCGTCCTGAAGTCGGAGGATCAAGTCGCTTTTCCTCCACTGGCGTTAAGATTTCTCTTGTTCAACTTGGATTTGAGCTGGACGACGGTCAACTGCAACAGCTTTCAACCCATTATAGCTTTCTAAAACAATAGCAAAACACTTTTTTTTTAAACATAATAAGACTTATCCCGCTTCTGACGCCAATGTGAAAGGCTTGTGTGGGTACAGGTGATAGAACTTATTCCTTTCAATACAATCACTCTTTTACTTAAACCATTTTATCTTTCCTCGTAACTCAAATTTCAAATTCTACTTTAGAACTGATTTGCACTTCTTGTGGGACGTTAATATTTATTCTCCCCTAACTTCCTTCTAGAATTATGTTAGATGACGCTTTTGTGAACCATTTCCATCGCCGTACGTTCGCCGGTTAGATGCATAAACAAACACGATTTGAAGATTTTCCAAAGAAAATCATCTTCAGTGACGAGAAAAACAAAGTTGGATTCTATGGGACGCGCCCTTTAGTTCATCTACTCGCATGCATTTCGTGAGACAGTGTACTGAATTTTCAGACAAAAAATTTCTCCTTGAAATTTCAGGCACTTGAAGAAATTTCAATAATCAGTTGATTTGCCGGCTCTAATTGAAGTGAAATGATCCTTCATCATTTACATATTTGATTATTTGTGATTCTTCTTACCTTGAATAGAATTGAACTGCGAATTTAAAAACTTGTTAGCACAGATATATCTATGACAAGTGATGAACAAGTTAATTTGTTTTGAAAAAATGTTGTTGGTAAATGTTTGACATTTCCGAAATTCATTGGAAAGTTCATCGCAAATAAAGTAAATGATGAATAATGAATGGAATGAGTCATTCCATGAAGGATCGACCGACGTTCTGAACGACATCCCTCCGATTTGGCTAAAAAGTGGTAAAAATACTCATTGGAGTAGTACGAATCATAAGGCAAAAAAAGTTTTGCAGAATTCGATATACTATAGTTTGCGTGTAACGTAACTTTAAAAATTGGCATTTAAAAAAATCATAACTTTGGCTCTGCTCATTAGAATTTGATAAAATATACCTTGTTCAACTCAGGAAAAGTGGAACTTTCAAAGATTTGGAATAATTTTTATTTTCAAGGGCGAAGGATATTCCAGAATATGCTTTTTACATATATTCTTGAATAACTCAAAAAATGGTATTTTTTATATATATATTATAGAGATTCGTCCTCTATTTCCATTTCAAATTTCAAGTTGGAATCTCTATGGGTTCGGCCAAAATAATGTTTTATAGGCGGCTAAATCAAAAAGCTAAATATTTATTACGTTACTCCTCTTATCATTGTCACATATAACCCGAGTGCACATACATAAGTACATAGCTGTTTTGTTTGTTTTATTTCTTCAATGACTAGTAACTGCACATTTCCCGTTTTCGAGGATTTTAGAAGTTAGGCTCAATTTATTTGCACTCACTTGATTTCATTCTGTCGTGAGCTCGGGATTTATTTTAGATTGTATCATAATAAGATTTGTGAGTAATAAAAATTTATAATGGATTTACCACCTCATTAACACAGTGCTCGTTATTTGCGACCATGGATGGATGCAACCAAAATTGAACAAAAAATTGGTAATTTGCTCTACGTGTAGGAAAAAATTAAGTCAGATCCGAAATTCTGATACAACGCCATCATTGCTAGAAGTTGAAGATCAAATTGAATTTGATGAAATGTATTTCGATAAAGACATTGCATTCAATTTGATTAATGAATGCATACAGTATATTGGAGAAGATACATTCGACAAGATAAGACTTAGTGACTTAAAATATGTGCAGTCAAAATTGCAAGTTTTCTCTGTTACTATTGATAGTGATGAAGATAATTTATTTATTTATTATACTACTACTATTATACTACAAGCAAAGACACCAAACTTGTTTTGTTGTATTTACTTTCAAGAGAATGGAGCGTCGACAAAATTATAGAAGAGTTTCCAGGATCGACAAGCTATATGATCAAGAAATCTAGAAAACCTCAAGAAGGTCAAATTGAAGATCAAATTGGAAGTCGTTTCAGAGCTTTTTGAAACGGCTTGGTCCTTTCATTCGTCATGTTTTTATAGCTGATCAATAAAACAGATACATAAAAGAAGTCAAAACTCTCCTAACGAAAACGGACATACTTGTTTTATTGGACTTTTCCGAAAATTATGGCTTTGTTGTGCAAGATGATGTACAGGGATACCACTGGAAACAGGCGATGATTCACCCTTTCGCAATATATTACCGGAAGCAGATGGATGATATTTAAAATGAAAGTTTTCTTGTAATCAGTGACTGGTTAAAGCATGACACTGTAGCAGTACACTTATTTCAGCGCCGTCTGTTAGAGTTCCTGCACAAGAAATGCCCATATTTTAAGAAAATTATTTATTTTTCCAGTGGATCTATTGCGCAGTACAAAAACAAAAACAATTTTTTTTTTATTTAACATTGCATGAACAGGATTTTGGAGTGAATGCTGAATGGAACTTCTTTGCGACATCTCATGGTAAGAGCGCATGCGATGAACTTGGTTTTACAATAAAAAGACCGTATAGGGAACACAAAACAACTTCCTTACAGTTATATAACTGGGCAATGAAAATATAAAGAATATGGATTTCTCCTACATGACCACACAGGAGTATGAGGAAAAATTATTGATGGAATCGAGATTTTCTAATTAAATAATTGTGCCGGAAACAAGCAAAACTTCGCCATATTTCATCTGTTTCACAAGGAGTAATTAAAGGAAAATATTTTTCCTTTTCATCGGAAGAATATGTATATACTCTTAAAAGATAATAAATAATGATTTTTTTAGTTTTTAAGGCCTTGGGATACAAAGGCTCAATGTGACTTTTTTAATGAAAATATTTATTACAGAATATTTAGCCACCTATAAAACATTATTTTGGCCGAATTTTATCAAATTCTGATGAGCAGAGCCAAAGTTATGATTTTTTTACATATTAAAAAAGCATAAATTTTGATTTTTTGTCAATTTTTGAAGTTCCGTTACACGCAAACTATAGTATATATTTTTTTTGCCTTATGATTTGAACCACTCCAATGAGTATTTTTACCACTTTTCAGTCAAATCGGAAGGATGTCGTTCAGAGCTCTCCATATAGCTTTTTCGACTTATCGTGGAATAATCCACATCGAAGCCTTGTTTCATATCCGCTAAGTAGATAGCGTATATAAATTTATTTAGCGTACATCGCTATGTTATTTTTGTAATTTACAGGCACATTTTTTTTAACGGATGGCGAATGTGCAAAAAACACTTTATTTAATAAGAGCAATTCATCACCAAGTCTTAAGTAGAAATTGAAAGTCAATATCCTATTAAAACGTATGTGACATATGTTAACGTTATGTTATTAGGTTTGACTAAATTTTAGTCCATAGAATACTGAACGCGCTCAATTTATTGGTTCAAAAACATATGCCCAAATGACAGCAGAAGAAATTCACCTCGTCGTTTTCATACGGATGGCGTACAATTTAGATTGAAATTGGAATTGTATACAATTTAAGTAAAAGCCGGCTTTTGATAACGGAAAATCTGAAAAGTTCATTAAATTCCATTTAGTTTAGTTCGGTTATGGTTGTGGCTTAAGTGTTCGGTTTTAATTGGGTCATTATTTCACTGTGTATACACATAATTTTTATACACTGTGAAAACTGAAGAAAATTTCAAACTTGTATGCGAGTCTGTAATTATTCATTCACAACGTAAAGTAAATAGTAGTAATAATAATATGATTTATTTAGTACATTTGGAACGTTAAGTTTCAGATTAAATAAAACAAAAAGTCAATTAAAATTGTAAAAAAGGATACCTAACAAAACGTAATTAGTTATGATGCGAAAAAATTGTTCAAGAAAGTAAGAAATTCTGTAAGATCTTTTCGTGCATACACCTTATCTTTTCGATAGGTACAATTTGTAAAAGTGAATCTATTCTTTGTTAGTTATACGCAATCTACGAAAAATAGCTCAAAATTGTCACAAGTTGGCAAGTGGCAAGTCGGATAAGCTTAGCAGGGATGGAAAAACTAGACATAGGTATGTATAGTTCGTCTATAGATGCTATCACATGCGGCTTTGAAATCACATAATTGAAATCCGGCAATAAATCTCCAAATAGTCAACGTGGATCACACATTGTGCGTCCCAAAAAACGGTGACCATCACCATTCCAGCCGAATGCACGGTCTTTGCCTTCTTTGGAGCACGTTCACCGGGTAAAACACATTATTTCGATTGTTTTCTGGTCTCTGGTCTGCTAAGCAAGTCTTTACTACTTTAGTCTCACGATCGCGTTTTTTCTCCGGTGTAAGCAAACGCGGCACCCGTTGTGTGGACAGCTTTCTTATGCCCAAAATCTCGTGCAAGATATGGCTTACGCGTTCAGTTGAGAACCCTTCTATCTCAGCTAACTCGCAAATTTTCACTCGGCGGTCCGCAAATATGAGATTATGGATTTTGTCCAGTGTGTGGTAACCGTTTTTGAGCCACCTGGGTTCATCAAAAAACGACGTGCGGCCACGGCGAAACTGTTAACCAATGGTAAACGATTGTATGGGAAGGTAAATGGGTCCCATACATAGCATCGAGAATGGGTTTGATTTCCTCGCAGGTTTAGCCATTCAAAAACAAGCATCGGATCACGGAGCGATACTGCTCTTTTTCCATGATCGCAAAAAGTACTAACACAATGTTTTGAAATGGGTGTCAAAACGAAACTAAGCGTCGGAGTGTCACCAAATTTCGACAGGCGGGTTAAAAGAGGTTATACTGAATGATGGTAGACTTATTTTTGCTCAGTATCGCCACCTATCTTCCAATCCGGGTACTAATCAAACTCGTAAGTAGGTATTCTGACTGCAGTCGTGTCATAGGTCATCATACTTACGCCAGCTGCAAGTCTGTCTAAGAAGCCGACTTAAAATAATTTGTATGTCGTCTAATCTGGGCGAAAAGTTCGTTCACATACAAGGTAAAGAGAATTTGTCATAGAAAAGAACCCTGTAGTGGGCCGCTATGAACGGGAACAAAGCTTAAGAATTTAAAGTTTTTCATAAATTTTGTATTATAATATACATAGAATCCCATGATTAACTCTGTCGAAGGCTTTTGAAAAATCTAAAATAGTCAAAAAAACTCATCTTGTTCCTATCTAGAGCTTTTCTCATCTCTTAAATAATTAACAGCAGCGCAGTTTGGCAGGTTCTTTTTACTCGAAAATCAAATTGATGAGCAGTAAGTGCTTACAGTGTGCTTAGGTGGTTTTGAATTTTAGAAAAAATAATTTCTTCAAATACTTTTGGTAAGAAAGGAAGTATGACTATCGCTCTGTATACCACAGAGCTTGAGTTGTGCTGGTATTATTTTTGTCCTTTTCCAGTTTTTTGTTAAGTTCGAACCTGTAACGATGGATTTAAATGTAAACATTAATTTTATAAACCTTGGATTGATTTTATCTAGGCCAATTGTGGTTGGCTTTGCAGACAGTACGGCTAGAACTTCATTATTACGCACGCAACAAAAATTTAGGTGGTTATCGTTTTCATGCCTTCGTGTCGTCGCAAAGGGATCAGAAAGATTTTAATTTTTTGATTGCGAAGCGGATGCTATAAAGTTTGCTGCTTACCGTTACCAAACTGGCATATGTGTGCATATTTTTTCCCGCCGCTTTACCAGTGTGGTTCATCGTGAGGTTTGATTTATAATGTAAAATAAACACAAATTTGAAAGTGAACTTAAAATTTTTATTATCGGTTAAAAGAACAATTCATGGCATTTACTTTTTGAAAATAATATCATGTAAATGTTGGCTACGACTACGTCTGAGGTGGTCCATTCCGAAGGTCCAATTTTGGGCAACTTGCTCGAGCATAGCGACTGGTATCTCGCCGATAACACGAGTAATGTTGGCCTCCAAAGCATCAATCGTAGCTGGCTTATTCATGAAGACCTGAGACTTTACATATCCCCAGAGAAAATAAACCAAAAGTGTGATATCGCACGATTTAGGCGGCCAATCTACCGTAGCAAAACGTGAAATTAAGTGCTCACGAAAATGATTTCTCAACAAATCCATTGTTTTACGCGCTGTATGGCTCTTAGCGCCGTCTTGTTAAAACCAGAGCTCAACGAGACCATGTGCTTAAATTTCAGAAAGCATATAGTCCGTTAACATGGCGCGAGAACGGTTGACCGTAACATTCTGATTTGCGTCACCAGCCCATAAACCACACCATACCTTTGTTTTTAATGGATGTAATAGTAGCTCTTGGTACTCTTCGGGTTGCTCATCGGCCCAAATACGGCAATTTTGTTTATTAACGTATCCATTGAGCCAGAAATGGGCTTCATCACTGAACAAAATTTCACGATAAAACACCGGATTTTTATTGAGTTTTTAGAGAGCTCATTCACTGAAAATATAACGCAAATTCAAGTCGCCTCACATAAAATACGCCAAGCCAAGCTGCTGAGAATGACGGCGAATCGATTCGTCACGGTCTTCGCGTGCACTCTCGGCTACAGCTCCTATAGTCTCTTCACAACGTGCTGGATGTGGTCTAACCGGTCGAGTATCATCTATTAATGTAAACTAGGACTCAAATTTGCGAATGGTATTGCCAATGGTGGTTTCAGTAGATCGATTATTTGCACCGTAATTTCCTCGAATCGCACGAAAAACATTTCTCACAGAACTCTGATTTTCGTAATACACCTGAACAATTTGGAGACGCTGTTGTGGTGTGAGTCTTTCTATGATGACATGCCAAACGATACTGAACAAAAATGATAAAGAACCAACCCTTATTAAGCAGCATGGTGCAGAAAGCTGATTATAAAAAAGCGCCTTATCTGCTAACAAGGACAATACGATTATTTGAACTGCTAGCGAAGTGGATGGGAGTAAGCAGACTTACGGCGCTCAGATGTATTCCTCATTGTATTTAGAAATGGTCTAGACTCGGCTCAAACAGTAGGTTGCAATGGATTTGTTGGGCTTAGAAAAAGAACCAACTATTACCTTGTCTGTGCTAAATCAGCCATCACTCGTCACTTGGAGGAGAGATAATCTTTTCCTCTATTAAGATGGCATAACTCATCATTTACTTTAAGTTTTATGAAACCAGGACTAGCTAGAAAATCTTTGAAATTCTTTCAAACCAATTTCTCTACCTAAATTTGTCTACTCTTTCTTTAGATGCGTTCTTAATGGGGTGTCTCTTGTGCGTAAAAGTTTTAACCTCGTCAAATGGTTTCAAACTGTCTGTGGTAGGATTCACAAGAAACTCTGATTTTTGCCTGGGTAATTCACTCATTTTACCTCAATTGAAGATATTTTGTGAATTGGTGTATAATTAACGCTTAAGAACCGCAATCAAGTCCTTTTTTAGAGAGAAAAAAAAGGCGGTGATTTACGAATGAATACATAAAACGTTATGAAATGACAGGTTTTCAGATTCGCCATTTATTCACAAAGATAGAATAACCACCGACAGTAACGGGAAATAGTTAGATTACACAAACGATTGTTCATAGCGATGCTGTATGTTTTTAGTAAGGCACATAATGCTAACTGTGCTAATGCTCTATAACCAATGAATCTCATTATGGCGCATTATATGCTAAGGCAGGATCTGCAATGATTAGTTTTATTTTTTAGAAATTTAAAATTAAAAGACAGGAATATGAGAGTTTCAAAAATTTTGTTTATCACAATAATTGAAAATCTAAATGATAACCAACAAGTAGTACTAGTATCATTAACATACGAGGTATGTTCAAAAAGTAAGATGACTATATTTTTATATTTATTTATTCATCAATAAATGTAATTCACCTCAGATATAATATCGTTGCAAATATCCGTCTTTTTATAGATGTCTTCAGTTTTGGGAACAGGAAAAAGTCGCATGTGGCGAAATCCGGTGAATGTGGTAGCTGAGGCATGTTGTCATGTTGTTTTTAGCCAAAAAAATATGTCATATGCAACGATGAATGAGCAGGTGCATTATCACGATGAATGTTTTTTTATAACTTCGGTCGTTTATTTTTTCGTATTGCTTCTCGCAAACGGCGCATAACTTCAAGCTTATATTCCTCATTGACCGTATGACCTTGAGGTAAAAACTCCTGAAGCACTCCGCTACCGTAGTCGAAAAAAAAAACGATCAACACCTCAACATTTGATCGAACTTGGCGTGCTTTTTTCGGTCTTGGCTCTGCTGCCATTGGGGCGATTGGGCTTTGGTTTTAACATCATAACCATATAAACATGATAATTCACGAGTTCTGACCTTTTTGAGCAAGTTAGGTTCATCATTGACGTCATTCAAGTGCTCCTGGGCGATGCTAATGCGACGGTTCTTCTGAACAAAATTAAGAAGTTTCGGAACAAACTTCGCTGACACACGTCTCATGGCCTAAACATCCGAAAAAATTGCATGACACGTGGCGACCGATACGCCAACATCGTTTGTAACTTCTCTTATGGTAATTCGATGATTTTCGAAAACAATTTTCTTCACGGCTTCGACGTTATCATCATTTGTTGATGTGCTGGGGCGTCCAGAGCGAGGTTCGTCATTGGCATCTTCTCGGCGATCTTGAAAAATCTTGTACCACTTGTAAATATTTTTTTTTACTTAGAGCAGACTCACCGTATGTTACTGTCAACAGTGTTTTAGAGCACTTCATTCAATTTTTTACACAAAATACAACAATAATGGTTCCAAAAAAAAAAAAACTTTTAATTCTTTTCATCTAATTTTTTATTTTTAGGTTGCAGACAATCAATGCTTCATCATATCATTAATGACCAATATCGATGTGACAAAGGCATACCATCAAATGTGATGCAGTCGCATGTCCTCAAATAACTTTTGCAGATCATTTAATCCAGGTCATGGTCCAGATCGTAAGTGCTAGGCTTAAGCTACTTAACCTTAGAAATTACAATAAAAGGAAAACAAAGCTTTGTTTTTCTTGTGACAAAAAAAAAAAAAAAAAAAAACAAAACAAGAAGAAGAAACTACAAGAAACAAAACTACTTACTGTATATCTGCGATTTAACATCAACAATTAATTATTTCAGTTGATTAGGTTTAAGTTTTTCTTTATTAAATACATAAAAAGAATGAATGACCATATAAGATGTGTGGTATATGTGCATAAAAATATATAATAATAAACATACTTAAGCAGTAACTCACAGATATAAACAATTTAATTTTTTTTGCAAAATTTTAAATTTTATTTAATTGCTTAATTAATAGAATATATATATATATATATAATTAATAATAATAATTTAATATAAAATCTATTTATATTGTATAATTTATACTAATTATTTAACTAAATGTGATTTCAAATTGGTACGAGGTAATATTAAGAAATGACTTTTGGGGTTTTTCGTAGAACTATGAAGGTTATCGGATATTTTCCACTGATCAAATAAATGGCAAACTAGAAAAACAGTAATTAAAAACAAAATTGTTTGTCGATAAATTCAGTATGAAATATTTTGTAAACAGTATCTTTTGGGATTGTTGTTAAGAGGTTTATACAGAAATGTTACACTCCTATCGTTACATTTAATTTTGTTTGACACAATTCAGATGCAAATCAATCTCTTTATTGGAAATTCTAAAATACTCATTAACGGACCAACAAGTTTTTTTTTTTTTTTTTTGTCTGTACATGTTTGTGCCGAACTTTAGATAGTAAAATGAAAACCCTCAGACTTATTCATTATCTATCTCACTTAACTTATTTGCCTTAATATCAAATTATGAGTTCTTTAAGCATTTCATCTGGATCCATCATTCCTAGGAGTGGAGCCTCACAATCATTGTGGATAACTTTGTTCAACTTGCCTGAGCTTGACTTTTTGATATCTGTAGAGTAAAGAGTGGACCATTTTGTGCTTTTTGCGAAATTTTTTCCACAAATACTATGTTTCATGTGAGACTTTCTTTTGATAATATGAAATTTTAAATTACAACAAAATTGTTATTATGTGCTGAAGTGCCCTGGTGTAGTGGTACATGCATAGACTCCTCAAGCAGAGGGTCACGAGTTCGAATCCCGTGCGAGGCAATTCTCCGAAAAAGTCATTTCATGAAATTTGTATGTAGTTTTATGTAAACCCGTTAGCGTCAACTCTGACATGAAGGCATAACACTGATGTTGGAGTGGTTGCTGGCTGGGCTAAATGTAACGAACTAACAACTAGCACGTACTAAGGCCCACTGGTTGAGGATGCACCATCTCTGGGAAAAATATCGAAACCTAATACACCTGAGTTTTAAACTACTACACCACCCGCCCGCGCCCTGGTGAAAAGCCAGTAAAAGGGTATTCATATCCCCTTGGTGCGCGCGCGAGTTATAAAAAAAATATATATATATATATCTACTGCTGCATTTGAGCTTAAAATATTGATAGCCCAACTTAAAATTATGGGAAACATTATTCTTTCGATGTTGCCATACCATTATTGTATTGGATTCCATCCGTTTTCGTCTTTAAAACTGAATCCTATCGTTTTATCGTCGAATTCTGTTGATATCTTCTTCGGGAGTTCTCCTTCTTCTAATTGATCTCTGCTAAGACTATTCCATTCCATTTTTTTTTAAAAATTGACTAACCCTTTCGAAACCTTCAAATTCTTTCGCAACATGACTCTAGCACAGATTGCAATTTTTATTGAACTTAGTAATCTTGCCTTACAGTTTGGTTTTGCGGAATAGAAGCTCGATTGGGTTTTTGACCATAAGTCGTAGGTTCTTTAGATTCATCGAGTGCATTTAATGTATAAACCTGTTCTCTTTTGGCCATTAATTCTATTATTTTGTCATTATAATCATTAACTAGTTTTACTGTGGGAAATATCGTACAGCTTCGCCATCAGCAAAATCATCACCCAAAGGCACACGACTTCTTTCAAGCAAAATCAAGCAAATAAGCTATCGTTCTTGTTAACTCAAATAACTGTAAGGATTATAAGGTAAAAGAAAGACCACGCTTCACATTGTGTTTTTCAGATTATTATTTGCTGGCTATTGCTTCCAGCCGTGAGCACAGACATAGGCGGACGATTCGGAAATTTGAGTTCCTGAGTTTATATCAGTGTGTCTGGTCCCACGCTTGGAACGATATCAGCATTACAGTAAATTAATGAAGATGCAAATCGACAAAAAGTATAAGAAATGACACTGCTATAAAATGAAATCTTATGCTTAACTTAGCATAAATCCCCTTCTTGAGGATTCCTAGAGACTATAAACCTTAAATCTATACATCCAAGTCAGATCGGGCTGTGGTTTTTCTTGGCGCCGGCTTTGGTCCTCTATTTTTAAACGGTAGGTGATGAAGATTCTAATCATGCCACCCAGCAAAAAATAACTCAATCCGTAATGATGGTAGACGTGGATATTTTGACCTGCATTGTTGCGGATTTCTTTCAATTTGTTAATTACCTCGTCAGTGTTGTTTTCAATTTTAGTATACTAAGCTATGTTAATGTCACCCATCGTTGATGGTGCAGGAGCCTCAGATGTCAACTTTGATTCCAGCATCCAGTCGGTGACATGAAGACTAGCAACGAATGCCTTTGAAATATTACTGCTGTAGACGTTGCGGCCGCTAATGATGGTGTTGGGTAACATTAAAATGCATGGTTCTCTTAACTCCAATATACCGTTTCCAGTTATCTATTGTATTTGTTTTGTCCATGTAAACCAGATGTCCCGTAACAATGGATACAGTTGAAAATATCCTACTGTTAAACTCCTTTAGAGCAATCCAACGATCTCGTGTGTCGGTTGCTTTCACAGAGCAGTTGGATAAGCAGTTTAATCTTGATGAAGTAATTCCAATTCACAGCTTTATGAATCAGCTTGGTGTATGTTAGTTTGTTTCAAATGATTGCAAAGGTAATGTTTAGGCAATACTGTCTTGCAAAGTGACAGCTGCATTTCTTTCAGTGGAAACAACTTATCCCTATCTAATGCTACTGCAAGGTACGGCGCTGATGTGCTAACTACATAACTAGAATTTTTGTGAAGAATAGGTATTTGAACAATATTATTGGAACAGTTGGAATTCCTTGCTGTCGGTTATCGGTTGCTGTATTTCAATTACAATTGAATCACGACCTTTGAATATAGCCAATTTGTACATTTCCAAAGCCGAACCCTTAACAAACTTAAACTTGGTTGCATAGTAAGATGTATCAACTTTCTTTTGGAGTAATCTTGTTGTACAATTACTTTTTTGTAGTAAGATCTGAAATTTGGCATCGACCATAATTGATGCGTTTTTTAATATTCCGCTGACTCTGATTTGATTTGGTTTTTTTTTATTAAAAAAAGGCGACAACGAAGCTATGCTAAAGCCGTTAAGCACATTCTTACCCTTCTGCTAAAGACGGTAGTTATCCGGATATTTCCTTCTTTGAACGTGTATCCAAATAAAATCCACGTTGAAGTTCCCCTACTGTTAATTGCTTTCCATTTCTGAGTGATTTACGCTTTCTGCAGTTATTCTGCAGTCTGGGCCGTTGAAATAGGTGGACGTTTTTAAAGGCTATTTCAGATCCACTCCTCTAGATACCATAGCAGCCGGGTTGATACTCCCTTTTATGTAGTTCCATTGCTGTATATCTGTGCTTGCTTGGATCTCCGACACCCTGTTTGCAACGTATGTTTCCCATGTGTAGTAAGGTGATCTTATCCATGCTAGTACTGCAGTGGAATCGCTGTAATAGCACACTTTTTTATTTTATTAGTTAACTATTGCAGCAGCATTACCACTAGTTAAACCATGAGAACAGCACCTTGTAGTTTCAATCGTTCAATAGATGTTTGAGAGGACCCACTCTTGATTTTGAACACAGCCACTGTGAATACGCATTACGTTTGTCATCAATACATCTGATGTATACACATGACCCAAATGCATTTAGGCTGCTATCAAAAAATGCATGCAGTTCAATATCCCATCAAGTATGGGAGATATATCGCGGGATGTTAAACTCTCTCAACATTGAAAATCCTTTTAATTACGACAACCACTTGTCAGTTTGGTCTTTGGGAAGTTGCTCATCCCAAGATAGCTTTGTCTTCCATAATTCCCGTAGAAAAATCTTTTCAAGAACTATTACTAACCCCAGAAGACCTATCGGATCAAGTAGCATGGCGTGATCAACCAGCACACTTCGCTTACATACTCGATCATGTAATGTGTTGGCCTCATCAGAATCAAATTTGAACTTAAATGCGTCAGAAGCAGGATCCCAAATTAGTCCCAACGTCTATATAACTTCTGATTAATAAAAGGTAACCAGTTGCTTCTTATGTTCATCAGGAATTGTTTTTAAAATGTCTGGTTGATTGGCACAAAACTTGAGTTCAAACTTACCCAATTTCAACAGATGGCGACTTTCAACTAGCATTTTCTCGGTATCTTCTATGTTTTCTACGTCCGTAAGACAATCGTCTACATAAAAAACATTTTTTATAACCTGCGAGGAGCCTCTTTGTTGTCATCCTACACCAAACAATTTGTAGTTAAATATGACGCCGATGCTGTGCCATAAGTGACAGTATTGAGTCGGTACAGTCGCAATGAGTGATCATGATGTGATCTCTATACATTAATTGCAGCATTCTATCGCTGGAATCTATTAAATTTTCCGGTACATTTTGCTTATGTCTTCCGTAGACATATTTGTGCATACGAAAATTGGATAAGATAGAAAATAAATCTGGTTGGACTGTTGAACCAACCATTAAAATATCGTTAAGTGAATGCTCAGATGTACTTTTCGCTGAAGCATCAAACACTTTTTTTCAATGGCAAGAATCTTTTGTAGCTAGTGCAAGCGACTCTCCTAAGAATGCATGTGGTTGCTCCTGGAGCGAATTAATTAACTTCTTGTGGTTAATTGGAATAATTTTATAGTCTTTGGTGGTAGTGTTTAGTTATTTAAATAACTAATCACTGTACGACTTCACTGCACAATTTGGAATAAAAAAATACAATTTACTTTTACACTTGTTCTTAATTCTATTCTGTTTTTATACTACTTTCTTATCAGTCTACTTATAAGTTACATTTCGTCTTATCTCTATTGGTACTTATATTTTAATCTGAGTGTTGACATAGACATGTAATACATGGGTTGAAAAATCAGTGCAGTTTTATAGTAAAACACAAAATTTTTGCAAATTTCAATTTTATTTATCAATATAGTTGCCTTCGAGGGCGATACACTGATTGAAACGATTTTTCAATCTTTCGATACCAGTTTTGTAGTACGATTTCAGTTTAGCCTCAAAATGGGCCTTCTTCATCGGTCTTAAATCTCTTTCCGTCAAGCATTCTTTTGAGGTCTGCAAACAGGAAATAGTCGCTGGGGGCCAAAACTGGGTGGGGAAGCAATTCGTAGCCGAATTCATTCAATTTTGTCATCGTTTTCATCGACTTGTGACACAGTGCATTGTCTTGATGAAACAGCACTTTCTTTTTCTTCAAATACGCCGTTTTTCTGCGATTTCGTCCTTCAAACGCTCCAACAACGCTATGTAATAGTCTGCCCCTTTTGGAGATAGTCGATGAAAATTATTCCATGTGTATCCCAAAATACGGGTGCCATAACCTTGCCAGCCGACTGTTGAGTTTTTGGTCGTTTTGGACGAGGTTCGTCGCCTGCTGACTGCCGACTTGATTCTGGTGTGAAGTGATGGAGCCAAGTTTCATCCATTGTCACATACCGACGCAAAAATTCGGCTTTATTGCGGTTGATAAGCTTTAAACACTCCTCTTAATCATCAACACGTTGTTGTTTTTGGTCGACTTCGAGCAAACGCGGCACCCACTTTGAACAGAGCTTTCGCATGTCCAAATATTCGTGTATGATATATCTAACACGTTTTTTTTTATATCTTCAGAGTCTCAGCTATCTTGATCAACTTCACTTTACGGTCATTCGTAATCATACTGATTATTCGCGTTTAATTTCGTGTTAACTTGAAAGTGAGCTTCGTATTCGTGCTGTTCCTCGCTCATGGTGTTAACATGAGAATCATGATGTTCGGATTCCCAACATTTTCTCACGCGTTTATCTAAAGATATGAGTGACGGTTGCACTTTACTTGCACAATGCACTTCCAGCCACAAGTTGTATATGCGGCTGTAGCCTCCAAAGCGTTGTATCTATTTCGTGTGTAGGCTGATATTCGCTGATTTAGAGCATGATGTAGGCCTTAAGGCTGGACCAATACGAAAAGGTCCTTGATTCAATTGTTATATTAGTGACAAACTTGGCATTGCACTCCTTACTCGCAATACCATTAATTGAAGTGTTCATATGGTAACTCGTATGCAAGATTTGACGTTATTAAATTTAATTGTGAGCCAGAGTCTTATAGTGCACGACATTGAATACCTGACCCATTAGAAGAGACGACATTGACAATCGCATGACCTTTTCTTTTTTTGCTATCTATGGCTGTATTAGCAGCCATCTGTCACGGTGGATTTTTTATTTATTTATTTATTTATTTAATATTCTCTATCACAATGGTATTAGTAATTCTAGATATAAACTTAAGCTAACAATAACATAAAGAATAGTTAGTGGCATTAGATATTATAAAAGAATAGTTGTAATGCCACTTCAATAGTTATGTATGTTGTGGGGTGTTATTAAGTGTGTATTATTATTATTAAAATATTCTTATATTTTTAACGCTTACCCAATTGATTGGATTGAAGGTTATCACCATAGCTGATTGACTTCTGTTAACTGCACTTTTGCTGCTGATTAGATTTCGTTTTCTTCTGCTGACTGTCAGCTGAATTCTGCTGCTGTTGGTTGCACTCTTGCTGCTAATAAGAAGGCGTTTTCATCTGAAATAGTGAAAATAGTTCCCATCGAACTTTGGCAATTCTATTTAAGGAAGTTTCATTACTGCAGAGATCGGAGTTTTTGATGACTTAGGAAACTACAATTCTTCGCACAGCTCCATCAGTGTCTGTTCTAGCCGCTCCTGCATTTCAAAGTACATCTGTGCTTCTTCGACTGTTACATGTTCTTCAAATTTGCTATAAAGAGCCACTCGCCCCGATTGCGGTTGTCGACCAATTGATCGATGAACGACATTTGTCAATTGTCGATCATCGATTGTTGAATTTCATATTGTCATTGACATTTGTCGATTTGAAAATCGATCGTTGTCGACCGCAATATCCTTGTCGATGGTTTGCGTGTTGTGAAGCCAAACAATTATTTTGTGAACAAAATGTAAGTAATTAATATTAAATGTTCTTCTTTCATGTATTTTATTAATGAAAACTTATCAAAATCATTATGCAAGGCGAAGATGATAACAAATAAAAAACAGTTGGAGCAACTTATGAAATTCATGGAGGAACATGTGGATATATTGCTAAGGGTGTTTGTACAAAAACTTTAGCAAAAAAAAAAAAAAAAAAAAAAAAAAAAAAAAAAAAAAAAAAAAAAAAAAAAAAAAAGATGGGAGAAAATGTCAATAGAATTGAATAGTTTAGGTCCTCTAGGGGTTGAGTTCGGTGAAGAACGTGATGAAGAAAATAATGAAAATATTCACCAAGATCATTCAGTGAATGGAGATATGGATGACGCGGAACTTATGCTGAAGAGCTTCATGGAAACACCCCAAAAATGTATTCCAATACGCAGAAACGTATTAGTTAAAAGTTCTAGTCAGAAAAAAAGACAAAATGACAAAGAACAGGAAAGATTCATTTTATTAGAAAAGCAGACCAGTGCTCAGGAGTCGTTCTATGATGATATGAGAATAATAATGAATGAAATAAAAAGAAGCACCAAGGCAACTGCGGAGTACGAAAAAAAAAACGGTATTATTTGGAAAAGGACACAAAGAAGGATTTGTTGGCTCTAAAAAGGGAAAAGCTTTAAATTTTTAAAGAAGAAGTTAAAATTCAACGAAGGGATCGAGCAATTAAACTTAAATTAAAACAACAGATTTTGGAGTTGCAAAAATAACTCAGTGGATCCACATGTTTTTTTATTATTTAGTTTATAGTTTTATTAAGTAAATGAAGTTCCTGTTTTTTTTTTTTTATATAACTTATTTTTTATAACTTATTTTGTAATCAAAACGTGATATGGATAGAATAAAAGTTTTGTTAGTCAACGGTTCCCACTAGATCACCGAAATCAAAGCAGTGTTGATCGCGGTAAGTACGTAATTGGGGGACCACATGGTAACTCAGTACTCCGCGTGCTGTTGACAAAACGCGCCACATGGGCATAATAGTACCCCGGCGTTAAATCCCGGACCCTACAAATTAATTTGTATCGTTCCCTTGATAATAATAATAATAATAATAATAATAATAATTATAATAAATTTTGTTAATTTGTTTTTTAAATAAGAGCATTCCGAATATTATTTATTATTGCTACAGCTTCATCATTTACAGAAAGTTCATCTTCCGAATATTCTCCGCTATGAAATCCTAAATTCGTTTCTGTGTCATCACGCATGTCTTCCTCGATTAGGGGAACCCTATAAGCAATGCAAATATTATGCAAAGCAGCACAGATATTTGCAATTCGCGTAGCTTTATTTGGACTATAGTGCAGCTCTCGTACTCTTAATAAACACCTAAATCTATTTTTAAGGACTCCGATTGAGCGCTCGACAATGTTTCTAGCCTTTGCATGTCTTTTGTTAAAAGCACTCTCACTCTCACTCTCCTCATATGGTGTTATGAAATATGGTTTGAGAGCATATCCAGCGTCTCCTTTAACGATTAAAGATGTTAAATGTATACAGGTGAGTCTCGATTATCCGTGATGGTCGGGACCGGAAACATTCTGAATAATCAATTTTCCCGGTTAATCGAGTAAACATTTTTAGTAGTTTTTTTAATTTTTTTTTTTTATTAATAAATTAATGTTGGTGTACATATTTATAAAATTATAAAATAATTCAAGTATTTAACGTACATGTTTAAGTAATATAAAGAAAAAAAAAATTTTTTGCCAGAAAATACTGAACAATACATATGGATTTAATGTTAATTAACTTCTTAAAAAAATCATTTAATGTTGTTTGTCTCTTTTTTTTTTCAATTTGATATTTTCGTTTACAAGCTTTTCTTGGATGCGGTAAACTTGAATTTTATCTTGTTCTGTAATGCCGGAACAGCCAGTTTTCTAAGAAGTCCAGCAATGTACCGGATGCATGTATAGCATCTTGTGAACTAGTTTTTGAAACAATTAAATCATCTTCATCAGATTCTTCCGAACCATTTTCTCGCTCAGGTTCATCAGATGGATTTGTCATACGGATTATTTCTTCATCGGACAAAACACCAAATGGAGAAGCATTTTCATCACAGTTGAGCCAAGTTTCCATATCCTCAGCGGTAAAATCGTCCACAATATTTGTTATTTGTGTTACATTATCGAGTGTATCCACTATTTCCATGATTGTAATAAGAATCAAAAAATTTTTGAATGAAATGGATTTTATTAAATTTAGAACATAAGCCTTCGTTTTCTGGGCAGAGCAAGTTATTCCACAGATTTTTTAAAACTGCAGAAGCAACAGCGTCCCAAGCATTAGTAATTGACCAAAGGACTTTCTTCTTAAATTCTTCTCTGTTGCTTGACGTGACTAGTTTTTGCACGACAGTTTCGCGATAATGGCACTTAAAGCTCCATATTGTACCCTGATCCATCGGTTGGATCAAAGACGTAGAATTCGGTTGTAAATATTTCAAAATAACGCTTTCAGCCTTAAAGTCTTGTACGGTTGGATGTGCCGGGCAGTTGTCCAATAGCAGAAGGATTTTACTATCATCTTTTAAACCGATTTTCTTAAAATGCTCTCTCACTTCTGGTACAAAATTATTGTTAAACCATTCTAAAAATATTTGCTGTGTTACCCAAACTTTTGTATTTGACTTATAAATTACGGGAAGCTCATGGACATTTTTTAAGGCTCTTGAACGAGCACTTTTTCAATAACAAACGCTTTGTTTTTGTGTGTACCTGCAGCATTAGCGCAAACTAATGTTGCTAGTTTCTCCTTTGACACCTTATATCCATCTATGAAATTTTCATTATGGCAAGCCAAACTGCTCTCAGGCAAACACTTCCAAAAGAGTCCGGTTTCATCTCCATTGTAAATTTGCTCATTGGAGAGTTTTTCCTTTGATATGAATTCATTTAATTCTTCGATAAAGATTGTGGCAGCTACATAATCAGCTGATGATTTTTCTCCTTTAGTATTAAGCTTGTGAATTCCGTAGCGCTTTTTAAAATTTTGTAACCAGCCGTAAGAATATACACACTCTGAATTTAAATTTAATATTGAGTGGAATACTTTAGCCTTTTCCGTTATCATAAGCCCAGATCCTTTAAATCGCTCTTGCCGGAACCATTCATAAACTGCGAAATCCACTTTTGGTTCTTCAGCAGTCTTTAAAGTTTTTCGGTTTCGAAATCCAATAACAGAATCACTAAAGCACGTGTGTATATACACGTGTTACTGATGATATGCAAACAAGGGAATTTCCCTTCTTCGTTTTTTCATATTGTGTTTGATTGTTCAAAAATAACCGAAAAAAATTCGTATTATCCCGGATAATAGAGGTAATCACGATTAATCGATGCAAAAAAAAATTTAATAATTGATCGAATCACGGATAATCGAGATTCACCTGTATGTAATTTTCATATGCACTTATGTATGTAAACTTTGCCATACCTGAAAGCCAAGTGTTAGTATTCCCATTGTGACGCCACTCTTCCAAAATTAATTTTAATCCCGACATATTGAAAACGTAGGAATCATGTGCCGATCCGGGATATCGTGCGTTGATATAGCGGATTCTCATGGTATTATCACAAACATGTACAAAAGTCATTAAGCACTGAATATACATATAAACAAAGATTATTCCACGGAACTACCTAATGATTATAATAGGTGTCTTGAAGGTCTTTGTTAGGTGATGCAATTTTAATATGCTTACCGTCTGTACATCCTATTACGCCAGGTAGTCTACTTTTTTCAAAAAAATACATTCGCGCTCGACGTTTTTCTGCTTCCGAATACTTAAATTTTATCCATTTGGGACAAATATATGTTTCTAGTACTTTGAAAACTTCCTTCAGCACTAGAGATACGGTTGACTGAGCCAGACCAACACAGGATTCTTTTCCCACACTTACTTGGTAAGATCCATGGGCACAGAACCTTACAGCGGTAGCAAGTTTGATGATATTGGGAATTGACGATACCCGTATTATTGGTTTCAGCTTGGAATCTATTTCTGTTAAAAGTTCTCTAAATGCTGGTTTCGAAAGACGAAAATACTTAAGAAACCTGTAAAAGATAAGAAATAAGCTATTAAAAATATTTCCACATGAAAAAAACACTCCAAAGGGTTAGAAGCATCCCTTATTCGCCTCCTTATTCGGGCCATTCCCAAACATTCGCTCGCACTTTCTTCGTCGGATTCACCGAACCACAGCTCTATTGAACTCATTTTAATAATTTATTTAAAAATAAAATTCACGAAAAGCAGTAGGAACAATAATGTTTACATAACCCATTGTCAAAATGTATAATATTCACAATATGCACGTTTGTAGTTCACAATAATGCAAATTTCTATCGATTAAGTTACACAATACGAAAGATGAAATAAATCGATACAATCGACAACTGCAATCGGGGCCACTATTTACCAACTGCTCTGTTGTTGGAGCATAACACCGACGAATATGATGTACTACAGTTTTTAATACAAAAGATTTTCCACTATCAGCTCCTCCTATCACGAATAATTTTATAGAAACCTCATGTCGAATTCGTTTTGGTATTTAATCAAAAAAAAATTTGTTTTGTTCTATATTCGTGCTGCTGACCCTGGCTGGAATTCTTCGTCTGCGATATTGACATGGATTTCTTCTCCAACGTCTTCTATTTCGATATGAACATCAACTATTTTCGGGTCGTTTCCATCAAAAATCGCCCCTACATCCTAGTTTCTTGTATCTATTGACGTCTTGCTCATTGGTGTCACTGAATGCTCGCGTTCAATGTATTGAAATTGCTCTACAGTGTCTGAAATGAAATAAAATGAAATGGACGTAATTGATTTCGTTGGGCCATAAAAGCTTCTTCGTACGTTGCATTACACACTAGTAAATCGTTTTCATCACCAAACGGCACATGGGCAACAAGATAGCTATAAAATAGCGTTCTCTGTCTCCCATTTGTGTTTAATAATGGGTCTTCAGGATTGCAGTCTTACTTCGCTTTTTCATGGTGTTTCCATTTAGAAGTCTAATGGTCGTTTCTCCAGTTTCAACGCCCTCTTCAAATTCTTCATAAGCTTCCACGTCCCCGTCTTCTTCTAAATTAACAGGTCGAGTTATGTGTTCATAATTTATGGCAAATTCTGCCAAGCTAAAATGCTCTAGATTTGTTAGCCTTTAAATATACCTATCAAATATGTTTTGTTACATTTGACCTTGATCATTGTCATAACGTAGAATTCTGTATCGTTCATGAGGTCGACATGTGTTGACAAATACTACTTTTCGTGAAATGTCCCTTGATTTCAGGTAGCATAATCTGTATGCACATTTACACGTTGATACTCTACGATGGTTTAAACTTGCCATAGAAACGGCAAATAACTGCTTACAAATATTCGCATTACCGGCTCGAACTACGACCAGATACACTGTAGAGCTGAACTTATGTTTTGTTTAAATAATTATTTGAGGTTTTGAAATAAAAGTCGATTAAATTGTTTGAATTTTTCTACTAGTATTAGTAATTTTTTTATTTTTTATTTTTTTTTCTATTCTATTCTATTACCGCCTTATAATTAAAATTATAAGTAAGTTAGTCTAGCCAGAGCATCTTAGGCCTTCGGCTATGTTCGTGAATTTAAATTAGGTTAATTATTACCTTGATTAAAAAGTTCCCATTGTTCCGATTTGAGTTCTGTTTTTTTGTTAAGTTGGTACAACTGTTGTTCACATTTCCTCTTAATCTTAGCGTCATAGCTTGACATTTGAAGATGTTACGTAGCCAAGAGTACATCTATCACTGCGTGTGTTGGCGATTTTTTACAATCTTAGAAATGGATTTAAATTTGCAACAACGAACTCGTATTAAACTTTGCGTAAAAAACGGATTTATTGGTGCGCGAACGTTGGAAATGTTGGAAAAGTGTTTCGGCAACGATTCTCTAAAGAAAACGGTCGTGAGTCAGTCGAAGATGATGAACACAATTGCAGACCATCGACATCGAAAACCGACGAAAACATTGATGAAGTAAAAGAAATGTTGGTCAATAACCGTAAATTTACCATCAGAGAGATAGCGGAGGACTTTAACATTGCCTATGGATCCGTCCAAAACATTTTGGTTAATGATTTGGTTTTCCGTCGTGTAGCAGCAAAGTTGGTGCCAAAAAACCTTAATTTCAAGCAAGAAAGAGACCGTGTTGACGTCGCAAAAGAGATGATTTGTGTGGCTGAATCCGATCCCACATTCATCAAAAGGATCCTTACTGGAGACGAGACGTAGGTTTATGAGTACGACACGCAATCCAAACATCAGGCAAGTGAATGGCGTTCACCAAATGAGCCAAAAAAAAACACGTCCTTTAAGTCAAAAAAGAAGGCAATGCTCACGGTTTTCATGGATTAACATACAACGGTGTAGTGCATCATGAACTTTTGCCAGAAGGCCAGACAGTTAACAAAGAGTATTATTTGCTCGTTATGAGACGTTTGCGTGAAGCAATTCGAAAAAAGAGACCAGAATTGTGGGTAGAAAACTCGTGGATTTTGCACCATGATAACGCACCGTCGCACATGCAACAAATATCATCCAAGAGCCACCGAATATTAAGATAAGTTTAATTTTAGGAAATTGTAAATATAGAAGTTTTCGTATTAGGGAAGGGTAATAACTTTAGTTGCAAATGTTAGCGATGGCATCAATGGATGACAGGGAGACTGCATATAGCAATTTTTTTTTATTAAGATTTTGTGTGTATTGGAGTGCTTTCAGGATGGCGATAATTTCGACTGAAAAGTAATGGGGGAGAAGAAAGGAGAATATAATTTTATTTTCAGTGGTGACACTGAAGCTAACGGTGTGGTATTCGCGGGATCCAATAGTTTGCATTTTGGTTTCGAAAAGGAGGTGATTGACGGAGGTCGTCCGAAATGCACCGACGGCTTTCCTAAGAGCGGCGTTGTAAATAGTTTTGATTTTATTAAGTTGGGATTTCGCGGTATATCCGTAAAGAATTAGATCATATGTTATTTTGCTGACTATAATGAAATTTATAATTGACATTTAAGTATACGGGTTGCAGATGAAGAGATTTAATTATATTAAGCTTTTTGTTTAAGGTGGAACATAAGTGTTGGAAGTGCGAATTCCATTTGTAATTTTTTTTGAAAGATAATGCCTAGTCTATCCACTTTTTCAAGAGCAACATTGCCAGATGATATGTTGCAGTGACACTTATGTTTTCCACAAATATGAAGATGCTTAGTTTTGTCCAAGGAAAGTTGGGCCCCAGTGTATTGGCCACAGGCTGTTATTTCTTCAAAAATAGAATTTAAATCGATGTTGGGGGAACTGTCTTTCTTATTAAGCTTTTTTATTATTGTAAAGTCATCGGTGTATGCACAGAATGTTTTTTTAGCGATAAAAACAAGGGGTTGAAAAAAGGGGAAGGGAAGAAGATAAGGAGTTTTTAAAACGAACTGTTAATGTTTTCCCGCAAAAACCTGCACTTTTGTTGAGTGCTTTGGGTTAAAATGTAAAGTGTGCATTTTGTTTCGCCTTGTGCTATGTTATGTGGCCATAGCTGTAAATGCTTCACTAACTCTTTGGCTTCTCATTTCTTTAACGGTTTCTTTTTCTGGAACGCGTATGAGGCCGGGAGCAAAGACTGTGCCTTTAGACGAGTTAAGAGTGTTATGGAGGGAAACTTTTGATAGTATTGATAGTTTGATAGTATAATTTTCCACAAAAGATGTTCCCGATTATATACGATTTTAAAAGATCCCAAAGAAGAACGTGTAGCTCACTCAACAGTCTGATTCGTAATCCTTTATTTTACCAAAAAAAAACTAACAACTGTCAAAAATCATTATGGACGCCTGAACACAGTCGTTCAGGCTACGAAGGAACATGGTCGTTAGGTCAACCCAAGCGCTAGTTTCACTATCGTTTAATAAAGAATACAGTTTACAATAGGGATTTTTTTTAGATGTAAACAAATCAGCTATTTTCTGCGATTTGACCAATACTAATAAATTTCCATCACGTAGTTGTGATGGGTGCTGATACCATCAATGGCTTTTTTCAGAAGGAAAACACTGAATGAAGTAAGAGGTTTTTTATCATCTGCAGCTGTTATAACAATAAATTTTGGATCAGATTGGCATGATGATCATTTTGTAATAAATCTTTTTAATTCAAATTAAAACACAAAACCGGCAAATTAAATCTTGAACTTCATTTATCTAAACATTTATGGTCCTTCGAGCCGGATTTTAGTGTTGATTTGAGTATTCATCGTTTTATCGGGAGATTTTTCATTATTTTATCACATCAGAGTAAAACAGCAACAAGGTGAACTATTAGAGGTTGTTTCAAAATCTCTTTCAAATCTTAAAACCAGCACTGTTACAAAACCAAAACGTGAGAAATCTCGCATATCTGCATTGAAAGAAAATTGGAGTACCTTTAAACAAAACCGCGTTAGTCTGGATTTAATTAAGGCGTCACTAAAATCTGAAGCCAAAACGGAATTCGGTGAAGAACCGTATTTCAAGGAAAAAATGTACAGCAAATGTGAAGAAAAATACTTTGACACCATAGAAGAAACGACTATTATGCTTGAAGCTTGAATATAAGCTGAAATAGGAGCTGAATTTTCATCTGCTCATCAAACAAAAGGAAGGGTAAATTTGCAAATGTTTTCTTGCATAAATAACTTTAATTACAGTTTCGATGCATGAAATACTGAAAAAACTTACAAATTACCTTCCATCAACAAAAATCGTAAGTGAAGATTGGTCACATTTAGGAGATCTCGATCTGGCAGATCCTGAGTATTACCATCCAGGCATTATTCGATCGCACAGCAAATGGTACCAGCAAATTGGTACCAATCTATCAACACGTTCAATCATAACTTAAATGATTTGGTTAAACTATTTTGGTTACAAGAGGAAGTTTTCCAAGTTTCTAAAAATAGTTTAACTCCAGAGGAAGGAAGAATTTGTGTCGAACAAATTCATCACTGCAGTATAGCGATCAACATTATTATTTACCACATCATGGAGTCATACGTGAATCAAGTTCAACAACAAAATTGCGTGTTGTCTTCAATGGTTCACATAAAACGCAAAATGGCTTTTCACTAAATGATTTCTTGTATGAAGGCCCTAAACTTTATGTGGATGTTCCAGAGGTTCTTACAAGATGACGTAAAAATCAATATGCATTCTCTTCTGATGTAAAAATGTTTAGGCAGATTGTTATCCATCCTGATGACTGGGACTACCAACGTATTTTGTGGTTTGAAGAATCTCGCCTTGTTGAATTTTGCCTTACTACTGTAACGTAGAGAACCAACCCAGCTTTTTATCTCGCTAACAACGTTCTACGTCAGCTTGCAGACGATGAAGGTCGTATATACCCTATGCAAGAGAAGTTATTCAACAGAGTACTTACGTTGATGATATATACGTATATAATATAATATAATGAGCGGTAAGAAAAACGTTAATGAAATATTAAATCTTTTCAAATCAGATGGTTTTCCTCTTTAAAAATGGGCTTCCAACGACGAACGAATTCTGGAATAATACCACTCAAAAATCGAGCTACTAGCACTTCATAGCTATCTATTGCGAATGGTCTCATTCATTAATTGGCAGCCTAAACCAGATCGATTTATCTTCATTGCTGCTAATATTACTGAACTTGCCATATATATCAAGAGAGAAGTGCTTTCTCTTATCTCAAAATTATGATCCACTGTGGTTATCACCAGTAATAGTTTAAGGAAAAATGCAAGAACTCTGGCAAAAAAAAAAATCGACTGGGATGACCCTGTAGTGTTGGCTCGCCAATGTGAGCACGCACGAGCCGAAGGCCAGATCAAGACTGATCACTTTCGCTTGCATAGTGATGCACACACACGAGACAGCCATTGATAGAGATAAGAGTACAACAAGAGAGCTTGTGCAAAGAGTATAGTCATGCCCATTGATGTGTCATATACTTACGCATGCATTTTGATACTCTGATACAATACAGACCCTATACCGATAACACTCGAGTGAATATTCAAAACTTATGTACGTCAACTTCAAGACCTATCATTGATAACAGTTCCAAGATGGGTCGGATTAGCCCCATCAATCCAGCTTGTTGAAATCCATGGATTCCCAGATGCCTCTCAGGCTGTCCTCGGAGGTATTGTTTACCTCAGAGTGGTCACAGAACATAAAAACGTACAAGTGACTATTATTTCCAATCCAATCCCAGAAACAAGCAAATCAACAAAGAGACCAAGATCCATCAAAGTTACGTGTAACCCAAATCCAAAATATCTTGCCGGAAGCTCGATGGCATCACATTCCAGGAAAAAGCAACCCAGCTGAACTCGCATCACGAGGATTGTCAATAAAACAGCTGTCAAAAAATTCACTTTGTTGGCATATACCTCCGTAGTTGCAACTTCATCCTAATCAATGGCCTCAACTTACCCCAAATCTAAATGAAGACATCAAAACAGAAGAACGTCATACAACCGTATGAACCTGTAACCCTTAAAACTACTATTTATGAATGGAATCATTCTTCAAATGTATTCATCACTCACTAAACTTTTAAAAATCACAGCATGGTGTAGACGTATTACACAATTTCATAACAATCTTAAATCAAATAATATTCCTAATTACAAACCGTCACTTGAACCTGCAGAAATAGAAAAAGCTAAATTTTATTGGATTAAAAGCGTACAACTTTAAAGTTTTTCTTCTGAAATTAAACAGCTGTGTCACCTAAAACTGATTTGTCACAGCAGCCCTCTCATTTCGTTTGAGTCCATTCTTAGATTCTGAAGGAATTCTCCGACTTGGCGGGCGGCTCCGGAATGCACAAATTGACCCTGACATGAAGCATCCAATCATATTACACGAGAATTTTACCTCACTTATTTAATTCTTCATCACGTACATATAAACACTTTGCACGGAGGAGTCCTATTGATGTTATCAACAATCAGAAGAAGTTATTGGATAATAGGGGGACTTAATTCAGTGCGTGCCTTTATTCATCGCTGCGTCACATGCACACGCCATCGAGGTTCAACAGCTAAACAATTAATGGGTCAGCTGCCTACTAGCGGAACACTACCATCAAGACCATTTCTACATAGTGGAGTAGATTACGCAGGTTACTTTTCACTTAAAACCTGGCAAGGAAGAGCAGCTAATATCTAATATCTAATTGTATTTCGCCCCACTTCGGTGGAAAATGGGAAGCGGCCGTAAAATCGACAAAATTCCATATAAAGCGTGTTATTGGGGATGCTGTTCTCACAACAAAATGCAAACCTGCTTCTTCGAAACGACGAAGCATGACCGTCCATGGTTATATACTACTCAAAATGCAGTGTCCATTCACATACCTCGTGTTATCAACATGATCGTCCCAGCTGCAGCGTCAGCGCTTTCTGTCATCTTTCTGTATCTTTGTGCTGCTCATCGGGAGAATCTGCACTTCCGATGCTGCGAAATATCTTAATGTTTTGCACCTTAACTTATCAAATATCATCAAATATCTTACATGCTGCTGTTTGGGTCATTTGCATGCAGAAAATAGCTACAATACCTGTTCATTCTGAAACATCTGCTTCTCATAGGTAATTCTCATCCCTTAAGGGGTTTCATAAAAAAAACCGCAAACCGGGAGGCTGAACCTCTCTCCAACCGTTCAACTTACGAAAAACGAATTATTCAAATCAAAACGGGAACGTTTTCATGCTGGATCATGTTGGTAGTTGATTCGCACGAGTTATGTATTCCTTTAGGGGTTTGAATAAAAAAAAAACGCGCAATTTCCACAACGTTATAATATTTAATTTTATTAAATAATAGACTTACATAACTCTAACAATATTCGTGAACAACTGGGCTATACTACTGAATTGATTCAACATTTAACTTCATATGCAATCTGATACCTTGTACTTAAAGGTAAATTAACAGACGCTGATTTGACAAGTTCGTGGTACATTGATTTGCATTGATTACACTTTTGGGTATTTCACGATGTATTTGTTTGGTGTGTGGTAGGATATCATCGTTCTTGAGGTTAGATGGTGTGGTGGTTAGGTTATTTAATGACTTCGAGGTGATGGTAGATCAGATGGCTGGCAACAATGTGCACTTAATCGGCGTATGGCTGGATGTTTTCGTTCTTGGAGTTAGATGGTTTGAAGGTGAAGAAGGTGGCTGATGTAGCAAGGGGGAATCAGGTGGCTGATGTAACTCGCGTATACAGGGTGTCGCGTTGCACAATGCTTAGGTCAATACAAAATCCATTCATGATGAATGTAAACAATATCCTCTGTAGCTCAACGAGAGTAAACAAACTCCGATCGTCTGGGTCATCGATCCGAAATAGATTGATTACTTGATATTTGATCAGCATTCCTACATATACATATAGTAACATATTTTTTTTTGATAAAATTCGATTTTATTTTTTAACATAGTTGCCTTCGATGGCAATACAACGATTATAGCGGTCATGTAGTTTTTCGATACCATTTTTATAGTACGATTTCTCTTTAGCCTCAAAATAAGCCTCAGTTTTAGCGATTAATTCTTTATTAGTGCTGAATTTATTTCTAGTGAGCATTCTTTGTCTGCAAACAGGAAAAAGTCACTGGGGGCCAGATCTGCACAAATATGGTGGATGAGGAAACAATTCGTAGCTTAATTCATGCAATTTTGCCATCATCGGCACGTTGTTGTTTTTGCTTGTGCGGCATCCGTTTTGCACACAGCTTTCGCGTGTCCAAATATTCATGCACAGCACATTCTTTTAATATCTTCAGAGTCTCGGCTATATCGATCAACTTCACTTTACGGTTATTCATAATTATTTTGTGAAATTTTTTTTACTTTTTCGCCCGTAACAGCCGCTTTCGGGCGTGCATTGCGTGCATCGTGTGAGATCTTTATCCAGAACCATGGCTCCTAATATAACTTTGGATCTCCTTGGTCCATCAAAAAAATGAGCCGTAAAACTCTTATCCATTGAGCTCTTGAATCATGACTGAGTACTTTTTGCTTAAGTTTTTCGTATGTTACTGGCATCAAAGACGTTGTGTAGAATTTTTCGTTTTTTTTTCTATACCGTGATTGGCTAAAAGGATCGGCTAAATGAAGCCTCCTCCAAAATACGGTGTGTATGATAGTTTAATCTTTGCGCAAAAATGGTTTGGTTTCGGCAAAATCTTCGGCCTTTTCTTGCCGAAGGTGGAAATTTAAGCCGAATGTTCGGTCGGACTCTACTGCTCAAATTTTTGTTACATGTATACCCGCACCGGTCTCACAGACCGAATGATGCCTGAAACCACTACACGTGCTTACCGCACAAAAACTTAAACCACACTAAAATAAGAGATGAAACAAATCACGAAGCTACCATAAAGTACACTGCGCTAAATTACAGTTTTTTCACTACAATACATGTAATTAGAGTTTCCCGTGTGAGACATTGGTTCTTCAGAGAAGTTGGTATCTTATGCTGCAAATTTGCTTTTTTTGAATATTCCACGATTTATTTTTTTTTTTTTTAAACGACTCGGGTTTGGACCCCAACTCTCTTTTATTATCTTAAATTTAACTTATTTATACATTCTGACTTCTTATACGACCTTATCTCTTACATAGAATTTGAGATAAGGCCACATGCATTTTAGTGATTGGTCGCGTGCAGCATACGTGCGCGAGTTAATCTTTTCAGATGGTATTGAATCAAAAAATGTAAATATTTCCTGCACCGTAAATGCTTTCTTTATTGATACAAATTTAAGATTGACTTACATTACTATGCTTAGTGTTATTTTAAAGTGATCAGATTTATTTAAAACAAAAGCGGGACACATTTTTAAAATTTCGCAGAAAGTAGAAAGAACTTTTTTTTAGTAAAAACTTAAAAAATCAGCCCCAATATTGCTAGTGTCAAAGTAATAATAAATAGTTTTCTAGAAAATTAAAATTAAAATACAAATTAATTTCAAATTTCATTACAAATTTAAAATTAATTCTTAGAATGAATTTCTTTAAAAATTTTATTATTATTTTTCATAAAAATTATCAGTTAGTTATGCCTTAACTGTTTCGACAGAGCGTTGAGTTTTTTTAACGGTCCAGATTTCATTTATTAACGAAAAAATTCTTTCTTTGGCCGCATTAGTGCCAGGAAGACACAAAATATATTTCACTAGTTTTAAAGGGAACTCCTCTAGTTGAAAAATGTTAAAAAATGGCTGCCCACCTCAAATCAACTGAAACATATTTAAAATTTATTTGACTGGGGTGGAAATGAAATCGCCGGGCAACCTCTCCTCCAATTTAGATATAAGATCAAAAATCTATCTGCTCACCTTCATTATGGTGTTTTTATCCGATTCAATTGCTAACATTGTCTTATAAATCATTGAAGACTGATTATGAAGAAACATCAACCATATTTCTGAACTTGGGTTTTCAAAAATCGTCTGAAGAACAATGGACACTCATCAATTGAGAAGAAAACATGATTTCAGGGGCACATGCACACGCTCAATAGCAGGTAATAACGCTAGCCATCTACTTTTGCAAAACCCTAATATGCGATTGAAAATCGATAAAGTGATTGTTGAATCCTTTATAATGGTCACCACACGAAAAATTAAAAAAAAAGAGCGGAGCAAAATGAAACGCGTCCGATTCATTTGCTTATCAATTTTATTGTCTTTTATCCCCAAAAGGTATGCAATATACTGAGTCTTAGTTACAATCATTTATACTGCGAATTTTCTGCATATCATTATTACTGGTAATGCAGTGGACTACTAATGTTTTACATTTCCCCCTTTTACATATATTATATTTTACATTATTATATAATTTATTACATATAATTAATTATTTCAATTGTAATCTCGCACAACGGTAGTATTCCACTCCGACATCGGAGCAAAACTCTTTAAGCGTGTAAATATAGAAAAGTAAGGTGCATTTTGATTACTTTTGAGTAACGAATGATTACTGATTACTTCAAATTCAGTATTCGGTATTTGGTATTCGATACCTAGTACTTGGTCTTAAAGTCAAAATTCATATTCTGGAAACAGAATATCATTGCACTTCCTTTCATTTTATCTCATATAATAAGCATTAAACAAATGGGAAATAAACTTGAAAGAAATTGTATTTCTTGCACTTTGCACACTGTAAAATAATAAAAATAAATTAAAGTAATAAAATAATTATTAGAAATAATTATAGAAGTAATAGTAATAATAATAAATAATTGTTAAATGCTATTTACGTAGGTAAAAATAACGTATTAACGTTTAAAAATAAATTTTTTTTTGACATTTCGAAATTTTAGTCTGCTTCTTTTATTAAATTACCAACCAAGCTTTTGAAAAAATAGTTTCGATAGGAACTGATGTAGCTACAATACCTAATTTTTTTTTAGATATTTTGTTAGATTTTGATAAATTATTTCCCGCGTTATTATTATTATTATTATTAATATTATTATTATTATTATTATTATTATTATTATTATTATTATTAATATTATTATTATTATTATTATTATTATTATTATTATTATTATTATTATTATTATTAATAATTCTTTCCCATGCGTTCTCTCGGTATATTGCCTCATTTCTATTATTCCTGCACACAATGGGGTAGATTGGACGCAAACCGCATCATTATTGAAATCTCTCCATAAAAGATGCGGTTCCTTTTCTAGGCCAAAGGATGCATCGACTTGTGTGGTAGCACTCCTTCTCCAACCAATTACCTATAACGACGATGTGGAATTATTGTCAAAGTTACATACAAGTTCATACATATGCAGTTCAGATTATCTATTAAAAAGAAATATTTCTTGACCTATAACATAACAGCCTTCATTTTCCTACTCGCAAAAATGCTTAAATTTTGTACCTATAAATTAAACAACTTACTGTTGTTTTCTTTTAATAAAAAATTTATTTATTTTTTTTGGGTACACCTTACAAATGCAAATTAAGACTAAATTACTGGCGTGTGTTTATGATGTTGCACACTGTGTGTAATTTGAAGTGGCAGTAAAGAATTAATATTTTGCGTGTTAACTCCCCCACGCTTAATTTTCGAGCGTCCTCGTTCGAACTTTTCTAGAAAAACGGAATCTGACTCATTTTGGATACCTTTGGAAGCTTTGCTTGACTGTTGCTGGTATTTCCGGTTACCTCTGGTGGTCGAGCTTCTGATGTGCTCAAGTTTTTGGTTGAATAACAGTTTCTGTGGTACTTCTTCTGCGTTTTATGTATAGAAAAACTAAGATGATGATTATAAGTATGATGCCAACTGAAGAAAGACCAAAGTTTAGTACGTGCTTCTTTGAATTTTCGTTGTTGATAAGTCCTATGAAATTTCTATTTGTGAGATGGAGTTCTTTTACCATTTCTAAGGACAAGCTTTCTTCGACATTCGTCATAAGTAATGACAGCTGCGACAATGATGGAATTGGTTGTATTACCGTGACCTCTGCTGAATAAAATGTAACCTTATTAGTCTTTACGGTGGAATTTCTGAATTGGATAATAAAAGATCCTGTTACTTATCGTCATCGATGTGAATGGTCCATTAAATTGATTTAGGAACAAAGCTCCGCTGATCACTTCTTCAACTGATGGTATGTGTTGGTTATTGATTTTAATGCATGATGGCGGTGAATTGCTGAGAAGTTTGGGCAAGGATAAAGTGTCGCTTAAGTCTACAAGGTTATTCCTATTACATATTGTTAAGTTTTCGAAAGTATTACAATTGTGTCTTATTCCAAACATTAATTTATTACATTTTAATATTGTCTTGAAATCTATTTTATTTATATAACCTCCTTTTTTTATGGGTCTTACAATAAATTTCCTACATGTTTCATTTCCCGTTATTGGGATATTTATTACATATAAAATCTTGGAATTACTTACATTACTAAATCCTAACATTTGATCAATACTTATGTAAGGTTATTTATTTCTAAGGATTACATTTTCAATTATTTTTTCTTCTAAATTTGTCAAAATGTACGAATTTATAATGTCGGCCTTGGCCTATTGGATTGCATAATCTATATTTTCTACTTCTTCTTTTATAATGTCTATTTTGCTTTTCAAAACTAATGAATATTCTTTTTTCAAGCTATTTGCTGTTTTAAGTTCTTTTAAAATTTCGTTTTCCATTCTTGCCAAATCATTAAATTTTCTTTCAATTATATTATTAACTACAATTTGTTTGCCATTATTTTCTGCCAATTGATTTAGTTCAGTTGTTATTAATTTAAGATCTTCGTAATCAGGAGATCCCGTAGCCCATTTCCAAGCGGATCCCAAAAAGTCCAATGACCGTTTTATTTTATTGATTGGTTTAAGTTTGTTAATATGTCGTTGTGTCTGTTCAATGTCATGGATCATAAAACCATACATTGCTGCCCATCGTTGTTCATTTCTGCAGACTTCTGATCCAGGACGGGTGGTGCGGCAAGTTTATAAAACTACCGTTTTGCTCACTGTATTCAATGTTTTTATCCACTATCCACTGTGGGCTACTACGGGGCCCTTGTGTTTCGCCACAACACGCACTAGTAAAAAATTATATTCTAAAAAAAAAAAAAATTTCTTTTTATATTTGAATTAGGACACAATTCACTTGTTTCCACTTTGAACCAGTAGGTGCGAGGGTAACGCGCGGCGGCTACTTAAGACGACTATCGTAATCGACTAAGCTACTTTTCACTAATTTAATTTTCTCGCGACACTACTGGTCCCTGCTCGGGCGCCAATTAAACAACTTCCTGTTGTTTTCTTTTAAGAAAAAAATTATTTATTTTTTTTGGGCATAACGTACCCTTACAAATGCAAATTAAGACTAAATTACAATTTATTTAATTCTACCTTAAATACTATTGTTAAGTTGGTTTCCCACGGGTGCACTCTGGTATGTGGATGTCTCAGGTGGCACAGACATTGGGTCAACACTGGCGTGTGTATGATGTTGCACTCGATGTGCGCGTGCAACTGTGAGTATTTTGAAGTGGGAGTTAAGAATTAATGTTTTGTGTGTTAGCTTATATATGGCATGCATGTATATATATTATATCTGACTCAAATCTACTCAAGTATCTACTCAAAATAAGTAAACTCAGTAATCAGTAATCAATCAACTTAAAGTATTCAGGAATCAGTTAGTACACAGTTAATACAATTTCACAAATAACCCAATATTCGATGTTGACGGATTTAAATGTATGAGTGAGAGAGTAATGAAAGGTATCAAAATTGGAACTGTATGATATATAGAACATTGTGCGACTTGTGAGACATTTGATGCGGTGCGACAAGAGAGTGCAGGAGAGAGAAAAATAGAACATGCATATGCAATGTAGAACATAATGAAGGAGGGAAACGACACGTGCTGCTGCTGTTGGGTTGCTGTTGATTTGCATTTACATATGTACGTATGTGTATTTTATATTGCTTATTTGGTGTTTATTAGCAATTGAGTATCAGTATCGAATACTTATTTTGAGTAGTATTCGGTATCGATACTCATTTCAAGTACCATTCAATTTCTATTTATGTAAATTAATCAAACATTATATGAATTGATTTAAAAAAAAAAAAAAAAAAAAATAAACTTTTATTTCTTTTAAAAACCAACCTAGCAGCGATTCTGCCTTCGAATAAAGACTGAACAAAATCTTAATAAAATCCATAGCTTAAATACTAATTATGTGCTGAGACAAGTGAAAATCGTTGGTCGTCATGTTTCTCGCATGTTTGTTCTGATATTACCTGATGTTGCCATGAACGTGATGGAATGTCGTTTTTGCACTGTGCTCCAGTTGCAATTTTTAGCAAATACCGTGGGAGTGCTCAGATTGAGAATTGGAGCTGTTGTTATGTGCTTCTGAATATTTTTGTTGTTAACATGTATAATAAAGCGTTAATATTATTAATTATTGTGCTAACACTTGAATTGGTTTTTTATTTACAACTACCCGACCAATAATCTTCACTTCACAGCAAATAGTTTGGATTGAAAAATGACAGACTACAAGCAAAACTGACAATTCATTTAATATGGAATACACTGGGCTCATTTTCTTCCTTTAACAGCTCTTACTTATGCCTCAATTTGTATGCACAAGTACAGTTATGACCGCGGGACAGAGACCTCAAAAACGGGGCTGTCCCACTAAAAGCGGGACGTATGGTTACTTGATCGGAGCAGGAACATAAGTCCCAAATTCGATTTGGACGGAAATGTAACATAAGTCCCAAATTTTTGGAGTCCCATTAAGGGACATCAAGTAAAAAAAACATTATTTTTCGAAACTAATATAGTAGGTATCAAAGAACAGCATTGAGTATGATCGTGTCGATTCAATCATTGTCGCCAAAAATTCGATACAAGTCAATCGAACGCATGGTAGATGTGTGGTCGTTCAAGCTGCGCACTCGAAACAAAAATTCTTGGGCAAACATGTATGAGACACAACATTATTTTTTCGAGTTTGTGCGGTAATGTACTATTACTGATTTTTAATCTCGTGTATGTCTCGACACGAATGAATGTTACCGAACGGATGGATGTCTCCTATGCATGAATTCATCGTAACTGTATGGTATATTCGAGTAATTCCAGTGTTTCGAGTATCTCTATTGGCTCGAGTTTGTTCAATCACCGGAACGAACGAAAATGCGTTATCAGTATTCTTTACTGATAAGAACCAAAATTCATAATTACAACAAACAATAAAAACAAAAAACACAACATATGAAATCTAATATTTAAGCTTTATTACTTTTAATTATTAAAAGTTTTATAATATGAGTGAAAATCGATAAAAAATAATTTGTTCGCCATCCGAAAAATTAAAAAAAGAGCGGAGCAAAATGAAAAGCGTCCGGTTCATTTGCTTATCAATCTTGTTGTGTGGTTTATCTCCAAAAGGTATGCAATATACTGGGTCTTAATTATAATCATTTATACTGGGAATTTTCTGCATACCATTATTATTGGTAATGCAGTGGATTACATTATAATTATTTTACATTATATATTATATTTTACATTATCATATATTTTATTACATACAATTAATTAATCTAATTGTAATCTCGAACAATGAGTTTAAGAACAAAAAGCTATCAACCGATCCTGGTGCTAGTCTATTTCGTTTTTCTGGCATTATATTGCCAGCCAAAGAAAAGCATCTCTCAGCCACTGCACTGCTAGGTGGTATTGAATGAATTTGCATAGCTAGTTGCGATAAATGAGGGTATTTATTTTGATTTGTTTGCCACCACTCCATCAAATTAAAACTTTTAGTCATCTCCACTATTTCATTACTATATCGCTCTACTTCATCTTCAGGGTTTTCTATGACTGTTGAGCTTTTTTATAATATTGTCACCCGTTGATCTTTCGAAATCCATTGATTTCAATCCCAAAACCATATCAAAGAACTGAAATCTTTTTTGGTAATGCAAGGTGACGCCTAAAAAGTTTCGCTTTACTATTCACAACATTACTTATTTCGTCTTTAAGTTCTTGTTTTTTTTTTTTTTTTTTTTCATTTGCGTACATTTTGGATCTTTGGGAAATTGTTGTTGCACCCGTAACAAATCTTCCACATCCACGTGTTCGCCAAATGTTGCACCGATCTTGATAAGAACTTCACTATCGAGAATGGTCGACTGTCCTCAATTACCCAAGTGCAATATTTTTCAATGGCTTCAGTTTTGTCCAATGCTGTGATGATTTTCAAAACTTGTGACTGCTTAATGTTTTTGCAGCACCTGTGCCGAATTAAGTTTAACTTCTGACTGGCAGTATATTTTAAAGTTTTAGAGCAATTGCGGCAATAAACGAAACCAGGCAGAACAGTTTTGTCCGGCTTTAAGATTTCCGAAACAATATTCCATACAAAACTTCGTCCTTTGCGCCGGGTAGACAGGTGTAGCTACCATTCGCAATTTGTTCCGAAATGAATAGTATATGATTTTCCATTCTTTGAATTTTTTTTTTTTTTTTTTTTTTTATAAAAACTCGAAATTACTACCAATAGCCACTGATCAAATACTTTACACAAAATAATCACCGTAACTGGTGATTATGCAAAATGCAAATCGATTCATATTGTTTTGTGTATGGACATGGATAAGAGTATATTGGTTATGTAATTTAATTCGTGCGGTTTTTTTTTCAAAATTTGAACGTTTATTTAAGAAAAACATGTACAATAGTATTATTCAAAGTATTGCCCACCTAAAGCTATGACTTTTTCCCATCTTTCTGGCAATTTGTGGATCCCATCCCAAAAAAAACTGCGCCGGCTTGGCAGCCAGGAATGAATCAAGCCAATTTTTGATATTCTGCTCTGATGTGAACCGTATTTCAGTGAGGGCGTTCTGCATCGACCGGAACAAATGGTAGTCAGAAGGGGCAAGGTCTAGGCTATAAAGCGGGTGGGGTAACACTTCCCATCCACTGTTTTCCAAATAGTTCTTAACTGAAATAACAACGTGGGGCCGAGCGTTGTCATGATGGAAAGTTATTGCCTTGTGTCTGGTCGCATATTCCGGGCGTTTTTCGGCTACTGCTCTCTTCAAACGGATTAATTGTGTTCGGTAGCATTGTCCATTGATGGTTTCACCCGGTTTTAGCAGCTCATAATACAGCACACAGATCTGATCCCACCAAATACAGAGCATTACCTTCGCGCCATGGATATTCGGCTTTGCCGTTGATTTGGCAATGATTTGGATTGATTTCACATATGATTTTTTGCGCTTGGGGTTATCGTAATGGAATCATTTTTCATCACCAGTAACAATCCGATGCAAAAATGACTTCCTTTTGTGGCTTTCCAGCAGCATTTCGGACATGCAAAACCACCTTTCAACGTCTCTCGGCTTGAGTTCATGTGGAACCCAATTTCCTTGCTTTTGAATATATCCAGTTGCTTTTAAACTTTTTGAAATGGATACTTGAGTGATACCCAAAGATTCATAGAGTAATGCTTCCAGTTCTTCATCTTCATACTTTTTTGGCTGACCAGGACGTTCATCGTCTTCCAAGCCAAAATCACCACTTTTAAATCGTGCAAACCACTTTTGGCACGTTCGTTCAGCTAGCGCATGTTCACCATAAACTTCCACCAAAATACGATGACGTTCGGCAGCAGTTTTCTTCATATTAAAGTAATGAAGAAGAACTCCCCGCACAAAGTTCGACATATTTGAGTGAAAAATTATTGTTGTTTACAAGTTACGCCATCTCTTAGCAAACCGCATGAAGTTATAGACCCAATACATAACTCGAATGTTTCAAACAACATGTAATTTTTAAGTTCATGAGGAAACGATTATTCCTTGCTGCTCAACGAAAGTGATTTCTTCAAACCATTGATAGGGTATATACAAATACAAAGTACCCGTTGCAGCTCTCTGGTAGGTATTCATTTATTAACAGAAAATAAAAAAATACAATAAACTTCAGATGTTTCTTTTTATCACATAACTTTCTTCAAATAAATGATTAAACTAGGTGGTGAATTATGAACCTCTATATTACATCACACAAAAATTAGTAGATAAAAAAAAAAAAAAAAAAAAAACACCCTTAATGTTAGAACCGTTTTAAAATATTTCTAAAGATAACTTAAAATAACATTCAAATATAACAAAAGATTTTACTATAAGAATCCTAAACTAATTTACCATAAATTTTAAAATATAAATTACATTTTTTGCAATAAATAAATAAATAAATACAAAAAAAAAAAAAAACAGAGCAGATTGAATTGTTTACCTTTTGCAATTCACCGACAATTCAAGATGGATTCCTATACCTTACACACTTTGACAGGCAATTCAGCCATCATTTAAAACTAAACCGTTCGCGAAAAATCTCGTCGCACATCAACGCATTGCACAAACAAGAAATGCGTACGCGAAAAACAGTTATCGTTTGAAATAACACCACAAATTGTAGCACAAATTTGTTGGGAACATAAATTCTATGAACTTTTTTTGCCTTTATATTTTCCCATATCATTTTTTCTTTTGTTTGAACTTGCACATGAGTATCACTTTCGGGAAAACAAAACGCACGATTTATGTATATCGATGTCTAGACACGGACATATATATTTTACAGACGATTCTGTACTCGCGCCGGTGTACACAACTCCAAACAAAAGAAACGAAATAGAATTTTTCGGGGAAGAGGGAGGGGAGCAGACAAAAAAAACTATTAATAAATAAATAAGTAAATAAAAACACTTACCTTTAACACAATACAAAACTAAAAAAAAAAGGAGAATTAAAAAAAAAACCCGCACTCGCGGCGCTAATTGACCCAGTTTTAGTCAATGATCAAAACAAACTATTGCACTTTTGCAAACAAGCAAATTACATGCATTTCATCTCCCTTTGTTTCCAGTATTGTCATGTCGCTATCCTTGTCACCTACATGTAATGTTCCATATCATTAACTTACACGATTTGTCTCTTTTATAGTTCTGTTCATCAGATTAGACGCACTAGAAATGTTTTTATCAACATAAAATATTTAGATACATATAAAACTCAGGAAGAAACAAATTGGTCCAGAAGAGAAAGTAATAAATACTGATTAGATAAATGTAAATTTTTGATTCGAGAGAAAACAAAAACTTTAATTTTTTTGCGTTTTTTTCTAAATACATTTTTACTTAACATATTGTTTTTTTTTTTAGTTTCTCTATTTAATTTGAGAGTGATAAAATAGTTTTAGTACTTAGTACTGCCACCAGATTTATACAAAGATTCATACAATTCATTCAAAGACCTTAGGAAATTTAATGAGATCTCAGCCCAAGCTGCTTTAATTGCTGGAGTAAGGTCATCATTATTTGTGAACTGTCTTCCGCCTTAGTAAACCTTGTTAGTAAGCCAGTCCCAAACGTTTTCGATTATGTTAAGATCCGGAGAATATGGAGGCCACGGCAATAACTCGATATTTTCTCTTTTAATGTAGGCTTTAACGACGCGAGCATTATGAATGGGCGCATTGAATTTTTTATCTTTTGCAAATGCACCGACAATTCAAGATGGATTCCTATACCTTACACGCTTTGACAGGCAATTCAGCCATCATTTAAAACTAAACCGTTCGCGAAAAATCTCGTCGCACATCAACGCATTGCACAAACAAGAAATGCGTACGCGAAAAACAGTTATCGTTTGAAATAACACCACAAATTGTAGCACAAATTTGTTGGGAACATAAATTCTATGAACTTTTTTTGCCTTTATATTTTCCCATATCTTTATTTCTTTTGTTTGAACTTGCACATGAGTATCAATTTCGGGAAAACAAAACGCACCATTTATGTATATCGATGTCTAGACACGGACATATTTATTTTACAGACGATTTTGTACTCGCGCCGGTGTACACAACTCCAAAGAAAAGAAACGAAATAGAATTTTTCGGGGAAGAGGGAGGGGAGCAGACAAAAAAAAATTATTAATAAATAAATAAGTAAATAAAAACACTTACCTTTAACACAACACAAAACTAAAAAAAAAAGGAGAATTAAAAAAAAAAAAACCCGCACTCGCGGCGCTAATTGACCCAGTTTTAGTCAATGATCAAAACAAACTATTGCACTTTTGCAAACAAGCAAATTACATGCATTTCATTTCCCTTTATTTCCAGTATTGTTATGTCGCTATCCTTGTCACCTACATGTAATGTTCCATATTATTAACTTACACGATTATGTCTCTTTCATAGTTCTGTTCATCAGATTAAACGCACTAGAAATGTTTTTATCTTTAGAGATTTAGATACATATAAAACTCAGGAAGAGCCAAATTGGTCCAGAAGAGAAATTAGTAAATACTGATTAGATAAATGTAATTTTTTGATTCGAGAGAAAACGAAAACTTTTATTTTTTTGCGTTTTTTTCTAAATACATTTTTACTTAACATATTGTTTTTTTTTTTAGTTTCTCTATTTAATTTGAGAGTGATAAAATAATTTTAGTACTTAGTACTGCCACCAGATTCATACAAAGATTCATACAATTCATACAAAGACCTTAGGAAATTTAATGAGATCTCAGCCCAAGCTGCTTTAATTGCTGGAGTAAGGTAATCATTATTTGTGAACTGTCTTCCGCTGTAGTAAACCTTGTTAGTAAGCCAGTCCCAAACGTTTTCGATTATGTTAAGATCCGGAGAATATGGAGGCCACGGCAATAACTCGATATTTTCTCTTTTAATGTAGGCTTTAACGACGCGAGCATTATGAATGGGCGCATTGAATTTTTTATCTTTTGCAAATGCACCGACAATTCAAGATGGATTCCTATACCTTACACGCTTTGACAGGCAATTCAGCCATCATTTAAAACTAAACCGTTCGCGAAAAATCTCGTCGCACATCAACGCATTGCACAAACAAGAAATGCGTACGCGAAAAACAGTTATCGTTTGAAATAACACCACAAATTGTAGCACAAATTTGTTGGGAACATAAATTCTATAAACTTTTTTTGCTTTTATATTTTCCCATATCTTTTTTTCTTTTGTTTGAACTTGCACATGAGTATCACTTTCGGGAAAACAAAACGCACGATTTATGTACTCGCGCCAGTGTACACAACTCCAAACAAAAGAAACGAAATAGAATTTTTCGGGGAAGAGGGAGGGGACCAGACAAAAAAAATTATTAATAAATAAATAAGTAAATAAAAACACTTACCTTTAACACAACACAAAACTAAAAAAAAAAGGAGAATTAAAAAAAAAAAAACCCGCACTCGCGGCGCTAATTGACCCAGTTTTAGTCAATGATCAAAACAAACTATTGCACTTTTGCAAACAAGCAAATTACATGCATTTCATTTCCCTTTATTTCCAGTATTGTTATGTCGCTATCCTTGTCACCTACATGTAATGTTCCATATTATTAACTTACACGATTATGTCTCTTTCATAGTTCTGTTCATCAGATTAAACGCACTAGAAATGTTTTTATCTTTAGAGATTTAGATACATATAAAACTCAGGAAGAGCCAAATTGGTCCAGAAGAGAAATTAGTAAATACTGATTAGATAAATGTAATTTTTTGATTCGAGAGAAAACGAAAACTTTTATTTTTTTGCGTTTTTTTCTAAATACATTTTTACTTAACATATTGTTTTTTTTTTTAGTTTCTCTATTTAATTTGAGAGTGATAAAATAATTTTAGTACTTAGTACTGCCACCAGATTCATACAAAGATTCATACAATTCATACAAAGACCTTAGGAAATTTAATGAGATCTCAGCCCAAGCTGCTTTAATTGCTGGAGTAAGGTAATCATTATTTGTGAACTGTCTTCCGCTGTAGTAAACCTTGTTAGTAAGCCAGTCCCAAACGTTTTCGATTATGTTAAGATCCGGAGAATATGGAGGCCACGGCAATAACTCGATATTTTCTCTTTTAATGTAGGCTTTAACGACGCGAGCATTATGAATGGGCGCATTGAATTTTTTATCTTTTGCAAATGCACCGACAATTCAAGATGGATTCCTATACCTTACACGCTTTGACAGGCAATTCAGCCATCATTTAAAACTAAACCGTTCGCGAAAAATCTCGTCGCACATCAACGCATTGCACAAACAAGAAATGCGTACGCGAAAAACAGTTATCGTTTGAAATAACACCACAAATTGTAGCACAAATTTGTTGGGAACATAAATTCTATAAACTTTTTTTGCTTTTATATTTTCCCATATCTTTTTTTCTTTTGTTTGAACTTGCACATGAGTATCACTTTCGGGAAAACAAAACGCACGATTTATGTACTCGCGCCAGTGTACACAACTCCAAACAAAAGAAACGAAATAGAATTTTTCGGGGAAGAGGGAGGGGACCAGACAAAAAAAATTATTAATAAATAAATAAGTAAATAAACACTTACCTTTAACACAACACAAAACTAAAAAAAAAAGGAGAATTAAAAAAAAAAACCCGCACTCGCGGCGCTAATTGACCCAGTTTTAGTCAATGATCAAAACAAACTATTGCACTTTTGCAAACAAGCAAATTACATGCATTTCATTTCCCTTTATTTCCAGTATTGTTATGTCGCTATCCTTGTCACCTACATGTAATGTTCCATATTATTAACTTACACGATTATGTCTCTTTCATAGTTCTGTTCATCAGATTAAACGCACTAGAAATGTTTTTATCTTTAGAGATTTAGATACATATAAAACTCAGGAAGAGCCAAATTGGTCCAGAAGAGAAATTAGTAAATACTGATTAGATAAATGTAATTTTTTGATTCGAGAGAAAACGAAAACTTTTATTTTTTTGCGTTTTTTTCTAAATACATTTTTACTTAACATATTGTTTTTTTTTTTAGTTTCTCTATTTAATTTGAGAGTGATAAAATAATTTTAGTACTTAGTACTGCCACCAGATTCATACAAAGATTCATACAATTCATACAAAGACCTTAGGAAATTTAATGAGATCTCAGCCCAAGCTGCTTTAATTGCTGGAGTAAGGTAATCATTATTTGTGAACTGTCTTCCGCTGTAGTAAACCTTGTTAGTAAGCCAGTCCCAAACGTTTTCGATTATGTTAAGATCCGGAGAATATGGAGGCCACGGCAATAACTCGATATTTTCTCTTTTAATGTAGGCTTTAACGACGCGAGCATTATGAATGGGCGCATTGAATTTTTTATCTTTTGCAAATGCACCGACAATTCAAGATGGATTCCTATACCTTACACGCTTTGACAGGCAATTCAGCCATCATTTAAAACTAAACCGTTCGCGAAAAATCTCGTCGCACATCAACGCATTGCACAAACAAGAAATGCGTACGCGAAAAACAGTTATCGTTTGAAATAACACCACAAATTGTAGCACAAATTTGTTGGGAACATAAATTCTATAAACTTTTTTTGCTTTTATATTTTCCCATATCTTTTTTTCTTTTGTTTGAACTTGCACATGAGTATCACTTTCGGGAAAACAAAACGCACGATTTATGTACTCGCGCCAGTGTACACAACTCCAAACAAAAGAAACGAAATAGAATTTTTCGGGGAAGAGGGAGGGGACCAGACAAAAAAAAATTATTAATAAATAAATAAGTAAATAAACACTTACCTTTAACACAACACAAAACTAAAAAAAAAAGGAGAATTAAAAAAAAAAACCCGCACTCGCGGCGCTAATTGACCCAGTTTTAGTCAATGATCAAAACAAACTATTGCACTTTTGCAAACAAGCAAATTACATGCATTTCATTTCCCTTTATTTCCAGTATTGTTATGTCGCTATCCTTGTCACCTACATGTAATGTTCCATATTATTAACTTACACGATTATGTCTCTTTTATAGTTCTGTTCATCAGATTAGACGCACTAGAAATGTTTTTATCTTTAGAGATTTAGATACATATAAAACTCAGGAAAAACCAAATTGGTCCAGAAGAGAAATTAGTAAATACTGATTAGATAAATGTAATTTTTTGATTCGAGAGAAAACGAAAACTTTTATTTTTTTGCGTTTTTTTCTAAATACATTTTTACTTAACATATTGTTTTTTTTTTTAGTTTCTCTATTTAATTTGAGAGTGATAAAATAATTTTAGTACTTAGTACTGAGACCAGATTTATACAAAGATTCATACAATTCATTCAAAGACCTTAGGAAATTTAATGAGATCTCAGCCCAAGCTGCTTTAATTGCTGGAGTAAGGTCATCATTATTTGTGAACTGTCTTCCGCCTTAGTAAACCTTGTTAGTAAGCCAGTCCCAAACGTTTTCGATTATGTTAAGATCCGGAGAATATGGAGGCCACGGCAATAACTCGATATTTTCTCTTTTAATGTAGGCTTTAACGACGCGAGCATTATAAATGGGCGCATTGTCTTGCTGGAATATCCACTGGAAAGGACCAAAAAGCTGGCGGATTTCGGGAAAAGCAGTTTCCATCAAAGCTTCATATGAGTTTCCTTTCATTTTATTAGAAACGAAAACCAATTTGAAGGCATCATAAATTGAAATGGCTTCTCAGACCATAACTCCTTCTTGTCTTTTCGAAGGTTATATTATAAAAGTAGAGTTGTGGCCATCCGGTCCGTCCAAATTGGATTTTCTTTTTATCTGAAAAGACAACTCTTTTCTAGTCATTCGAATCACTTGTTTGCATATCCCAGGTCTGGTATTTTTTGTGAATAACAGTCACTGTTGCTTTCGTGTGTGGCTTTTTTTAAGCTTATTTTATTTTAAACTTGGAGCTTTTAGAATCACGCGACGAACTGTATTTCTACTGGCATTTACTCCCGCTAATACCCCGATTTTGGATGTTGAAAAAGCCGAATTCGATACCAATCTTCGAATTTGTCTTACGTCATATACTGAAACGGCTGTCACAGATCCTTTCCAATAGTTGCAGTCATAGGATTCCCGATTTTTTAAATAGTTTCTAACAACATGTTTCCTAATATTTATCTTCCAGTCCACCCGCCCCTAAAAAAAGTTGCTAACTTATTTCGTTTTGTTAAGTAACGAGAAAACGTAAATTTTATTTCTTACCTTTTTCCTTCCAGTTACATCATTAATTGAAGGACTCTCACTATTTAAACGTTTTGTTAATTTGCTCCGCAAATTCTCGGAATGTGTCCAAATCTTCCTTGGCCAAATCTTGATGTTCCTCCATGTACCTTACGAGAATACCCTCTTTCCTCTGGTTTTTGGGTTTCCCTCTATGAATTAATTCTTTTAACACTGAAAAGACTTTTAATACAATGTCTTCCAATCGGTTTCAACTTATCTTGTTCCGTCATCTTCTTTGTCGTCGTTGTCCTCATTATCGTCTTCGTTTTGGCATGTTCCATTTTGCATTGGGGATGGTGTGGCGGCTCATCTCTCCTGTCAACTCATCGGTTCTTCGTTTGATTTGTTTGCGTTTTTAATTTTCGTCTTAGCTGATTATTGTTCAGAATACCTGTCTTATTTGGTATCTTGTTTATTTTGGTAAATCAGGTTTGTATGCATCTTATTATTTGTGTCTGTTTTCGGTGTCTTTAACGTATTCTCTGTTTGTGACTGGCACAACTTCTTCAGCATCTTTTCCATCTTCTTCATCTTGTTCTTCCGTCTTTTGATGTCGTCTTAACGTCATTCTTCTTTCATCTGTTTTAACTTCTCTTGTTCCGTCATCTTCTTCGTCGTCTTTGGTTTGGCATGTTCCATTTTACATTGGGAATGGTGTTGTTTTGCCAATAGTAACTTTCCTACATGTATATCTTACCGATAGCCTTAGGAAATCCTGATTTATTTTTGAAAAAGGAACTACTTCGCAGCTTTTGCTCCTCATTTTGATACTTTATTATATTTGGGCTTAGGCTGCTGATGAACATAGTAGTTCTCTCTATTATTTGTGAGTCTGTAGAGAGCGAAAGTTCGAACCGATCGGCCAGATCTCTAAAACTACACGCTTCATGTCCAGCAAACCACAAAAAACCGCGATGTGTTTGCTAGCACTGCGTCTTTTATCCGCGCACAGATTTTCATGAATTTCCGACGAGCTGAACTTTTCGGGGAGGCTTTCAAAAAGCGACTTCTTTATTCTAAAATGTGTCCTGAATTCTTTTTCAGAGTATGTTGGAATTATTTCTTTCATGAAACCTCTCACGCAGTTTCTCTTTTCCTTGTTAGCAAAAAGTGCCAACAAAATATCTTCTTCTTCGTCGGAATCCTGCGTTAAAGCAGTAAAAATATCATCATCATTATCAATGGTTCATTATCACAGTTCAACAAAACTTTCAAATCGTCTGTATTTAATTTCTCCATTTTTTACACTTTTAATACAACTCTTTGAAAATATACCACAAACTTCTTTTGCGTAGGTACACTTGTATGTAAGGTTTGACGTTTAAAAAGTGGGAAAATTTTGTAGATTCCGCGTTCGTTTACTTTTTCGTAATTTTACCACTCTGAGAGAATTTTTCCCCCACTCCTTGAAATTTCATAATCTACGAATTTTAGTGCAGAAAGTACACGAACAGACCTCATAATTCACAATAATGCGGAACACCTAATTCCACGTTTGGTGGTTGAATTCATAATAAGTGGAATGCAGAACATGGGTGTAAGAAACCAGTCTGATCGATTCGTTTGTTTGTTAATTGATTGTTTTTCTCCTCGTCTGCTGGCTGATTAATTTGTTTTCCTCTTTTGTTGATTAGCTGATAAAGATGTGAGTTAAGGAAATCCTTTAAGAGGATTCCAAAAAAAAAAATAACGCGAACGTTAGCCCATAGGGCCGACGAATTCACTCTCATCTAACTCCAAAGCTTTGTCTCTATCAAAATGTTCCCATTGAATCTCCTGGATCATCACTTTTGATATTTCGCATGCGTCCTATCCGATATCAATAACTCACGCGTGAGTTAACGATTTCTCGTCCTTTCGGAAATAATTAAAAATCAGAAAAGGATTTTGCTAGTCAAGTTTCTTTATTCCACTCTAAACTTCAACTGACTGTACTTGACTTTCTTACAAAAGATAACACTTGACATAGTATGTACATGAAATGAAAAGAAAGCAACAACAAAAATATATTAGAGGACTATTGACAGTTAACAGCTCAACAAGAACAGTAACAAGAACATATGAAAACGATTATACAATAACAACAATGATAGGTACATAAAGTCATAAACATGTTGTTTTCTCTCTTCGTTTCTCTCTTGTATTCGGCTGTGATAATCCAGAGATAACGATGATGATTTTTTTGTTCTTTGGTATTTAATCAGGTGGATCCCGAGCCTTGTTGTTAACATCAGGTTGTGTTGTACTTGTATTGATAGAAAGTTGCGTTCGCTTATGTTGCTTCTCTTCTGTTGGTATGCGCTGCACATAATGCATTATGTACATAACTCGTGCATAAACTTCCATTGGAATATCTGCAAGCAAATAATATGCTGACAGGTTCCCTGCTTGTGCAAGTTAAATTTTTATTTAATTATAAGTCATAAAAAAAAACAATTTTTATCTTGCGGCTAAATGCCAACTTTTATTAGACAAACGTTAACACTGTCTGGAGACTTAATTACAATTTCTAAATGCTCCTATTTATAAGGTGCGAAATGCTCTTTGCTCAGGTGCAGACATAGCGTCAGCAATAATGCAGCTTGAGAAACATTCTGTGTGATGATACTAGGTGTCTGATAACGGCATGTGCAGTGCATCCGGCACCTGCATGATTTCTGTGGGAATGGAATTTGGCAACGTAAACTTGTAAGGTGATAACTTATACGCAGTACACACTCAACAAATAATGCGTGTTGTAACACGACCACGAAATGAAACAAATATGCCCATGGCATAGTTAGGTACTTCATAGTGCAGGTCGGAACATTTCACCCGCAAAATCGACTAAATATCGCCAAATATTATTTTTGCGTCCTCGTGGTTTCTCTTCGTGCTGGTGAAAATTCTGTTGGTTGCGATTTGATGTACCTTTTGCGTGCGGGGTCACCAATATTGTTCATTGTGGGTGACGTGAAAATTTCCATACCAAATAAGACAACTTTAATTTTTGTATTTTTCAACGAAACCATTAATAATTAACTTAATTTTTTATTTCTTTTTTCAAAAGATGAACCTTCCTGCTTCATGTTCTTTTTCCTAATCGCGCGGTTTTATTTTTTTCTTTGGTTGCGACCTAACCTTTCCCTTTTCTTCTTTTAGCGACATCTATTTTCAAATAGTTTAAAATAAAAAGGTGAACCTATAGTCATGCCATCTGAATTTTGATCGCTACAAGTGATAAACAGGTCTGGTCGACGAACATATACCATCGCATCATGTGCGTACTCATGCATATGACATGGGCTACCAATGTGTATGGAAATGGCTATATCGTCAATTGGCCAATGTCATTTGGATTTACAGGCTGGTTGCCATCGTTGTAAATGTCGTCACGTAAATGTTTGATGAATTCTAATGTAATTCAAACGTTCAGTCTTGATTTTTGCATACATGTCAACAACATACTGGTGGAAAAGTCTTTGGCATTTCAGAATTAGATTGACTTGATTTTGATGAATCATCAATCTGTACGCATAATAACTAATTGCGCTGACCGTTTTATTTGGAAATTCCACACCTGTAATTGAATTTTAATTTTTTATAAAAATTGTGTTACCTATTTGTGAGAGTAATTTTAACTAACCAATTGACGGATTGACTAACTTAATGTTAATTTGATAGCCGTCTTTCCCTTGCGAAAACAAGGGAAAGCCTCATAAGAGCGATGAAGTTCAGAGACACGTTGAAGTTGATCATTTTTACTATGAAGGACGATATCGCGTGCATTAAATTCTTCTCCAACGATTACCACTGCTACATCGTCTATTGTTGGTACATTGTATTTTCTAGCGTGCTGTCCAGCGGGTTTTTCGTCAGCTCTTATGACAATTCTATGATCATCCGACGGCATTCTATCCAATGCCTTCTAAACAAAGTCACTAATTCGCTATGCTGATGAAAATAAGCTTGTATGTTAAGTCAGCAATTATTTATCTTCGTATGTTCGGGGAGATGGAAAGATGGTCAATTTCATCATTAGAATTTTCAAGAAAATAAATTTGCAAAAACTGATGAAAAGTATTCGTAAATAGCAATAACGATCTGACTCTTTAGTACACCTGACCTTCAATCTTGCAATCAAACATTGCAATTATCGTTCAGTTCTTCAATTACAATGTGGGCATCAAGTTATCTCTGATAATATTTGTTGCACCAAGCGATGTCATTTGACAACAGGAATTGTATGCCTGGATATTCTTTAAGAAATGCTTGGATTCTGGTGACGTTAGTGAAACCAACGAATGCAATGGTTCTGGTGGACAATTCAATGCCGACAATCTAACTTTTACATTTGCACAGCACAAACTTGGAGTTTCAGTGCTGAATTTGAATACTTAGCAATGTTCACAAACTTTGTTCATTGTACAAATAGTCACTGATTAGTGTGAACTATAATCCACTATAATCCAAATGTATACGTGCTCGATCAATAGTGTTCTTTGCTTCATGTAACCGAGAGCCGAATTACGACCAGATACACTGTAGAGCTGAAGTTGTTTTGTTTAAACAATTATTTGATTGAGCTGTGAAATAAAAGTCGATTACATTGTTTGAATTTTTCCAGTAGTATTAGTTATTTATTTCTTTATTTTTACATTTTTGAAATATTATTTTAAGTTCCAAATTAGACTCATTTTAACCTTCCAGCGGGCGCGCTTTGCATTTTTCCTTGGGCAGGCGCGTGTCGTAAATTTTACGTCATCAAGTTTTCTTCCTGAAAATGGTATTTTATATGCATAAATGTTGGAAATTTGTTGTGAGAATATGAAAAAATAGATACATAAACAGTATTTAGTCAAATTTATTTTATTTTCAACAACAAAACGCAAGGCAGTACTTCAAATACATAATTTTTTTTAAAACAAAATATTTTAGAATTTTATTGGTCAGAGTCAGCTTCATCATTCTTACAATTATTGCAAACCACCTCAACTGCAGAATGGTTTTTGCACGTAAACAGTTGGCAACGGCAACATTTCATTGATGCTGAAGTTCTTTTTCTTTCCAGAATACATAAACGGCACACACCGCGATTCAGAGGTTTTTTTTTTTTCTTTTGTTGTCGGTAACTGCCCGTAATTCGCTTTGAGAAAAGCACTGACATCTTGAGATAAATTTCTGAAACTTGAACTGTGATGCGCTTTCATCAAGCTGACTGCCAATTTTTTTAGGAAAACTCTTCTATGCTTGGGAGCCTTTGTTGGGCAGACAAATTTGTACAAAATTTGAGCATTTATTCCACCAATATTCATCAGAATACTGTAGAATACTACACACGGCCACCTTTTTGTTGTTCTAGAGACCGAGTAACTGGCACACATTTTGTCCACAGTGTCCACTCCGATTTTAGTTTCGTTATAGTCCAGTATTATTTGAGGTTTTCTGGTGTTGGGATCTATATCGCTGTCGTCATAATAAGATGAAATTAGTATCACCGCCTAAATACTCTATAGGCGTGACTAAGCGCTTTACTATATCTGTTGGAGTATTGGAGGCAGCAAATGGTCCATCCGGTTGTTTTCCGCAGTATATTTCCAGAAACTGCAACGACCCCTAAATGGATGTAACATCTCATCGATTGTAGTATATTCGCTCAAATTGAATGATGACTTGCAGTTGTTGACGAAAGCTTGGAAGAACTCACGTATCGTTGCCAGTTTATCAACTTTTCTCCTTTCGATTCTGGTACTTTTGTTATCGAATTTGAAGCAATGGGTAATGAAGAGAAATCGCTTGTAACTCATGACAGCTCTTGTTATCTGAGTTCCGCTACCGTCACTGGAAAATATCTCCTTCACATTTGCATGGCTTGATTTTTTTACACCGATCAAATATAACAAACTCAAGTACGCCATAAACTCAGTCATGTCAGTGTTCTTACAGTCCCGATCTCTAGAATATTGGTGGTCAATTCTCAGCTGATTGATATATATATTTGTATACTTCAAAATGTCATCAATCATAGAAATATTGATGATTTGAAAAAAAGCATCCACTTCGTTTTCAATGGAAAGAGCTCGTTGAGTTAGGCCAGCGGATTCTGCGACTAAGTTAATTTTCTTAGTTTTTCTAGAAACATTATATGTTGTCTGACGCCATTTAGTTGATTTGTTTTTTCCAACGAAAAATTCTTCCTGCACTTCAACCTCTCCTTCTCCCTCTTCAATTTGTCCCTCGATTTCGCTGTCACTCGAGGGACAGAAAGTCTCCTCATCTTGCCTGGCGCATCAAAAATGAATTCAGCCATTTATTCTAGCTCATTTTGTGTAAGCGGTCTACGTGCCATAACAGGATACGTCTACAACAAGAATACAAAGGAGACGAAATAAATAAAAAAAAAAAAGAAATAAATAAATAAAAAAAAAGAAATAAATTTACTTACTTGAGTATGCGCGTGTCGTAAAATTTACACTCAATGGAAATTTCGAAAATATCAATAAAAAAAAAACACTCTGTTCACATCCGATACGTTTGTAGTTTAGAGAGATACTGATCTTCGAATAACTCAAAGCTCGATGCTGTTTGGTAATTAGTAAAAGTAGAAAAAGCAATTAATTGTAGACGTCATAAATTTTATAACAGCAAGCCCGCTGGGAGGTTAAAGAAGAACCACTTTAACAATTCAAGTCAGCTTATAAAGTCCAACGACGTCTGAAAATCCAAATCTGCTACCAACATATCATAAACTCTCATCTACAAGAGAAAGGGTTTGCAGAATTGCAATTGTACTCAACACTTGTATAACAACATGTCACATGATCCAAACACATGATGCAAAATAGGCTTCAACAGTGTATTAATCTCCCATTGAGAGTGTTCTCTTCTTTCAGCACAAGAAGGAGAGAGAGTTGTTGTGAATATGTGAGTTAACTATTGGCGTAGCAACAGCAGCATGAGTCGATATCACATTATTGCCTAATATGATTGGGTGCAACTGTGCTGACTGTGGCTGACAACGCACGTGCTGTTTGAGATCACGTGAATAAAGCATGCTGTGCTATGTTTAAACATGTTTGTTTTTTGGAACATCAGCTACTCGCGTGATCAATGGGTTTGTAACATACTAGGGTTGCCATAGTATATAACTTGCGGTGTTCTTCACTTTCTTCTACTCTGGCAGCAGCTTGCAACTTGCCTCCTGGCATTAGTCGTACGTTGATTAAGACTAAATCGCCGCGGCATGGCTTTTAAAAATACTGTCAAACAAAATAAATTATCTACACATATAATCGATATCTATCTACCGTTTTTTTTTAACCGTTAGCTATACAAAAGAAAACAGTTTTTGGTAAAACATATTTCAATGCACAGGAGAAATGCACTCACTTTAAATTTACCTTGAACGATTCCAAATGTAGCGACGTGACGATTTGTTCGAATGTGTTGTCTTCTTTGTTGAATCTAATTGAAAATCACCAAAAAAAGATATTATCACAAAATTCCGCAGTATTGCAAAACCCAAAATGACAAAAACTCACAGCGGTAAATGCCCTTGGTTTGCAAAACAAATGAAATGAACGAACGTTCAATTAATATCCAGATTAATATAATTTATCTGATTCATACTCTTCAAATTCGACTTCAACAGTCATGTCTTTTTCGATTTCTTCTTTTTCCTATTCTTGCTGGATGTTCGTAAATTGTTCAACTAAGATGAATCAGCTGTCTTTTTATCGATATCACATGAATCTTTTCACGGAGCAGGTGGGAGTGTATGTAGTTTGAATCGGTTCCAAAGTATTATCTGAACCAGTCCTCTAGGTTCAGTTAATTGCCTAGCCATGTGTGAACTCAGTGGCGGATCCAGGATTTATTTTTGGGAGGGGCACAAAGGCCAGAAAGGTAAAGAGTGTACCGCATAGTATTGCATTGCAATTTGTCTCTGGGATTCATTCTTTTTCAATGACATACGAGAATGACTACAAAAATACTTTTTATAAAAAATTTTATAAAAAATACGTGTTTAATAATGACAGTTTTCTTTTATGTTTTATGTTGAAGATATACAGTATTTCTTCAGGGTTCATCTTTGAAGCAATGTCTTGGTGGATATGTATTAAGGATAGTCCATTTAGGCGATCTTCTCTCTTATTGATGCAAAGATATGTCTTTAACCGGCGTAAGGTGGAAAGATTGTTCGACAGTGCTGGTTGTCACAGGAAATGTACACAATAATTGACATGGGGTTCTTATATTTGGCAGATCCATTGCTTATTTGTAAGCAACATTTTCTTTTATTTGTTGCCAAATTTGTAACTCTCCCTTCAAAGCTAAAATACAAGGTAGATCCTCTTTATATACTTCAGCGCCTTGCAAACCTTCATCTACCATTTATCATCATCACTTAAGTTATGGAACAGTAACTTTTTCAGCTTCCCTATTCTTTGAAGCTTCATTTAATATATAATCAAGAAAAAGAATATACGCTATAAGTCGGTAAAATTCTTCAACAGATTGAGTCTGAGTATTCGATCTATTAGTTTGATGGCCGGTTATTCTACAGACTGTGATTTCGGTTCCAATTTCGTTAGCGAGGGCTTCAACCTTATCGACGAGTACTAGTAACTCGTTGCTTATGCAGGCTGGCTGTGGTCGTATCGACAAGCTCAGTTGCAGAAAGTACATCAACTTCAATGGCTTGTAATGACCGAGATAAAGGGAGTGTGAATTTGGCTCTTCTTAATTTTGTTCACTTTTTTGTTTGTGATTATGATCACATCACATCAGCATCAATTCGAAATTTTAACAATGCTCTAAAGTTGCCTTCTCCAAAAGAACTTTCTAATTATAAATTACCGTCATCATTACTGTGTCCTCGTAATGCTATGTTTTACATTTCACATATTTAATATAACTGGGGCCTCACTCTGTATTGCTGCTGTAAAGTCAAATCATTTAAATTCGCAGAATTGGCACTCTGTATTTCAAATCGCAAATCCAAATTTACGAAAATCGAACAAACTTTCGTTGGCAAATTCAATGTCAATTCCTTATAGCAAATCTGACATTCTGTATTGCTAAATTAAATGTCAAAGTAATTCGAATTCGCATCATTTTGCTATTATTTGCTATATTTTGCTATTACGGATATTGAGATAAACATTTGTATTTCTTTTAAGATGTAAGTATTTTAATATACCATATAATAAAATATTTTTAGCAATGAAAGTGGTATACATATAATATATTATTAAAATAATTTTGTGAAATTAATTGATTAAAAGTGTTTTACAATATATGAAGGGAGTCCACCCAAAATCAAAATACAAAACTAGTGCAGTTTAAAATACTTGTGGATTATATGATGGCTCACCCAGAAGTTTCAAGAGGCTATTTAAAGACCGCCAAAGCCAGGAAATATTTGGGAAATTTTAGCCCCGAATCGAATGGAAAAAGCTTAGAAGAATCAAATAGTTTGAAATGAATTAATGTGATAATCAGTTATTATACTGTTACTCCTTTAGATATGGGCCTACTTCAAGATTCATACCAAGGCCAAAATGCGATTAAAACAAAATAAGCATATCTGGAACTGGTGGTGGTCTCAGTAAACCTTCCACCTTAATTTCTCTTGAGGAGAAAGTAATTGATTTACTAAATCTCACTTTAGCATTGTAATACTCTCAGTCTCGGGTTGAATCAACCATCGACTTCGAAGTATATTTCTGATATTTAACCTCAACCTGTAAACTGCGAGTCCAATGAGAGTAAGTATGAACCAGGTTGATAAAAACAGTCTGTCTTTGCCTTCATCACGTCTAACACCAAGAAATCGAAGATGTCTGCTTCAAAAACAAGTGGACAATCAAATAACTTATCAGACTAACTCCTATAAAATGCTAAAAGAAGTTAACCAACGTTTAAAAGGAATTTTAAAATACGGAAGAAGAAGGAATTAAAAAGTATGAATGAAGTAATACATATAATACATATTGAATTAAAGTATTTGTTTTTTATTTACATTTATATATAATATGGGTATACATATGCACAAAATTCCTATGCCAGTAAGTTATTCCTAATTTGATTTGTAGTTGTTCTAGCAATAGTAGACAAACCTAAATTTTCCATAACTAGCTGAGTATTGTTTTGTTCCATATCAATTTGTATTGAAGTTGGAATCTCAACTTTGTATTGTATTCGATGCTTTTTCTGGGGAGCAATGAAGTTCTCTTGCAGAGAGGAGACATCTGAATCTTCCCTTTAAAACCCCAAATGTGCGCTCAGGTGCGATCCGGAAAAGTATCAAGAGCCATGGTTCTTAAGGATACCCTAAGTCTCCTGAAACAAAACATGTATAGTATACGTTGAAGATTACGATTATAACATATTGCAATTAAGTTCGGCATACACACCTATAATTATGGGATGCTTCCCCGTAACGACCATTCACAGATCTGATTGTCATAGCATGATCACAAAAATAAGAGTAAACATACATATTTTACAAATTGAAACTTGAATTTTTCGATTTTAAATTACCACCATTACTTTTATACTATGTTTTAATTTTCCATTGAAAAACAGATGAACAGTTTTAGTCGGGCGTGATAGTTTAATATGGGTACCATCTACTACTCCAATTATACCTGGAATGCCCGATTTTTCCCAGAAATGTTACTTACAAATCTTTTTGTTGTTTGTCATAATAAAATTGATATGTTTTGGGCACATCACTTTTTCTATTACACGACACACATCAGATATAATTGTAGACATTGTTTACTTTGAATGTCCTGTGTGTCTATTTTCTCCTATCTGATGCTAATACCCTCCTGTTGCAAGAAAATTTAACGTGGCAGTTAATTTAGTTATGTTTAGTACTGCTGTTCGCCTACAAGGAATTTTCAATTCTGGCTTTATGGTGTTAAGAAGATACATGAATGCTTGTTTTAAAAGCCTAAACCGTTGCAGAAAGGTGCAACGAAATAAAATAGGTTTAACTAAAAGTTAATAACATTGCTATATTTTGTGTCTACCTTTTATCACTTAGCTCCATTATATTCGATCTATCTCTAATTCCCTGCGTTCAATTCTTTCTCCTCGTGTATCATCTTCATGAAAACACTATTCGACGGCATCCAGTTCCATTTTTACGACATATATTTAACTTTCTTTCCCAAATATATTTGTATGTTTTTAGTGGTTCCGTAACCAACTTGCCTAGCCTCACATCGTTTGTACCTACTTCATGTCGACCGAAAAGAATGCATGCAAAATCCGCCACCAGCAATTTTGCTATATGCTAGCCATTCATGTTTCTTTAACCAGCTCATTTAAAAGGATCGGTTTTTGTTACCCTTGTGAACTAGTGGAAATTTAAACTCCGTTGTGGATTGCCATTTTTTTTTTCATCCACTGATACTTTTCTTCATCTTGAAGAGCAGGTCCGTTTCGCTGATTATTTAAAAGCTTACCTGTAGGTAAAATAAATAGAATAGTAAATTCATAGGTCAAGATAAACACATTTATTATTGGGTTGAAAAACCTGCACTTAAAAATTGTACTAAAAGAATGCTTAGAATGACAGTCAGCATTTTCTACCAGCTTCCCCTGACTACACAAAAACATATCTATTAGAGCATGCATTACTCATCAACCAACGCAAAAGACAAGGTATAGTAAGGTCTCGCTAATCCGACCCACCTTTAATTCGAATAGGTATCACACTCATCCAAATCTCTATTTTTTCTCATTTTACACTCTACAATGCGAACATATGCACAAAAGAATTAGTTTTAACAGTAATTTTAGTTTTTACCGTAATTTTTGTTTATGGATATGTGGTAACATTCGTTTTCTGGGCGTCTTCTGTCGACCATATATTGAATGTATATGTATGTTTACACATTTTTATCATTTATTCTCGATTTCCGTCCTTTTTATATTGTACATCAGAGTTTTGTTCTTGAAGGCTAAACACATACTTCGACGTTTATTTAAGATTGTATGGTTAGTTTTTGTTATTTTGTTCTGTGCCTACTCATTAGTACGAATAATTCGATAATCCAAATCTTGCAATAATTGATTCAGATTAGCGAGGCATTACTGTATAAGCTTGCGATACCTACCTATATCTTTCTCCTGAACAGGTAACAAACTGATGGATTTGTTGACGTTTGACGTTGAAGATGGTGCAAGCAAAGATGCACATGGAGGGACACCATCGAATTCATTTGTGTAGTCTAAAGCTGACTCATTCTCATATTCTGTCTCTGTAATTGCATATTCGGTTTTTTGTTTTTTTTGGAAAGAAGAAGGCAGTTATGCTCTTTTGCATTTTTCTGTCTGTCACTATTACTGGATGTAACTAGTCACTATAAAAGCTGAACTACAAAATAAGGTTTGTTTATACCTATGCAAAGTCACAATACAATTATTGTTGACAGGAAAACCCAGTCGAAAATGTTTCGAATAATAACGAATTAAGGATTCTTATATGAGTACGGTCCTTTGAACTTGGGAATATTATCTTCTTACATGCTCCTGGCTGACTAACAAAGTTTTTTTTACAATACCTTGTATCCCTTACACACTCTCTGTTGGTCTGCCTTTAGCTTATTATAATTTTTTTTATTGTATACTTTTTTAAACTTGGTCGTATCCAAGGTCTCATATTATGGTCCTCTGTAACACTATCATATGGGGTTTGGGTATTCTGACAGCCCTCAATATCCGTTACCACGTATCGATCGTTCGATAATATTTTGCTTATCATGAATGGACTTTTATATTTCGCTACTAATTTCTTATTACCAATAGACGTGTCAACATGCTCATCAAGTGAGTACTTTCAAGCCGGTCGGTGACCATCTTCGAACCGCTTTAACCCCGCCTCCCGAGTCTGGTGTATCCGCTCAGACGCATGTAGCCGCATCTCATCTAAATTTCTATTTTAATCGATGAACTCCTTCGAACTCAAGTGTTCAAGTAATTCATCGACAATAAATCCTCGTTGCTCCACACCAAACAGGAGCTTACCAGTCGTACGATGTATGTACTCTGTAGTTGAGAGCACCCTCAACTTGAGTCAACATTTTCGTCCAGTCAAATATACTGTATGGGTTCGCTGATTTGACTTAACATGCTAGTCAATGTGCGTTGGTCTGTGGGGAAGCAACGGCCACTTTTACATGAGTAATATTATTTTTTAAAAGAAAAGTACTAAATTCTAGTAAAGGTCAATACGACGCCCCATCACTACTCACTCGTAGTGTAAGTAATATTCGAAGTATCTTGACAATGAGGCACATACTTTTTTAATGCTTGAGTTTTCCGGGTTTTGCACTTAAGCGAGGTATTTTGAATGTAAGTATACACGGAGATTTGTGAATCTTTTCACAAGCGTTGAGTGATTTAAAGCAATCGTAAATGACTGACTTTGGTGTTTTGCGCATGTGCATCCAAGTGCATCGAAGAGTACTGATTCATACTCAAAAAAAAAAAAATTTAATTTCATCCTCGAACGCGTTAGTGATACTCATGCGTTGAAATAATAATACAGGGTCTATACCTCCTCTTCGTGGACTTAAACGGTGCTACACATGGCTAAAAGAGGGAGTATTTTTTCAGAGTTTTTATATTTAATATTATTGAACGCTTGACCTATCATCCTCAACATGGAAGCAATCCCAACTTCACGCTTTTTTTTTCTCAGACTGCAACCGCTTCATTACCAAAGAATAAGCAATATTTTTTAACACAAACGTCGAATTCACTTACTCGCGCTCTAGTACAAGGTGGATTTACTTTTGATGGACCAGCTTGTTCATCCTCATGTTGCTTTTTGATAGCAGCACATTCACATGGATTGTTACAGAATTTTAACTTTTCAGATAATCAACGAACTTATCACCTATTCCGATATTTCCATCGATCAAAATTTTCATTCCACGACTAATTTTACCCTTCAGTCAAAAGTTAAGTGCAAAGAAAGCACAATTGTGACATTTCTTAAAGATATTATTTGGTACAAATTGTATTAATAGACTTTAGCAATAAACACGTGTATTCACTCGAAAGGAGCATTCAACACTAAAAGTATTTCACTTAAGCCACTTGAAAAAAGCATTGCCACGCGGACTATAAAGTAGACAGATGTTGATCAAGGCTATGCGAGTAGTAGTAGAGCTGGCTAAGGGAATGAGCTTCTTTTGGATATATATTTTCAGAATTGTATATTTTACACATGTAAGAGACACAAATAGGCATTTTTACTTATGTAATATGAGGGTTCACTTTATTCGACTTACGATCCGCTTCACTTTAAAGCTAAATTACAACTGCCCCCTGTCTACTGACAGGCTCTCGTATAGTGTTACCACTATACAATTTTTATTCGTTGTTCAATGCTACCAATTTATGTATATACATTCGTTTTTTTATTTTAACTTACTACAATTAGATCATTCGCTCCGATTACACTCCTTAGTTATGGCTCGGGTCCGACAAATTTTTTTTTTTTCTTACATACAGTCTCACATTCGCTGCCTCTCAAGTGCTTTATACGGCGTCTGACTAATTTGAAAGTCCTCTACGTCCGTCAGTTCGTATCGCCCGTTTCCTAATACTGTTAACAAAATTCCTTACCATGACATAGTCATCTACTTTATAAACACGTGACGCCTTAAGTCTTTCTTCGTACTTCTGCTTTTTGTATTCCTGCACCTATACCTACTTCCGAACAGCTCCTGTTCTCTTTACATTTAAATCTGGTTCCTCCCTAAACCCGACTATTTCTTCCAAATTTTACTTCCAATTTTACCCCTCTGTCTTATACCGAATAGTAATTCACTTTGGGCCACCCCTACCCTTCTATGCACCGTATTATTCATGGTGAAGTCTATATCCAACATGTTCTATAAACTCCTGTTTCCATCGTGACCCACCGCTTTTGCTATCATGGGTCCCAGGCTCCTATTTACTCGCTTTACCTGTCTTTATATGTCTAATATAATTCTCCTCCATAAAATCTTTAAGCTTATACCCCGTAAAAGCACTTCCCCTATCCGATACTATGTTCTTGGGACGAAAACGAAATACTTCCTCAAGAGCCCTTGCTTTGAGTGGCGTATAATTTAGCGTACTTGGTGAACGCATCAACCACTAGGAATAATACATAGTTCTTCTTAAATCTCTTCAATCCTATCGGGCCAAAATGATCGATATGTAACGTGTCGAACGGAACATTGCACTTTGCTATGTTATGTAAAAATCCCTCTTTCTTTCCATGCTTTGGAGAATATGCAACGCACGTTAAGCAAATCTCCAAATGACCCTTTACTTTGAGTCTCATTCGGTGGAACCAGTATGTCTTCTGAATAGATTCAATCGTCTTATCAATGCCCACATGTCCCATTTCGTCATGGTATTTGTGTCAAACACTACGCTTCATTTCCTCGGGCGCATAGAAAAGACTGCCGTCCTTCACTTTCCGATACACCAATGTTAATGTTCTTTTTGTTTAACGTAAGAGTCAGCGAGTTGCAGTCCGTCACTATCTTGAAAGGGATACCTTGCAAATGTATACGAAATATCTATTGGTATCTAGCCTAGCATTCTATAGTTCTTCTTGAAAAGATAAACACTGGGTATAGCTTTCCGACCGATTTCTTCTGCATTAATATAGAGCCGAACCCAATTGAATTAGCATCGCAGTGTAGTTCTGTCTCATCTTTCGGATCATAGACTGACAAAACCGGAGCTTCCAGTAGCTTGTTTCTGAGCAATTCAAAACACTCTAATTCCTCTTCTCAAACTTAAAATCAGCCGACTTCTTTATTAGATCAAACAGCGGCTTTGCCAGTATCGAGAAATCCTTAATAAATCGCCTAAAATACGAGCGCAACCCCAAGAAGCTATGAACCGACTTCGAGTTCTGTGGTACTGGAAAATTTGCGACCGCGCTCATCCCTCTCTCATCTGGGCTGATACCCGCTTCCGAAATGTTATACCCCAAATACTTAATACTCGAATATAAAAACTTACATTTGTCTATACTTAAGTCCAACCTATTCTCCACTAGTCTACCTTAAACCCTCTTTAAAATCTCTAGATGTTCCGCCACGTTCTCAGTCGCGATAATAATATCGTCCAGATAGACAGTTATCTCCGAATTTCTTATCATGTCTTCGAATACCTTGTTACGCGAAAACTCTTATTGCCCCATTGGGGTTACAAACGACATGTTTCTTATACTCTCCTCAGTCATCTTAACATGGTAAAAGGCATTGTTTCGGTCTAATGTTGTGAACACTTTCTTTTTTACCAACCTATATAATAAGTCATCTATCAGAGGTATGGTAAAATTATCCTTCTGGGTGATTTTGTTTTATGTCTTATAATCTACACAAAACCTTATTTCCCCAGTTTTCTTCCGTACCTACTGGTACGGATGTATACTATAGTATACTCCAAGTCACTAGGCCTAATCACACCCTGTTTTATAAGGTCGTCAAGTATTACATTCAATTGTTTCTTCTCATAGCAAGACAGACGGCGCGAAGGACAATTGAAAGACCTCATTTCAGTGAAATCCAACTTCATCTCGACACTCACCAAGGGTAAGTCGGGGTGACTGCAATCAAGGTAACATTCGCTGAATATGTCAAATACTCTCTTCTGCACATCGATTTTTAACTCTTCGTTTACAATAATACGTTCTTTACTCTCTCTGTATCTATGTCATTTAAATAAATTTGATTTATATTACAAACTTTCACATCGGTCTTTATATCTTTTCGTACGTTACCTATTTCCTCTGTACTTACGACTTCTTTCATTAATTTTAATTTGGTCTTACTAATAAAATCTCTGCTTAAAATCACTGGGAACGCTGGTCGTTAACATTTTTAGGACATGGTCCCTCAACCCGTAGGTGCGTTTGGTGTAACGAAGTTGCACCTCCCATTGCTGGTGGTCTCCCCCGTCTCCGGAGAATTCATCTATCAGCTCTTAAGCCAACGCGTAGTATTGTCCGAACTATGGCTTAGCGCTGTCACAAGCCCCCAGAGGCTCTTTCAATCGCAAATTCTCGTTTTCACTCCTCAGTTTTTCTATTTCCCCTTGTTGACGGACCACCTGTCCCTTTAGCAATCTCAACTCTCTCATCATGATCCTCAGGTTAACTCCCGCATCTTCCTGGTCCTCTTCCTTCTCGGCACTCTCTCTTTTATCGGCACTCCTTTGATTTACGCTCATTAGCAACATTCATCCGGTCATGTGTCTGCTCAATCGATTTCACGACCTCGTAGCCACGTCCTCAGCTCGTCCCTCTTCAGCGATGATATCTCCTTCTCGTCCATTTTAGGTTTATCAGTCGTCATAGTTAACGATCAGTCGTTGTGTAGATATGTATGTAAATATCTCGCTATAAATTACGCGCGCACTCGCGAAAATTACATTTATTAACGAATGGAAAAATGAAACTACTCTGCTTTTGGTGTCGTCTCGATTAAGACTGACTATTTTCTTTATTTGAACATATTACTTCATGTCATATAATAAACATAGATATGGTAACGCATTCCGTTTCCGATGGCCTTTAAACAGCACCATTGACACTGGAATGTAATTGACACTTTTGTTATTCGTTGCGAAGCAACATAAATGTGCCGTCAGCGAGTTTGCTGACTTGCATTTGTGTAACTCGCGCACGCACTTTTTGCTTTACTTTTTGTTTTTCTTATTGATTGTTATTTTATTTAGTTATTTTTATATGAGGGTTCACTTTATTCGACTTACGATCCGTTTCACTCTAAAGCTAAATTACAGCTACCCCCTGTCTACTGACAGGCTCTCATATAGTGTTACCACTTTACATTTTTTATTCGTTGTTCAGTGCAATCAATTTATGTATACACATGCATTTTTTTTTTTACTTACTACACTTATATTATTTTATTATGTACAATTTTTGTCTGGGGTATATTTCTGATAAAACTTACCGTTGTCGAGAAAAAACCAAAAAAAATATATATATTGATCTTTGACCTTGAATAACTTTTTTAGCACAAATGGGATCTATAGGGACTTTTCGCACTTTATTTCTACTGGTGTACCCAAAGTCTCTACCAAAATTTAGGTCTGTCAGAGTTTTTGTTATTTGATCACTATTTTTATGTCTATTTTGACCGGATTAATCACCCTACTACCACCCACTATGGGCTTTACCCAACACATAAGGATAACGAAGAAGCAACGACAGGAGAATAAAAAATAAAAATAAAAAAAAGTTCTACACAGATATTAAATAAATAAATTTAAATTTGTTGGGTGAGAGTGCAGAAAAATTGAGATATATCACCAAAAATGGGGAAAAAGTCTTATATTAATGAAAAAAAAAAAACAACTTAATTGGTTGAAAATTACGGGCGGTAGAGTGAAACAAACTCATTTTGCCACAAAGTTTTATATGTATATCTGCTGATTTTTAACACTGATTTACACTTATTTTGTTTTAAACAATTTTCGTTTATGCTGATTTGTAGCTTATTATTTATGTTTCGTTTTGGGGCTTTCAAATTAACCTCTTTTAAAGCTTTCTGAACACGTGTATTGCCTGCTCTTTTATGGATTCTTCCCATATAGAAGAAGTTAACAGTTGTTGGTGGGTGCACTGGCTTACGCTGCTTACTCGTGGTTTCTTTACTAATTCTTGTGTCGTGACTGTTTGTTGACTGTTGACTTGCTGCTCCTTTAAGTTTTTTTTTCTTTTTTTTCGGCTCCTGGACACTGGCTGGTCGCTGTTTTTCGCTTTTTTTTTTTGTGTGTTTTAAAAATGACCGCACAACTTGATTTTTGGTTTTTTTTTCTAGTGATTCTTTGTTTTTTCTTTAGTTTTATTTAATTATTTTTTTACAATCAAGAATCGAACACCTTTTAAACATCAGTCTAACTGACTGTTCTTTTCAGCGTTTCCTCGCTTGAAACCTCTCTTTGAGATGAATCAAACTCTGTTGTACCGAATGGTCTTTTTTTTTCGTACTGTCATTTGTGAAGTTATATACCCCCCTGGAGATTTGTTTCGGTTGTAATTTTTATTTTGGCTGAGGTGTCCATCTCCTGTGCACAAACCATGGAAAGAGGCTAAGGGTAAGACAAAAAAAAAAAACACCGACTCGAAAGAGATTAAAGTTGAGTTTGAGATGAAATATACAAATGTTTTAGCTGTCGCAGTTGTTGACAATTTCTACTTTTTTTTTTTTTTTTTTTTTTTTTTTTTTTTGTATTTGATATGGGAAGAAAATATATAAATACATACATGGACATATGTATATAAAATTTAAACTGTCGTCTCTCATAACTTTACAATAATTTTTTTCGAGTCGTCTATCCTATTGCCATATAAACCCTTTGCTCCATCGGTAGCTTCTAGTAACTCCATTTGGTGTTTTTTGCAGGTCATTCTTCCCTCTCGTATGCTCCTATGCGCTCTTTGTTCGGAGATCACCGCACTGCCGCTCCGGCCACCTCTTTTTATGCGCTCTGGTGTCTACAAATATTCGTATAACTTCCAGAATAATCGTCGAATTGACTTTGTTCGCGTACTTAAATATGTACATTTATGTACCTATATTACGAAATTGAAATAAAAAAAAAAACGATTTTTTTTTTAAATTCTAACTGTATTATTATAACCCTTTAAGGATCTTACCAGAGATTATCAATTACAGTTTTTTAGGTGGGTCCCCTTTTCTCTGACTCATATCTACGATTGTGTCAAGTTTGTGTAAAAAAAATCGCATTTACTTTTTCTATTTATCATTTTAATGACAAAACTCAATGTTTTCTTCAATGTTACTAAGCAGAAACTGTTTTTGTTCTTCACTCACTTATTTACTATTTTGATACTCCATTTAAGTTTTTCAGTGCTATTGAATACATAACAAGAGAGGGTCAATGTACTCGTCCTGCAGCACCTAGATTTTGTTTTAATTTTTCTTGCAACGACCAAAGTGTGTTACAATTCTAAAGCCTTAAACCTATTAATACCAATTTCATATTTCTTTTTGATATTGCAAAGTTATGAGAGTGCTTGTTCAAGTAAAGATTTCAGCAAACGCCTCATATGACTTCCGTCAGAAAAATATCCCTTTCGTTTTAAAAACAATATGCTAAGAAACCGTATACTTGTACTTACTAATTAGTTCAAGCAATTTGAAATCACATATAATTATTTTAAATAGAAATTTTTTTAAATTCATTATAATGATTGTATAAAAAGCTGATTAAATTAGTAAGTTAAATAAAGAACCAATAAATCGTATCGTTTTAAAAAAAAATGAAAACATGACAATATTATCGTATATAGCAAAACTGACATAATTTTTATTAATAAACAAATCACAATTAATCAAAACCAGTTTTTTTTCTCCAAACCTCCCAAGAGATATATTTATGTCAATGAAAAATGTACAATATTAGCAAAGCTAAATCACATATTTTAATGATTTTTAGATTTTTTTATATGCTTAATTAACTACAACAGAACAAAAAATTTATTTAAAACGGCTTTAAATTATAAAAGAATTATAAAAGAAAAAAAAAAACATTTCTTATACTGCTTAGCAACGAAATTAGTTTTTTATATGAAACAAATTTTTTTAGATAAACAAATTCTGTAAAAATTTAAGCAAAATTAAAAAAAAAACATTAAAAATTGTAAATGTTAAATTTGTTTAAAAATAGTTTTCATTTTTAAACAATTATTTGCATTTTTCTTCATATACAATGTGCATTTACAAATATCAAATTCTAAAAAAACCATACGAGGAATAATTAACAAATAAAGCAAAAACAAAAACAGTGGAAAATATTATATTTTATCGACTTAATGTAAGTGTTTTAAATGTACAATTATAGAATTTAAGTTATAATAATAAGAAAAATTTAAAAAAATAAAAATTTAAATGATTTTGAATATATGTTTGTTTTTTACTTATTTTTGAAAAATTTTCCAGCTTTGGTACCAATTTTTATTGGAAGTGAAAGCAGGGTCTTTCAAAAGTCGCGCTTAGATGTCAGTAATGATTAATTTCTGAACGTTACCGATTTGTATGTCATCTTTGACATTTGACAATTTCAGCAATGAAAAGTTACACGCTAGAACAACGTATTAAAGTTATACAAACTTATTATGAAAATGCTCGATATTTCATGTCGTAACTTTTGTCCAATTTTTTGTTGTACATAATCATCATTTCAAATTCAAATGGTGTACATTTAAACGATGTTATTTTTCACATATAATTGTCAAGACCCATATTTTAATAAAAAAATAAAAATACCAGAAAAAATCTATATTTTTTGTATTTTCATGTTTTATTTAAAAAAAAAAAAAAACATCTAGTGGCGAATTTTGAAAGGCCCCATAGTTCGCTTTCAAGCTCTATTATATGTTCTATTGTAACATACTATGATATTGACACAGTAAGTAGCTTAAATAAAATTAAAATTAAAATACGTACATATAATTAAAGATAATATATAAAAATAAATACGTATTTAAAAAGTGTGAGTGGAAAATATACTTCGAAAATAATTACAAAAGTGAAAAATCAAAAAATAACAAAGTTATAACTAAAAGTGCGACCGTGTATAAAACTTTCGGAGTAAATGACGTCTCGAAATAAATATTTTCTCTTTTAAATTTAAGCCTTAAACCAAAAAGCCGCTTTTTTAAGAATGCCTAATACAAGTACAAGTCTCCTATTTTCACTATGACATACAGAGAAAATCTATATGTCTTGACAACATTCATCCGGACTTCTTAATTCCTTAACTCCCAATTTAAGGATTATACTGAAAAGTTTAACCTCAGTACTCATAACTATAAATCAGTCCTCTAATACAGTCTTACCAATAATGTTGAAATTAAATTTTAATCACAAATCAAATCAATTTAACAGTCACACATTAGACTTTTAAGAATTATAGTAATAAAATAAACAAAATAGGTAACACAACCGTATACATTTGAAAAAATAACTAAAATTGCATTGTAGATGCATCTTCATTGTTTGTTCAAATGTAATATAAGATACATCTGTTAGGTCCAGCCGAAATATCTTCGCAGTATTGCGCACTGATCTCAGGAAAGTAACTTTGAGTTCTCCGTCGGCTTGAACACAAATCTGACTGATGGCAAGGTATCTATAGATCATACTCCTCTTTTTGGTAGGGACTTTAATCAATAAAAATGTTCCAGGAACAGTTAAATTGCGATGAATATTTTCTTTACTATTTGTATTATACGACGATCCGGCTGCTTTATCGTTAACGTTGACCTTTAGAGCTTTCACACAATCATAAATTGTTTTTAAATTTTCATCATCAGATGACGAAGAGTCATAAATGCTTTTAAAAATGCTTTGTCTGTTATTGGTGCTCGTCAGATGTTGAAAATTTATATTAGTTAGTTCTTTTTGACACGGTTCTATTTCTAAAGGCATATCAACATTCGTGGGTTAGGTAAAATCACTGCATTCATTTCTGAAAGCATTTGCAGTTTTAACATTTTTTTCAAATTTTTTATATTGGAACAATTCTATAATAACTTGAGGGCCTGTTTCCCAAACAATATTGGTGTATTTTATTACACCTGGAACACATCAATTGATTTAGGGATCATTTTCTTCATGACTTTAACTTCATCAATAAAAACTACTTCCACGTGGATATTAGACTCTTTAAACAGATTACCAAATTCTGAGGCAGTCTTGATATCTTTCCCCATCACCATCCATCGGGCCCTTTCCATTTCGGAGTTCGCTTAATGTTCACGTAGCTTTTATGTTTTGTTTGAATTTGTTAATTAAAGTTTTGAGCCATAGATTTATATTTGTACGATAACGATACTGTCACGTTGGTCCATCCATTTTTTGTTTTCCAGAATTTTTCTTAAAATTGGTTTCATATGTGCCCACACTGCATGGGCCTGGTGATCTAAATTTTCACTCACGGTAGTAAACTACGTGGTTTGCAAACGATATTCTTCATTTCGTGAGTAATAAACTCCAGGATGAATAGTTAATTTATTTTTGACAAAGTGCGACGACTGTATTTCTTTTGAGTATCTTGTCGTGTAGTTTTCCGAAAAGTCAATTGGGATCATAGTCTCATTATCAGTCAGCTCCTTTCTTTCAGCTCTTTTCTTTTGGTTATTATAGTTGTAAATGCCATAAAGATGTTGTTTCATTATTGGAATTTTTTCATCCAAAGTTTTTCTCAATTGTTTGACTGTGGTTGTAATAAGAATTTTACTTATATTTTTAAATGTCTTTTTTATGTAACAGAATCTTCGTATCGCAAGTATCGCATAATCCATTCATACACTCATAGGAATTCAAGTCGCAAACATATTCTTTATTAAATGATTCGGTGTCACGGCAACCTGTTTGATGTTGGCTTTTTAATTTCCTTAGTTTTACCACAGTTCGAAGTTCTCATGTTTGACATACAGACAGGTTTCACGTTCTCAGTTTTGGTGCTACGATCGGAAATGACTTCGTTCTTAGTAATGTTGTGTATGATTAATTGATTCCAGCGTTTTTATTTATTTTCAAATGTCGAGGCCACAAAACATTTTTGAAAAACTTCTTTCTCTTTTGAGTTTTTCTGTGATGTTGCCTTCGTCTTCAGTTGAGTTGATAATACCTTCCCAAATAATAACAGGTGCTTGCGTACTAGAAGAGGCACAGGTATATCTTTAATTAAGTCATCCACTTTGCTATTAGGAGACATAATGTCTCCTATACTTTCTGTTGTTGTTGTACCTTTCTTTTTAATATTTTCCTCATTGTTTCATTTTTACGTCTCAGTTCTGTAATCATACCTTGGTGCTTTAATATTTTTCGATATGGCTTTGCTCGGTCTTTTTTTACTCTTTTTCTTCCACGTTGTTTTTGCATTATATCGTGAGAGGGTGGTAATGGTAATTATCGTAAGTTTAACTCATTATCTGAAGGAGGCGGAGGCGTATCACTGACTGCATTTGCTAACAAATTTTTCTTGTCTCTATACTTTTTTGATGATTTTTTCCATTGTTTTCTTAGCGTTCGTTTTTTACGTTCAGTCAAATACGATATTTTATTAACCTTGTTTTCCGCTTTTTTTCCCCTGTCTTTGGCTTGTTTAATTTCTTTTTGTTCCATTGTATTATCTAAAAATTTTCTATTTCTTGTATTGGTTTTTTCTCTGTGGCTTAATTAAACTAAACTATCATTTTTAAGTACTTTTTTAGACTTTTTCTTCTTCTTCCCATTTTCGTTTGTTTCCATGTTTGTTGCAAGTAAATATGAAACTCTTATTTGGTGCTGTGATATAAGGCCAACTGAAATACAGCCAATCTTCAAAAATTAGCCCGTACGTCTATGGAATTCGCTGCTTCGGCGAATCCGCGTTGCCTCTCATACTTCACATTTCAGAAACGCAATGCTATCATATTTCTCTTCTTCTTTCAATCACATTTAATTCCCTTACCTAAATATTCCTACCTTTCTATGATTACTATCTCTGCAAAAAACATTTAACATTTTTACTATGCTTAAAATGAATTGTGTTCCTTAAGATGATTCGCCCACCAAATGTTTGTCCCAATAAAGTAATGGTTTGATACGCTGTATGGCATGTTTCGCCGTCCTGCTGAAATCATTTGTCTCTTAAACGATAATTATTGCTACAGGGAATCATAAAATTCCGAATCATTTGCCTGTACCGCTCGTCATTAACGTAAATGTTGGCTTCATCTTCAGATTTGAAAAAAATGGATCAATTATGGCTCCGACATGCAAACCGCACTCGATTTTTTCGCAATATAATTGGGTTTCGTGAGGATTGCGCTCACTCTTAAAATGGCATCTTGCTTAAATTTGAATTATAGTCACGTACCCAATAAGCCAGAAATGTTTCTCATCGCTGAAGATGATTTGACTGTTCAAATTCGGTCCAACTTCCAGTTGGAGATCTATCCCTAATTTGGGCCCGCGTTCACATACACCTCTATAGAGGAGATGGTTTCCTCGGTATGCAAAATAGGTATGAGCTCGTGAACATTGAAACTTACCACGTGGATCACTTGGAACCAGTGATGTCGATAAAAAAAATGGTACAACCAAATCTTTATAGTCGTCGATTCCTTGTCTAAATTTACTCGGCTGTATCTGACGAAATCAACTACAAGCGAAGAGGTTATCGCCCATTCATTTTTGGAAATTCAATGCGTATTATATCGGATCGAGCCTTGTATGATTGTAACCGGAGTTCCTCATTCCAATTTAAACTAAGTTGTCTACGCAAAAGATAGATTACTGGGACAAATATGTTCCACAAGTGCAACAATACATCAATGCTTCTAATTCACACAGTATCTTCATGTCACCGATGTCACTCATGTTTGGACGGAAGATGCAACCAAAGAATGATGTTCATTTGAAGGAGATTATCGACAATAGCAGCTTAACAAATTTAGAAGATTCAAGATGAAAAGAATCGACTCAGTATAAGATCGGAGATGTGGTTCCCATCCGACGAACACAATTCAGACCTGACTTACAGCAAAGTGGAAAGTTCTTAGGACCGTATAAAGTAACTTCTAAGTTGAGAAATGATCGTTATATTGTAAAGAAGTTGGGTCAACATCAGGGACTAAACAATACTAGCACCTCAGCGGACAACATGAAGCTGTATCCATTACCTATATTAGAACGATAGTCTAGAAAATGATATACTTTATAATTTTCTGGAAGATGACATCAGAGACGATGGGGATGAGGATGGGCGATTGTAGGATATGGAATTACCATTAAGTTCCACAAAATCAACCATCTACAAGAATGAAACTGCTCCTAACTTAATCCTTTCTTACTATCTTTCATAAAATACCTTTTTTCGCGTTTCTTTTTTGTTCCTGGTAAAAAGGAAAACGCCCCACAAACTGAAGTTTGTTTCTTTTTAAATAAAATTCATTTGAGACAACATAAAATTAAAAGACGTGTATTACTACATTAATAAGTTCCTAAAAGTTGCTCAATTTGTGAAATAATCAGAAAAAGGCCAGGTCGGAATTTGAGTACTAATATGAGATCGTTCAGAAATGTAAGCGAAAATACAAAATACGATTCGAATAGTCGTTTCCATAACCACAGTGGCTGCGCACAAAAAATCATTTATTGGAAGGAAACCAAAAACATAAGATATCATTGAAGTATTTAGTAGTTTGACTCAGATTCTACCCCGCATTCTACTTTCCGACCTCCGCACACTGTTCACCACCCCACGATTACCAAAAAATAAAGAAAATCAATGGAGGGAAACACTCTGAAAACATAACACTCATACTTAAACAGAATCTTCTTATCAGATGACAGATGATAAAATCCGTCAGAAACGAAACGCTTTGAGAAAATAACAATCATACTTCCACCGCGAATTATATTTAGGATTAGACTTTTGGTGGATTTTTGGTGGAATCAACCTTCGCTTTTTGACTCAAGTAAAATCTACATATCTAGCGTGACACGACTTTCGTTCCAATGATAATGTAGACAGGCACCAAAGTCGATCTTCATGTGAAGCACGACATTTTTACCCATATCGTTCCATTTCTGACATGTTTTTTCATTTTAGTTTTGCCTTTGATGTGCAAGGAAGTGTAAAAAAGAGGAAAAAAATCTGATCACATTTAAAAATTGAAAATGGTCCGACTCAAGTGCTCCCCTTGTCAAAAAGTCTTCCATCCCCATGAAAATGTGAACACGACGTTCTTGGGAAAGAATTTCATACTGAACTGAAAATATTGGGTACATAACTTGCGGTTTGCTAAGAGTAGACGTAACTTGTATTATTCCATTGTTATTATTCCATTGGAACATGCGTTGGAAAGCTACTGTCATTGTACGTCATTTCAGTATATGTCATTCATTTGAAGCGTAAACAACAATAATTTTTTTTCACTCAAATATGTCGAAATTTGTGCCTGAAAAAGTGTTTTTGCGAGGAGTTCATCTTCACTACTTTAATATGAAGAAAACTGCTGCCGAAAATCATCGTATTTTGGTGGAAGTTTATGGTGAACATGCGCTAGCTGAGCGAACGTGCCAAAAGTTTTTTGCAGGATTTAAAAGTGGTGATTTTGACTTGGAAGACGATGAACGTCCTGGGCAGCCAAAAAAGTTTGAAGATGAAGAACTGGAAGCATTACTTTATGAAGATTGTTGCCAAACACAAGAAGAGTTCGCAGAATCTTTGGATGTCACTCAAGCAGCCATTTCGAAACTTTTAAAAGCAGCTGGATATATTCAAAAGCAAGAAAATTGGGTTCCACATGAACTCAAGCCAAGAGACGTCGAAAGGCGGTCTTGCATGTCCAAAATGCTGCTGGAACGCCACAAAAGAAAGTCATTTTTGCATCGGATTGTTACAGGTGATGAAAAAATGGATCCATTACTACAACCTCAAGCGCAAAAAATCATATGTGAAACACGGCCAACTAGCCAAATCAACGGCAAAGCCGAATATCCATGGCCCGAAGGTAATGCTTTGTATTTGGTGGGATCTGATGGGTGTGCTGTATTATGATCTGCTAAAACCGGGTGAAACCATCAATGGACAACGCTTTCGAACACAATTAATCCGTTTGAAGAGAGCAGTAGCCGAAAAACGCCCGGAATATGCGACCAGACACGAGGCAATACTTTTCCATCATGACAACGCTCGGCCTCACGTTGCTATTCCGGTTAAGAACTATTTCGAAAACGGTGGATGGGAAGACTTACCCCGCCCGCTTTATAGCCCAGACCTTGCCCCTTCTGACTACCATTTGTTCCGGTCGATGCAGAACGCCCTCAATGAAATACGGTTCACATCAGAGCAGAATATCAAAAATTGGCTTGATTCATTCTTGACTGCCAAGCCGACGCAATTCTTTTGAGATGGGGTCCACAAATTGCCAGAAAAATGGGAAAAAGTCATAGCTTCAAACGGGCAATTCTTTGAATAGTACTATTGTACATGTTTTTCTTAAATAAACGTTCAAATTTTGAAAAAAAAACCGCACGAATTAAAATATATACCCAATACATTGTTTAAAAATCTTTGTTATAGTCCTATATCAACCGATGGCATTATTTAAAAACATGCGAAAAAAATATTTTACAAATAATCGTTCGTACAATGCCGCATTTGCAATGATAACCTGTGAAGCTTTACTGTGTGGTGCAGTTTTAAATGGAATTTATCCCTTCAAATTTCATCAGCCGAGATATGCTCAACCTCAATTTTATGACGTCGAGACTGGGAATCAATATAGAATGCGTCAGAAGGCCAATGCCGGGTGTGATGCAAATTTAATTAGACTGATATTGCAGCCATATTCGAAAATAAGGACGGCGATGTTCCATATGAACGAAATATGTTATCGTTGTACATATTTTCGAAATTATCGAATACTATACGAGCATATAGCATTTTACTATTAGATTCATCATTAGAATCTTTAGCTTTTCCATTATTATTTCCAAATGGTGATACGGGCTGGAACGTGGATACGGCTCATACCATTGTTTCCAATGTGACCGAAAAATAACACATAAAATACTACAATGTCCCAAAGGTAGTAACAATTGTTGTTCGTTCGTCAAAAACATTAGAAATTCCGCCTTATCCTCCATCCCAACATATCGAGTACACGCTCAAGCGTACAAGCAACATAGTTGCACTTGATTTTTCTAAGGCATTTGCCAAAGTTTGACATCAGGCTTTTTTATCGAAAATGCGTGCTTTTGGGATCGATGACTCCTTTCTTCAATGGATTAGAAATTACCTTTCGGAATGATGAATTCAAGTTATCTTGTCTGATATTCACAAAATAAATGCTGTTGTTTCCTAGGGCTCCGTTCTGTCTTCGAGACTCTTTTTTTACAATATTTTCATTAATAATTTCTTGTCTGCTACTTCGAATCCAAAATATACATTTCCTAATAATATTTTCTGTTTTTCATATTCGTTCTTCGACACACCCCCCTGCTCTTTGGCTGTAAAGCGGGAACACAATGCCGTCTGCTGTCACTAAAAAGGAATTTAAATACCCAGGCATTGTCCATGAATGGCACTTGCATCGTCAAAACCGAAAAACTTTCCATTCTAGGTATGTAGGGCAGTAACAACTTACGTTGGAATGACAACATAATAGATGTCAAAAATGCTGCGAAATGTCTAGAAATATTTCACCCCCTCTGATATGTCCTCAATGTATAAGGCATTCATCCGCCCAAAATTGGAGTACAATGCCCACATCTGGTCAAGTGCTTCTAACTAAAACATCTCTGCATTTGCTGAATAGGATTTAAAACCATGCGATAAAACTCATAGGTGATACTAATGTCAATCAGTCAATTAAAAATCTCGAACACCGGCGTAATGTCTCCTGTCTCCCTTTTGTTTTATCGCTATTTCGGCCACCAGTGCTCCATGGAAATCGCCAATAGTATTTCGACCCTTCAACTGTAACATCCTTCTCGCTATGAATGCTCACCAATATACCCTCAAGCCCACTTTCATACGTACTCTGAACTAGCGTGGTTCGTTCCTAAGCCGTAAAACTTCCTCCCTAACTTTTTTTCGCCCGCGCTATGTTCAAAAATTTTAAGGGTACTCAAATCCCTTGAATGTGGCCTAATTACAAAAAATAAAATAAATTAATCACTGTTCTGTTGCAAAAATATAATAATATTATTACCTCGAAATAAAATTACTATGCCAAAATATTTTTTATATCGCCTGGCTATTCTGGACGTGTTTATTAGCACGAGTACTATATGTTTAGCATAGTTCGCAAAAATTATATCTATAATGGATTTTTGGTGTTTATATTACGTACGAGATTACATTTTCTTCGTCAAAATCAGAATGCACTTCACACCGGGACTTTATAACAATATCTGATTGTAAACAAGAATATCTTAATGATAATAATAATGGTTAGACAGTTTGCCGTAAAGGTATTTTGCCATCATCTTTCGTCGATAAGTGGTAAATTGCGGAATGCTGAAATTCAGGCGGCAGTGGCTTATCTACCAAAAACAAAACTATTGTCCTATTTCGAATTGTATAGAAGTGACCAAATAGCCCATAGCTTTTGTACTTTGAAATATCAGTGCATTACTATATGTGTAAAATGATCAGGGGAAAAAATGGACAGACAGTGTGGGGAAGATGAAGTAATTTCTCGATTGCGTATTGTTTCACCAAAAGACATCGAATTGTTTCATTTACGATTACTTTTATTGGATGTTCGACTTCCCACAGTCGTGTGAAGGTTTGCAGAGGTAGATTTGTAGATGTCTGGCATGAATTTGATGTTGCATCTAATGATAATGAATAAAAAGAATGTTTGAATGAAACCAAAAAAAAAAATATATATATATATAGGGTTTTCCAATAGGGACTTGACAATTTTGAATTTAATTAGTGAACGAACTCTTTCACTAATCCTCAAACTGTCACTGTCAATTTATTCAGTAAACTCAACATTTTCATTATGGTAAAGTACACTAACGAGCAACGTCTGCAAATTATAAAAATTTTCTACAGATATTCGAAGTCGCAAAATCATCTTCAGTGACGAAGCTAATTTTTGGCTCAATGGGTTCGTCAATAAGCAAAATATGCGTTATTGGTCGGGTGAAAACCCACAAGTGTTTCATGAATCACCACTTCATCCACAAAAAATAACTGTTTGATACGGTTTGCATGCCGGCGCGTTATAGGGCCATACTTTTTCGTCGACGATAACGATCGTCACGTTACTGTGAATGGTCAGCGTTATCGCGCCATGATCATCGATTATTTTTGCCCCGAATTAGAAGATATGGACTTGGACTACATGTGGTTTCAACAGGATGGTGCCACAAGCCACACAGCACACGCTACAATCGATTTATTGAAGAGTAAGTATGGTGAGCGTGTTATCTCAAGACATGGGCCAGTCGATTGGCCGCCTCGTTCGGCGATTTAACGCCGCTTGACTATTTTCTGTGGGTCTACGTTAAGTCATTGGCTTATGCCAACACGCCGACGACGTTGGAAGAGCTCAGAGCCAACACTGAACGCGAAATAGCAGCCGTTTCGGCCGAAATGTGTGGCCGCGATGTTGAAAATTGGGTCCAACGAATCGACCGCTGCAAACGTGCCCGTACTTCAAGCCAATAATAAAGTTTTTGAAATATCTCAAATGGTTTGCCTTTTATTTAAAAAAAATATACATGAATTGTTTGGGTTCATTTGTGGTTTGAATATGCCACCAAATGCCTTAGCATTATGGAATGAGCTTTAAAGTGAAAACCTTATAAGAAATTATAGCGAAAAGATTCCGTTTAATAGAGCTCTATGGAAACCGAAAATGTATCATATTATTGACACATACTATGTATGTATAATCTTTTTTGAAAAACAACTTGGACTTCGAAGTCCAACGTTAATGACTGATGCCAATAGTTTCGAGCATTCTTATCCAATTGAAGAAGGTGATAATGATGAACAACGCAATGTTGTAGATAGTCTTTTGCGTGAAGTTTTATATCATGGTAATGGTAGTAATCTACTTGGTGAACGGCTCATGCAACTTCTCGTAAAACATAGTTGAATTCACTGAAGCTTCTATGCAGACCAACTGCATTCATTGGTATAAGTCCTACTCTTATAATTTGTGGCCGTACTTTGCATAATATTTTTAAATTACCAATTCCGATAAAAGAAAATTCAGTAAAACAACCAACAGTGAATGTCAACAATTTCAATTTAATAGCAGAGCTTCATTGATAATTCTTGATGAAGCTTCAATATGTCCACTTCAATGTGCCGATCAAGAGCACAGCAAGGCCATATTATTTTTGTAAAACAAAAATTGTTTTTATTAACTAAGATTTCAATTCGCGTTCATTTGCAGGGTTTTCATTTGAAAATTTTCGTTTTAAATAATAGCTTTTACGCTTACTAATAGAAAACTAAACCAATTTTGCAATCTTTAATTTATTCATTTTGAATAACATATGTATAGTTCCGATTTCGCTCATTATTATCTAATGCTGAAGGGAAAATATATTGTGTTATGCCTCGAAGAAGAAGATTAACAGGTTGGATTGAAATACAAAGAGACAGGGAGGGACAATCTTTGGGTCGACATCAAATAGCCAATAGACCACGTAGTAGAAATACTATAGCACAAACCTTATACTATATATGTATATAAATAATTTTCAGTCAGCGCTGTCCCACTTTTTTTTTTTGGTTCACTGTATGTACCAGCACCGCCTGTGATAGAAGTTACATAGACCAATTATTGTGCGTAAAGCAACAAAATTCAATTCAGTAAAAGAATTACCATTATCAATTTAGCAATTAAGTTAAAACTGATACTCGTATATCTAAACAACTTGTAAAGACATCAAAATGAAATAAATTGCATATAATACAGAGGATGGAAAAAGAGATATCTGTAAACATTGGTTTTAAATGTTTGAATGTTATAATTACTAGGAAATAAAGAGCTAGGCAGGGTTTTCCATAAGCGAGTTGTGCGGCTTAGGAACGAATCAAGATATTTTAGAGTACGTCCGAATGTGGGCCTGATGGGATACTGATGAGCATTTATAGCGAGACAGGTGTTACGATTAAAAGTTAGAAGGGGCGGAATGCTACTGACGATTTCTATGGAGCACTGTTGGTGGAAATAGCGATTAAACAGAGTAAGATACGAGACATGACGTCGGTGTTCAAGGGTGTCCATTGTCTGGGTGTTATTATTATCAACTATGAGTTTTATCGCACGGTTTTAGAATTCTATCTAACAGGAGCAGAGATGTTTTGGGCGCACCCGACCAGATGTGGGTTTTGTACTCCAATTTCGAGCGGATAAATGCCTAATATATTTAGACCAGGTCAGAGGGTGTAAAGTATTATACATCGCTTGAGAAATCCTAAACTTTCACAGTATTTTTGACGATACCGAAAATATAGTCATTCCAACGTAAGTTGTCATTGATAAACATACCGAAAATGAAAAGTTTTTCGGTTTCGATGATGCAAGTGTCATTTATGGACAATGGCTAGGTATTCAAATTTGCTTTAACGACAGCAGACAGCATTGTATTTTGGAAGCATTACTTTCTACTCTTTTAGTGGTTCCCCAATTAGCTATGGGGAAAATGTTATGCTTTCGCCAGATTGATGTAAGCTTTGGTTCCACTTTTCGATGAAATATGCCATCAAACCACCTGTGGACCTGTTGCTACAAAAATCGTACTGCCGGTCAGCGAGAAGTTTTCGTGTTTTGAGATATTTCATGAGCTTACGGTTTAACACCTCTTTAGAACAAGAGGAGATATATTATATGGACCAGCGGATTCGTGAATGCTAAGATCTTTTAGAACTCTTGCTACTACATGAGTATGAAAGCGGATTTGCCCCATTGAAGATTCGACGCACTCAAGTTTAGGCGGAGACCAAGTACAATCTGGGAGTGTTGAACTTGAAACAAAACGTGCAGCAAGCAGATTAGCCTTATCCAAAGAGCTTGCAGCTGGAAGCTCGTTGTAAATAAGCGTTGGGATGGATGGATTTCTTCGTTGGGATTTCTAATATTTTTGACGGACGACCAACAATTTTTACTACCTTTGGGACATTGTAATAATTTTTGCCTCAGCTTTTGGTCGTATTACAATTTCAGACGTTTAAAAAAGACGTTGCAGTCATTCCTGGCTCGTGTAAATTTTTTTTCGAAAAAAAAACCGAAAAAACATTTTTCTTACCCTGACAGCCCCTTTACAGCTCGAATCGTGCTATGCCTTTTCATTTGGCTTGATACTCTTCATCCGATGAGAGATAAAAGATCTCATTCCCAAGAGAACAGTTTCTGTTATCACATAAGCAGCAGCATCCACGTCGTTATCGAGGAAACATAAAGACCAGTTAAAATTCCGAACGTAGGAGTTAAGACCGTTCCAATTGACTTTCTTGTATTACCATACGGTTCTTTTAGGAATCTTTTCTTTGACTATGTGGTGGGAGTACGAGAAATAAGCTTATATAACACAATGGTCGGAGCCTAGAGGGGAGAGCACATCAACGGTGTACTTAACAGGGTAAGAATTTAAAAACAAATCCAAGGTGTTGGCGGTATGACTATCAATGTCTGGTATTTGTGTGGGCTATTGTGGGGATAATTTGCTTATGCAGATGGAATTTTAAACGCATGAAGTTGAATTCCGGATTGCAACAGGGACTACATTGTGATGGAGTTTGGTAGGCTACATCAATTCGCACGTAAATGGCGAGACCGCAATGAGAGAAAAATGATGGTAGTTCGTAGCCAGGTAGTATCAGATCAGAGTGATCTAAATGATCTGAGAGGTGTGGGCGGGGATCTACCTGTGTTTCTCTATGGTATATAAAAAGACTTTTACTTTTACTTTTTACCCCTCCAATATTGGCTATATCCACTTTAAACTGCGGAGTCATTATAAAAAAGGAAAAACACAAAAACAAAAACACCGACGATACTAAGCACAGCTGTGAAGTAAAAAATTTGGAGCTGGTTTACCAAATCAACCTAGCCCTTAAAACAATAAGAAACATCATACCAACAAAATTCATACCCATAAGCCACCGATGGATTGTTGCTACAGTGTTTTTTTTTTTCTCCACTCGAGGAGCGAGTGCACTCGTTGATAGTCAGCTCGGCGATATGTTTATCTTAACATACAAGTTGTTGAGATAAATGTGAAAATGTTATCCTTACTCTTTATTTTTGAGTTAATCAATGCGTTTGGAATATTACAGAACGGTTCAGGGCCTATGAAAAAAATTACCCAGTTCATCAGCTCTTTCATTTCCAACAATGCTTTTATGACCAGGACCCCACCAAAGTTTTACCTTGTTCTTATAAAAGAGGTCTGGTAATATATTGAAGCAGTGCAATACTAATTTGAATTAAATGAGATTACAGCCTAATGTAATGCTTGACTGCATGCATTTCCGCTTGAAAAAAGCCGGAACTTTTCCCCATTGGTTGCGAAATTCTGCTGTTTGAATCGAATATACCAGGATCCACATCAGTTTCCATCTTTGATCCATCTGCATATTCCTCAATAGGTATTGAGTGGTAACTTTTCATAAGAAGTAATAGAAAAGAATAGATAAATATTTTCACTGTTTTTATGATATTTGTGGAAATATAACTTTATAAAACCTTTTGTAAAATTGATTTTAAAATATTGATAACAACCATAAAAAACAAAACAATAAAAAATTATAAAAATAAACCCCTGGTACAACGTTTTAATCAATTCTTTAAGAAAATATATATACAGGTAATTGTACACATTAAGTTTACAATGGGAAAAAAAAGTGCTGAAGTGGTAAGTAACCTACATGAAATTTTAAATTTAAAAAAAAAAATCTTCCTCAAACTAGGAAAGCTAATTGAAAAAAAAAAAACTGAATTTGTTAGGGTTATAATTAAATTTTTTTTTATTCTGCTGAGGATACTTCCTCTCCTTTCTCTGTTTTTACAATTATTAACGAATCGCCCTGAAATTGGGCGCAATGTTATGATTTACAATTTAGTAGTTTTTATATTTGCAGAATGAGCTAGTGAAACATAGATGGCACTCATGAAGAGTCTGAACGCATTACGGGATATAAGAGGAACGAATGGTGTTCTCTCTATTTCGGCCATCATGGTTTTTCTCTCTATTTAGTTGACAGCTCTGAACGTCGTAATTGGTTTTCTACTGCGCTGCAGTGTGTGTTCGATTCAGAGAGATTCTAAAATGCTTGCAACTCGTCGGACTTGACATTTGGTCGACCACGATCAAGATAAATTAAATTAAATTTTAACAATGCTATAGAACACTTTCAAATAAGTGTTGTTGTTGTTGTTAAGTTAACAGCCTTGTTGTTGGGATTTCGCATTCTATTAGCTTTAACAACCCCATCGTAAAGTGGCTGAGTCAACTCGTAGTACGTGTTTATTGTTTCACAAAACTTAATGTAAACCGGCAAAAACCTTTTATTCGTCCCTATCGAATTTCGTTTAATAATCCCCTCGCTGCTTTAAGCCGAATATTAATATACTGGGGAAGTTTTTAGTCGCCTTTTGAATATAATAATATGGTATGACCCATCACCATGATCAACGTGCTCTCCTAATTTTCCCAGCTTGGCTTTAATCATCCGATTGATCTGTTTGGCCATTCGCCTGGGCCATAACCCTATATTTCGACTCATCATGAATTCCTCAACCTCAAATGACATAAAACATGTACCCCTATTATTCAGAACTTGCGTAGGACGGCTATAATATTGAAAGTATTTTTGTAGTGCAGCCAGTACTTCTTTCGTGCTTGTGCATCTTATCGGATACAACTAACTGGATTTCTTAAAGGCATCTAATACTTATGAATTTACAGACGAGAGCGGACCAAAATTATCCAAGTGGATAATTTGGAACAAGTGTTGGGGGCCAGTGATTTTTTGGATATAGGATACAAATTCCCTTCACTAGATTGAACAGGAGCGGTATACATGGTACATTTTAGAAAATTTTAGTTAAACGCTTCAATCTTCTGGCACATACTCAGAAACCAGTAATAAGCGACAATCTTATCGTACCACTTATCAACCGACTGATGCCCGAACTTTTCGTGGATCAGCCGAATGACATTATTTACCATTATCACCATGCGACCATATCGCAGGATTTCGCCACATTCCAATGCGGGTCGCAAACGTAGTGAGAGAGATTTCTCAGAAACTCCAACTTAATGAAATCCGCTCTTCAAATCTAAAAATAAGGTATCTTATACAATTCTCAATAAGCGGCAGCGGCTAGTTGTCTCGAATAGTCTTCTCATTAAGACCCCGATCGTCGACACACGTTCGAGTCTCCCCATAGAGAGCAAAAGCATAAGGTGAACTACTTGATCTAGTTATTCCATTTTGTTTCTAGCTGATTATCTACTGACTGAACCCTGGTACGATCAATGTGAGAAAGCTGTCAGAAAGCACAATGGAACGGAGTATCGTCGGCTAAATGAATTTTCCTTTGGTAATCTGAAGGCTGTATTTTTATGTCTTTGGAAAAATATAAGCATTTATAATCAAGTCATTTAATTTGTCACGGCAAGGTTTACCATATTAACTTAAAATCAATATTCTTATATCCTTTCGTAACAAAATAAACGGCATAAATATGGCTTCGAAAGGCATAACAAGGATTTAAACTAAATTCTCTTTTTTATCAATTTTAAACGACTTAAGACTTCTCCTACAACTTTTAATTTTTCTCTACTTATACGATAATACGATAATCTGTTTGTCTTCAAGATTTTTGAGCAAATTATTCGGGACGCATGACAACTTTATGAGATTAATTGGGTCAATTTACAGCACCAATTACGGATTTATAATCTTCATCGGCACTTACGGCAGTGACCCGAGGCAAGAATTTTTTCGCATTTGGGCATAACCGGTGATTATGTTCTACTTTCTAACATAGAAAACAGTATTCGTTCGGGCGCAGCGGATGTGAACAGTACGGCTTAATTTACCACATTTGTGAGCAATTAAATCATTACGATATATGTCTTCATAGCAGCGGCACGTTTCGTCGTACCGGCAGATATCTCTGCGGCGGATTACGTCCTACGGCATTTTGGCAGATGTACCGTTGTTTTTACTTGTTGATCAACCGCTTAAGCACATCTTAAATTCCGACGACGATAAAATCTATTGTATCCAACTCGCTGATATCGAAGCGTTTGATAACCACCTGCTTCTTCCATCGTCAACGGCTTAGCATTTTCTGAAAGTCCTGGCGGAAAACAGTAGGTTGACGTACGGCACATCTTCGATTCTGTCGACAATAAAATCTATTATATCCAACTCGCTGATATCGGAGCATTTGGCAACAACCTGCTTCTTTCATCGTCGATAGCTCAGCATTTTCTGAATGTCCTGACGGAAAACGGCAATATTAAATGCCCTAGCAATTCGCTGTAGTTTTAAGCGGCAGTCGACGCCTAAAAACCTGAGCAGTCTCAAGCAAAGAACGATGTAGGCTCAACAACTTAAATCGAAATAAAAGCGGCACATATTGGCTATTCCGGGAAATGTTTGAACAAGGTAGTATGTTACATAGAAAACTCAACTTCTTTTATTGTTTAAAATATATGAAAAAAAAAATTCTCGAAATATTTTGGGAAATTTTCAAATTCAATGGGAAAAACCAATATTTTCCTAAAACACTAAAAAATTTACTTAAAAAATTTTTATTTATTATTTATAGAATTAAATAATTAATTTATTTACTTAACATGTGTTAAACGAAAAGAAAAACAATGAAATTGATATTAAAAAATACCTAAACATGCAAAGTGCTTATAGTACATTTGACTTATAATTCTGGGTAAACTTTTTGATAGGCTAATTTAAATATTGTTATAGTTCCAATTCGATTATATCTCTAATTAAAACGTTCGAAATAGGATTTTTATCCTTTTTATATTTTATTCTGAGGTCATCATCTTGTTGTCCACTTGAAACAAACAAAACAGGGTTTTTTTTCTACATATATATTCTACATATTGTTTACTTTTTCAGCACGTTGAAATAAATTTTTACCAGGGTAAAACTTTTTCTTATAACTTTTGTTTTTATTGAACGTGTACACCTAGTGAACGTTACGTAAGAATTGCTGTCATTCTGGTAGTGTATTGGTTTGGAAATGTTTTGTAATATTCTTAGGAACAGTTGATCTCATAGAAGAACTAGATTGCATACTTTCCAGATATTGGAATACCAAAACCCTATTTTTACTGATCGTGGATCGCCTCTACCGTGCTTGCCATCTAATTTTGTTCATCTATGTTCTATGGAGAATTGGCGTTGCAGTTCTAATACAATTCCTATTCGGCTTCAAAGTCAAAAGTTTGTATTGCTCCGTTCGAGTGCATGTTGCCCAAACTCCGGGGAGAAATCATTCGAAAACGGCATTAATTTAACTCAAACATATGTCAAAACCGAATGAAAAGAGCGGAAACATCATCAAGTTGCAAAGTTTCTAAAATTTGCTTTTGTGAAAACATTGTGAACGTAAAAAGTTGATAGCCGAAAACTAAAATTGCTAGAAGACCTGATATTACTGCTGCATTGACTGCATTAACAGCTATTGAAGATCTCCGTGGTGCGTACGTCCACGTAAGAACCCATTCTTTTATTTATTATAGTTGAACCTAGAGATGTGTAGACTAAACGCAATTTCAAACCTGGATGCAAGTTAATAAAAATAATATAATAAAACAAAAACTAAATTAACTGTGAAAAAATATATCAGAAAGTAATTAGTTATGTTGCGGAAAAAATATTCAGGAACGGGGGAAAGTCGTGTCCAGGAGCAGATATCAGCAAATATATACGTATATACGTATATGCGCATGGACAAGTATGTATGTACGTTGGAACAGTTGAACCTGGTAGAAAACGGCCCATCAATACAACATTTTAGGTGGCAGTTCGGTAAGATCTTTTTATTAATAAAAAAAAATGTACAAAGTTATCTTTTCCATAGGTACAATATTGGCCTTTTCGTTTTGGCTTTTTTCCGTGCTACGGAACACAAAAGCAATGTGTTTTCAGAAACAAAATTTTGTTCCTAGTTTTCGTTTCAGAATCAAAATTTCTCTTCAATCGGCTGTGTTTGGCCAATTTATTATTTTGAGTGTTCCAATTGTTCGCAATTAAATATATTTAAAAAATATAAAAGTCCGAAGAACTGTTTGGTGTTCCATTTCATTTAAACTCGGAGTTCAAAAAAACAAAGCCTCTGCCTGCCCAAATGAAAAGCCATAACTTTCAAAAAACACATGGCTTTCTCACTTAACCCTACACTGTGCGATTTTCTATTTTTGACCAAATAAAAAAAATGTATATAGGTAGTTTATTCCTGCAAATACTAGATAAATGATAAAAAAATATCTAAATTTAGGTATTCTTTACTTATTAATAAAAAGCTAATTGTATCATATCTGCTACATCCTGCAGTCGTAGCTTACTATATTATATGTTTTATTCTGTGTTATTATTTTTATTAAGGCAAAAGTGTAAGCCAAATTTTGAGCATTTTATAAACGAAAAAAAATTGCATTTGGACATTTTGCATCGTTGCCTTTTACCCTCATATATAGGCCAATAACTACACGTCCTTTGATGGTATATTAGCTATCGTTACCTAACGTTTCTTTTTTGCTTAAGTGTTTTTTTATTACGAAATTTTCGGTACAGTAACCACGAATTTATAGTTGCCATATCAAGCAAGTGATAGAATAGTCGTAGATTTCGGACAAAGGGTTTCAACAAACCTTTTTTGTTTCTTGTCAAAGCGCTTTATAGTTAAATAAATTCTACAGTAAAAGTTGATATGACTGTGAATATTTTATTGTTTTTCCAAACTACAGCTACAATTGCTACTCCATCTATATCAGCTACAAATTCTTGAGACGTTCCACGTTTTTCTTTGGGCTAATCCTTGTCACCAGGAAGTTTGCAATTGCGAACCCTTGGTCTTCTTATTGTTCTAAAGCAATATATTGTACACTTTGTAAAGTAAACAGCTAATAGAATCAATGAATAGAAGTTGCCGAAAATAAACTTGATAATTTTGATTACGAGACACATTGCTACATAATCGTACAACAATATTAGAACTTGATCCCAAGTGCGGTTCTTCTGATTTTCTGTGTCTGAGAAAAATCACTGTGAGGTACAAGTATAGAAAAGCAAATGTTATATTTAAATACCTAGGGTTATTTTCATCTCCTGTATGTATTTCAAATTTGAAGGCAAATCCATCTGTTCCACAAAGCACATAAATCTCGTAAGTTACTGGTAAATATTGCTTGGTATAATGTCTTGTCTATGTAGCACATAGTTGTTCGTTCACACAAAGGTATTGTTGCAGCGGAACAAATTGACACGTTGCATTTATAACTGGTCGGATCGTAATGATCTCGCTGTTTAATATTCGAGTTCTGGTTAAAATGCAAAAATCGACCAATTTAAAGGAACTTGTTATAGCTCATAGCTTCTTTCATTTTAATAAAACCAAGAACAGGTGACCAATTACTCCTTCTATCTGCCATGTGCACAACAGACATACAAACCGAGTCCAATACATTGATGGATATCCCGCTCAGTTATATAAGCAGGTCTATTTGTATTTTTTCAAACGGAAATTAACTGGTTTCTTCCAATTTTAAAGATACTAGTTTATTGTCGAAAAATTACCTAAAGAAAAATAAAGAGGTGTCCAGACTTTCAGACGAAACAGATAAATTTCGCGAAAAGCCAATGCTTTGTCATTGGGAACTAAACTTTTTTTACTACAAAATGTGGTTGTATTTTATTTTCAATTCTCTGGTTTCTTCCTACCCAACTTCTTGCTCTTCTTCGTTGAAATTATCATTTTCCTCATAACTTTCTTCATCTGCAACCATTCCAAGTATTTCATCTTCCAATTCAGTGGACATGGCTAGGGGGTTAGCAGCACTCTAGTCTTGCTCCGGACTTGGTTAATGAGTTTTAGAACTATTTTGTACCAGTCAAAAAAGTAAGAGTTCGCAATAGCACCTGTCGCTTACAACTGAAGTTGTCGCTACAATCAAAGCTCGTTATAAGGTTTACAGCAAATGGAGATGTAATTCCAATTGGCTCGCTTACAAAGCGATAAGGAATCATTCGATTTTTGTGTTATGAAACTCCAAAAGAAATTAGTACTGCTCTAAACTGAATACCAATCTTTCCTCTAAAAAGCTTTGGAGTAATCTGCTACAAATCGGTGTTTCCAATGCAAAAAGTAATTTAAAATGTGAAATTGACCCTGATGTGCTAAATAACTTCTTTCTCGATAAGACTACTAAGCAAATCAATTTTAATCTCTCAGATAATAATCCGGCTTTTCATTCAGAACGAGGTTTTGAAATCGAATCGGGTAACCAAAATGATGTAAACTGTGTTGCAGCTATTAAATCAAATGCTATCGGCAAAGATGGGATATCAATTATTACCCTATATTATTTTTCACTTGACCCATATTATCCAATCAACGTCAACGTTTCCAAAATCTTGGATAATTGGTCGAGTTGTACCTCTTGCAAAAAAAAAAAAAAAAAAAAAAAACGTCCAGATATTTGTTGGTGATTGCACACCAATCAGTATTTTACCGTACTTGTCAAAAGTCTTTGAAAAACACAAGTCTAACCACAGTTGTTCTGCGATGGTTGATATTTTGTAAGACATAAGAAAAGAGTTTGATAACGGATGTGTAACGCTTCTTGACTGCTTGATTTCTTAAAGGTTTTTGACCAGGATAACCATAAAATTGTTTGCTTTAAATTGCAAAATTTCTTTGATTTTGGTCACAATGCAGTGAAGTTTTTTGAAAACTTTTCTTAAAATAGATTTCAGAAAGTTGTGCAACAAGGATCAATACTTGTTCCTATTATCTTTGGTCTGTCTGTAAACATACTTCTGTCCATCTCTATGCTGATGATAGTCAGCTCTACTTGGTTAGGCCATTTAACAATACAGCTGAACTTGTGCTCAATCTAAATGAGGACTTTTCCATTATTTATTTGTGATCTTTAACTAAAGGATAACTTTTGAATCCAGACAAGTCGCAAGTTATCCCCATGTCTAAAATAAATAAAATACTTGATTTCCCCATAAATAAAATACTTAATGTCGTGCTTTCTGATTTTAAGTTCAATTTGTTCATACTGTTACTAGCTGGGATTTGATATCGACTTAAACTTATCAGTATACGACCATATAAACTATGCAGTAAGAATGGTTTATTTATACCTTAGGAAACTAGGGCTAAGTGGAGATTTTATTCCTACTGCCACTAGACGGAAACTTGTAATACGTCTCATCCTACCCTTAATTACATATACTGATGTTGTATATTGTTATGTCGATTTCTCGTCCCAGCGCAAGCTCCAAATTACGATACGGTAAGATATATTTATGGGCTACGAAGATATGACCATATTTCATAGCAGGCAAACAACTTATTGAGTAAAACCCTTAAACATTATATTGACGCTAGAAATTGTGTATTCCTATATAACATAATAACAACTAAGACTCCTATGTTTCTTTATGAAAACATTAACTTCGGTCGTTCCTTTAGAACCCTTTGTTTAATTCCTCCTCGTTATAACTATCTTAATTCGGCCCGTTTATTTTTTTACTTAATTGCTTCCCCACCCACCGTATACTCCAGATTTGGTCCCTAGCGACTATTTCCTGTTCGCAAAGAATGCTCACCGGAAAGAGATTTAAGACCGATGAAGAAGTAATCGCCGAAACAGAGGTCTATTTTGAGGCTAAACCGAAATCATACTGGTATCGATAGATTGAAAAATCGTTTCAATCAGTGTATCGCCCTCGAAGGCAACTATATTGATAAATAAAGTTGAGTTTTGCAAAAATTTTGTGTTTTACTATAAAACGGCACTGACTTTTCAGCCCATGTGTTATATACTATAAAGGATATTTATCTTAATGTATCTAAATATTATATAGTAATAATAAAATTGAATTTGATTGAAATTGAATTGAGTTGACTCATTGTCAGACGCCTCTTCATTTAAATCATCCTCACTCTCTGAAAGATGTTCCAATATCTACTTAAAATCACGACCTCATCAACCTTTTAAATTTCCCGGAATGTGTCATACTACCTACAATAAAATTCAGCTGTTAAAACACAATGTATCAGAAATGATACACCTCACAAAACGACGTTTTTGAAACTTTATACTCAGATTATCTTTCATTTTTCTTACCTGTCTAAAATTTATTACGTTTTAATGAGTAGACCTAGAAAAAAAAAAAAAATTTATGCGAATTCATAGTCAGAATATCGTTCACCGTCTGGTTGGAGTCAGCTCATGTCAACCTCACTCCTGCAGCAGTTAAACTTCCATTTTTGTACGAAGCTACGATTATTCGCAGAGCAATCATTCTCTTGAAATAACGGCTTAAACCGTCGATAGTTTCTTCCGAGTGAATATCATTTAATGATTCTTTGGCAATTCGATTTAGAACAGAGGCAACATTGGTTGTTGAGTCTATGTATTGTATATATGCTCCACGACTATGATCTCTTTGCTACGACTGGAGTAGGCATATTCATTCCGGAAACTACTTTCTTGTGCTTATTCGGGATTAAGTTGATCTAAATTATTTGCTAGGGTTGGGAACCCCATCGTTGATAGTCAGATGTTATCACTGCCGATTTGTTTGGTTTGCTCTTCGTCAAAAGAAAGCGGGCAGTCTTCTAATTTTTTCACTGATTATTGTTTGGAAGTACGACCAACAGTTAATTCCCGAACGATGCTTTGGATTTTAGATATTGCTTCTGCACTCAGTTGCTCCTTTTTATAGTTCGTATTTTGGCTCATTTTCTCCTCTCATGTTACACGCTTTTTTATACCAAACTGGGCATTAGTTTAAGCTTCTGCGCCGTTAAGAAGGACTGCGATAATCAGTATCTTTAATAGTTTTTTTTGGTCGTTCGAGAGATGCCCTCAATTGGTTTTCAAGCGAAAAAAAAAAAAAAAAAAAAAGCAAGAGTGATTCTTCGCATTCGCGGAGTTGGTAGTGAGTAGTATAGGAGTATCTTGCGTATCCCTCACTGTCAACAACATATATCGGGTTGTATGTATGTATATATATGTATATATATATATGTATGTATATGTATTGCGTGATTTTTGAATGGCTGCTTAATGTTAATTAATTTGCACCAAATCCAAAATTGTAGTCATCAATATAAGTTCCCTTATTAGACAACGCTTCAGCCCACCTCTCAGTTAACTCTTAATGCCGTCACTAAAAAAGTAATTTGGCTTTGACGACAAAAATCCACCAAGGGCCTCTTGGGCATTATCCCGAGATCTAAAATTGCTTCCATCAAGAAAGTTCTGAATACTTCGGAACAAGTGGGAATGTGATTGTGCTGAATCTGAAGGGTAAGGCGGAACCACCAGTTTTTCCCAACTGAGATCCTGTTACTGTGTGTAGGTGGTCCTAGCTATATGAAGGCGAGCGTTATCCCGATGAAATAGAACACCTATTCGATTAACAAGGCCTTGCCGCTTCTGTTCTAGTGCCGACTTTAACCTGCTTGCATAGCTGTTGACAGTAGACTTCGGCAGTGATGGTCTGATTACGAGGCAACAGCTCAAAATGGATTATTCCCTCAGCAACCCCCCACGCAAATAATAACATCTTAAGCGAGTGAAGTTCGTCTCTGGGATATTGAACTGGTCTGTCTTCTGGACTAAGTTATGGGTGGCGACGTTTAATGTTATTATAAAGAACCTATTTTTCATGGCTTGATTGTGATGCAACAGATGCACAGGACAAGCTTTGATTCTTTGCTGGATGACTTTTCTCATATTTATTAGGTATCGACGGATGATCGTATGGCTTATGTTGAGTTCCTTTACCGTAACAGTGGGATTTCTTTCGACGGTGGATTTCAGGAACTCGCCGTTTAATTCTTCTGGCATACCCGAACGAGGCTCATCCTTTAGGTTAAAATTGCTATTTCTAAACTTTGCCAATCAATACCAATACTTGGACTCGCTGAAAACAATCCAAACATGTTTTGGATTTTTTTTTAGTGGTTTCACTTTCATTTTTCATAAAATATGCTGAATATGCACTTTTGATACGTCAATTTCAAAATTTAGTTAAAAATGCTAACAATGCGGCTAACACAAAGAAAATTGTAGACTGAGTGAGCAATATATCCCAAATAGTAATTTCAATAACGGTTTCATTATTAAATTGGTTTTGTGCATTTTATGGCAATTGGAAAATATAACCGCCCAAAAAAACGCGTAATACTTATGTTACAATCAGATACTTTGTTTTTCCTTTATTGCCTGTTAAACACATCACTGTTGCTGCTGCATCAATATACACAAGCGCTCCATTTATAGCTCGTTGTGTTCTTCACATTATGTTTATGTCATCTACAAGCTACTGAACAGACTTCCGACAGTTTCTTTTGATTTTATAAAAAATTTTTAATGGCTTTGTTACTCTCAGCTTCTATACAATCAGGATCAAAAAAACCTACCATACACTATACTGCTTTTTATTCTCCACAAAGTTCGATATAGGGAACTTTGAATATTGTTGATCATTCTGAAATTACTAAATGTTTTAATGAATAGGTACATCACTAAAATAACAACAAATACTCTTTCTGGTGCAGATACCAACCTTACTTCTAATAGTTTTACTTTGAACCAATATCTTCTTTTGAAGTTTATAATGTAATTATAGTTATGAATAATTCTAAATTCCATACATAAATTTCATAGTTGTTTGAATAGTTTTGTGAAGAAAGTTTGTTCTTATATTGTTGATATTTTAACATAACAAAAGTATTTTTTATGTTAAATCTCACACACTCTGGCTCTAGTTTGCTATCGGAAACTTCTAGAAACTTTTTATAATGGCTTGGTTCAATCTAAGCTACAGTATGGTATAGTTTGTTGAGGCGGTACGTTTAAAAATTATTTACGAGCCTTGCTAGTTACTCAAAAGTATATTTTAGAAACGATTTAAAAAACCGCAGCTCAATATTTTCCAACTCAGGTTTTAAAGTATTAAAAATATTATTTTTAAGAAGTTGATACCTTTTGAATCGCAATATATGTTACGAGTATTATTTATTTACACATAACGCACAAGTGAGAGAAACCTTGCAATCATTCCAGTTCACAATATTCAACGCTATTTTTATTTGTATACATCAGTAGCACCTAAATTATTTAATAGTTTACCTTTTGATATTAGATGTATTCGCATAATTTATCTATTTAACAGGAATAATAAAAAATGGCTTTTTAACTTCGATTTTATAAAAATATTGGTTTAAATTGCTATGATATAGAATCGTTCTGCTTACGTTCTGCTTATTTGTTTACTTACTACTTTTCGACTTTCAAAACCCACAATATTCTTTTTGATAAATATCGTAACACGTCCGACACTTGTCATTAAATAACAGACTGCATCTTTTAAATTTTTCTTTAATTTAAACTGTATTGAAAAATACTCAATAAGTTATAATTTCATTCTATTTATAATGAATAAAGCTTACAGTTATTTCTTGTTATTTTTAAGATATTTAATGTAGCAATGTTTTTTTGAATTCAAGAAGAAAAACTTGAGTAAAGTAAAAAAAAAAAATAATAATAAAAATGTTTGCTATTAAGGTGATGACATATCAAAACAATTCAAGGCAGATTGCCTTGCTTATGATTGCCAAGTGGTATCAAGATATGCCCGCCATAGGTGGATGTATCTTTGCCGTTTATCACAAAACTTTTCAATACAATCAATTAATCTCCTTACGGCGCATTGTAGGAAATTATTGCTATTTAAGTTTTGAAAATTTAAAGACAAATATGAGAGTTTCATCAATTATTTTATCTGCAACTGTTGGCAAATTTCAATGTTTTGCATCAAGTGGTAGTAATTTCCTTAACATACAACAATTATGATTCAAAAAAAAAAAAAACTTTTTCATGAATTTTTTTTTTTCCTTTTCAGGTTGAAGACAGCCAATTTATTGCTTCATCATGTGAATTATAACCAACATCAATGCGGAAAAGGCATACCATCGTATTTGTTATAGTTGTATGACTACACCTGATTTTCGCAGGTCGTTTAAACCAGGACCTGGTGCAGATCGTAAGTTCTAGGTTTAAGCTATTTAACCGTAGAGGTTACAATAAATAAAAAAACAAAGTTTTCCTCAAGCATTGTGATGATTGCTGGTTTGCTGGTGACGAAAAACATAAAACAAAAAAGGGAAACAACATGAAATAGTGACAATGAAACAAAAACAACCATTTTGGGTTTAATATCAACATTTTATAAATTCAGTAGATAATAAGTAGGTTTATGAAATAAGATGTATATGCGTATAAAAATACAATATACAGACTTAAGATATAACTCAGAGATATGATAAACTATTTAATTTCTTTTTTTGTAAAATTTAATATTTAATTTAATATATACGAGTATATTGTGTAATTAATGATAATTAACTAAGTGTGATTTCAAATTGGTACGAGGTAGTTTTAAGAAATTACTTTTGGGTTTTTTTCGTAGAACTATGAAGGTCATCGGAAATTTTCCATTGATCTAATTTTATTTATATACTTAATCAAATTACGACAAACTAGAAAAAAAAAAAATTAAAAAATTTAAAACAAAATCAATTTGTCGATAAATTCATTCAGAAATATTTTGTTAACAGTATCTTTTGGGATTGTTGTTAAGAGGTTTATACAGAAATGAAATGTTGCGATTCTATTATTTGTTATAATTCAGATGCAAATCAATCTAGTCTATTGGAAATTTTTAAATACTCACTAACGGGCCAACATGTGTTTTTTTTTTATTTTGTCTGTCCCTGTTTTGCCGAGTTTCAGCTAGTAAAATGAAAATGCTCATTTTCGAATTGTTTTTACAAACTTCAATTCTTTATTGTATGATCATTCACTTTACTTACTATTTACTTATTAATTCTTTATACATAATATTGTATATTAATTCTAAAGTTGATAATCCGAAACGTGATGTCCGGGTTATGTTGCAGAATAGACTGAAATCAGAGGAAAAATGGAGGGATGCGTCTCAAAAGTATAACTAACGAGCATACTGTTAAGCGCACTCGTTAACAACGTTGACAATGTAATAAAGGGGTTATACGTAGTTGCAAGTACGTAAAAATACGGTTTTTTATGATTTTTTTCCTGAAAAAGTATAGGTACATTTAGTGGCAACATCTAAGTTTATAACGGTGCTAATGATTTGTAAAAATATCGATCTGGTGTGCTCCTACAGTCAATCTCCTCAAAGTCCTCCAAAAAAAGGAGTTCGGCGATGATCACGATATCTCCGGTTTAGTTCATCTGAAATCAAAAAACCCGGAAAATTCTTTTAGTTGATAAATAAAACTAGGTATTGATCAAAAAAATGGCGGCTTCATAAAATAAAAACCAGTTGCTCATTTTCTTTCAGACGAATATCAACGCCATACATCAACTGGAATGGATTCCGGTTGATACTTCTAGATACTGCAGAATTCATCACTCGCCGGATATTAATGATGTGCTTGTACCACTTCTTAATATTGCCCACTGATACTTTAGTTAGAATTTCTATTATAAACCGATTCATCCGCTTAAATTGCCCATTTCCCCCCGGTTCTTGTTTGTTGTTGTCATTGTTTTTACATTAATAATGTTATTTGTCTCACAAAATTCTTTAAAGGCATTAGCTGTAAAAGCGGCCCCTTAGAATGTGTTAATACGAGCAAGGTAAGCAAAAACTTTGCAGCTCCAACATCACACAGTTACGGGTTTTACCCGTAATGGAAATCAAAACTAAAACAAACTCATGATTCTCCGTTTAGATTCATTAATACGTAGTATTCTAGTTCAAGTACTTATTTGATAGATGATACAAATTCTTTGTATCTATCTTCAAAGATTAGCATTTGATTCGTAAGCACGTATTAGTCCTTATTAGTCCCTACCAACGTGTGTATATTCCGCATGACAGCAAAATCACCAGTCTTCTATTTTTTCGCTACTTTCCTGTATTTTAGAAAGAACTTTAAATTGTATTACTGTGTTTTTTGAATCGCTTCAGTCGCGGCTACTCGCATTTTTGGCAATTCGTGGCTTATATTAAAAGCCAGTATATAATCTATTCTGAAAATTCATCTTTAATCTGACCCCGTTGGGTCATCTAGGCCAGTGGTTCTAACCTTTTTTAACTGGCGACCCAAACTGACTTAGGAAAAATTCCGAGACCCAATGTATTTAAAAAAAACTATTGAATGCTAAAAATAATAAGCATAGGTTGCAGACTGTGGTAAGAATTTGTTAAAGATTTACTTTCTTTAATCTTTAACAATAATTATTGTACTATACAAGCTTTTATAAGTAAAGCTCAAATTTTATTTATTTGAAAAGATAAAATTATATACATATAATAAATTTGTATACATTTATATACATATATACATATATATAATGTATTTGATTTTTATTAATTAATAAATTAATAATCTTATTTTTTTATTAGTTTCTTGGTGAGAAACTTAATATTCACATTTCGATACCAGTTCAGTAATTCTTGGGAGTGTTTTTGTCAGGGCCAGTCTCATGTCGTTCTTTACATCTAGCTTATTCCTAAATTTGGTTTTAACGTATACAAGAGTAGAAAACCCAGCCTCTCAAAGGTATGTTGAAACGAATGATATTAATAATTTTCAGGCCATATTCGCTAAGTTAGGGTAAGTTTCTCTTAAACTGCACCAAAACTCCATCAATGACTTTGCTTCAAAATCATCTTTGGCAAAAGAATTATTTTTCAACTCAATGAATTCGTCTTGAAGGGTATCCGGAATGTCAGAAATACCTAAGTTTACAGTATTGATTCACAGTTCTATTTTTTTCTTCTATGTAATCTTTTTCACTGCTTCCAGCAGAATGTTGTGTGTTAATTGAATCATTGTCTCAGATTTGATTTAAATTTCATCTGGATAATGCATCGGCTACTATGTTAGTCCTACCTGGTTTATAAACTATTATTGTTGCATATTCTTCTATTTTTAAATGCAAAAACTATATCATATACATATGTAATTCTTTTTCATTAGCCGCATAGCTGCGTTCTGTTTTGCCTAAAGTCTTTGAAGGTTATTGGTTTACCTTCTTGAGAGAGTACTGCGTCTTAAGCCTAATGCGTCTGATGCATCTGTAGTTAATACAATATAAACTTTTTTAAGTAGTCTGTTTGATTTAATTCAACTTCAGCTACTAAATGGTTTCATAATGAATTAAATGCTTCTACAGCGGCTTCATCTAATGAAACCTATAATGTCTATACAACGTTGTTTTTTCTCTCGAAATCTTGACATTTGCCTATTTTACTTCTTCCATAACAATTTAAAGATCTTCTGTATGTTATTCCAGAGTTTCTGAGTAGATGATGATATCATCCGAGTATATGCGGCAGATTTTATGTCATGGAAGATTGAAAGTGCGTTCTTCAAGAGGTTAGGCCACTCTAGAAGCCGCAAAAATAGGCTTTTTTAGAATTTTTCTTTTTTCAGATACAATACAAAATAAATTGAGATTACAAAAAAGAATATTTATTATACATATCAATGACTATAAACAATAATTTTTTTTTGAAGCGAATAATTTCAAAAAGGCGGCTGTGCACCGTTTTTACGATGACGTGGCTATTTTTCAGGGTTCACGGCAGGACAAATAGCTCCTGTAATTTTTGAATTATAATAAGCCAATGAATTTTTTTTTTTTTTTTTTGATTTTGTAAAGATGTACGTAAGTTTTTTTTTGATATATTAATTTTTGGTCAAATGGCACATCTCCAAAGTGGAAAGCGATAATTTTTAAGGGGTTAGGCCACTCTAGCGGCCAGAAATTCTTCAAAATAAATCGAGATTACAAAAAGAAAAAAAAAATTGTTATGCATATTAGTGACTAAACAATAATTTTTTTGAGGCGATTAATTTCAAAGTCGCGGCTGTGCAGCGTTTTTGCGTTAATTCGGCGAAGAAAAGGCCCATTTTTAAGAATTTTTTAGGCACCACAGGTAATACAAATTTATTTAATTGATTGTGACATTAAAGTACAACATATGAACAATATTTTCTTAACTTTTGAAAGCAAAATATTAATAATTTAGCCTTCGGAGGCGCTCGAAAAAAAGTTGTCCACCGATGAATTCATGACTGGATCATCTGAAATCAAAAAATCAAAATGCTATTATTAGATAATCGCTTTCCCAAGGTATCATTAAGAGTAAGTTTTTTTTTCGATTTTTTTAATTTTTGGTGACACCGATTTTCTCCTAAAAATGGGCCAATTTGTTATTGTAAAATTATTAAAAATAATAATTCTAGTCTACAATTTTCAATATTACCATATTATAGGTATTTATTCATGTTCATGTTGTGTTATTTCTTTAATGTCCTGAAGATTTGAAATTGCTAGATTCATTATTGCAGATTTAGCTAAAGCAATTGTTTATAATACATTTTGCAATTCTACGATTATTAATACAGTTCTTTCTTTAGCTTTTTTCAGCTATGTTTTAGATTGTATTGATAGTAAATTGCTTATTGCTATTTGCTACAAGTTCATTAATTTTGTTATTTATTAAGACTAATTAATTCTCCCTCTTCTAAAATCTATAATCTATATTATTATTTCTGCATTTGTTAATGCGAGTAGAGTATCGGCAGGATACTCGTTCTTAGGCTTGGCGGATAGACAGTTTAGAGCTATACTTTTGTTTTCTAGTTATTTGAAAAGAGCTATCTAGGTTGAGCCCCCAACTAATATTTTCTTTACCTTTTTTTTCATAAAAAGAAAAACTTTATTTATTTAAGCCTTTAATCTAATACAAATTTTACTTCCGATCAAAGATATAACGTAGACATGTACAACCTGACTTAGGCCGTAAAACAAAACTGCTGAGGCATATGAAACCTTCCTTTTTATATGTTGTTGTTATCTTTAAGACGGAATGTTATCTTATTTGTTTATGACTTCATAGTTATACTAAATATATTTGTATAGGTGTGGTTTCCCTTACATATGGTGTTACATGGGTATATGTAACTTTTATTAAAATTAGAAATTCTATATCTTCCACTGCATCTTCATTATGAACTTCGATATCTCTAAACTCAGTTTCTACTTTGAAATGAATGCATATTTTGTGCAAAGCACATGCCACATTCATAATTTGTGCAGCTTTTTGTGGGGAGTTCTCGTGCTGACGAAAGGTATCGTGATCGATTTTTTAAAACTCCAAAGACTCGCTCAACAACATTCCTTGTTTAAGTGTGCCTTTGGTTAAATGTGCTTTTAAGACTTACAGCTTCTGGCGAACGATACGAAGTTATAAGCCAGGGCTCAAGCGGATATCCGGTATCACCTGTAATAAATGGACATAATTTACATATGCAAATACATATTTCTAATCAGTTTACCAATAATCCAAGTATTTCGTTCGCCTTCCTAAAATTTTTGTTCAAAATATGCTCTGGCTAAGCTCATACTCCACACATGAGAGTCGTGGTTTGATCCCGGGTATCGGGTATCTGAAAAAAGTATTTAAAAGATTGTACATTTAATTATATAAATAGGATATATATTCTTGAAACATACCACCATAGCATTAATGCTGAAGTAGCCCTTCCGATTGTAGTACAAAAACTTTTCCTCTGATGGAGCTATGATTTTGATATGACTTCCATCCACGCACATAATAGTACCTGGAAATCGGACTTTGGAATAAAGCTCAAGCTTAGCTTCCCGTTTCTCACTTTCATCCACTTGTAGCTTTTTTTTTCATAACGTGTTTTTATTTTAACAAAAAGGTTACACAAAATTTTTTATTCAATCTTTGATCTATTTTTGTGACTTCCGAATTTCTTTTAGGGTCAGAAAAAAACCTTCTGGCGGTATTACCATCATTGGATGATCCAAATCCTTACCTAGGCAGGTCGACATTTAACCCCATTCTTGACTTAAATTCCGCCTGAATTCGTTTTTTTTCTTCCTTGAATACGGTTTTGTTTGTTTCCCCTTGTACTCGCCATTTTTAAATGGTAGATGAAGATGAAGAGTTTATAAGCCAAAACGATAGTCCCCTTCTTCAGGAGCTTTCTCGTAACATTTGACTGTGTTCATATCGATGGGTAATGCACCACAGACATAGCATTTTGAAGAAGAGTTTGTTTCTGACAACACATTACACACACTTCCATCAACCATCTTTAAATGAAATTGAAGCGTCGAAACTCGTTTTTCAATTTTTTTAGTCGACATTGTAAATTAGGAAGTACTCGATCACAATTTTTGTAACGAATGGACAGATGAAACAATAAAACACGCAAAACGGCTCTTACTCTTTGTTTACAGAGGGTGGCCAAGTCATTAGCACACTTGTTTAAACTTCCCCTTAATTACTTCCGAAAGGGGTTTTTTCCAAATTTTATTGCTTTCACCTATACTAAAAAGATTTTTTTTAAATTTCCAGAATTAATTAGATAAAATATTTCTTCGTAATGTTGATTGGCATTTAAGAATACTTGACATAAAAACCGTTTTTTAAAAACCGTCCTTATGACTTGGCAACCCTCTGTACATTATCACAAACGCCGACTGCGGCGAAGCAGCTTGTGTCAAAGGCCGAACCAATACTGCGACGATATCATTTAACAATATACTTTGGGTATAATTGTAATAAGGTCTATTTTACTTTTTTATCAGTCCATTTGAATCTTTTTTATTAATATGCATGTACCGATGTACCGATTAGATACGCGAATAAACGAATCTTTAGCCGCGAATATAGGAATAAGATCGCATTTTTTAAATCCGCGAATAGTGAAAACCCTTTTACTGTATTATTCTTTGAGGATGTTTAGTAAAAGGTGTATTTTGTACAGATTATCGTAGTTGGAATCTTCCTTTTAAAGCGGTTTGGTATTATCAATAAAATGTAATACCTATTGCGAGGTATTAAGTCCTTTATAGCTTTAAGCTTCATATTTTGTGACCATGCCATTTTGAATTGGGGCAATTTCAAAACACCTAAGTATAATAGAGTACAAATATACCGTTTAATTTCTTCCTAAGTACATTTTAGTTCAATGCCCAGTTCTTGGAGTCCATACAACTCAGTTTGATGTGTAATCAAATCAGTAGCTCGAGCATCAAACAAATTTGAGAAATAGTCTACTGTACTTCCAAGTATTTTCTGGAGTTTCAAATTGCCTTGATCTCAATTTTAGTGTTTTCACATCAATTTTTTCGAAGTAAGGGTCTTCAACATTGCAAGGTCGTCATCCGCAATAACATTGTCAATAAGGCCGATCTGCTCAAGCACTGCAGAAACATCTGCTACCTCATCTCCATTTCCTTCGTAGAAACATTCCAATCGAAGTTTAAAATTCACTCATTGTCCTCTTTCGACAATACTTTATCCTGTGGTCTCATAACTTAACGCAAATAAATTTATTACCACAATTGCCCAAAGTTGCCTACAAGCAACTTGACAACTTCCAATACCTATTTCTCACCTGATGTTGGTCAAAAATTTCACAAATAAACTCTTACAAATATTTACTTAAATGTTTGCTGAAAACGTTTTGATCTACATATTTATAATTGTTGTTATAATTATTTAAAAAAATATTAGGTACATTAAAAAGAACTTCCTGAAGCCAGAACAGTTTTTTTGCCAAAGCAGCTGCAGTCTCTTGAAAATAACTTTGCTAAACGATTCTCGAATGAGTTACTATTTCATCACACTTCACACAGCACTTATGACTACCGTTATCATAACGGTTTATCGAACAAAAACAAAAGGAATGCAGATGGCATGGCAATAAATATCTTTTTATACCACTTTTCAGATCGAAAATGGATTCTTTATAATCCTAGCATAGAGTCAAGCAAGGCCACGCCAACCATGTATTTATTATATACTTCTACAGCTTGTGGAGCAGGGATTTCTTTGTATTGCCGGTCTTTTCTAAGAACAACGACGTTAGTTGTAACTGGTTCACTGCCAACATAAGCTGATAACATATTAACAGGTTTGTTGTCAAACCATGACACCAAACTCAATTGCACCCCATCAATAGTCGCTACTTTTTCTACCATACTTCCCCGTCCTTCTTTCTTCAGTTCTTTTATAGATGACATTTTTGAATTGATAAACTTGAAGATTGGGGTGATTGAACAAATTGTCAAAGAAAATTTTATGATTTACATGTTTAACTACTGTTGAAGTGAGCCTAGTAACTACATTTCTGCTTACACCTAAATCAGGTGCACCATGAGGAAAATTGTTGCTCTGATCCTCAGCAAATATGTCAAAATCATAGCTGAACCCGGAAACACCACTTAGGATCAGATTTTTATAACCCCATTTATGAGGTTTGGCTGGGTATTAGTTGGTATTATTTGCTCATCAATTGCAAGGTACTTCTCCTTTGGAATCAACAACAACTGCTCTCTTATTTTGTTTAAAAGTGGTCTTACTTTGAAAAGCGTGTCGTATCCTGCTGTACCAAAGGGCTTGGTACAGAAAAGAAAGAAAAAATCGTAAGGTGTTTTCAACGTTTTTACAAATGGTGGAAGATCAACACTTTCTTTGAGTTGGAATTTTTTTTCGTCGTATGGTTCCATTTTTTTTTTTTTTTCTCCAGATAACATTTTTTTTTTTTTTGTTTTTTTTTTTTCAAATTTGAGTTTTTTTAACGGAACATTCAGTTCAGTCTCAGAATCTGTGTCAGTTTCTGGCACTGTTAGACAATCACTAGAGTCCTAATGACTTTGCGAGGGTTCGTATTCCTTACCGGAGTCGGGAGCTAGTTCGTCATCACTCAAAAAAATCCATTTCCAGGAATTAACTGGGTACTTCTAAGCTTACCATAAAAACTATTTGGATCCATTTCTGTAACAAAAAAACAAATGTACAAACATAGTACATAGTACAAACATACATTAACCAAATCAACGAAAAATAACCTTTAATGCATACGAAGCCATATATGGCTTCAGTTAATAAACTAATCAAACGAGTATTAGTAATAGTGTTTTTTTTTTACAAAAGAAAACATTAATAGTATAGAAAATTAAGTATTTTAATCAAAATGTTTTTTTTTAAATTGATTGTACTTATCGGTTCAACAGAATTATTTTTTTTCAATGCACACGCGCGAGGAACTGAAGTTGAAATGAGAAAATCGCAGACAGCCGTTGTCTAGCAAATGCGAAAAGTACCGTTTTGTATTGTAAAGGATGCAAACATAGTGATTATGTTGTGTTTTCGTCATTTCGAATGTGATGTAGTAAAGAAAATGCGTCATAATTGAGGAAAGCCATATATATGGCTTCGTATGCGGTAGAGGGTTAGCTTGAAATTTTGTAACAATACTCTCGACATGTTGTACATTCAGAAAAAATGCGACTATGTCCATTTTCAACAAAACTCTCAAATAAATAAAACACCAACAACGACATTTTGTTTCAGAAAAACAACTTTTCAGCTTTCGGCAACGAAACATGTTTATTGCTTTGCTGTGTGTTGGCTCATAAGAATCAATGTATATTATTGTTGGTTTATTAGTCAACAAAAAACGTTTTGAGTGATTCGGTGTGATTTCAGCCTAAATTGAAAAAAAAAAAAACACTATTATGCACTGTTCATTAAATATTGAATAGAAAAATAACAACACAACAATTTCTTTGTGTTCCAGAAGTAACACTTCACAAAAACTTATTTCAAAACTTACGTATTTTTTCACGACATTTTAACTATTTATTTGTATAGACAGGGTGCCCCAAAAATCAACCTCAAGCCGAAATTGGGTGGTCAAGTGGCGTGAGTTGTCACAAAATTATTGGGTTCGGTTTGCTAAGAGATGAACGTGCCAAAAGTGGTTTGCACGATTTAAAAGTGGTGATTTTGGCTTGAAAGACGATGAACGTCCTGGGCAGCCAAAAAAGTTTGAAGATGAAAAACTGGAAGCCTTAATCTATGAAGATTGTTGCCAAACACAAGAAGAGCTCGCAGAATCTTTGGGTGTTTTGCATGTCCGAAATGCTGCTGGAACGCCACAAAAGGAAGTCATTTTTGCATAGGATTGTTACTGGTGATGAAAAATGGATCCATTACGACAACCCCAAGTGCAAAAAATCATATGTGAAACAAGGCCAACCAGCCAAATCAACGGCAAAGCCGAATATCCATGGCGCGAAGGTAATGCTCTGTATTTGGTGGGATCAGATTTGTGTGCTGTATTATGAGCTGCTAAAACCGGGTGACACCTCTTTGGACAATGAAGATGAAGATTATGATTAAATGAAGATTATGATTATGAAGATTAAAATATGAATTCATATATTCATACACATGTAATTTGTATGCAGTTTAATTATTGTACCGTTGAACTACCTCATATTGCTCTGCATGGGGAAAGGTTAGAATATTATCCACCGATAGAACTAGCGAGGGAAACGGCGCTTAAAGTCCTTTGTGAACTTATTGCATTTTCACTCGAAACTTTAATTTTTTTTTATCATCTATTTGCTTCATTTATTTTTTAAAGCTCATTAAAAACTGGTAATCATCGTCCTCCTCATCAGCGTCCTTTTCTAAGATTTGAAGCTTTCTCCTTTCCAGCTCCAATAAATCGGAGTCGGCAGATTGCTTCTTTTTTATACTTCTTTTAGGAGGTGGAACTGAAGTAAAGGTGTCATTAATTTGTGCTTCAACTACATTGAAACTTTCCAACTTACCCTAAATTCTTCCATTTTTTTGAACCAGAGTCAGCTAAAAATTAAATTTTCAATATGATGTACATATGTATGTGTTATGAAAATAATAGTTAAAATAAAATATTATTTTATATAATTTATTTTTATTGGTTCCTAGCAACTGGAAATTCATTAGATCTCTTGCATTTTCCCATCGTATGGGAGTCGCTACAGTGGCCAATATTGTGAAAGAAGTATGTGCCGCTATATGGAATTCCCTTGTATCCAAACATTTGTGTCACAAAACAAAAAGCAAACTTGGACAGTGAAGCTGAACTGTTCAATACAATGCTTTCAAAGTCTAGAAAAACAATTGAATGTGCATTTGGCATAATTACGAGCAAATGGCGTTTATTAACAAAATCAATTGAAACAGACATTCAAGCTGCAGAATTATTTATTAAAACCGTTTGCTTATTGCACACTACTATAATTGATAAAAAGGAACTATGTACGCAGACGTTATCACAAGTTGAACAAACTGCTCTTAGCAGAATCAATGTACAGCGGCATCATAATGAAGTTCTTATGAAGCTGCGGCTATAAGAAATAATTTTAAACAGTATTTTGTTCTGAAAAATGTCGGCATTACTTAAAATCTAATAGAACACTATCATATAGAGTATGTATGTACATATAGATATGTACATACATGTCTACATCTCATAAAAAATTTGAAATCTAGGAACTTAATATGTAATAATGTAATAATATGTAGTAAATCATGGAATAAAAATAATTTGTTCACTTACCCTCCAAACCACTTTTTTTTTTTTTCACTTCCACCCAAGAATTTCGAATTAATATTTTATTGTGGTAATCAGAATGTCGAAGATTCCATAAACATTGCCTTTCACGCACAAGTTCAATAAATGCGTCCATAATGAACGGACGATTCGCTAAACTGATTCAGTCGCTTCCAGTCGCTTTTCGCTAAATCGCTCCGCCATAAACACCTCGCTATAAACACAGCCTTAAGCTCCATTTTTTCCATTTTAAGAAAAAAAAATATTCACTTGGACAAAAACGATTTGTTTCGAATAACAGCTGATTTTAACGTTTCTCACAAATCTGCTCCACCTAAAAAGTAAGAGCATAATTCTGCTCAGAGCAGAGCAGAGCAGAGTCATTGAATAAAAAGCGAGCATGCGTTGAGCATAAATTTTTCTTATTGAACACGAAAACCTGAGCTGCTCTGAGCTGGACAGCCTCATTGAACAAAGCTCATGTGTCTATAAAAGAAAACAAGAAAAAAATCTAAGATGGCTGATCGATGTGACATCAATTTTTGTTTACGTTTATTAGTACTTTGAGAAATAATACATTAGTTTGAATTCTCAATGAAAATGTTTATTTATTTATAGTTAGATATATTAATTAAAAGAAATTCAAAAACAACAATCGCTTGTAATTTAGTGAAAATAAATTTAATATGTATGATATAATATTTTGTTTCGTTTTGAAACTAAAGCACTGAACCTTTTTTGATTTTTTACTGACATTCTTTTGACTTTACAATTATTATTTTTCTTTTTTTTCGTGTGAAAAGCCGAAAGTAGAGACTAGTACCTAAAAAAAAAAAAAAAAAAAAAAAGAAATTGTAAAAATCGGAACAAAAATTAATTAAAATTTCGTAGTAAGTGCTTCTTGGCTGGAGTACGTGGCGTAGACCCTGACTAACTTCTGCAAAGGCAGGAAAAGGCAACAAAGATTAATTATCCCAAAACATAGAAATTCTAAGCCACATTGTGATACCAATGTACATGATCCTACAACTACACACGATATAGTAAAACAGATGGTTGTGTAAATTTCTTTTGAGTTTATTGAAATTAGTAAATTAGTTAGCAATGTTATACTTTTAAGAACATCTACCGAACTGAACTGAAGTACTCCACAAACTGATATCCCAACGAAACAACCTCTTGTGGCTCACGAGTAATAAGTATTCGGACGTGATGGAATGTGCTTACGTTGCGCGGGTGCACACAAGCGTCCGTTGATGTTGCAGCATGATCTAACCATGTCAGAAGGAGAAATCATGTTGAGGTGTCATCTTATTCCTGCTGTGCGAAAAGATGACTTCACGACGTGATGGAATGTGGCTGCAGGTGGCATGTGGGGTAGTGGTCGTCACTCCAATTTTTGTTGGAGAAGTTGGGGTAGACTATATATCACAAAACAAATTTCAAAAAAAAAAAAACAACACGTAAGAAATATGTCGCCGTAGCACCAGATAAAAAAATTAATAACATAATTAATAACACATTAATTGAAAATCCATTGCTTATGTAACAGGGTGACGAAGTTAGAACTTGAAAATACGTGACGCGACTTGCGCTAATTAGCGCTTGGTGATAACAATGTTGACACTAATCGGATGTGTTCATTTCCGATGCACAAAAAAAGAATGTTTTAAACAATGGATTGCGAAACCTTTTATATCATCAGGTAGTGTGACAATTAAAGGGTAATTGAGCAACTAAGCAGGGCTTAGTTCAATCACAGAAATCTGCGGCCTATGACCTACTATGGCACTACTGTGCGGTGGTACATATACCTATATGACTTTAGTGCCATGTGTCAACCAATGGACACGAAATGTACATGTTTTTTATATGCTGATGGTTTTTCTAGTCCCTCAGTACACTAGAAAAAGTTTTGGGTCTACCAAGTTAGGTCCTTTTTACAAATTATGAGTAAAAACTTAAAAACTTTTTTATTTTTGTTTTTTGTAGGAATCCATACCAATATACAATACTTAAAGAAATAAGGAACAAAGTAAATTTTAAATTGAATAAAAGGTTCTAGGTGTACTTGTGTGTTAAATTAAAGCACGAAATACATAAAAGGGTCTCATATTGAACGCAGATGATGCTAATCCTTTTGGCATTTGCTGGGCATACGCAGCTCCTTGTTCTTGGGACATATTTTTATATGCCCAGGCATTTTCTGAAGAACATATTTGCGCTTTGTTCCAGTTCCAGCAGACGTAGACGGGACCAAGATTGATAAAGTACTTGGTGCATCAGATGTCTTCCGTGTTAAGCCTTCGACGAGCTTTTTCCTTGAATTTGGTTATATTCATTTTAGTGCCGCTTATTTCGTTGTATAGAACGAGAGAGCTTACAACGGATGTAGCAGTAACCAAGTGGAAAAATAAGCGTTTGTACCACTTGAGTTTCCGGCATAAGTACGGCGAATATGCCGACATTTGGTCCGACAGATCAATAAAGGTTTTTCGTTTATTGTAGTCGACAACCATCGCAGGTTTGTTGACGACCGGTTTTCTGGAAGTTACAGACACCAACGAATTATCGTGTTTTGAACTCAGCATCAGAACTTCCCTTTTATTTTTCCACTTCATCACAATTTTATCCTCGTTCTGCTCAGTAAACGTTTCGCCTTTTTTTAGTTTGGCCATTACGACGTTTACTGGGTTGTTCTTCCGATTAATTCGAAGAGTGCCAACCAAATGGGTTTATTTGCTGACCAAAGATTTTGCCAATGAAACGCTGGTGTACCAATTGTCACAAAACAGAGTCCTTCCGCAGTCCAAAAGGCCATCCATCAATTCCATTACGATTATCTCGGAAACAGATAAATTGTCCACTCTTTCCTTTCCAGTATACACTTTGAAAGCCCACGTGTAGCCGCCCTGAACAGAAAGTCTGAAAAGCTTTTTGCCGTATATATGCCTTTTGTTGGAGATATATTGACGGAAAAAAATTCTACTACGAAATGGAACATTGCTCGTCAATACAAACATTTTCTTCAGGAGTGTAGGCTTCTTTAAATTTCGCTTGAAGCAGCCCTATCAAACTTGACAGTTTCGACAGCCGATCATTTGCAGCAATGCTGTTATCCGCGAAGTGCAGCATTGTTAACTGAAGCTCAAAACGGTTGCGGCTCATGACTTCACTCATATTATTTTCGTAGAGGGGGCTTTTAGACCAATAATCTCTTATTTGGGGCAGACGAACAAGACCCATCCACTGAATCAATCCCAGGAATTGTAAAAATCAAGTAGATCCATGAACGTTAGATTCTATGTCATTGACTGGAAAATTAACAGCAAATGTTTGCCTTGAACCCGCAACAGACTGCCATTGAAGAGTGGATGTTGGACTTCCATCAACCGAGCGCTCAGGTACGCTAAGCTCATATTCTTCATCGTCTGAAACGTGTTCTTCAGAATCTGAGTTTGATGTTTCTTCTTCGGTTTCATAATTTTCGTCCAAAGAATTATCAGAAAACCCCGGAGCACCATCGCTGTCGTCTGAAGCCATCGCGCGTTGTATTTCTCTCTCCAACTTTGAATTTTTCAAAATTCTGTCCATTTCTATTTACTGTAAACAAGCAAAAAACAACATAAAAAAAAAATTGGACACTGCGTGTCCACGAGTGGGCACATTTACAGTTTGACGGTTTTATATTTAATTTACATAACACATTAAATAAACGACATTGCAATCACTCACAATCAAAAAAAAGCATGGACAATTTTTTAGTCCCAAAAGGTAACAGCAAAAATATACGATTGTGCTAAACGTATTAAAATTATATACAATTATTTGAAGAAAATAAGCATTATATACCATTCAATGATAAACTCCCTTCATTTCGTCCAAGTATAAAGGGTGGTCCTAAATCAACGCACTGTGGTAATTGTAAATAAAACAAAAAGTTTTCAGAGAATTATCTTAATATTTTGTATTATGAAAGAAGGATCTATGACAATTATGTGTGAAACAAAATATCGGCCAAATGCTCGCCACGGCTTCGGTGGCATACCTCTATCCGATGGTCCATTTTGTCAATGACTCTGAGACATAATTGAGGTTCAATGTCGTTAATGTGCCGAATTATCTCATCTTTTGGCTTTTGAATTGTTCTTGGCTTATTGACGTACACTTTCTTTTAAATATCCCCAAAGAAAGAAGTCCAACGATGTCAAATCACATGATCGTGGCGGCCAATTAATATCGCCACTACGTGAGATAACACGGCCATTGAATTTCTTGCGCAAAAGAGCCATTGTTTCGTTGGCTGTGTAGCAAGTGGCACCATCCTGTTAGAAGCACATATCGTCCAGGTCAATTTCTGGCCACAAGAAGTCCGTTATCATCTCGCGATAGTGAACACCATTCACGGTAACTTCTTGGCTGACCTTATCACAATCACTAGTGGATTCTCATTTGCGGCAATTCTGCCTGTTAACGAATCCACTGAGGTGAAAGTGTGCCTCGTCGCTGAAGATGATTTTAAAAGCATGTAAATTCAAATCTTTATTCAAAATTTGCATCAGTGATGTTCGTGAGATGTTCAATTATTGGGCACGACGACGAGTCGAGGTTGACGGCTCTTCTACCTCACTATCGCGAATAACAGCAATGTTTTCCGCAGAACGAACTGGGCGAGCAGGTGTTTTCACATATTTTACAGACCCGGTTTGCTGAAATTGGCGCACAATTTTCCCGATTGTAGAAACATTTGGTCGATTATGCTGACCAAAAAAATCACGAAGTGCACGAAATGCATTTTGTTTTGAACGCCCATTTTCATAAAAGGCTTCAACAATCTTAACGCGCTGCCCAATTGTGTACTCTCTATGGTTAAATTGTGTACTCTCTATGGGAAAAAAACTTGACGTTAAGATGTGACTCACAATTAACATCATGCATTATGGTTGGACCATCCGATATATGACCGAAGTCGGTACATAAACTCCAACCGGTTTGGATGATCATATGGCCACCTTTCGATCGAATCGTTCCGAAAAAAATTTTTAAAATATCTTGATTGAGCCTGTATGTCAGTAAATACGAAATATCATTTTCAATTTTCAGGCGATTGTACAAAAGTTTTAGAGAACTATTCGACATTATAATGCCTAAAAGTGATGTAAAATTATAAAAAAAGACAAATTCAATTCAACAGTACCTTTGCGGAAGGGCATCATGTTTATTTTCCTTGTACTCTCATCTCAAGCATCACTTCCGTTATCTTATGGATGATTTTGAATTGAAGCGATTCTGAAATTCCAACACCTTGAAGTTTAGAAGGCACCGGTCTCATCGACGTTATAAATATTGTTTGCTGAATAGTTATACAATATTTGTACATTTCCCTTTCAAGCAAATCAAAAAATTCTTGGACACGTTCCTTAGTGAATCCTTTTGCCCTGGCAAGGGATGTTCCCATTGGCGACCGGAATGACAAATTAGGATTTCTTTTTAAAAACAAGTTCAGCCAGTCCTTGTCCGTAGCTTCGTTTTCTTTTGAAAATGGATGGGGAATTCCATTTTTTTCGGCTAGTTGGAACGGTAAATTTTTAATATCATTTTCGGTAAGCCCAAAAAATTTAGACTCCATTATCAACACATATTCCATATTTATCCGGAAAACTGGCCTACGAAGTAATTTAGTGCCTCCCAAGGTTTCAGTATCAACGTTTTTTTTTCGTATTGTGCATTTGCTTTGGGTTGCTGGACAAATGTTTCTCTTCATATGTTTTCTTAGTTTTTCTGTTTGTTTCAAAAACTATATTTTTTATAATATTTGAGGAAACTATAGATTTAAAAGCATCAGCTTTTCCCGAAAACATTTTCGAACATTTTGGAAGATATCTCATTCTTTCATTGCGTTGCATGATTGTTCTTTGGGTTTTACTCTCATCTGGCATAGACCACCAAATATCAATTACAACCAAAATCTGCTATAATGACCTCCAAGGGACTGAAGAATTTGGTCGTTATAAGCGATAGGTCGCTATAACCGATATCAAGGTACCTATGTATATAAATTAATCTGTTTTCAAATAGCGATCCTTGTTTTAATTCTTTTTTCATTATTCTTATTTATTTTTGAGGCACATACAAGTATATGTATACATATGTACAAATATACGTTTACTATTTATTAAAAAACGTGGAAATATCATATATATAATATTTTTTCCATTAATATTAGATCTTCGGTAAAATCGTTGTCCATAAAATCATTTAATAAAAAGAATGTTCTTAAAGTGCGAACAGAATTCAGAGTATCTTCGATTGTTGGCTGAACAAATCCTATTTTTAAAATAAAATTAAAGAAAAAAGTTTTTTATGTCTTATCGAGAAAATATTAAACTTAATATAGTTACCTTCTTCTTCATAGCTTTCTTGACATGTATCATTTTGTACAAAATCAACGATTTCTTCATCAGTCAAAGACGCTGTCTTTAAAAGGTGCTCGTCAACTTGCAGTAACTGATCAAATGAAACATGGGAATGCATTTTCAACAGATACTGCACTTTGAATTCACTGATTTAAGGGCCATTCATCCTCTTCCCCAAAATCTTCTTTTGTTTGAGCATTTTTTAATCCCGAATGTATAAAACAGTTTGCAATTGTTGAACAAGTAACCCTTTCCCAAGCTTTTGAAATGAGTAAAATCGCTTCAAGTAAATTTATGTCACGTTGATGTTCAATTTTTTAATAAGATCTAGCACTTGAAACTTTCTGTAATAGGCTTTAAGGGATCTTATAATTCCTTGGTCCATTGGTTGGAACACCGAGGTAGTATTTGATGGAAGGAATTCAAGTCGTATAGCTTTTAAGCCTTCCACTGCTGGATGTGCAGGACAATTATCCACGAGTAATAAGATGTTTTTATTCTGCTTTTTTAGTCGACGGTCCCAGTTTCGAAGGTATTTTTCAAAAATTGTAGATGTCATCCAGGCTTTCTTATTGCTCCCATATTCTACTGAAAGCTTTTTTACATTCTTAAAGCATCTTGGGTTTCTTGATTTACCCACAACAAGAAGCTTCTCCTTTATTGTACCAGTCATATTTGCTCCTACCAGTACAGTAATTCGATCCTTAGCCATTTTGCCTCCAATGCATTTTTCACCTTTAAATTTTAGCGTATTGGTTGGTGTCATTTTAAAAAACAGACCGGTTTCATCAATATTAAAGATGTTTTCATCTGTATATTTTTGCCAGAAGTTGGGGCCAAACAACCTGCAAAAAATTGTCTACTGCACCTTAAGGAACACTTTTAGCCTCTCCACTGACAATTCCATGACGTTGACGAAAACGATGTATCCACACACGAAGTCGTTCTTCTCCATCTACTTGGCAAAGTTATTTGCTTTAGCTTGCAAAATGGGTCCGCTGATGGGTATACCGGAACTTCTCTGTGTCTTAAATCATATTAGCAGAGCCTTTTCAACCTCAGTGTGCAATGAACTTTTTACTTTTTTTACGGTTAATTTTGCTTCCTCAAATTGCAATTTAATTTTTTCCTTATCCTTTAAGATTGTGGATATAGTGGAGTGTGAAACTGAATACTCTTTGGCAAGGTCTTTATTTTGCTCTCCAGCTTCCAATCTAAAAATAATACCTGCTCTCTCTTCAATCGTAAAGATCTTTCGTTTCTGACACATTTTCCATTATGTACAACTTTATGCGAACCGAATAAAACTAAATTTCCCACCTACTAGTGCTGTTGAACAAACTCAAAACCAATAATAAACGAAAGACAAAAAGAATAAAATGTCAACAAACGGCGCAAGACAAAAAGAATAAAATGTCAAGAAACGGTAAGCTGTAACATATCCAGATACACAGAAAAAATGCATAACACCAACAGCTGCATCAATTTTAGTCGTTATAACCAATATTTTATTTCAAAAAAAAGGAAAAATCGGTCGTTGTAAGCGATATGTCATTGTAAGCGTTGTCGTTATAAACGATTTGTTATAAAATAGGATTATAATGGAACTGAATGGAACTGAATTTGGTCGTAATAACCGATACGTCGTTATATCCGACGATTATCCGATTTTGACTGTAATTTTCTATTCCTTGGTACATAACGCATACCTCTGTTATGCGCTACAGGGTCTTGTTCTTTTTCTTCTCCTACTTGCCCATGCCGGCTGCAATGCTGCTTCTGTCTTTCTGCCTCCTGTTTTTCTTCCATATCAAAACCCGCTTGCAAAACACCTGTGTCCAATAAAGCTGTATTTGGCTCACAATTCGGATCATCAGCATCCGAAAAATCTCCATCGTTGTCACTTTAATCATCTGATTCATTTTATTCAGCTACTTCACCTTCTGCATCTAGAGCAAGCCGAGAGTAATGTTTATCAACGAATTCCTGCAATTGCAAGATGAGTTTAGCAAATAAAGAACGCGATTCATAATAGTATCCATAATTCTCTAGAACAGCAGTAACTCATAAATAAAAAGCGGAAATTAAGTTGAAATACAAAGTGACTCTAGAATTTAGTTAATAAATGAAAATTTTCAAAACCCAAAAAGCAATTGATAACAGCAACGTAAGCACCAAAACCACTTGTTTGCACAAACTAATTATTTGTACCGGTGTAAAGACATGACAAGTCAAAGTAACGGTGGAAAAAACTAATACTAGTACTTACGAAAACAAATATTCCCATCCAAAATCGGCTCTGGGCACTGAGTGCCCAAATACGCAATTTTGATTCATTTTCTTTAAAGTCTTATTTTATCTCTAATATCAACTTGAACTATCCAAAAATACATTTTTATAATCCTTAATATTATTATTAACGTACGTGTATGTCTATTTGGCAAAGTCCAGTGTAAGAAATATATATAAATTAGAATTGAAATTTAAATTATGCGATGAGTGCCCAGCACACGGGTCTAGGGTTAGCCAAACTGATCATTGTATGATCAATTTTTGATCCGCAGTCTAACTTAGTAGTCTCCTCGCCTGTTTGTGTGGAGCAATTGATATTGTTCAATAGGAATAAATAAATAGTTCGTGGGGACTTTCAGCTCTATGTTCCCCTTGTCAATTACTGGATCACTAAAATAAAAAATTAGTTGATGTTAGTATACCTAAATAACGAATATAATAATTAATCTGCACTTGCCTGGCGATTAAAAGTCTATTTGAATACGTAAATTCCGAGCAGTCGTTTTGTTTTTGTCATTCGGAAATGGCAAGAAAATGGAAGGCACTGTGTCGTCTTTGAGACGCCTTGTTTTTAAAAATATTCCATAATGCACATACAGTGGGTTCTTTGGCACAAAATCACTTTTTTCAAAATTATTAGAACAAATTCGTGCTGAACTTATCTTTTCGACGGCAAAAGAAAACCCACTGCTTGCACATTTTGTTTTGTTTTGGGAATGAATGATATGAATCTTCTGTTATCAATCAATATTTATTTCACATTTAACTTTGATTTTACAATTTTCTTTATTTTAATTTCACTTTTTCATTTATTCTATTGTCTTTTTATTTCCTATGGAAACCTGTTACAATTCTTTGCGAAATCATGAATTTAAGTGAGCAGTCGGAGGTTGTTTGTTGAGCTTTTATATCGAGGTGGCTTGTTGTTTACATGAAAATGCATAGTATGGAAAAAACCCATGGCAGTGCATATGTCATTATGTTTTTTTTTTTTTGTTCATTTACGCATTTGCGTAAACAACTTGTTTGCGCCAAAGTTGCACCTAAAAGTTGGGTGTTAACTTATATCTTCATTCTCATTTTTTTTTTTTTTTTTTGTCATTATTGTTCACAAAACACTCAAAAACTGCACAGCGCATTTTACCACTTTTAATCTGTATTCATAAAATAAAAATATAACCAATGTAAACAAAGTTTCTTTTGTCTATGTCACAGACGGCGGCCATATTGAGAGAATTTGACAGATGCGCAGAACGACACCAAAATATTTGCACGGAGTACTCGTATATTACCTTCTATATATGAACATTGGGTGGTGTGAATAAAACCTGAGGGAACACTCCGAGTTAACACTTACGAGTAAAGTGCTTTCGTTGAAGGGAACACTCAATTTGGAGTGAATAAAAAATTTCCTCAAAGTAGGTTCTTCCCCTCAAGTTGAAGTTTGAAAACTGGGGCGCAGAGCTGTCAAATTTATTTCTCAAAGTTTTTTTTTAAGATAATCAACAACACAGGGAACATTCATTTTCAGAAATGTTTTGAAACATACAAACAAGAAAAACAAAGATTATAATAGCTTGCTTTATTGTTATATATTGCATAATATAGCAAAGCATCTCAACGACGAAGACTTTCCAGAGAGTGATATCTTATCGTCGCAGGAAGCACGTGTTCCTGAACCATTCGAAGAGAACAGCACTATCTACAAGCGGGGAGTATCGAGAAGAATTGAAATAACATCAATAATTCAAGGTTTCATGTTATAAAAGTTTTTATTAGCATTTTTTTTTCTTTTTTTTTTTCTTACGTTGAAACAAATATATGAACTTTATTGAGTTGTTTAGTTTTTTTCTTTATAAGTTCTATTTCTAAAATAAGCTTTTCCTTTTGCAACGCAAATATTTCTCTTTGTTTCTTATTTAACTTCTTTTGCTCTAGGAGTACTTTCTTCTGAAGGTCAATGACCGAACTATTTTGACTTCTTTTAGGCGTTAAAACTTGCCGGAATTGTGGAGTGCTCCTTGATGGTGCCGGTACTTCTTCCTCCTGAAATGCTAGATGCTCATCATCAGGATACTCCAGACCTTCATCGGGATTTTTGCTGGTACTCAGCACACCGCATTGGTCTGCACCTGTAATAAATTCAAGTGTTTTGTAGTATATTAAATTGTATTTAACCATAATAATTGTCAATGTAAATGTATGTAAATGTATTGTATATGTACCTGGTATTTTATTCAAAACTGGATTATGTTAAAGTCCATCAAATCCAGTAGCTTTTTTTCGTGGTCTTTTAAATTGATGGGGAGATTGCCCGTCCTTTTCTTATCTCCTCTTGATTTGACGCTGGCCTTCATATTTTCAATTTTTTTCCGAATTTGGGAGATGTTCAAATCAACGCCATGGAGTTTTTTAATTTGCTCCTCCATAGCTTCCAACGCAGCTTGCTTTCTAATTTTCATCGCTGGAGTTTGGCTTTTGTCCAGCAAGCACGGATAAAATTGTAAACAATTTATGAAATTCTCATCTTCCATTCCAGATTTCCTTTTTCTTGACGGTTTTGCACCTAATACATCGAAGTTTTCACCTCCCGAAATATTATTTTCCATTTTTCAAACTTTTTTAAACTTTTTTTATGTAAAGTTTATTCGTACAAAAAAATGCATGTTTTTCTGAATTTATAATTCACAGATCTTTTTATTAAAACCAATAGTACATTAAAGTATGACATCCGAAGAATATTATATAAAATTTTCACGAAGAAATATTAAAAAATACGGCAATGGTAGCAATTATTCGGACGTGTCTCGGAAAAAAGTATAATTGCGATGCCCCTCATAACTTGGTGCTGGATCATCTCAAATCAAAAAATCAAAGTTCATAATAGTTTTCCCCAAATAACGCTTGGAGGGTTTTTCGAAATTTCAATTTTCCACTTCCACACTTTGAAGGGAAAAACTCTATTTTTTGCGAGCAGCGAATAAATGAATTTAAAAAAAAATCATTTAGACATACATAATTAATATTCATTTTCTTAGGAATTCGCCATTTACCAATTTGAATTTATGAAAAAATTCAATAATTTCTGGGGAGTCTAAGGTGGACCAACAAACTGCTTTGGGGTCGGTTAGCTCTTTGGCTAAAATAATATTTTCAAGAGTTTTGGTGCTAAGATTGTTCCTGTTGTCTGTTTTCACTAGATTGAGCATAAATTTTGCCAGCTCTGCAAACACGGGTAGACCAATTGCATTTTTAATAGTGCTGGCTTCTATCCAAAACTTAATAATGTCAAACAGGTCGTGGTATTCTTCAACTATCTCGTTATTGCCCGGCAAAAGCCTCCATTGCATGTTAAGCTTTTCGACACTTTCAGATGAAAATTGAAACTCTTCTAGAATTGATAAAATTGACTGCAAACTGCCATCAACTATTTCGCTTACATCTAAATATTTAAGTAGTTGTATTTTCTTATCATTGAAATTGAACCGTTTTGTTATTTGTCTACACAATTCTTTATATAAAGAAAGTAAGTTTGTTTTTATTTCAACAATATCATTTTCAGTAAAATCATTCAAGTTATTAAGTACATATCTGAAAGTGGCATATACAGGGAAAAATCTTCAAAATCTATATTAACGCTTATCATCTCAAGCTTTATAAAATTTTTAAATACTTCAAAATACAAATCGTGTATTACTTTATGAAGTAAATGAATTTGCGTAGATTCGCTTTGAAAAAATTTGTTGTTATTATTTATTAAATTCAAAATGTAAGGCAGAAAAAGCAGATACAACTTACTTTTCGAGTTCATCAAAAAACTAGCGATTTCGATTGATGAATTTTGATTTTCGAATGATTCTAAATTGAAATAATACTGTAAAGGTTGCCACTGTTATAATAGCCGATTGACTACACTTTCCATGGAAAGCCAACGAGTGGAAGACAAGCCTAAGATGTTGCTGCTTTTAACATCAAAAGATTCTTGAAATTCTGCCCCGATACGTTTTGGGCTGTGAGCGAAGTAATTGTAAATTGCTTTGACTAGTTTTTCAATATAATCAAGCATTTTTTTTTTTTTTTTTGATGTAGCCGAAGCACAAAGATGCAAAGAGTGACAGGTACTACCAAGAAAAAAAAAATTCTTGTTTAGTTGAAGAAACTTAGCTTTTACCCCACCAATATTACTGGACATAACAGATGCATTACCTGTTGCTAATCCAATAATATTGGTAAGAGGAATATTTTTTTCCTCAAAAATGGTTTTGACTGCTGAAAATATCTCTGTCGAATCTGAGAGTTGAAGAGTTTTTCACTTAGTGATTAAAACAGTAAATTTTTGTTTACTATGGTCACGATGATCGTTTATTCTTGAATCTATCTTAAGACTATCTTTACATTTCTTCTTTTATACTTTAAAAATTGGGACACAGATAATTCCGATTGAATGAATATCTTAATTGATTCCCGGAATTTGTTTATCGATTGCGATATGCAGTCGATGCATTATCTTTAATGGGTTATGGTACGGAAAACGAAAGGCAAAAAGCCGATACCCTCTAATATTGCTGAATTGAGTGTCAAGTGACACGGAAAAGAAAAGGCGAAAAGCCGATACCCTTGAGTATCGCTGAATTGGGTGTCAGGTGACACGGAAAAGAAAAGCCGAAGTACTCATACTGACATATGATTGAAGTACTAAGTTTGTTGGCATATTAATTGACGAAATATAGATTGTTTATGTGATGACTTGTCGTCACATGGTTTGGTAGAGACATGGTTATATGATATGCTTATCTGTAACTTTGAAGCTCTACTAATCCGATAGTATTAGATAGTAGATAGTAGATAGTTACGATAACTAGACACTTAGTTGAAGAAACATCCGTCCTCTCATCAATAATAATAGAAAACTTATTATTCCTTAAGTGTGACACAATTAATGAGTACGCAAATAGTCCAATTATGTTGTTTATCATAGACGTTGCCTTTGTTCGTCCACATTTAATGGATTTAGCAATATTAGAATCTGGACAAACAGTGGCAATAAAAGAGGGAAGGGCATGCATGTTCGAAATAGACAAATTGCGCTTTATGCAAAACATTACACAAGTAAGTTCAGCTTTTATTTTTGAAATTTCGGAATCACGATCACCTACATGTCGAAATAAATTAGGAATGGACAACATTTGACTTTCATTTTTGACCCTATTTATATGCCTCACAGAGGTATGATGTCTGGTTAAATTTTTTTTATTGTTTTCCAGGGACTTGAATCAAATTTTGCAGAAGTAACCACTGTTGACACACTGCAGCTAAGAATATTCCAACTCCCACGAAGATTTGTATTTTTTTTTCTTTTTTTTTTTTTTTCGTTGTTGGCTCATCTTCATTACTTGAAGATGGCTCCGCATTAAGATTCCTTTTATAACAAAAACGCATTTAAAGCAGTTTTCTAGTTATAATTGTAACGAAAACAATGATTGATAAAATATAATAATTAACTAGACATTAACTAAATAAAACTGCAATAATACCCTGATTTCTTAGATCTTATAATAAACTTTTCCATTTTCAAAATATTAGGTGAGAAAGAACAAAAAAAAAATAAATAAACAAACCCAAAAAGAATCAACAAGAAAAAGTATGTGACAAGTGACAAACGTGTCATACTGTTTTTTTTTTTTTTTTTTAGTGTGAATGCATTCATAGTAAACGTCATTGCGCATTTCCAATGCTTGTAATTAAAACAGTATATTGCATAAACCAATTACACTCAAAATTATAATGAAGTGAACAAGACGTTTTTTTTTCGTGGTCCTTCGAGTCCTAACGATTGATAGTAAATCAATTAGCGTGTGTGAATAATCTTTAACATAAAGTAAAACATTTGACATTAACTTAAATAAACTATAGACAAAAAGGGAAGAACAGTTCTACCAGTGAGTTTTTTTTTTTTTTAAGTGCAATTTTTCCGTTCCTCAAATTGTGTTTTAAAAAACATGAGGCAAATAAAAAACTGCAGTCAAGTCGCCTCTGTAACCTTCATCCCGGTTGTTCGACTCTTTGACCGTTCCAGTGAACAGTTTTGCTCACCGTTGGACTACATTGCGACAGCACATCCACCATTGAGTCCGTTGCTACCGAAAAGATTCCGTTGGGATATCCGCTATAACTGTGTGACACACATCTGGGATACCGCTTTGATTTCAAATAAATTTTCTGCAGATCTTCGGCAATTTAAAGAATCTGAAAGATACGTAAGTTGAAATACACACCCATTTTGACAATGAGCACCACTCTTAAGCTCCAAAAGAATTTGCTAAAGCAAATTACAAAAGATTGGGAAATTTTTGAAAGAGATCCCCGAAGGAGAGGGCAAAAAATTACATCTCCAATAGGATTGCCGTGCTGGAGAAAAATTTCAAGATTAGTATCCCACACACTACCCTACACTTTACAGCAGACATTGAGAAATTGTACAGGCTCAGCCGACTCTTATTACCCGATAATAGTTTGGCGCGGCTGTGATATCAATCCAATCAAGGTATGTCGTATCAAGACAGTTATGTTCGGTACAAACTGTGCACCCTACCTTGCCTTACTGAGTCCGCTGTCCAGTTATTAGGGCTTCATCAGCGACGAACGTTCATTGAGGTATCTGGATTAGGAAGGGTGAGCAATGGTTTATGCCAACGATATGTAAATCTTACCTTTGGTTCACTGGTAACGCCGTTGAGACGAACACCCGAGCATACGTCTTCAAGTCGCTGACCGGTCTTTTGCCTTCCAAGCCCTTAGGTCTGCAAAACTGGGAACATATTCAGGGCTTAAGGTTAGCGGATCCACAATTCGACAAGCCTGCGACTGTTGATCTTCTCCTGAGAAGCGACGTTTATTGGGAGTTAATTCTATCAGCGATTATCCGTAGCACAGATGAAAGGTCTCCAATCGCACAAGAATCCGAGCTAGGTTGGCTTCTACTTGGGAAGGTCATTTCGCAAAATCAGGAACCTATCCACAGTTTTCTACAGGTTTGTGACATCGACACTCAATTGCGAAGGTTCTGGGAATTAGAAAAATCGCCTTTCAACTAAAAGGAAACGGGCGAAGACAGGACTTGTGAGCAGCACTATCGCACGACAACAAAAAAACTGGCTAATGGGCGATATAAGGTATCGCTGCCATTTAAAACCGGATGTAAGACTGGGTTTGGTGCCTCGAAGTTAGGTGCCTTACATAGGTTTCATCAACTGGAAAGAAGAGTACTCTACAAGGAGTACTCTAAGTGCTTAAATGAATATAAGGTCAGATGACTGAAGTTGAGGAGCAACGAAAGGAGAACGCGACCAACATTTTCCATGTCACGCAACAACTCGATGAAGACAATGAGGTCATCAACTTATCCTTAAGCAATCTTCGTTAATAAGGCTTTGCCACATTCTAGCCTATTGGATTCGTTTTGTGTTTAACTGTCGGGCAAAAACTGAAACAAGGTACAAAGGTTCATTGAAGGTCAACGATTGACTAGGCTATGAAATTGTTGATAAAAACCTCACAAAAACAAATGTTCCCTGAAATGAATGTTGCAAAAAAGGTATATCCCAAACGTACCTTGAATTTGAATCCCTTTATAGATGCTGACGACATCTATACGTGTTGGAGGGAGACTGCAGAACTCAAACTTGGACGACGAACAGGGACATCCATCTATTTTGGCACCAGATCATCTCACACACCTTATAATAAGAGATGCACACAAAAACACAATCCATGGTGGTGTTTCTCTAATGATGGCGTACATCCGCACAGCGTTCTGGATTTTTTTCTTTAAGGAGAAAGGTGAAGAAAGTGGTGCTTGAGTGTATCAGTGGAAACGGAGTTAGGGAGGATGCTGCAGAAGGCGAAGGTTGACTAGGAGTCGGTTAATGAACAACTGACTCATCTGCACACAAAGTGGACTTTTATTCCCCCTGCATCTCCCAATTTCGGAGGACTTTGGGAGGCAGGGGTGAAATCAGTAAATCATCACCTCAGAAGAGCAGTCGGGGCAGAAGCTCTGACATTTGAAGAACTGTTAACGTTGCTTACTCAAGTTAAAGCCTGCCTCAATTCCAGACCTTTGTGCCCAATGTCGGACGACATCGAAGACTTGGAAACGCTGACACCAGCACATCGGCGAAAGACTCGTCGCAATTCCTCAAGGAGACACTGCCTTGGAAAGGGTAAGTTACCTTGAGCGATGGAAGCGGATCACCTCAATGGCCAACTATTTCTGGCGCAAGTGGAGTAAGGAATACTTGTCCAGAATGCAACAGCGCCCAAAGTGGTTGAAACGGGAGCCGGGCCCAAAATGCGGAGACTTGGTTCTCATTAAAGATGAGAAACTACCACCGTTGCAATGACGACTCGGACGAATCATCGCTACACATTCCGGAACCGACGGACTAATTCGAGTGGTCACTTTGAAAACAAGTACCGGAGAACTTACACGATCAATTGGAAAAATCTGCTGTCTACCAAGCAACAACAAAGAAATACAAAATGATCAAACAACACAAAACTAGGATTTCACACTAAAATAACGATAAACATATACAACTTTTCATCCATTTCTACACAACACAAAAACATTTAAACGACACAACACAACATTTATAAAACAAACACTTTTAATAAACTCACATAAAAAATGAAAGACATTTTGTTTTTTTTTTTTTTTTGGAAAACCATTTATTAAATTTATAAAATATAATAATACAAATTAATAATAATTACTTATCCTAGATTCCCTACGTAACACAACACACATACATACAATCCACTCTATGTCACACAGAAGGCATTCATACCAGACAACGTTGCAGAGTTCCAAAATTCCAAAATGCCGACGGGAATTGAATCAAATTTTGATTCTCCAAAACCCAGGCGGCACTTCAAGTTTTCACTTAACACTTAACGTTGTCCACTTAAAACACAACACAACATTTTATAAAAAGAAAAACAAAACATTTTAACATTAACATTTAAGTGTTTATACACTCAATAATAAAAATATATATCTTAAACTAATCTTAACATAAATTACATAAAGTAAATAATAATAATAAATATGTAAAATAATAATAAAAAAAAAAAACTGAATATGTCAAAAAAAAAAACTTACTGAAGATGAATTGCAACACCAATTCATTAGGAAGGCTGATTCATGTCTTTACTTGAAAACGTAAACACCACACACACTAAAAAAGCTAATTCGGCCATCATCAAAACACTAACCGTTCGCGAAAATTTCGTCGCACAGCATCGCACTGCACAACCAAAAATTGCGTACGCGGAGAACAGTTATCGTACAAAATAACATCACAAATTGTACCGAGTTGTTGGGAAAATAATTACAATGAACTTTTTTTTCTTTTGTTAATTTTTTAAAAATTCATATGTTTATAAGAAACATATGAATTTTTAAAAAATTTTTCTTTATAATTTTATTTTAATATTAACTGCTTTCTATAATAAATTGAAAGTAAAAAAAAAAAATGGGACGAAAATTAAAAGAAAACCAACAAAAAGCTATCAGTATTAGTTTTTTTTTACTGTCTAACAATTCATTGCAAAACTTTAAACTTAATTTGAAATTTAATTTAAAAGAAAACATATTTAATAATAAAATAACGTATAAACATATTTTTTAATTTTTATTAATTTTTTAATACTTAGTATGACCGCTATTGGCCTTAATGACGGCCTGTAATCTACTCTTCATAGAATTTATGAGCTTTATAAGGTCATATTCCTCGGGAATCTTTACCCACTCCTCGTTTATAAATTTAATTAAGTCTTTTTTGGACTTTGCACCCCTTTTTGCCACCTTCTTTTTTAAATAAGCCCACAAATTTTCAATCAAGTTTAAATCGGGACTTTGGGCAGGGGTGTCAATGACTTTGGTGCAATTATAAAGTAACCACTCTTTACACAAATAAGATTAATGTTTTGGGTCGTTGTCCTGGTAAAATTTATAAATTAATTTGTTTCCGTTTTCTGGGTCAACAAAGCCGAATTTTTGAACACTTCTTTTCAAATTTTCTCTTAAAGTATCCAAATATATTTCCTTTGTCATCGTTTCTTCAATAATTTTTATTTCACCAACGCCCTTACTTGAAAAACATCCCCATACCATCACCGACAATTTTCCAAATTTTACTGTTGGAATAATGTTCTTGTTTTCGAGGGCTGCCAGCGGTTTTCTCCACTCCGTCACAAAAAACAACATTATTCCAATAACGTGTCGGAAGATTAATGTGATTAATTGCAAAATCTAATCTTTTAGAAATGTTTAGCGCTGAGAGTAATGGTTTTTTTCTGCCGATTCTCGATGAATATTTGTGTTTATATGTTTATAATATTTGTAACTTCAACTCCGCAAACCTTTCTTAAATCCGTGGCTAACATTCGAGTGCTGATATGGGGGTTTTACTCGATGGTCCTTATTATTTTTCTTTCATTCCTCGGTGTTAGCTTCTTTGGTCTACCTGTTGAGTGCTTCAGTTCTAACCTACCTTCTATTTCGGCACGGTTTATGATGTTATAAACGGTTCTCAGTTGGACAGAGAACATTTCAACCAATTCTTTAGCGGATTTACCTCTATGGTAATTATAGTACACTAACTCTATCACATCGTCACTTAATCGTTTACCTGGCATACTTAATATGGCTTTTTTTTAAACTGTCTTTAGCCGATTCAAAATTTTAATAAGTAAATAACTACAAGGCAACTCTAAACAAATACAACACAACTAGAGAATGCAATTAAATTACAGTTAGTTCCTGTGTTCTTTATTTTATTATTACTCGTGTGAATCAACTTCCGTTTTGCAAAGAATTATTTGACACTGAAAAAAGTGCCATTGAATGTGTTTCGTTGAATATCTCCTGGTTTCCGGTTGAATTTTCTATTCTGTTGGTACAGTACGATAAGAAATCATTTGAAAATGTAATTATGAAGAAAAAGTAAAAAAAAAAATCGTATATTTCTTAGCAAATATACACTTTTAAATCAATTTTTTGTGTATTTTTTGGTTTTGTAAACATTTTCTTGACAAACTGTAAATGTAGATAGTCAACACACTCGCACTCACACAACATACAACTTTTATGTCAGAAGAAGTACGACATACTCCAACTGCAACTGGGTACAGTAAGGTACGTGATCGAGAACACTTGCGGACGAAAATCGTCCACCGGGCGGGAGCATGTTCGGAAGTACGATATATATTTTGAATCTTATACTTATGTAATAATTATATTTGACTTTGTTATATTTCAAACTTAATCCAAACGTTGAAACTTAATCTAAAATGTAAACAATTAAAAGTAACGTAAGGTTACGAATCTAATATTGTTTGACACTTATTGTAAAAAAGATGGAAGTAAAAAAAAAAAACTCGTATTGCCCTAACGGGATTACAAAAAATGTATATTTTATAGAATCTCCGCTCATTCTCGCGTGATAAAATGAACTTTTCAAACCTAATAATGAGAATAACTTTTTGTTCACTACCATACCCAGTAAGTCATCTATTAGTGGTATCGGATAATTATCTTTTAATGTTAATTTGTTAAGACTTCGGTAATCCACGCATAACTGGATATCACCAGTCTTTTTCCTGACTAAAACTATATACAGTTTTATACTCTGACTTGCTAGGCCTAATAACTTCTGATTTAACTAAGTCATCTAAGATAATCTGGACCTTTTCTTTCTCCTTATATGACGACCTTCGTGGGCTACAATGGAGAGGCTTATCACTAGTCAATCTTATGGTCATTTTAAATGTAAGGCGAAAAGGGACGTTTGCTTAACAAATAACTCTCTTTATATAAATTTAAAATTCTCTCTTTTGCTTTGAAATCTAATTCATTGTTATTAAAACATATATCTTTATTATCATTTTCAATTTTCATTAACATTTTACATTCTTCTTTAAACTTATCTTCTTTCTTTAAAACACTTGCCCTTTTCACTAATTTTAAGTTAGCTTTTTTTATAAAATCATTCCCTAGTATTGTAGGAAATTGCATCGTTTCATTTTCTATTACAAACATATTTAATTAAAATTTTTCATTTTCAAATAAAATAGAAGTTTCAATTTTACCAATAACTAAAATCGGGCTTCTATTAATTCCAACATAATTAAAATTCATATTTATATTTTTTGAGAGAAGGACTTCAGGCACGAACTGTTGACATATTAAACTTATTGGACTCCCGATGTCTATTATTGTTCCTAACAATGTTTTATATATGTATATATAGGGTTTTCTAATAGGGACTTGACAATTTTGAATTTAATTTGTGAACCCACTCTTTCACTAATCATCAAACTGTCACTGTCAATTTATTCAGTAAACTGTCATCATGGTAAAGTACACCAACGAGCAACGTCTGCAAATTATAAAAATTTTCTACAGATATTCGGAGTCGGTGACTGCAACTTTAAGAGCGTTAACTCCAATTTTCGGTCGTAATTCTCGTCCTAGTAGACAGGCAATAACAAATTTAGTGCAAAAATTTAAGACTACATATTCGTTGTGTGATGTTGCCGTGTCAGTGAGACAACGGGTTGGTCGAAGTGTCGAAAATATCGCTGCCGTTCAGAGACGTCCGTAGCAAACGATCAAAATCAGTCAATTCCACGGCGTTCTCAAGAATTGGGCTTCGCTCAGACCACATTACGGCGTATTTTGTGTAAGGATCTTGGTTTACACCCATACAAGATCAAGCTTACTCAAGAATTGAAGCCGATGGATTATTTGAAGCGACGTACGTTCTCCGATTGCCTCAATGGGTTCGTCAATAAGCAAAATATTATTGGTCGGGTGAAAACCCATATGTGCTTCATGAATCACCACTTCATCCCCAAAAAATAACTGTTTGGTGCGGTTTGCATGCCGGCGGTGTTATTGGGCCATATTTTTTCGTCGACGATAACGATCGTCACGTTACTGTGAATGGTCAGCGTTATCGCGCCATGATCACCGATTAATTTTGCTCGAATTGGAAGATATGGACTTGGACGACATGTGGTTTCATTAGGATGGTCCCACAAGCCACACAGCATACGCTACAAACGATTTATTGAAGAGTAAGTATGGTGAGCGTGTTATCTCACGTTCGTGCGATTTAACGCCGCTTAACTATTTTCTGTGGGGCTACGTTAAGTCATTGGTTTATGCCAATACGCCGACGACGTTGGAAGAGCTCAGAGCCAACATTGAACGCGAAATAGCGGCCGTTTCGTCCGAAATGTGTAGCCGAGTCGTTGAAAATTGGGTCCAACGAATCGACCGCTGCAAACGTGCCCGCGGTGGACATATGAACGAAGTCGAGTTCCATTCATAAATGTTTTGATTGTACTTCAAGCCAATAATAAAGTTTTTGAAATATCTCAAATGGTTTGCCTTTTATTTAAAGAAAAAGTTGTCAAGTCATTATTGGAAAACGAATATTTGGAAGTGTCGTAGTTGAGTAGTTTCCGCTGTGATAATGAGAGCCACTTTTTGAATTGAAATCCTTTTCAATTGACTTCCACGCCGCTACTTTTTCTCTCCACTGCACTCGGTCTTTTTATTTTCTATTGTTGATTAATTTTTTTTAATGAGTTCTAGTAATAAATCAACGTCTGCGATCGAAAAATTAGAGCTTCTTTTTTTAATTATAATTTTCTCCGGGGTTTTTTCCATTTTAAATTGTTCTATTTGATAACTGATGATAACAAAACAAAAGAAACTATCCAATTTATTCAATAACCATAACAATCAATAAAAAAACTTGACATTTGGAAACAGGTGCTGCCATTTTTTTTTTTTTTTTTTTGTGAAACCGAAAGAATAGGTTCAGTTAAATGTCCTTTAAACTGTCACTGTGAAACTGGGCATTACTGTTTAATTTGTTATAAACAAGGAGTCGCAGATGTTCTTGGATGTTCCGGTTGTTCCTCTATTAAGCCTTGATAGTGGTTGTTAACGTCAAAACTCTTTTGCTCCGGCGGTATGATCAGGGTGCATGTACCTTGATCTTGTAGTACATAAATTTGGTGCTTGTACCAATATATCAATGTATTTGTGATAGTTAGTCACCTTACCTGGATGGGAGTATAACTAAAATACGACTTCTTCTTCTTAGTGTTGAAAAATCAATGATTTATTGTTTTAAGCTTAATAGTATTTATACACATTTATTGCTTACTTAGTATAAGATAATCATACATCTCCCAAACGAACGACTTGTTATCACAGTTACTTACCGTCGCGCCACTACCCTCACGGGCAAACCCCGACTTTCAACTGAGTTAGCTTAAGGGATTATACGCAGTTGCAAGGACGAAAAAGAACGTTTTTTTTTAATATTTTTTCTGAAAAGGTATTTCATTTTACAAAAACAAAAATTATATTTACATTTAGTGGCAACATCTAAGCTTTTAACGTTGCTAATGATTTGTAAAAATATCGATCTGGTGTGCTTCTGCAGACGATCTCCTAAAAGTCCTCCAAATTAAGGAGTTCGGCGGTGATCACGATATCTCTGGTTTGGTTCATCTGAAATCAAAAGACCTGAAAGATTCTTTTAGTAGATAGATAAAACTAGGTTTTGAACGAAGGAATAATCGAAATTTTGATTTTTGAAAAAATGGCAACTTCGTTATTACAGTTACTTACCATCGCGCCACTATCGTCACGCCACTACCCTCGCGGGCAAACCCCGACTTTCAATTGAGTTAGCTTAAAGGGTTATACGCAGTTGCCAGGACGAAAAAGGACGTTTTTCTTTATCTTTTTTTCTGAAAAGGTATTTCATTTTACAAAAACAAAAAGTATAGGTACATTTAGTGACAACATCTAAGCTTTTAACGTTGCTAATGATATGTAAAAATATTGATCTGGTGTGCTCCTGCAGACGATCTCCTAAAAGTCCTCCAAATTAAGGAGTTCGGCGGTGATCACGATATCTCTGGTTTGGTTCATCTGAAATCAAAAAACTCGAAAGATTCTTTTAGTAAGTAGAATAATCAAAATTTTGGTTTTTGGAAAAATGGCAACTTCGTAAAAAAAAAGATATAATTTTCAGCCAAAATTGCCACGTAAAATTGTTTAAAAAAAAAAACAGATATAATTATGCGAAATCTCATTTCTTCGATCAATACTTGAGGAAAGTATCTAAGAAGGTTGTTTTAAAGAAAAAATTAAAATAATATCAATACAATGCACTAGTATTACAATTCGTAAGTTTACGAAACGTTTTTTTTTTAGATTAAGTTGTTACATTTGAATTTAATTATAAAATATATAACAATTTCTACAAGAACAATAATTATTTAATATGAAATGTATATTGTATTCCCCAACAATAGTACCTTTTAACTCCGTTATGGACAATCCATAACTCTTGAGAACAAGAATTATCAACAGGTCTAAATAACACGAACACAACCTTACAATGAATCAGGTGAACCACTTCGCCCCTGATTACGGCAGTATAACTAAAACCCTTAAGGGGCACACCTAGTGTGACCGACAAAAGAGAAAAGTGATTTTTTTTTTTGATAGACACAACTTAAACATTTAAAAGAACAAAATTGATAAAAAAGTGCAAAGTGCAAGTGCAAGGACAAGTGCAAAGTGCAAAATATATGTATAGATATATATTTAACAAATAAAGTACATACATAGATTCCCTCGCGGTCGGTGTCTTGCCCCTTGTCTTGTTTCCTTTAAAGACTTAAAGACTTTCGGTGGTTGTGCATTAATCGGGATTCCCGCGCCGTATAAAAATTCATCAATTTATCAACTTAAACCTCAACTGTTACCAGCTGGCAAAGCTGACCAAAGGTTACAGGTTGCTGTAATAAATAAAATATTTAATTAATTATATTAATAAACTGTATTTAATAATAATTTAATAAATATTGTACTTGATACATACACACATATTGGGTTATAATTAACTTACAAATAAAAATCTTCAAAAATATCGAAATTGTCAGCGGGTGCAGATCAGAAAGGTGTTCTGGAGCAGATTATTCGTGACCACTCCAACTTCAAAAAGACATCACGTCGTACAGCTAGCTATCTTTCAGGTCGTCTTCTTATTCTAGAAGAGAACTTCAAGAACGCGCTTAGTCTTCAAGCGAAAATTCGACGAGAAGTAAAAGAAACTCAGCCGACTCTTATTACCAGATGATTGTTTAGCGTGACTGTGATATCAATCCAATCAAGGTATATCGCATCCAAACAGTTATGTTCGGTACAAACTGTGCAAATTATTTTAAAAAGTCTTGCAATTCGTCTCAGTGCATAGACTCCCACTCAACAGAAAGAGCATGTCCTCATGCGACAAAACTATCATGATTCATGACCCACATTCAAAGCACACACAAAATTCTAAAATTTATTGTTTTCGTACAACATATCAACAAAAACATACACCCATTTACGCTCAAGCAAACACATGCGTAACCATTTCACTCGCACACAATTTCGCCGCGAATCGAAATACCAATACCACAAACGCGCCACAATACCACAAACGTAGGTATGACCCTACACTACACTTAGAGTACAAAAGGTGTATAAGAGAGTACTTACATTTGGGACATATGAAAGAAGTCGAAGTAAGCAAGGACGAAATACTCAAAACTCTTTATCACTACTTCGTGCCGCACCATGCCGTGTCCAAAGCATCCAGTACAATGACAAAACTCCGGTTCGTGATGGAGATGGAGAAAACGCAAATATACCTTTACAGCAGGCATTGAGAAAATGTATAGGCAAATCCGTGTCAGCTCAGCCGACTCTTATTACCAGATGATTGTTTGGCGTGACTGTGATATCAATCCAATCAAGGTATATCGCATCCAAACAGTTATGTTCGGTACAAACTGTGAAAATCCTTTTAAATAGTCTTGCAAACAGTCTCAGTGCATAGACTCCCACTCAACAGATAGAGCATGTCCTCATTCGACAAAACTACCATGATTCATGACTCACATTCAAAGCACACACAAAATTCTAAAATTTATTGTTTTGGTACAACATATCAACAAAATGTTGTACCAACAATTTCGCCGCGAATCGAAATACCAATACCACAAACGCGCCACAATACCACAAACGTAGGTATGACCCTACACTACACTTAGAGTACAAAATGTTTATAAAAGAGTACTTACATTTAGGACATATGAAAGAAGTCGAAGTCAGCAGGGACGAAGTACTCAAAACTCCTTATCACTACTTCGTGCCGCACCATGCCGTGTCCAAAGCATCCAGTTCAACGACAAAACTTCGGGTCGTCTTTGATGCTGCAGCCAAAACTTCAGACGGAACTTCGTTGAACCAGCATTTAATGACAGGATCTAAACAAAAGACGGATATTATTGAAATTATATAGGAAAATCCGTGTTAGCTCAGCCGACTCTTATTACCAGATGATTGTTTGGCGTGACTGTGATATCAATCCAATCAAGGTATATCGCATCCAAACAGTTATGTTCGGTACAAACTGTGAAAATCCTTTTAAATAGTCTTGCAAACAGTCTCAGTGCATAGACTCCCACTCAACAGATAGAGCATGTCCTCATTCGACAAAACTACCATGATTCATGACTCACATTCAAAGCACACACAAAATTCTAAAATTTATTGTTTTGGTACAACATATCAACAAAATGTTGTACCAACAATTTCGCCGCGAATCGAAATACCAATACCACAAACGCGCCACAATACCACAAACGTAGGTATGACCCTACACTACACTTAGAGTACAAAAGGTGTATAAAAGAGTTCTTACATTTGGGACATATGAAAGAAGTCGAAGTCAGCAGGGACGAAGTACTCAAAACTCCTTATCACTACTTCGTGCCGCACCATGCCGTGTCCAAAGCATCCAGTTCAACGACAAAACTTCGGGTCGTCTTTGATGCTGCAGCCAAAACTTCAGACGGAACTTCGTTGAACCAGCATTTAATGACAGGATCTAAACAAAAGACGGATATTATTGAAATTATATAGGAAAATCCGTGTTAGCTCAGCCGACTCTTATTACCAGATGATTGTTTGGCGTGACTGTGATATCAATCCAATCAAGGTATATCGCATCCAAACAGTTATGTTCGGTACAAACTGTGAAAATCCTTTTAAATAGTCTTGCAAACAGTCTCAGTGCATAGACTCCCACTCAACAGATAGAGCATGTCCTCATTCGACAAAACTACCATGATTCATGACTCACATTCAAAGCACACACAAAATTCTAAAATTTATTGTTTTGGTACAACATATCAACAAAATGTTGTACCAACAATTTCGCCGCGAATCGAAATACCAATACCACAAACGCGCCACAATACCACAAACGTAGGTATGACCCTACACTACACTTAGAGTACAAAAGGTGTATAAAAGAGTTCTTACATTTGGGACATATGAAAGAAGTCGAAGTCAGCAGGGACGAAGTACTCAAAACTCCTTATCACTACTTCGTGCCGCACCATGCCGTGTCCAAAGCATCCAGTTCAACGACAAAACTTCGGGTCGTCTTTGATGCTGCAGCCAAAACTTCAGACGGAACTTCGTTGAACCAGCATTTAATGACAGGATCTAAACAAAAGACGGATATTATTGAAATTATATAGGAAAATCCGTGTTAGCTCAGCCGACTCTTATTACCAGATGATTGTTTGGCGTGACTGTGATATCAATCCAATCAAGGTATATCGCATCCAAACAGTTATGTTCGGTACAAACTGTGAAAATCCTTTTAAATAGTCTTGCAAACAGTCTCAGTGCATAGACTCCCACTCAACAGATAGAGCATGTCCTCATTCGACAAAACTACCATGATTCATGACTCACATTCAAAGCACACACAAAATTCTAAAATTTATTGTTTTGGTACAACATATCAACAAAATGTTGTACCAACAATTTCGCCGCGAATCGAAATACCAATACCACAAACGCGCCACAATACCACAAACGTAGGTATGACCCTACACTACACTTAGAGTACAAAAGGTGTATAAAAGAGTTCTTACATTTGGGACATATGAAAGAAGTCGAAGTCAGCAGGGACGAAGTACTCAAAACTCCTTATCACTACTTCGTGCCGCACCATGCCGTGTCCAAAGCATCCAGTTCAACGACAAAACTTCGGGTCGTCTTTGATGCTGCAGCCAAAACTTCAGACGGAACTTCGTTGAACCAGCATTTAATGACAGGATTTAAACAAAAGACGGATATTATTGAAATTATATAGGAAAATCCGTGTTAGCTCAGCCGACTCTTATTACCAGATGATTGTTTGGCGTGACTGTGATATCAATCCAATCAAGGTATATCGCATCCAAACAGTTATGTTCGGTACAAACTGTGAAAATCCTTTTAAATAGTCTTGCAAACAGTCTCAGTGCATAGACTCCCACTCAACAGATAGAGCATGTCCTCATTCGACAAAACTACCATGATTCATGACTCACATTCAAAGCACACACAAAATTTTAAAATTTATTGTTTTGGTACAACATATCAACAAAAGCATACACCCATTTACACTCAAGCAAACGCATGCGTAACCATTTCACTCGCACACAATTTCGTTGTGTCGTTTTATTTTATTTATTTATTTTCTTTTTTCCATACTATGCAGTTATTTTTTCTCACAAAAAAACAAAAAAAAAAAATAAATAAATAAATAAAAAAAATATATATATGTTCGATGGATGTTCAAGATTACAATTTGATTATTTAATTATATGTAATAATATATATGGTAATGTAATATAAAATATATGTGAAAGGGGTAAATGTAATACATTAGTAATCCACTGCATTACCAATAATAATGATATGCAGAAAATGATTGCAATGAAGACCCAGTATATTGCATCCATTTTGGGGATAAACCAAACACATTAAAATTTATAACCAAGTGAATAGGACGTGTTTCTTTTTTCTCAGCTCTTTTTTCTTGGTCCGTGTGGTGATCCTTTTTATAGAATTTAATGATCTTTTTATCGATTTTCAATCATCCTCTATAAGATGTAACTCACCATTTTCCGAATAGAATTTTGGAAGATATGTTCCATCTGCTAAATGCATACATATGTGATCCGGTAAACATCTCATGAATTCTAGATATGTAATTGGAGATTCCAAAGTAATGATATATTTCCGAGAATATGGATTTTGTTTCGTCTTTTCTCATATACGAGTACGTATTCCACTTCTTAAAGTCTATGTTGGTTGAAATATCTTCTCGTTCTCAGTTCTTGTTCTTTCGGGCACACGCCAAATACTTTTTCCTCTTTATTAAACATTTTTGGAGACTTTCGACCAGTCATTTGTGTTATAGTATTGATGCACTTATGATAGAGCAGAATTAGTCTCGTAAGCACGTTTTTTAAGATTTCGGGAGGGTAGGTCGTACACATTCATTTTGGACCAAACTTCCATCCAAAGAAAACACAAATGAAAAAAAAACCGGTTGGCGCTTGAGTAAACATTTCGAAAACTACCCTGGCATTCAATGTGTTAAGGGGCACACCTTGTGTGCGCCAAAAAAGAAAAGTGATTTTTCTGAATTTTTGTTTAAAGAAAACTACTACATCAAAAGTTTTAAAATTGGAGGATATATTTGTACATAAATAATGAATATACACTGAAATGTTCAAAGGAAAAAATTAAATTTTCAGCGAGTTATTCGCAATCTCTCAATTCACAAAAAAAGTCCTCCACTTTCCACTTTCATCTTCCCATATTTCAGAAACTTTAATATAAACTGGATATATTGGCCCATATGGTTTTAATGGCCACTTATACTATACACAAGATGTGCCATGTCAACACCATGTATCACACCTTATAGTGTCAGAATCACATCCATATCTGGATACCATATAACTGTTTGTGCTTTAAGTCAATAGACTCGGATGTACAGAGTTTATTAAACACCCTCTATTCCAACATCTTCCACCATTACCTTTACATTCTGTGACCGTAAATGTATTAATATCATACTTTGATGTTGAATACTATTGCTGATATCTATTCCTGTAATAAGAATCACTTACTTTAATTTGCATGACATTCCCATCAATATCTTTGAAACATGTCAATGACCCTGTCAATACAGGGAAATCATACCTATTACGATTAACGCATCTAACCTCATTACATACTTTGTCTTCTGAATATACAAAAAGTGTATTGTCACATGCATTAGCTGCATTGATTGTAAGCAATTCTGAACTACTGCTCCTTCCTTCAAGCCTAGAGTAAACTCTTGGTGGTACTAATGGTTCATATGAGTTTTGCTCTAGTGCAGTAGGTTCCATTTCCCTTTTAATATTATCTATCTTTTGGTTGGTTGGTCTTGGTTATCTTTTCATTCAATTTGTTGAGTTTGGTATCCCTAATAGATATATGACCTGGTTGTCCCCCTCACCCATTAGGGGAGACCGGGGTTGGTTGTAACAATTTTTAAAACATTTGCTGCGAGCCTTTATCAGAGGCAGATTATTCAAATGAAACCTGGTTACGGAAAAGATTAATCCTTTGGCTATAAACTGCTTTTAGAATATTAGCAGATCTCCACTTTGAATTTCTAAAAATATGGTATTTTATAAAATTTCATAGCTGTTACATTCAACCCCGTCTCTGGGGTTGGTTGTAACACTATCAGGGGTAAAAAGTAACAACAATCGGGTTTTTTTTATTTTTTATTTTATTTATACATATGTACCTTTTATTTAATAAAAAAAGTAGTGTTGGCAATTGGAAAACGAAAGCAAGCTTAAAACAAACATAAAAGTTAATTTCTACAATTTAAAGAAATACAAAAATAACAAACAGAATAAACATAAAAAGAGACTTCATACTTTAGAAAATTTCGGAAAGAATAGTCGATTAATCTGAATCACAATTGATGCAAACATAAAAAGAAATGTTGCCCTTAGTGCACCTAGTGTGAGCCCATTTCTTACAGGTTATGCACTGAATCCAGTGTTCACCGGGCAAACTTTCTCCGAAAGGTTCACAGCAAATTAAGCAATGTTCTTCATCTTCTTCATCTGAAGAATCAATCAATATTTTTTTGTTTTTGTCACTTTTTTTTTTGCTTTAACCTTGACAACTTTTTGTTTTTGAAGTTTTTTGGCCTGTTCTTCTACAAGTGCTTGCTTTTCTGGGCTGTCCGTTAAAATAGCGGTTTCCTAGATTTCCTAGATTTGCTTTTACATTTTGGCGTTCTTGGCGCTGCTTTTGGGTAGAGTCGAACAGCTTCTAGATAAAAGGCTAAACTGGTTTGACAGAGTTTTGATGGACCTGGTTCTAATGGCAAGGTGGATCTCAATTCAGAAACATCTGAGAAATGGGAGCTGCCACAAGTGGTTATTGTCTTTCCAGGTCCTATTTTTTCAGTGGTAAGACTGCTTGTACCAGGTTTAGATAAAGATAGTGGTGTGTGAAGTGAAGGTATCAGTCCTGGCTGTACATCTCCAGAGTTTAGGACTCCTATATCCAAAGTTAATGAATTAGGGTCAGCTAGTGGTCGGTGACAAAAGATGATAAAAAATCGAAGTCTTGGAAGATGTCTCTGTTAAAAGGAACAATGCCAGTTTTTTTGAATCCATTAGTGATGTTAGCTGGGTTCAGCGCCAGAAGAAGAGCGGCTCTAACTACAGATGGAATATCATATATGGTCATCGTTTTTCCTGGATTATTACGTAATCAGGCATCTTGTTGATTGGCGCAATAAGTCTTGAAAGGACCATAAACTCCGACGTCTAAGGGTTGCAGTTTGTGTGAGCAATGTGGTGGAAAAGATAGCATTAAAACACCATTTTTCTTAGCTTTATCAATAACACCAATATCTAAATGGGAGCTATGGTTGTCAAGCAACAAAAGCACCGGCTCCGAAGCAGATGGTTTTACATGCATTATAAAGTGGTCCATATATCTTGTAAACTCCGTGCTTGTCATCCAACCGGAAGCATTACCGGCTTCTATACACTCTGCGGGTCCATCACGAATAAAGAAATCTTTATATTTAAGGCGAGGAAAGATAAACATGCAGGAAATCGAGTTTCCAGAACCGCTCACCGCTGCACAGATTGTAACTAATGTGCCTCTTTCACCAGACGGATCCAACCTGTTAAGAGCCTTTCTTGGCTAGAACTTTTCTTGGCTTTTGTACTGTAGTAACACCCGTTTCATCGCAGTTCCAGATGCGGGATGGGCACAAACTATGCTTTTGCATTAGCGAAAACAATTTGTCGAAGAAAAGATTTACGTTCGTCTGGTTAAAGGGAGTAGCTCTGCTCAAACTGGTTGCTTCTGGCGATCTTATGGCTATATTATTATTCCTTTTCAAAAAGGCACCCAGCCAATCAACGCCAGCATTTTTATTTTCACGTCAAGATTTTGGCATAGGAATATTATACTTCAGCGCACAATCAAACGCTAATTTTCTGACATCTTTTGGCGTGAGCCCATAGTAAATGTTACTGCACTGAATTAAATAATTCACTAAATCACTCTAGTGTTTTTTGCTAAATACCTGTCTGTTGGCCTTGTATCCAACGTCAATTTCTAAACCACTTTCTGTGCCAGCTTTCCTTTTCTTCAAATATCTGTACAGGGTCACATGACATAGTCCCAAATCCTTTGCCACACCACGAATTTTTTTCGTCCTGTCTTCTTCTAAAACAGCCGCAGCTCTTACAAACAAATCTTTCGACGCTGTTCCACGCTAAGTTTTACATTTATACGTTCTCATTCTGAAATGAAATGCAATAGGTAGGTTAATAGACGTTATTTGACTATGTGGGGCATGTTGTAACATGTTTCAACTTGCCCCAGACACATGTTACTTTTAGCCCCTACATAGAAATTGAACGTTCAAAGTATAACCATAAAAATTCTTGAACTTCTACAGTATCGACAAATATATTCATGCACAGGTAAAATATGAATGTATAGACAAACCAACAACAAAATATCGTGTCTAGATAAAAAAAAATAAAGTTACTTACCCGGTGATTTTCACAGCTACACTTACAAGGTCTTCCAACGACTGCCAAACGAAAACTGACTTGCATGTAGCGTTAGCTATGGTCAACGCAAACATTTTTCTCTTTCAGACATTTTTATATTTCTATCATGACATCTTTTTTCGTGGCTGTTACAACCTGCCCCTGTTACAACCAGCTCTATTCTCCCCTAAGGCAAACCGCACGGAGAAATGTTCCATCACGGAAATTAAAAAACAGACTGTGAACACTGTCCATCCTTTTTGACGAAGTCCCTCAATTCTACTGAGATGATTTGTCCATGAGAAATCATCCTCTACAAGATGTAACTCACCATTCTCCGAATAGAATTTTGGGAGATATGTTTCATCTGCTAAATACATATGTGATCCGGTAAACATCTCGTGAGTCCTAGATATGCAATTGGAGTGTCCAAAGTACGAGTAATGATACATTTCCGAGAATATAGATTTTGTTTCGTCTTCTCAAATATACGTATTCCACTCCTTAAAGTCTATGTTGGTTGAAATAATTACCACTTTTTTCATGAATAGGAAAGAGAAATCTGCCATGTCTTTGGTTTGGTCAAACAATTTAATCGACAATGTTAACGCATTGTCCATCATGGTAATTTGATAAAAGAATGGGACTATAAAATCTGCAATCATTACTTCAGTAAACACAATGTACATTCTTTTCCGCATAGTTGCTAATCCAAAGCGTCGTGCAGCAAGCTTCAGTTCGGGTGAATTCGTAATCGCAGTAATCTGCGAAAGTCCAACCACATGCCTGCTTTGCTATTGCAAATCGAAAATGTTTTTCGCCTGCACGCAGATGACAAGCAGGCTGCAGTAATTCTACTACAATTGTATTCATTATCGTCATGGCAGCAAAGTGGGTTTTAGATATTATACTAAGAGAATTGTGCCGAAAGAAAAGTGAAAATGTAGCTCTTGATCGACTAAGACAAATAAAAAAGAAAAGAAAACTCCTAATAATTAACATTTGTAAGTTTAATAAGTATAGCCGTTTAGTGCCCAAAGTCATGAACGTAATGATCACTATAGAAAAATATCCTGATGATATATTTCGAAGCCATTTGAAAATGAAAAAAACTATGTACAATTAATAAACGGCAAAAAAGTTTGTCAACAGTTTACAGAGAATGAACTTATGTACTTGTGGCAAAAGAAAGCAACAGGGCGACCTAGGCTGCAGCTGAAGATGGCGTTATACTTAACACTATTGAAGTTAGCGAACGGATCGACGTTTCGGGAAATATCGGATATCTTTAATATTGCCAAAGAAACAGCGTTTAAGTATTTTCTAATAGTCATCTATTTTCTAATGTTCGTTTAAAGAACAAGTTCATAAAGTGGCCTATAAATGAAAGCGAGCGCAAAAGACAAATGGAGGGTTTCATGAATTTGCGTCAAAATCGAATACCATTTGTCATAGGTTGTGTGGACGGTAGTCATTTTACTATTCTCACACCTTCAAATGACAAAATCAGTTATTTTAACAGAAAAGGAATCTGTTCTAGTAACCTTCAGGTAATAAAAGCATTCTGACATTATAAAAACTTTCCTAGCCAGTTCATCTTTACAGGCAATTTGTGACAGCAGGCAACTGTTTATTGATGCTCTTGTATGGGAAAGCAGTCCTATTGGAAAAAAATGTGCAACAGACTCAGCCGCTGTAGTGAGTTCTGGTTTTATTCTTGGCGATTCCGCGTACCCTTTGAAAAACTATCTTCTAGTTTCATACCGGGACAATGGATTTCTTACTCCCATGCAAAAGAGGTTCAATTTCATACACAGCTCTACTAGAGTGTGTATTGAGGCTCAAAGGCAAATTTCGTATCCTAAAATATGTTGACATAAAACAACTAATGCATTTAAAGTACATAGTTATAGCTACACGATGTAATCATTCAGCAAGAACGATTAATTAATGATGAATCCGAATTAACTTCAAACGAAAATTATGAAATTCGATCGGAAAACAAAATGAAGCAAGACAAAAGAGGGATGAAATCGCAATGTTGTTCTGCGCATAACAAATTCCTCTAATTTCTCTAAAATTTAAAACCATACCATATGTACAGATATAATTAAAATAAAGGGTTTCATCACAATTCATTAACTTATTTGACACTTCATTAAACAGTCTTAAAAAAAAAAAAACAAAAAAAATTAAGAAATGCTGAATTCAGGATATTTAGTATCAAAAATAGAGATTATTCAATTTTATCTAAAACATTTAGAAGATCGCGCAATAGCGAAGAATTCCCACGTCGTGGCGTCCCTTCCTGATTTCTGATTTCTCCTTTTGATTCTTTTATAAGTTGTTATTAAATTATCGAATTTTTTTTTTACTTCATCCCTTTCAAATGAAAAAAGTGGATTTATTGCTTTTATTTGCAACAAAACATTTCTTCACAAAATTTGCCGTTTTTTGTTTCCTTCCGAAAACTCACCCTCCATGGCTAATCTCGTTGAGATTAGTAACTTAGTATCCTGCAAACTCCACTTTTTATCATCCTCCCTAAAAAAAATATACGTTAATCAATTTTACCAAGCAAATTTAATATTTAAAATCACGGTACTTACATTTTCCTTCTCGTAAAATCAATTTGCCTGCTTAGCGCAGATGTTTTATTTTGTCTGCGCAATCTGCCCGATGTCAACATGTTTACTGCACATTTTTGACGTTTGTGAACGGACTAGATTTCTGTCGCTTGCGTAAGTCCGATTTGTAATTCGCTTTATGGACGCAAATAATGCAGATCTTCGTTAGTCAGACGTTTACGAACTCGTCCTTCTCTTTATTAAACCCTTTTGGTGTTTGCTGACTTGGTGGAACAGCTTTAAAATGCCCAGTGACATTGTTTATCAGAGATCAGGCAGAATTAGTCTCGTAAGCACGTCTTACGTCTTACTCCCTTTTTCATCCTATAATTCAGACAAAACTTCTCCATAATTTTCCTGAGAAAACTTTTAAATTTATTGATGTAATTTTTTTTTTACATATATTCTGGTAACTTTTAACTGTATTTCAATATTTTTTAAAGTGAAAATAATAATTTTGAAGATTGCTATAGCTGATCTCCAGGAGCTCCTATTAAAAAATGATCTAGTTATTAATTGAAGGAAGAGCGTTAAGATACAAATATGTCGATAGGGAACATTTATTGTGAACGGGCCTGAATTTTTATTTATTTATTAAATAAAATATGTAATATACATCAGGTCATTGAGCAAACTACATCATATATTTTCATCGTTTTGAAAATGTCGAATTTTGTACCAGAAAACGATGACTTGCGAAAAGCAATAATTTATTTTTTTTTTTTGCTTGTCGAGGCATATGGTGATCATGCTCTATCAGAAGCAACATGCAAAAAAAGGTTTCAACGGTTCAGATATAACAATTTTGATGTGAGAAATAAAGAACGTAGAAGACCACCAACAAAATTTGAAGACGCCGAATTGCAAACAATATTGGATGAAGATGACACTTTGAGTTAGAAACAAATGGCAGAAATGTTAAATGTTGCATAACAAAAAATTTCCAAGGAAAACACAAATAAAAAAAAAAAAACTGGTTGGCGCATAGGTAAACATTTCGAAAATTACCCTGGCAGTCAATGTGTTAAGGGGCACACCTAGTGTGACCGATAAAAAAGAAAAGTGATTTTTCTGAATTTTTGTTTAAAGAAAACTACAGTGGAGGATGGTTGCTCTATGCGATTTTTTTTTTTTTGTTATTTACACTTAGAAATTAAACACGTTTGAATTTAGTTTTTCTTTGTTCTTTTATTTCTACTGGTTCTTAGCTACGTCTGCACACTTACACGACTTAACTTGTACTGCTCTTTCCCTATTCCTTGTTTCCTACCTAGGCACCGACAGCCTCTCATTCTTCTACTACAATTATTTGTGAGAGTTGCCACAATTCGGCCGTCCTGACAAGCAATCTTCCCGATTTGATTTACATCACTTGATACACATCCCATCCAAGGTTTAATATTTGCCACCTCCCAAATTCCTTCGTATGGTACATGACTGAGTTGTAACCCTTTTACATCCCTTAGTAAATATCGATCATTCTTTAAAACTTTTGCTACTCTGTATGGGCTCTTGTACTTAGGTACGATCTTTTTACAAACACCTTGTCCACTTACATAATTCTTGATCATAACGTAATCGCCCTCTTTGTATTTTTTTTTTTTTTTTTTTTTTTTTTTTTTTTTTTTTCAACTCTATTTTGGTCTCTCATTAATTTATTGTACTCCTTACATTTGACTATCCTATGTTCTGCCCTCGTTCTGATTTTCCCGTACCATGCAATAGTCCAAACTTTCTTTCAAAAAGTCGATAACCACTGCCCTCTGTGCAACCCCGAAAAGTAATTCGCTCGGTGTCATACCAATGCTTCGATGTATCGTATTATTTAACGCGAACTCGATCTTTGGTAACACACCGTCTAGTGAGGAACTAGTCTCTGCACTTGTCAGTTTTGCTATCATTGGCGACAGACTCCTATAGACTCTCTCGACTTGCCCGTTAGCTTGAGGTGATCCGGTCGCAATTTTCACATGTTGTACGTTATTTTCTTCAAGGAACTTCGCAAAGTCTTTTGAAGTAAAGGCACTTCCTCGGTCTGACACCAGCATTCTGGGGCGACTATAGGAGGTGAAATAAGATCGCATATTACCTAAAACATTCAGCATTTCACTAACATACAAAGTGAAACCATCTATTACCAGCATTCTATGCTGATTCTATTCTTTGAATTCCTCATCGATACCGGACCGAAATGGTCGATATGTATAGTGTCAAATGGTACGTTTCCCTTAGGAATATTGTGCAATAAGCCTTCGCGCTTCCCAGCTTTCGGTGAGAAAGCGATACACTTAAGACAGTTTGAAATGTGATCTTTCACTTTTGCTCTCATTTTAGGGAACCATTAAGTTTTCATCATTGCGTCTAGAACTTTCTCACATCCCATATGCCCTATATCGTCGTGATACATCTTTATCACGTTCACCTCCATTGCTTTCGGTACAAAAAACAAAATCGTCTGCTTAACTTTCCTATATATTAATCCGTTCCTCATTTCATAAAACTTGCTTTCCCCCTCCTCCAATTTTTTCCTTATTCCATCTATCGTTTCATCTTTATATTGGTGGATAGAGAGATTTTGCTCGAAAGTATTCTCTTCTAAAACCAAGATATTAAAAATTTGTCTAAGAGCGTCTACGTGCTGCATCTTCGTCCCACTACGATGCTCAAGAGTGTAATCATAGTTTTGAAGCTCTAGAACCCACCTAGCTATCCTGGGATAAACCTCCTTTTTATTCAATGTCAGTGTTAGGGAATTAACTGTCATAATCATATATCATATAAATATATCCTAAATCGTCGAAGTCCATTGATGATAGCTAAGGTTTCGAGCTCAAAACTATGATATTTCGACTCCTGATCAGTCGTTCTTTTAGAAAAATAAAATATAGGGTGTAACTTCTCATCATCTTTCTTCTGCAATAGTATGGCTCCGTAACCTAGAGAACTAGCATCACAATGCAGCTCAGTCTCATCATTAGGACTGTATATCGATAGTGTAGGAGCTTCAATTAGTTTTTCTTTCAACATCTCAAAACTCTCTCTCTCTCCTTTTCTCCGAATTAAAACTTCACATCTTTTCGGATCAGATTGTACAACGGTTGAGCAATGAGTGAAAACCCTTTGATGAACCTTCTGAAGTACGAACACAATCCGAGGAAGCTATGAACAGCCCTAAAGCTCTGTGGTATTGGAAAATTATTCACAGATTCGATACCCCGAGTATCGGGCTGAGTATCCTCTTTCGTGATTGTATATCCCAAGTATCGCACTTGTGATTCCATGAACTGACACTTGTCTATCCTCAATTCCAATGGAATGGATTTTGGTCTCTAAAGATTAATTTCATTTTGTAATTAACTCCTGGCACACCGGGACGTTTGCTGTCCAGATAATGTTCATTAAAAATATCTTTAAATTTCCTTTTAGAGATAAAGTCTATATCATTATTAGTTACATAATCATCTTCGTCTACCATTTAAATTTTCATTAGATCTAAACACTCATTTTCAAATTCTTTTTTATCAGTAATTTCATCAGATACTTCAGTTATGACTTCTAGTCTAACATTAGCTATTTTAACCCTTAAATGCGCAACTTAATTAAAAGTTGTGGAAAAAATATATTTTATAGCTAAAAAAATTCTATGATTATATTTTATATTTTTCATATTATTTAAAAAAAAAACAGGTATGTTGTTTATATACAACAATGTGCATTGAAGAGAATATAAAATAGGCACTTTTGAAATCACAAAAAGAAAAATGTTTTGTTTTTAACCTTTTTTATTTATAAAATCTTTTGGTACATTTGAATATTTTTTGTTATATTTTTTAAGAAACATTGTGAAAGTTGTAAAAACACTGTTTTGTTTTTGTGTCACATAAGGAAACATTACATTTTTCGCAAAATTTTTGGGTAAAACCTTTGCAATTTGGGTATTTGCATCTTTGCTGTTGGTCTAACCACACTGGCCACTGCGAGATCTGATTTAGCCTAACATCTTTGGCAGGTGTTGCTTGAGCTGGTCCCCTTCTACACTGGAAATACTAGGTCGACCGCGTTTTCAGATAGTTAAACCCATCTTGCATATTGATTCAGCCAACTCCAACCTAAATTTCCAAAGGTTCAAAACTCTTGTTCCTGGATTGGTGTTTAAAACATTTTAATGTAACATACTATCCAAGAATTTATTATGCTTAGGTCCAGTAAATGGAAAAACAAACGTATAGTCCATTTACGGCTTTTCATCGATACATTATACCGACCGATAAAGCTGTCCATAAGGTCGACTCCACCCATATGAGCGTTGTATTCCCGTATTATCTTTGGACACGGAATAGACACTTTTTCTTTCCTTGTTGTATTCATACAACATACGCATTTTCGCAGAAAATTACTGCTAATGATAGTTTTTCGCAACAATTAAGTTAAAAATTAATTTGTTGTAACTATAATAATTTTAAAAGTTCTCACCTGAATAAATTATAAAAGAGATCGAGGAAAAAAAACGCAGTCACCACTAATCGAAAGCTTTTCACTAATTTGACATTTGGATCTTCACCTAAAATCACTGGTTGTTCCATTGTATTATCAGGCGTTACTAGCAAATCCAATTTTATCTTCCTACCAGAAAAAACAACTGTTTCTGCTTTGCCAATTATAGTCAATGGGTTTTTATTGTTACCTACAAATTCTTTTGCAATGCAATTATTCAAAATTAGTGCTGATGGTATATATTTTCTTCTCTTAAAGCTTATGGGGCTGCCGGTGTCAATAAGAGCTCCTACTAGATATAATGCTTATCGAAAAAAAATAAATTCTAACTTTCTTACATATTCATCATCTGGGTCCGGGTGTACATGATGTACCTGTCGAGCTGGCTTTCGTTGCTCGCATGCCGCTGCATAGTGTCCCATTTCGCCGCACACATGGCATGCTCCAGGTTCCCGTTTGGGTTTGTGACATTCCCCTGCCATGTGTCCTATCGGATTGATTTCGGTGCCTCTTCTGCTACAGCCCGTTGAGATGTTGATGTTGCTGTTAACCTTTGCACAGATTTAATCAACATTATCTTGCTGAATGCACCCAGCAAATGATGTTTGTCTTTGAAGCACTGCATTGGCATGTGAAAGCAAATTTATGTCGGAGATTCCCTCTATCAAATATTCGAGAAGTTCAACCTCCTCCAGCCTGGCTTTGTTCCCTAGGATCAGCTTCTCGTGATAGTATTCCTGGAAGGGTTCAGATGGCAGCCACCATTTCTACCCTCAAAAGATCTCTTTAATGTTAATCGGCTCGTTCGGTCTTCAAACATATCCCCCAGGATCGTTCATCATTCCTCTACTGGCACCGTCATAATATCTGACTCCATTTTAAAGCTTTGCCCTTTAGTTTCGATGATATGAGGAAACACATATTATTTTCATCAGGATTATACAGTTTGTCAAGAAAGTGTTTTTACAACCAAAAATATTGTTTGAATGTATGTTCTTTTCCTTATAAAGACTAAATTATATATTTTTTTTATTTTTTTATTTTCATTTCTTAAAACTATTATTTAAGTTAACAGATAACAAAGAAATATAATCAATTTTATGGAAAAAAACATAACAAAAAACAACAAAAACAAAAGAATTCACAAAATTATAGTGTCAAGAAAGTGTTTTTACATATTTTTCTTTAGCATTTTTTATCAGTTATTTTCATTCAATATTTTGTGTGGCGGCCTTCAGCTTTGATAACGGCTTGTAATCTGCTTTTCATGGATCTAATTAATTTTTTTAAGTCGTATTCGTGAGGTATTTTTGACCATTCTTCTTGAATAAATTGTGTCAACTGATTTCGGGTCTTAGGACTTCTTTTACTCACCTTTTTTTTCAAATGTGCCCACAAATTTTCTATAGGATCTAGGTCTGGGCTCTGCGCAGGTGTATCAAGCACTTTGGCACAGTTGTGAAGCAGCCACATCTTAACTGTGTGCTCCTTGTGCTTGGGATCATTGTCCCGGTAAAATTTAAATTTTGGTTTTGTGGTAAAATCACCGCCGTCGAATCCAAATTACGGGCACTACTGTGTAGGTAAGATTCCAAAATGCTAAAGTACTGCTCCGCATCCATGTGACCATCAATAAAAACTAGGTCTCCAACTCCTTTGCTTGATATACAAGCCCACAATTTACCAAATTTGACTGTTATTCAAGGCTTTTAAAGGTTGCCGCCACACTCTATTGGGTTCCTCGTTATAATACAGCATTATTTTAGTTTCATCACAGAAAATAACGTCATCCCAATGTTTATCAGGCTGCCGAATATGCTCTGTAGCGAACGACATCCTTTTCCTCATGTTGTCTTATGAGAGCAACGCTTTCTTTCGCGGTACTCTACTACTGAGACAATTTTACTCCACGTAAAACGTACGATCACAATGTGTAAAAAGACTTTCTTGACACAGAATTTCCTGGAATAAACTCGTTTTTGTCGTTTTTTCTTATGTTTTAAAATAAAATCGAGTAACTGTTTGTGTTATCTGGTCATTTAAATGCTAGTTTTAAGAAGTGTCAACCAAAAATTAAAAAAAAAAAAAAAAAAAAAAAAAAAATGTGTTGAGTCTTTATTAGAAAAAGAAAATAAATTATAGCAATGTTTTTGCTTGTAAAAACACTTTCTTGACAAACTGTAGGTCACTCTTATGTTGCTCAGCTGCGTTCTCCAATGAGTAAAGATCTCTCGTAAGATCTCTTACGTTCGTAAAGTTCTCTTCCTCGTTTGATCTTTCCCTTTGATTTCCTTTCATCAGCGTACCATTCTCCCTCTTCAGCATTTCATTTTCCCTTTCGACTAGTTGAATTTCGTTCGCCAAAAGTTCGATCTCCTTTTTCATTAGACGAAGCTGTTTGTTTGTCTGCTCCCCGTCATCACTCATTTCCTTCATTGTCGTTTAATTTTTACTGTTCTTCGTTCCGCTCGTCAGCTTCCCTTGATCATTCATTATTCCCGTTGTCATTTCATTTTTTCTTTAGTTTGTTTCGCTCGTCTGTTTCTCGATCTCATCTGCTGTTTCCCAATCTTGCCTGTCCCTATTTGCGTTCGTTACACTTACCGTTTCATCTTCTACTGTAACAATGTCCTCGTAATCATCTTCACTGGTTATTGCGTCATCTTCAATTTGTTGTTCGTTGGTTGGCAAGCTACCCTTTCGATTGATGGTACCGCCAACAGCCGCAGCACAAGTTCGTTCTTGTTGCCGCTTGTGTTTTTGTCCAGCGACTTTAACACATTCTCAGTTGTGTGGTTGTATATTTGGCCACACTTGAATCACTCATTTTCTGATATGTTTTCCACACAGAAACTTGTTTTTTTATCCCACTTTTGAAACTGTCTAGGATGGTCGCTTTTTTATGCGATTAAATGTTTGTTTTATTGTTATCCACACTTGGAAATTAAACACGTTTCAATTTAGTTTTTCTTTTTTCTTTTATTTCTACTGGTTCTTAGCTATTGTTATCCACACTTGGAAATTAAACACGTTTCAATTTAGTTTTTCTTTTTTCTTTTATTTCTACTGGTTCTTAGCTACTTGTACTGCTCTTTCCCTATTCCTTGTTTCCTACCTATGCACCGACAGCCTTTCATTCTTCTATTACAATTGTTTGTGAGAGTTGCCACACTACTACATCAAAAGTTTTACAATTGGAGGATATATTTATACATAAATAATGAATATACACTGAAATTTTCAAAGGCAAAAATTAAATTTTCAGCGAGTTATTCGCAATCTCTCAATTCACAAAAAAAGTCCTCCACTTTCCACTTCCACCTTCAACTTTCCATATTTCAGAAACTTTAATATAAACTGGATATATTGGCCAATATGGTTTTAATGGCCACTTATACTATACACAAGATGTGCCATGTCAACACCATGTATCACACCCTATAGTGTCAGAATCACATTCATATATGGATACCATATAACTGTTTGTGCTTTAAGTCAATAGACTCGGATATACAGAGTTTATTAAACACCCTTTATTCCAACATCTTCCACCATTACCTTTACATTCTGTGACCATAAATGTATTAATATCATACTTTGATGTTGAATACTATTGCTGATATCTATTCCTGTAATAAGAATCACTTACTTTAATTTTCATGATATTCCCATCAATATCTTTGAAACATGTCAATGAAACGGTCAATTCAGGGCAATCATACCTATTAGAATTAACGCATCTAACCTCATCACATACTTTGCCTTCTGAATACAAATTAAAACAAGATAAATCAACTTGGTTTATTTAATTAATTAATTTTATTTGTCACTTAGGTAAAACAGAATATCTTTCAATTTATTATCTGTATTTATTCCTCTATGAAGAAGCCGTCCGACCTATATGAATTTTAAGAAGCAACTGCCAAGCGAAGCGTTGGTTATGACAACGCTTGTTGTAATTAGCTGTGGTTTGAAGTTGCTTTTGACAAAGGTATTGCCAGGCTTCATAACTATCCCCCCTTTCAAATGAAGTCGTCCCCGACTTCGTATAATCATCGAAGGAAAATAATATAATATAGATGTTCGAGATTACAATTTTATTAATTAATTTTATGTAATAAAATATATGTGGTGATCCTTTTTAAAGGATTTAACATTCCTTTTATCGATTTTCAAGGCACTTCGAGTCCTTACGATTGATAGTAAATCAATCAACGTGTGTGAAAAAAAATTTAACATAAAGAAAAACAGTAGACATTAACTTAAAGAAACTATAGACAAAAAGTGAAGAACAATTCTACCAGTGAGTTTTTTTTTAAGGTGCAAATCGGTTTCCCGCGTCGTGCAATTTCTTCCTTTTTCTTAAATTGTGTTTTAAAAAACATAAGGTCAACAAAAGATTGCAGTAAAATAGCAGCTAAAACCGTCATATCCGTTGTTTGACGATTTTGCCGTTCCAGTGAACAGTTCTGCTCACCGTTGGACTACTTTGCAACAGCACATCCACCGTTGAGTCCATTGCTACTGCAAAGGCTCCGTTGGGATATCCGCTACAACTCTGCGACACACATCTGGGATACCGCTTCGGTTTCAAATTAATTTTCTGCAGATCTCCGGCAATTTAAATAATCTAAAAGATACGTAAGTTGAAATACACCCCCATTTTAATTATTTTTCTTTTACGAGTATTTTTTTTTACTTGATTTCAACAATGAGCACCGCTCTGAAGCTCCAAAAGAATTCTCTAAAGCAAATTACAAAGGATTGGGAAAATTTAGGAAAGAGATCCCCGAAGGAGGGGAGGGTTGCCGTGCTGGAGGAAAATTTCAAGATTAGTACCCAACATAACACCGATGGAATATCCTCAATTGAAGTTGGAAAGGAGGATGAATTAGAGGAAACCTGAACTACAAAACAGCGCTATTAGATAGCATGTATAAACTTCAAACAACAGTTCAGACACCGGTAAGTGATAATATAAATACCTCTAGCGATAAGAACATCATTCGATTGCCGAAAATAAATTTACCGGTATTTTTGGGAGAATATGAATCCTGAAGATCATTTCATGATCTTTTTGTATCTTTATTACATACGAATAAAGCACTAACCGAGGTTGAGAAATTGCATTATTTGAAATCTAGTTTGTGCGGTGAAGCCGAGCGTCTCCTTCAACATTTAGTCATTGACAACGGGAACTATAAACCCGCATGGGACATTCTCACATCTTGCTATGACCATAAACGTGTCCTTGTTAATGCACAGCTGAGAATATTGCCCAAGAGAACATTAGCCACGAGACCGATGCACATCTGAAAAAATAACTAGATACATCAGTGGAATGTCGACACGCTTTGAAAAATCTCGATGTACCGGTGGAATACTGGGATGTTATCCTTATCTTTTGTTTCATTCAATTCAATTCACACACAACAAATACCCAACACTACACAACACATGCAGCGCTGGTGAAAGTAAGATCCTCTTCAGGTATAGACGTTACACTCCGCGGATTGATAGATCCGGGCCCTGAGGCCACCTTTATTACTGATCGGGCAGTCAAGAGATTAGATATGAAGGGAAAACGGACTTTCGTAGAGGTATCCGGGTTGGGGAAGGTCGCAGCGGAGCTTGTCACAGCTACGTTGACCTTAGGTTTGGGTCTCTGCACTCGGTCTATGAAACCAGCCTTAATATTCGAATCGCTGACTGGCCTTCTTCCGGCCCACGAGCTAATACCAAAGCAGTTCAAACACATACACGAATTAACTCTAGCTGACCCGACCTACTATAAACCCACCGAAGTCGATCTGCTATTGGAAAACGACATCTACTCTGAGATAGTACTTCCAGAAATCATCCGTGGCGAGGAAGCAATATCACCCATTGCGCAGAATACGTCACTTGGGCGGATTTTGATGGGTAAAGTACATAAACCCAGTCGAACCATAAGGAACTTCTTTCAAGTACTTGATGTCAGCCGGCAACTCCAACGTTTCTTGGAGATGGAAGAAACACCCTTTAAGGCTCACCAAACATACGAGGACAAGGTATGTGAGGAGTTCTACAAGGCAACGACGAAAAGGTTGGATAGCGGACGATACGAGGTATCGTTATCATTTAAGGAAGGGAGCAGACCTGGGCCCGGATTCTTGAAGGAAGGAGCCTTGCGTAGGTTTGCTCAACTAGAACGACGATTCAGGTATGAGCCTACACTACACTTAGAGTATAAAAGGTGTATAATTTGGGACATATTAAAGAAGTCGAAGTCAGCAAGGACGAAGTACTCAAAACTCCATTCTGGAGAAAACATAAATATACCTTTACAGCAGACATTGAGAAAATGTATAGGCAAATCCGTGTCAGCTCAGCCGACTCTTATTACCAGATGATCCTTTTAAAAAGTCTTGCAATCAGTCTCAGTGCATAGACTCCCACTCAACAGATAGAGCATGTCCTCATGCGACAAAACTATCATGTTTCATGACCCACATTCAAAGCACACACAAAATTCTAAAATTTATTGTTTTGGTACAACATATCAACAAAAACTTACACCCATTTACACTCAAGCAAACACATACGTAAACATTTCACTCGCACACAATTTCGCCGCGAATCGAAATACCAATACCACAAACGCGCCACAATACCACAAACGTAGGTATGACCCTACACTATACTTAGAGTACAAAAGGTGTATAAAAGAGTACTTACATTTGGGACATATGAAAGAAGTCGAAGTCAGCAAGGACGAAGTACTCAAAACTCTTTATCACTACTTCGTGCCGCACCATGCCGTGTCCAAAGCATCCTGTTCAAGGACAAAACTCCGGGTCGTCTTTGATGCTGCAGCATCAAATGACAGGACCTAAACAACAGACGGACATCATTGAAATTATATTAAGATGGAGAAAACGCAAATATACCTTTACAGCAGACATTGGGAAAATGTATAGGCAAATCTGTGTCAGCTCAGCCGACTCTTATTACCAGATGATTGTTTGGCGTGACTGTGATATCAATCCAATCAAGGCATATCGCATCCAAACAGTTATGTTCGGTACAAACTGTGCAAATCCTTTTAAAAAGTCTTGCAATCAGTCTCAGTGCATAGACTCCCACTCAACAGAAAGAGCATGTCCTGGCCCACATTCAGAGCACACACAAAATTCTAAAATTTATTGTTTTGGTACAACATATCAACAAAAAGTTACACCCATTTACACTCAAGCAAACACATGCGTAACCATTTCTCTCGCACACAATTTCACCGCGAATCGAAATACCAATACCACAAACTCGCCACAATACCACAAACGTAGGTATGACCCTACACTACACTTAGAGTACAAAAGGTGTATAAGAGAGTACTTACATTTGGGACATATGAAAGAAGTCGAAGTAAGCAAGGACGAAGTACTCAAAACTCCATTCTGGAGAAAACATAAATATACCTTTACAGCAGACATTGAGAAAATGTATAGGCAAATCCGTGTCAGCTCAGCCGACTCTTATTACCAGATGATCCTTTTAAAAAGTCTTGCAATCAGTCTCAGTGCATAGACTCCCACTCAACAGATAGAGCATGTCCTCATGCGACAAAACTATCATGTTTCATGACCCACATTCAAAGCACACACAAAATTCTAAAATTTATTGTTTTGGTACAACATATCAACAAAAACTTACACCCATTTACACTCAAGCAAACACATACGTAAACATTTCACTCGCACACAATTTCGCCGCGAATCGAAATACCAATACCACAAACGCGCCACAATACCACAAACGTAGGTATGACCCTACACTATACTTAGAGTACAAAAGGTGTATAAAAGAGTACTTACATTTGGGACATATGAAAGAAGTCGAAGTCAGCAAGGACGAAGTACTCAAAACTCTTTATCACTACTTCGTGCCGCACCATGCCGTGTCCAAAGCATCCTGTTCAAGGACAAAACTCCGGGTCGTCTTTGATGCTGCAGCATCAAATGACAGGACCTAAACAACAGACGGACATCATTGAAATTATATTAAGATGGAGAAAACGCAAATATACCTTTACAGCAGACATTGGGAAAATGTATAGGCAAATCTGTGTCAGCTCAGCCGACTCTTATTACCAGATGATTGTTTGGCGTGACTGTGATATCAATCCAATCAAGGCATATCGCATCCAAACAGTTATGTTCGGTACAAACTGTGCAAATCCTTTTAAAAAGTCTTGCAATCAGTCTCAGTGCATAGACTCCCACTCAACAGAAAGAGCATGTCCTGGCCCACATTCAGAGCACACACAAAATTCTAAAATTTATTGTTTTGGTACAACATATCAACAAAAAGTTACACCCATTTACACTCAAGCAAACACATGCGTAACCATTTCTCTCGCACACAATTTCACCGCGAATCGAAATACCAATACCACAAACTCGCCACAATACCACAAACGTAGGTATGACCCTACACTACACTTAGAGTACAAAAGGTGTATAAGAGAGTACTTACATTTGGGACATATGAAAGAAGTCGAAGTAAGCAAGGACGAAATACTCAAAACTCTTTATCACTACTTCGTGCCGCACCATGCCGTGTCCAAAGCATCCTGTTCAAGGACAAAACTCCGGGTCGTCTTTGATGCTGCAGCATCAAAAGACAGGACCTAAACAACAGACGGACATTATTGAAATTATATTAACATGGAGAAAACGCAAATATACCTTTACAGCAGACATTGGGAAAATGTATAGGCAAATCTGTGTCAGTTTAACCGACTCTTATTATCAGATGATTGTTTAGCGTGACTGTGATATCAATCCAATCAAGGTATATCGCATCGAAACAGTTATGTTCGGTACAAACTGTGCAAATTATTTTAAAAAGTCTTGCAATCAGTCTCAGTGCATAGACTCCCACTCAACAGAAAGAGCATGTCCTCATGCGACAAAACTATCATGATTCATGACCCACATTCAAAGCACACACAAAATTCTAAAATTTATTGTTTTCGTACAACATATCAACAAAAACATACACCCATTTACGCTCAAGCAAACACATGCGTAACCATTTCACTCGCACACAATTTCGCCGCGAATCGAAATACCAATACCACAAACGCGCCACAATACCACAAACGTAGGTATGACCCTACACTACACTTAGAGTACAAAAGGTGTATAAGAGAGTACTTACATTTGGGACATATGAAAGAAGTCGAAGTAAGCAAGGACGAAATACTCAAAACTCTTTATCACTACTTCGTGCCGCACCATGCCGTATCCAAAGCAGCCAAAACTTCAGACGGAACTTCGTTGAACCAGCATTTAATGACGACCTAAACAACAGACGGATATTATTGAAATTATATTAAGATGGAGAAAACGCAAATATACCTTTACAGCAGATATTGAGAAAATGTATAGGCAAATCCGTGTCAGCTCAGCCGACTCTTATTACCAGATGATTGTTTGGCGTGACTGTGATATCAATCCAATCAAGGTATATCGCATCCAAACAGTACAAACTGTGCAAATCCTTTTAAAAAGTCTTGCAATCAGTCTCAGTGAATAGACTCCCACTCAACAGAAAGAGCATGTCCTGGCCCACATTCAAAGCACATACAAAATTGTAAAATTTATTGTTTTGGTACAACATATCAACAAAAACATACACCCATTTACACTCAATCAAATACATGCGTAACCATTTTACTCGCACACAATTTCGCCGCGAATCGAAATACCAATACCACAAACGCGCCACAATACCACAAACGTAGGTATGACCCTACACTACACTTAGAGTACAAAAGGTGTATAAGAGAGTACTTACATTTGGGACATATGAAAGAAGTCGAAGTAAGCAAGGACGAAATACTCAAAACTCTTTATCACTACTTCGTGCCGCACCATGCCGTGTCCAAAGCAGCCAAAACTTCAGACGGAACTTCGTTGAACCAGCATTTAATGACGACCTAAACAACAGACGGATATTATTGAAATTATATTAAGATGGAGAAAACGCAAATATACCTTTAAAGCAGATATTGAGAAAATGTATAGGCAAATCCGTGTCAGCTCAGCCGACTCTTATTACCAGATGATTGTTTGGCGTGACTGTGATATCAATCCAATCAAGGTATATCGCATCCAAACAGTACAAACTGTGCAAATCCTTTTAAAAAGTCTTGCAATCAGTCTCAGTGAATAGACTCCCACTCAACAGAAAGAGCATGTCCTGGCCCACATTCAAAGCACATACAAAATTGTAAAATTTATTGTTTTGGTACAACATATCAACAAAAACTTACACCCATTTACACTCAATCAAATACATGCGTAACCATTTTACTCGCACACAATTTCGCGGCGAATCGAAATACCAATGCCACAAACGCGCCGTCGTTTTATTTATTTTTTCTCACAAAAAAAAATAAAAAATAAAAACAAAAAAAAAATAAAAAAGATAAAAAAATATATTTATATATGCTATGCTCACTAATGCAGTTTTTTCAAGTTTTTTTTTCTCTAGGTACAAAATGTACATTTCGCAAATTGGAGTTCAATGACAACACGACACTTCATGAGAATCTAAATGGTTTACAAATTTCCTACACTTACTTCGAACACGAAAGAGAGGTGAAGAAGGATGAGCAACTTTCATTGTGAAATACGATGCACAGTTGCAACAACAATGGCCATTGCCCCATAAGGCATACTCAAATATTTGTCAATTTACTTTAAATTACCTGGTCAACACACCATACTTACAATTTTCAATATCGCCATACCAGGAACTTCAGAGTTTGAGTAAAACCCTTTATTTCTTTTTATTTTTTATTCACGCACAACACAACAGTTACTCTACACATTATACCGGTTCGGCAATCAACACAATAAACATTAATAACGAAGGAAGATGTTCAAAACAAACGAAGAAGATGGCTGTGGGTGATCGACAAGGAAAGCACCAACATGAAGGCAGAGACACTTTACGAAATTAAGGGTCGAAACACATTGAGAACTATGTTCACGGCCGAGGATGATGTTCGAGGTTACAATTTAATTAATTAGTTATATGTAATAATATATATGATTATGTAAAATATAATATATGTAAAAGGGGTTAATGTAATACATTAGTAATCCACTGCATTACCAATAATAATGATATACAGAAAATGATTGCAATGAAGACCCAGTATATTGCATCCATTTTGGGGATAAACCAAACACATTAAAATTTATAACCAAGTGAATAGGACGTTTTTCTTTTTTCTCCGCTTTTTTTTTTCTTGGTTCGTGTGATGATCCTTTTTAAAGGATTTAACTGTTTTCTTTAACAAGATTCGTACCTTACTTGAACTTAAATAAACAAATTTTTCACAATTCATATTTTTTATTCAAGTGTAAATTTAAAGAATTACTGATTTGATTTCGCTATTTGAATTAGTTTATTAGATTATTTTTGTGAATTTTTTTGTTCTCTATAAGAACAGTAGTTCCTATGTCCTTTTGGATAACCTTCTCGACAAATAAATTTGTGAACTTGTTACCAATTCGTCTATTTGTTCGAACAAAAACTTTGTCACCCGGCTTATATGTCTGTGTCCGCCTTTTTTGGTTGTGGTACTCTAAGTTTGCATCTTGAGCTTTTTCAATTTTATTTTTGATTTCATCCCTTAGTTCTGCTGGGATATAGTGAATGATGTCAATTGGTTCGTATTTTGTAACCGAATGAATCGTCCTGTTTGCTGTTGCAAGTAAAAGGAGCTCACCGGTGTCGGTAATGTTCTGTTCTAATTTTGTATATCTTGCTATTTCTGAAAGGGTGGGGTAGAAAAAATGCTTACAGAAAAATTGTTTTTGAGAAGAGATTTAATGGTTTCTGAATTAAGGGATTTCTCATTATCGCACACTATGGTTTTAGTAGTTTTAAATAAGTTAAGTAACTCCAAAATAGGTTCTTTTACATCTACTATTGCTCGAGATTTAATGGGTTTGACTACAGAAAATTTCGAAAATTTGTCTATGCAAGTGAGGAAATGTAATTGAGCAGTTGTATAAATATTCAAGTAAAGTATTTCTCCTGGGTGTTGAGGAATAGGAGTTTTGCCTATATTAGGCACTGGTGGGTGCCTTGGTTTGATAATATTTGTTTTAGACTTTTATCTATATTTGGAAAGAAATAGTTTTTTTTTAAATTTGTTCCCTATTTTCCCGAGAAGACCTATGGACGCAATTATGCTCAGTTGTAAGAATTTCGAGTTGGTCGGTTGGGTTGAAAATGTCTATAATTATTTTGGTGGTATGGCGAAATTTTACTGACGGAAATAACATTATAAGCTGATTTTGAATTTTGCTTAAGATTTGAAGATCACAATAAATCGCGTTGACAACATCGGGGTTAACAGTTTCCTTAAACATCTGAAAGAGATTTTTGAAATTATCCCTTTTATGGATAATGGGAGGGGTTATAATCATAACAGCTGCATAGAACAGTTAATTATGCATTTATTAAACATACTTGTTAATAAAAATACAAAAAATAATGGACAAATCTGTCTCTATGGTCATATAAAGTAATTAATTACTTATGGTACTCAGCAAAACAGTTCCTTTCATTAGTATAGCAAAGGTAAACTTTACATAGAACACAAGTGTTTTTTGTTCTGTTTTCAATCTTATTCTTAGCACAGTTGACACACCTCTTCCTGGTGTTTGATTTTTCCATGGGGTGCGTGGGTAACTGTCGTTTTATAGATCTGCGTTCTGAACTTGATTTTGAAGTGGGAACATCTCGCTGCCTGACAGAGAAACCATTTATCAAACTTCGTGCAACGACTTGTCTGAATTGTAAGGGAGACAACATACTTCCTTCCATTTGTTTTTCATCGTGAAGCTTTGTATAGATGGTATATGCATTGTTCACTTAAATGTCAAAGAGATCAAAAAACAATCGAAGGTAGTTTTTTATTTTCGATCTGCGATCGATTTCATAGCATACTTTACGCCAGTTAAAATTCCTAAAGAAGTTGTTAAGTCCGCTCCAATTGGTTTTCTCGTATTGCCATACGGATCTTTAAGGAATCTTTTCTCTGTGTGGTGGGTGTACGAGAATTTAGGTGAAATGACAATGGTCCGACGAGCCTAGAGGGAAGGGCACATCAACGCAGTACGTGTCAGGGTGAGAAGTTAAAAACAAGTCCAGGGTGTTGGCGGTATGACTATCAACGTCTGGTATGCGTGTGGGCTCATTTACAAGCTGGGTTAAGTTATTTTCCGCAGCGAGGATCTCAACACACCGTCCTTCGGGTGTTGTCTGTCCAGAATGTCGAAGCCAACCAGAATTGTGTATATTGAAATCGCCCGTAATCACGATTTTAGTATGAGGATACAGGGATACAATTCTTTGAATGGAGTCAGACAGCGCATCAAACTCGTGGAAGGTCGAGTTGCTGTCCAGTTTGGGGCTTCTGTAAATAAAGCAGTAGTGGATAATTTGCTTACGGAAATGGAATTTTAACCACATGCAATTGAATTCCGGATTGGAACAGGGACTACATTGTGGTGGAATTTGGTAAGCTACATCACTACGCACATAAATGGCGAGACCGCGATAGGAAAAGAATAGGTGCACTAGTTCGTAGCCAGGTAGCTTCAGATTAGAGTGATCTGAGAGGTGTGGGCGGGGATCTACCTGTGTTTCACCAAGTGCCAAAACAGATGGTCGGTACTTACAGACGTGGACGTACGCAGAAAAATAATTACTTTTTAGCCCGCGTATATTGGCTATGTCCCCCCTGAATTCCCTAGTCATAATTAAAAACAAACACAGTAAACACAAACACCGACGATACTAAGCAAGGCTGCGAAGTGAAAATTCTGACGATGGTTTATCGAATCAAACTGCTGTAGGTGTTATGCCCTTACAACAATATGAAACAGTGCACCAACAAAATCTTCACACACAACCCGCTATCCATCAGTTGTTACATACACTCAGTCACTGCCCGTACTGTATGATAAATACAGTAACGGCAATGACCGATTGCAAGCAACAGTACTAAGACCAGGAGCGGGAGAGGTATAGGATTCCCACACTGTGTGATAATTTTTGTTTTTTTTCTATGGCACTGCGCACTGTTTGTTTGTTTTTTTTTTTTTTTTTTCATCCGTGCCGTCGTCGGTACACGGTCTTTTTCAAAACAGTTCCTTCTTCTATGATTAATTGATTCTTGAAATAGTTGACTGGATTTTGAACAGTTATTATTGTTCGAGTGAGGGATTCTTCACTATGTACTGTGGAAACTACGTCTGAAAATTGGCTAAGAGCATTAATGTGCTGTCTTGACAGAGCATAAGCTACAAAGTTTTCTTTTCCGGGCTTATAAAAGAAGGTTGGAGAAAATTCCTCAATAAATGCCCGCCATCTCTTAATTTTTGCATTGTGATTTTTATCAGAAATTGCAAATGTTAGCGGTTGATGGTCAGTAAAAATATTCAATTGTTTAACATCATAAAGATAATTTCGTAGCTTTTACAATGACCAGACTATTGATAAAAGTTCTCGCTCGTTAGTAGCATAGTTTTCTTCGGTAGAGGTTAAAGTTCGGGAAATCATCGTTATAGTTCTGCCACCTTGGAAAGGACAGCACCCAGTGCATGCGATGATGCGTCCGTTGTTAGGTCAAACGATTTTTCATAATTGGGATAAAGAAGCAATACATCCTCAGATGCCAGGATTTTCTTAATCCTATTGAAAGCTGTCATTGCCTCTGAGTCTAATAAAATTTTTGTATTCTTAGATTGATTTAAACTTACATTTCCGTTCTCACCGCGTAAATATTTTGTAAGAGGTTTTGAAATTTGGGCATAGTCTTTTATGAAATGTCGGTAGTAGCCCGATAAGCCAAGAAATGACCGAAGACTACGCAATGTTTTAGGAACTTCATACCCAACAATGTCCTTCACTTTATCAGGACATGTCCTTATTCCCTTATTTGATACTACAAAGCCTAGGAATTTTACCTCTTCTCTTAAAAATTTAGATTTTTCAATCGTAACTCTCATATTTGATTTACATGGTTTTTTAAAGATCCGTTCAACATCTGTAATATGGTCTTCTTTATTTTTTGAAAATATGATAACATCGTCTATATAAACGTGGCAGCAATTTCCAATATCCTCTATGAGAATGTCGTCTATCGCCCTTTGAAAGACGCTAGGTGCATTTTTCAAACCAAATGGTAGCCGATAAAATTCAAACTTTCCGTTATTGATTGAAAATGCGGTTTTTTTCTCTATCTCGCTCCGCTAGTTTGATTTGGTGAAAACCAGCTTTTAAATCAAGTGTCGTGAACACTGAAGCTTTTCCAAAATTTGCAAGAATAACGCTAGTATCCGAAATCGGATTTTTGTCACTTATTGTTTTTGAATTGAGTTTTCGAAAGTCGATCACAAAGCGCATTTTTCGCACACCGTCCTCGTCAACACCTTTCTTCTCAACAACCCAGACTGAGTTATTATAAAGTGATCGAGATGGTCTTATAATTTGGTTACGAATTAAATTGGCAATTTCTTTGTTAACGAAATTTGTAGCAGCCATTGTCAATTGTTCTTATAGTGGCAACAACTTTAGTGTTCAAAGGCAATGACTCGTTCTAGTCAGAGAAAACTTTTGATTGACGCTTTATTACAGAGTATAATTCTGGAGGAATGGAACAGTTTGTAAAAGATATATTATTGACGTTTCTGCAATGGAAGCAAAGTAGTTTTTCCCCTTTCCCATTATAGGATAAAACTCCATTCACTAAATCTAACTGAGCTGAAATTTGTCTCAAAAGGTCGAATCCAATGATACCATCAAAAGTTGTTGCTGGTACCATGAATAGATTTTACGGAAAAAGGTTCTTTAATAAACTCAATGGCCTTAAGTGTACTAAAGTTTTTAATGTAATGTCATTGTACTTGGTGGTATAGTACTCATCAGAACTCGATCGAATATAATTGTCATTACTCAAATCAGTTTGAAGGGTAAGGTGGTTTATTCTTTGGACTTTGGGATGGGTTTGTCTATCGGATTCATTTTGTTCTTTTGAAATTTCTATCATTTTGGTTCTGAAAATTATTGTGATTTTGTGCGTTAGAATTACGTCCTGAATTACGAGGAGGTTCCTGAAAATTTGAATTTTGAATAGGGTTTTGAAATTGAGTTGGTTTTCTCAGTTGAGAGAAGGATGGATCAACTTCCATTGGGTTCTGTCTTTGGGGTAACTGATTGGGAAACATAAGTTTATAATAAGTTTATAATATAATATAATAAATTTATAATAATTTTTTCTTAGATTTTCATTTCTATGAGAAAAAAAATTTGCAAATGCGAACCTTTCATGATTAGACTCTAGTTCTTGAGCAAGAGCTAAAGCACTCGGCATATCAGCAGCATATCCTTAAGCCAGAAATGAAAACCCTTAGAGCATCTTGGCGATATTTATGATTAAGCGAATTAATCAAAATTTATAACCTTCATGTTGCATCAATGTTTTATTAATTATCAACGTAAGTTTCATTTCTACCTCATCATAGAATTGGGCAATGGACAATTTACCTTGTCGTAAAGTAGACATCTCCTGTTCTATCAGGTAAATAGGTCTTTTGTCTGCATACGTAAAATCAAGTCTTGCTATTATCGCTTTGAAGTTGAGGACGGTATTAAATGACGCTAAAACTTGATCAGCAGAGCCAACAGTTTTGTTCCTAAGAATAGCAACAGCTTGATAGTGTCAAGAGCTACTTTCATACGGCCCGAACAGTTTGGTCAAAGAATTTTTTCGATTATGTTAACGCATTGTCCATCATGGTAAATTGATAAAAGAATGGTACTATAAAATCTGCAATCATTACTTCAGTAAACGCAATGTACATTCTTTTTTGCAAGGTTGCTAACCCAAAGCATCGTGAAGCAAGCTTCAGTTCTCATTCTCTCGGGCACACGCCAAATAAATTTTCCTCTTTATTGAACTTTTTTGGTGTTTGCTGACTTGGTGGAACAGCTCTGAAATGCCCAGTGACATTGCTTATCCGAGATCAGTTTTTTTCTAGAGAGACTTTCGACCAGCCATTTGTGTTATAGTATTGATGCACTTATGATAGAGCAAAATTAGTCTCGTAAGCACGTCTTTTAAGATTTCGGGAGGGTAGGTCGTACACAATCATTTTGGGCCAAACTTCCATCCAAAGAAAACACAAATAAAAAAAAACCGGTTGGCGCCTGAGTAAACATTTCGAAAACTACCCTGGCAGTTAATGTTTTAAGGGGCACACCTAGTGTGACCGCCAAAAAAGAAAAGTGATTTTTCTGAATTTTTGTTTAAAGAAAACTACTACATCAAAAGTTTTAAAATTGGAGGATATGTTTATACATAGATAATGAATATACACTAAAATGTTCAAAGGAAAAAATTAAATTTTCAGCGAGTTATTCGTAATCTCTCAATTCACAAAAAAAAGTCCTCCACTTTCCACTTTCCACTTTCAACTTCCCATATTTCAGAAACTTTAATATAAACTGGATATATTGGCCCATATGGTTTTAATGGCCACTTATACTATACACAAGATGTGCCATGTCAACACCATGTATCACACCCAATAGTATCAGAATCACATCCATATCTGGATACCATATAACTGTTTGTACTTTAAGTCAATAGACTCGGATGTACAGAGTTTATTAAACACCCTCTATTCCAAAAACTTACACCATTACCTTTACATTCTGAGACCATAACCGTTGAATACTATTGCTGATATCTATTCCTGTAATAAGAATCACTTACTTTAATTTTCATGATATTCCCATCAATATCTTTGAAACATGTCAATGACCCTGTCAATACAGGGAAATCATACCTATTACAATTAACGCATCTAACCTTATCACATATTTTGCCTTCTGAATACACAAATAAAGTATTGTCACATGCATTAGCTGCATTGGTTGTCAATAATTCTGAACTAATGCCCTTCTTTCAAGCCTAGAGTAAACTCTTGGTGGTACTAATGGTTCATACTTTGATGTTGAATACTATTGCTGATATCTATTCCTGTAATAAGAATCACTTACTTTAATTTTCATGATATTCCCATCAATATCTTTGAAACATGTCAATGACCCTGTCAATACAGGGAAATCATACCTATTAGAATTAACGCATCTAACCTTATCACATATTTTGCCTTCTGAATACACAAATAAAGTGTTGTCACATGCATTAGCTGCATTGGTTGTCAGTAATTCTGAACTACTGCTCTTCTTTCAAGCCTAGAGTAAACTCTTGGTGGTACTAATGTTTCATACTTTGATGTTGAATACTATTGCTGATATCTATTCCTGTAATAAGAATCACTTACTTTAATTTTCATGATATTCCCATCAATATCTTTGAAACATGTCAATGACCCTGTCAATACAGGGAAATCATACTTATTAGAATTAACGCATCTAACCTTATCACATATTTTGCCTTCTGAATACACAAAAAGTGTATTGTCACATGCGTTAGCTGCATTGGTTGTCAGTAATTCTGAACTACTGCTCTTCTTTCAAGCCTAGAGTAAACTCTTGGTGGTACTAATGTTTCATACTTTGATGTTGAATACTATTGCTGATATCTATTCCTGTAATAAGAATCAGTTACTTTAATTTTCATGATATTCCCATCAATATCTTTGAAACATGTCAATGACCCTGTCAATACAGGGAAATCATACCTATTAGAATTAACGCATCTAACCTTATCACATATTTTGCCTTCTGAATACACAAAAAGTGTATTGTCACATGCGTTAGCTGCATTGGTTGTCAGTAATTCTGAACTACTGCTCTTCTTTCAAGCCTAGAGTAAACTCTTGGTGGTACTAATGGTTCATATGAGTTTTTCTCAAGTGCAGTAGGTTCGATTTCCCTTTTAATATTATCTATAATGCTTACCACTAAGAATAATAAGAAATGAATACCGCCCAAACAAATAGTAACCCGACTTTATTCCTGTTCTTATTATTTTGCACACTCAAAAACGACCTTATTCCTTGCAAAGTGTCTGGGGTAATGCAGTCAACACAATTGACGCAGCAAAAACATAAATAATTAACCTTTATTCCAACGTGGAGTAAAAAAAAAAAACGAAAACTACAAATTGTGAGCGAATAAATAACTGTAAACATTTAAGAAATGAAAAACTGAAACTGCACAGCAGTGTACATAATAAGATACACATGTGCCATGTGCCCATTTGCATTTGGGCAAACTGTTATAAAACAACCTCGCAAATTATAACAAGCGTAGTTTTATCTTATTCTCTATTTTTATCTTAAAGCTAACAATATAAACAATAAACTATTGCAGAAAGATATTATTATTTAAAAATACTATTATAGTAATGATACTTCTCGTGAAAAATTATGCACCACAGATAGCAAAATTAACTGCACAACCGCTTTTAAATGATGACAATGCTTTCTCTTGATAATTGTAAGCCGCTATTTAACTTGACACAGTCATTATAGTAAAGAGTACTAAATGCTGATATAAATAAAATGAGAGTACTTTAAGAACCGTCCCCTTTGGGCGCGATGGGCTTAAATGGGTTAACGCATTAACGGTAAAGTGGGGTAGAAACCACTTCAGCTTCTTTGCAAAATCCTTACGTAGATATTCCTTCGTGGTGCCCTTGTACTCTTGGTGAAACTTCTTATCGCGTTTGAACTTTTTTTTGTTTAAGACAAGAGTCTTTTTTCAGCTGTCTCTCTGCTCTCGGGAAGAAATACGCCTTCACACTTGGGTAGAAGTCCTGCAACCGGCTCCGTAGGTTTATCAACGATGTGTACCCCTAGATTCTCGTTGGCGATGTAGTTTTCGAAAAGTTGATTTAAATCACCATCCTCCATGGTGCAAAGTTTCACGAAGAGACACCGATTGAGTCCATCTGCCTTACACCTGCTTCCAGGACTATACCAGGACCGAGACCGAGCTTCGTCGAGATAGCTGGTGACGACTTTTCTCTCCACACCTAAATGCACAATATCCAAACCAATTAATAGTTCCATGGTGGCGTGGTATAATCAACAGTAGAAAGATTCTTAATATGGGTGGTACTTCATAGGCAACTCGTTCACCTACAAGGTCTGAGTAGGCAACCGAAGACCTTTTACAGAACATAAAACCTCGACCTATTCCGAATCAGCAGATAAAAACAAAAAGCTTAACTTACGGCTTAACGTTAGCCGTTAGGCAACCGATGTTGCTTTCAGGCAACGTTGGGGTCATTTTAGCCTTTTTTTGCGATCTCTATGCGAGTGTTAATTCAACATAAACCTACTAATACCAATTTCAAATTTGAATGTATTACAAGTTGTTATAGCTACAACGAAAAAAATATGCCCACTAATTTCTAATAAAATATCTTTTAAGAAAATATCCCTTTTCTTTTACTAGTACCCGTAATATGATTTATTTAACAACCGTTCATTTACTTTTACCAATTTGAAGTCACATGTAGTTAAGATTAAGTTATAAATAATAGCATTACATGTATTGTATAATAAACTATTTAAAATAAAAAAATAAATCAAGCTGAACAGCAACAGTTATATATTGTACAATTTTATAGCAAAACCGAAATATATATAATATACATACCGTATTAATGTATGATATATATTTTTGTGTGTTTTTAATAAAAATAAACAAAGAATAGTAACACTTTATATCTATACCATACATAAATACATAACCGCAAAAAACAAATACGAAAGATGTGAAAATATGAATATTAGACTATAATAAAAGGAAAACCAAATTAAAACAAGGTGGAGAAAAAATTGTAATTATTATAATGTAAACTAGCTGCAGATAACATATACATTATCAACTTAATTCGCAGATTTTTCCTCTTTATTTACATAAACTGTTGATGTACTTTTCTCTCTTAAGGGAAAACAAAAAGCGTTTTCTTAAATTAAGAATTAATAGAAATTGTTAGAAATCATTATAATAAAATTGTTTTAAATTGTTGTTATTCAATAAAAATACAATAGCTTTAAATGGATTTTGTTTGTTTTTCATTAAAAAAAAAAAAAAAAAAAAAAAATGATTTCCAGCTGTGATGATCGTTATTGGAAATAATAAGGGCCTTCAGTTGCGCACTCCATACCTGTTTAATTTTTTTTTTTTTTTTTGTAAGAACGTAACACTCAAGTAGGTGATACTACACTTAAAATGTCTGAGCACGTTTTAAGTTTTTAGAAAAATTGGACAGAAAAACAACAAAAGGTTTGTGGGTTCAGTGGTTATGTCGATCCATGGGTGGCATCCAACATTTAATGGGGAGACTAAATTATTAGTGTAAATTGGACTTGTTGTATTCTAGACAACCACTCATTTCACGTGAATTTAGTCGACTAACAAAAATAACGTTTTTCGGGCGCGGCTGCGTCCGATTTGGAAGCCAATATACTGCTACTTGATCCATGTTAGCCTCCTAAAGTGAGGTCCATGTGGGTTAGATTCGAAGTTTCTGCGGGTCGGGTAACTGATGTCTATTCGCTCTACATGTCGGAACCATCTCAGGCGACCGATGCACGCTTTTCTGACTGGATCAATGTAAAGTTCGTCGTTGAATCTTCTTTTTCAAAGCCCGTCAAGGCAAATGGGGGCTTAATATTTTACGAAGAGTTATTTTTCTCTAAACGACTGAGGATAACTTCATCCGATTTCGATAGCACCAAAAAGTAGGACTGGAGTGAACAAGATCTTATACAGAATAACCTTAATAGTTCGAGATAAGGTTTTACTGTTCAATTTCCTTCTTAGCCCAAAGAAACAGCGAATCAGAAAGTTACAGGACAGCGCATCACCTTGTCTTAAACCTTTTTTGACATCAAAGGTAAAAAGAAAGTCGTCATCCAGAGGTGGCCCTATATACCTCGTCTTTATAAGTGCAGTCATATACGGCCATCTGTTGGAGCTTAAAAGTTAGTACACTGTGATCTTTTCTGGCCGAAACCATACTTGAGGGGGCCAAATAAATTTCAGAAATTAGCATAATATGGCAAATAAGATATTGTAGCAGACTTATACTTTTACAGTCGGCTCTGTTGTTTGGACCTCCTTTTTTGCTCAGGCAAACGATACTGAGCTTCTACTCCAAATTTTAGAAATGAGTAACAGCTTACCTACCATATTTCTATCCTTCTTTATTTTGTTTAGGTGGAAGGAAATTTTATGCATGGTCGTCCTGTTGCAGTGCCGCGTTTTATGTTTCTTGTTTTGAGGCTGGCGGCATAGGACTTGCTAGGAGGTTTCGGGATACGCGTTCGGCAAAGATTCTGGCGTTCTCTTTCGAACGCATTTTTTCTATGTTATAACTTTTCACAGCAGTTCTTCTTTATTGTGGCGCTTAGCAGCAAATTTGGTACCTTGGTTGTAACAAGGTGGTGATTTGAGTCAATGTTAACTACCCGGAAAATTCGGACGTCCAGAATACCGGAGGTATGCGTTATGCAGATCGCAAATGATTAATTTGATTTGGCGGTGGATAAACCAGAGATCCCAGTCTCCTTGTGTATATTGAGATGAGGAAACCTCAGATAACAGAGCAATCAAAATGAATGCATTCATTTTGTCTTTGATTTTAATTGCAGAAAATGATTTGCGACTGGTGATTGATTTATTTTAAACTAAAGTCTTTAAATTAAAACAAATCCAAATGAATTCAAATGAATTAAATGCCAAACTGATTGCATTTTTTACAGCTCTGAAACATTCCTCATTTTTTCCCTCTTCAAACAATATTGAAAGTCAACAACGGCTTTCATCTAGAAATGTGTGTATTCAGCTTAACGAAACTATTGCCCACACCGAGGTGAAATGAGCAAATGTCAACATTTTATTTGAAAGAAATAATCATAACCAAAAATCAAGATACGGTTACATTGGCACTAAATCTGCCGAGTTTTCGTTATTCTTCTTCAGGCTAGTGTTGTACTTTTACATGTCGCGTCGTCGCGATTGTTGACATTTCTGTTTTTACCTTCATTCGTAATTTCTTGTGCTTCCTTTATTCGTTCGGAAGTGGTTTCTGTATTAGTACAAGAATTAAAAATAATTCTTCCGCACGACATGAAGTCAACGCCGAGATAACAAAATAATACAATTATAAAACTAAATTAAGGAGAACACGCAAAAATCTAAACTATGTAAAAGTCGACTAAACACGGCGTCTTTATGAGCGGTATTTCATAGAATGCAATCTGTTGCTTTTTATAAAAAAGAAAAGATAAAATGGTATAAAATTAATGGTGAGCATTTCAAAGCTTACTATTTTAATCTTGAAAATGTCGTAGAGCAAAGCATTTCGTTTCTCACTTTTACAGTCCATTACGTGAATTCATTACTAGAACTACACAGTTTGGAGCAATATTTATTGACAGACATTTAGTGGGAAGATAGCAAGAGTATTGTAACTTTTGCAGAATGACTATTGAGCAGTCGAGGTACTCGAACCGGCAAGATTTAATTTTTAGTTTGCATATAGCAACTTCCTTTTCACTTCGAAATCGCTACAGGTGGATTGCACAATTAAAAAATGGCATAGTGATGCGTTATGCGGTCACTTCAAGAGTGTGGACATAACATTGATATACATTGTTACTGGCGAATCATACAGGTCTCTTGACTTGTCACATATTTCGCTAAAGGCGAAATATAAATTTGTACCAGCGTTATAAAAGTTTTTCAGTATAGTTTTATTTGCTGTTGTCGATGTGCATAGAAAATGAGTATATATCGATGTGGATGGGTGGACTTATAAGCGGAGAGTTGAATATCCCAACTCCAAAGGCTTTTAGCTCATGAAAACGCCATTTTATTTAATAGGTGATGACATCTTTGGCTTAGATCGAAACTTTATGAAGGCCTATGCACATTGCAGGAAGTGCTGAATAATCACTTCAGAAGTGTGCGCTTAGCAGTCGAGAGGACTTTTGGCAGGCTTGCATCTCAATTCAGAATTTTCCATCGTCCTATAGAAATAGACGTGGGCAGCTACATTGATCTGGGGAGAGCATATTATGTGATATACAACTACTTTTCAGCATAAACACGGACACGGGCTTACGCCGATCAAGTTAACCCCATTATTGATTTGCCTGAAACAATACCATCTTTGTCTACACAAGACCGCTGCAAGAACAAGAACTGCATGTCATTATGGTTATAATAAAGTGTGAATGATACACCTGTATTTCCGCCGATGACCCCATGCTCTGACACATTATATTTCCTTGAATAGTTGCAGCCAAGCTTTTTTTTCAGATTTGATCTCTTCGATTCAGCATTTTTGTAATTTCACAAACACTGGAATTGTCGATAATTATTTATAAATCTAATTATTTTCTCCATTCGCCACTCAGCCATCGGGGAAAAACAAACAGAAATGTCAATCTACAATAAAAAATGACAGCATATAGAATGCTATGAGCTAAGCAATACATAGAACGCAATTTTTCATAAAACAATAATTGTGGCCTCCACAAACAACGACATTCTAAGATACATATATTGCTCGTGGAAACTCCTGAAAAACAAAAAAAAAAAAAAAAACGAAAAGTACTAACTTCCGATTTGCTTGAAATTTTTTTATACACAGTCTACCACTTAGGTTTTTGGTGCAAACTTGAAAATCCCTTAAAACAAAGATTCAAATATCTTCTAAACAGTAAGGCATGTGTAGGTAAACTATATCTCAAATTACAGACTACAATTTAAGACTTTCATCCTTGTAACAATCCGTTCAAAAATTTTAAAATTATAGTTAGTCTTGCAAAAAGATGTTTGTCTATTTAAGAAAAAGAAGCAAAATGAATAATAAAAATAGTAAGATTATTTTTTTCCAGCGTTTTATTTAACTCCATTTCTTGATCTTTCCAACGATAATAAATATGTTATTCTTACTGCAATACAATACATAATACGAACTATTATTTTCTTTACACGTGACATTCAGTTACTATCGGAGTAGCTGCTATGATCCATATTTGCATCACATATGTTTTCCGTTACTATCAATAACGGGTGCAAGTAATGATAAGCGATACTGCAGGAGCCTTACACCTTCATTGTTGATCACAAACTCTCCTCGCGACTATATATAATTCGATATATGTGCTTTCTTTTTGACCTTTCGTGAAATATTTGTGTAAATTGTGTTTCACTATGGAAAGCAACTATAATCTTTTCAAATTAGCAAGTATTTTGAATACTCATACAAATACTTTGGAATGGTTAAAAAATATTGAACTAGTTCCAGCTAACAACTATTGTAACAAGCATAAAAAATATATGGTGTTAAATGATTCAAAATTAATCTGTGGATTATTTGAGTGTCGTAGAAAAATTAAATACTATCATTGTGTTTCTGTGGCGAAAAATACTTGGTTTGAACGATGTCATACTTCTCCTGAGGTATGCATGCTCATTACTTATGGTTTTTCAATGAATGTGACATTTGAACAAACAATTAGGGAAGGTTCTGTTGTAAATAATACAGTAGTTTCACGTGAGATGGTTTCGGATCGTTTTCGTCTTACAGGAAAGATTGTTTGGTAGTATTGGATAAACAATTCGCGAAATAGGGGAAAATAGGAGATGTAGTGTGATTCAGTGCAAGCATACAAAACACAATAAAACCATAACGTGACGTTGTATCGCCCCAGATACCAGAAATTGTCAAATGGCATTCGATCTGTATCGACAGTGATTCATGCTACGTGAAGGTTCATTCAGGTTCATGTGTCCGTTATTGTTTACACTTTGTCCATGCACTGTGTGGAACAAAGGGATCGGGTTCATATATTGTAACATATTGTAACATGTGATCTGGGCTATGAGTATTCAGATATTCTATGCTTAGAATATATATAGTTCCATAATAAGACGTTTTGTATAAATTTATTCGTAAATAAAGGAGAATTTAGAAACCAATCTCGACTCATTGTTATTGCGGCAGTAATTTGCCTCACTTGTAGCATAGAGCGATAGGTTTCGTAAAGTCTTGAAGTCTTAAAACATCTCCTCAGAGTATTACATGGCGATCCTGTCATCTTCGTAAAGATAGAAGAAACGAGCAAAAAAAAAAGGCCACAAAAAACAAACCCGCCAAGAATACACAATGAACTAGCATAAGATTGTAACGGTTTATATCTTAAATGAAAGTCTTCAATTGTAGCTTTAATTTGATGTATAGTTTACCTACATACGCCTTACGGTTTAGAAGATATTTGAATCTTTGTTTTAGGGGATTTTAAATTTTCAAATGTCCTTTTCGTCCTTTTCAGTGGTTTGCGCTAAGAATTGCTTTGGATTTTAGCTTCCTATGTAGTAGCCTATGTATAAAAAACTTTATCAAAAAAAAAAAAAACATCGAAATTGCTTCGAAAACAGTGCAGCGAAATATCGTTTTTTACCATCTGCGTCTGTAATAATAAATATATGGTCACCTTCTGCAAAACAAAATAATTTTTTTATTGTGTTCTTACGCGGAAAAATGGTTGTTACAATGCAATGTGAAGGAAATTCACCTCATCGTATGTAAACGTATGGCTGCCATATTGCAATTTAAATCATACTTTTCGGTGAAAATGAACGTCATATACACAGCAGCCGGCGTTTCAAACACATTGTTTGTTTGGAAGGTGGAAATTCGTGAATTTTGTTTTAGCTATTTGATCAAAGTGTGCACGTCAAGATATCAATTTTAAGTTGGTTTTAATGGCATCGTGTGTGTTTTTCCACAAGTTATAGTAATTATAATATAATACTTGGAATTGTGGAGTTAACGTATACTCTACTAGAAGTATGTTGGAGTAGTCGTTCCTTACAACAATTTAGCTGAAACTGGTAAGTTTTTTATCCATACACGTACATATGTATGTATATATTTTTCATATGATTAATATCCGGATTATCCGTTCTCATTGGTCCAAAAATAAGTATTTTGTCTGCTTATTGATTGCGAAATCGTTGTAACTTTCAATATATTTTCATAGTACACACATGTTTCTATCAGTGTTAGATGTTATTAACTTTAATAAAGTGAATCGGGTCCTTGTCCTAACTTCTAAAGCTATCGATTTTTAGATCTCTACGGACCATTTGAGTTTTTAACAGCTTATCTTCAATCGTCTAAATTCTTTCTGATTATTGTTTGTCATGAGTAGGTTTACTTAGTGCGCTTCTTATTCTTTATAATTATCGGGTGCATGCGACTGCACAACATATTTTTCATTTTCTTTTTTGCCTTTGTATATTGACTTTTATAAGTTTTTGAAGTCATCCCTTCCATTATGTTTGGCATAAAGAAATCCTTAACCATAAGTCAGACTTCTATAACTTCATGAGATAACACTCGCATAGTAAAATAGTTCCCATGCTACAAAACATATGTGACAATGATGACCTTCACAAAAAAGGCCAATGAGAAAATGTGAACTCATTGTCTACATCACATCACTTACTTAACAAGTTCCAGACACGTGAACAGCATTTGTCAGAAACATACCCTTCCATCCTCTTAAATCCTGAGCGCGCTGTTTGCAGTTCGTTTCATCTCGTTAGACCAAGCGTTTGCTTGACGTTTGGTCTACTTTGTCGCCTCAAACTTAAGAACTGAGATTTGAAAACCCTCTTAGTTGAAAAGTTTCGTTAACCTGCGACTTGTTTCCAATTTTACTCCAACGGAATTTGTTTTGAGTTTTGCAAAAAATATTCAGTGCGTTCGACAAAATAGTAACAACATTTGAAAAAGTATTCTATGAAATTATAGATTCATAAAGAAAAATAGTCACATAGTCACATACCCATAGCCATTGCCATAATGACCACCACAGTGCCAGAAGTTTCACAACGCCAAGTCTAGACTGAACTGAAGAATTCCAAGTGCTACTCGAAAAGAAAAAGATGTCAAAAGGAGCTGTCGCCAAATACCGCGTGCTCGAGATGAGCAAAATAAAGAAAACTCCAATAAAGGCTACTTAAAATTCCAATAAACAATAAAAGTTCAGCTTTCGCGGACGTTGATTCTAGAGTGTGGGCATGTAGCGAAAGTACCATACACCAGTCGGAGAAAATCTGCGAGAAATCCATGACCGTCACTGACGCTACTAACACAATATGGTAGCCTGAAATCCTCTCTGTTTCTTATTTGATCTCAGATATTTACTTTAAGTAATTTGGTGACATTTGTATTTAATTTTAAATACAAAACACAATAGATTTACAAGAATGTTTTGTTTTACATTTAACCATAAAGCATAATCTCAGAGAGGTGTAACATATGCAATTGATAATTATTCGCATGTCTCTACCCTGTTAACGTTGTAACTTGATACGTAAAACGTCCATTGGTGATTTGATGGCATGTCTCACTGAAGAGTAGAACTAAAGCGTACATCAATCTGGCGAAATATTGATAATATTAAGGCATTTGACAGAATTTTCGTCCTTAATTCCATATCCCTGAAGTTCGACAGCATAATATCCCTGTCAATGGTCCCGAATGCCCTTTTGAAGTTTTGAATATGACAATCACATAGTTTCCAGCAGTGATGTATTTGTTACAGATAATCAGAACATTGTTCAGTACAGTACTGTATGAGTGTTTCTTTCGAAACCCTGATTGAATTTTAAGGGGGTATTCTAGTCTAGAGGCATGAATTTCGGACGGTTTTTGAAGCTTTATATAAATAAAACAAAATATATTTTTGATATTCATTTGCTTATTGCTATTTTAAGATTACATAAAAAAATTATCGAAAAAAAACTTAAAATTTACAAAGTTATGAGCATAGCCTACAAGGTACCACTTCTGGCAACGGACTTGAGATTATTGATTTAACGGCGGGATGTAGTAGTAGGATGTATGTAGTACACAGTTTCCTCATCTCAATAGATACATGGGTAAATGGCGATCTACGGATTATGAAACGTTAAACTAATTAATCATTTCACGACAGACTTAAGGTATGCCTACAGTATTCTTGGCGTCTGAACCTTGCGGGCAGCTAACATTGATTCCGATCACTACCCTGTTGCAGTGAATTTATGAATGCGGATGTCCAAAATACAACAATAAAGATGCATAAATAACGTAGAAAAGCTACAATCGCAATGTAACAGAATCTACGAAAAACTGGAAGTTAAGTTGCTTATTTGACTTAGTACGCTTGCTAGATTAAGGTACTATAGAGTTATTGTTGTTGGCTTATTTTTTAGAACTGTGTCTCAAATGGTTCCTTCAGTTGTTCAATTTCCGTTAGCTATCTTTCCATTCTTTTCTCAATTGTTGTTCTTGTGTTGGGCTCTGTAGTAACAGTCTTTCGCCACATCTTTTCTTGCCATATTGCTGTTTATATTGCTGATGCTACTGCCACTAATTATGTTAAAACGTAGGACTTAAGAGTTAAAAGTTTATTCAATTTATTATTAGATATTTTACTCGTTGGCTCTCTACCTCAAAGTGGAGTTTACTAAAGAACGGTGGACCCGCTTTTTCTCAGTTATTTTTGAAGATAATTTGTTTATGTGTTGAACTTATTGAAAATTATGATGATGCATATACATATATAATATTTCGTAGACTTGTCTAAAATTAAATAGCAACAGCCTGTTGCATGTTCTAAGTAAGGCCTTTATAAGCAAGTACATTTAATTGTATCTATTTATTTCTACTTCTTTTCCAAAAGGTCCCGGTCCCACTTATTTTGCGATGCAGAAGTCATTATCCGAATCCAGGAACCTCCAGGTTGTAAAGGGCGTGGTTCGTGGACTTGGGGCACCTGTATACGCTCCGCTCTATACAAAAGACAAAGGTAAGATTAGAACTTGTATATTAGTGAAACATAGCCTTAATGTACTCTTACTTCCTAATCTCAGAGACCCAGTTACTTGTCTGTAGACTGCCAAAGCTGTCTACTACGTGGGCCCTGTCGCTGGTGCAAACTAGAAAGGGTGGTTTTGGAAGCTGGAAGGCAGAAAACTGTCCTTAACAACATTATGAAGCAGTACTGACACCGATAGAGGTAAGACATTTTTTGATAACATTATAAGTACTAACCTTATTATTTGCATAATTGTCAATGAGCCTTTATTTTTAACAAAAATATTGTCTAAGATAATATCACTTGAATTATATTGAAATTGACTGCAGGAACTAGATGTATCGGTGATCTGTTCATTCGTTCTGAATGGTGCTCCCCTCCGCCCACTGGACTTTCGGAATATATATATGATCAAAATATAGAGGAACACTTTTAAAGCACTTTCCATTTTTCTTTGAAGTCCCCCCCTATGTAATGGGGATTTTACCTTGGCTGTTGTCTGCTCTCTTACTCAACTTAAAGGCAATGAAAAGCCGCACTCGTGGACATCAACACCGGGACCACTGAAAAGAAATGCCTACAAGAAACTTTATAAGTAAGCAAATAGCATAAGAAAAGTGACAGACTGCGACTTATATAAAGACTTATAAAGATTCAAGAAGGGCAAAGCGAAAATCTTGGAAGTCATTCTGTGAAAATATAGCACAAATCTCTGATGCATCGCGGCTAAGGAAAATTCTCTTCACCGCCATATGATGCCTAGCTGTTTGGAAAAAAACCGATGGCTCTTGGATGACCTCAAGAGCTGAATCACTCAACCGGCAACTGGACGCCCATTTTCCAGTAACTTTCTATTCCTGACCAGTAGCAACCTTAACAGGACTTATGTTGTCGGGACTAAAATTCAGAAAAGTTAAAGCCTGAAAATGTTTTCATCTTGACATCCCAAAAGTCTCATGTTTTCCCAAGAGACCTCAGACCTATAAATCTATAAGAATTGATCTTTCATGCCTATTGTAAAGGAAAGTCACTGCAAAAAGCTCTACATACACACATAAGCTAGGAAGATCAAACAATCCCTACATTATAGAGAGTACACAATCAACGCGGTCTTGGCCATAGAGGGTGCTTTTAGCAATGTCAACACATCCGCAATCACAACTGCACTGTTAACTCTGAAGGGAGGTAATTCACTTGGAGCGTTGACCAGTTTTATGCTAAATAGCAAGGTTATGAACTCAAAATTGGGAGAGGCTTCTGTCAAAAATCAGCAGAGGTAAGCCGCAAGGTGGTGTTTTTTTCACCCCTTGTCTGGAACTTAGTGGTCAATGAATTGCTGATATACCTGGAAGCGGGTGAAAGCATTATGTTTGCCCATGCAACTAATTAGCTAATTTTTCGTATACCGACCATAAAGCTAGAGAAGAGATTCCTAAAAGAACCATATGGCAATACGAAAAGGCCAATTGAAGCAGACTTTTCAGACTTAATAATTTTAGCTAGTCGTTATGTTTTCTCAATAACGACATAGCTGCCGCTGCTGATAGGATTACAGACACTATTCTCTTTGGAATGAGATGTATCAAACCGAAAGAAAAGGTATGGTAGGACTCGAGCTGTAAAAAGGCTGTCAGAGTTAGGAAACAATTTTTTCGATCCTACAAGACAACCGAATGTGAAAACAATGACTGCAATTGCTTTCTTAAGTGTGTGAAATTTGAATACGGCTAAAAACTGGGGCAAAAAATACTACTACTGAGGCATAAAATCCAAAAGTAGTAAAAGCTTTTGCTCGTTCGTCAAAAAAATTTGAAATTCTGCCTTATGATTCATTTCAACCCCCATTTATAGTGACATTCCAACTGTGAACTCTTTGAACAATGCTTATCTGCTTGCTGAACACTTTTATGGCAGGCTCAACACTTCTAAATTATTACATGTCTCCGCCGCCTACACTTGATTGCGTTTAATCTTCAATGGAACGAATCCACTTTCGCACTTGTGTAGTAGCAAGAGTATATAAAGATCTAAACATACACAAATCCGTTGGTCCAGATGGTATATCTCCTCTTCTTCTTAAAAGGTGTTCTTCCACTCTGGAAAACCATTGCGTAAGCTTTTTCATCAGTCGTACTTTTTAATACTCTATCTGAAGATGTTTCTAAAAAAAAGGCGAATCTTCTCTTTTCACCTACAGACCCATTGCACTTACGTCTCATACTTCCTAGGTCTTGGAAACGCTGATAAACCGTCAGCTCATGAAATATCTCGAAGCACGAAATCTTCTTAATGACAGGCAAGATGATTTTCGCAGCAACAGCCCCACTGGTGATTTGATGGCATGTCTCACCGAAAAGAGGAACAAAATCTGGCGAAGGCATGATAGGTGCACTTGATATTTTTGAGGCATTTAACCGAGTTTGGCATCAGGATTTTTTGTCGAAAATGTGTGCATTCCTGCTCTTTAGCTGTTGAATGAGAACCGTAGTGTATGTAAAGCTCATTAAATGCCGATATATGGGGATAGCGAGTTGATAGCGAGTGGAATTTAATGCTTCTAAAACTTAATGCTGTCTGCTGTCATTAAAGCGAAATTCAAATACCCAGGCACTTGTATCGTCAAAACCGATAAACTTTCCATTCTCGGTATATGTGTAAGTGACAACTTACGTTGGAGTTGTCGAATACGCCAAGCCAAGCTGCTGAGAACGACGACGAATCGTCACGGTTTTCGCGTACACTTTCAGCTACAGCTGTTATAGTCTCTTTACTACGTGCTGGATGTGGTCTAACCGGTTGAATATCATCCACTAATGTAAACTGGGACTCAAATTTGCGAATGGTAATGGCAATAGTGGTTTCAGTAGGTCGATTATGCGCACCGTAAGATCCTCGAATCGCACGGAAAACATATCTCACAGAACGCTGATTTTCGTAATACAGCTGAAAAATTTGTGGTGTGAGTCTTTCCATGATAACTTGCCAAACGATACTGAACAAAAATGACAAAGAAGTTTGGTAGGAGTCACGCGTGACCTCTCAAAAAAAAAAAAAAAAAACCTATTGAAAATAGATATGACTACACTTATAGTGCCTGAGCACTGTATGTTTATAGGAAAATGGAACAGAGAGAGAAAGAAAGATTTTTGGCTCAGTGGTTATTTCGCTCCATGGGTAACATCCAATATTTAATGGGAGGACTAAATTATTAGTGTAGATTGACTTGATAATGTATTTAGGCATCATCACGAAATTTAAGTTGCCGGTCACGGCTGGTTTTTAAAACCGAACAGTCCGATTGGAAAGTAATACACTATCACTTGAGCCATAACCACTCACGTATTTGCCGTTTGAGCCATCCCAAACTGACTTTATTTGTGACATTGTCATCGCAATTTACTTAGTGGAAAACGACAGGGCGCATGTATTTAAATATAAAATATTGTAGATGTCAGGAGTCTAGTTTCTGCTTCGGAAAACGACAATGCGGATATTCGGTCTTAGTACGATTGATTCGTAGTCCGTAATCTTCTGGCGCCTTTCTCCAATTATTAAGAGTTGCTTAAAGGGCTGTCACGTCGTTGTCTATAATAACATTTTCGTCAGCAAAAAGCAGAAAAGTTATTCCCGACTCGTTGATGTGCTGCTTGAAAATCTTGCACGACATTAAAAAGCAACTTCTACAATGCCTTGGTGTAATTCAACTTTAACTTTGAATTCTCCCGTAATTCCAGCTGTTGACTTGTTTCCCACGGAGTTTCGTCATTAGTTAACAATTACATACATATATGTTACAATTTCTAATGTCGCTTTTGCTTTTATACAATGGAACCAAAAAGATCTACCTTCACTGGATAGACATTTGATTGTCACTCATCTTTAAACCCAAGATTCAAATTGTCACCCACACATTGCAGGGTATGTTATCGGGTCCGATCGCTAGCTTCGGTTTCCCTTAAATTTATCGTTTGCTCTTCGCGCGCGACCGCAGACGAAATGCTACTGCGTGTAGATTGTTCATTTAGTAAATTCTTTTCATCTATTATACATTTCGTTGTCCCCCGTAAGAAGGTCGTCGCCTCGGTTTCACTCCTCCACTGTGAAAGACTGCCCTACCTGGTACTGATTTCATATACGTATGTATTTATATTTATAAATGAATTCGCGCGAATTAGGGAATATGAGTAAAATTTGACAATTCGAAGAGTATTCGTTCATTAACGGAGCAGTCTCATGTACAATGTTAAATTTTGAAGGTTTTTAAGAATTTCTTTTGCGCAAAATGAAATACAATCTTCTTATAATAATTATATTTTATTATTTAGCTTTTGAATAATACAAAAAAAAAAAATTTGTTACATAAAAAAATAAAAAAAAACGTCATTTTGTTGAGGTAAAGTAGGTCTCTTCAAAAAAAATGGTAGGGGGCTGGCCCCCCTGATTGTTCCTTTTGTAATCATCTGAAATCAAAAGATTATTATTCAGTTGGGTTGTCATTCTGTCCCGTAGCATATTTAAAAGATTTGAGTAAAAAATAACAATATGGCGGCCCTGTAAAAATATTTTATAAAAAATGTTTTTCGGTTTAAAAAAAAAAAAATAAAAAAAAAAAAATGGATCAAAAAATCTAATTCTGGTACCGGACGGAACCATTCATGTGTTAAAATTTCAGCCGAATGGTATCCAATAGTTTTTTAATCATCCGGGTCGACGGATAAAAAGCAATTTCGAGTAAAACGCGTTTAAATTTTGGGGCTTTGCGGCAGCTGCAGGGTGCGCTCTTTCTATTATTTGCTGTAGCTTTAAAATGACTAAGTGTATCAGTCAAAAATTTTCACAGTATATTCTTAACTTATTAAACTTTGCAAAAAGTATATGCAAAATATGCAAAAAAAAATCGATTTTTTTGAAGATCGAACACGTGCATTAATATTAATGCACAGATAAATTAAATTCTGTGCTTTTGGAATGAAAAAAAAATTCACTCGCCTGTCTTTAAATGTAATAAAAATGATTTGTTCGCAGTCAGCTCATTCACAATTAACTGAGTTGTAAATGGACCTTAAGACTTCTGACAGCGAATCCACATCCGAAAAAACGTTGCGACGACTGTTCTTGTCACGGCGGTTGTCAGTAACATTTTATTATTTTTTGTCCAGGCAATCCCATTTCATTTCTTGGAATGCGGTCATATCTGCTTTATAGCAGTCCGTTTAAGGCACGTATATTCCACGAACATTCTGATCGTTGTCTTTAATCGTTTGCCAATATCGTCAACAGTGAGTCCGCTACTATCCGACGCTATTGGCTAATCCGTCAACATTTTTTTTATCTCTTACGCTTAGGGCTGTGATTCTTTTGTTGTCGTAGGCCAGTATTATGCTACAGGAGGGAGATGCACTTGCTAATTTAGATTGCATGAACAAGGATTTATTAATGCAGGCACCACCACTGGGCGGTAGGACTAATTTATCTGTTGCATTATCGGCCCAGCCCGAGTTATAGGAATGTCAGGAAATTCCTGATTAAGCGCTGCGTAGATACCCCACAACAGACAGGAATAATGATTTTAAATAGCTTATAACTTCTTTTTTCATTGTATTTTCTCTTTCTATTTTCAGGTTGACAATAAACCGGATTTGCTATTCAAGATATTGTTAACAACCAATAATGATGCTTCAAAATCGTATCATCGGGTTGGATTGCCTCTTGACTACATTTCAGAAACATTTTCCAGGTTGTGGTGTTGGTCGTAAGTATATACTAGACTTAAGCCATCTTACCGTAGGGATTACAATAAAAAAGTAGAAAATTAAATCCCTTATCGAGAGAAAGCAACATAAAAAAGTGAAAGTGAAATAAAACAAAATATTGAAAGTATGTCCGGGATTTAACACCAGCTTTATATTTCTACATAGTAGATAATAGCGTGCAGTCAGTTTGAATGTTTTTCTTATTTTGTTAAATGTATACAAACAAGGGAAGGTCATTTAAGATGTATGTAACATACTTATAAAAAAATAATATACCTACAAGTATGTAGTTAAGCTATATATAACACTAGAAATATAAGAAATACTCGTATATCATAATAATATTAAGTGTGATTTCAAATTGGTAGGGTGTAGAATAACAAGAATCATTATAATGAATTCTTAGAACTATGAACCTCATTGGATATTTTCCATTGGTCAACGTATTTATTTAAGTACATATTTGATTTGGTCAAAGTAAAAAGCGAAAAATTAAGGTTAAAAATTTTTGTGGTAATTGAGTGTGAACATGCCTAACGTGATATCTCATTCTATTTATCATAATTCAGAGACAAATATTCTCATTTTAAAACTTAAACAATAAGATTATGGGTCGATATAATTGTTTTGCTCATTATAACTGTCGTTCATATACATACATACGAATACCTTATTAAATTGAATAAAATAATCGGGATTATTAGTCATGTTGATACCTTTTCTGACTTATAGGCCAAGGGTTAGTCCCGACAAAGAACATTATTTACAGATACGGATTTATGTTGCCGATAGAAACATTCTTGAAAATGTCGAATTAAATACAAATGATACACTTTTTTATTAGAAATAATGTAGTTTTTTTTTTTCTTAAATACATATTAGGTAAAATAAGACTTCAATTATTTTGCAAATTTCTTTTGCCAATTTGTGGAAAATTGAGACCTGCATACGTTTTTCTTCCAGATATTACAAATTCTGTGTCCGTGAAATCGAAAAAGTGCATATTGTCGGTGAAACCAGAAGAGTGTGTAACTCCAGGAGAGCATTAAAACCTCACAGTTTTGAAGTTTTTGTCATATGCCTGAAATTTTCAGAAATGGTATTTTGTTATATTGTTTATAATATTTTGAAATGATTCAAAATCAAAATGTTACACAGTATTAAATTTTTTGGAGATACACACTTTTCACTAGAAATTGTTACAGTTTCTTGATTTTTCTTACGCTGTTATCAGTCCTGTACATAAGAATCTCCAGATTCTTGTACGTATTTCCTTTATATTAAATAATCTTTATCAAACATTGAAAAAAAAAAAATCAAATTGAATTTTTTTAAAAATTAACAATTTTAATACTGAAACGTAAGAACTCTAACAAATATTTTATTCATAAGTAATAATTACAAAGTAATAATTAACGTAATAGAGTTAAATTGTAATAAGGAATGAAGAACAATTTTATAATAATGAAGCGATCTACTTTGTAGTAAAAGAACGCATGATAATAGGATGGTAAGCTTTTCTTCAGAATCTGTAAATGGTCATATTTTTTTTTCTTGATTCTCCTTCTTTCCAAGAATACAGCAGGTAATGTTTTCATATTATATTGTTCAGTTTGTGTCTTTGTTGATCGCCTTACATCCAATGTAGTCCAATCATTATCTGTGTGTCTAAGTTTGTACTGAATTACAGAATCTGGTGTGTATTTGATTTGTTTATGGTAAGATCAGTTACTGTCGGTTCACCAACTTAACGAGCTGGTCTTATTGAAGAAATGTATTTGATGCATGAAAAGTCTTTAAAAAAGGTATGGTAAAGATACCGAACTTTGTATGGAAATGGTTTTGGTCGTGCATTCTCGCAATGAATGATATAATCTGCTGAAACATTAATATCTTTGTTTCTGAGTCTTCGCTCAACAGCTGAGTGCATTGGGTCTGCCTCCATTTATATATGACCCTTGTAAAGGTATTTTTGAATGATTGTTATGTTGTGAATTACAGAGTATTCAGCAATGCATTGGATAAACCTGCTTTTCTGTTTTGGCCTGTACAACCATCGCTCGAAAATATAATTTTTGAAGTTTTATCTGTCATGTAAGGAAGAATATTGAATTCAATGAAATTAAAAATAATTGAAGAGAACTCATTCATAGGCGACATATGTATTACACTGGTCTTTTTCTGGGCGAAATAGTGATAAGTTAATTTTAAAGAACTCATCATTCCTTGCAAAAGTTATTTGAATAAATCCTATAAAGATCTTGTTTCGTTTGCCAAATCGGTTCCAAATACAGTCTTTTAATAGATGCACGACAATAATGTGATTCAACCTTTGGCAGTAAATTAAAAAAAATTGGTTAGTTTGAGTCGACTTGATACTTTTTATCTGGTCTGTATTATAGGATTCATAGTATCTGCAATTTTATCGATCGCATCAATTGAGTAATTCTGATTGTTTGGGACATTCGGGTCAATTTGGCCATTTGTATCAGTTTGGCGTTCGTCGTCAATACCAGCTTTAATTTATAACAAAGTGCAGTCATTTTAAGCCCAAGACTGTTATTAAACATATTTTTGCAAACACGATACGTCAAACCATTGTGGTTTTGGTAATACTAATATTAAAGTTACGTCTGGATTTTTCAACCTCACCTCGTCGTCGCTTTACATTTTGTAATTGAGCCAGGCCTTTGACGTATTCTCGTCTTTCTAGCCAAGGTTTATTCCAAAACGAGTCGAAAAGTAAATGTCTTTGTGTTTCAGTCAACTTGCGACATTCCAGGCGCATATTTTTTTCGGATAGCTTACATTTACATGGGTTGACTAAAAATTTTCCGGGTTTTTCGATTCTATACTTCCATTTTCCGTCGGATTTCTTTTTTCCATTCTCTTCTTCTCTTTTTGTCTTCTGCATACTCATTATCTTTCTTCAGGTTGCTAAGCTTACGTTTCTTTGTTTTTACAAGTTCTTCATTTTGATTTACAAGCCTTTCGAACCCCTTCTGAGTTCCCACTTTTAAAGATATTTCTGAGTATCAACAATTATGATTTCGGATTATCAACAATCTCTTGATGATTGTCAACTGTACTATCTTCCATTTCCAAACCCATTACGATTTGATTTTCCTCCGGCAAAGTTTAGATGACACAGAAGTTGCCTATGGCTGCAGTGTCAACTTCTGCGTCGTCGTATGTTACCAATATATCGTTCACGAGACATGATGAGGACCTTAAAAAAAAATAGTTCTCATGTCTAATATCTAAAATGATTTGCCTACACTTACCGTAAATTTTGTTTTGAAATAATTTAATCACAAATTTATTATTGAGTCAATATGTACGTATATTACAAACTTTTTAAGACCACGATATCACTCACACCTTGTACTACCACAAAATGGGGGTTCATGGAATTACACAATTTTCTAATTCGCCTCAAATTTAATTTTCAGAAAATTTGGAGTTACACACTTTTCTGGTTTCACCGACGATATTCTGTACGTTAATAATAGCTTGAGTTCGAATTCTTTATGGAGACTTTTATTTAATTATAATGGTAAATATTGATCAATAGCGATTGTAAAACAACAATCATCTGCGACTTGGTGGCAGGGTATCTGGAAACAAAATATCACAAATTCAAAATAGACTAGCTTAACTCAACTATTTTACAATATTGTTCTCATCATTTTTCTTTTTCTTCTTGTAAAATTGTCTTCTATTGTATTATTTAGATTTTTAATTCTAAAGTACATATGTGAATGAAAGAAAGTAATTGTTAAAAGTAGCTGTTTTAAATAGTTACGGACAATAAGCTATATCATCTTTATTAAACATTTTAAAAATTGTCTTCATCTTCATATTTACCATAATTTAGTCTAAAGTTTTTTGAAGATATCCTTGATATCTTGTAATGTAATGTAATGCATATTATGTCGATTGACCGTACCGTGATTGGTGAAAGTCAGAGAATAACACCTTGTCGAAGAAAAGGGGGTCTCGTTCAATTTGTTGAAATGCCCCTTGACAAAAGTAAACCCGGTTGCGAAAATCCTCACTAGAAAGTTCTTGATGCTCTGAAACATGCATCAGACAGTTGTTTGAGAAATTCCTGATTCACGACTTATTTGGCGAGTGCAGCAGCTCACACTGCTATTTCATTGTCCTCAACAGCCACCCTATCTGACCGATTCCTTTTCTTTGGTTGCACACTTCCTTCACCACTGAATTGTTGGATGACCCGATAAAAGGAAGCCCGCGATCGTATCTGGTCTGGGAAACGTTGGGCGTAAAGAGCAACAGCACCATCGATGTTCCTTCCACTTTCTCCATAAATCAATATTTTAATTTTCTCTTGAATTGAAATAGCCTGCATTATAAATCTGGAAAACGTTACTAATAATAATCAGTTCCTCAAAACAAATATCGAACTTCTTAATGAAGTACAGTTCCGTTTAAGTAGAAAAAAAGGGCAGAGTGCACATCATACACTCTTAGATAAATTTAGGACAATTTGTCTCTATCTGAAATTTTTTTGAGTTTTAACCTCACTCGAGGCAATAAAGACTTCCTTAAAACAAATCTCGACCTTCTAATGCCCCAACAACGTTGGAAACCGATTAATGATTTAGGCGTGCCAGTGCAGTGGTATCTAGCACTGAATGAATAAGACCTTTGAGACAAAGTCGTGTGCCCCATTGAGGAATACGACTGAGCAATGAAAATCAGGAATTATCATTAGAAAAATCAAAATTGACCTTCGTTTGACCTTGAAAATGGGTCTCAAGGTCAAACTCGTGGTCAACATCTTATATCCCCTTCGGAACCTTGTTACTTTTGTCTGAAACATTTTTCGCGATATTTCGTACTTTTCGAGTAATTTTGGTGTCTTAAGTTTTATGGCGCCCTCTGACGGGAAAAGAACGCATTTTTGAAAAAAGTGTTTCATGTAAAAGAATTGTAATTTTTCACGCAGATTACGAATCTGTCAAAAGAATAGGTGTTCCCATTAAAAAATCAAAAGTGACCTTCGTTTGACCTTGAAAATGGGGCTCAAGGTCAAACTCGTGGTTACCATCTTACTAAGTACACATACTTAGATATACATATATATATAATAGTATTTACGCAAATTGCTGGTACATTACTTGATCACGTCAATGTGGACGACGTTAGTTACGACCAAGCGTGGGAACTTTTAAAATCCCGCTATGATTTCAAACAGATTTTAGTGAATCAGGAATTGAAGTTGTTTTATGATTTGCCCAGTCGTCCGTGAAGAATCTCGACTTGCCAGTTCAGCATTGGGATGGAATTATGATTTTTTTGCTGTTAAAGAAACTTCCGAAATCGACTCAGTCATCGTGGGAGTCTTCTCTTGGCACAAATAAGGAAATTCCTACTTTCAAAGAATTTTCGAAGTTTCTAGAAACAAAATTTCGAACATTAGAGATAGTTGATCAGCAACAAAACACAAAGCCCCCAACACAAAAAAGGGCTCACAAGAACATCTTCCATAGCAATACGGTGGGAAAGGAAAATTTCAGTTGCAAGGTTTGTCACGAAGCGATTCATTCATTACGAGCATGTAACAAATTTTCAAATATGGATGTAAGAACCAGGCAGCGCGTTGTTAAACAATTAGGTAATTGTTTTAATTGTTTAGCATATAGCCACAAAACGAAAAGTTGTCCAAGCAACAAATCCTGCCATTTTTGCAAAAAGCAACACAATTCCATGCTTCACATTGACACCAACAATAATTCAAATCGGTATAAGCCTCACCCACAATCAACCTTCCCTTCGAAACAGTCACCAATCAATTACAACACACAGCAAACATTATCTCACTCTAATCAAATACACAACACTAACCAATTCCCCCCTACTCAGCTATCGTCGCACCCATCCACTCATATGTACACAAATAATAATAACAAAACATTACTCCCCAAAACCCAAACACATTGAATAAATATCAATATCAAACACATCACTTATCTACCCAAATCAACCCAAATGCAGCTTCTTTTCATCACTCTGATGAACAACAGTCATCGGCAAACTGCTTCCACACTCACGACCATAATCTGCTAATGGCGACTATATTAGCTTGCGTACTTTGCTTGACCCGGGATCGCAAGCCACTTTTATCACCGAATCAGCGGTACAACTTTTAAGGTTGAAGAAACATAGAAAATTCTTTGATGTCCAAGTTTTAGGACCAGTTAAAAATGGTTCCTGTCAAAACTTTGTTGAACTCAACCTGGGTTCTAAATATTCGGAATTTAGAACTTCGACAAGAGTTTACGTTTATAAAACCTTAACAAGGTTTTTGCCGAGTTGCGAGGTGTACCCAAGTAGATGGACACACTTACAAGGTCTGAAATTAGCGGCCCCTTCCTTTAACTCGACCCTTCAGTATCGACTTGCTGTTGGGAAATGAAATATTTTGCGAAGCGGTTTTACCTGATATCATAAGAGGAGCAGAGCTAATTGCACCGATCGCCCCAAAAAACTCAGTTTGGCTGGGTAGTATTAGGTAAAGTACCCCTCGAAACACCACCCTCAATTCAGGTGTTCACTCAATTTTCTGACATAGACACACAGTTAAGGAAATTTTGGGAAATTGAGGAATCACCATTCGAAAAGGCCCTAACTGAAGAAGAAAATGCTTGCGAGGAACATTTTATACAAAATGTCAAGCGGTTGCCGGGAGGGCGTTTTGAAGTTGCACTCCCTTTCAAAGGAGGTCAGCGTCCAGCACTCATTTCAACTCAAAAGAATAGCCTAAGTATGCTGTATAGGCAGGAAAAAAAGACTGCTTACCAACCCAACACTTTACAAGGACTACAATAAATGTATGCGGGAATACTTACAACTCAACCAGATGGAGAAAGTGAACATCACCCAGGATACCACACTTAAATCGCCTTTCCATTATGTTGTGCCACATCATGCCGTCTTTAAGGAATCTAGCACAACCACTAAGCTGCAAGTGGTCTTCAACGCTGCATTCAAGATTGCGGAGGGCAGTTCCTTAAACGATCATCTGATGACAGGACCTAAAACACAGATGGATTTTATGTCAATTGTTTTAAGATGGAGAACAAAATAAATTACCTTTACACCAGACATCGAGAAGATGTATCGCCAGATCCAGATTCATCCAGAGGATGCATACTACCAACTCCTATATTGGCGAGAGGTACCAACAACTCCAATCAAATTTTTCAAGTTAAAGGTCTTAATGTTTGGCACATCTCCTGCTCCATATCTGGCGAATTGTACGCTGAAGAAGCTCGCTGATGACGAAAAGGACACATACGATTAGCAGCCCAAATGATACGGAAAGATATGTACATTGATGATCTCGTGTCTGGTGCAGATTCCATCCAAGCAGCTAAAGAAAAATTTGAACAAATTTCAAACCTATTTCTTTCAGCTGGTTTTCATCTCAGGAAATGGATGAGCAACAGTCAACAGTTCCTGGATTTAATACCTAAAGAAGACCGGGATACCAGTTTTTCCCTCAGCTTTGGAACAACACAACACACGAAAACGTTGGGAATCAATTGGCATCCTAGTTCAGATATGTTTTCATTCCAGAAGCTCGCCGTCGAGGAAATAGTTTCAAAACGGACCATCCTATCAACGATCGCGCTCTTTGACCCCCTAGGATGGATTTCGCCTTGCATTGTTAAGGCGAAAATTACCATGCAGCAATTGTGGCTACATGGTTTATCATGGGATGACCCAATTCCGGTGGAAGTACGTCGAGAGTGGTGGTGTTCAAAGATTGGAGCATTGTGGTGCAGTAGTCCTGGCAAAGCTTCTGTGCTCCCAGTGCAAAACATCAAATCATATGCGTGGACTGACTCCACAATCACCCTCTGTTTTATATCTGCACCACCACCTCGATGGAAAATGTTTATCGCAAATCGAGTTGCTGAAATTCAGAGACTGACGAATGTCAACATTTGGCGATACATCCCCACCAAACTCAATCCAGCGGATCTTGTATCGCGTGGGGTATTGCCCTCAATACTTAAAAATAACGCACTCTGGTATAAGGGACCATCCCTTCTTCAGGAACGATGGGAATTTTCCATTCCAACACAGCCCACGGAACTCGACACAGAAGAAGAGAAAAGAGAAATCAAAACTCTTCTCGCTATAAATGATGAAAATTACATTTCGAAATTAATTCAAACTCACTCGAAACTCACAAACTGTTTACGAATTTTGGCTTATGTGAATAGATTCACCAACAACACTCGGAAAACAGAAAACTTAAGGTTAAAATCAATTCTGTTACCAAGTGAAATCAATTTTAGCTTGCACACAGCTGTACGAATGGTACAGCAGGAAATGTTTCCTGATCTCTTCAATGAGTTGCGTAAAAATAAGTCAACCAAGGTGTACAAAATAGGAGGCAGATTAAAGAATCTGCTCTGACTTATGACCAAATGCACCCCATGATTTTAAAACCAGACCACCACTTCACGAACGAGACTCATCGTCGACAATGCACATGAGCAAATGCTTCATGATGGCCTACTACAAAAGACCGCTTACCTGCGAAATCAATTTTGGATTTTTAATGCAAAGTGAATGGTGAAAAAACACATCTACCAATGCGCCATATGCTTTCGCTACAAGCCCAAGCCCATGCAACAACTAATGGGAAATCTACCAACCCAAGGGTAACCATATCGAGGCCATTTACGCATACAGATGTTGGCTATGCTGGACCCATGCAGACCTAGCAGGGGAAAAAATCGGATACATCGACCTATTGAAAAGATTACAAGCCTCACTACAATCGTTTTGGAAGGAATGGAGTCGTGAGTATTTAACTCGTCTTCAAAATCGCCCAAAGTGGTTGAAAACGGAGAAGCAACCCAACGTTGGAGACTTAGTTCTGCTAAAAGACGAACGGCTTCCACCATCGAAATGCATTTTTAGCTCGTATTACGGAGATTTATCCAGGAGCTGATCAACTAATCCGAGTAGTGAAGCTAAAAACTGAAACCGGAGAATTCAAAAGGCCAATAACAATGATATCTCCACTACCATGTAACGAGACCAAAAAAGAAAACTCTAGTATAATGCAAAAAAAAAAATTAAATTAACGCAACACGAAAAAACCGATACGATATAATACTTGAACTAAAAAACAAATCACATGAATCTTACACAATCACCATGAAATACAGTCCACTTGACAAAATTAAAATTTAACAGCTGTAGCCGCCCATCAACTATTGCGAATGAGGTATATACACATCTAAATCCTTGGTCCACGAAATTAATTGGCTGCAAATATTTAAGAAAACGAAACTTGTTAAATAAGGAACAAATTCAAAATCTAAAGACAATATCTCAATCAACATCACAACAGAAAATAATATGTCATGCAACAAATCTCACAGCTGTACTCATGTCCACACATCAGAAACCTATTACATCAATAGCACCAAATTAACGAAATCCACAACAAAACAATCCAAATAAATATATAAACATTCAAATTTTTGCATCTCAAATAATAACAAAAATACCCGCTTACATACCCGCTAATTAACAACTTAAATCAATATTTCATTAAAAGTTAAAACCTTAAAATAATAAACAATAACAAAAAAATAATTCCCAATCTCATGCAATTTTCCCTTTTCTGATATCTCATTCTCCCAAAAGAATTAAACTCTTCAACAAAATAGCCAAATACACATTCATTCCGCCTAGAACCCATAAGGTTTACACACTAAATTATACTCAAAACAAATTCAATCATATATTCACGTATTGTAACATTAAACAACGAACCCATTCATCAAATGCAACAGGCAACGCGATCCACAAACACACGACACTAATTCACACTTAAAGTTGGCATAGTTGTTCACATTGATTCTCAACACTTACTCAACACAGCAAACCGAAACGTAGGAAATCAAAACAACAACAAAATAGAATTCGACCCAATTGAAACAACATCGCTAAAATGCGTAACTAAACAACACATATGTACATACATACATACACATACCTATGCTCAACACAAAATGCCATTCAATAAAAATAAAAATATACATGCATTGAAATTTAACATATGTACTGTCAAATAATTATAACTATATACTTATTACAAAAAAAAAACTCACCTGAAATAATCATCCTGATGAATATATATTTTATTATAAATAATCGCACTCCGCAAAACTTTACTCATCGATGGCTGCGATATTCAAAATACTACCCGACTTGATCAATGAGTACGGAAAAACAAGAGAGAGCGCGTGAGCACATGATGGAGTAAGAGTACGACAAGAACAAAATTGTGCAAAATCGGCGATTCCTCTCCAGATTCAGCGTCCACATATAGGGATGCTACTTTCACTTTATGTCTCCATATGTCATTTGTGTTATCCGTCCCTTTTTTTGCAAATATTATTAATTGAATTCTCTTTGCATGTTACAATGCACGATCATTGAAGTAATAAAGTACCGAACCACAGGGTGTTCATATATCATTCAAGGAAGAACGAGTTAATCACGAACATACAAGTACGTTCACAGCCGGGGAGAATGTTGCAGCAGTTTCATATTATTATTAATATAATTGTTATATTATTTGAAATTTACAATATAATAATAAATTATTTGTTCAATACTCGACGTGTAAACAAACAAAAACGTGTACTAAAAATACTAAAGTAGACACAACTTATTAGAACATATGAATAAATTATATCATGCAATAAATAGCATAACCGAAACGTCAGTTGTATAAATAGGAAAATGTTTAAGAATAGAAAAAACTCTATTTTATAACGTTGCAAAAGTCGGTTGTTTTATTTTACACAGTTTATACAGTGTTTTTAACACAGTTTACACAGTTTCTTTCATTTAAAGCTAAATTTTAATTTTTTACCGAATTAATGGCTTACAGTAAGTAATATGTGATGATTGTCTGCTGATTTAACTGGCCATATGCCAAATCATGACATTAATACTTAATGGTTTATTTAAGATTTTACTGATGTAAACAGCTTTTAAACATCCAATATTAAAAAAAAAAAATCCTTTTTGAAATGCCATATAACCTCACTATCACTCCTGAACGAATATCAACAGCAAATGACTCATAATAAACGGTTAAGCTCACGGAAATTACTACAAATTGATTCCCGCATAGCAAAACATTATGTTAAATTGAAATAAAACACAAGCCTTTTGTATAAGTATTTTGAATTTGTTTGAATAATATGGCCAGGTGCTGTAGGTACCACGCATTCTGGGTTGTACGCTTCTCTCCAGTGACACCAGCGGTGTCAAATATTTAAAAAACGGTATTTAAAAATGATAAATTTATCTAGAGAACATCAAAAATAATTAAAATTTTTGATGTTTAATTTAAAAGTGATTCATTAAGGAAAATTGGTAAAATACATATGAAAACGAACTTACCTCTTTATAATTTATTTTTTTTATGATTATAACACTTTCTTCCGTATTTCTGAGTAACTAATTTCCACTTTTAGTTCACCATTTTCCTTATGGATTTTAGAAGGTTAGCATAAAATTTGAGACTAAATTTTTGACAGGTTTTTTTCCACGGTCCAAGGGCCAAAAAAGAATAATGCCAAATATGCCGAAATAAAATATATTTGATAAAAAAGTTTTCTTTTGTAGCCAGTAGAACGCTTTAAGGAGTTATTTTTAAAGCTATGATTTCAATTTTAATTTTTTTTAAAAGTCAAAACAAATAGATTTGCAATTATTTTTGCATCTTTATTTATAAAAATATTTAGAGTGGAAATTAACAAAAGTGTAAAAAATAATAATTTAAAAGTGAACCCTGGTAAACTTTTATGTTCAGAAGTACTTTCTGGTATTAAACCCCAAATGTAGTCTCCCATCATACCATATTTTCATTGTATTGTCCTTGATAATGGCGTTCAAAGTCCATAAGTCTTAATTAAAACGTTCCTGTTTTTCTGAGAATGCTCCCATGTTGTTTTGAAATTTATCTATATGAGAATGTAGCATATGTACTTTCAAAAACATCATGCAACCCATGGGTTTAAAGTTCTTCAACATTTTTTCAACTAATTCCTGCTAGTTTTCGACTTTTTTGTTGCCTAAAAATCCAGAAACTAGTGCTTGAAAACTATGGCAACATTTTTTTTGAGCACAAGTTAGCAATTATCAACAATTTTTTAATTTGTGGATCAAAATTCCAGCTTTGACCTTTGTTTCTGACAACTTAGGAAATTTTTTTTTTAAAATGAAAAAGCTTTAGATTTTTCATCTAGTTTGTTTTATTAGCCCAAGCTTAATATGTAAAGATGGCATTAACACATTTTCAGATTTAGCAATTGGTTTACATTTAACGATGTGTGGCCGTTCTTATCGGCCAAGATCGACGAACATAGTGCCGAGCAGTCGCTCTATGTACTATCCCACAAACAAAGATAACATGGATGTTTTGTGTATCCTCCCTGCAGTCGCATTAAAACCCCACCATTTTAAAATCTCCAATGAACTGCCTCTTAAACTCTTGATATTTTAAAGCTTCGAGTAAAATTTTAACACTTGTAGTTTTCTTTCAGGTTTACAGAGTGGACTACTAGAAGAGATAGAAATTTATTTTCATTGTATAATAAAACTGCTTTTAGGTTTTTTGTTGAACCATCAATAAATAACCGCCATTCATTGGGAACACAGTCGTGGGTGAGTTTTAAAATCAATAAAACAGACATTTAAAGGGTTTCATATTGACTGCACTTAGCGCAGTTACAGTGTGTTTGGTTGAGAAAACATAGGCCGTGGGTTCAACTCCGAGTGTGTGGAGTGGCCACTTTTTTCTTTTCTCTCTCTCTCTTTTTGTTAATTAAAAATAAATATAAAAAAATAATAAAATAGTGAGTAAACAACGCAATGTATTGTGGAGAGCGGTCAGTTAAACGAATAGCGGGATCAGCTGGAAAATCAGACGATTTATCAAGTGATTCAAGCCAATAAGGAATAGTAGTCGAACCAAAGATGAAGAGGAGGAGGAAGCTGAAGTCTTCTCCGAGCCTAATGAAGCGCCCTTCCCTGTCAGCTTCAATAGAAAAGCTGCCTGGCGCAGCGAGAGAAGAAGCGCCAACAACTTCAACAATGGCAACAGCACAGCAGCAAACGAGGCAAAAGCTACTCAAGGGTCGTTTCCCGTATGTGTCTGATGGTGGAAAAGGCCAATATATGGAGGAGGATAATATATATGCATCTCTGGCGGCCCCTAAGTCAAAGGAGGAGGTAGAACAAAAAAATAAAGTATTAAGCAGCTCTAGCAAAGAGTGCTTGCTATTAAAGTTAAACAAATAGGGAGAAGGAGCAGCTTGGAGAACTTCTCGATTGTAAACAGTCGCAACAATAGCAACAATTATCAGCAAAAGCAACACAACACATAACGAAACAGCAGCAGCAGAAACAACAGCAGCAGCGGAAACAACAGCAGCAGTAGAAACAGCAACAGCTGCAAAAACAACAACAGCTGATACCACAGCAGCTGAAAAATCAGCAGTAGCAGCTGCTGCAGCAGCAGCAGAAGGAGAAGGAGAAGGTGCCTCCTATCAACACCTATAAATTAGAGGTAAATGCAACCTGTGTAAGTTGGTCATTGGTAATAATTTTAATATTAAGAGATTGGGGAACGATCGCCATGCCATCCACTGTAATACAGTGAAGGGCTACGCGAAAGTAAAAGCTCCTAAAAGAAACGACGACGGAGCACTACTCATTCACATCGAAGTGTGAAAAGCGGCAATCGATGCTGCTGAAGGGGTTGGAACTGTTTTCTTATCCTGGGGAGGTCCTGGCACTGCTCAAAGAGAAGGAGTGCGAAGGACTCAAGTTTGTGGGGGTAAAGCCATTTACCACAGCTAGAGCCAGGCGGTTCGAGCACGCCGCGTCGAACTGCCAAATGCAGGCTCGATGCATTAAGTGCGCAAAGAACCACAGTTCCGAGGAGTGTACTCCTCGTGTGTGATAGGACGCAGGTCTCGTATGTGTTATGTAGAAACGTGGGACACCACAAACTATCGGGGTTGTCCTAACATAAGTTCGCTGACATTAAAATAGCAAAACTGGCTCGGCAGCAGAACGTGGAGGTCAAACCTTCACCTGTTAGGTTTCAACCACCCCAAAAGTTGCATACGTTGGAAGCATAATTTGGAAGGAAACCAAAATATATTATGATACTTCAAACAAAGGTTCTCTGAAACTATGTAATTCTGCTTCCAATTCTTAAAAGGATCTGTTGCTATTCTAGCACTTGCCTAAGCATATACCAAATTCCTGTTTTTTTTTTTCTTAGCCTTAAGTATAGAAAATAAATATTTAGATAAAATGTAAATAAAGTCGAAAGACAGATAGAAGCAATTATAGCTTAGAGTGCCTGAGTGGGGCCAGTAAGTTAGTATTAGATTGTAGTATGTAAGAGTTAATGATTAATAAATTAAAATGCATTTAAAACTAAACTAACTAACTTCATTTGGAACACAGGGTATCCCAATTTCTTTGAACAAACCTTTGCAAAGAACGAAGAAAATGTTTCATGGCGATTTCGTTGATCAGTTATTTTGACATCGACAAGCAAATTCCATTGTTTTAAGCGAGAACCCAAAATCTCTGCTTTACTTTTCGTCAAATTTAAATCTGTAATTGAATCATTAAAATCTGCTCCCGAAATTAGATGGGGTTTTTTTTGTTCCTGTAATGGTAAAAATTCTTCATCTTTATTATTTACATTTGAAGTTTCCGATAAATTCGATCGGGTTAATTTTTTTGACGGTTCTAGAATAATAAGATAAGGCAATAAGAAGTTTAGTGCAAAAATTTGAGTCTACATATTCGTTGTGTGATGTTGCCGTGTCAGTGAGACAACGAGTTGGTTGAAGTGTCGAAAATATCGCGGCCGTTCAGACGTCCGTAGCAAACGATCAAAATCAGTCAATTCCACGGCGTTCTCAAGAATTGGGCATCGCTCAGACCACATTATGGTGTATTTTGCGTAAGGATCTTGGCTTACACCCATACCCGACTCAAGAATTGAAGCCGATGGACCATTTGAAGCGACGTACGTTCTCTGATTGGGTTCTAGAGAAGATGCGCCAAAATGATAAATTTCATCGCAAAATCATCTTCAGTGACGAAGCTCATTTTTGCCTCAATGGGTTCGTCAATAAGCAAAATATTATTGGTCGGGTGAAAACCCATATGTGCTTCATGAATCACCACTTCATCCACAAAAAAATAACTGTTTGGTGCGGTTTGCATGCCGGCGGCGTCATTGGGCCATATTTTTTCGTCGACGATAACGATCGTCACGTTACTGTGAATGGTCAGCGTTATCGCGCCACGATCACCGATTATTTTTGGCCCGAATTGGAAGATATGGACTTGGACGACATGTGGTTTCAACAGGATGGTGCCACAAGCCGCACAGCACACGCTACAATCGATTTATTGAAGAGGAAGTATGGTGAGCGTGTTATCTCAAGACATGGGCCAGTCGATTGGCCGCCTCGTTCGTGCGACTTAACGCCGCTTGACTATTTTCTGTGGGGCTACGTTAAGTCATAGGTTTATGCCAACACGCCGACGACGTTGGAAGAGCTTAGAGCCAATATTGAACGCGAAATAGCGGCCGTTTCGGCCGAAATGTGTGGCCGCATCGTTGAAAATTGGGTCCAACGAATCGACCGCTACAAATGTGCTCGCGGTGGTCATATGAACGAAGTCGAGTTCCATTCATAAATGTTTTGATTGTACTTCGAGCCAATAATAAAGTTTTTGAAATATCTCAAATGGTTTGCCTTTTATTTAAAAAAAATTTGTCAAGTCGTTATTAGAAAACCCTATATTTATGTCATTTCGTATACAGTGTGCAAACTTCATATTCAAACAACCCTATTTTAAGAGAAAAAACTGCTTTGGGAACAAAACTAAAAAATGAAAAAAAAAATAGTATCATTTTATTACATTTTTCTGTGATTGCGTTTTTAATAAATATATATGCATACATGAGTTGTGCATACCTTAGGTAATTTTAAACTTGAGCCACAATTTAGCAGATTTGAAAAAACAATTTAATATCTTATAAACAACAAAAAATTGTCTTAAAGTACATTTTCTTTTAATGTCTTACAAAAATTAAAATTGAATTCCAGCGCATGTTCACGCCAAAATAAATAAACCAAAAAAAAAGGCGATAGAAGCTTGTTGACCATCTAGCTTCTACCAATGAGAGAAAATAATTAATAAGTGCATATTTTATTATACCACGCAAGTAGATCAAAAAGTTATTTAACTTTTTAATTCATGCATAATACAAACTTACCTGCCTTCTCGCATCTTGAGCGGTACAAATGTATGTACGTTTTACATGTAAGTAGACATTTTTTGTTTTGTCCATTTTTCTGTAAAACAAAAACGAATTAGTTTTATTAAATTAAAACAAAAGAAATTTATTTTACTTACATATTTGCTCCTTCTTCAATAAAATATTGACATTTGTTAATTTCACCACGGTATGGGTAGATTTTTCGCTCACCATCAATGCTTTTGCCAGGAGAGCATGTTCCGAAAAAATGTAAATTACAATTCATTAATAAATGGAAAGTACATATATGTGTTATAATTCAATAGTTGTATTAATTTTTCGTAAGAATTAATAGATAAGGATTAATGATTATTTTGACTGTTATTATTTGTGAAAATATAACTTTACACAAACCTTTTGCAAAGTTGAACTTTAAATATTGGTAATAGCCACAAACAAAACAATAAACAAAGTATGCTTATAAGTCTATTTGGACCAACAGAGAATTGACCTATACTTTTTTTTAAAAAAGTAATGGAAAAAAAATGTAAACTACACGGCAAATGGTAATTAACTTATATGAATTTTTAAATTTAAAAAAAAAAAAAATTTTTCTACGACCAACAATTTTAATTTTAAAAAAACCTCTGCAACGCTATCGTTTGACGGATTTTAAAGTAAACAAAGCCTTATTTTTAGTGGAATGGTAAGTAATAACAAGTGAATATATGTTAAAGTTGACGCATTCCATGCCAGACGGGCTTAAAGAAGTTAAAAGACTTAAAGGGTACTCAACAAAATAATAGGTTAGTTCCTTTCTGCAAAATTAAGGTATAAACTAAGCCTTTTCATTATCAACATTAATTAATTAATAATTAACTTTATAATGTTAATGTTAATTTATTATTTATTAGTATTATTTAATTAATTATTTTTTTTACTTAACACATGTCAAACTAAAAGAACAACAGGGAAATTGAATTTAAAAGATGCCCTTAATTTACAATCCCTTTCATTGATGTCCAGAGTCCAAAGTTTGTGCCTTAACGTGAAAAACGCTAATACAACAACAATATACAACAATACAAGCTTAAGTTTGATTTAAAAATTGTAGTAGTTGCAATCCATTTATGTATATCTTAAAATGAAACGTTCAAAATATGATTCTTATGTCCTTTTAATTTTATTCTGATACTATCCGCTTTTTGTGTGCTTGAAACATATATTCTGTTATCTTCGCTTTTTCACCACATTGAAATAAATATTCACCAGATAAAATATTTTTCCTTTTACTTTTGCATTTATTATACATACCTAGTGAACATAACGTGAAATTTGCTTTCATTTTGGCCATTCTGACAGGTTCCAGAAATGGGGAATGTATTGGTAATTCACTTATAGTTCCAGGTTTGCAAATGTATAAGTACAGTTTGACATTTAGTTTAGTTTATCTATAAAGTCGGTTGAGTCGCTGGAATCTTCGCTGCATTTATAGTCTGTGTAGCCAGTCGTAGCAGAGAAGTCACCACTATCCGATTATTTAGAGAAGAAAAGTAATTTTAGTTCGCCAGTTGTTTCATCCAAAATAAAGTTAGCTTCATTGATAACTTCACTTGTTTCCGGTTTTAAATCTTGAAAAAGGTCATTGCTTTTATCTAAAACAATAATTTGATCTTTTTCTTTTTTTAATTTTTGTAGGTTCCATCGATTGCACTGAAGAAGACAATACAATAATACATGTCATTAGAAATATATGTGAAATAAGTGTATGATGATACCTACAGTTTGTGTTCCTTTTCGAAGTAGATGCTCCCTTTTCATCAGTGTTACCTCTAGCCAAATTTACTAACTCCGCACAACTACTTCACCTTTTCATTTTTTATTTTTTTTCTATGTGTAAGATGATAAATAGAAATACACTGATGTTCAGCTACATTTAACGAAATGACGATAAAGAACTTGAAAGGAAATCGCTCTGACTCAACAAAACACTGTTAACACATCTATTTTGATAATTACAGCCTTGCACAATTCACACTTATTACGACCATTTTGACGAAATCGCGCCAAAAATCAGACACGCTTCCACAATTAGCTTGCTTTTAAATCCCTTCATAACGATAATCCATACTTTTCTCTGAGAGTCAAACATTGTTCTGTCTCTCTTTAAATGTTCCATTTAGAACAAGACAACAGTAACATCTTTGTTCTCTCGTGCGATGTCTATAGAATGACAACCTCGCATCTCCACCTTTTGACGTAAGGTTCAAAACCTCGCAAATGCGAGTTAAGAGTTTTTTTGAAGTAAACCAGTACAAAAGCAACAAGATGAAGGGAAATTGCGTTTTTATTTACGGCCATCTTGGCATTGTTATTTAGATATACGTTAGTTACACCTACAAGTCGTCAAGTCAAGACGGCAAAAAGCGAAAAAATCAAAAACTCAAAATTTTACAAATACGAGGTTGAGAAAGTAAAGCGATGATATGCTTTTGCAGGGTTGTTACATTTAGACAACTTTCAATATTGATAAAGAACCCTCGAACAATTATTTTAAGAAAACGACGGAAAATATGAAACACAACTTTAACTTTATTTAACTTGTAGGCTAACACGGCTGACTTCTTCTAAATGTCACGAAAGACAAACTTCTGTATGAACTAACTTCTATGTATGAAATTACATTATGGATGTGATATATGTAGTAAGTAAGCAAAGTTTCAACATCCTCGGGCCCGGGGATATATCGTCAGCTCCAGTGGTGGATATAGGAGCTGCACTGGCCTTCGAAATAATCGCCCATCCGCACATCGCACTTCACAAGAACGGACTTTCCCATCTCTGCCTTCGTATGCTTTTTCAATGACAACCATCTTCCACTGCACTCGAGGAGTCGCATGGTCTAAAAGTCAAACTATGTCACCTTGCGAATCCTGCTTCGGTGATTTGCCTTAACAGCAATGAAAAGATCTCAAAAGTTGTAAATACTCGGATCGCTATCGCCTTGACAACATCGCCGAATATTTCATTAGATGGTTCCATAATTCTCTGATATTGGATTCGCTAACCTCAATCATCTCAGTATTCTCGGTTGACTGAGAGTGGTGTGAGTGGCGTCAAATCAAGTGGTTCACTGGAGAAGTATGTCAGAGGTCGTTCGTTGATAATATCCTCCACCTCAGTCACAACGATACCGGTACAACGGTATTTTGGCTTTTCCGATGACAGTCTTCAAAGATTGTTTTTATAAGCCTCTCCCAAAATCCACCCCACCAGAGTGCTCGTTTAACTATAAAGTTCCATCTGATTCTTTTTTGGGAGAAAAAATCCTGGATGTCTTCTCCTGCGAATTCACTAAGAGCTTCTAGTGATAAAATCTTGATGAAATTCTTTTCCACTGGTGTTGGTTGGAAGGTTGCTGGTAATACTTGAATTTGAGGAGCTTTAGCGTTTCTGTATATCTGATTGTTGATCTTTACTGAGACATTGATGAATATTAGTAGATACGTGCCATTAAGTTCATGATCTGCATCGTCTAGAGTTATTGTTCCTGTGAAGTCATTGATGAGCATATCACCAGGTTCAAGTTCGTCTATTGTAAGTCTTATTTGTTCTCATTGGAATTCTTAATATGTATAAAAGTGTAGTTGTAAATATTTTTACGTCAGCAAACTCAATTGCTTCCTCTACGGTTGAATAAGGCAAATTCTCTTCATTAAATGTTTACGTAAAGACATTGATGTTGAGTTCATTTTTCAACATGAACAAAATTGATTCGGAACTAAACGACTTTTCATTGTCAATGATAATGTATTCGGGAACACCGAATTGAAAAATTATGTCGCGAAGGGGGCGTCTAATATCTTCTATTGCTTTAGACGTTATTAATTTTACAATTGCAAATTTAGTAAATTTATCGAGCGAAGTTAATACCAAATGTTTTTGAGTTGAGAAAATAGGATAGATAGTTGGGGATTGGGGTATTATTTAATTTGGGGTCGTTCGGATGCCGTTCATATTTTTGCATTTTGCATATTGAACATAAATCAGTAATTGCTTTTATTTTCTTAATCATGCTAGGGAAATAAAATTTTTCGATGATTTGGGTTTTATTTTCTTGTGGACCTCTATGTGCTCTATTATGAGTTGTTATTATTATTTCGTTTTGTTTGCCTTCTATTTGAATATCTTCTATATATCTTTGGGTGTATCTGACTTTACAGTTCAAAGAGTATAATGGATATATCTCTTGGATTATACCCATTACTCGTTCTGGGGCTGCGAGACCATTTATAACGTTAGGGTCTAGGAAACGGTTGAATATCCATATATGTGCTCTCTGAGGATGTCATCCACCGCGCGTTGAAATATTGATGGAGCGTTACGCAATCCGAATGGAAGACGAGTAAACTCGTATTTCCCATTGTTAATGGAGAACGTCGTCTTCTCTACATCATATTCCTTAAGAGGAATTTGGTTTAATCCACTCTTAATTATTATTGTGAAATATTTGCATTTTTAGAGATTGTATAATACGTCGTTAATCTCAGGAAAAGGGTAGCGGTTAGGCATGGTGACTAAGTAAAGCTTCCTGTAGTCTACTACTAAACGATATTTTTTCTTTTCTGAAGCATCAAGTTTTTTTCCTACTATGATGTTTGGGGAATTAGAAGGAGATTTTGATGGACGAATAATGCCATTTTCTAATAGTTCGCTGATTTGTTTATCAACTTCGTTTTTAAGAGCTTTTTGGTAGGGATAGGGTCGGCAATAAACGGGTTTGTCGGTAGTAGTTCTGATTTCACCTTTAACCGATGTTATGAATGTTAATTTTTTATTCGGTTCACTAAATAACTTTGGGTATTTTTGTATAGTTTTTTTGATTTTATTTTCCTGAAGACAATTTAAGTGGGAAGTTCTTATATCTAAATTGTTGACTGTTTCTGCTTTTAATTATTTAAGTTGGAAGCTAGTGTTTTCTTAAGTGAGAAAATAACTTTTATCCGTATGAATAAAGGCTTCCAATTCCTTCAATGTATCATTTCACCACGGTATGGGTAGATTTTTCGCTCACAATCAATGCTTTTGCCAGGAGAGCATGTTCCGAAAAAATGTAAATTACAATTCATTAATAAATGGAAAGTACATATATGTGTTATAATTCAATAGTTGTATTAATTTTTCGTAAGAATTAATAGATAAGGATTAATGATTATTTTGACTGTTATTATTTGTGAAAATATAACTTTACACAAACCTTTTGCAAAGTTGAACTTTAAATATTGGTAATAGCCACAAACAAAACAATAAACAAAGTATGCTTATAAGTCTATTTGGACCAACAGAGAATTGACCTATACTTTTTTTTAAAAAAGTAATGGAAAAAAAATGTAAACTACACGGCAAATGGTAATTAACTTATATGAATTTTTAAATTTAAAAAAAAAAAAAATTTTTCTACGACCAACAATTTTAATTTTAAAAAAACCTCTGCAACGCTATCGTTTGACGGATTTTAAAGTAAACAAAGCCTTATTTTTAGTGGAATGGTAAGTAATAACAAGTGAATATATGTTAAAGTTGACGCATTCCATGCCAGACGGGCTTAAAGAAGTTAAAAGACTTAAAGGGTACTCAACAAAATAATAGGTTAGTTCCTTTCTGCAAAATTAAGGTATAAACTAAGCCTTTTCATTATCAACATTAATTAATTAATAATTAACTTTATAATGTTAATGTTAATTTATTATTTATTAGTATTATTTAATTAATTATTTTTTTTACTTAACACATGTCAAACTAAAAGAACAACAGGGAAATTGAATTTAAAAGATGCCCTTAATTTACAATCCCTTTCATTGATGTCCAGAGTCCAAAGTTTGTGCCTTAACGTGAAAAACGCTAATACAACAACAATATACAACAATACAAGCTTAAGTTTGATTTAAAAATTGTAGTAGTTGCAATCCATTTATGTATATCTTAAAATGAAACGTTCAAAATATGATTCTTATGTCCTTTTAATTTTATTCTGATACTATCCGCTTTTTGTGTGCTTGAAACATATATTCTGTTATCTTCGCTTTTTCACCACATTGAAATAAATATTCACCAGATAAAATATTTTTCCTTTTACTTTTGCATTTATTATACATACCTAGTGAACATAACGTGAAATTTGCTTTCATTTTGGCCATTCTGACAGGTTCCAGAAATGGGGAATGTATTGGTAATTCACTTATAGTTCCAGGTTTGCAAATGTATAAGTACAGTTTGACATTTAGTTTAGTTTATCTATAAAGTCGGTTGAGTCGCTGGAATCTTCGCTGCATTTATAGTCTGTGTAGCCAGTCGTAGCAGAGAAGTCACCACTATACGATTATTTAGAGAAGAAAAGTAATTTTAGTAGTTCTGATTTCACCTTTAACCGATGTTATGAATAATTTTTTATTCGGTTCACTAAATAACTTTGGGTATTTTTGTATAGTTTTTTTGATTTTATTTTCCTGAAGACAATTTAAGTGGGAAGTTCTTATATCTAAATTGTTGACTGTTTCTGCTTTTAATTGTTTAAGTTGGAAGCTAGTGTTTTCTTAAGTGAGAAAATAACTTTTATCCGTATGAATAACGGCTTCCAATTCCTTCAATGTATCATTTCCAATGATTCCATCGAAAGTCTTGAGTCCATCCAAAAATTTTATTTTACCGATTTTAGATCCCAAAATATCTAAGTTTGCATGATGGGTGATTCTTATTTTACCATTTACTGAATTGGCAAAGAATGGATTTTTGTTTAGGATTGGGCTACGGACATAGCAGGGTTGAACGTAGTTTTTGTTTAATCCCGTATCCAACAGGAGTTTAAGTTGTTTTCCGCTCTTCGCTTTAAACTCGTAATAGGGAAGCGAAGAGCTTCCTAATCTAAAAAATTAAAATCTTGCAGTTGATTACAAATTTCAAGGTTCTCATCGCTATCCGGTTGCACGTAATCTATAAGGGTTTGATCAGATTCGCAATTAGGTTCGGCTTCTATTTCTTGTGTATTAGTGTGGAAAGTTCTTTGAGCCTTGTTAGGAGCATGCAATTGTCGTGAAGGGTTTTTACGTTTTTGGGCTGTTGTTGAAAATTCTTATTCGATTTTGAGAATTTATGTTTCTAGACTATAGTAGAGGCATCCATTGATTCTACTCTATTCTGTGGATTTGGTTGGTTGATGTTGCCGTTAATTAGTCGTTTGCTGATGATTAGGGGGTCTAGATCTAGGTTGATTTTGAAATGGATTTTGTCTTTGATTAGGATTAATATTATCTTGTGGAAAATGTACTAATTGCGGGTAGAAGGGTTGATTTTGATTTTGAGGCTGGTTGAAGTTAGTATTTTTTAAGTTCTTATAAAAGGTTGTATAGTGTTCTATAATAATTGCATTGAATATTTTAAATAAGATAATTTCACTTACAAAACTAAAATAAGGGTTTTCTGGACCAATTCGTTAGAATTCCATCCGATGATTAGGTAATTCCCGTTTTATTCGCTGTTTCCCGCGATGACTCCGGTGCCTTGATCACTCTTAAAAATGAAACTGCTTGGTGGATTCTTAGTTCACTCAAGCAAAAGTACGTGCACTAGTATATGTCTTATTTGTTCGAACACATCGTGTTTTTAGGACGATTAGTGTTACTCTGTGCACATTAAATTCTTTAAATTACACACCGCTTTCTTGGGACAGTTCACTATGTGCACAGTAATTTTTTTTTTCTTTCTTTCACTTAATTTTATAATTTTTTTAGGACGATGTACAAGTTATGTCACTAGTTACTCGTTTTACTAATTTCATCGCGTTCTTAGGACGATGTACAAGTTATGCCACTAGTTACTCTTTTTACTATGTACCGTACTTTTCTTTAAAAATGGTCCCTGCTCGGGCGCCAGTTAATAATTATTCGCTGCAATTATTTTAAAAAGAAAAAAAATGCTTTATTGTTTCCAGGTTCTTAACAAACTGACTAAACTAATTTCTTACATCTACTTATATTCTAATCTCATTGTAAAGAATTTCCGTCGTGCGACCGGACTCTTCCTGTTGTTTTTCCATAGGTGCAATATGTTGCTTTCGCACAGGTTATTAATCAAAAGATGCATTGGCTGGCATGTGCACTGTACCTGGTAGGATGGGTACTGGGAATTTGCTGGCTCATCATGTGTTGTTATGAAGTAAATTTGGTCGCTTGCGATTAACTTATATATGTATAAGTTAAGTTTATTTGTATCTTGCCCGATTTGCGTGTATATGGTATATTTATTATTATTATTTTTTTTTCGCGAGGGATTTAGCTTATCCCACTTCTGAGGTTGTAAACTTAGTCTTCTTTTTAATTTTTTATTTCTTTTCACTCCTTTGTTCCGTTCTAAATATCCGATCGACAGATATACATCGAATGCTTTATTTTAAAATATCCCTACCTAACCGGCAGTCCCTCTTTGTTCAGCCAGTTCAGCTTCTTTCTTTCTTTCTTTTGTCTTTTACATTGTTCCCCTTTTTTTTTCTTTGGAAGTGTTGCCACAGTATAAAATTACAATGCGAGTAAAAAAATGCAAATATTTGATTGTGATAATATGTGTAGTAAGTAAGCAAAGTTTCAACAAATATTACACTTTGAAAACAAAAAAAAAAATCCGTTTTCGTCAGATAATAGAGACAAAGTTCGTTTATAGGAATGCAGTTTTTTCCCAATCGTACAATGTAACAGAAATAAATCATATTAAATTTGGCGATCCATATATGAGTTTGTATGCGATAGAGGTGTTCATTGTATTGGGTGTTGTGGGGCTTCTGTTAGCATCAACATCTTTTTGTTTGTTGTTTGACTTGGTTGCTTCCTATGTTTCAAGGACTGCATTGCTGGTGGTTGATACGGTTTGTTAGTATCTTGATTGTTATTTTTTTTTTTTTAAATCCGGCGCTATCCGTTTTTTCAGATTTTACTGTAAATCTTGTTGAAACGGTATGTGCTAATTTTTCTCACTTTTTTCAAGCACTCAGTGTTGGAAGTCCTTCTTCCCGTGGATTTTGTTTATTCTTGAGTCCTGTGTTTCAAGGATGTCTCTTGGTTTCTTTGGATAGGATATAAATATGAATTTTCCAGTTGAGCTCCCAATTATTCTTTTCACTCGAATCACTCGAATTGCTGTCTGATCGAGTTGTTTGTTTGTTGGCTGATAAGATTGTTTTTCACTTCGTCTGCTGGCTATGATTATTTGGTTTAACAAAATGAACTTCTATAGTTTCATTTTTACAAAATTCTTTGATGTGATTGCTTGAATTCGTTTTCACCAACTAATATTTTAATTTTTCCTTTTATTAAAATAAATTACTAATTTTTTTATGGTTTCTGTCTTCCAAAAAGAAACTAGCCGCATGTTTCGAAAATTTATCGATAAAGTTGATAAAATTGTGTTTACTGTTAGTGTAAATGTGTACGTGAATAATTTTATTGATGTCTCTGGGGGTTTCCGAAATGTTAAGTTTTTTTTATTGGATTTCTATCGTATTTTGCAGCAGTACATTCGCAATTATTAACAAACTTATGAATTAAAACTTTTAGGTTCTTAAAGTATACTTTTGACTTCATACCTTCGTAGTTTGCAACTATGCCTGAGTGACCTGTTTCAACTGTGTAAAATAAGGATATTTGTTTCAGAGTCTCTTCCTCGTTTTTGAGGTCTTTTGCAAAAATAACTACATTTTACAAATTTAAAATGAGGACTTCTAAGTTCAATTAATTTTTTCTGCACAACGTTGTTCAAAGATTCGCTTAGTTCACAATATATTCCGATTTTATGCCTTGTGATATGTCTTCGGACTATATCGGATATTTGATCGGGTATGTCACTTTTGTCAATGAAAATTCTTTTATGACTACAAATATTTTCGGTCTGTACTGCCTTTTTTTCAGTAATTATAATCTGGGTTTTAAAGCGATTAACCACCATTTCTAAAATTGGAATATGAAATTTCCAAGGACTCGTTGCAATTAACATTGCCTTGATATTTCGCATCAACGAGCTTCTCGCATAAATTAATTTCGTTACTGTTACGTTACTGTCTCAATTAATTCTGCTCAATAAATCGGCCACTTTGTTGTCTTTCTCTTTAATATAATCTATCCTTATATCATATTTGCCTAGTTGCATCAACTATCGCTGTAGTCTTGGGATAATATTCTGACCAATATTTTTGGCTTGCAACCATTTATCTAATTGATTGGTGATCTGTTTGCAGATCCCAAAAAATATAAACTGCAGCTAGGCAGCAAAACAAAAAGCGCTAAACGTTTGAAAGCATGCTTGCTGTAATTCTGCAAAAATGGACACAAGTAATGCCAAATGTTTGCTATATTTATGCAAAAATGAACACAAATACTGCAGTATTTTTACATTAATGAATTCCTTTAGGATTAAATTCATTAGACGTTGGAAGGTCGAAAGGACATTTTTAAGCCTTCGTACATATTTGAAGTGACCGAAGAAAGCGGAAAAAGCTGGGTGCTTTCATAATTTCATGGTTGCTTTGTTTACATGCGATCGTTTGCAATTAGATCAATGTCAGAGAAATTATTTGCACATGTGTTTTACTTTGGATTTATGAACACTTTTTCTGATTTACGTTACCTGTCAAAATTTTGAGTTTGGCCTTCGATTCGTGTTTTTACAAATAGACTTTACAATGTTGGCTGAGTTCCCAAATATCAAAAAAATGCGCATCGTGAACGTGTCACTGCCTTTGTGATGCGTTTTTACGATGTTTTAATTTTGCGATGCATTACGATGCTTTACAATCTCTGACGTTGGCTTGTGCCAACAATTCGTCAATTTGTCTAAGAAACTAGCAGCGGTGATATTTTCAAACGGTTTAATAAATAATTTGGGCTCATATAATGGCAGTATATATTTAAGAATGTTTTCGGCATAAAAAATAAACTGTAAATGTCGCTGATTTCTTCATTCGTAAATAAAAGTAGGAATATTCCAAAGTGTTAACGTTTTTTTCAAAGTTATAAAGTCCTATCCCGATGATGTTTTTTTCTCCCACTTTCCACTTTAGGTCATATGACCACTTTTTCTGTGCGTAATTAATAACGACTTAAAACTCATGGCATTTAGACTAAAACCTGTAAGAATTTCATAAATGTAGTCGATTTAAATTTATTTTGTGCCGACCGTTGATAACCCAAGTCACGCAATTGTGCATCAGTATATTCACTCGCCTCAATAGAATTTTTCATGGCAGTGTATATATGTATTTGTAGGTATAATGTATTTGAAAGAACACATAGGAGAAAAAAAATTTCATTGCTTTTCTTATGCGAACACTTGGGTTGATCCCACTTCTAAGAAATTGTAGTCGATTTAAATAAGACGTTTCCTTTCTTTATTACTGTCTTTATTCGACTTCTTGTTTGCAGTGTCATGAATATTACCCATTACAAATTGTGGTGGAATATACAACTAGGAGAATACAATGTGTGGTAAAGCTTAAAGTTAAGAGAATAATAAATACTTAGATAACTAATTTACATACAAGTAAGAGAGTGACAGTACCAATCTTTGACCATTCACTAGTTAAACTTTATTGCTACATAAGTAAGAATAAATTTGTAAAAGAAAAACTGGAATTTAACCCATTAGTGACCAAAAGTTAAAATTAATACTCTTGCAACCATTAATGCAAACATAATACATTGTACAATATTCAGTCATTCATTTTTGTTATTCTAAAACATATATTAATCGCTTGGATCTAATTCATTTTGTAAACTTGAATCAAAATTTACCTAATGGTTCCATACAGAGATTATGGTCATTTAACACCAGAACAAAAGCGATTCAACTATTGTCATAGTTTCTTTCGCGTTTTCATCGAGCAGGCATTTGGGATTTTAAAAAAGAAATTCCGAATTCTGAACCTTGTGCCTGTGCAAAATATTTCTCTTGCTAAGCAAATCGTTATGACATGTGTTATTCTTCATAACTTCATAATTGCGCACGAAACACCAAATCACGTAGACTACAACTGCGTAGATTTCCAAAAAAAAACTCATGGATAATGGCTGGGTATTTGAATTTCGCTTTAATGACAGCAGACAACATTGAGTTAATGTCAGGCAATTTGTGACAGCAACTTTGTTTTTAAGGATGCGTTTTTCGGATGGCCAGGAAGTAGTCATGATGCAGATGTTTGGAACAATAGTCTCATCGGACGGGCTCTGAATAGCAGAGATCTTAAACTTCTCAACGACGTGCACATATTGGATGATTCAGCATATCCATTAAATACTTTCTTAATAACACCATTTAGAGACAATGGATTCCTATCGGAACGTAAACGTAAATTTAACTGAAATTGGGAGAGCTTGCACCACTTAAAGTAGTTAATATTAAGTAATGCTAATAATATACTTTTAAGCTGCATTATTTTACATAATTTTATACGAATGAAAAGTACTGAAAATGTTGCTGTTCCATTTGAAGTTGACACCAAAATACAGAAACAGAAATACAAGAAAATGATGCAGCTTATGGAAACGTAGACGCCATCTCAAAAAGAAATGTTTTGTGTGAATGGCTAATGTCTTAAGAAAACTATTTGTTTTCAATTAAATGCATCGAAAAAATAAAAAATCTTTTAAGTAATAAATAACATAAATATTCGTTTTATTTCAGAACAAAAAAAGTAAATCAAACATTCCTTTGTGAGAAAATTAACAATAAATATTAATTTTTCTTTAAGTAATTATTATTGGCAGGATTTGTTTAATGTGTTTTAGAAGAGAAGAACTATGGACACTTGTACTGCCCATCATGGATACTTTTCAAGCGTTCCAACTTGCCTTTCTCAACGTCGAATTTTTGCCTTTCTAATTCCAAAAAACTCTTGATGTCGCCGCCGATCTTCCTTATTTTGATGCTTAATAAATTCAAGTAATCTGTCGTCGGGCTGCTGGATTGTGATTCAGATGGTGTCTCCTTCGTCAATGTTATCTCTTGGATGATCTCCATTTAAATCAGCCGAAAAACTTGCAAAGATTACCTCCTTTTAAGTCTTTCATTTCTTCAATTCTTTGTTGGTCTACCTTCAATGTGGCATTTTCAACATCAATTAATTGCTTTGAGTATTCCCTGACTTTATCTGCTTCCCAGTATATGAACTCAAGCAGTTTGTTTTCTTTTGTCTTTTATATGGTGACTTGGTATTAGGTTCCTCGCAGTCCTCTGGTTCTGGATCATGCAAATTGTTTCCAGCGTCCAACGGAATATCGTTTTCATGATCAGAGTCAAAAGATGCGTCAACATTTCGTTGTAGAACCACAATTGAGTGTTTTATTTCCAGAAGAAGAATTCTCCGTAGCACTTGTTCCTTTCTTTTCTTAGAGGAAAACTCCTGCTCGAATGGAAGCCTTGTGCTTACTAACAGTTGAGGGCAATCGTGTGTCCACTTGTTATTTCTGCAAATAAAAATACAAATAGGATAATGTACATAACATATATAAATTCCATTTTTAATTATGAATCCAGCGACGCGTCAATTTTTTTCAGTGGAATCTAATGAAACGTCATTTTGCATCATATTCATTCACGATGCGCTGTTTGAAATAATGGTATTGTATCACAATAATCTGTTTGAGTTTTGGAATGCTTGATTACGCAGTAATGCGGCATCACTGCGTTTTGGAATTCAGCCCTTATGCTTTCAAACAATCTTCTCTTCCATCCTTTAAGAAAAAACCTTATTTTTTAAACAATTTTTTAAATATTTACAAATATTTGTATTATTTACCTATAGACTCCCAGATATTCGCATCTATTTTTGTTATTTTAAGTTAAACTTTAAATTTTTAAGCAGAAATAAATAAATAAACTATCATCGTTTATATCAGATTGTTTCTTTCTTGAAGTATAAATTCAGAATGCATGTGAAATTCTTTATTTGCACATTTGCGCTGCAAATATTTGCGTTTTACACTTATGAAAACCTGACATTTGTCGTTTGCATTGACCCATTAATAACCAAAGTTTTTTTTTCGATTTTTTATTATCAAATGAATCAAAAAAATCAGATTTCGGCCAAACTTCTTACTTGAAGTGGTGGAAATGAATGGTGTAATAATGCAGCATTGGGTTTTGTGTTGACAAAAACAACTTGATAATGTAAAATATAATTTATTTGCATGTATATAAGAAAAAAAAGCAAAGTAAATTTAAGATAATGTAAGCATGATCAAAAATCTAAATACACTCGTTCGGAATTAAATCTAATTAAAAAAGCAAAAGAAACGAGAAATAATTACGCACACCACGCACACAGCTCAACATCGAATGATTTATTTTTTTATTCTTTATCGCTACCTAACCGGCAGTCTCTCTCTATTTAGCATGAGTAAATTAAGTTTTTTTTTCTGCAAGTGTTGCCACAATTCGACCATCCAGACCATTAATCGTCCCGATTATACCAGTTTCAGTATTTATTCATGGTTTAATATTCGCCACTTCCCATATTCCCTCGTACGGAATCTGGCTAATTTGAAAACCTTCTCCATCCTTTAACAGATATCTATCCTTTTAATTTTGAAGCTACTTTCCTACAATACATACACCAGGCGTACTAACATAATTCTTCACCATTACATAATTCCCTTTTTCGTACTTTCTATCTCATTTCTTTCTCATTCGATCCTTAAGGTTCTTATATTCCTGTCCTTTGATTATCTTTCGTTTCGCTTTCTCTCTCATTTGTTTTTAATCTCGCTCATTTGTCATTTCTTCATTTTTTAGACTTTTTTCTAGGGTTTCTTTTAAGAAACCTATGACTATTCCCTTTTGTGCAACTCCAAATAACACAATAATTCACTTGGAGTAGTACCGGTACTTCTATGGATTGTATTATTCATTGTAAACTCAATCTTTGGCAAAATCCCATCTAGTGTAAACACAGTACCAGCACTCGTCAGTTTAGCAATCATTGGCGCTAAGCTCCTATTAACTCGTTCTACCTGCCCATTAGCTTGGGGTGACCCCGTTGCTATCTTAATGTGTTTCACGTTATTTTCATCAAGAAAGTCCGGAAATTTCTTTGAAGTGAAAGCACTACCCCTATCAGATATTATCAGCCCTGGTCCACTATAGGAATTAAAATAACTTCGTAAACAATTAATCACTTCAACAGTTCCTGTCGTTTGCACTGCATACAGTCTAACAGGTTTGGTAAATGCGTCTATAACTAGGAAAACGTACTTCTTCTTCCCTTTTTTTAATTTTATAGGTCCAAAGTGATTGATGTGTATTGTCTCAAAAGGCAAATTTCCTTTAGGAATATTATGGAGAAGTCCTTCATGTTTTCCATGTTTCGATGAGAAAACAATACACTTTAAGCAATTAGCGATATGCTCTTTAACCTTTTCTCGCATTTTGGGGAACCAGTACGTCCTCCGTATCGTGTCAACTACTTTATCACAGCCCATGTGACTCATTTCATCATGGTATAATTGCATGATATTAACTTCCATCTTGCGAGGCACATAAAACAAAATTGTATCATTAACTTTCCTATAAACTAAGCCATTCCTCATTTCATAAAAACTCCTCTCCTCATTTTCCAACTTTTTCCTTATTGCATTAATTTCGTCATCTTTATGCTGGCTAATTGATAAATTCTGCTCGAATGTATTCTCCCCGAGAATAAAGATACTTGACATGCGACTAAGAGCGTCTACGTGTGTCATCTTTGTACCATTACGATGTTTCAGAGTGTACTCATAATTTTATAATTTTGTAATTCCAACGCCCACTTGGCTATCCTTGGATTTATCTCTCTTTTGTTCAAAGTCAGAGTTAATGAATTGCAATCAGTAATGATTTTGAATTTAATAGCGTGTAAATAAATTCTAAATCTTTGCAGTGCATATATAATCGCCAATGTTTCCAATTCGAAACTGTGGTATTTATATTAGTTTCATGATCAGTCGTTCGTTTCGGAAAATAGAAAACAGGGTGTAATATGGCTCCAAAACCAAGTGAACTTGCATCACAATGAAGTTCAATTTCATCTCTAGGGTCATATATCGCTAGTATGGGAGCCTCAATCAACTTAGCCTTTAAATTCTCGAAACATTGTAGTTCTTATTCACCAAATTGGAAATCAACATTTTTTCTTACGAGATTGTATAATGGCTGTGCTATAAGTGAGAAGTTTTCGATGAATTTCCTAAAATAAGGGCACAAACTCAAGAAGCTATGTACTGGTTTTGAGTCCCGTGGAACTGGAAAATTAATTACTGATTCAATGTTCTTTGGATCCGGTTTAATACCCTCAATTGTAACCGTATAACCTAAACACCGTATCTCGGATTCTAAAAATCAACACTTGTATAATCTCAACTCTAGTTTGTTTCTCACATGCCTATTAAGGACTTCCCTCATTATTTCCATATGTTCTTCTACCGTCTCGGTTGCTATCATTATATCGTCAGTATAGATATTTTATTTATCAGGACGTTCACAATGTAAATAATTTGTATAAATTATTTTATTATTATATTATAAATATTATTTATATTATTTAACATTTCATTAAAAAAAATTTTACCTTCATAACTAATATGATTGCAAAACATTAACTATTTCAATTTTCATTGTATTTATACATTCATTTGTAAATTTATTTTCTAAATCTTTCTTATCTATTTTAATTTTTACATTTGCCTTCTTCTAAAAAGCTCGGCCCAAGATCATGGGATATTCCATTGTGTGGTCTGACAACACCAACAAATTTGTCTCTATTTCTTTATCTTCAAAAATTTTAGTACAATTGATATTTCCTTTAGTGTATAATGGGCTTTTATTGATACCAAGAAGATTAACATTTTTATTTAAACAAATTCTTTCATTAAAAACGGAGGGTAAATACATTTCCCGTATCATACTAACAGGACTGCCGGTGTCAGTTAATGTTCCTTAATATTGTAAATATTATATAATTAACTCTCATTTTTAAATATAAGTTTATACTTTCTCACATAATCGTCTTCATCCTCGCCAATTTGATGAGTGCGCTGTACCTGCGACGTCTTTCTGCCTGGGCAAGTGGCTGCGAAATGACCCTGGTTCCCGTTTCGTCTTTCGGCAAACATTAGCCATGTGTCCCAGGGAATTACAATTGTAGCACCTGGTCCTCGTATTTGATGTGATGCTCTTACCTGTCCGCCTCTGCCCCTATGTACTTTGGATCTGGGTGTTCCTCTTTTGCTTCACCTTTTCAAGGGCACGTTATAACTGTGTGTGACTAGTATAGCAACCAATTAGAGCCTGAAGTCTGATGTGTTCATCTGGGATGTCCTCTATAATATATTCCACCAATTCTTCTTCGTATTATTTTGTCGTTGTAGTATTCGACAAAACCCTAGTTCGCCTTCCAAGTTCTTGCCTCGAATCGTCTTCGAACAGCCAGTTTGTCCTCTCGTCTGCCAAACAATTCGGTCATTCGTCGCTTCAAATCATCGATGCTTTCATTTATAAAATTGGGTTTCGTGTGTAACCACTGTCTAGCTTTGCCTTCTATTTTGGAAAGCATCAACGTTCGCAGTGTGCAGTCATCCAAGTTGTACATTTTACCCAAGTTCGTCAGTTGTTGCAGCCAAATATTCAACATCGGACCGCCATCATACATCGGAAGCACATTTTTTACATGACTAAAAGGTACTTTAGAATCTCGGCTGTCAACTCTGGCCTCTGTCGTTTGCCGTCTATATACATAGTTTCCACTCATTTGTCTGTCTTCAGTTACATTTAACTCACTCATTCGTCGCAACATTTTATTTTCTCGTTCCATGAGTTCCTTTTCTCTCTTCAGCATTTCCACCTCTCGTTTTAACAGCTCTAGCTCTCGTTTTCTTTGTCTTTCATTTTCACCCTCATTATTGGCGCCATTAACTACTTCAGTTATTTCTGCATCTGCCTCTGCATTGTTGTTGTTCTCGTCATCGTCGAGGGGTGGCCGTGGTGTAGTGGTATATGCATAGACTCCTCAAGCAGAGGGTCGCGGGTTCGAATCCCGTGCGAGGCAATTCGTGAAAAAGTTTTTTCATAGAATTTGTATGTAGTTATATGAAAATCCCGTCGGCGTCAGCTCTGACATGATGGCATAACAATGATGTTGGAGTGGTTGCTGGCTGGGTTAAATGTAACAAACTAACAACTAGCACGTACTTAAGACTCACCTCTTATTGAGGATGTACTAGCTCGTCCCATCCAGTTTGACAACCACCTCTGGGAAAAATATCGAAACCTAATACACCTGAGTTTCAAACTGCTTCACCACCCGCCCGCGCCCTGGAGAAAAAGCCAGTAAAAGGGTATTCATATCCCCTTGGTGCGCGCGCGGTATTTAAAAAAATAAATAAATAAATCGTCGTCTTCGTCGTTGTCCTCTTCATTTTCTTTTTTCAACTGTGAAAAACTTCCACGCTCAACTTCTGGAATAGCCAAAAGTCGCAACAACAGTTCTTTCTTGATACCAATAGATTTTTTCTTCAACTTTTGCAACCAAATTTTGAGCTGCGCTGCTGACAATTTCGTTGTCCATTGTCGTTAAGGCAAAATCAAAAGACACACGAGAAAAATTAAAAATGAACTGACATTAATACTGGGCGAAAATGATAGGGGGAGGGGGGTGCTTAGATAATTTGCACCAAACCCATTGACCTTTAACCTTATGGTTGTATCTACAACGATGGTCAATATAACCAATCATTCAAAATAAAACCCAAATCCACGAAGAACCTTCCATTCTACCTTTCCCTCACCCTTTTAACCTCCGAGTACAGGCAATTAAAAAGGGTCCTGGCATAGAGTATGAGGGGGCTTGACCATTCAGCAGCGGCAGGCATGCAAGTCATAGCTCCATCCTAGGCTCGTCGCAATATCTTGCTACTGAAAATGGCTAGCCGCAGTTACATTATTTTAATGCCTTCTCCTGATGTAAGTATCTTTTGTATAAAAAGATACCCGAATTCTTCCTGAGCGACAATTTTAAATCATCTTCCCATTGAAATCCGTTTGAAAATAAATTCCCATCTCCAATCTCCTCTTCAAATGAGAGTTAGGTTATCTTGTCCCATACAGAAAATTTCCCTCCTCTTCCCTACAGTATCACAGTAGAAGTTTAAACTCCACTTTTGGTTTAAACTTCAGTTCAATAATTTATTCGGTTTCATAGTTTCGTTTAAACCTTAAACTGAGTTCAATTTGCAGTTTAAGTTAAACGGCAGTTGAAATTATGCATTGTCCAGTATACGAATAACCTTCCCGGACTTCTTTCCCTTATCTCTGAACTTTTTTACATTTGGAATGAATTCATTGGTGCACCAATCAAGAAACAGTTCAAAATCCATCCAAACGTTCTTTTTTGATTTGTAGATAAGTGGAAGACAAAGGTAAAGAATGACTTTCTGATGGATTTGCGGCTACCATAATCGTTACTCGCTCTTTACTGACCTTAAAACCAGGTGCTGCTGCTTCCCTTTTTGAAGCTAGTGATTTACATGGCAGTGATTTGCAGTTTAAACCAGTTTCATCAGTGTTATATAAGTCATCAAGTGAAAAGCCTTCTTCTTTTACCAGTGCTAAGAACGTTTCTTTAAATCTTTCAGTGGCAAGTCCATAATAGATAATCACTTTGTTTAGTGAGGAATAACTAGAACAGAAAATCACAGACGCATGAAAAATGTCAGATCAAAGTTAGAACAGAAAAGTACAGCCCATATGTTAGCTGTCAAAAATGTTGACATTCGGCATTTGTCATTTCTTGTGAAGTTGTTGAAAAGTAGAAAAGTTTCTCAAAGTGAAATACAAAATTGAATAAATAAAAATGGCTTTAAATAAAATTCAACAAATTATATTAGAAGAATTGCTGAACAGTGGTAGTGGCAGTGATATCAGCTTGTCGAGTGATGGAGCAACAAATTCTAGAGATATTTAGACTTAGTGAGCGTTAATTATTATTCTGTCGAGAAAGATTTAAGGTTTTGTATCGCACATTTCTTGAAAGAAATAGTTCCTTCATACAATGAAAAGGAATTTGTGATACATTTCCGCATAGTTCGCACTCTCTATAAACGGCTGGTAGACACATTTGCAATATCGGATATTTACGCCAAATTAGAGGCCCTCAAAACATATTCTCCTGAAATGCAAACCATATAACGCTCTTTCTTTAGTTTTCTGGGCATGAGGCTTGCTCCTACAGGGATATTGCCGATAGATTCAACCTCGCCTTGGGAACTGTATGCAGTGTTATCAATAGAGTGCTATATTTCATCAGCAATTTTTGCGATTCGGTCATCCGATACCCTACTGAAGCAATATGCAACGAGAAAAGGTAGTTTAGAGGCATTTTCGTTGGATATCCGGGTTCTGTTCATGACAAAAGGGTTTTTGAGAATTGGGATATATATCATATTCTAAATTACCTAATTTATATGTGTTAGCGGATTTCTATTGGATGACTCCGCTTATGCGTGCACACAGTTTCTAATAAACCCATATGGCGACAATGGCCACTTATCCTCAAGGCAGGAGTTTTTTAACCGCAAATTAAGTTTCGGTAGGATCGTAAAGAGCACTCCTTTGGTGTTCTTAAACAGCGTTTACGACAGCTTTATTATTGCAAGCTGAGAAGAGTAAAGAATTTCTGTCATTTTATTCGAGCTTGTGTTGTGCTTCATAATTTATGCAACGATGAAGAGCTGCCATTTGAAATTGACGAAAACATTGAAGAAAATGACAATTTCAGTACAGTTGCTGACCAGCAGCAAGGCTTTAGCCTTCGAAATAGGCTGTGTGAAGAAGTGTTTTCGTATTTTAATTGAGGATAATAAGACTAAGATTACTTTTGCACTTTTTGTTTCATTATTTATGCATTTATTTTTTATTTTTTATTTAGAGAATCTATTGAAGCCAACCACAATTTGCGCTTCTTTTCTTTCTGCTTGGCCAGCTCAGTAGTTCGTTCCCTATAGGCCTCAAGCTTGGCATTTTTGTACTCTCGGTCTACGCTCCTTTCTTCAGGGAACTGCTCCTTTCACTTCTTCAACTTTACTGCCACAGTGCTGGTTTTCTTTCGTTTTCTTGGTGGCTCTACGTTCTCTGAAGATGTATCTTCTTACTATCCAGAGGAGTATAACTTTCACTGGCTGGCATTTCTTTTTAAAAAGAAATGGAGGAGTCTTGAATGTTTTTTATTATTTAATGTTTTACACATCTTGCAATGGAAGAAATTCCAGCCTCCACCAATATTTCCTCCTTTGCTTTTCCACTTCCAGTGGTACTGCCCAATCGATAGGCTGGAATAATTGCAGGTCGGTCCAGCAGTACATCTAAGAGCTCCCTACTGTATTTATGAAAATAGGTTTATATTTAAAAAATATATAAGAAATACTTTTTGTTTCATTATTTATGCATTTATTTTTTATTTTTTATTTAGAGAATCTATTGAAGCCAACCACAATTTGCGCTTCTTTTCTTTCTGCTTGGCCAGCTCAGTAGTTCGTTCCCTATAGGCCTCAAGCTTGGCATTTTTGTACTCTCGGTCTACGCTCCTTTCTTCAGGGAACTGCTCCTTTCACTTCTTCAACTTTACTGCCACAGTGCTGGTTTTCTTTCGTTTTCTTGGTGGCTCTACGTTCTCTGAAGATGTATCTTCTTACTATCCAGAGGAGTATAACTTTCACTGGCTGGCATTTCTTTTTAAAAAGAAATGGAGGAGTCTTGAATGTTTTTTATTATTTAATGTTTTACACATCTTGCAATGGAAGAAATTCCAGCCTCCACCAATATTTCCTCCTTTGCTTTTCCACTTCCAGTGGTACTGCCCAACCGATAGGCTGGAATAATTGCAGGTCGGTCAAGCAGTACATCTAAGAGCTCCCCGAATATAAATAAAATACTTTTCATAAACACAAGTGGCCCTGTTATTGCCTGTTTTGGCATTGTGCTTTATTTAAGTCTTGAACCCACGAACTCTTCCACTTCCCCTTAACCATGCCTTCAGTGAAATATGAACAGAACTTCTGCATGCGGTCAGGAATCTGCTCCACTTTTTTTTTTTTGGTCATAGATTTTTCCGATCTTTGGCTGTAAATCTTTATAGAGTTATAAGGAACTGGCAGTCTTTCTCCAGCTAAATTGCTTTCTTTCTTTCTTTCTATTAAATGTGTACTTACTATTTTCTTAATTCTGTCGTGTATTTGGAGAACATTCAACCAGCACAGATTGCCCATTATTTTCTCTTATTTCTAATGTTGCACTTTCCATAACTTTTTGTTTAATTCACACTGTACACAACAATCGCAAACAAATAAATTGCTGGAAACAAATCAAAACGACAGCCAAAGCTGATTTTGATATCTGCACACCAGTTTGCTCTACCTCAAGAGTAGGTACAAGTTTTTCTATACTTTTCTGTTCTGACAACCGTACTGATCACAAAGCAGAACAGTTTCAGACAGAAATTTTTCTCACTGAACACAAAACCTTGTACTTTTCTGTTCTTTTCTGCCCAGAACAGCCTCACTGAACAGATCAAATGATTCCCCTTGAATTTCCAACTGCCGTTGGAATGACGAGTTTTTAAGTTCTTAAGCCAACCTGTGCTGGCCTTAAAATCAGGAAGCCCGCCAAGTTTTTCGTTCAATTCTATTGCTTTTTCACATACAATTGGACCAGAAATAGGCTCTCCTCTGGATCTTATGTGCCAGATCTTAAAAACTGATTTTCTTAACTGAATCACAATTCACGAATAAAATTAACAATGTTCACGTGGATACTAGGCACATACGAGTACGCAAGTATGCATGTGTTAAAGTGGACCGTTAACTCAGAAACACTCCGTTAGTTTTTGTTTTCTTCTTTTAAATTTTAGTTCGGATAATTGACTTTGCGGCTATTGAAGTTCGGATAGCCGCCTCTATTTGCTTCCGCTGTTGCGTTCGGATAATTGATGTTTCGGTTGGGAAAGTTAAAAATTGTAAACGGATTTTACCAATTTGCTAAATTTCCTCTAGTTATTGCTGCTTTAAATTGTACCCATGTACGGATTCAGGTCCCAATTAATATGAATAATAACCAAATTTATAAAAAATGTTCTCACATTTTTTAGGAGGATCAAACGTTGAAATATTTCGAGACCGAAAAGAATATTTTTCTTAAACGTGCACACCATGTGTGATCCAAAGTTCAAAATAATGGACATAGTTGCAAGGTGGCCTGGATCAGGTCATGATTCCGTGATTTTCAACAATTCAAGAATATGTTCTAAGTTTGAAAATGGAGAATTTGGACTCCTTTTTGTAGTTCAAGAATCTACAAGAAATATTGTACAATGAATCTCAAATTCAAACACGAAATTGTGTTGAACGCTCCTATGGCGTATGGAAGAGAAGATTCCTATATTATCAACAGGATTTTTATTAATATGTAGAACTTATGTAGAGTCAATTGAAAAGGATTTCAATTCAAGATGTGGCTCTCATTATCGCAGCTACGATGTTTAGCGCACAAAGAACGAAAATTAAAAAAAGACGGATATGATCGACAAGACCGTTTTATAAATACTGGGTGATCAGGTGCAAGGATTACCGTTCGTTTATGACAGCGACGCATTAAACCAGAATGGTATGTACACATGATACACTGAAGTATTATTTAAACATTACTTATTATGCTTATTCGATATTAGCAGAAGATAGTGTTGCCGACAAAGAATTCGAGGACACTTATTTTGAGTCGGAGAATAAAGAAAACCACGGCCAAAGCACAAGCGCAGGTTTGGCGGCACTGCCAAATATTAAAAATATATATTACCAAAAAAAAAACCGGCAGTTCTAAGTGCTAGGAAGAGAAATTTTACTTCCGACAAATGGCAGGAACTTGCCGAATAAAAATGTAAGCTGGTGAGACTACATCAAAAACAGTCCGAAGAAAGGCATACTCTTCAGATGGTGCAGATGAAGGAAGAGCATGAGAAGAAAGTGCTTATACTTGACGCGGAGTTGACTAAAATTAGAAAGGAATTATCAAACAATTAATTGCCTTATGTGCCCGCCACTCTTTTGGTGTATTTTTTTCCCCCATATTTATTTTTTCAAAAATAAAGTGCAAATGATGTTTTTTAAAAAAAGTTTTTTTATTTATCTTTTCTTTGTCAATTTGTAAAAATTATGTTCAACAATTTATTTACAAATGAAAGTATTTAGTAAGAATTATTCAAATAATATAATTACATTCAATTTGATTACTCTCTTAAAAGAGATCTAAAATAGTCATTAATCAGCACACTTCCGAACACTCATCATTTAAGTTTGAAATTCTTCCGTCGTTGGTAATATTTACTTGGTCATTTAAAAAATTATCGGCCGGTGGAGGATTAACATCGTTGTTTATACAGCAAACGTTATAAAGAACTGCGGTTGCGACTATAATGCTTTGAATGCTTATTAATTTCAATTTCATTCCTGTAAATAATATGGAGAATCTTCTTTTTCATACACCAGATGATCTTAGACAATTTCGTGTTCGAATCAAAGATTCATTGTATAAAGATTCTTGTGGATTGTTGCAGTTGCGTAAAGAAGTCATCATGTATCGTTTGCACTGATACCCACCATCTGCTACTATCAAATGGCTTAAAAATTTTCTTGAGTTATTAAAAACTGTGGAATCATGACTCGCTCGAGGCCACCTTGCATTATTATTTTTAAATCGAATCGCACATGGTTTGCTCGTTTTAAGAAAAATATCTTGCGATTTCGAAATATCTCGCCATTCGACCCTCCTAAAAAAGAAAAGGTAAATAGATATTTTATACATGTGGGTACACTTATCTGAAATATATATATAGAGCCAGTCGTTCGCAGATCTCAGCAGAAAACAGATGTGCTTCGGCTTTACATAAAGTAAAAAAAATAGTGAAACAGTTTCCTCCTCAACGTAGTATATACCAAGGTATATACCAATATATGTATATAATTGTGTAATGTCTATGTGTATGTGTGTATTGTGTATGTAGGATTAGGTAGACTAAGGTTTATTTTAAGTTAGATATTAAGTTTTTTTAAAAAATAAAAAATTACATTCATAGGCTAAGTTTTTTGTTAACAATTTTTTCTTAGCCCTAAGTATACAAAATAAAAATTCTTAAATAAAATGTAAATGAAGTCGAAAGACATAGATATAAGAATTTAAAGTAGCTTAGAGTGCCTGTGTGGGGCCAGTAAGTTAGTATAAGATGGTTAAGTAATTGTAAGCTAGCATTTAAGCATTTTTTGTTAGTATGTAAGGGTTAGTGCTTAAGAAAATAAAATGCATTTAAAACTAAAAAAAATATATATATGTAGGACTGGACACTTTTGCTCAAATAAAAAACAAACTTCAATTCCGAAATTCGATGAACATACTTTATTTTTCTAATATCGTTTGTCTACGAATTTAAACGGATATAATATTATGTCTTCGAGGGGATATACCAATTACTTAAATACACGACCGACTCCACGAAACGTTTGTTGACGAATAATGACTGCTGAGTGGTTTGATTCTCTCGTCCTCTTTGTCTGTATATTCGTATGTGCGTATGTAATTCTTTGTTCTCTGAATGTGTTATACGAGAATGTTCTGCCTATGCGTTGTAACTGTCCTCTTCGTTGACCTACGTCGCTGCCTGTTATCAGCCGTTTGGTCGCCTGATCGTAAACCGTTCGTTCTGTCACATGATTTGTTCTCTTCGTTGAGTACCGTATGATCTTGTCGCTTGTTTGTCAAAGTTATCTGAATAATATTATGTTAGCGCATAATGTTATACTTCTGTCTGTCTGACCCCAATTTCACATATATGTAGTTATTTGCAGCAAGTATTACCTGGGGACTGTAATACATAAAGTTTAACTTCGGCGGATATTGAACTATTCCTAAAAAGTATTACAAATTGTTATTTGCTATTTATTTGTTATTAAACTATTTCATACCATTTAGTTTTATTTTTAATTTTTGATCGAATTTGCTTTAAAACCATATAAGCAAAAGTTTCGACATGCGAAATCTATCAAAAAAATCAACATCGTCCCAATAGTTAAAGTGATCTGTCCTCCATCGAGTTCTTTTTTCTCTTCTTATATTACATTCACAATTATTAAAAAATTTTCTTCGTCACTTATGTCCTCAAAATCACTTTCCCAATTTGAAAACATTACAAAAAGCCGAAGATTAATCTTTTAATAAATAAATAAATTTCGTTGCACGCGCACTCAGCCATCATCTCACTCTGAGAGAGTTCGGAACTTTTCTTAGGACTTGTTGTCTGTTCATTTTGGTATCAGTGTGTACCCCTGAGTATAAGGGGGGAAGAAGTCAATAAGAACACAACTATTTGAACGAACTGAACTTTATTTAAAATAATTTTGCCTCAACACTAGGAAGACCGACATTTTTAGCTACCTAGAAAGACCAACAGGGGTCAAATGACATAATGTATTGTTACGTTTATTAATATGTTATGTTTTAATATTTTTTTTTTTATAAATTGTTAAATGAAAGTAACATACGAATGAAATGAATGAATTTATTATTAAATATATATATATATATATATATATATTTTAGTATTTTAAAGCAAAAATTTCAAGCACACTGTTGACATTTGAACACCTTTTTGACATTGCAAGAGCCGCATAAAGGTTTTTTACACATGTCACATTGTTTATTGGTTTTGTTTCTACACTTCATACCTTGCAGCTTAATGTTGTTCGTTGCCCATTTCCGAAGATTGAGTCCTGCTTTTTTCAAAAGTGCTGTGCCTTTGCTTCTTTACATTCGCTCGACGTGCTTCTTCCAGACATCAGATTATCTACATAAAAGTCATTTTTTAAGATCTCGGATCCAATTTAATACCTTTGTTGCTCATCAATTGTCAATTGTTGAAGGGTTTTGACCGCTAAGTACGGTGCCGATGCTGTTCCATATGTCACAGTGGTGAGTCTGTATTCCTTTATCTATTCCCTTTCTGAGTTTCACCACAAAATTCGTTGATAATCCTGATGGTAGTTGTTGACCTTTATCAGGCGGTACATTTTCTCTAGATCCGCTGTAAAAACGTACTTATGACGTCTTCATCGCAATAAGATTGTTGTTAAATCTTTTTGCAGCATGGGTTGGTTTAAACTCACGATTTTTCAAGAAATTTTCCTGAGAAAACTTTTAAATCTATTAATATAAAAATGTTGACACATACTCTGGTAACTTTTAACTGTATTTCAACGTTTTTTAATTGTAAAAATAATAATTTTGAAGGCTGCTATAGTTATCTACAGGAGCTCTCATTAAAAAAAGTGTCTTGCTTTGATCACGATATGTCTGGACTTGATTATCTAAAATGAAAAAATCAACCGAATATCGTTAAAATAATGTATAATCTAGTTATTACCCGAAGAAATAAACAAAATAAATTTTTTGGCAAAAATAACGTCTTCTCAAGAAAAAAAAAAACGATTTTTGGCCAAAATTAGCCTTAAATTGTTTATAAAAATATATACAATATATATACATGACGGTAAGAAAAAACCTTCGAATTATTACTAAAAAAATATACTGAAGAAGCTTATGTTAAAATTTGAGACTGATGGGTTCAACAGTTTCCGAGAAATCTTAGTCACCGTTTATAAAAACCTAGTTTTAAGAAAAATGCGTTCAAAGTTTGAAAAGCGCTTGTAAAAAAAATCTTTTTTTTTAAATTACATCGAGTCGTCTATTTCAGGGCCATATAATAAACCCTACGCTGCTTCGGCAGTTTCTAGTAATTCCAGTTGATGTTGTCTGCGGCCCATTCTTCCCTCTCGTGTGCCCTTATCCGCACTGACGCTCCAGACTCCTCTTTTCAAGCGCTCTGATGTCTTTACAAATATTCGTGTAACTTCCAGAATAATCGTCGCTTTAACTTAAATGTGTGTGTACTTAAATATATATACCTATATTACGAAAATGAAATAAGAAAAAAAAACTAATTTTTGCAAATTCTAACTGTATTATTATAACCCCTTAAGGATCTTGCCAGAGTTAATCGTTAATAGCCTTTCCCCTGACTCATCTATGATTGAATTAAAGTTGTGTTAAAAAATGTTCATTTACTTATTCTACTTAACATTACCTTTAATGACAAAACTGAATATTTTCTTCAATGTAACTAAGCAAAAAGCTATATTATTCACTTGCTTATTTACCTTGTTGATACTCAATTTTATATATTATTATATTATATTGAATTATTATTATTGAATACATGGCTAAAGAGGGTCAAGGTACTCGTATCTGCAGAACATAGATTTTTTTTTAATTTTTTTTGCAACGACTAAAGTGCGTTATAATTCGTAAACCAATTTCATATTTATTTTTGATACATATTGCGAACTTTTGAGAGTACTTGTACAAGTAGAGATTTTCTCTAACGTCTCATAAGACCAGGAAAATATCCCTTTTGTTTTCGAAACAATATGCCAAGAAATCGTATACTCATTCTTACTATTTAAGTTAAAGCAATTTGAAATCACATATAATTAATTTAAATAGAAAATTTGTAAATGCATTATAATGAATAAATTAAAAATTATTGAAATTAGAAAGTTAAATTAAGAAACCATAAATCTTATCGATTAAAAAAAAAAAAAAAAACTTGACAATATTACATAGCGAAACTGACATTATTTTTATTAATAAACAAATCACAATTAATTAAAACCAGTTATTTTCCTTCAAACTTCCCAGGATATAAATTTATGTAAATAAAAAATGTATAAGCGAAGCTGAAGCACATATTTTAATTTTTATATTTAATTATATTCTTAATTAACTACAACAGAAAAAAAAATATTTTAAACAGCGTTGCATTATAAAAGAATAATTAAAGAAAAAAAAAATTTTTTACTGCTAAGCAACGAAATTAGTTTTTTATATGAAAAAAACATTAAAAATTGTAAATGTTAAATTTGTTCAAAAATAGTTTTTATATTAAAACAATTATTTGAATTTTTCTCCAATTAATATATAAAGTGCATTTACAAATATCAAATTCTAAAGAAACACACGAGGAATAATTAACAAATAAAGCAAAAACAAAAACAGTGGAAAATATTATATTTTATCGACTTAATGTAAGTGTTTTAAATGTACAATTATAGAATTTAAGTTATAATAATAAGAAAAATTTAAAAAAATAAAACTTTAAATGATTTTGAATATATGTTTGTTTTTTACTTATTTTTGAAAAATTTTCCAGCTTTGGTACCAATTTTTATTGGAAGTGAAAGCAGGGTCTTTCAAAAGTCGCGCTTAGATGTCAGTAATGATTAATTTCTGAACGTTACCGATTTGTATGTCATCTTTGACATTTGACAATTTCAGCAATGAAAAGTTACACGCTAGAACAACGTATTAAAGTTATACAAACTTATTATGAAAATGCTCGATATTTCATGTCGTAACTTTTGTCCAATTTTTTGTTGTACATAATCATCATTTCAAATTCAAATGGTGTACATTTAAACGATGTTATTTTTCACATATAATTGTCAAGACCCATATTTAAAAAAAAATAAAAATAAAAATACCAGAAAAAATCTATATTTTTTGTATTTTCATGTTTTATTAAAAAAAAAAAAAAAAAAAAAAAAAAAAAAAAAAAAAAAAAAAAAAAAAAACATCTAGGGGCGAATTTTGAAAGGCCCCATAGTTCGCTTTCAAGCTCTATTATATGTTCTATTGTAACATACTATGATATTAACACAGTAAGTAGCTTAAATAAAATTAAAATTAAAATACGTACATATAATTAAAGATAATATATAAAAATAAATACGTATTTAAAAAGTGTGAGTGGAAAATATACTTCGAAAATAATTACAAAAGTGAAAAATCAAAAAATAACAAAGTTATAACTAAAAGTGCGACCGTGTATAAAACTTTCGGAGTAAAGGACGTCTCGAAATAAATATTTTCTCTTTTAAATTTAAGCCTTAAACCAAAAAGCCGCTTTTTTAAGAATGCCTAGTACAAGTACAAGTCTCCTATTTTCACTATGACATACAGAGAAAATCTATATGTCTTGACAACATTCATCCGGACTTCTTAATTCCTTAACTCCCAATTTAAGGATTATACTGAAAAGTTTAACCTCAGTACTCATAACTATAAATCAGTCCTCTAATACAGTCTTACCAATAATGTTGAAATTAAATTTTAATCACAAATCAAATCAATTTAACAGTCACACATTAGACTTTTAAGAATTATAGTAATAAAATAAACAAAATAGGTAACACAACCGTATACATTTGAAAAAATAACTAAAATTGCATTGTAGATGCATCTTCATTGTTTGTTCAAATGTAATATAAGATACATCTGTTAGGTCTAGCCGAAATATCTTCGCAGTATTGCGCACTGATCTCAGGAAAGTAACTTTGAGTTCTCCGTCGGCTTGAACACAAATCTGACTGATGGCAAGGTATCTATAGATCATACTCCTCTTTTTGGTAGGGACTTTAATCAATAAAAATGTTCCAGGAACAGTTAAATTGCGATGAATATTTTCTTTACTATTTGTATTATACGACGATCCGGCTGCTTTATCGTTAACGTTGACCTTTAGAGCTTTCACACAATCATAAATTGTTTTTAAATTTTCATCATCAGATGACGAAGAGTCATAAATGCTTTTAAAAATGCTTTGTCTGTTATTGGTGCTCGTCAGATGTTGAAAATTTATATTAGTTAGTTCTTTTTGACACGGTTCTATTTCTAAAGGCATATCAACATTCGTGGGTTAGGTAAAATCACAGCATTCATTTCTGAAAGCATTTGCAGTTTTAACACTTTTTTCAAATTTTTTATATTGGAACAATTCTATAATAACTTGAGGGCCTGTTTCCCAAACAATATTGGTGTATTTTATTACACCTGGAACACATCAATTGATTTAGGGATCATTTTCTTCATGACTTTAACTTCATCAATAAAAACTACTTCCACGTGGATATTAGACTCTTTAAACAGATTACCAAATTCTGAGGCAGTCTTGATATCTTTCCCCATCAACACATGGCTATCGTCAGTTCTTTTCAGGACTGCACCTACACCATCCATCTTAATGTTCACGTAGCTTTTATGTTTTGTTTGAATTTGTTAATTAAAGTTTTGAGCCATAGATTTATATTTGTACGATAACGATAATGTGACGTTGGTCCATCCATTTTTTGTTTTCCAGAATTTTTCTTTTTCACTGCATGGGCCTGGTGACCTAAATTTTCACTAACGGGAGCAAACTACATGGTTTGCAAATGATATTCTTCATTTCGTGAGTAATAAACTCCAGTATGAATAGTTAATTTATTTTTGACAAAGTGCGACGACTGTATTTCTTTTGAGTATCTTGTCGTGTAATTTTCCGAAAAGTCAATTGGGATCATAGTCATTATCAGTCAGCTCCTTTCTTTCAGCTACTTTCTTTTGGTTATTATAGTTGTATATGTCATAAAGATGTTGTTTCATTATTGGAATTTTTTCATCTAAAGTTTTTCTTAATTCTTTGACTGATAAGAATTTTACTTATATTTTTAAATGTCTTTTTCTCTTCTTACTTTCTTTATTTACAGATTGCCATTGAAAATATGTCACAGAATCTTCGTATCGCAAGTATCGCATAATCCATTCATACACTTATAGGAATTCAAATCCCAAACATATTCTTTATTAAATGCTTCGGTGTCACGGCAACCTGTTTGATGTTGGCTTTTTAATTTCCTTAGTTTTACCACAGTTCGAAGTTCTCATGTTTGACATACAGACAGGTTTCACGTTCTCAGTTTTGGTGCTACGATCGGAAATGACTTCGCTCTTAGTAATGTTGTGTATGATTAATTGATTCCAGCGTTTTTGTGTCTTGACACCATCTTTTCTTACAAAGTTCCTTTTACCTGGACACATCCTACCAACGTTTTCATTTTGGAAGAAATCCTTGATCCTTTGGCGTACATTCGGCTTCATAACTACTTCGCGAACTTTTTAGTCTGATCTCAGAATGGTTTTGTTATTTTTCTTCTTGGGCATAAATGTCATTGCCATATGGAACAATTTATATTTCCTAATGTCGGGGCCACAAAACATTTTTGAAAAGCTTCTTTCTCTTTTGAGTTTTTCTGTGACGTTGCCTTCGTCTTCAGTTGAGTTGATAATACCTTCCCAAATAATAACAGGTGCTTGCGTACTAGAGGGGGCACAGGTATATCTTTAATTAAGTCATCCATTTTGCTATTCGGAGACATAATGTCTCCTATACTTTCTGTTGTTGTACCTTTCTTTTTAATATTTTCCTCATTGTTTCATTTTTTACGTCTCAGTTCTGTAATCATACCTTGTTGCTTTAATATTTTTCGATATGGCTTTGCTCGGTCTTTTTTTACTCTTTTTCTTCCACGTTGTCTTTGCATTATATCGTGAGAGGGTGGTAATGGTAATTATGGTAAGTTTAACTCATTATCTGAAGGAAGCGGAGGCGTATCACTGACTGCATTTGCTAACAACTTTTTCTTGTCTCTATACTTTCGATGATTTTTTCCATTGTTTTCTTAGCGTTCGTTTTTCACGTTCAGTCAAATACCATGTTTTATTTACCTTGTTTTCCGCTTTTTTTCCCTTTTTTCTAGTTCGTTTAATTTCTTTTTGCTCCATTATCGTATTATCTACGATAGTACTTTTTTAGACTTTTTCTTCTTCCCATTTTCGTTTGTTTTTATGTTTGTCGCAAGTAAATATGAAACTCTTATTTGATGCCGTGATATAAGGCCAACTGAAATAGAGCCAACCTTCAAAAATTGGCCTGTACGTGTATGGAATTCGCTGCTTCAGCGAATCCGCGTTGCCTGTCATACTTCACATTTCAGAAACGCAATGCTATCATATTTCTCTTCTTCTTTCAATCACATTTAATTCCCTTTCCTGACTCTTCCTACCTTTATGCGATCACTATCGCTGTAAACCTTTAAACATTTAACATTTTTACTATGCTTAAAATTAATTGTATTTTGAACTTTTTTTAACTTTACTTATACAATTTCTTGAGATGATTCGCCCACCAAATATTTGTCGCAATAAAATAATGGTTTAATCCGCTGTATGGCATCTTTCGCCGTCCTGCTAAAATCATTTATGTTTTAAACGATAATTATTGCTACGGGGAATCAAAAAATTCCGAATCATTTGCTGTACCGCTCACCATTAACGTAAATGTTGGCTTCTTCTGAAGATTTGAAAAAAAAGGGTCAATTATGCTTCCGACATGCAAACCGCACACGATTTTTTCGCAATATAATGGGGTTTTGTGAGGATTGTGCTCACTCTTAAAATGGCATCTTGCTTAACTTTGAGTTAATGTACCCAATAAGCCAGAAATGTGTCTCATCGCTGAAGATGATTTGACGGTTTAAATTCGGTTCAACTTCCAGTTGGAGATCTGTCCTTAATTTGGGTCCGCGTTCACATACACCTCTATAGAGGGGATGGTTTCTTCGGTACGCACAGAATGTATGAGCTCGTATTGGGTGAACATTGAAACATTGAACATTGAAACTTACCACGTGGATCACTTGGAACCAGTGATGTCGACAAAAAAGTGGTACAACCAAATCTTTATAGTCGTCGATTCCTTGTCTAAATTTACTCGGCTGTATCTGACAAAATCAACTACAAGTGAAGAGGATCGAGCCCAACACGATTGCAAAAGCATAAGGTGAACTACTTGATCTAATTATTCCATATTTTTTCTATCTGATTAACTATTGACTGAATTCTCATACACTCAATTTGAGAAAGCCGTTAGGGAGCACAATGGAATGGAGCATCGTCGCTTAAATGAATTTTCCTTTCGTAATCTAAAGGCTTTATTTTTACGTCTTTTGGAAAAATGAAAGCATCTATAATCAAGTCATTTAATTTGGCAGGGCACGGTTTATTAACTTAAAATCAATATTTTAATATTTTAATATTTTAATCGAATTTTACACGACTTAAAATTTCGCCTACAGCATTTAATTTTTCTCTACCTATACCGCTATACGATAATCTGACTGTCTTGAAGATTTTTAGACAAATTATTCGGAACCACGACAATTTTATAAGACTAATTGGGCCAACTTACAACACCAATTAAGGCTTTATCGTCTTCATCGGAATTGTCTGTGGCAACAACGGAAACAGTAGCTATTTGTTTCTCGGCATTTACGGCAGTGACTCGAAGCAGGAATTTCTTCGCATTTGGGCATGACCGGTGGTCATGTTCCATTTTCTAACATCGAAGACAGTATTCGTTCAGGCGAAACGGATTTGAGCAATATGGCTTAATATGCCACATTTGTAAGCAAATAAAGCATAAAGACTTGTTTTTTCTCGATTTATATCCTCATAGCAGCGGCACGTTTCGTCGTAACGGCAGATTTCTCTGCGGCAGCATGTGGATCACGTCCTATGGCACTTTGGCAGAGGCACCGTTGTTGGTAGATACCGGTTGATCAACCGCTTAAGCTCCTCAATGGTGCGAGCTCCCAGCAGTAGGTTGACGTAGAAGCGGCACGTTTCGTCGTAACGGCAGATTTTCCTGCGGCGGCATGTGGATCAATTCCTATGGCAATTTAGCAGAGACACCGTTGTTGGTACCGGTTGATCAACCGCTTAAGCTCCTCAATGATGCGAGCTCCCAGCATTAGGTTGACGTTCGGCACATCTTCATTTCCGACGACGATAAAATACATTGTATCCAACTCGCTGATATCGGAGCGTTTGGTAACCACCTGCTTCTTCCATCGTCGACGGCTCAGCATTTTCTATAAGTCCTGGCGGAAAACGGTTGGTTGACGTTCAGCACATCTTCAATTTCGTCGACGATAATATGTATTGTATCGAACTCAGCATTTTCTGAAAGTCCTGACGGAAAACGGCAATTTCAAATGCCCTAACAAGTGCCGTCTTCATTTTGCTGTAGTTTAAAAACGGCAGTATGTCAAAAAGACCCGAACATTCCCAACCAAAGAACGACGTAGGCTCAACAACTTAAATCGGTGTTCTGTTTAAGCTGAAAGTCGCAGAGGAAATGTAAATTTCCGCAGGGCTTACTTGATATGTCCGATATCCGGAGATTCGTTAGGATTAAAATTTTTTTTTTCTTTCCTTGGTTTTTGAACCTGTTGAATGAGTTAGTGTAATGCAGTTGACGCTCATAGAAGCGATTGTGTTCAATTAAGAAAGATTATAAAATGCTTACAAACCGAAAATACCTTTTTAACATTTTCAATGTTTTTGTGCTATTAATTTCCAAATTCGTTGCTCATTCTTGGATACATTTCTTAAATTGCCCATAAGAAAATATTCGATGTAAACATAACCCTTTACCTTTCACAAATATCACGCTATAATGTAATGTAAAGAATTTCAACGAAATTAAAGCGGCACATATTGGCTATTCCGGGAAATGTTTGAACAAGGTAGGATGCTACATTAAAAACACAACTTTTTTATTGTTAATAATATATGAAAAAAAAAGTTCTTGAAATATTTTGGGAAATTTTCAAATTCGATGGGAAAATCAAATATTTTCCTAAAACACTAAATAACCACTTAAAAATAAAAATGTTTATTTATTAATTATAGTATTAAATAATTAATTTATTTACTTAACATGTGTTAACAGAAGAGAAAAACAATGAAATTGATTTTAAAAATGCCTAAACATACAAAATGCACACAATTGACTTACAGTTCTGGGTTAAACTTTTTGATAGGCTGATTTTTATAGTTTTATACAATAGTTGCAATTCATCTATATCTTTAATTGAAACGTTAGAAATATGATTCTTATCCGTTTTATATTTTATTCTGAGGTCATCCTCAAGTTATCCACTTGAAACAAACAAAAAAGAGTTTTTTTCATATATTCTCTGGTTTATTTTTTAAGCACTTTGAAATAAATCTTTACCAGGGTAAAATATTTTTATTTTGCCTTTTTCGTACGTACACACCTAGTGAACGTTACGTAAAATTTTCTGTCATTCTGGCAGTGTACTGGCTTTTAAATGGGTTTGTAATCCACTTGGATTTCATAGAAAAAACTAACATATCATATATGGCAAACTTTCCAGATATTGGAAAACCAAAACCCCATTTCGCTGATCGCCATTCTGTGTATTCCATCTAAGTTAGTTTATCTGTAATCTATGGAGGATTGCGTTGCAATTACTTATGATACAATTCCCATTCAATTCCAATTCCGGCTTTGAAGCCAAAAGTTGTTATTGTTGGATTGGAGTACAAGTTGCCCAAACTCCGGAGAGGAATCATTCGAAAAGTGAACTCAAGCATATTTCAAAAACGAAAGAGAAGAGCAAAAGCAACAACAAATTGGAAATTTCCCAAAATTTGTTGTTGCTTAAATAATTTGCTTCAGCACATTTTAAAGGCTGCGAGCAATTGTACGTACTCAGAGAAAATTGCAGTCAAATCAAATTGTGAAAACATATCATTGTGTGCGTGAAAGGTGGATAGTCGAAAATTAAAATTGGTAGATCTTAAATTACTGCATGCTGCAATCGAAGCATTGCATGCATTAAAAGCTTTTGAAGATTTCCGTGGTGCGTACGTCCACGTGAGAGCCCATTCTTTTATTTATTATGGTTGAGCCTAGAGTTGTGTAGACTAAACGCAATTTCAAACCTGTATGCAAGTTAATAAATAGGCACTCACGACGTAAGCCAAAAAAAAAAAAAAAAAAAATAAATAAATAAATAAAAAATAATAATAGTAATATGCTTCGTTTAGTATATTTACACCATTTAAAAAACAAACAAAAAAAAAAAATGGATGAAATTGCAAAGTCACATCTTAAGTAAAATAAAAACTTAATTAACTTTGTGAAAAAATCATAAAGTAATTAGTTATGATGCGAAAAAATTATTCAGGAAAGGGCCAAAGTCGTTTCTGGAGCAGATATTAGCAAATATATACGTATATACATATGTTACAAGTATGTACGTTGAAACGGTTGAACCTGGTAGAGAACGGCCGATCAATACAACATTTTAGGTGGCAGTTCGGTAAGATCTTTTCACATACAACTTATCTTTTCCATAAGTACAATTTCATTTCATTTCAGAATTAAAATTTCTCTTCTCTCTGATTTTATGTCAAAATGTACTAACGCATATAATGTATGCAATCTGCTGTGTTTGGCCAAGTTATTAATCTGAGTGCTCAAACTGATTCGCAATTAAATATATATAAAAAATAAAAGTCCGAAGAACGTTTTAATGTTCCATTGAAAATAAAATCGGAGTACAATGCATTTGGACATTTTGCATCGTTGCATTTTAATCTCATATATAGGCCAATAACTACATGAGTCCTGGCGCACGTCCTTTAGTGGTATATAAGCTGTCGTTAGTTAGCGTTTCTTTTTTGCTTGAGTGTTTTTTTTTTTTCTAGACAATTTGGCCTTCCTCTTTTGCCTTGGTTGCACAATCAATATGCAACTTTAGCTCGAAATTTTGCTAGAGGTAAATAATTTTCTCCTCTTTTATTACGAAATTTTCGGTACAGTTACTGCGAATTTATATTTGCCATACCAAGCAAGTGATAGAATAGTCGTAGGATACGGACAAGGGGCTTCAACAGACTTTTTTCTTGTCAAAGTGCTTTACAATTAAATAAGGTAATTCTACAGTGAATATTTTATTGTCTTTTTAAACCACAGCCACAATTGCTACTCCATCTATATCAGCCTCAAATTTTTGAGACGTTCCACGTTTTTTTTTTTTTTTTTTTTTTTTTTTTTTGGCCAAATCCTTGTCACCAGGAAGTTTGCAATTGCGAATCCTTGGTCTTCTTATTGTTCCAAAGCAATATATTGCACACTCTGCAAGGTAAACAGCTAATGGAATCGATGAATAGAAGTTGCCGAAATTAGACTCGATAATTTTGATTACGAGGCACATTGCTACATAGTCGTACAACAATATTAGCATTTGATTCCAAGTGCGGTTCTTCTGATTTTCTGTGTCTGCGCAAAATCACTGTTTTTTACGAGTATAAGTTGTTATATTTAAATACTTAGGGTTATTTTCATCTCTTGTATATATTTTAAATTTGAAAGTAAATCCATCTGTTCCACAAAGCACATAAAGTTCGTAAGTTATTGGTAAGTATTGCTTGATATAATGTCTTGTCTTTGTAGCACATAGTTGTTCGTCTACACAAAGGTAATGTTGCAGCGCAATAGATTGAAACTTTGTATTTATAACTGGTCGGAATTCATGCAATCTATCATGATCGTAATGATCTCTTTGTTTAATATTCGAGTTTTGGTTGAAATGTAAAAGTCGACCAATTTAAAAGAACTTGTTATAGGTCATAGCTTCTTTGATTTTAATAAAACCAAGTTCAGGTGACCAATAGCTCCTTATATCTGGCATGTGCACAACAGACATATACAAGCAAACTCCAATATATTGATGCTTATATTATATGAGCTTATATGAGCAGGTCTGTTTGAATCTTTTTCAACTGAAAATCGATTTTCTTTCAATTTTGAAGATACTAGTTCATTGTCGAAAAAGTACATAAAGATAAAGGGGTGTCCAGACCTTCAATTTCAGACGGGAAAGACTGATCCGCTCTTCTGCCAGTGAAGCAGGGTGTGCCACAAGGATCAATATTTGTTCCTATTATTCTTGATATATTTATAAATGACCTGCCATCTGATTTCAAGCAAAAGTTGTTCATACAGTTACTAGCCTGAGATTTGTTATCGACAAACTTATCAGGATACGACCATATAAACTATGTAATAAGAAGAATTTGTAGATGCCTTAGGAAACAGTGGCTAAGTGCAGATTTTACTCATACCGCCACTAGACGGAAACTTGAGGTTTTATATTGTAATGTCGATTCCTTATCCCAGCGCAAACTTCAAATTGCATTTAACGATACAGTAAGATATATTTATGGGCTACCAAGATATAACCATATTTTACAGCACAAATAGCCTATTGGTTACAACCCTTAAACATTATATTGACGCTAGAAACTGTATATTCCTATATAACATAATAACAACTAAGACTCCTATGTATCTAATTGAAAAACTTAATTTTGCTCGTTACTTTAGAACCCTTTGTTTAATTCCACTGCGTTATAACTATCTTAATTCGTTCCGTTTATTTTTTATTTATGCTGTAAAATTATGGAACTCACTACCAACGAATATCAAAACCATCTCCACCGACAATTGCTTTAAAAATTCTCGAAACTTTATTATGGCTTGGTTAAATCTAAGCTACAGAATGGTATAGTTTGTTGAGGTGGTACGTGCGTTGCTAGTTATGCCCAAAAGCATATTTTAAGAACGATTTGAAAAACAGCAGCTCATTATTTTGCAGCTCGTAATGGACCCATTTTTCATCACCAGTAACATTTCGATGTAAAAATGACTTCCTTTTGTGGCGTTCCAGCAGCATTTCGGACATGCAAAACAGTCTTTCGACTCTCTCGGCTTGAGTTCATGTGGAACCCAATTTCCTTGCTTTTGAATATATCCAGCTGCTTTTAAACGTTTTGAAATGGCTGCTTGAGTGACACCCAAAGATTCTGCGAGCTCTTCTTGTTTTTGGCAACAATCTTCATAGAGTAATGCTTCCAGTTCTTCATCTTCAAACTTTTTTGGCTGCCCAGGACGTTCATCGTCTTCCAAGCCAAAATCACCACTTTTAAATCGTGCAAACAACTTTTGGCATGTTCGCTCAGTTAGCGCATGTTCACCATAACCTTCCACCAAAATACGATGACTTTCGACAGTAGTTTTCTTCATATTAAAGTAATGAAGAAGAACTCCCCGCAAAATCACTTTTTCAGGCACAAAGTTCGACATATTTGAGTGAAAAAAAATTATTTTTGCTTACGAATCAAATAAATGACATATATTGAAATGACGTACAATGACAGTAGCTTTCCAACGCATGTTCCAATGGAATAATACAAGTCACGCCATCTCTTAGCAAGCCGCATGAATTAAGTTATAGACCCAATATATAAGTGAGAGAAACCTTGCAATCATCCCAATTCACAATACTCAACTCACAATTTGTTAACATCTATATTATTTAATAGTTTACCTTTTGATATTAGATGTATTCGCTCAACTTATCTATTTAACAGGAATAATAAAAAATGGCTTTTTAACTTCGATTTTATAAAAATATTGGTTTAAATTGAATCTTTCTGCTTACGTTCTGCTTATTTGTTTATTCACAACTTTTCGACTTTCACAACCCACAATATTCTTTTTGATAAATATCGTAACACGTCCGACACTTGTCATTAGATAACAGACTGCATCTTTTAAATTTTTCTTTAATTTAAACTGTATTGGAAAATACTTAATAAGTTATAATTTCATTTTGTTTATAATGAATAAAGCTTACAGTTATTTCTTGTTATTTTTAAGATATTTAATGTATCAATGTTTTTTTGAATTCAAGAAGAAAAACTTGAGTAAAGTAAAAAAAAAAATAATAATAAAAATGTTTGCTATTAAGGTGATGACATATCAAAACAATTCAAGGCAGATTGCCTTGCTTATGATTGCCAAGTGGTATCAAGATATGCCCGCCATAGGTGGATGTATCTTTGCGTTTATCACAAAACTTTTCAATACAACCAATTAATCTCCTTACGGCGCATTGTAGGAAATTATTGCTTTTTAAGTTTTGAAAATTTAAAGACAAATATGAGAGTTTCATCAATTATTTTATCTGCAACTGTCGGCAAATTTCAATGTTTTGCATCAAGTGGTAGTAATTTCCTTAACATACAACAATTATGATTCAAAAAAAAAAAAAAACTTTTTCATGAATTTTTTTTTTTTCCTGTTCAGGTTGAAGACAGCCAATTTATTGCTTCATCATGTGAATTATAACCAACATCAATGCGGAAAAGGCATACCATCGTATTTGATATAGTTGTATGACTACACCTAATTTTCACAGACCGTTTAAACCAGGACCTGGTGCAGATCGTAAGTTCTAGGTTTAAGCTATTTAACCGTAGAGGTTACAATAAATATAAAAACATAGTTTTCCTCATGCATTGTGATGATTGCTGGTTTGCTGGTGACGAAAAACATAAAACAAAAAAGGGAAACAACATGAAATAGTGACAATGAAACAAAAACAACCATTTTGGGTTTAATATCAACATTTTATAAATTCAGTAGATAATAAGTAGGTTTATTAAATAAGATGTATATGCGTATAAAAATACAATATACAGACTTAAGATGTAACTCAGAGATATGATAAACTATTTAATTTCTTTTTTTGTAAAATTTAATATTTAATTTAATATATACGAGTATATTGTGTAATTAATGATAATTAATTAACTAAGTGTGATTTCAAATTGGTAGGAGGTAGTTGTAAGAAATTACTTTTGGGTTTTTTTCGTAGAACTATGAAGGTCATCGGAAATTTTCGACTGATCTGGTTTTATTTATATACTTAATCAAATTACGACAAACTAGAAAAAAAAATTAAAAAATTTAAAACAAAATCAATTTGTCGATAAATTCATTCAGAAATATTTTGTTAACAGTATCTTTTGGGATTGTTGTTAAGAGGTTTATACAGAAATGAAATGTTGCGATTCTATTATTTGTTATAATTCAGATGCAAATCAATCTAGTCTATTGGAAATTTTTAAATACTCACTAACGGGCCAACATGTGTTTTTTTTTTTATTTTGTCTGTCCCTGTTTTGCCGAGTTTCAGCTAGTAAAATGAAAATGCTCATTTTCGAATTGTTTTTACAAACTTCAATTCTTTATTGTATGATCATTCACTTAACTTATTTATTCTTTATATATAATGTATTAATTATAAAGTTGATAATCCGGAACGTGATGTCCGGGTTACGTTGCAGAGTAGACTGAAATCAGCAGAAAAATGGACGGATGTGTCTCGAAAGTATAACTAAGGAGCATACTTGACAATGTAATAAAGGGGTTATACGCACTTGCGTGTTCTATTTTACAAAAACAAAAAGTATAGGTACATTTAATGGCAGCATCTAAGTTTACAACAGCCCTAATGATTTGTAAAAATATTGATCTGGTGTGCATCTTCAGACGATCTCCTAAATTTCCTCCAAAAAATAGAGTTCGACGGTATTGATAGGTAGGTAGGTAGGTATAGATAGATAGGTATTGATCGAAAAAATAGCGTCTTCGTAAAGTTAAAATTAATACGTAGTATTCCAGTTTAAATACTTATCTGATAGAGGATACAAATTCATTGTATCTGTCTTCAACGATTATCATTTGATTCGTAAGCACCTACAGCCATATCATTACATGACAACAGCGACTTACGCATTATATTGCAATAGCTTCAACAATTCCATTATATGGCAGCAGAGCCAGCTGATAATTTTTGATATTGCGTACGACATACCTTCCATTTCTTAGAATTTTATGGACTACATAAAGTCCTTATTAGTCCCTACCAACGTGTCTATATTCCGTATGACAAGAAAATCACCAGCCTTCTATTTTTTTGCTACTTTGCTGTATTTAAGAAAGTACTTTAAATTGTATTACTGTGATTTTTGAATAGCTTCTGTTTCGGCTACTCGTATTTTTGGCAAGTCGTGGCCTATATTAGAAGCCTGTATATCATCTGAATATTCTGAAATTTTATCTATAATCTGACCCGTTGGTCGACTCCAAAAACGATTATTACAAGGCGAATCTTTGGTAGTGCTATGATTTAAATTATTGATCGCATATTTCACCTGAAGTAACTTACTGGACCATTCGGTGTGATTTAATGGTTCGCTTAGCTTTCCTTACATTGCCTTATTCATACTATTAACTCTCGTCCGGAGTCTTTTACGTTCTAATGTTTCACTTCAACACGTATTTATGTAGAAAATATAATTATTATTGTTATTATTATTGTTATTAAATGATACAAAGATATACTAGAGTAAGCTATAAAACCAAAGACGTATTTTATAGACTTCTGACACGATCGAGCTGATGGTAAAAAACGGACTGCTCCTCCATGGCTTCATCAATTTCCTCAACAATTTCAATTTCCTCACAGCCACCAGACCCTCAACGAACTTAGGACCTTATATCAGACCCATGCTTTTGCGCACCATGCGCAAATCATACCCATGTTTATGAATCCAGAAACGAGCAATGTAATTTTCTTCCAATTGACCATGAGGATAGTTTGTTATTGTTGACACTTCAGCTATTTTGAATGTTTGTAGAGGGGTACCTCTTAACTGGGTCACTTTTATCGTTGTTTATGATTCAGCTATCCCATTGAACTTATTGGGTTATTGGCTCGATATATTAATTTCTGGTGGAATGGCGCACCTCCAAAGTGGAATGTGAAAAATTTGCCTATAAAAACATAAGATAATAGTTAGGGGTTTAGGCCGAAAAAATAGGCTTTTCTAGGATTTTTTTTCAGAAATTCTACAAATTAGTTCGAAATTACACAAAAAAAAAAAAAAATTGCTATACAGGCTCCGCCAAAATTATCTCCTACATTTTAATCTTTAATAAAAATGCCATTGTAAATGCTATTTGGATTTCATTTTCATTAACTGAAAATATATGCTATACCATTTGTTTTTATTGAGTTTTGAAATTTACAGAATCCAGAATCTGCTTTCAATTCGTCAAGGGTTCGGATGATCGGGTGAACGCGCAAGCCACCCAACGTCTCCACGTAACGAGATTACGCGTCCTGGAAACATTTCCCTTAAAACGTCCTTGTCCTTCTTGCCGTATGAGCCGTAGCTCCATCCTATTAAAACCACACATCCGGATGTTAAAGTTCTCTAAGTTTTGGTTCCAAAAAGTTGCGTAGAATGTTGACATATCGATGAGCAGCTATGTTAACCGTCACTCCTCCCTATTCAAAAAAAATAGGGACCCTAAACGCCAAAAGATCAAACAGCACTCTAAACAGTAACAAATGTGCTGTGAAGTGGACTTTCATGGAGCTGTCGTGGATTCTCTTGTGTTCAGTAGCGAAAATTCTGCTTGTTCCCACAGTCAGACTGTAAAAATGTCATGTATTTTATAAAACAACAGTGTTCAATATGAAATTAGTTTTATTTATTTTCTTGTTAATATCGTGAGTATACCCGTTGGCTGCTCTAAACTAACAAACTACTGAACTGTCAAATCACATATCGACTAATGCGTTCAGTGGTGCCACTTTTTAGCATTCATGTTGTATACGTTTAGTGGTTCCACTTCTAGCATGTATGTATGCAACATGGTCTTATTTCAAATCCTAACCCTAATATTCCCAGTTGCCATTATGAACAGGCGGGCGAGGAACGCGTGAGCTGCGTCGTGGCTGACTACCAACAGTCCTATTCACGGCACCTGTTTCTAAATTTACATCAGATTCGTCCGTGGTGAGAATGTCTCCATTGACTTCAGCATCGCCACCACTAAATCCGTTTGGCGCGTTCACTGTACAACTCTAAGCAACAGGGGATTCATTACCACTGTGCGTGCGCGTACTTGCTTTTTATGAATAAAACTGCCCTTTTTTCTGTAGGATCAGTTTATTCTCTATAAATATTTAATTTAAAAAAGATAATTCATTTTAATTTGTACATACTTACTATTTTTTACCAATATTCCTGACCTCAGCCCGACTCCGACGACGCACGACACGTAAAAATGTTCACTCACTTTTCCGTTTCCGATTTGGGCTGTGTTCGTCGATGGAGTCGTAGCTGAGGGCAAGATTACATTTATATCGGTATAATTTTATGACAATCACTCTTAGCAGCATCTGGAGTCCTCCAATTCTTGTCTGCTATTTAAAGTAACCGCTAGATGACGACGGTTACATCTGAAGATATTACCATTTGACACGTCCAATACCAAAAACGACTGGTCATTGACTCTACCAACTACTCTACCATAACACAATTTCGTATTTTTCTTAAAAATAACTTTTTGGTTAATATCAAGTTTGGACAAGAGGCGGGTCTGACGATCATAATACAGCTTTTGAAGATCGCGTCAACAATTGGGCTGGCGACATCGCGTAGAAGCCAGTTGGGAGACTTTATACTCCAGTAATTCGGTTATCAAATTCTTGTGGACAAACTTCCTCTAAGCATCTCTTCAGCACTTGCTACACTTTTTGCGGCTAGTCCATTACTCTGCGGATAACCCGGACTTAAGAATGTCAATGTGATGTTGGCCATATCAGCGAACTGATGAAATTATTGACAATTAAAGGTAGAGTTGTCAGACCGGATATCCGGAGGGTAGCCATACCGGACAAAGACACTTTCCATAAACTTGATAATCGTCGTCATTGATTTGTCTTTCACTTTATCAGCCACTAACCAGTTTGAATACGCGTCCATCATCGCCAGGTAATCTCTACCGGCCAGTACAAACTTGTCAATTCCAAGCACCTGCCACGGATATGCGGGAATGTCCTGCTGTGTAAGTGGTTCTCTTGGGTTAGCTTGAGTATATTTTTCACAAATGAGGCATTTTTTAACGGCCAGCTCTACATCCTTTGCCATTTTAGGCCAGTAAAATAGTTGTCGAGCTCTCGACAGCAATTTTTGAATGCCCAAGTGCGGCTCATGAATCATTATGGTCTTGTTTTTACATAAATCTTGCAATCGAAACTCTTATTCGACTGCCTTCATTGAATGTTGTATTTTCAGAATCAACTAAGTAATCTTCTGGAAAAAAATTTCAATACCCCAATCGTTCGTTCAACAATATTTCGACCCTGTGCATGCTTTCTGTTGAACGTAGCTTATAAAGAGATATTTTCAGCGTTCCGATATGGAGTTATCAAATACGGTGATAGGGGGTATTCTTCGTCTCCTTAAACATTTATTTAAACATGCATTCACAAAACAACATAACTGATAATTTTTACCAAGGAACCGAAAGTTAGTTCGTTCATTACGATAATCATCTTCTAACTTCACTTTTAACTGCGACATATTCCATATATTCGCATGTTCTTGGGTGTTTTGCATTGATATATCTAATGTACATTAAGTTATCACACATCTGAAAAGTAAAATTGAAATCAAATTGTTAGCTGTCTGGAAAGAAAAAATAAATAACTTACAAGCATCGCATTTATACTATAAAACCCCTTCCTGTTGTAGTACACATGCCGCAAATCTTTATTCGGTCTAAGGATTTTTATGTAAGTTCCATCTACAGCACCTACTGTATTTGGGATTCTGCTTTTTTGAAAGAACGTTCGTCCTCTTGTGTATACTTGAATTTCATCCATTTGGGACAAATATACATTTCTAAGACGGTTATTACTCCCTTGAGGACAACCGATACTGTTGGCTGTGCCATACCAACATTGAAATCATTCCCAACGCTGAGCTGATAACTTCCTTGTGCACAGAATCTTAATGCCGCTGCTATATTAAGCACATTTGAGATGGATTGCTGTCTCTTCAATGGTTTTAGCTTGCCTTCAATATTGGCCAATATATCTAAGAAGGCTTCTTTCGGAATTCGAAAGTTCTGCAAAAAGCTAGAACCGAAACACATTAGTTCAAATTTGTAAAAAGATTACATACTTACATATGTTCCTCCAAATCCAATGGGTTTGAGGCATCTCGTAATTTTCTCCGTATTTTCGCGTGCTTTAAAATATTTTCCTCTTCAACAACGAGGTTGTTTTCATTGACTCAAATTTTGATAGATATCAAATTTTTTGGCAAACATAATACCAGATTTATCAATAGAACTATTCACAATGGATCTAAAATTCACTAAAAATTCACGGCTGATCAAAAATTTTGATAATTGATCACAATAATACCGAGTCAATAAATTATTTGACAATTGTCAATTATCGTATTGATATTTGACAATTATAATAAGGGTGAATATCTTGCCGTAGAACTTGAGGAACGACTAATTTGTTTTAAAAAACAGTAAACCTTCTTCAAATTTAAGCGCATCTTTTATCTTATATACTGTTTAATCTTCGGCCAACCCTTTTGCAAATACCTGGCAACTGACCTCAAAATATCATCTCTCTGTGTACAGAGAAACATGATATGTCCCTTAGACAATAGTTAGGTCGTCCTTGGAAGCCACTTGGTAAGTTGATGTCCCAAGTTGGTTGATAATGAGGTAGGGTCCATCTCTCTTGTTATAAATTTGGAGGAAATTTTATTCGAAAACTTGCGGAGTACATGTGTGGCGACTAGTACCTGCGTATATCTAAAGGGGCTCACACACCAGAGCAGTACGGGTACGGTAGAAGTGCCGTAGAGGTATACCGCTTATCCACACACACTGGCGGTATTTTATATGCGGTATTCACCTTAAATAGTTGCTTGTTTTTTAGGATAGACGGAGTGTGTTCTTTACACGAAGGTGAACTAATTTTGTTAGCGTTATTGGCAGATAAGGAAACAAATTAAAAAAGGTAAGTTTAATGTTTCAATGAATATATTTATTTCAGTAGAATTATGAACAAATTCCGTAATACGGAATTTGACTGTGGATTTTAATTCTTTTCGCAAAATATGGGGTTTTCGATCGGTGTTTTAGCTGCTGAAGTTATTTGTGCCTGCTCTCGTATATGTTTCATTTCTTGTTGCATTATAATCTGCAATTTATATCTTCTACCCTCAGCACCACTGGGTACCCAATGAGTGCATCGACGTGCCTCATCGCTGCTCCAGCTCGATAGATGACCTTCATTGAATATTCCTGTAGCATGATCGCCCATCTTGCTACTCGCGGGCACAAATCCCCTTTTTTCATTGTGGCTTCAAACGCTTTACAGTCAGTAATTACCATGAATTCTATTCCTAGTAGGTATACTTTCAGCTTAGCAATACACTTCATGATTGCTAGAACCTCTTATTAATAGCTGGTGAACTTCCTTCCCGACTGATTTGTTTTAAAGTTCAGAAAAAGCGTTGTGTGAAAATTTCCGTCGTTATGCTGTTGCAGTAACACACTTCCATAAACCTCCATACTAGCATTTTCTTTTCACCCATTTTGAATTTATTTTATTTTCTTTTATTTTCTTAACAGATCCGATAACAGCTTTGATATCTTTGAGTAATTAAATACAAATTTTCTGAAGAACCCTAACAATCCTAGAAAACTTTGTATCTGTTTCACGTTCTTTGGTACCGGGAACCCCTCCATTACCTAACACACCACATAGTTTCTCTAGCCCCTCGCCTCTTCGCAAAAATGATGATATTGCTTACCTTTTACCCTTACTGATACGAGTATGTGATACTCATCCGATTCGATGCGGTTTACTTGACTAATATTTCTTGATGTCGGCGACGTCTCATTTTTTACTGGACAGTTAGGCGATATATGGTATGCCCAAACTGATCACATTTGTAGCAACGAGCTCCTGTTCCCCATATCTGATCAGTTTGCAGCTAGCTGCGACATCGAGCCGCAGTTGTGACACCGTCTTCTCTGGCCTGTTTGGCCTGTATCTCCCCCTCCCGCTGGTGGTGTTGGTCTACTGCTGCTGCCGCAGCATCTTGTTGGATGCATGACTTGTCGGCATGAATCGTTTCATCTGTCTGTAATACTCCATCTTTTTATTTTTAGTTCTTCAAAAGTCGTATAATATCGTCTTGTTCTGTATGGAGTCAGGCATTCCGTTTCAAATATACTTCACCAGCGCTGACTCATCGATTTTTCCTTCATTCGCCAATTGTTGCATGGAGTATAGATACAACAACTTTTCTGTTGATTTCTTCTTTCGCGCTTCTAACGCTCTGTGCATACATGTGCATACATCGATGCCCGTTCGTGTGGTATTAAACTCAGACTCTAGTACCGCCTTCAATGCCGAATAACTCGTTAACACCTTTTAGTAATCGTTTTGTACATATATAAAAATTGTTGTACTTTGTTCCACTTGCACACCGTTGCTATCTCTTCGAAGTCTTTTAACCAGACCTATAAATTTTTCCCGCCTTCCCCGGAGAAATGTTACATGGAGTCTTCGACATTTCTAAACCCCAAGTTGTTGGGGTTATTTTTGTTAGCCATGGTTTTCGGTTTTTCGTCTTTCTCTTGTTCAGTGTCCTCCTTTTCAAAATCACTATATTGACACACTTTTATAGTATTTTTGATTTTTTCCACCGTTATATCTTTGAATTCCGCTCTTCACCAGGTCGGTTTTAACTTTGTATCTACCATGTACGATAATTTCTTATCCCTGAGGAACTTTTGTAGCTCTCGTGTATTGAATTGAAGTAGTTCATCCATTCAGCGCAGCTTCCGTTCCTTAATGCTTATCTTTATTGACTGTATTGATTTATCACGCCTTAGCCTTTAAGACCCATTTTTAACTCTTTTCTTCTTTGCTCCTTTTCAAATCTCTTCTTGTCAATCCACCTTTCAAATTTTATCAACACGTCTCTTCTTCTTTTCGCCCTTAGCCCTGTCTTTTAACATCTTACCACATTTTCCATTTACTCTGCTTCATTTTTCAGACCACCTTTGTATTTTGGTTATTGTTTTTTTATCGGAAATAATATCTCGGTTGAGCCCCCAAGTGTAGGATTTTTACGATTCTGATAACAAGTTAGAAAAAATATCTTTATTCACAAATATAACTTCAATACTTCAGATCATCGTCGTCGTCGTCTCGTCGCTGCATGTGTTTTCACAACTGCCCCTAAATACTTAGAGACTCACTTTTATATCCAGTGATATCGCTACCTTCCTTTGAAGGGTACACCATGCTAATACCTTGGTTGTCCAGCTCAGTAGATATCCCAATCCTACTGCTTCCCCGATCAACAGCAGTATTGCCTATTGTCTCGACATATCGGTGTTTATTCCTCTTCTACCATTCCATTCTTGAATGATCATCGATCGTCGCAGTAAACGAATTTATTCGTTGATAATTTAAAAAAATATAATTTTTTTATTAGTTGGAGACACAAGTCTCTTCATTCAAGCCACACTTAAATCTAAACATTTCTGTTGCTTAACATCTATTTATAATATTCAAGTTGTTGATTATCTTGCAGTTGCATGGGAAAGTATTTCAGACGAAATACTATCCCATTCGTATGCACCTGAACAAATATCTAATTACCGAAGGTTTTGGGATTTATATCGGCACGTGTGCTGAATCAGCAGCAGTCAGCGTTATAACTCCTCCCTTCTTTGAAATCCGCGTCTCGCGGGTCAATATAGCTCTTAATATGTTGAGGATAAGGATCATTGACCTTTCGTAATTGAATTTGAATAGACTCATTTACATTTTTAAATGTATATATATAAACAATTAAAGAAAAACAGATAATTAATAGAATATATAAAATTAAATCGGAAGTTATTGATATATGGGTAATCATATTGAATTTATCTAAATTTTCAACATTTCTTAGGTACAAATCAATGCAAAAACTCAAGATCTAGCTTTACATCCTTATTGGTTATGTTGGATTGAATTATTGGTGGCAAAATCTGGAAAATTATTACTTTCTGGTAAGTTTCGTTGTTAAACTTCAACCTCTTGGTTTTATAAGAATATTGGAGGGTTCCATTAAAGTTCATTAGGAAAAGAGTATTTTCGGTTAGAAGTTTAATGACAGGTTTCTTATAGATCTGGTTATCGTAATCTGCATCTTTGCCTCTGATCGTTCGACTAATGCAGTGATTCGTGGATAACCCCTGAAGTTATCATCCCTGATTTTTGAGCATAGCCCCTTAACTGCGAGTATTTCTTCATGCGATACAAATAGTTCGTTTGCATCCAGGTGGATTCCCTTACTATTTCTTACAGTGGATCTGATCAGCACATGATTAAATTCCCTAGGTCGGGTTTTTGGTAAGGACACAGTGTACAGTAAAAGACATTCCTTTTGCAACATTATAGGTTCGGCGAATTCTATCCCCTCAATCTCATTGTCATACGGAAGGGTTTCTATCTGCGAAAGCACATCTAGAATTTCCTCTTTATTTAGAAGGTTAGTGTTAATGATTCCCCTCTTTGCCAAGTGCGCCGCCGAGACTATTTCGCTGAGTTTGTTTTTTATTAAACCAAGCTTGTTATAAAGCATCTGCTCATACTTATCAATGCTGGAATTGTTGATTCTTTTAATAATCCTGTTGCAACCTTCTAATATCTTTCTAGTAACTGATGTAAGGTGTTCATTAATTTTGTACTGGTTCGTATTGTCTATTATTGCATTCAGGGTTTTAAGTAATTCATCCCAATCTGTCGCATCAGGTGTACCGGCTATCCATTTCAAAGCGGACCCAATCCAGTTGATTGATCTTGGTATTTTCCCAGCGTAGCCTTTCTAATAATTGATCAATATGTTCGAGCTGATGAATTAGTTGCGGTCGTAGGATACTAGTTTTATCGATTTGAGTGAATTGGTTGACAATATCCTCGTAGGTTGTAAGATTAATAATGTGCACCATTCTGAAGGTTCCACTGATTATTTTGCCGTTTCCCAACTTCAGTGTTACTATGGGCGTGTTGTATTCGTATATGTTGACTGTTCCAAGCACCAGAGTCTTTATTGAGAAATGTTTTTGATTTGGGATTTGTGGATCCTTTTCCCTGATTCGGTTACCACAGTAACCCTGTTGTTTTTAAGGAACTTTTCTTTCGTATACACGGGTTTTTGCATTCTGATAATCAATTCGCTGGCTTCTACCGGAGAATATATCACTGGGCTTCCTTCTGAGAATCCTGGTCAGGTTCTCTTTTGTGATATTCTGAAGGCATATATAGCGTCTATGGAAAGTTGGATGGGGTTCCTCGAGGTCAAATAATTCTCGTTCTTGAGAGATGACTAACTGATTCCTAAAAAGATTTAACGGGACATCGTGGTGGGGAATCAAATCTTTGCTGTCTTCTTCAGCGCTGTGCCTAGTCTGTGAATCTGACGTTAGGGTATTGACTTCCTGCCTAGATGCACCGGGTTAGGATATGAATTGATGTGCACTGGTTCATGCGTCGTGGTCTTTTTTTGTTTGTTTTTATTTGTTCGTCGCTTATTGGTCCAAAAACTAGTAGGTGTCTATTGATAATGTCTTGAAGATGTTTCCTGGTTTCGATGCTCAGATGATCATCTTTTATTCCTCCAGCGGTATTTTTATTCTCGGTTTAATTATTAAGAAGTTGCCTTTCCTATCTATGACGGCTTCCATCTACTTAAGGGTATCATCGCCGATGTTTTAAGACCTGGAAGAACGAAAAAGTCTAGAATAGTATCGTTTCTGACAGTTTCAAAAAACCTTCCAAAAATTTTTTTATCAATACGAATTTCACCTCCGGCCGATTGGATGAAAAAGTTTGTTTGAGCCGGGCGCATTGGTTGCTAGTTCTGGTTTTACAAAGTTCTTATTTGCACCCATATCTACCAGAAACTTAAGGGCATGGCTTGCTTTAGTGAATACCTTATGTAGGGTATGCTAGACAGGCGTCTAGTTCTGGTTCTTTAAATTGAGGTTCAGCGTTATCTTCTTTAGCAAGCTCTTGTTCATAATTTTCAAGATATTCTTCTTCATCCAATATTTGCCTTTTTTTGGGGTGGTGATTATCGGTATTGTTCGTATTGACCGAGCAAGTCTGTTTATATAGTTGGCTGAACAGACGTTTCCATAGGGACTGGAGGCTTAGGCTGTGTTGGTCTTGGAGGCGGAATACTGGTCTTTTGTGGCCTCGGTTTTTGGGATTGCCTCATATGATGCTGATTGTGATGGATGTTATAAGCCATGTTCCTTTGCTATGTTGTTAAAGCTATCTGAGAATTTGCTGGTTTCGATTGTCCATGTCTGTTTTGGGAAAAAATCAGATTTATCGGAGTTGTTATAGAGTTATTACTGTTTTTCGGATGTATAGCTATACTCCTGTAATTTAAATTCTGGATTTCTAAACACGAAGCGTAAGCCTCTGGGAGGTTCTGCGGCTTTTGAATAATGAGCGTTTTGGGGAGGTCTCTATTAAGTCTTCTAATGAATACATAAAGAGCTCGATTCCTGTAATTGTCTACGAGAGCTTGGATAGTTTCAGGACTATTGTACAATCTTCCGTTTTTATGTTATTAATGATCAGTGAAAATTGATTATTCACCGATGCATAGAATTCATCAATATTTAAGTTGCCTTGCGATAAAATGTTAAGTTGATGCTCAAGGGTGCGGATATACCTTTTATACGCAAAGCGTACGGATAAGCATTTCTTGATCGATGCCCAATCATTATCTCTAATCTTTTGCCTGATACTCTGTAGTATGGCTCTATAGATGGGCTTTTCCTTAACGATCTCATAATCCCTTAGTAGGTTCTCCATATTGTGGATCCAAGAGATATACTGTACTGAATTACCATCGAATGTTTGAAGGTCCTTGACCCCGTCAGGTAATCTGCTGGTCTCTTTTAGGTCTTCTTTTCTTCTAGGGATTGCAGGCGTTGTTGGATTTGGGTCTGATCGTGTGTTAGCAAGTTCCATTGACCTAAGCTTTTGCTCTATTTTGCTTCTATTCTCAATTTGAGCATTCACTACTCCAGTAAGCTGGACAACAGCTGTTTGAAGTGCTGCCATTTTGCCAAATAGTAGTAATTTATGTTCTTATAGTAAGATTATGAGTTCAAGTTACAGACTTAGAGTGGATTGCAAACTTAGGTTTATAAATTTGAATTTAAGTTTGTTAGATTCGAGGTAAAATTTTAATAGGAAACTTGTGTTTGTGTGACAGTAATTTGTATGCTTAGGACTATATATAATATTATGGCAAAAATAACAACTGAGTTGAGTTTTTCTTTATTTTTGTCTATCTTATAAATTTGTGTTAGTGTGACATCAATCTATAAACCTAAAATTTTACTTAATTAATAGATACAATTGGGTTGCTATATTTTATAAAGTTTGCTTAATCTCTAAAATGTACTTTCATGTAAAAAATTTGTTTTTATTTCAATTTTTTTATCTATTATTTTTTTGATTTTTTATTTCCTTAAAATTAAAAACTTTAGATTTAAGTAATGGACTAGACTTATATGAAGATTATAATGCTTATCATCTCTCTTCTGGGTAGGGATGCTGGAGTGCTGGTGAACGTTGTCAAAGGATGAGTTGTTCTATGTTGGCTCCTTCGTAGAGGTCCTCTGTTGTAGTCGCCTTTATGATGCACTCACACTTTGTACAGATGCACTTTGGAAGGGGTGTATTACAACTTTTTAGTCGTTTCGTAGAGTTGTAGTCGCCTTTATGATGCACTCACACTTTGTACAGATGCACTTTGGAAGGGGTGTATTACAACTTTTTAGTCGTTTCGTAGAGATTTTATCTCTGTTGTAACAGCTTACAGCGGTACACTTAACTATCATTAAGCGCGTTTGTTCACTTCAAAGCAATTCTTTAACTCGCTTATACTTTACGTTCGTGAGGTCCCTGCTCGGGCACCAGTAAACGAATTTATTCGTTGATAATTTAAAAAAATATAATTTTTTTATTATTTGGAGACACAAGTCTCTTTATTCAAGCCGCACTTAAATCTAAACATTCCTGTTGCTTAACGTCTATTTATAATATCCAAGTTGTTGATTATCTTGCAGTTACAAGATAATGCACCTGAACAAATATCTTATTACCGAATTAATTACCGTTTTGGTCGGCACGTTTGTTGAATCAGCAGCAGTCAGCGTGATAACTCCGCTATGTACACTTCTTTTCATTGACCGCGTCCATATTGTGGTGCTTACTCATCGCTTGTTGTGAGGGTGTAATTTTGCTGTCGTCAATTGTCATGTCGTTAAATCGATGTCTCTGGTATGCGCTGTGTAAGCTTATTAGTTTATTGTTGGTTTGTTTACAAAATACTCATCCTAAGATTACTGGACCCACATTGCATTTTGTGTACGAAATACTTATCCTAAGATTACTGGGCCCACATGGTGTTTTGTTTATGCAATACTTATCTTAAAATTGCTGGGCCCCCACATACATACGCATGTAGCAAAGTTATTTTTTACTTTGTGACGACACTATTTTGCTTTAATAACAGTACATGCTAATAGAGGTAGCAGGTAGAGGTCCAAAGAGATCTAGTGCTAGTATTTCACACCTTTGGTTGCTTAAGACAGTTTTTAGTATATCATTACGATATCATTACGCATTCCGGGCCAATATTATCTGGATGCAATTCTATGGATTGTACGTTGAATACCATAATGACCTGTAGTGGATAATTGATAATTTTTGAAGATGGACTTGCGTTCGTGGGTTGGTACAAGGAGTTGTGCATTTGCAGCATCTGAATCTGGTGAGTACTTACATCATATCCCATCGTTAAGCAAATAGCCGCGTGTAGTCCATCGGGAGACATCTTCAGTATTATCTTCAAAGAATGCAATAATTGCCTTAAGCTGCGTATCCTGAAGTTATACTCCTCGAATTTCTTTGGGTTTTCTTGCAGAAATGTCCACGTCAAATGCGCAGAGTTTGCATCCGGATTCAGTGTGTTTTAAATCATCGCATGGGATGAGTCTGGAAGCATATTCTATTGTGTGTTCATCGGCTTTCTCCACGAAGGAAGTCGTGGTAATAGATATCTGTCGGGAACTGTGAAGCTATTTCGGTGCCGGTAATCAATGCAGACTTTGATACCGGCACGATAGGTGCACGATAGTTGCAGCCCAAGAATATTCACATTCTTCGATAATATCAGTTCCCAACATTTTAATGAGTTCTGTTATAAGCTGAGTTCTACTAGTGGGTGAAAAGCAAATAGGGTTGGCTCGGACAAAATATCAAAAACTCTTTCTTCAGTGTTTTAACAGTTCGTTCAAGCGATTTCTTTCAAAGGAACTTATTTCAACTCATTCATTTTCACGAAATTCGATATCAAAAGCGAAAATTTCCATGAAAAATGTCTCCAATTCTACTTCTTCTTGTAATTAGACGATGCCCAGGAAGAGCTTATTTTTGTCTTTCCTCCGTTCAGGAGTAACTTCGTCGCTTCTAAGTGAATCACGGAATATGTTCTGTATTGAATGATTTGAGTAATTATTGCTTACAGATTCTTTTTTTTTATTTTTAGGGGTATTGTAGGTCCAAAGTTTTTAATCGGACGTGGTGTTGTGCGGAGTGGAGAAATTGTTGTTTGGTTATCAAAGCATGTCAGGAAAGTGGACTTTAGGGAATGAGTCAGCAACATTTCGAGTCTTGGTATCTTCGTATCATAAAAATCGAAGACTTCTTCCTTTTGATCTGCGAAATATCACAATCTTTGACATAAATGTAGGAAAAACTTTTTCAAACTTTATTTTATATAAGTAAATAACAATGTACAAATTATTCTTATATTAAGACTTTATTAAAATTTAACGCGGACCGTCGACCGTACCCCAAAAAAGACTCATCCCTTTTTCTGACCATTGCTCACTCGTTGATTCCTCACCCACATCCCAGCCAATTCCATAGGCCGAACGAATTCAGAACTTGGTGCCAAGTCCACAGTTTTACAATGAAAGTCAGCGCCATCCATATACCGCACACATCCAGTATAACTAATAATAGTTTCAACGGAGTCATTGTATTGCTAATAACAGATGATCGCATCTTCCTTGCTTTTTATGACCACTGATCTAGGTCAACACATAATTTCCATTCATGATGAATCGTTGTAATCGATTCCACACCTCCGCAGTTGTGACTCAAAAAAAATAAAAACGAATTCAGGTCGTAAGGGTCGACTAAGGAGCGCACGATGTCCAACCACGGCAATTAGAGCTCAAAACATAAACAATGTCTCATCATGGTGATTAGGGCTAAACAACATGGTCAACGGTTGACGATCCGAAGTATAATAAACTGAGAATAGAATAGATACGACAATAATGAAATACAAAGTAAGATAATAGAATATAAACTGCAAATTATGACTAAACAATAAACTGTAAGTCCGCTTTTACACAGCGTATGAGTTTGATGCGCATGTTTTGGTTATTTTCTTTTGAACTGTCATTCTGTGATGCGCGCATTTTTATCATTTTTGATTTTTTTATGTTAATTGACAGCTCTCTTTCATTTCACATTTGGTGCTCAGTGTTGAAAGTAAAATTAATTATAAAAAAAAGGCATTTGCAGAAATAAACAATTTATTGGACTCTGCGGAAATGATTCTGGATTGTATGGATACCGCTAGATGCTAGATCTTTTTGATATTTGTGAAAATGCTATGGAAATAGTAAAGGAAAAAAAAAATGGGTTTAAGTGTGGAGGAAAAAAAGATCTGTCCAGAGATCATTCAGTTTCTTGACAACCGAACTAAAAGTGAATGATAAAGCATCCTTTTTAAATTATTTAAGGATGAACGGAAATACTTCTGACCTGCTTTTGTCACTGATTGAAAATGACATTAAAAAAAAAATGATGAGATACGCAATTTCACCAGCGGAAAAATTGGCAGCTACTCTGAGATTCTTAGCAACGGGTGAATCATTCACGAGCATCAATTAGCAAACCAGACAAAACACCATCTTTTCTTTGTAAAACCATCACAGAAGTTTGCAACGCACTTTGGATAAAACTTAAAAAATCGATATTTAAAGGTAGGTATTTTTTTATTTATTTTAAATTGTGACTTAAATAAGATCTCCATCTTCGAATATTCCGAGAATTGACTGCTCAAGTAAATCTGGAGTGAAAGAACTCCTAGCAGAATCAGATTGTGAGGATGAAGGTCTTATCTCTTCCACACTTATAATCTGAACCCTCGAACTGTTTTTTGATGTGGAGGGAACTGAAGCAAAAGAGTCCCATGATCCTCCTGGTGTTGAAACCGTTTCGCTTGACTGGGAAACAGTATTATATCTTAGGGCCAAATCTTCCTCGACGCTTTCGCGGAGAATTTTTTGGATTGCCCAAGATGCTTTCCTTTTAATTGGTTCATTTTCAATGTTGTCGATTTCGAAAACAACTTGTTTTCCCAGCCAAGAATAGGAAGATTTATTTTCCTTTTTTTTCTGAAGACGGTGCTTAGATTTTTTAATTTTTTCTACCATAATTGATGTACAATACTTGATTTTCTCTGGAATGAAAAAAAAAAAGTTGATTTTTTTACTATTATTATTATTGTTATTATTATTATTTACAAGGATATTTTCAGTTTCCAGATTCGAAATCGGAATGGGAACAAATCGCCGACGAATTTGCAGTACGTTGGCAGTTTCAAAATTGTCTTGGTGCTCTTGACGGCAAGCATGTTGCATTCAGAAGTTTAAGAAAAGATGGTGCATATTATCACAATTACAAAGGAACTAACAGCATAATTTTACTGGCTTTGGTGGATGCAAGTTGCAGATTGATTTATGTGAACATAGGATGCAATGGACGAACAAATGACGCTGGAGTCTTATTGCAAAGCTCTTTATAAAATATTATTGATAATGCAGCCAATAAGTTTCCACACAAACTTGTTGCGTCTTGCATAATTATTTAATGAAGCATAACTCTAATGAGATGAATTCATTACTAGCAATTTCATATTCTGCTTCCTCAGTAAGAACACACATACAAGGTCAAACAGTTGATAATCCCCGTAAAGGGGCAGCGGAGGCAATACGCCATACCTTTGCTGTATATTTTTGTAACGAAGGGAAAGTAGAGTAGCAAAATAAACAGATTTTAATAAAATAATGCACTTACTTTTTTTTCTGGGGTACTGGTACTTTCAAAATTAGAGCCGTCGTGTTCATTTGCTTGGTTGGATGGACTAGAAAGGTCTTGCTGATTCTAAAAAAACAAATATTTTAATATAATAGTAGAGTTTTTAAATTCTTAAATTTACCTTCAATGTTTGAAACGGTTAGTCTTAATCTGCAGTGGCTTTTTAAAAAAAAACTAATTGCTCATAGCACCAGAGTTTAGGTTCATAGAGATCAGCACCAGCTCCACTTTTTTTTGGAATTTTCATATCGCGGAACTCCTTCGAAAACAGTCCGCAGTGTGTGCAGTTTCCTTTAAATTGCATCTGCTGTGATACTTGGTTCTAAACTCTTCAGAGAATCTAATACACTTTCCAATGCATCCACTTTTTCTATATAATAAGGGTGGCGAGGGTCACACAAAATCGGGTACATTTCATTGCTGAAAATTAGCTCGCTTGTTAATTCTTTCGTCCATTTAAATTCATCCGCCATAATAAAATGTTCTGCTCCTAACAACAGCCAAAGAAGTAATGAAGCAAATGCGGAAAAGAAAGAAGGAAAAAAAGAAATGTCAAAAACATGCAAAGGAAATCTTGCCCACATGTATCGGGAATTTTTTTTTTTTTTTGTTTCATTTTCCCTCTCATCCCTCTCTTTAGCACTTATTTGAATCTCACTAAACATGCGCTGTGTAAAAGCCGTCTAAACAATCCAGGAAACATTCTATATATACATAAATCTAGGACAATACCATTTTGTTCGAGGAAATCAATACCGATCAAAGTTCTTTTGTCAGTTGCTTGCGGTAACACTAGAAACTTTATTGGTCTCAAACGATTTCTAATAATTTTATTTTTATCTCCAATGTATTACTTGATAAAATCTTGTCCCCATTTTGAGGTGTAGGAATAACTCTCTTCCAGCCACATTTGTTCGATCCGCGGTATCCAGATAATTGATTGAGTTGAAAGATGCTATGTTTGATTCCCGGCAACGATACGGCGATACCCTGAACCAAATGATAGCACTTTCTGTTTCTGGGATCTAACTATCCCCGCGGTGGGTTCCCACCAGGTAGCGCTTGGATGGCAGCTAAACATGGGTAGAATCGAAAGGGCGCCACGTGATTTTTCGCCGGAATCACGAAACCTTTTCCAAAAACTCGACGGAAAATCTTCCCCGAGTGGAAAAAAGTGGAAGAAAAAAAAAAACCTTTTTTTCTCAACGTTATGAAATCCCGTTGGGGCTCGATGATTTATTTAAAAAAAAATTTTATAGCGGTACACTCGTCGATAGAGTGACTCGCTATTTTTACAGTCCCGAAGCAAAGCAGAAAAAAAAAAGTTAAATAATGGGTCGCGTATCCCGTCTTGTCTCGGGAATTCTCGCACGCGCGGCCTACCGGAGTCTCGATTTACAAAAAAAAAACGCTTTTCTATTCACCACGACACTGTACTGCACTATCAATATACTTTTGGGTCCTAGCGGTATTGCGCCCCGTTCTGGCACAGTCCCTTAGTCCTTCTGTCCCGCTACCTCTGCTCCTATATGCTTCTTCTTTTCCTTTCCCCTTCTTTCCTGGTCAAAGCAAAACACGCGAATTTTACTCTAAAATTTACTCTCCTTTAATTAATTTTTTTTTTGTACAGCCAAACTCAAAGAAAAAAAAATTGCCTTTCGCAATTGTAATTCAAAGCCACACGACTCAAAAAAAAAACCTCAGTTGACCCTCTTGGTTTACTGGGCGTCACCAAATTGACCTCCAGATCTTTTTTGTTCCACAGCTCCCGCCAGCCACACACACATATTCTCACGTACAATCTCTCGCACATTCATTCAGTGCTAGTGGACCCAACGACGGGGTTTCTTGTTACAACACTGGCACGCTTTGCTAGTATGTGCACCCGTGTCCGACTAGGCCACTCACACATACCATTTTCGCTCCCACTTCCAGTTATGACTGGGAACTGCACTGAGCGAGTTTATGGAAGCTAACTATGCCTAGCAATTTCCCTACTCTTAGTTTCTACAAATAAATTTGCGAAAAGCAATGTTTCTTTTTTTTTTCTGTTACCCGGGCATTTTTCCCCCATCGGATTACACTAAAAAAAATTGTTTGCCCAGACTAATGCGATCGTGTAGGAGAAAGGAAATGCGATGGGAAAAAAGTGTAAATCTCGATCCAAACACCCGCTGGATCGCCGCCCCTTACGAAAGCTACGTTTAGTGTCTGCAAATTTCAATTTTTTATTTTTATTTTTTTTTTCTTTTTTTTTCTCTTTCCGCGAATCTCTAACTACTCCGGTGGATCGGCGTTCAGATTTGGGGGGGTGGGGACTGACCAATAGCGTGTCACTCCTTACAATTATTTATTTATTTATTTTTTTTTTTTTGTAGTCGGGCCCTTCTGCCCTCTGGCCGCTCTGCCAGTTTGTATTTTTTTTTCTCGTACCATCGTTATTTATCGTGTGTTTGCTGGTTGTTGTTGGTTAGTGTTCTTTGTTGTTGGTTGGTGTTGTATGTTTGTGTATTGTATGTATGTATGTGTATTGTATGTATGTTTGTGTATTGTATGTATGTTTGTGTATTGTATGTATGTTTGTGTATTGTATGTATGTTTGGCTGTTCCCACGGTGGAGGCTGCCTTTTACTTGGCCGTCCGCCTACAAGCCTCTGCTGCTCCTTCAGTGCTTCATCGGTGGGGTGCTGGCTTAAAAGGGGTCGTCATCCCTTCACCCATCGAACCTAACTTTTAAAGCTGATACGTCGTTGGGGTGTGCTCGATTGTCTTGGCCGTCCGCCTGCACACCACTGTTGCTCCTTTGTTGCTCCCTCGTTGGGGTGTTGCTATAAAAGAGATCGTCGTCTCTTCACCCATCGATCACTTGGCTCGTTGCTAGCACTGGCTAGCTGCATCCACATCAGTTGTGGGATGTGATGCCGGTGTCCGTACCCACATCGGTAGCAGGATGGGGTGTTCTTTAAGCCTCCTGTTGTTGGCTTTCGTTGGGGTGTCTGGATTAAAAGGATCGTCCGTCCCCACCCGTCGGCGACTTTCAGACGTCCTGTCTGATGCTGCCCGTTGCGAGTCTCCCGTCGATTTATGGTTGTGTTCCTGGTGGGCCTGGAAGCCCTGTCCTTAGGGCTTCACCGACCGAACCTCTTTGTACTTCTCTACGGGAAAACCCGCCCGTGAACCTATGTGGGTTGTTTTCCGAGGTCTGGGGTTGGTGGGCTATTGGCTGATTGGACCATGGCTGCTCTCCACCTCCTCCAGAGCTCGGTTTTCCCACAACGAAAAGAGGGACCGAAGGGAATTGCAAGGAAAAAGAGAGCCAAACTTGTTGCGGGAAAGTTTACCGCAACACGTTGCTGGTTCTTTCGGTAGCTCTTTGCATGTTGGGCAGTTGGAACGAACAAACCAAGTTGCTTTGCATTGATAACAGTGTATCTTTGGCTATTCAGATGCAAGGACAGATTGTATTCACTCCTTCTTAAACTATCCGCCCTAAATGTCGAACATTCCTCTAGTTGGGTGCCAATGTAGTGTAGACGGGGATGCCGTCGTGACAACGGTAGAGCGGTTAAAGTCGAGAGAACGTGTGACTTCAGGTAGATATACACGTAGATATACACGCCACAATCCGTAATCGTGAGTTTAATCTATTTAAAGCATTCCTAAATGTGTGAAACATCGTAAGTGAGCTGGTGCAGCCATGGATTTCGTTAATGCATCTGCAGCCATCTCTTTAGATCTGACGAAAGATATACTCATTTTACCTTCCGCTACCGCCTCCTTAATAAAATGCTGTCGGATGTCAAGGTGCTTGGTTCGCCCCTGAACTCCCATTGCATTTGAAATCGCCTGTGCACTGCGATGAAATCCGAGTTTCCTACATTAAGTTACGTAAGAACTGGATGCAGTTACAATCCGTTGCTTCCTCGAAACCCATAAGACCGCTCCGCCTCCGTAAATGAATGCATATCTACTTTGTGACTTCCTGTCATTGAAATCACTCGCCCAACCAGCATCAGCAAACGCGTAGAGTTCCATTCATGTCTTCCTATAAACGATAAAAGCATTCCTTGAACCCTGAAGGTATCGAAGAACATGCATTGCTGTATTCCAATGCTGCTGCCGTGGATCGCCATTGAATTGGGATAACGTGTTGACTGCGTAAGCTATGTCCGATCTACTAAAGGTGACTAAGTGTAGCAGACTTCCTATCAAACGTTGATACTAAGTTCTCTCGACCTTCTTGCTCTCTCCTAGGATAGTTGGTTCTTGCTCGAATTGAAAATTTACCGGGATTGGTAACCGGCCTGGTTTACAATCCGTGAGTCCATATTTATTTGGCAGGTTGTTAAGAAATCCACCTTGGCTAATACGAAGACTATCGGTAAAACGTTTGACCTCTAGTCCAACACACAGTACTGGGTATCCCAGGTCCTTTATCTCGAAAACATCAGACAGGCATTGCTTTAGCACTTTAAACTTCTTCTGATTATTTGTCGCCACAAGCAAGTCATCCACACAAACGGTAATCAGCATTATTTTGTCACCTGCTCACTTGTGATAAATACATCTGTCATATTTTGAGGGGGTAGATCTAAGGGCATTAAGTATTGCATCTAGTTTTAGGTTTCACTCTCAACCACTTTGCTTCAGTCCATGTATGGCTTTATGCAGTTTGCACACACCATTTCCGTCCACAAAACCCTACCCTACCCCCCATTTAGGTAGGCTGAAGAAACGTCCAGATGATGCAAGTTCAAGTTCTTTTCAATCGCGATTGCCGTGGTTAATCGTATCGAACTAAAATTCGCCACTGGTGAGTAGGTACCTTGGTAGTCAACCCCTAGCCACGAGGCGTGCCTTCCTCTTTTCCACGGTTCCGTCCGGTCAGTATTTGGTCTTGAATACCCATATGGATTTAATCACCTTCCTATTCATCGGTCTGTCTACCAATGTCCACGTATTATTCTTCATTAGGGAGTTGTACTCCGTCTTCATCGCTTCTTGCCATTCGCTTGCGTCTTCTAAATTATCAATTTCCTTGACTGTTAATGGATCGTCGCGCGCCTGGTTCAATTCGTCTTTGGAAACTATTGTCGCATCAAGTTCATCCGTGTCAGAGTCCTGGTGTAAAGGGTCCAGTTCTGAATTCCAATTGCTCAAATCGTTGACATGTTCAGGAGGTGCATCAGAAACTTCAGCACTATCCTGAAACGAAAAAAGATAATAGTTATTATTCTTGCATCCAGTACCTTCTACTTGCATCTTGTTGCCATTGCTAACAAATCTGACGTCTCTACTTTTGATCACACTGTGCCTGCTTGGTACCCAAATCCTTTAAGCTTTCATTTCTTCCGAGTAACCGCCAAGGATACCTTCCTCCGATTTACACTCAAATTTTCCCAAGTTAGAGCCCTTATTCAAGGTATAAACTCTTGATCCTATCTCCCTGAGAAAAGAAACACTCGCTTTGCTTCCATTCCAAAGTTCCTCCGGAGTAATATCAATATTGATTTTAGTTGAACATCGGTTTCGTAAAAATGCCGCAGTGTTGACTAGCTCTCCCCACATCATCTCAGATAGATTACTTTCATTCATCAGACACCTGCCGGTTAGCCCTTTCGGTGACACCGAATGGGGTATATGGCACGGATTTCTGATGAAGAATTTTGAAAATCCCTGTTGCAGAATTCCGTCCCATTATCCGTCCTCAGTACTTTGATTTTACAGCCAGTTTGATTCTCAGCAAATGCCTTGAATTTCGTAAAGGCTTCGAGGGCATCGTTTTTACGTTTTAAAAAGTAAATGAAAATCTTCCACAAGAAGTCATCAATGAAGGTTATAAAGTATTTTGAATTTCCTAAAGAGTCTGGCCGCATAGGTCCGCATATATCAGAATGGACGAGCTGCAATCTCTCCGTTGTTTTCTTTTCGCTGTTATTCGAGAAAGGTAATTGAATTTGTTTCGATCGTAATCTGAAGTTCTCCTTAAATCTATCCGGCAGCCCTCGGGCCATTTCTTTTCATAACAACTGTCTCAACGAATTTATATTAACAACTTTGTACCCATGGACATGCTAACATGATATGAAATTGATATGAGATTGTCCGTTAGTTTGGAAACAAACAACGTGTTATAAAGGTAAAATGGGTCATTCCATTTTCGAAACTGATCCCAAGTTTTGCAGTTCCGATTCCCTTGACATTGACTATGTGGTTATCGGCTACTTTCGTGATTCGTTATCCCGCTTTTATTAAAGTTGACGAATGTAGACTCCTCTGCACACATATGTGACGTAGCACCACTGTCCAGGCACCAAAACATATTTTTGTGGCTTGTCTCAAACGTGGCATTAGCGTACAGGTGTACGCTCCTGTACAACAAAAACCTTTTGAGATTCGCTTCCCTCTTGAGTTTGCTTGACTTTATCGTTTTTGCTCTAGCAATCCTTGGCCATGTGGCCCGCTTTCCGCACTTTCTGCAATTACTATATATGGAAAAGTATCAGTTTTTACCTTATTTTGACTTTGTTTTCTATAAAATTTTTGAAACTTAATGTGTTTGTCACTGAGAGCATTGTTGTTCAAACAGCCTTGTGCATACGGTTGCAAATTCGAGGTATACGCTCTGGGCATCAAAAGCAGATCGAATGTCTTTGTAGTCTTCGGACAGTCCTCTTAAAAGTACTACAACTAGCAAATCCTCATCCAAGGTAGCTGATAACTCCCGTAGTATATTGGTTATTGTTTTAAATTCTCTGACATATTCAGCGATCGATTGGCCTGGGGACATTTCAAGGTTAGTTAACTTTCGGTACTCCTCTGTCTTCAGGCGTGGTCCCTTTTTGTCGTAGCACTCAAATAAATAATCCCAGACTTCTTTCGAAGTTTTATAATTTGCAGTTAGGGCTACGATACTTGCTTGCATTGCGATTAGCAACTCCGCGCGGGTGTCCAAATACTTGTCATCCCACCTTTTACATATTGTAAAAATCTTCCACGAGATTTGTAGTTGTCTCCATTTAGAAGAGGTATCCGACCATGTGAACTAGAAGAGCTCATGACTATTCCTATAATTTAATATTTCTGTGTTGAATTTTTTCTTTGTTCTTGTTATGAGCTGGGCCCATAACCTGATGAGTTGCCCTCAAATAAAAGACGATTCCGGTCGATTTATAACAAGACTTTATTGGAAGATGTAATTCAGTAAAAAAAAAAGGAAAAGTCAAAATGACAGACGAAAAACAGGATTACAGCCATCTTGTTGTGGACTGTAGTCATGGATTGTGGAACTGGATGTGTTCAGTGAAACTTTGCTTTACATTACTCGTCCAACTAAAACCTTGCGATCGGTGCCGGCTCTTTATACCCATTTGGTGGAGTAAAACAATTACAGCTGAAAAAGCTTTTTTAAAAAACATCATTAATTCTAGTGTACCACAGCCACCATGACGCTCCCACAAGGGGGCCAACTTCAACAAGTCAGGCCCGGACCGAAATCCGGGCGGCTGCTGACTTCCTGGTATGGACTACCGTCGGTCCTACCACCCAACAGGACCTCTGACCGGCCGCTTGTAACTGGTCAAATCGTAGCAGCATTCGGAGGCGTAAGTACCGAAAACCTTTACGATAAGATCAGTACATTTTCTCTGCTCCTGCTTTTTATTAGATAACGTTATTCATGGGCAAAGTCTCCATATTTGGGCGGGGGCCCATTCTAGTGTACGGTAAGAGTAATCATTTTTGGAAATTTATTTAAATTAAGATTTCTACAATTCAATTAATAGTTCATGAAAATAAGAAGTTCATGTTGCAAATTAATTATTGTGTTGTTGCAAAGAGATTAATGTTCTGTAAACTTTATTCTAATGAACTAACCAATAATATGCATATTAAAAAAAAAATGGCGGACTTGTGAAAAAAGGTTCTCAAAATCAATTTTTTTCGTTGATAAATTGTTTAAAAAAATTAATTTATTATTAAAAAGTATAATGTTTTAAAGATAACGTATAGAATAACATAAAACATGTTACTTCCTTGATTGAAATTCCTTCCCAGAATTTTACGCTTTGAATTAAGGGGGGAGTAGGATTAATTCGGTAGAAAAAATGCACATTTTTGATAATACAATATGTATATATTTTTTCTAGAATAACCACGTGATAAATTGACTTTTCAAGAATATGTTGTGAAATTTTTATTTATATATGTCTGATTATAGGGATGAATGCAGGAAAAGGCTTTTGATTAAAAAAAAACGTCTACTTGTTTTCAGGTTTTTATTAAGAAGAATTCATTAGAGGAAGTAAGAGTTTGACAAATAAAATTTTGTAAAGTAATAGATTTATGTTCATAACAAAGTATAAGCAAAATCTAAAGTAGTAATTTATATCAAGGTGGGTGTTAAAGTAGAGATTTATAATATTTCAAATGTTGTTTGTAGATAAGCCATTTTAACTACCTTTTTGTCAATCGATTCTCTAATAAATTGATACTTGTATTTAATATGCTTTGTTCGTGAATGCTTGCCTGCATATAGTGCTATACGTTGTGCACTTTGACTATCGCAAAAGACTAATGTTGGATTTGCTAAATTGACATTAAGCTCCTAGATTAAAAAAAGGAATTTAAGGCCTCTGCACTAGATGTTATAACTGTCCGTTGCTTTTTAGACAATTAGCTGAAAACAGCACCTGCAAATATAAAACAAAAAACCAGTCTGAGATTTTCTGTCGTTTATGTTCTCTGCCCAGCTCGCATCGACATAGCCCATTAGAGGCAAACCAGTTTATTTATATAATAATTTTTTGTGTTTTGTAATATTAAGGTTACGTATTAAATACAGAGCAGCATTCCAGTGTTGTTTTTTTAGGGTTTTGAGCGAATTGTGATAAGCTGCTATCAGGTCGACTGCACACTGCAAGATGCATCAAGGACCCAATTAATTCCTGATACTTCTGTGTTTCAACAGCAACACGTTTTCGAGTTATGGATGGTTCCTCTTCCAGCTTAAGCTTAATTTGCATGAGAAAATACTTTGGTTTAGCACTATGCAAATTATGTTTGATGTAAAGATTATTTATATATCGCTGTCTGAAATTGATAAAGTTTGGTTGTTTCTTTCAATTTCAAGACCGATGCAAAGAGTAGGATGTCCAAGATCTCTAATATCAAAACATTCAGAAAGCTTTTGTTTTATCAACTTTATCCTAACTTTAGAATTGGAAGCTATTATTATATCATCTACATATATTCCAATAAACGTTCTTTCATTGTCATTGAATTTAAAATATATACAATGATCGTAGTTTGATGCCATTTAAAAAAGCAGTTGATACATCTAAGTAATGGAGTTCCATATCGTTTACCACAGACAACGCATAAATAATTCGAAGCGAACTCTGCCGTATAAACGGCGAAAAAGTTTCAACATATTCAACTCTGAGTCTCTGAGTGTAACCTTTAGCTACGAGTCTCGCTTTTCGTCTCTTGATTGTTCCATCTCATTTATATTTGGACTTAAAGACCCATCGACAGCCAATAGCTTTCCGATCCGACGGAAGCTCGCACAAAGTCCAGACCTTATTTTATATAAGACTGTTATATTCCTCCTTCATAGAAACACTCCATTCATTGCCATCAGATGAGTTCATAGCTTCCTTAAAATCCTGCGGATCTTCAAAAAACTGGAATTCAAAGCTAACTCAACTACATTTTTCTTAGTCCTCTTCATTTTCATTAACTCTTTCCTCTATTCCGATTTTTTTTAAACATTCAGAAACATTTTCCTTTTCCATATTGTTTTTCTTGCTAAAACAATTCGTAAAATTTTCTATTTTTATTCTCAGTCTGACTGGAACTAATAGATTCTAAAAAAACGGACTTCTCTACTCTTAATAATTTCTCTTGTCCCTCTTTTCCACAAGCGATATGCTTGCGATAACCAATAAGGACAAACGCATCGCTTTTCGGATCCAACTTTGATCTTGCAAGGGTTTTGTTAAGTACAAAAGCATGATACCCAATTTCACGTAAGTGGCTAACAATAGGAACCCTACCCGTCCAAATTTGTTTAGGCGTTCTTTGTTTATTTAGTATTGTAGGACAATGGTTTCGTATATAGGCCGCAGTGTGAATCAATTCATCCCACAGGAATTTTTGAAGGTTTGCTTCAATCATTATACAACGAGCTATCTCAACTAATGTGCGGCTTATGAAGAGAAAACTCTTCGCTCAACAACTCCCTAGCGTTGTCACTCCTAAGCGCTTTGATTTTGTAGTTTGTCTCATTTTCGACTAACTGCTTGAACCTTTTAAAGACACTCAAATATTAACTCTTCTCCGGCAAGAAGTAAACAAAAACCATGCGAGAATAATCGTCTGTAAAAGTAGCAAAATAAAGATTTTTGTTAATTGATTCGTATTCATCGGGCTACAGATCTGTGTACGATTTCTAAGATTTGCTTTGAACACTTTTCAGTTTTTGTCTGGAATGGAAGCCTCGATTGTTTACCCCTTATGCATGTTACACAATCTATTTTATTATTATTACTGAACTTTGACAGTCCCTGTACCATCGAATGTTCTTTTAATTTACAAAGATAAGTTAAATTCAAATGACCATATCTTCTATGCCAGCATTCTAAAAGATTATTTTCTTCTTCAACTTTGTTACATGTATTTTGTTCTGATGTTAGTATCACTGAGTACAATCCGTTACGTTTTACAGCTTCTAAAAACAGCCTATAACCTCGAAATATATGTGCACGTCCCCCTTCTATAAGAACTCTGCATCCATTATCAGTTGCCTTCCTTGCCGATATGAGGTTGCTCCTTAAAGTTGGAACATATAAGGTACGACAAAAACATATAGATTTCTTTTCTCCATTTACTACTATATGTTATTTATCTGAACTGTTCCTATGCCCTCAACAATTGCTGATTTGTTATTGGCAACCTGCACCTGTCCATATGTTATCGTGACACATATGTGAAGTTGCTCCTCTGTCTAAAAACCAATTTAATCTTTCTACGCTACTGTCTAGCAAAAAAACTTTGTGTGAAACTTCTTTTGATGTTTTACTATGTACTAATTCTGTCGTATTAAAACCTTCTTCATGTGAAACATTTTCAACAAATTGTAGCTTTCCTTTTTGTTGAATATTTACTCTACAATCGCGCTTCATATGCCCCTTGCGTCCACATCGGTGGCAGTTGTAATCAAAACTAAGTTTTGATGTACCTGGTTCCTTTTCCTAATTGCAATTATATGTGGGTTTTGACATACCTAATTGCTGTTCATGAGTCTTCCTTGTTTGAGCTTTGGTTCTAAGTGCGTCATCCTTACGTTTAGGTGTGGATTTTCTTTTATCGCTGGCCTTTAAGAAAATTGATGACTCGCATGGAAAGCAGCTTGTATATCCCTATAGCTCTCCGACAATCTATCCAGTAACAACATCACCAGCAGCTCAGCGTCCAGTTTGGCATCCATCTCCCGCAACCGATTTACAATTAATTTGAAGTTAATAAGATATTGTTCCATATTTTCGTTAACATGCATTTTAAAATTACGGAATTCCTGAACCAATCTTCGATTTTGTTAACGTCTGAAGTTGGCTTTGCCTCCTCTCCTTGCACAATTTTAAGAAGACGGTTCTTGTGTAGAACAGCCTGCATTTGTGGCTTATATGTGTAATCATTTTCCAAATTAAATAATGGAATTTTTCCAGTGAACTTATATTAGTCATTTAGACTTAAAATAAAGAAAAGGTTTTTGATTAAAAAACGTCTACTTGTCTTCAGGTTTTTATTAAGAAGAATTCATTTGAGGAAGTAAGAGTTTGACAAATATAATTTTGTAAAGTAATAGATTTACGTTCATAACAAAGTATAAGCAAAATTTAAAGTAGTAGTTTATATTACGGTGGGTATTAAAGTAGAGATTTATAATATTTTAAATGTTGTTAATTTCAACAATATAGATTTTGAGATATGAGCCATTGACAGCAATCTTCGCGCCCAAAAAAAGTTCAGTTGTGGTTCTCCTCATAACTAATCATTGGATCATATGAAATTAAAAAAATCAAAGTGATTCTTTTAAATAGGTTTCTGCCTGTTGACTTTTTTTTTATTGATTTTTAAATTTTTTACGGCATTTAGAAATCAAAATACCGATGGATTTGTTGTAGGTGTTTCACCTTTACGATTTTCTGAAAGAGATTAGATCACGCACTTGAGAGCTTTGGAGTATAGTTATATATAGCAGTATAATACTTCTATTGCAGTACTTTCGGCAGCACTGGGCGTGACTTTTCATTAATTCGAGTCGTGATTCTCTCGTCGAAGGAGACTCGAGATTACGCTCTTGAGAGGCGTAACTTCTGTTTGATTCGAGTCGTGATTCTCCTTTTGAAGGAGACTCTAGATCACGCATATTACGCTACGGCACGTTACGGGTATGAAATATTAAAAACAACCATTGTAATCGTTAAAAGACCTTAGTTGTATTTGATTCATCCAAACAGAACCATGAATGTTCAAGCACTGACTTTTAAAACGTCGAACACCCTCACCACCAGTCCAACGTATTCCAGAGCTTCAGTCCTTTCAATAGTTCGTACCAGGTTACTGCCTTTCATAACTCATTGACAATGTAGTCGACGCCAAAGGTGCCGACGATGGCAATAGTTCAGTATACTTTTGTCATGTTGCTTGTTAAGTAATCCCTTATAGTGTAAAGAAAAATAGGTCGAGGACGATGATTTAATCGATGAATCGTGTTGTCCTATGGGTTGTGGTATGGGTTGTGAGTTGTGACCCATATTCCCCCGATGTAACTTGATGCTAATGGAGCTTGATATTGTTTGATAAATTTTAATTGTTGATTTGGAATGCGGTGTCATCTGAAGGAATCTGAATACTTTGTAGTGTTTGTTGATTCATACATATTGCGTGGGCATTGTTTGCCGCTGATGACTCAGCGTTTTAGAATTCATGTTGCATTCGCAAGAACGCATTTGACAGGCGTGATTTCTCATTGACGTGAGTCGTAGGTCTCTAGATGTAGGACTTTTACAGCTACGCATTTGCGAAGCGTACGTCTTCTGTGAATTTAGCTGTTGTGATCGCAAACTTGGCTATTCCTGTTCTTATACAGAACGTCACAGTCATTATTTTTCATTCTACATTCTATGAAAAAAATTCAGTTTATTTTTTATTTTGAGAAAATGAAAGTAAAATTCAGTAGTGGAAAGGAGTAAAATGTTTTGGAAGGATATTCTCAAAGACATTTGCTTGGGTTTGACATTCGAATACCTCAGTTTCATAATCATCATTTTCACTGTCGTAATTTGTAATGTAATCGTCTTCAGCATAGATTTTATATTTTATGTCAAACTCTTTAAATGATTTTACAAAGTTTGAGCCATTATTAGTCACAGTTGCTACAACATATTCGCCATTTTATTCATATTTAGCATGCATTTCTATTATTATATCATTTATACGATCATACATATGTGATCCCGAAAAACGTTTGTATGCAAGTGCGAATGATTACCTTTAAAATGACTCAATTAACCAGTGGTATGTGTAGTCAAAAATACATCTGCAGTAGTGAGAAATATTTATTTTGCGATATAATGCTTTTGATTTTTTTAACCGTAGATGTAAACATGGCTTTTAAGGTGGTTGAGCGGCTCATAACTTTTAGTTCTGGATTGGCAAATTTGACAACTTTCCTAAAAGACTGACTTTCAATAAAAGCTAGCAGTCAATTTGCTTTGTTTAAAAGCATCGAAGGCTTCACGATGCCTTATACGAGCCATACACGCACAGACATACGGTGCAGACAGGATGCACAAACATTAGTTTTTATGGTTTTGTTGTCGACGTCGCGTCGGGTCGGAAGAATGACAGACACTGCTTGTGCCGCCATACTAATTGCTTTGGCAATTAAGAAGAAAAAGAGAAATTAAAGAAAAAAAAGAATTTGGACTAAGGAATGGTACAAAAAAAGATGTGAATTTGGTATTACAAAATTATTAGAAGAGCTGGAGGTTAATTCGCCTGCCGACTTCTTTAATTTTTGCCGTATTGATAGAGAACATTTTTTGAAGCTGCTACAGGAAATAAGTCCTTTAATAACTAAACAAAAAAGTATAATGAGGGAACCGATTTCTCCAAGCGAGAGGCTTGCAATTACTTTACGTTTTCTAGCAAGCGGGGAGATATTTGAAGATTTAAAGTTTCTGCCAGCAATTGCTCCTCAAACTATAGGAAAAATAGTAATGGAAACTTGCGACGCAATTATATCAGTTTTAAAGGAAAACATAAAAGTGTGTTAAATAAGGATTTTATTTTTATATTTTGGTACATTTTAATTAATATTTTGCGAAAATAATATTTTGCGAAAAATCATCAAACAGCTCCTGAGTGCTATTATATCTTCTCGATTCATTATTAACCATTTGACCATTTGGTAAAGGTGAAGATAACGATGAATCACTCCACGATGGAGTGGAAGATCTGTTTGAAGATTCTAATATGCTATGGAATCCATGAATGACTCTTTCATTAAGTTTTCCAAGGCATTCAGCAAAGAGAACAACTGAAAAAAGTTTTCTTGCAAAAACTTTTTGAGTACTCGAAAGTTCCGAATGTTGTGTTGCCCATCCTTTGGCTAGTGTTGTAGCATCGTTGCTGCTCTCCTTTAAATGCTCACAAGCCATTTTAAGTAATTTGTTCTCTTTATTCAAAGGCCGCTTTCGTTTAGATGTTCCTTGCTTTTAAGCACTTTGATCAATCTGAAATTAAAGCAACATAATAATTATTTCACTTATATACACTTCACTGGATTTAATATATATTTTTTCCAGCTTCCTAAAAAAGATGAATGGAAAAAAGAAGTTAATGTGAAACTTTCCTCACTGTGTCGGTGCCATAGATGGAAAGCACGTTAACATAACGAAGCCTCCTGGTTTAACTATAAACGAAATTTTTCAATTATTCTTATGACGCTTATAAATGCCGTTGGTATTAATGGAAGAACGTCGGTGCGGGGATTTTCAATGAATCAAAATTATATGAAAAGATTTTGAATAAAACGTTAGGTTTACCCAATTCTGAACCTGTATCTAATTCTAACGATATTTTACCATACACTTTTGTGGCCGACGACGCCTTTCCATTGACAGAAAATATTATGAAGCCTCTTAGCCACAAAACTCTTAAAAAAAAATTTAATTTTCAACTACCGTTTTTCACGTGCTAGACGCACGCATACTTTCTGAATTCTTATTATCGTTTTCATTTTCATCCACCGTTGATATTCCTTGCAGATAATCTTCCTGGTCTTCCAAAGAAATACCAAAGTGTGGATTGAAAGACGTCTTCTGCTCCCGCACCAGATTTTTCACTTTTCTCTTTTTTTTCTCATATCCCAACGGTAACTGCTTCGAAAGTTATTGATTTTTTTAATGACACTTTCGCGATTGGTATTCGGATTAATTTCTTTTAATTTTTCCACAAATTTGTCATACGCATCGGATTTTAAGATTCGATTACAGTAATCAGTACTTTTTACTTGCCACAAAACCAGCAAACTTCTATAAGTTTCCAAAAACTCTATCCAAAATTGTCTATCCGCGTTTTTATTCATCTTTATCCTACAAAATAACCAGCTGGACTGTGCAAAATTTACAATACACGACACAGACATATTGTTGCAGACCATAAAAAATTTAAACTATTTTGAATTCACGTAGATGATCGTTGCAGACAGGCGACATAGATACACACGACACAGACGGTCTGCGCAAACATTTGCACAACAACAAAATATATTGGTCTGCAGCGACCTGTCTGTGTCGGGTATGGCCCCTTTTACCTTCAAATGTCGGATATAATTTGAAGTTATTTGACCAGAAACTTTTAGTCTTCTTTCACATAAACTACATTCAACAAGCAATCCATCCCTTTTTCGCTGGAATTCAGTATCATTCAGCTATTAGGGAATTAAAAATATAGATTTTGTTTCAGTCATATACCTAAACATTTAAACTTAAATTTTTAAATTCTATTTGTAATTGTGCTATTTTCTGAGAATCTAGGTCTTACACCCAGCAATTTATCATGAAAAGCTCGAAAATCGCATAATGCAGCTCATGCAGAAAAAAAAAATTAAATTAAAAACAATACTTCATCTAGTTGTTGCTAGTATGCATATATTTTGCGAGCAATTCATGTTACGAGACATAAATTGTTTTCAAAAACATTTCGCTGTTAAATTTTTGTAAATAATTTGTATCACATCAGCAGCATTCTAGGCTTTAAAGAGTGTAACGAAAGTTACATGATTTTTAATACACTTAATACACTTAGATTAACACTTAAAATAAAAAACGTTTAACTCACACGAGTTATATCTTTATGTTCTATATATATATAAAAAAAAAAAACATAAAGGTTAAATTTTAAGAGAACTTTATTGATTGGCAAACTACATCGAATTGAACTTAATCTAATTTTACAATTTTGAATGTAAGCTTTGATTTGCAAAGGTGATCGTGGGAGCGGATGTACAGCAGACGCTGTTTAATCATTTACTCGAAATCATCTGTGCATTGACATTTAATATTTTTAATTTATTTGTGGCGTGTGGTAAAAAGTGTTGACATATCATTTTTATACATTTCTTGTACTTGCTGATGATTCTATTGTGATGTTTGTTGTTGTTGTGGTTGTTGCATTTGTAACTCACGCGACTATGTTTACATCAGATAAGAACGTTACTTAGAAAAACTATTATACCTATTCTCCCAAAACAGGTAGGGAGCGATCAAAAACTTTAACCGTGGCTATTGGCAAAAGGTACTCTAGTAATTGTTTGTAAGCTCAACGACGAAACTTAATATGTACCAACTATGTATATTATTGTCAACGTCTTATCTGATTTCTTATACCAATTAATAAATTCAAAACGAATGTACTTAAAAGAAAAAAAAAAAACTTTATTCTTCATTGAACTCTAACTTAAGACTGAATACAAAATTATTCTTATTCCTACATTACACCTAACTTATTCTATCTTAATTAGGTCAACGCATATCAGGTGGCATTCTGTTGTCTGGCACGTTTGCACTATCATCAATTGTTCATAGGTGTAAAATGAACTGGGCATCCGGTTAACTGTCTGTGGGAAACGAACTTTATTTTGACCGTGGGAAGCTTAGTTGAGAAATATGCTGATGTTACATTAACTCTTCCCCGCTTAAATCCTTTGCGTCCTCGCATAGGTCAATAGAAGGGTAAATTGTAAATGCTGCCATGGTGTTGGGTCTGCGCCACTATTGGTGGAGGCGTTGAACTTTTTCCTATAGGTAAAGCTGTAGGTATGACTGGTTTCTTTACTTCTTGTATTTTTGCAATAAATTATTATGGCTATGATTAGAAATAGAGTGATGAAAGTTGTGTAGTTGATAAACTGGTGGATATCTTTTTCTGTTTCAATGAGATCGATCCGTTTTGTGTTATTCATGTGGAGTTCTTTCATAAGCTCATGGGATAATACTTCTTCAATACCGGTACCTTCAGAATTTTGACTAAACATGGGTGGTAGGGCGTGGATGCTTGTTATTTCTTCTGAGATAAATTTTGTGTTGTTGATTTCAATAGTTACGTTCTGGAATTGTATTAAATAGGTTCCCTTAAGATGCTGGTTAGTACTGTTTATGTTAATGTTGCCCTCAAAATCGTTCAAGAGAATGGTGCCTGTCATGATTTCTTCTACTGTTGGTAGATGATGACTGTTGGTTAAAGTGCATGATGCGTTCTTGCTTTCTAAAATATGTGGTATGCATGTTTCATTGCTTAAGTCTACTAAATTTTCCTTTCTACATAATGATAATTCATTTAATGTTCTACATTATTTTTTAATTCCGAAAATAGTTTTGTGTTTTCTTATGATATTCTTATATTCTATCTTATTTATTAAACTATTAACTTTAATTGGCTTAGTAATAAATTTGTCGTAAACAACTTCTTCGGCTGTCGGGGTATTAACTATGTAAAGTAGACTGGTTGTGTTAACTACAATTTTAATATATGCGAATTTGAAAGCATCTTCTACATTTACGTAACGTATTTGATTTCTATCTACGTTTTTTATAATTGCGTTTATTTCAGTTTTTGACAAAATATTTGTATTTACAGTATTAGATCTAGCAAGTTCAATAGCGTAAATGGTGTTAGCAAGTTCTTTTTGAATGATTTTTGTTTTGTATAATAAGCTTAGGGCTAATTCGTTTTCGAAAGATTTATCTTTTCTTATTGTATAATATTTAATATTTGATTTGTTACATTTGTCAGTTGGTTCAGTTTACTTATATAATAATTTGTTTGTTATTGTTACTGATTACATTGTTCATCTTATTTTTTAACATTGTGAGATCATCACGATCTGGATTGCCCGCAATCCACTTCCATTCGGACCCGATAAAATTGAGTGATCTTTTAGGTCTATGGTGTTCAATGTTGCTTAGTAATTTATTTGCTTGTGCCAATTCATGATTAAAGATTGGGAAAAAGGTGTTTTTGGAATATTATCATTCATGATGGGTGCGGTTTCGGATAGTAACTTCTATATGGGGACATCTCAATTATATGGATAAACTGCAGTTTCCCATTCTGTATTCTGGTTGTTCCCAATTTTAAGGTTATTATTCGGGAACTTGTATAATCAAGTACTTGAACATTCGCGCAAACTTAACAAAAGTTAACTTTTAATGTGACTCTTATGAATAATTCTACCTGATTCAGTAAGTACTGTAGTGGATTGATCTTCTTTTACAACCTCCCTTTTATATTTTTGAAAAAGTTTAGAACCTAGACGCTTATTGATGCGAACGTAAATAACATATCCGGCTGAATAAGTTTGTATTGGGTTTCTACGCTTATTATGATTCCTAAGGTCAATTTCCTGTTTTTGTCTTAATTTCTGAATATTTTCCTGCCTAACTTTTTCGAATTGTTCAGGGTCGGTAGCTATATTTCTGCCAAAAAATATCTCAAGGGGCTTACGGCCTGTAGTGGAATGGATGGAGCAATTATATTCGTATACAGATTTTTCTAAGAGCTCTTCAAAGATGCCATGGATTTGGTCGGTTTTTAGGCATCGCATGATTTCCGTGAGGGTAGAGTGGAATCGTTCCACCTGACCATTAACCGTGCTGGTGTAGGGTGGAGTTTTAAATACAGTACGTACTCGATTATCGCAACTAATAGAAACCGAGGTTAGTTGCAATAACCGAGGTTGTTGCAATAACCGAGTCAATTTTTAAAAGAGTTCAATTCAAGATCACAATTATTATAATATAATTGTGTAAAAAAGAAAGGAAACAAGATAATTTATGTAGCACATAAACTTTCATATTGAGCAACTTATTGTTTTTTATGAAAAAATTGGGCAATTTCATTTGGATTGTTGAATTTGTTGATTTTTTTAGTGTAACCATTTTTCGTAATTTTTGAAGATTAAAAATTTGTTCTATAGGGACTGAGTTTTGTTCAGCCCATTAAATTGCTGTGTTTATGCTTTTTATTGCAGTCTCAGCCTTTATTTTAGGAACAGGAATATCAACCTCGGGTTCATCAAATCCGGCTGACTCATTTTCTTCAATTTGTTGAATTTCCTCATTGTTGTAATTAGTTTCGCAAACCCAATCATTTATTTCATCATTCGAAATCAATTCGCTGCGAGAAATATCATTGAAAAAAGTTGATATGGATTCTACAACCGCGTGCTGACTGATAATTTGAGCTCTGACTGTGCTTAAAGGTAACTCATCTTCATCTTCCCAATCACAATGTGAAGTCATCAACACATTCCAGCATTTTTTAATTGAACTTGCCTGCAGCCCATTCCATGCGTTAGGTAGCAGGCAAATTGCATTTCGGAGATTGAATGCTTTAATTTTTGCTTCGAGGTCAGATCCCTCACAACCAATTAAAAAGGGCTATAGACTTTTTTTTATAATGAAGCTTTGTTAATTTTATAACGTTCTGATCCATTGGCTGAAGAAGAGCAGTACATCACTTTTAAACTCGCCATCTTTTGGGTGACACGGAGCGTTATTCAAAAGTAGAAGCGCCTTGGCTGGAAGTCCTTTTGATCTTAAAAAGACTCTTACCTTAAAAAAAAAAAAAAAAAAAAAAACAGAACAACGTTTTAAAAAGGGCGACCTACGATCAAAAGAATTTTTCTCACCTCAGGCACAAATGTGGAGTGGAACCATTGTTCAAAAAAAGCCAAGGTCATCCAAGCATTTTTATTTGCCTTATATACCACGGGTTTGGGGTCAACATTTTTAAAAGATCTTGGGTTTATCGATTTACCGATGATAAATAGCTTCACAGGCGAGAAACGTTATTCTTTCCTTACTGGTCTCTCTACCAGGAGCCGACAATTCCTTAAAGCTGACAAATGTTTTGTCCAGCAATAGTCGGTAAAATAAGCCGGACTCATGGGCATTATAAATTTGATTTGGAGTCAAATCGAGCTGTCTTATTTTTTCCCTAAATTTTTTAAAGCTTCTGTTTGTTGGAAAGTTTTTCACCACAGATTTTTAGCAGTCGAATTCCATGTCTTTTTCTTAAATTAATCAACCAACCGTTGCTCGCCCTAAAAGATCCTGCTCTCTCTTTAATTTTTTCGTGCAACTGAACTTAACATTAAGTTTCCTTTGCTTAAGGACCACTTGTACAAGGCTTTTTCCATTTTAGGCAATTCACACTTCTTTAATGTAATCCTCTTCCTCGGTCCACATTCAGCATTTGAAACAAAACTTCTTATTAAATGCTCTTTTTCTTTTAATCTGCTTATTGTAGATTTGTGAACATTATATTCAGTGCATATTGATTTTATTGAAGCGCCTTTATTTATTTTTTCTAAAATCTCACGTTTATTTTGAATTGATAGTTTCCGAAACAAAACTCACGAAATAAACAACTTTTATTCAAAAGATACATTCAAGATACATGCAGCCATCACAACAGCTGCACGTCAACTACGTCCCCACAACGAACTTACAAATAGCGGTATTTTCACTTGAGAATGGAGTTTGTTCTTGTTTGGCTCGTCTGTTGTCACTGGGCTTAAGATGTCATCGTCTGCTCTGGCCCATCCCCATTGGGTAGGTGATAGGTGGTTGTCGAGCCATTATTGTATCTGTAAAAAACTAATAACATCAACGTTAATATTTAGCCTAAATAGATATTTTGTGATTAAAGATACTATACTTGTAGGTATACTCTGAATGAGTTCTGCTTGGAAGCTCCTCTGGAAGGAGGAAGAGTGGCCAGAACTGATTTAGGCTTCACCGATGCTTTCAAAAAAGCCGAGTTGCGGTATGTATTAAGTTCTGTTCTCGTCGGCCTGTTCAATACTCTTAGGTTGAGGTCCCACTGAAAATATCTGGAACAAGTCTTAGCAATTCCCACTTTGCTTTTTCCATAGTCCGCAGAGGTAGTATCGCATCCGGAGGATCTGTGGAGAAGGAGAATTTTCTTGGCTAATAGAAGTTGTCGCACTGAAAATAATTTGGTCTCCGCCTCCCCACGCCCTGGTTTCATAAAGAATACGTTGATATGTGGTGGAGCCAATCCTATCAAGCAATATCAAGTCGACATCCTCAACAACTATTAAAACAGTTAGATGTACGGTAGCCTTATCCAACCCAATTCTGACAATAATACTATCACCATCACTTGTTGCAACAGTTGTTTCAATCCCTGCTGCTGTCATCTTCTCGGTGAGGAACTTAATCAGCTTTTTTTTATGCCTTTCATTGGCGAGGAAATGCCCTTGTTGAATAGTGATGATCATATTTTCGTTACAGTTAATGTCAACCGAAGTTCTTGTCAGACCTCGTCGCTGTTGCTCTGCTCGTTTTGTGCTGTTGATATTCCCGTTACCTTCAAAAACCACCATACAATGGTAGGTACTGATGGCAAATCGAAGAAATGTTGGAAGACGGTTTCCATTTCATCTACCACTATCTACCGCATTAGTGTTTTGGTTGAGATCGAAAGCCGCGTTGTCCTCTACTGGGAAAACATCGTAAAGGGATGACTTCTTCCCTTTTCGCATTCCACCCTCGAGGAACAGAACCATAGGGAATGGAGTTAGTTTATAGGTCAAACGCTCTGCAACATTTTCTTCGTTCTTTTTCGCTATGACAGTTCCTTGGAAAATTGTCAGAGGGTTACAGTAACTGTCTCGCCATTGATTTAAATGCTACTGCTCATACTGGCAAGTGACAAAACCATATTCTTCTTAGACTGCTTCATATCACCGAATTTGCTGCCAATGAAAGTTTGCATAGTTTTGGTTCCAATATCTAAGGCTTGGTAGCAGTTTACTTTGGAATTTCCCAGGATGCCCGTCGAAAGCGACATGAGCGAATTCAGCTTTGAAAATGGGGCATGGTCATTGAACAATTCTCGTATCCTTTCTCGATCTCGTGAATCTTTCTGTTGCCATGATAGTTGGAAATCAACGTGCTGTTACAAAAACCACTCCGGCGAACTTTTCTAATGACGTACAGATGACGCTGTTTCCCGGTGATCCGCAAACCCATTTGTTGAGTACAAAATCAGTAACTCCTTTCAATCGCATCAAGCTACCTGAAGTTTTCATGGAGCGCATGAGAGTGAGCTCTATGACCATATCCGACAAAACTCCTGCCCAAAGTGTATCTATGCGATTAATGGTGAAGTACCCTTTTTCTGCAAATTCCTTGTACGCTTGGGGATGGCTGTTTTTCAGTTGCATCATGTCTTGCACGTGGAGATGGGCACATTTCGCGTATTGAAAGTGTGCACATGCATGGAAGCATGGGATTATCTGTTGTACACACGCCAAGTGACCGTCCCAATCACTACAACGCTCAGAATTAATGTAATTCTTCATGAAGGTAACAATATTGAAATACTGCACCCACAAAGCAGCGGCAGGCCCATCCTCCTTGAGGGTTTTCAAATGATTATGAAATTTCGTCAAAGTTGACAGCAAGGATGAATTCCCTTTAATTTTGTCTGGAGTAAATCCTTCCATGTTGGTAAATGTCCCTCTTCTCTTCCTCTGAGACATTGGCTCCATCCAGAATAATATGAGCTAAAACAAGCTAAACGAGCAAATGTCCTCGAACAGCTCGGCAGTAGGCATGTCCTGGCATAGTATTGTACATCTTTCAGTCCAGATCCAGCCATTGTGTGACCAATGTAACTCAAAAAGGACATTAGGAGGTGAAACCTCCCCAGTCTCACCATGATGGTTTCTCTGGCCTTTAGGTACAAAGGCTGGTCGAATATAACGACCTGTAACTGACTGGCTCCTACCTCCTGATTTTTTTTTTAAAGCATACTCTAACGCTTTGTGTATAATGCGAATTGATAAATAGAAGAAAGGTTATTGTAGTTGTTTCTGTGTTAATCAATTCACTCTTCAATTGTATAAGGCCTTTCTATTCTAGAATGGTAGGCGCCTCTGAATTGGGTTCCACCTCCTGCAGCCGTATCCATAGGAGATATAAATATGTCAGAGGGGATGGGCGTCAGCAAGCTCAAGTCTTCTATAATAATTTGCTGCAATGCGTTGGTTTCCCTACCCTCAAATGTTTGCACCTCCAGAACACCCAGCTGGCCCACTTCTTCCCGGGCTAGCCACCTTTTGACATTTGTGGATGTATGGAGACCGTTCACTGGTGTAACACATTTGATACCTCCCATGCTGTGGAAGGTATTCCAGCCACATTAAAGTCAGCATTATCACAGATGAACTGAATAAACATTCCAATTGGAGTAGGCTCTTGCGTGCGGTGGAAAGAGCAAACATATTGCGCCATTCGTTCAAAAATCTGCTCTCTAAGCTTGCGTTTGGTTTTGATTTCAAATAGTTTCCCTAGTTTTGGTCGCATTTGTTTGTAGAGGGTTATTAGCAATTGCCAGTCTTCTCAAGCCATTTAGCTTTTAACTTTTCCTCTTGTGAAGGGGCAGTGGTTAGCCGTATTTAGTTAGTCGTATTTCTCTTCCTCATATCCAAAAGATTGATCGAAAATTTGTTGGCACAACTCTTGATCTTAAAGAATAACGATTAATTAAGGTTAAATATCTTTCTACAATTTATACTTATATACATTTTTACTTGCAGTTAACTAAATGACACAATTCAAAATCGCAAATTGTGACACTTTTCACAATTGTAGGTCTTATCGCGTACTTTCTGCACTAAAATTCGTAGATTGTGAAATTTCAAGGAGTGGGGGTAAAATTCTCTAAGAGAGTGGTAATATTACGAAAAAGTAAACGAACGCGGAATCTACGAAATTTTCCCACTTTTTAAACGTCAAATCTCAAACGTCAAACCTTACATACAAATGTACCTACGCGAAAGAAGTTTGTGGTTTATTTTTAAAAAGTTGTATTAAGAGTGTAAGAAATGGAGAAATTAAACACAGACGATTTGAAAGTTGGCACTGATAATGATGATGATATTTTTACTGCTTTAACGCGGGATTCCGACGAAGAAGAAGATATTTTGTTGGCAGTTCTTGCTAACAAGGAAAAGAGAAACTGCGTGAGAGGTTTCATGGAAGAAATAATTTTAACATACTCTGAAAAAGAATTCAGGACATATTTTAGAATAAAGAAGTCGCTTTTTGAAAACCTCACCGAAAAGTTCGGCTCGTCGGAAATTCATGAAAATCTGCGCGCGGATTAAAGATGCAGTGCTAGCAAATACATCGCTGTTTATTTTGTGGTATGCTGGACATGAAGCGTGTAGATTTAGAGATCTGGCCGATTTTGCATCAACACTTATCTTGATGTGCCTTCAACACTATCGCTGTCTAGAACGAACTCCGGATGAAGGCCTCTCTTTTCTCCCAATACTTTATCCAAATCACTGTAAATAATGACAGGTTTTCCTATTCCTTCCTGTTTTTGCATTGTGCAGCTTGGTCTCCTTGTATTTTCTTTCTAATGCCCGGTATTTCCCTTGCACTTGGGCTACAGTAAAATTATACTGTTGTTCGGCTAGCTTCCCCTGCATTACCTGAAACATTTTGCTTTTATTTTTAGGTTCAAAGGTTTTGCCCACTTTGGGATGCAGCTTCTCCACAAGGGATGATAATAATTTGGTTAGTGCTTCCAAAAAAATATCTTTGGTGCTATCTTGGTTACCCGAAAACTCTTCCGCTAAATCATCTCCAAACTGATGTGTTGGTGGATGTTCATTGGTAGAGTTGTGGGCACGCGGAAACAGACACCAAAATGTTCAGAATAAAATCCATGTCATCAGATTGTTGCGACTCCAATACCTGCCTCGTGACCTCGTTTCTGTAATGCTCATCTGCGAAATAGGTTTTCAATTAATTTCTGCTATTCATTGCTGTCATATAATACTTACCAGTTCGCAGTCTGCGAAATGTATTGGGAGTACATTCCACTTCCAATTTATTTTCGCTTTATCCATTTCTTCAAAAAATAAAAAATAAATAAATTTGCAGACAGCGATTTGTCAGATTTGACAGCTTTGACAGATTTCATAAAGCAGTGCAAAGAAATTTCTTGCGTAGAAATTCGTAGCATGGGAAAATTTCTTACTCTTTCGTGAGCACTCTCTTTTACGAAAAACTACGAAACTTTTGCGTACTCGAACAGGATTTCGTAGATTTTCGTAAAAATTCGTAGTTTTGGGAGCATACGCGAACAGACCTTGTATTCTACTTCGAAAGTAGGTGCAAGACTTTCTGTTCCAAACAGATTGGAACAGTCTCACGTTTAGTGGAATTGTTTGGATAATGTAGTGATCCACTGCATTACCCAATATGGTTACAGAAAACAGAATTCCATATTTACGCAGTGTTTACATTGGGTGTAAAGGAATTGGAAATTGCAATACATAAATTAATTTTTTGAAGGAAGTCGAGTTTTTCATTTCATCAGGAAAAATGACCAAATGGGTAAAAAGAGGACCAAATGACCAAATGGAAACAATTTGACTAAAAAATAATCAATTTGGTCATAAATGAACAAAGTGGCAACCGTGGTCGTGGTAGACTCTCATTGAGATAACAGCTGTTCACCGAATCCATGCCAAGATCGTGTAGTTCAGTTGCATTTTGTTTGCTGCTGACATCAAAACGGCGTTTCGCTCGTGAGAGTTGGCGAATTTCAAAATAATCGATGACAATGCGATGTTGTTTTTGCTGTTGCGCTTTGTGATGGGTCGGAATATATTTTGTAAAGGCGTTGGCTTACAGTCAATAGTGTGACAGAGTCGGTTAAATAAACTTTTTAAGTTTTCTTCGGGTTGTGCAGGTATTCCAAAGAGAACTGTGTCGCAAAATACCTCCCTTCTCTCAAGAGCTCTACATCGCTGTTGAAGAGTAGAAATTTGACTTGCTGTGTTGGTTTTTTCCTCTAGCAAATCAATGCGTTGAACTATGCTGACAATTTTCGTGTTAAGCTCGTCAAACCTTTGACTCCAGGTAGTTTTGATGTCTTCGAGTTTGAGAGGAAATTCGTCTTGCAGTTTGGAGATGTCCTCTTTAAATTCATGACGCACTTGAGCAGTCTGCTCTGCGAGATGTTCCTTTAAGATTTTTATTGTTATAGAAGCATTGTCACTATTCGCACTTTTAGGAGCAGGTGAAGGCGATTTTTTGGCTTGGGATGATGCTGTTGCTCTTGTGCGAACGGTGGGAGTGTCTACTCCCAGTGTCTACAACAGTGTCTATGTTGAAAGAGAATGATAGGTGGAAGTGATACAACGAAACAATATGGAGGTGGCGTTAAGTCAGGAAACAAATTGTGATCACGAAAATCAGTTTAACAAAGACTGATTAGACTTTTACAAGAATTAAAAATCAGAAAAATGTTTGCGATCACTTTCAAAGTCTTTGTACAAAATGATGATGGAAAAATGTGTATGTCTTCCCAGGTTTTTAAACAATATAAACATTATTTATCATATAAACTATTATTTATTTAAAAAAAATTAATTATTTAAATCCCCTATTTTTAATTTAAATAATTAACTTTTTAATAATTAATTTAAACAATATAAGCATTATTTATCATATAAACTATTATTTATTTAATAATAGTACAACAGCTTCTGCTATATTTGATAAGTGACTATTCAGTAAATCAATATTGTAGTTGATTTGATTGAGGTATTGGACATACTTTATTGCAATCTCGTCGAATTTGATTCTATTGTTAATTTTTGTTTGCGAATATAAGTTACCTTGAATAATTTCCCGTTGTCTGTGTATATAGTCAGTCATCCCTGTGTCATTTGATGGTTAATTTGGGTAAGTTTGTTTATTTCCATGTTGTTATTGAGATTATGTTGGGACATAATGGAAGAGCTGCAAAATTACGATGACCAACCAATTAGCTTGCCCTTTCAGATTAGAGTAATTTATCGCAAAAAAGAAAATCCTATGTATATTGTGTCAGTAATATGTTACCCTTTTCTTTTTAACAGTTCCTCTCCGTTTTGTACATTCTTGCACATGGTTCATACCAAAAGTGCATAGAAAACAATTATACCAACTACTGAGCCAATCATCAGTTTCCCGATGTGTGGACTATATTTGCAGGTTGATATTGGTCAAGGAAAATGTAATAAAATTTTCCACAACCGATGACGAAATAAGTACTCTAAAAACAATGTTGGTTGAAATCAGTAATGGTTGTACCAAAAATAACTCAAAATCTTTAAAGGTTCCATCAAAAGTTTAATATCAAGGGAACAATCGGGGCGATTGACTGCACACACATTGCAATCGTCTCACCTATGGGTTCACCCAGAACCCCTGTCCATTTGTACGTGAATAGAAAATGTTACTGCAGCCTAAATGTTGAAGCGGTAAATAATTTGCCCATTAATGGCTCATTATGTGTTATAAATTTACTTTCTTGTGTGTAGGTTTGTGATGAAGATCTAAAGTTTCTGCATTCCCTAGATCATGTCGTAATTCATGGCATTTGAACAACATCGTCAGTTAGAATGCAGCTTATTCAAAGCCATAATAGCCGGCAATTCAAGTGGCTTTTGGTTGATTTTCGGTATCCATTGGAACCTTGGTTGATGACCTCAGTGGATGATGCTTCATCGCAAAACGAAGTAGCATTTAATCAAGCTCACATAAAAGCGAGGAATGTGATTAAACGCGCTTTTGGTGTTTTGAAATCTCATGAGAAGGTTGAAAACATTTTCTACGTATAATCTTGCACAATATTATGCGAAGTAGGAATATTGAAATTTTTGAAGATAATTAGACACCAGAGCCTGCAACAGCAACTGAGTCCAGTGAAGAAAATCCGCCGAGAGGAAGAAGCGATTATTACACTGAAGGCACGTCAGACAAATATATATATTAACACGTTCACCAACTAAAACCTTTTAAGTAATAAAAAAAAATTATTTTTCATTTATATGTATTATTATTATTTTTTTTTTATCTATTAATACTTTCATCAATTGGGAAATGTTGAGAATAGCCTCCGCCATAACTTTTTGATTTTCCAAGATTTGCCGCTATATTTTCCTTCGCTTGTTTTATGTTTTATTCAAAAACATAACATTCTTCACAAATTATGGGAGCTCTGTATTTGTAATACAAAAATAAATAATATTCAAAATAAAAAAAAAAAAAACATTTAATAATCTATGTTGAATTGTATCGAGTAACTTCAAATAACTGCGCGAAAAAACAATTGCAACTTTCAATTCAAATACAAAAAAACTAAAAAATAATAAATATTTAGTGGCAAATCCATTTTTTGGATGACTGCCTTGCACCGACGTGGCATTGATTTAATTAAATTTTGTATAATATTTAATGAAATTGCATTCCAAGCCATCTCTATTCTTCTAAAAAAATTCGTCTACACCTCTAACATTTTCCTCTTGACGATCTCCCAAAGATTTTCTATTGGGTTTAAAACGGGTGACTGCGGTTGCCAATCCATAACCGTAACATTGTGATCACTTAGCCACGTTTTGACTAGCCTAGACGTGTGCTTTGGGTCATTCTCCTGCTGGAAGGCCCAACGCAATAGCATTTCCCATTCCGCATACGGCAACATAATATATTCTTAGATGCTTTTGTATGCGTATTGGTCCATTGTTCCATTAATGCAATGGTGCAATGACCCCAAACCAGCAGCAAAAAAACTACCCCACACCATCACATTTCCTCCGCCATGCTTGACAGTTTTTGCACAATAACGTGATTGAAGTCATTTGCAAAGTAGTCTTCTAACGTAAGATATTCCATCACTACCGATGATGTTAAACTTCGATTCATCACTAAAAAGGACTCCATCCATTTCTGTATGTCTCAAGAAAGATGTTCTTTTGCAAACTGTATTCGTTTTTTCTGGTTTCGGATCGAAATTAAGGGCTTTTTAGCAGGGCGATAAGTTCACAAATCAGCAACGGGCAGCCGACGAGATACAGTTCTAGCACTTACTTAGTTGTTATTTGGAACTCTTGAACCAATTTCGGCGCAGTTATGAAGGGATTTTTTTTTAATTTTTATTACCAACATAGCGTCCGTTCGAGAGTTTGTTTTACGTGGTCGACAGCCGCGATATACAACAGCTACTTCTTTTATTTTGCGATATTGACCTATAATTCGCGAAACCGATGATTTATGTACATTAAATTTTTCTGAAATATCTTTTTCTGAAATGCCCGAAGTAAAATCATCTACAATACGCTGTCTTAACGCATCACCAAATTTATTAGGTGCCATTAACTTTTTTTCTTTTGTAATTGATATCATCTGCTCTCTGTTAAAAATATTTACGCAAGTGAGTCTTCAGATCAAGAGCTTCAGGCATTTGCTCAATACAATACAATTCAAAAATAATGGAAAACTACAGCAATGTAACAGTTAATTTGCAATTCGATGCAATTCAAATGCAATTATTAAATGTTTTTTTGATTTTGAAAATTATTTATTTTTGTATAACTGAAATACAGAGCTTTCATACGAGGGCGGTCTCAGAAGTACCCGGCCTGTCCCGGCGGTAGTTGCTTGAAAATATCACTGTATTAGAAAGTACGCAGTCTATAAAGCATATGTTTCAAGTTTGAAAGCGCCACGTTGTTAAGTATTTGTTTGGCAGCCATCAATAGTGAAAGTTGTCAGTGAATTTGTAAAAATGGAGAAAATTAGTCATCGCTATGTGATACAATACTTTTATTTGAAAAGCCTCAGCCCAACCAATATAAAAGCTGAACTAGATTCTACTCTGGATGAGTCTGCTCCTTCGCTTACAACAGTAAAATTTTGGGTTGCTGAGTTTAAACGAGGCCGTACGAGCTGCCAAAACGAGCATCGCAGTGATCGACCAAATGAGGTGAGGACTCCAGAAATAATGAAGAAAATCCACAAAGCAGTACTGGATGATCGTCGAGTGAAAGTGCTCGAGCTAGCAGACATTGTAGGCATTCCAAAAAGTGCGGTACATCGCATATTATTTGAAAATTTGGACATGAGAAAGCTATGTGCAAGATGGGTGCAGCGTTTGCTCACACTCGAGCAAAAATACTGTCGTGAGGATGTTTCAATTGAGTGTTTAGCTAAGTTTCACAGTAAAAAAGCAGAATTTTTGCGGCGTTTCATAACAATGGATGAAACATGTGTCCATCACTTTACACCCGAGACAAAAGAACAATCAAAACAACTTATTCAAAAGGGAGAACCGGCTCCAAAGAAGGCGAATGACGTTTCATTTGCAGGCAAGGTCATGGCGTCGATTTTTTGGGATGCCCGTGGGATAATTTTCATTGACTATCTTGAAAAAGGAAAAACTATCAACGACCAGTATTATACAAACTTATTGCAACGTTTGAGCGAAGAAATCAAGTAAAAACGGCCGCATTTGGCTAAGAACAAAGTGTTGTTTTATCAAGACACTGCACCAGCTCACAAATCCGTTATTGCAATGGCCAAAATTAATGAATTAAAGTTTGAATTGCTACCTCATGCACTCTATTCGCCAGATTTACCTTCTGATTATTTTCTGTTCCCAAACTTGAAAAAATGGCTATTTGGTCAAAGATTTTTCAACGATGAAGAAGTAATGTCGGCAGTTAATTGCTATTTTGAGTAGCAAGACAGTTCTTATTATAAAAAGGGTATCGAACTCTTTGAATATCGCTGGGTAAAGTGTATATAGAGCTAAAAGGCGATTATGTTGAAAAATAAATAAATTTTCTTCCTAAATTTTTGTGTTTTCTTTGTTGGGTCGGGTACTTCTGGGACCGATATGTTATGTTTTTCAATAAAACTGTTATGAATTTGAATAAATTGCTTGGTTTCACATTTAGTTGCAAATCTTTTGTCCAATACTGTATATGTAATAAAAAAAATAACACCTAATAACAAAACTTACCTGTTTCCATATGACCGCAGTACGAACGTCCTCGCAAAGCGTTTAGCTCGTCTGCTAAAGTGGCCCAATAATTGCTCATTCTAGGCATTCTATCAGTTGGTTCTTGTGCATGAAATGTACATATGTAATGATCTAACTGTTCCTGGGATGCTGATATTTCTTGTTATCTGCAAAATGTTCATTCTTAATAAATATATGTATTTCATTTTATCATACACAATATTACCTTATCCGCAATGTTGCGCCATTATTCTTTATTTGGTTTATTTTTCTCTTCTAAACGTATTCTTTCATAAGAAAAAAGCGCGAATATAATATTTGTCAAGAAACAAAAATTAGTTTTTGACATGATAACGAATTCACCATCACTATTCCTGTGTGTTTTCTTGTGAACTTTTTGCAAAAATAACAAACAGCTGAAAATTCAAAAGGTAGACACCACAATTTTTGCATCACAGACATTTATGAGTTGTGACCACATCACAACCAGAATAGGGGTGTTCATTCGTTGAGATAGTGATAAAAGCTAATGACTTTAAGCAAATCCAAGAATAAATGCAAATTTGCATTGTGTAAATACTTTTAACGCAAATAAATTATGTGTAAATAATTTTGACAACTGATAAGCATCAGTGCATTTGCTTTATTGTTTATCCTATAAACCATAGTCTTTTCCAATTCTTCTTTCATTTTCTTCTACGTAGATCAAGTTTAGCGTCCTACATATGATCAATGTTACTTAACAAGTATTGTTGACGTGTTTTCTGACAAGTAACATTGATGAAAAATCGCCACCGCACGTATCAATGAACATTGTGAATATTTTTGCGTAAATTCTGCTTAGTCATTTCATATTTGTCAACGAGAATGGACAATAATTTGTATCTCCCTGCAGCCGGTGCTGCAGCAAGTGCAATAATAATAAATGAAAAAAAGAATCTAAAGCGTGGATAAAATTTCATGGAAATTGTTCGTTGTTGAGAGAATTTTCTAATTTTGATTGAAATTTTCTTAGAATGGATGAAAATGTATTCATTGAATTGCTGGGGCTGGTTACACCCCCAAATAAAAAAAAAAAGATACAGTGATGAGGGAGTGTATTAAACCATCTGAGCGATTGTCATCAACTCTACGTTTTTTTGCTACAGGCAGGAGTTTTGAAGACCTTAAATTTTCAACAAGAATCTCCGCCCAATCGTTATCCTCTATAATTCCAGAGACCTGCCGTGCAATATATAATGTTTTAAAAGATGATTACTTAAAGGTAAGCTAAAAGTACTACATATATTTTCTGGTTGTGTCTGGTTGTGTGTAGGGTTTCGTTGTATTCCTGCGAATTGTTCATGCTGGCCGGCATATCCTCATATTGGCGAATTTCTTTTTCTTGTGCCGTAGTTCCCATGTGGAAATTCCTTTGCATCTTAGGGGGGTGCGGTTTTGCAATCGAGGTCTGTCCGTGTGATTTGTCTGCCTTCGAGTAGCAAATCATTGTGGTTGTAATTGTTGGTGTTGTAGATATCTTTGCTGATATGGTTGCTGCATAAACTGTCTCTCAGGCCTTTGTGGTGGAAAAGGTCTTGGGTTGTATTGCAATGGAGCCGACTGTCTAGGTGGTTGGGCCATATAAGCTAATTCAGGATAGAATGGTTGAGGACTCGAAACTGGATTGATAATTCCACGTTTTGGTTTAATTGGTGATACTTCCGGATGATTAATCCTTCTATTGTGACTGTTTGCTATTGCATACTGTGGTCGGAAATTTTGATGTTCAAGCCTCAAACACAAATAAAGTGCTTGGGGCAAATCTAAAAGTTCTCTCATTCCCAAAAGTCTGGGAAGGTCGCCTTTTAATCCGCAAATGAATGTATCAAGAGCCTTGTCCCTATAAGTTTGCATAAGCAAATTAAGAGACTCGGCACCGAAATTCATGCCGAGTGTCCCAGCTCGGGCGCCAATTAAAATTAATTTAATTTGTTAGACATAAAAAAATCTTTATTAATCGGACAGCAATTCTGCCCTTTTGAAATTAAAATATCGTAACACTAGTTTAAATACTAAATAACTGCTGCAACTGCATATTGAGAGTTCACACGAATCGATCGTGGGAACGTTGTACTGGATTTGGTGTTAATCGAAAGCTGCTGACATAATAAAGTAACTACAGCTACTACTACTCCTGTCTATGAGAAATATTGTTTGGTGTTAACTTGTATGAGCTTGGGATTGATGAACGAGGCTGAGGCTCCTGTGTCAATTAAGAATTTTAGTAAACGCCCAAGGGGTGAAGAAATATTTATATAGGGTAGCTCAATGCCGTGTTTATTTTTGTCTATATACACTCTTGGTTTGCGAAGACAGGTAATTGAAAATGTTTGTCATGTAGCTCATGCATTACGTTTAATAGGTTAAGATTTCTTTGATAGAAATTGTGCTTTGTAACCTACGTCGTTTTTGGGATTATCTGTGTTTATATTATGTAATTCCTGGTTTGTGATTTTCAGAGACCAATTTTGTCCAAAATTAGTAAGTTGCTGGCTTCTTCGGGTTTGTTTGGTGTTTTCAGAACCGAGTTCCATTGGTTCTACTGGTGGTAAGTTTCTTTGCTGAGTTTGGGGAAAGTGATGGATATGCTGTTGAGGAGGTGACGTTTGTTGCTGGACCTGTTGTCGCTGTGGGAATAGTGGCTGGGAAATTGATTGTTGATGTAGGGGTTATGGCTGGAAACACGACTGTTGCAATGGAGAACGTTGCTGGAAAGTTTGCCGATGTTGTCTAAGATCGTTTTATTGTATTGTACAATTGCTCTACAGTACGTTGGCCTTGCCTTAGACCGTAAAGGTTTCTAATAAGAGAAGTCTCATTCTCTTAATAGCATCTGGCACTCTTAATGACTGAAATACGTCTATTTGAGCATTTTGCTGTGGGATTGGAGGCTGTTGTTCTTGATTTTAAGACATTTTTATTCCTACTCTAATATTATCAAAATCACTTAATGAACTGTTTTCGTTTCCTATTCTTAAATTATGGAGTGATACTGTCTAGATTATTATCTGAGTTCCTTATTTTAAGATTACTTAATGTATTATTTTCTGGTTCTAATTTATTTATTATATTACTGTTTTATTTAAGTTGATTGACTGAATTGTCACTGAATTGTTGTTTTTCAGTTGCAATTATTTAATTTAAATCTATTGGAAGCTTTCAGATAGTAGGGAACACTCCTTGGTCTAGCCTTTGTATTATTATTATCTGACATGGAATATGGATAGGGATATTTGTGTATAGTTACTATTACTTACATGAAAGTAGCTGAGGTGAGCTTTGTCTTCATGTTCTTAAAGTTTTCCCTATTCACTGGTTCTGAACCAATGTGTTAAAATACGCAAAGATTTGTTTCACTATACCAGAGTACTGGATTACTTAATTTTTCGGTAAACCGCTGAAAATATTTTTTTTTTTTCGATAAACCGTCGAAAATCTATTCGATAAAAACTAATCTTGTGTTCTATTTTTTTCATATACGCAACTTTCGTTTCACTGAGTACGCTTATCAATGATCCGTTGATTAACTACAGTACTGAACGTTTTTAAGTGTACAAGAAAATTTACTCCGTACACGATTGCGCCAGTTAAAGGACAGCGTAACGCCGTATTCCACTTTATTCACAAGACTTCAAAAAATGATTGTTTTTACATTGGTTTTTATACTTAATTTATGCTTACTGTACAATAATTGGGAATAAGTCCTGTGGAAAAATGCATTTATTAATTCGAAGCGAACAAAGTGTAACTGGATATTTATTTTATGTTTATTTTACGATAAAAGAAACAAATTCTGTGGGAAGATGCATTTTTTCATTCAAGGTGAACAAAATGTTATTGGATAAGTTTAAATATGATAATGAATTAATGCAAGGTAAATGAAATGTTAATGTCGTCATTATGGATATGTCTGGCGTTCATATTTTTATAATTTGAAAGAGTTGAACTATCTTTTGAGAGAAAATAAAATTGGTTATGTTAGATATGCAAAAAGAGAATATTTGCTTATTTTAACGGGGTGCCTTCAACGCACCATAAACGTCTTGGAACTGTATATTCATATTAATACAACTCTGTTCTATGTTTTATGTAAAATTGACATAGTTACCTTAATTATGCAAAATTGGGCATAATTCAAACACTTTGAGAGCGTCTGGCGTGGCCTAAGCCGCATCCTAAACATCTGGCATAAATGAATCTAAAGCAAGCAAATTCTGCTCTTTCTATCCTATCCTTTTGCGTAGTAATAATCTATATTCGATTTATAATTAATCGCAAATTGTTTCCAGCGCTTTAACTTGCACGGTGTAAATATAACAATATGAATAATTTTATACAACGTTGCACTCGACATTGAAATATGGCAATCGATCGCATGCGTCTTTGAGTGCATTGTGTACGATATGCGCGGCACATCTTAAGCGGGGCATCCACGGTCACTCATGAATGTCACTCCCGTAGTAATGTACGATTATATAAAAGGAAGACATGGTAATGAGAGATTCTATATCACCCAGGCAACGCCTTTCAGCAACGTTACGATTTCTTGTTACTGGACAAAATTTCGAGGAGCTAAAATTCGCTACGGCGATTACTCCCCAAAGCCTTGAAAGGATTGTCATGGAGACTTGTGAGGCGATTATTTGTATATTGAGGGGTAATATAAAGGTACATATATAAAGATAAACACACATATCAAAACATATTGGTAATTGCACTTATCGTTTTTTTTTTTTTTTTTTTTTTTGTACAGTTGCCAACAAATGAAAATGAATGGAAAGGAATAGCTGGTGATTTTGAATGACTTGGAACTTCCCACATTGTATAGGCGCGATAGACGGAAAGCATATTCAAATTACAAAGCCAGCTAATTCCGGTTCATATTATTTAGTATTAGTATTGTTTTACTTGCCTCGTAAATGCAAATTATGAATTTATAATGGTTGATGTTGGGGCGAGCGGCAGAATGTCTGATGCAGGAATTTTTTCAAACACATTTTTTTTAAAAATTAGTAAAAGATCAGCTTTCTATTCCTAAACCGGAAGCTTTGCTCAACACTGACGAAATAATGCCATACGTTATCGCGGGTAAAGACGCATTTCCATTTATGAAAAATTTAATGAAGCCGTATTCGAGAATCAGTGTGAACACTGAGCAGTTAATTTACAACTATCGCGTATCAAGAGCTAGGCGTATTGTCGAAAACGCCTTCGGAATTTTGGCAGCTAGATTTCGAATCCTTTTACACACCATCAATTAAGATCCAAAAAAAGTTGCTGTAATCGAACTAGCTTGTTGCCTTTCTACACAATTTCATAAGAGCAAAAAAGAGAGGTTGTTATCAAAGAGAAAAGTTGATTTCAAAGATGTTGTTACTGGAGTTATGACGCAAGGCGATTGGAGATTTGAAACCAACCAACTCCTTAATCATAAATCTTAAAACTAAAGAAATAGGAAATAAATTTTACCACTACTTTAATAACAAGGGTTCTGTAATTGATTTAATCCTTTCATTCCCGACTTGATCTGAGAAGTGAAAAATTGTTCCTTTCATTAAATAATTATTATTTATTGGTATTAAGTATCATACAAAAGATTTTTTACAGATGAATACGATGATTCATTTTTAACTTCATCTGATATAATTTGAACATGCTTCCTTGGTTGAGAAATTTCGAAGCTTCTTCCTGCAGCAAAATCACTGTATGTGGATAACCGACAATCAACGAAACGGAAAGATGAAGAAGGTCGAAGTTGAATTACTAGGCGTTGAACAAAAATAAGGTGTTGATTGTGGTTGTGAGAGTCTCTCCAGCAATCCCTGGTAGAGTATTTCGTCCATCGCCCTTTTAGCATGTATCTGCTGATCTGCCGCAAGTTGTCTAAACTGCCCTCCCATAAATTTCGGCGTCACCGTTCATATTTTTTAAATGATCAATAGCAGTTTGTAGAAAGTACGAGTCCGACCACTGTCTTTTCTTTTTTTATAATTCGAGTTCTTTCTCGAAATCACTTCGGGCATTTCCTAAACAAGTTTTATGTATTAATAATGTGATGTAAATATATAAAAACATATGGAAACTTTACAATCCGTTCTTAATGCATACTTACTGAGCTCGTAGTATCGTCAGTGTACTTACCGCAAGTACTGATTCCCTCCTCAACTCTTTCCTGGTCATTAAAAAAATTAAGTTCTTTGAAATACCAGAGGACGGCACTCCCGCACCAGATTTCTCACTTGAACTACTTTTTTGAGTTCCCTCCGGTAGGAACCGCGAAGGGTGTTTAATTTTTTTTTTTTTTACCAAATCTTTGTTCGCATTTTTATCTTTCTTTTTCATTATTCAACTAATTTCCCGTACGCTTTATTTTTCCTATCACGGTCTTTATATATTTCATTTTTCACTTCTGACATTTCTTTATAAAACGAAATAAATTCACACCAAAATTCTTTATTGTCGCTCACTGCCATTTTTTCGATTCGTCAGTCGCGATCTAAAAGAGGTGTAAAATAATTATACACATGTTCAAAGAATTGCTTTTTGAACGAATATTAACATCTTGCACATTAACTGAAATTTTTCCCACAATTTCTACCTCATGTTCCGTAACAACATTCAATTGGTTTAGTAAAAACCTCTAAATTTTTTTTTTAATAGTTAATCATGCACCACTATCTGCTTCTATGCCAATAACACAATTATTTACACAAAGCTTTACTACTTGAGCTACATTGCATACAGTTGAAACAGTATTTATATACCCTATTGATAAATTATTTATTTAATCAACATTTTCTATTCTATTTATGTATAAACACGCAAATGCAAACGAACGGGGTTTCGATATAACTTTTATTTATAATGAAAATTAACGAAACAGGGGTACAATTAATTACATATAAACAACTTTACGACTTAAAATTTAATTAGTAGATATTTTCAGACCAGAACGCTACAACGTTAGAACAGGAACTGTAGATCTCGCCTTCATCCTCGCAACGTTACCTTGCTTCACCACAGCGACCACAAGTTAAGCTGATCTAGCTTGGCACAAAGCCCACATCTTGGCGACCCACGCCAACAAGACACCAGCTCCACATGCTCCGGCGACAAACAGTCAGTTTCCTCCACTGCATTTCTTGAGTGTAATTGCTTGGGAGCAATTGCTTCGTGTCTTTTATGCTGGGTTTATGGATCAATAACAACGCACTGCTATCATTACACCCACCTCATTAGGACGGTGACCAACTGTACATTGAAATCGTGAACAAACAAAATTGATACGTCGCGACGGCCGGCGGTCTGGAAAGGTTTATACATTAGAACAATGAAATATATTTCTTATATTTCTACTTATCTAACACCACATTTATATATATATATATTTTTTTTTAACTATTCATACAATCCATATTATTTTGTCTCCAACAATTTCTTCTATTTCTATCCACAAAATAACACAGCACTTGTCTCAAGTCCCATTTGTCAAATCTGTTGCTGTTGTTATCTGCCTGTTTTGATGTTATCGAGTCCCTGTTGTAATGTAATATATCTAACTTGCTCCTTTGTTGTTGATTGACTTCTCAGGTCTCATCTCTCGCAATTGCATATTTGCCAATTCCATACTTCTTGTCACCTCATATCTTTCCGCGATAGTATTTACTTTTGGTTAAAAATATTTTTCAACTATCGCGATTAATTCATCAAAAGTTTTCCTATCTAGTTTATCTGGATCCGTTAATGATTTAATAATTTTATCGAGTTTAGGTATTCTTTTCTTTCCTCTATTTCTAGAATTTTTTGATTTGTTTTGTTTTCTTTGTTCTTCTTCTTTCTTTGTCTTTCTTGTTCTGCTATTAATTCTATTAATCTCTTCTCGGGTGTGTCTGTCAATATTCTAGTTGTTCCACTCTTTCGATTAATACCGAATAGTTTTTTGGTACCAGCCTTTGGGTATGGTCTGACGGAATCAGGGGTTATTGCCTTAGTTTTTATAGTTAAGCTTCTAATTGGAGATTTAGACTTGGAAGGCCCAGGAGCTACCACGTGCGTCGTTTGGATTTATATGATCCACTTTCTCTGAATTTCCTCCTTCAAAGGTTGTTCTTTAGTAATTTCACGGCGCTTGTTTTTCTTTTTAAATTCAAATGGCATTTTGCTAAAATAAATGATGAAAATAATCAGTAAAATAAATAATTGAAAATAACAAAAGTTTTATACTGTAACACATAGTAAACGACTGGAGCATTGGGCATGCCCAAACCCTCCTTGAGAATCAGTGCCCAGTACTCCCCATAACTCTATTTTCCAAACAAATTTGCACTTAATTTACAGATGAATTGATTAATTAATTTCTCTAAATCACGTCCCTGAGCGTCGTTTGTGTCATGGATGAATTCGGTTAGTGGATTGACTGTAACCTCTCTCTGTTTCACATCAAAACTAAGCTGGATCGAAGAATGAGTGAAGTTATTTAATGCAAATTCAGCTTTTACTAGTTTAGCCACCCAGTCCGAATGCTCTAATGGTTCAGTCAATTTTCTAATGGGTGTTAAAACACGATTGATCTTTTCTACCTGACCATTCGCCTGGGGAGAACCTACAGCTATCTTAATATGGCTTATATTATTATTAAGCAAAAGTTTGCTGAATTCCAGAGTTGTAAAACATGTTTCACGGTCGGAGATTATTCTACGAGGGCGGCTTTTATATTGGAAGTATTTTTTTTTGCACTCAATAACTTCCTTCGTGCTAGTGGAGTTTACTGGGTAGAGCTTTACATATTTTGTAAAACTATCAATTAGTACTAGCAAAAGTTTTCTTATGGACCGTATAGAAGGTAATGGTCCCAAGCGATTGATATGAATCGTGTCAAGGGGTACCGGTTCCTTGGGGATACTATATAGGCTTTTTTGCTTTACTCATACAGGGGCTGAATACATAAAAACTACATAAAAAAAAAAAAATTTTACGAATTATACGGGCGGTCCCAGAAGTACCCGGCCTGACCAAGACATGGCGGTAGTTGTTTAAAAATATTGGAAAGTACGTAGTCTAAAGCATATGTTTCAAGTTTGAAAGCGCCACGTTGTTTAGTATTTGTTTGGCAGCCGTCAATATTGAACGTTGTCAGTGAATTTGTGAAAATGGAAAAAATTGGTCATCGTTATGTGATACAATACTTTTATTTGAAAGGTCTCAGCCCAACCATTATAAAAGCTGAACTAGATTCTACTCTGGGTGAGTCTGCTCCTTCGTTTACAACAGTAAAATTTTGGGTTGCTGAGTTTAAACGACGCCGTACGAGCTGCCAAGACGAGCATCGCAGTGGGTGGTCGAGCAAATGAGATGACGACTCCAGAAATGGTGAAGAAAATTCACAAAGCGGTACTGGATGATCGTCGACTGAAAGTGCGCGAGCTAGCCGACATTGTAGGCATTTCAAAAATTGCAGTACATCGCATATTATTTGAAAATTTGGACATGAGAAAGCTGTGTGCAAGATGGGTGCCGCGTTTGCTCACACTCGAGCAAAAACAATGTCGTGAAAATGTTTCAATTGAGTGTTTAGCGAAGTTTCACAGCAACAAAGCTGAATTTTTGCGCCGTTTTCTTTTTTTTTTGTTCCCAAACTTGAAAAAATGGGTCAGTGGTCAAAGATTTTCTAACGACGAAGAAGTGATGTCGGCAGTTAATGACTATTTTGAGGAGCAAGACAGTTCTTATTATGAAAAGGTTATCGAACTTTCTGAACATCGCTGGGAAAAGTTCTATACACTTGAAGGCGGTTATGTTGAAAAATAAATAAATTTTTTTCCAAAATTTTAGTGTTTTCCTTGTTGGGTCGGGTACTTGTGAGAACGCCATCGTACATCTTAAACAGTTGTTTATAAATTTTCCAACCTTCGACTTCGTTCCAGAAAACCAATAGTGCCTACTTATTTGACTATACGTTTTGTTTATTTCCAGGTGTCAAATCTTTTCGTGATTAAACCATTTTTACCATTCCATTTCTCTTGGTACCCAAAAGCAAAGACCGCCTTTGGAGGAAAAAATAAAAAAGACTTGACTTTTTTCTTCCTAACTCTTCGCCTAGACTCTTTTCCTTCGCTTCATATAAAATCCAATCGTCGACTGACTCTTCTAGCGTTCTCGTGCTTTCTTTTCTACCATTCCTCTTAACAGTCTTCATTGTTCGCTCTACGCAGATCTATTTGGTATTCTCATTTTATTGGCCCTCTCTTGCATGTGTCGTTATCGTTGTCTCGCCATTATCATCGTCACCCACATATATATAACAAATAAAGTACATACATAGATTCCCTCGCGGTCGGTGTCTTGCCCCTTGTCTAGCCCCTTGTCTTGTTCCCTTTAAGGACTTTAAGACTTTCGGTGGTTGTGCATTAATCGGGATTCCCACGCCGTGTAAAAATTCATCAATTTATCAACTCTAACCTCAACTGTTGCCAGCTGGGCAAAGCTGACCAAAGGTCGTAATTAAGTACCTTAATAAACTGTATCTAATAATAATTTAATAAATATTGTACTTGATACATACACACATATTGGGTTATAATTAACTTACAAATAAAAACCTTCAAAAATGTCGAAATTGTCAGCGGGTGCAGATCAGAAAGGTCTTCTGGAGCAGATTATTCGTGACCACTCCAACTTCAAAAAGACTGGAGCATCACGTCGTACAGCTAGCTATCTTTCAGGTCGTCTTCTTATTCTAGAAGGGAACTTCAAGAACGCACTTAGTCTTCAAGCGAAAATTCGACGAAGAGAAATAGAAGAAACTCTGGAAAAAGAAGATTTTGATGAAATATTTGATAGGTTACAAGAAACGTACAGCATTGGTCGATGCTATCGACAATACCAAATCAGCATCTAAAGAGAAGATTGTGGAAGGTGAATCCACAGGTAATGAGCTTTCATTACCCCAAATTCAAATACCACATTTTGAGGGCTCGTACACGAAGTGGCGGGATTTCCACGATGTTTTTTTGTCCTTAGTCCACAGTAATCAACGGCTAATTACACAAATAGTTACACTATTTGATTTCATCTCTTACAGGTGAAGCTGCTCGTTTGTTGCAGCATTTAGGTTTGGTAAACGCTCACTTCCAACTTTTCTTTGAACAGCAGCAGTTGACAAAGGAGACTACAGGTAACATAAAGTCCCTACTGGACACGTCCCAGGAATGTTTCCAGGCCCTGGAAAATTTAGGATTGCCGGTTAGTTCTTGGGATGACATATTAATTTATATACTAGTACAAAAATTAACTGCTTTTACTCAGCGTTTGTGAGAGGAGAAGTTAGGTAGTTCGAAAGAGTTGCCGACGACAATTTACAGAGTTCCTGGAAAAACGTTTTCGAACCTTGGAAGCAGTATCTGGAACGACTGGCACAAAGGGCAGCGGTTCTTCTTCACACAAAGCGTCGGGAGAAGCAATTTTCGTGCCAAGATTAACCAACCTGTCTCTCTTGGGGTAGATCAACCAAGTGTGCTTCTTGCCATAGCCGTTGTGAAGGTAATGTCTTCAAAGGGAAACTATTATCATCTTAGGGCATTAGTCGATCCTGGATCGGAAGCAACGTTTATTACTGAATCCGCTGTCCATTTATTAGGGCTTCATCAGCGAACGTTCATAGAGGTATCTGGATTGGGAAGGGTGAGCAGTGGTTCATGTCAACGATATGTAAATCTTACCTTTGGCATACGTCTTCAAGTCGCTGACCAGTCTTTTGCCTTCCAAGCCCTTAGGTCTGCAAAACTGGGAACATATTCAGGGCTTAAGGTTAGCGGATCCACAATTCGACAAGCCTGCGACTGTTGATCTTCTCCTGAGAAACGACGTTTATTGAGAGTTTATTCTATCAGCGATTATCCGTAGCACAGATAAAAGGTCTCCAATCGCACAAGAATCCGAGCTAGGTTGGCTTCTACTTGGGAACTTGAGGAGCAGAATCCCCTACTGGATACACCACACAATTCCTTCATTTCTCACCATGCGGTATTCAAAGAGTCAAGCTCAACTACTAAACTTTATGTCGTTTTCGATGCGGCAGCAAAAGATTCAGACGGATCACCATTAAATTCCCATTTAATGACTGGACCTAAAATTCAGAGCGATCTTTTTAAACTAATGCTATTTTTGGGTTGGATTGATCCATGTCTGATCAAGGCAAAAATTATGATGCAGGAGTTATGGTGCCGAGGAGTGACGTGGGATGAACCCATACCTCAAGAGTTGGTAGGTCAATGGCGTACCTTTCAGCAAGATCTTCCTCAGATCCAACCCATAAGGATTCCGCGCTGGGTACATATCAACAAAGGCATAACGAAGTTGCAACTACATGGGTTTTGTGATGCTTCCGAGAAGGCATACGGGGCGGCAGTCTATTTGAGTGTGGAAGATGAAGGAGGTAACGTCTATCAGTACTTGATGTTTTCCAAAACGAGAGTCGCGCCACTACAAACCGTTTGTTTACCCAGGCTTGAGCTTTGTGGAGCTGTTATTCTTGCCACTTTACTTGACTATGCCAAGAAGGCACTGGAGCTGACGAATCTGGAGATACACGCGTGGATATACTCGACAATTGCTCTTGCTTGGATCACATCACCGCTTAACCGATGGAAAACCTTCGTTGCCAATCGTGTAGCGGAAATTCAACGCCTGACGAATTGCAGCTCTTGGAAACACATTTCGACCCAACACAACGCAGTTGATTTCGCCTCAAGGGGTATATTGCCATCAACAATTAAACAAAACGAGTTATGGTTGAAGGGCCCAAGTTTCCTACGACGAACAGAGACATCCATCTATTTTGGCACCAGATCATCATCTCACACACCTTATAATAGGAGATGCACACAAAAACACAATCCATGGTGGGTTTTCTCTAACGATGGCGTATATCCGCACACCGTTCTGGATTTTTTCTTTAAGGAGAAAGGTGAAGAAGATGGTGCACGATTTCTCTAGATCGGGTGTAGACTTTGCAGGACTCTTTGACATCAAAACCTGGAAAGGACGAGGTGCAAAAACATTAAAGGGATATTTTTCAATATTCATCTGCCTAGCAGTCAAGGCAGTGCATTTGGAGGTCGTGTCAGACCCTACGACACAGGCGTTCTTAGCGGCTTATTTATAGCTCGCCAAGGAATGTGCGCAGAACTGTACAGTGATCTTGGCACTAATTTTGTAGGGGCATAAACGGAGTTAGGGAGGATGCTGCAAAAGGCGAAGGTTGACTGGATGTCGGTTAATGAACACAGCTGCACACAAAGTGGAATTTTATTCCCCCTGCATCTCCCAATTTCCGAGGACTTTGGGAGGCAGGGAGAAATTGGTAAAGCATCACCTCAGAAGAGCGGTCGGGGCAGAATCCTTGACATTTCAAGAACTGTCAACGTTACTTACTTAGGTTGAAGCCTGCCTTAATTCCAGACCTTTGTGCCCAATGTCGGACGACATCGAAGACTTGGAAACGCTGACACCAGCACATTTTTTAATCGACGAAAGACTCGTCGCAATTCCTCAAGGAGACACTGCCTTGGAAAGGGTAAGTTACCTTGAGCGATGGAAGCGGATCACCTGAATGACCAACTATTTCTGGCGCAAGTGGAGTACGGAATACTTGTCCAGAATGCAACAGCGCCCAAAGTGGTTGAAACGGGAGCCATGGCCAAAATGCGGAGACTTAGTTCCCATTAAAGATGAGAGGGTACCACCGTTGCAATTTCGACTCGGACGAATCATCGCTACACATTTCGGAACCGACGGACTAATTCGAGTGGTCACTTTGAAAATAAAAACCGGAGAACTTACACGATTAATTGGAAAAATCTGCTGTCTACCAAGCAACGATAAAGAAATACAAAATGATCAAACAACACAAAACTAGGATTTCACACTAAAGTAACGATAAACATATACAATTTTTCATCCATTTCTACACAACACAACACAACACAAAAACATTTTACCCCGTTTCCTCTTTTTTTTTCTTTTTCCTTCTCAATCTTTCAATAACATTTCTCATTCAACACTAAACAAACATACACAACATATAACGAAGCTTCATTCCTACACAGCACAACATACGACATACAGTCCACTCTAAACCACACAAAATCATTCATTCCAAACAACGTTGCGGAGTTCTGAAATTCCAAATTGCCGACGGGAATTGGAGAATGAAAACCCCGACGGCATTTGAGATTTCCTACTGAATCCCAACGTTGTCCACTCAAAACACAACACATACACTTTAACCTATCGACAGGTATCAATTCAAAAAAAAAAAAAAAAATTTCCAAGGTTTACGACACTAAAATCTAGCAATAGCAATATTGAATTGTCTATTTGAAGCAAATTGCAACAACAATTCAATCGAAGGCGGATTCTTGGCTTTACTTTAAGACGTACACAGTACACACACTTTGACAGCTAATTCTGCCATTATTACAACAACAAAACGTTCGCGAAAATTTCGTCACATCGACGCACTGCACAACCAAAAAATGCGTACGCGAAGAACAGTTATCGCACAAATAACACCACAAATTGTATGAAATTTGTTGGGAAAATAAATTAATTGAAATAAAAATCTTTATTAAAGCACTTTAAATTTTATATATATATATATATTTTTTTCTTTATTATTTCTTTTCTTTCAATAATTTATTCTTGCGGTTCTTCGTATCTGGATACTTTTTTTTTAAATATTGAATAAAAAAAATGGCGATCTTGTTCTTTGTCAGACAAAGGATAAAGGGCTCGCCAACAGACGGCGCACTTTTCGGATAAAAGAATGTCCGATGCTCGGCAATAGAGGGCACAAATGAAATAAAAATTAATTATTATATAATGATTTTTTTTTGCATTTCCCATTTCTTTTCATTTCGTTTTCTTTTAATTGTTTGCACTTGCACTCGAAGATCACTTCCGCGAAACCAGAAACAAACGATGTATATAAATATATACACACGCACTTATATACGATTGTGTATTCGCGCCCTGTACACAACTCAATCGAACTCGAATTTCGCAAAGGAAGGGGAGAAGACAAAAAGATAAAATAAATAATTAAATAAAAAACATGTACATGTAACAAAGAAAACTAAGGGAAAACTAAAACAAAATAAAAAAAAAAAACACACGAAATGCAAATTGACCCAGTTTTGGTCAATGATCAAAACAAACTATTGCACAAAGCAAATTACGCATATTTCATATCCCTTTGTTGCTCGTTTGTTATATCGTCATCCTTATCCTTGACCCCTCTTTTTTACCCTACACATATAAATCAAAGAGTTAAAAACCTACAAACCCCACCAGACACTGTAACCCAGGTATTGGATTTCACTGTAGCAAAATTTACTCTTTAAGAAGTTCAGTTCAAGTCCTTGCTTTGCAAAGGGCTTTAATACTGATTTTAGCAGCTGGAGATGTTCCAAAAGATTTACCGATGCTAGCAATGTCATCCATATTAACAATTATGCGACCTTTATCGATAAATTCTTTTAGTACAAATTTTATAAATCTTTGGAATACCGATGGGGCGTTCTTAAGACCAAAGGGCATCTTTACATACTCGAATTTTAAAACAACTTTTATTCAATCTATAAAATTCAGTTTCAGTCGGCCTCAAATATTTTATTTCATTTCATTCATATTATCATTTTCATTATAAGACTAATCGGACTTCCAGGGTCTATGAGGCATCATCATCTGCATCAGCAGCTCTGTAACCTATCGAACCACAGGCGTAGCAAACTCCGTATTCTCGCTTCGGTTTCCTACATTCTACAGCGTAATGTCCAAATGTATTGCAGTTGAAGCATCTGAACTCTCTATCCTCGGTTCCTGAACGTCCTGATGGCTCCTGCACTGCTGACCTCTGCTGCGACGTGGCTGATCTAGCGCACTGTTGAAAATGCTTGCATCAGCTGATTCTTAGTGGTGAAGCATTGGATGTGTGGTTTGGATCTCAGAATTTAGTAAGCTATCCCCTCCACGACGTACTCCAAATTTGTTCTCTTTCAAGCCCAAAACCTTCGTCGCATTTTTATACAATATTAATTTTTTTTTTTCGTTCCAAATAACTCCTGCATCTCCTCGATAGGAAGTTCAGCTGGGAGTGCAGCCAAGGTACCTTGTTTTTCATCCTTCAACATCCTTTCAACTTGCCGTATTGCTAAATGTTGGACAAAAACGAACCAGTTCTTGTCGCAACACTTTCTTGCGCACTCACAACATCATTTGAAAATACTGTGTTGCCGATCATTTGTCTGCCGTCGTTTTCGACACCTTCATCGATCATTTGTACGACACCGTTTTCTCGCAAATTGTCGACCATTTGTCCGCTATCCTTTGTCTCCTCCTTGTTTCGCATCGTCTCATTTGCCTGCTTCCTTGTCTGCAACTCGGTCATCTTACGTTGCATTTCATTCTCCTTTATTAGTAGCTCTTTTTCCTTCCTCAACAAATCTGCTTCCCGTTTATAGAACTCCAACTCCTTTTTTTCTAACTGCGGGCGTCCGTCTTTGTTCTTCTTTTTTGCTGTTCCCGTTGCTCGTATGCCCGCTCGTCATCCACACTGTCTTCAACATCGCTTGATTCGTTTTCTCGTCTCGGTGGGTCGCCTCGCACTTAAACCGGCACTTCAGTTATTCGCATGACGAATACGCTTTTTCCCCCGTTTGTCGTAGAAGCCACTCACGCAACTGCACAACGGTAAAATCTTACGTGCCGATTATCTGATCCATTGTTCCTATTAATGAATATTACTAAATAATATGTAAACTTAATCTGGCTCTTTAACAACGGATAAATGTTCTTCAATCACTGTTTTTTTGTACCTTTTTGCTCCTTTCTTTACAGATAAGTGAAGCTGCGTTTGTTGTTTATATAATTCATTACATTCTTTCTTCCTTTCCCGGCGTATTTTGATTTATAAACTTAAATATCCGCAGATATATCGTCCAATACTAAAGAAACGATTGCAGCGGCTGCTCTGTCATAAATATCGTAACGGTACCAGGTTTTTGACAACATAGGCGAAGTTTTTAAAGACTTTTTTGTTTTCTTCTTTGTTTGAGATGTGGAAAGTAAGTTTAGCCTATCAGGCGAAGAGCTATTATTTTCCGACTCACTCGAAGATAAAACCAACTCCTGCTGTTCAGTATTACACTTCTCTTGATTTTTGTTAATGTTTAAACTAGGTTTGTCTCAGAGGCTCGCGTTTCCTTTTTTTTGGAATATAGTTGTAAGAATGTGGTCCATCCACATCGCATCTTCCTCTTTGGTACCTTGTTTTTTCTTGGACAACAACAAACTTGGATTTATTTATATTTTCATGTCGAATAGAATTTTGCTTAGCTGTATAAAATCATTTTTCTGATCAGCAGACAATCTTTTTAAAGATTTGATGAGGTTTTTGCACTTTAAATGATAAGCCTTTAATAGCTGAATGACTTTTGTGCATGAAACCGTGGGTAGGGACGATTTTCTCCAAATATTTTCTAATTCTTAAAACACAAGCTCGGCAATATCTAAAAATGGTAGCCTATTCCATTCATAACATTTCGTGACATCTTCGTAGGTCGCAATGGCGTGACTTGGAAAATTTTAAATGGTAAATCGGAAAAAATATGCGCCAGCAAACGCTTTCTGAAATTATATTGTGTATTGCAAATCGCGATACATATTATGTATCAAATCGCTTTGTATGTCATTTGAAAAACCCGAAAAAAACGGATTATATGCACTTGACCACTGTTCTATTGTAAATGGGAGTCTATTAATGTGTTATACTTAGATAAGTATAAAATTATTACAACATAATTGCCACGATTTTTAGAATCTGGCTTTTCATTCTGACCTCGAAATTTTTATTCCTGTTTGCTAAAAGAACTACTGTATCTATAAAAAGTTCCATTAATTTACGGTTTCTATCAACTTTTTTGTTGTGAGCTACAGAGGAATTACCTAAGAAGGTTTCAATGCGATTACAGCCGAACTCGTGCAAAGATAAACAGCTACGAATATGTTTTTTCGTTTTGACATTTTTTTGCCAAATTAACTAAATTGTTTATATTAGCGTCGCCCGTACGGCTCCAAACACTAGGGGAATTTAAAGTTAAGTTTACTACTACCAGTCAACCAAGTATATTTTTGGTATATGGATGCATAATCTATTTTCCTAGAAGGAGTAGAGCGTCCTCTCTATAACTTTATTTTTTTTAAAGAAAATTCAACTTACAAAAATAATTTTCTTCCTTCAAAAGCAAATCTACCAAACAACAATTTACAGTTAATAATGCCATTTTCTCCTAATAATTATTTGAAATTAGCTGAATCTAACTGAAAATATCATAATTTAAACTTTTCACACTTTTCACTGTTTTAAATTTCTTTAATCTATTTTTTATTGCACAACAAGAATTACACTCAAAATTACTTTAAGTTACGCATCGTAATCTGCTTAATAACTGAATTTTTCAAACAGAAATACTCTAAGAGATACATACCATAAATAATTCACCAAATAAGTCGAAGAAAAGCGGGTTATTTTTATTTTTTATTTATTATTATTATTATTTTATTTATTTATTTATTTATTTTGCATAAGAAAACGTGTATTAAACAGAGAGGAATCAAACACAGTGTGCGATATAGGAAAAACAAGGAAAGAAAACCAATTTGTTCTAACCAGCCAGATATAAATTAAATCACCTTAAATGGTGAAATTAAAAAAAAATATATTTTTCCGAGGTTTAACCTCTTTATTTGCAATCCAACTTAAGACTAATTTAAATTTTTGATTTTCTAAAATATGTTACCTCGCCCCAGTTCATGCGTTGCTGCCGCTATCGCGATGTTCCCACACGTGGTATTGGCAGAATGCAGACTGCTCCCGCGAGGTTTCCCACAGGTCGTATTGGTTTACATCTACTACTGCGTGATGGAATGCAGATTTTGTCTAGCTTGAATATGTCGAAATGCTCTGGAATCTGTTTTCTTAGTTTTAGGCTTAATTAATGCAAATATTAAAATAAGAATAGACTGTAAGATACGTCGAAAGACATAGATTAAGTGTTAGGTTTATCTTAGAGTGCCCGCATGGGGCCAGTAAGTTAGATTAAGATAATTTTAAGTTAATTAAGCTAATTTTTAAGCATTTTTTTTTTTTGTTTAGCCTATAAGAATTAATATATAAGAAAATAAAAAATGCATTTAAACTGAAAAAAAAACTTAAACTCTGAAATAGAGGGCACTTATAACTTTGTCTTCTAGTTTCCATAATGTTATATTAGTTTCTTTAGAGAAAACAATGTTTTGAGTGTAAAACACGGTACTAATTATTTTTGTCGCACTAAAACTAAACTAAATCAATCACTGTACTATAGTATGTGACGCGATACGTACGAGTTACGTCTTCTTATTTTAATAAATACATATATTGTATAAATTTTTATATTTAATAAATAAAAAAAAAAAAAATTGTAGATAAGCTTTATCTTTATTCATTGAAATTCACTTGAGGGCTTACTGCCTAGCTTTTGCTTAAAATAAAAACTGAACACTAAACAAAACAGTTAACAAACAACTTCCCGTTCATTGTGTTCAAGTGCAAAACACCTGCACTGCACTTTAGATTTTCTTACACTATATAGTGACGGAAATACCTTGTGTGCAGCTTTGATGCACCACTTACGAGTCAGTTTGTAAGTTGTATGTATAGTTGATTTGCTACCAACATAATAGGCTAAAGCTTCATCATTACTCAATTCTCTTTGATTGCTGAGAACATGATCTGATTTTTTTCGGCGAATATAATGTCTAGGTCTATTCGTAACATTTTTTATAGCTTGTGCTAGCTCTCTTTTGCCTGACAACCGTGCTGACACCACTCCTAGTCTTGATTAGTTCATCAATTCGTCTTCGCTTTGTTTTGAAACTCGATTCCGAAAATTCCTTCATTGGTCTGCCAGGGCCTGGTGGGTAGCCACTCTGAGTGCTTCTGCAGAAACCGTTCTTCGCTTATTTCACACTTAAGCGGCGATTTTTTTCATTTGCAACACGTACTCGTGGAAACTTTCTTCTTTGTGCTTTATGCTCTCCCTCAACTGTTTATGAATTTCTGCACTACAATAAATGCGTTCGAATTCATCTTCCAACAACGATCGTAGTTCTCGGTACTCAGCCACAGACACCGATTGCAGCAACAGTTTGGACGTGTTTGTCGTCTTTCCCCGTGCCTGTACGTATTTCTGTTTTTCACTCAGACCATATGCACTGGCATTTTGCTCAAAATTTTTAAACCAATGTTTAACAGGAATCGTCTCTTTTTCTAAAATTCTCAACTGAGACTTTGGAATCGTTTTATTTTTGTTCGTCTGCTTGAACAAAGTGAAACAATTGAATGATTTGTTGTAGGCTCGCATTATTTTGCTCGACCGTTTGTTGCATATTCAATTCACCTTATTTTTCCTCGTTCGACTCCGTCCCTTTTACTCATTGTTGATTTATTTTGTTGTGCCTGTGACCGCATATTATACTGTCGTATAATAACGGTGCTTCTTCTATTGGCGTTGCTTGTGTCCGTTTATTTTCGTCTGCTTTCACACTTGCAAATTTTTTTGTTTTTTTTTCGCATATGTGCTGCAGCGGTTTATTAATTTCTAGATGGATGATTCCTAATGATGAGCCCCTAAATGTTAATAAATAAATTCTGATTATTCAAATTTACGTTTGTAAATTTGTAACCCGAGCTGTACATATTTTGCAGCTGCAACAGTTTTTGCAACTTCTCGCTGCTTAAGGGCTTGGCAACACTTTACCGATTCAGATAAGATATTTGATGTCTGGAGTATTTAAAGGGGGATCATCTGAAACAAAAAAATCGGAATGCCTAGGTAGTCATTGGACGTTTTTTTAAGATTTTTTTTTATTTTTGGCAGCATTTGGAAGTGAAAAACGCGATTTCGCAATCAAAATTTCGGTGAATTTGTTATAAAATGGAAAAAAAATGGTAAAGAAAAAACTTCCTTTGATTACCTGTTGATTTATGTGTAGAAATAATGTTTAAAATTTCAAAAGTATCGGTAATATAGATTTTGAGTTATAATGTTCACAAACTTCAAAAATGACGTTTGCAAGAAAATCGATTGAAAGTTTTGTGTACTCGAACATCCAAAATTCAGCATCAATAAAATGGTATAATTTGTTATACTTACACAGAATCATGAATACCAGTTCTGTTTAGTGAAACACTACGTTGAATTACTTGTACGTGCAGCTTGTTCGTCCGCTCTGGTTATTCGTAGTTTTTTAGATGCGTGCGCCCATTGGTGAGCACTTGTGCCTGTAGAGATCGCCAGTTTATTCAAAAAGGACAACAAAGCAAAATATCCTTCATTGAGTGCATTCTGCTACATTTGCTGCAAATTCAACAACAATTGCAGTACCACTCACTGATTTTGGAGAGATTTTCCAAATAAGTTGATTGAGACTATCGTTGTTATTCTGCGTGAAACCCCCAAGACTCCGCTGCAATAGTGCGTCCTTGCTCAAATCTTCGTAACATCCGTAGGAGGAGCACTGTAGCTGTGTTTGAAAGAATCTAGAGTGTTCGCAGCTGCCGCTTTATGCCGTTCACACCAAGTGTCCTCACCGCTCGGACATTTGTTGTGATGTGATTTCTAGTATGTCGCCAAATCGCATTTTTCATTTTTTACACAATTGTGGTTGCGTCGGATGGCGAGTCAATAGGTCTATTTGGTTACTTTTTGTGGTGAAATGGGTAAAGGCTGTCAAAATTCAGAGATGGCAAGAAATTCGCTCAGAGAGAGAGAGAAACTTGCAAGAAAGTAAACAAACGCAGTAAACCACATTTGTGTATAAAATATCAAAAGTCAATTAGTGAACTTGGTTGTTCTTAGTTCTGCTAAATATAAAAGAAAATGAGTGAATACAACAAAATACTAACCATTGCTATGGAATTGATTGAGTCGTCGAGAGAATCTGAAAATGATAGTTCAGATAGTGCGGAAAACTTGCTGCTAAGTGCAGTTACGTTTGGAAGAAGCAATAGAAATTGTTTAAAGAACTACTTTGAAGAAGTAGTGCCTTCATATACGGAAGAGGAATTCCGTCGACACTTTAGAGTTTCCAAAAAGCTATTTGAACAACTCAGTGACAAATTTGAACAATCCCAAGCTTTTCAACGTCTTCGCCCAGATAAGCGCTGTACCCCAAGCAAGCATTTCGCAGTATTTTTATAGTTTGCTGGACATTAAGCTATCCTTTTGGACGGTTTGTCACATGATAAACAAAGCAATTATGTTCATAAGCAGCATGAGCCCCGAAATTATCAAGTGACCCAACGAACAGAAAAAGAAGGAGTCCAGTAAATTTTTTCTAAATAAAAGTGGATTTTCCAGAGCAATAGGTAAATTATACAAGACTTCTCTATACAAATCGCTCTTTCCAACTCACATTGCATTGATGGCACTTATATAGTCATAGATCCGCCACAACAATGCAAAGATGACTAAATTGACCGAAAAGGGAACACCACTCTTATCTTGCAAGCTGTCTGCGACGGAAAGGAAAAATTCATAAGCAAATGGTTTATTGAGTTCTTAAATTTTTTCCAAGGTCTTTTCTTTGATTAATTTCCCATATTTTTTCTTCTTCGGTTGACTGGAAGAATAATCTTTTAAAACATGAAAAGAAACATAAATACTGAGTTTGCATTTACAAAAAAAAATTTTTTTACCTAAGTTGGAAGCTTGTGAGGATGAAGATGTGGACAGTGCACTACGATTAATTGTAGCCACCGAGCTCATTCCGGCCGTCGCCACCATTTCTTTTTGGAATACTCCTTGAATTTCCTCATTGTCCAGAGTGTATTCGGAGAAAACACCTCTTTTCTTTCCAAATACTTTGTCCATTTCACTATTTAGAAAAATTAATTACTAAGATTTAGAACTACAAGAATGAACTGATTTTAGAAGTAATAAGCAGAAATACATACACTTGATAGACACAAATTACTCTTATCAATTGTTCAATTTGGTCTTCTTATATTGCCATTCCAAATCCACCGCTTTTAATTTCATGCTTATGAATTTCCACTTTTTTTTTCAAAAACTCGAAGCTCTTTCTCACGTTGACTCGGTACTCTTCTAGGAGCGCCAATAAAAGTTTTGTGGGCTCATCTAGCCATACAGTTTTTTGGCAGTCCTCTACCAACTGATGAGGCTCTTCCACCAAGTAAATTCCGTGTGGTTTTTGATCCAATTTCCGCACAAAATTAATAAAAACACCAATCACAAGAAATCACAACAAATCAAATAAATTCTTTCGCAGAACAGCTGTTTGCTTTGACAGTTATTACACCACAGAAATTTATGTGGCAGAATATTGCATCTATTTCAATGAAGGGGAAATGTTTATCTCTCTCATCGTCTCGCTTTGTTGCAACTTTTTGGAGTAAACAAACAGGAATTTGTGAAAGGTTGTACGAATTTGTACGAATTGGAAATTAATTCATAGGAATGAATGGATTGTAGGTTCATTAGTCAACAAAAAACCATTTTGACTGATCCGGTGTGATTTCAACCTAAAAAAAAAAAAAAAATATTATTCACTGTTCACTAAATATTGAATGGAAAAATAACAACACAACAATTTCTTTGTGTTCCACAAGTAACACTTCACAAGTACTTATTTCAAAACTTGCGTATTTCTTCTCGATATTTTAACTATTTATTTGTACATACACTTAGAAGCTTTGAAAATATTTTATGTATATTTAAGTATACGTATACTACAAAATTTCTCAAGACTTTCCTTGAAAAACACCGAAGATATTAGCGATATTCTTTTTAATTACTTACAGGTTAATCTGCTATTCATAAAATCTGTACGAAACTGATGAAAACCAACGCTTCGTTTTCAACAGATGCCAAGTTACAAAGCGTCTAGAAATTTCTATCTGAGGTTTCTATTCTGAAAATACATACATAAGTAGAATTTTACGTAGTATCTGTCTTATAACAATAGAACGAGTCGGAATTTTCATTTAAAATTTTGGGAACATATTTTTCAGTAGTTTTACTAACAATTTATGAAATTAAAAAATCGATTATTTTTATATAAACGCTAGTGCAAAAACAAAAAAAAAAAAAAATACGAAATTTTGTTTTAGAAAAACCACTTTTCAGCTTTCGACAACACAATATGTTCTTTGTTTCGCCTGCTTTGCCGTGTGTTGGCTCATAAGAATCAATGGATTGTTGGTTCATTAGTCAACAAAAAACATGTTGACTGATCCAGTGTGATTTCAACCTAAATAAAAAAACAAACACTACTGTTCACTGTTCACTAAATATTGAATAGAAAAATAACAACACAAAAATTTCTTTGTGTTCCACAAGTAACACTTCACAAGCACTTATTTCATTTCTTCTCGATATTTTAGCTATTTATTTCTACATACACTTAGAATCTTTGAAAATATTATATTTTATGTATATTTAAGTATACGTATACTACAAAATTTCTGAAGGCTTTCCTTGAAAAACACCGAATATATTAGCGACCCCATATTGCAGGTCACAATCAGACTTAGCATTTTGCGTACATTCTGGAAGCCGCTTTTTTCATCTGAAATTAAACGAAATTGGAATTTACTTCTATTATATGTTTCTCTTCTATATGAACCTAAATGCTATCCTAAAAATAGAAAATTTAATTTTTTACAGGCGTCAAAACAAAAAAGCATGATTTTTTGCCATTTTTTAGAACTTTTTTTTTTTTAAATAATGATAATAGAGCGCAATACTATGAATAAAGTGTCTGCCAATTTTAAAAACGATTGGTTGAAAATGTAGTTGAATGTTCATTTAATATACCATATCACAATCCCGTTTTCCGATTAAGTTTAAGTGGATACAACTTGTATCCTACCCACTGAGCCAATTAATAACAACGTTCCTTTGGAGTTAAAAAAAATTAACTTTATTATAATCGACAAGAAAATGAATTATTGTGAATTGACGTTATTTTGGTTTGCATTTGACATATTATTTGTTTACGAATTTATTTATGAATTTGGGGTTTATTTGGTTATCTGTCGGTTAATTGCTATAAATGACATCAACGGAATTGTGGTTTAGTGACTCTGATTCTGAAAGCAATCAGAATCAAGTCTTAAAATGGGCCAGAAAAATAAAAAGAAGAATTATCAGAGATACTTCCTATCTGGCTTATGCTTATGTGCTTTTAACTTTACAGTCTTTGAAATACTTAAGTTTATCCAAAGATGGATTTGAAGATCTACTGACAGAAAAACAACCTAAGTTTAAGGCGAGAGTGAGAAATACTTATATTCCAGATGTTGTAAAGCTTACTGCCGTTTTCGGATTCTGTGCCCATGGTTTCTATCAAACAAGTGTGGGCAATGAAAATTGTGTTAGGCTAGCGCAGTCCCACGCATTCCAGTGCCAAAGATATAAAGGATGAGCTTTCTGAAAGAGATGAGGTAATACAAATCAGAAGAAATATTATTTAATAAAAAAAAATAAAAGGTTTCTTACAACTAATAAAAGTCTTTCAATTCATAAATCACATTCTTGTTTTAAATAATAAAAATAAATAACTAAAATTAATTCATTAAATGATAATTAAAAAGCTTCTTATTTATCAATATAATTTAATTGCTCTTTCTGCAACTCCAAGATTTGTTGCTCTAATCTAAGTTTAATTGCCCAATCACGTTTGCTACACTTAAGTTCGTCTTTATACACTTTTAATTTTTCTTCAAAGTTAACAACTTCCTCTGAAAATCTTTACACATGTAGTACTTTTTCTTTTGGTATAATCAACGATATACGATCTTTCAGCTTTCTTTAATTTTCAGCAAAATATCTGTTTCCTTACCGTGAAAGTTTTCCTGGTCTTGAGTCTACTTTCTTAACAAACTGTGCCTATCCTCCTGAACTATTTTACACTTCGTTGGTGGCAGTAATGTTTCAATGGTAATATCCATCTCGTTGTTGTTATTATCCCCTGGTAATGACATACTTTTTTCTTTGCAAAATTCATTTCCAGATGGGTCCGCCGCTAAAAATAATTTATATTAAGAAATTTTAAGAAAAATAATATATATGTAGGATTTCGATTCCCAGGATCGTACGGTCCTGCGGTCGTTTGTACGAAATAAAACACTTCTCTTCAAAATTGTTTAAAATTTTATTAATTATTTCAAGTTTACACGTTTACTTATACAAAATTATATCGCGACACGAACTGTTTAGTTTGGTGACTCAAACTGAACTCCCCTACTCAAAGCTATTTGGGCAAATCTCTCGTTCTCTTTGTGTTTGTCTTCGCTTGTTAATTTCGTTTTGTCTTGTCGGGGCGGTTCTGTTCAGGTGTGTAAATATTAGTCTGGCGTTCATAGGGTATTGTATGTCGTTCTGGGCCCTAATCCTATATATATGCATATCCTCTGAAAACAACTAACTTTGTTTTTGGCCAAATTCAATTCCATGCCTCAAGATGTTCCAAGTGAAGTAGAGGTGTTTTGTAGGAGTGACAGTGACAGTGAAGACGATTTACCGCTTCAAGAGCTACAGCGCAGAATGCATACCGCAAAACGTTGTGAAAATTTTCCAAAATGGTCCAAGTAACCATGTGCAATTGAAATGCCAAAAAGCAGTGTTTTTTTTTGGACAAAAGGTAAAAATGGTAACTACATTGGATGGGAAGTCGAAACTTGAAATTTTTGAAACTTTATTTAATGAAGAAGTAGTAAATTTGATTGTTGAGCAGTCTCGTGTTATGCAGCACCGTGTAATGCCAACAATTTGTAATTCACCGAAGAAAATTTGAAAGTCTTTTTGGGTATTTTGCTTTATAGCGGCTATCACTCTATGCCAAGAGAGAACATGTACTAGCAAGCAGATGAAGACACCCGTGTACCAATTGTTGCTTACAATATGTCCCGAACCAGATTCAAGAGAATCAAAAAATATCTCCACCTTGCTGACAACAATAATTTGGTTCTCACCTACAAAATGGCAAAAATAAGGCCTCTAGCAACTCTTCTTAACGAAAAATTTTCCCAGTTTGGATACATATGTACATGAAAAACTTTCGGTTGATGAGTCGATGGTAAAATACTATGGAAGCCACTCTTCGAAGCAATTCATTAGAGGCAAGTCTGTAAGATTTGGCTTTAAAAATTGGATGCAGACGAGCAGTTGTGGTTATTTGTACCAATTCGAAACCTATTGTGGAACCAAAAACGTCACTATGGCGAAACAGTAAATGCCGCTTGGATCCAGAGCTGTTGATTTTTTGGACAAAGTTACCCATCCTTCAGATCACATTATATTTTTTGATAATTTTTTTACGTCACATGACCTGCTTGTTTTGCTAAAACAAAAAGGTTTTCGAGCTATCGGGACTGTACTCGAGTCTAGAACAAAAAAAATGTCCCCTGAAATCGAATGCAGAGTTCAAAAAAAGGATTCTATGATCACAGATGTGATACTGCCAATAAAATACTTTTTGTGAAATGGAATGACAACAGCGCTGTGAGTATTGGCTCAAACTTTGATGGTATCGAACCGATGCATTCCGTCAACCGATGGAGCTCGAAGGAAAAAGCAAAAGTAAATGTAAAGAAGCTCAAAATGATTGCAGAGTACAATTCAGGGATAGGAGACGTTGACTTTCATGAACAAACCATTAATAATTACCGAATCAAATTTCGCGGCAAAAAGTGGTGATGCATAAAATTGTCTACAACAGTAACATAGACTTATTGCAACTTCATCATTTCATTCGTCCCTACTTGTGAAATTATACACAGCGTTCAACGTTATCCAAGCGATCAGTAGCTCACTCTGTAGCATTTACTAGTGGAAACCTTTTTCCGAAGTGAATAGATAAATAACTACGCTGCCGACAATGTCATGACCGAATAAGATGGACTTGCGAGCAATGCGACGTAGCATTTTGCGTAGAGAAGGAGTGTTTCAAAATGTTTCATTTAACAAAAAAGTGAGCATGCATTGTGCCATTGTACCCGCTTTGATACAGGTCCCAAAAACGTACTTTACATTTTTTTTCCAGTTTTTTTTTTTATGTTTTTAGGTACATTATGTGTTTTTCATAAAATAAAAAAAATGAACCTATATATTTTTTGTTTTATAGACATTTGGCTCTTAATGGGTTAATAGAATGGATAATCCTTCAAAAGCAAACCGGCTTTTTCTGCTTCCTTCCCAAGTTTAAACGCTGATTAATTTGAACGAAACTTTCATTATTTCAATTTTCAACCAATTACTACCTGCGCTTAACCAGCTATGTTATAAATATCTCTTTCTCTTTGTTAAACTGTCCCGCCACAGGGACCAACCTAACTCGTATGTGTGACAATGTATGTATATCTCATAGCAGGTAGAGACCCTTTAATTGGATGGATAATCCTTCCTTACCAAGTTTCTCCGCTTTTTCTGCTTCCTTCCCAAGTTTCCCCGCTGATTAATTTGAACGAAACTTTCGTTATTTCAATCTTCAACCAATTACTACCTGCGCTTAACCAGCTATGTTATAAATATCTCTTTCTCTTTGTTAAACTGTCCCGCCACAGGGACCAACCTAACTCGTATGTGTGACAATGTATGTATATCTCATAGCAGGTAGAGACCCTTTAATTGAATGGATAATCCTTCCTTACCAAGTTTCTCCGCTTTTTCTGCTTCCTTCCCAAGTTTCCCCGCTGATTAATTTGAACGAAACTTTCGTTATTTCAATTTTCAACCAATCACTACCTACGCCTAATCGGCTATGCTATAAATAGCTCTTCCCCACGCTTTGAGCCTTTCAGATATATAACATTTCACCATGGATGATGAGCTGAATAATAGTATAATTGCAAACCACGGTGATGGGTAAATTTGTTGACTTTTATTTTAAAATTGGTAATTCATGTTTTCCTTCCCTTTAGATCGACGATCGATGGATGCAGTGGATATCTTTCGGATACTTCGGATTCCTTAACTTCATCGCAAGTAGAAGTCCTTGATATGGAAGATGATGATTTTGAATTTGGATCTGAAGATGACTTTGACGAATATGGAGAGGATGAAGAAAATTACGATGAACCTTTCGAAGTATTGGAAGGAGCAAACTGTTTTATGTATTTATTGATATAATTAAATATTTAATGTTCTTAAATGGTGTATAATTTATCTAAATTTAACTTTAAATTTGAATCAAAGTGAAAACGTATTCAATAAATGATTATCAACTATAAGAAAATCACTTATAAATTTTTTTTATTCTTAAATGATATTCATAAAATGTTTATTTAACTCCTGATTGAAGAATCGGGTGAGGGAAGAATTAAAATTTTTATCTATGTTATTGATAATTGAAGTAACCGGATCTATTCCCAAATCAAGACAGCGAACATTCTTGGCGTTGTTCATCCGCTCAATGTTACTAAGCAACCGTAGCCTCTGAATCAACATGAGTGACATCAATGTAAGCATACAGTTTGTAATTTTATCTTAGGGTTTACATGCAGTATGTAGTCTTATCAAGGAATTTTTCTCTTAAAAGCTTCATTTGTGTCCATCGAAGGAGGGCTCCGCTTCTAACTTCTTAAGGAGCCCGAATCAACAACTTTTGACCTAATCGTATGTGTTAATTCTAGAATCAAGATCGGCAACATCGTTCTTAGATCGAAAGTGTTGGTTTACTAGATCAAAATGCGAGAGTTTTACAGATTTTCGAAATTGACTGCGATGCTAGCTACGAGACTCGCTTTATTGTAAACAAACACATTGAAGAAGTACAGGTTACGGAAATATTTTTGACAGTTCATGAGCTCTCTCGCAGTATTGTAAATGGGACTTTAAGATGTGTTTGTTCGGTAAATTATTTCTGTACATCCAATCTAAATGCTATTTGCAAGGTGTTTTGGGGGCACTTTTATTTAATTTGCCTACTTTTCAATATTCATTTTGTTTGTAAACATTTTTCTATTTGAAATGTTTATTATTAATTATGTAGTCTTCTATTCAAATCTTACATATTTTTGACAAAACAAATTAAAAATAATCGCTCTGTTAAAGGACTGCAAATTTCTTTAGATTTGTATTTCCTGTTCCCGCAAGAAAAAAAAATTATAAAAGATCACGAGAAAATCATTTCTCTACGCTGCCAATTCTTGCAAATTTCTACACGAGATTTTTCTTTGGACAGGAATTTTCAAATTTTTAAATGTTTAAATTTGTGTGAATTGCAGAAATTGCAATGACTTGGACAAAGACAAAGAGAGGAAAAAGAGCGTCATATTGAAGCCAATTGTTAAAATAATAAAATAGAACTCATTAAATGCAAGAACAACCAATTTCAACCAATCTGCCTTTTTTCATGGATCATCAGAGGTTGAAGAAACTCACTCTGAAACCCAATATTAAACTATATTGCGACGTTTTGGGACAACACAAAACGCCTGTACATACCAGCGTCTCTGCGTCGGAAGGCTTTCCAAACCATCCACGGCCTCTCTCACACAAGCGGAAGGACAACAAGTCGCCATTTAATGCAAAAATATATCTGGCAGAATATCAAGAAGGATGCATTGGAGTGGTCACGTACATGCATCCAATGCCAACGTTCGAAAGTGCACCAACACACTAGGCCGTTACCTAACTCAATTGTAGTTTCAGACCTTCGTTTTCACCATGCCCAGATACATGTTACAGATACTGTCTAACGATGATCGATCGCTTCAGCTGATGGCCATAAACAGTAACTCTATAGGACATGCATGCAAATACAAATACGCACTGGGTAGCTCGACTTGGTTCGCCCACATCAATAACAACTGATCAGGGAACTCAATTTGAATCGGCTCGCTTCAATGCACTCACCAACTTGATTGGATCGGCATTGAATTGAATTGATCGTTGGCATCGATCGCCAGCTGCCCTGTGTCATGACGGGACCAACTGGCTAGATGCCTTTCCAACAGTGCTGTTAGGACTACGGACAGCTTACAAAGAGGACATTAAGGGTTCAGCAGCGGATATGTTGTATGGAACAAATCTCAGAGTGCCTGGAGAGTGTTTTGTTACCGACAATCTCATATCAAATCCCCAGATGTTCGTCGAAAAACACCGAGATAATGCACAAATTTCGTCCGACAACCACCGCAAACCATGCCAGAACCAAACTCTTTGTATAAACAGACCTCCACAAATGTTCCCACGTTTTCCAGCGCTGCGATGCAGTGAAAAAACCACTACACAACCATTTCCTGCCCCGCATCAAGTAATAGTCAGAATCAATGAGCGATTGTATACCATTGATGTGGAAGGAAGGAAAATGAACATTGCAATAGATAGACTAAAGCCAGCACATTTTCAGGCAGGTTTTTCCACATTACACATTCAAATTGCTCTATAATTCTAAAAAATATAAAAATAAACATGCAACATTTGAAAATTTAACCAAAAATATAATCAACATTTCACAAACGGAAAGTCACTCTTGACAGCTCGTGAAACTTTTATACTGGAGGGGGGATGATGTGGCGACTGAAGCGACCTCAACGAGAGACATTGCAACTTCAGACAGATGTCGCCCTTGTAACATAAGAATTTCCTTTCTTGAATTGTCTTTTAAAAGTTTTATTTCTTTAAGAATAAAGTTACATATTTAGTCGAAATCTTTGGTTTTAATTATTTGCGACAAAGAAAATCCATATACTATATCCTGCTTACATTACAGGAATGGCAATCGAAAAGAGTTTGGTGTACGAAAATTATGCTGTTTCTTTAACCGCCACTGGGACGCTTTACATTTTTGACCAACCTTACACAAATAGGTACTTGTTTGTGTGACTATGTTTGCCTATCACATAACAGGTAGAAACCCCTTAATTGAATGGATTTTCCCTCGAAAGCAAACCGGTTTTTTCCTGCTTTCGTACCAAATTTCCCCGCCGATGAATTTGAACGAAATTGTCGTTATTTCAATCTTTAACCAATTACTACCTGCGTTTAACCAGCTATGTTACAAATATCTCTTTCTCTTTGTTAAACTGTCACGCCACAGGGACCAACCTAACTCGTATGTGTGACAATGTATGTATATCTCATAGCAGGTAGAGACCCCTTCATTGAATGGATAATCCTTCCTTACCAAGTTTCTCCGCTTTTTCTGCTTCCTTCCCAAGTTTCTCCGCTGATTAATTTGAACGAAACTGTCGTTATTTCAATCTTCAACCAATTACTACATGTGCTTACCAGCTATGTTTTAAATATTTCTTTTACTTTGTTAAACTGTCCCGCCACAGGGACCAACCTAACTCGTATGTGTGACAATGTATGTATATCTCATAGCAGGTAGAGACCCCTTAATTGAATGGATAATCCTTCCTTACCAAGTTTCTCCGCTTTTTCTGCTTCCTTCCCAAGTTTCCCCGCTGATTAATTTGAACGAAACTTTCATTATTTCAATTTTCAACCAATCACTACCTGCGCTTGATCGGCTATGCTATAAATAGCTCTTCCCCGTTTTAAACTGTTTAGTTCACGCTTTGAGCCTTTCAGATATATAACATTTCAACATGGATGATGAGCTGAATAATAGTATAATTGCAAACCACGGTGATGGGTAAATTTGTTGACTTTTATTTTAAAATTGGTAATTCATGTTTTCCGTCCCTTTAGATCGACGATCGATGGATGCAGTGGATATCTTTCGGATACTTCGGATTCCTTAACTTCATCGCAAGTAGAAGTCCTTGATATGGGAGATGATGATTTTGAATTTGGATCTGAAGATGACTTTGACGAATATGGAGAGGACGAAGAAAATTACGATGAACCTTTCAAAGTATTGGAAGGAGCAAACTGTTTTATGTATTTATTGATATAATTAAATATTTAATGTTCTTAAATGGTGTATAATTTATCTAAATTTAACTTTAAATTTGAATCAAAGTGAAAACGTATTCAATAAATGATTATCAACTATAAGAAAATCACTTATAAATTTTTTTTATTCTTAAATGATATTCATAAAATGTTTATTTAACTCCTGATTGAAGAATCGGGTGAGGGAAGAATTAAAATTTTTATCTATGTTATTGATAATTGAAGTAACCGGATCTATTCCCAAATCAAGACAGCGAACATTCTTGGCGTTGTTCATCCGCTCAATGTTACTAAGCAACCGTAGCCTCTGAATCAACATGAGTGACATTAATGTAAGCATACAGTTTGTAATTTTATCTTAGGGTTTACATGCAGTATGTAGTCTTATTAAGGAATTTTTCTCTTAAAAGCTTCATTTGTGTCCATCGAAGGAGGGCTCCGCTTCTAACTTCTTAAGGAGCTCGAAGCAACAACTTTTGACCTAATCGTATGTGTTAATTCTAGAATCAAGATCGGCAACATCGTTCTTAGATCGAAAGTGTTGGTTTACTAGATCAAAATGCGAGAGTTTTACAGATTTTCGAAATTGACTGCGATGCTAGCTGCGAGACTCGCTTTATTGTAAACAAACACATTGAAGTACAGGTTACGGAAATATTTTTGACAGTTCATGAGCTCTCTCGCAGTATTGTAAATTGGACTTTAAGATGTGTTTGTTCGGTAAATTATTTTTGTACATTCAATCTAAATGCTATTTGCAAGATGTTTGGGAGCACTTTTATTTAATTTGCCTACTTTTCAATATTCATTTTGTTTGTTTGTAACAAATTGTTACAAATTCGGGAACGAGAACAGACCTAATGTTACATTTCGAAATAGAAACAAACCAAATGACATTTTCAAATAAAAAAAGGAGCAGCAGTAGATTTTTGTAGTTTCTTTTTGTAGTTTTTTAAAGTACCACACAGACTTAGAATTAGAACTGAAGTTTCTTAGAAACTCGAACACAGTGGCAAGTAACCTCTTTTGTTTAGATTCTTTGCTTCTACATTCGCCCTCCTCAACAAATCCTCAGTTTCTAACTTGCCATAGACACAATTGGTTACGTATTCAATACCATATTCCGGATACGTTGCTATGGGAGATTTTTACTTTCCTTATCTCGAAATGGTGATTCTCTGATTATGAGACTCATTTTATTGCTATCAACTTTACTTCTGACGAGAAAACTTTTCTATCGAACGTTTTTCTGACTCTACACTGTTTTAACAACGATAGCAGGTACTTATGTATTACTTACTTCCTTACGTAGATCGCCTTAAAGTACTAAACCTTTAGCAAAATACAAATATTTTCATGAGTTCGATTTTAACATTAAAAACGCTGGTCGCTGAGCGGCCTCTGAATACGGGATGCCACAGAAAGGCTTTGGATCGTTAAACGGGTCGGCTAAACTTTTTCTATACAGTTTATCGGCTCGTTAATTATTTTTATTTCTTGAATATCTTCGTTCTGGACTTTGTTTTTTAGGTAAGTTTGTTGTCAAACAAGTTTCAAATTGTCATCGAGTATATGAATAAGGGCGCTTTCCATTCCTATTCCTAGCATAAAGCTCAGTTGAAAAGTTTTTCCAGTTGGCCTTGCAACGTTTGTATTTATTTGAGCCATGGATATCTGCACATACATACTTCGGTGTAAATTTTTAATCTATGCGTATTCCACTTGTTGTCTTTCAGATTTGGTGTTGGGTTTTGAAAGTCTCATATTTGTCGATATGGGCTCACTATCTTGAACCTCGAATGCATATCGATTTTGGTTTGTAGTCACTTACTCCGCAAATCATATTTCACGTAGGTACTCATTTCTAAAAGAGCTATGACGCTTTCCTCTATTTAGATAAACTAGTAAAATTTATTTGGCCCACCCGTTGAATTGATATCCAATTTGTTCTCTGCTTTCTTCTTCTTTATTTTAAATTTGAAGTCAGTCCAAACCTTAATTAGCGCTTATCTACATACATTTATTATACAGGTTTTTTTTCTTATTTTTATCCACTTCTCCCAACTTCGTATTGGAGGTCCATAGTCATTTAAGTCTATTATTATTACTATTAATAGTATTAGTATTAATGCTGACATCATGATCTTGGTCTTCACAGCCAAATTCACGTCCAGGGAAATTTACACAAGTATTCATTTCCATCAGTTGAATGACAGCTTCCTCTGTATCACTGAAATGATACAAACGATTCGGGTCACCTCCTGTTGCAGTAACTTCTCTTCTATGAGAAAGGATATTTTGTTTACATATTTGCAATTTTTGCAATTCGCGCTGTGGAGGACCTAAACTGTTCAGCTCCAATGAAAAACGTTCCCACTTTTGCGGCACAGTGCTTTTTAGGCAAACTCCTTTTGCGATGTTTTCGTTTTCCACCATCAGTTGAACCAATCGTTTCAATTGCTTTTTATTGCTTACTACTTCTGCCCTAGAACCATAAATGTTTTTTGTTATAAATACATTAAAATATTACAAATACTTACATTTTCCTTTGTAGCAGCTTGCTCTGTCGCGATCGTCCTCAAAATGGGATTGACTAAAAAATTGACATTTATCAAAAAAAAGGGATTTCAATTGACACTCACAATACCACTTTGGCTCCATTTACAATGGACAAATTGACAACGATCAATCGTTCATTGATAATTGACAATCGCAATACCAACGAGTCAAATTTTCAAATCAAAAATGAGCGAACGCCGAACATGAACCCAAAAAATGAAGTTTTTACGGTAAAAATACAGTACTTCAGGATTTGGTTAGATACCCTGTTTCCTGGTACCTGTTTTTTGCTCTTGCTGAAAAAGAGAATATTCACTTATACGTGTAAAGTATACACTTTTACATACTTTTTTACACTTTTATACACTTTTATACAATTTTATACACTTTTATACGCTTTTTTACGGTAAAATAAAAACCAAAAATATATAAACTAAAAAGTGGAACATTTAGCAACCCTGGGCATAAGGGATTTGTTAATTCCAATTTTTCCGTTGCCTGAAGATTTTTTGATGATTCGAATTCCTGAAATTGGCTGTATATTCCAAGTGCTTTCTCTTTTATTATTTTTCCATCAATATAAATTCCTTTTTTTTCAGTAAATGTTCTATCCAAAACACCATGTACTATATTTCGACGATAAGAAGGTGTTTGGAACTGAGTTTAAATCCAGAAATTATTGATTGTTAAATGGAATTCTCATTTCTTCTAATTGTTCTTATAGCCGCTTCGTTAAACCAAAAGGTTTGCCAACAGATGTGAGACCTTCGCCTCTGTTTAGACAGTCTAAGATTTTTATTTTAGTTTCTAAGGGAATTGCATTTTATTAATAAGGGAACTATAAATTTTAAAAGTTTTTAAGATTCTTTTTATGCGGAAAATTAAATACAATCTTCTTATGATAATTATATGTTATTATTTAGCTATTGAATAATACAAAAAAAAGTTTGTTTATTAAAAGATTAACTTTTATTAAATTATGTACCGACTTCACAAAACAATGGTTACAAACAATGTTACCTTTTCTTTTTAGCAAGATGGTTGCCTACAGCCATAACGTCAAATTGAGCTATTCAATCAGTGACGTCTCTAGGCTCTCTTTTGATAAAGGCATTAAGGCATTAAACAAACTTAACCCTAGAAAGCTAAGGTTGTTGTTTACCCCTAATAAGCTAATTATTCGTCGATTCGACGACCTGTACTAAAACACATTTTTTTGTAATTTTCTATAATGCATATAATTTTACTTTTATTCTCTAAAGCATTACGAAAGTGTTCTGTAATAAAAAATTCCAATACTACATTTTGAGTAAACAGTCTTTGTCATCCGCCTTTTTTTATAAGAACACTCACAACACATTTTTCTTTTAGAACTATGTGTCCTTGTAGATGGTCCTGGTTCCTCTTGACTAGTGGTAGACTGATAGAAACATTGTTCTTTAGTAGTGATACCTAAAACGTTGGAGATTGTGTCCTTAAGTCTTTTATTCATAGTTTGTATTTCTGCACGTTTTTTTTACCAAGGCTCCACAAGTCGCGGGTGTGACTTTTTCATATAATTTCGTCTTGATAATATTCTTGTTTCCAATATAGAATGATTGTGGCAGGAAATGATGTAACTGTTAATACATGCTATATTTATCATGCCGTAAAAGGGACACATTGGCCACTGATTAGTTTTTCTGCTACATGTCATTGTCGAACACATTTAATCTTTTAAAGACTTATGAGTCTTGTTTGTGTCATAAATCTGATAAGGAGTAGAACAGATGTGTATTCGTGGAAAGAAATTCTAGAAGTAGGAGAATATACTTTTCAATATAAGTATAAAAACAAGTCCATTTTTATACATATGTGTATTTAATATCACTTTAATTTGTAAATAACATTAGTATGTAATTAGTTTACTTAGTATGGAAATCTAGGAAACAATTTTTATCCTTATTGAGCCAAAGTGAAACGGCGCATTTTGTGCATTTAATGTATGTTTGAGAATTGCACAAGGGTAGTTTACACATCAACCTCTTCTCGCGCCGTGGTCGTAGACTTTTTTTTCTTTTCGGCATGCATGCTTGAGATTGAAGTACTGGGGGAGTTAGATGGCCTTCCCCTTTTGGTGGACGTCTCGTTCGAAAATGCGTCCAAACACATGACAATTGCCAACTCAAACCGGAAGTCTGCTTGATTTTGCGGACTTATTCCTTTTTTCTTGCAGTAGCGCCTGTATAACAACCAAGAGCTTATTATAGTTATATCTATAAGGTGGTGGAAAATGCGGAGGTACCACTTTCTGGACTTTTAGTGATTCTATATGTTCCCACAAAGCTATCTAGCAAGTCAACGCCTCCCATATGCTTGTTATAATCCAAAATAATTGCAGGGCATGGTACATCAATGACCTGTTTGGATTTTCGGTCGTAACTGTTTGTGGCAAGGAGAAGTTGTAAATAAGTGAAACTGTAATACAAATTAAAAAATTATTAATACGTACCGCTTAACTGTCGTCACTGGTTATTTCCCAACGAAAGTAGATAGTAAAGTTACAGGTTTATTGTCTTTCCTTCCTTACGTAGGTGTAAGAAAAGTGGCACCGAGGTGTAATAATTATCGCAGTAGAGCTTAAAGTTTTTTCCCTTAGGAATATCCCGACATAAACGAACCACCACGTTTCCACTTGCTCCCAAATCTGGTTCACCAGGTTGGCGTTTTGAAAAACAATTTTCGAGTCCACTATATATTTCAAACTTATATGCGAAGCCTGATACTCCGCACATTACAAATAGTTTATATCCAAACTTATATGGTTTCAGTGGCAAATATTGCTTCAAATGGTGAGGAATTTTAGTAGCACATATTTGTTCATCAACACACAATCTTGTGACGTTTGTCGAACCTTACATCGTTTCAGTTTTGAAACACATTTCTCATTGTCATTGAAATGTAGACAAGACTTTATTTTTTCAAACATTTTTGAGGACATGGCGTTTTTATCATATCAGATCCCATGGAGGAATTTCAATATGAACGCATATTTGGACATTTCACAACCGAAGTAAAAGTTAAGATACCGATGTAGTGGATCAAGTCCGTTTTTGAAACAAGAAGAGTTTTACTTGGATCCTTAGATCCGCTATTATTAATTACTTCCAACAGCTCATCACAGAAGAAATGCCGGAAAAACTGAAAAGGCGTACTAGGTTCTTCTAGCTGATCTGAGATTTCATTTGAACCTTGGAAGGTAGTTGCTTTCTAGTTTTCCAAATAAGTCTCTTAAAATCTCCCTTCTCGGAATGTATTACTGAAGATGTTGATGGGCTTTCGTCCGCGGATGTGGGTATATTGATTTCGTCAGATTCTAGTTCAACCGATCTTTCTTTTCGAATATCTCCTAATTCCTCTTCGGTAAGCTGAACAAATTTGGTTGAATGAATATCTTCCAAGTCATCACTATCTGATTCACCTCCATCTTCGCTTTCCGATGGAATTTCTTCGAATACAAATGGAATTGCAGTTTCTGTTTGTAAAAATTTCCGCGACATTTCAGCTAAAAGAACTGTGATCCAAATAAAAAAAAAACACTTCTGACAAATGCGCAGTGATTCATATATGAATCATCTGAATATATGCAAATAATTACGTACTTTCTAGTAATTATTAATCACAAAAACATGAACTTACATAAATATAATTTTTGAAACACTTTCACAATTATTACTTTTTTTTCTAAATAACTTTAAAGTTTAGCAAACTTCACTCTCACGAAAAAAACAGAACTGATCTTTCACAAATTTTTCTGTCAAAACTAGAAACAGAATAACTGTAAATCCTTGCGGTCACAAAAAAAGAACTTTATATAGGGCAACTGGAAATTTTTTTTTTTTTATTAGAAAGAGCTTAAGTTTAGGTGTTATTGAGCTTTTTAAAGCTTAAGTGTTAAGTGTGTTAGAAACAAATTAAAGTTTGCTCTCATACTACGTATATTTTGATGAGAAACTATAGTGTACAAAATGGTGGAAATATCATAATTTTCTGCGTAAGTTGAGTTGTTATTATTCATTTTAGTTATTATTATGTTTAAAGATTATCGAGGTCATCATGACACCTCACTTTAGACGCTGAATCACCTTCATTCTTACGCAGAAATATTATGTTATTTCTCATCCACACATACTTATAATTTTTTTTTCTTTTTTGATTTTCCTTGCTACATTGCAGAAAGATCTCATGTGGGATGTTAAGCTGTTGTTTATGTAAATTCGGGAGCCGTCTTTATTGTTCCCTAGCAAGTTCGTCGTTAAGTTTTGAATCTTTGCACTTTTTCTTCTCATGATTTTCTCTTTCGTTAATTGCTGAATAAAACTTACTGACACAGCATTTACGCACAACAAGAGTTAATGTCACTTTCACTTATTTGTACGTTTAGTCCTTCGCACACAATTTGCAGTGTAGATTGCACTGCGTTTGAATTATTGACGTCAGGTACATTATAAATTTGAATAGAGTTGTTGAGTTGTGCTTACTTTAAGGAATTAACGCGCTTCTGCAATGCATACACAGTCCCCTTTAGTTCTTTATTTTCATTTTGTAACAAATTAATGTTAACTAAACAGTAATAGTTTATTTTTTTTTCAGTCCAAGGATTTCATAATTTATTATTTTTAACTCTCCGAACACCATTTCAATTGTTATAGTCTCACTAGAATGTTTTTCTTGATCAGCTGTTTTCTTTTCAATGTAAGAACCCGTGAGAGGGAGAGGACTATTTAGAGAGAATGAGCTTTTACGTGATTTCTCACATTTAGAGTATCTCCAGATGTTACGGTTTTTTTTTTTCATGTAGTCCAAATCAACTGGTAGTATATTTAGGTGCAGGGAATTAAGTCCCTCAGTGGACTTAATGGGAAATAGATACACTTTTGCAAATTGCACTTAGTTCCCATGCAAGGTGGGAATTAAGGTCCATAAAAAACTGTGTGGCTTTAATTCTCCTTAAATGTGAAATAAATTCCCACTTCCTCCGAGAAAAAATAAAATAACAAGTCAAGTGTTCGTGTAATTTTATTCATGAAATTAAAACAAATAAGATTTCTATTTAAACCAGTTTAAACCAAATTTAATAAGCAAAATCGCGAAAATTTTGAACTAAAGGTGAGTATATAGGTAGATATATCTAAATATATAGATAACACAAAAAAGTAAATATTGTATGACTTCAAACAAAGTTGAACTCAAATTTACAAAAAAAAACTTTTGTGAAGCTGTTCACTATAGTCCTGCAATATGGACACAGTATTACAGATGTAGCGTTTGTGGAAATTGTATGGTAGCAATTTTCGCCCATCTTGATATGGTTACATGGCATTAAATTACTTTCAGCTTCTTCCGTTTCCGACTCTGAATCTTCTTGTTCCGTCGTTTCAAATTCCATGTCATCTTTCCTGTTAAAATTTTTTATTATTTGCGGGAGATATTCTAAAAGACTTAATCGGTTGCTGACTTTCGAAATTAGTTTCGATATTAAAGCATCCCTCCTTACAAAAAATGGCTTTGGAGGTTCAAACATAAGAAGCGTTTCGCCGTCAATAGCCGACATAAAATCACGTGTAGAATTGTATTCCCCGTCGATTAAACAATTAACAAATTTAAAAAAATTGCAGTTTTTGCATAGCTTTCTCCCTAAGCGACTATTGTAGCCTTCAAGAGCACTTGTTGTACGCATTCGCTCGTTATGTACAGAAAATGACTCCGGGGTTTCCTTTAAAACAAAAAAATTAAATCAAACGTATGTAAATCTTTTTTCAAGCTAATTTTACCTGGAACATCTATTGCCTTTTATAGTAACCCATAAAGTAAAATAGGCTTGACGATGAAATTATTTTCGCTTCATTGTCGATTAAGGAAAATGCTATTTTTATTTGTTCAGTATTTAATAGAGGCAGTGTGAGTAATTTTTTGAAAATATTATAAATTCTGGCATCTTTTCTTATGCTCTTTAAGAAATCGAAAATTTTGGATGCTTTTCTTCTTAAGCCTTTGGTGTAATGAAACCAACATCCCTTGATAGCAACATTTGGGGAAACGGTCTTGAGGGCGTTTCGTAAGCTCCGTTCAAAGTCAGTTGTAAAAGAAACTGCTTGAAATTCATACAGATTTCGTTCGATAAAGGTGAACAAATGCTTGTACATAGCCGTTGACTTATTTGTGGCCAAAATAAATAAGAATGGATAAACCTATAAAAATATGTTATTTATCAGAAAATATAAATGTTGTTAGTTTTTTAGCCATAAATATAGTATAAGCAAACTCTTTTTCCAAAATTGTATGCTGGTAGAAATGGGTCTTATTACTTAATCGAGAAACTCCATAGCTCTCCATGAAGGCTTGATTTTTGTAGCACTTTAAAACATCACTGGACTCGTTGGACACTTCGGTAAGCTTTAATTTTTAATTTTATTTTAAACGCTTAAAATTTATATTGATGGTTTCATCGCTATACTTTGCTCGTTGGTTGTCGAAAATCTCGTGAGCTGTAAGCCTCCGTTTTAAAGGTACACTGACACATTCTCTCTTGATAGCATTTATAACTTTAATTTTTTTCATCATTTGTTCTTGGTTCTGATGTGGATGATGAGCTTCATTTTCTTTATTCAGTTCTTTGCTTTGATCGTGAATTATTATGCTTCCCTTGCAACCCTTATCATAATAGCACCTCCACCGGGAAAGGTTGTTTCTTGTATATTTTTTATATATATTTGTTTATCTATGCGATGATAAACCAACACACTGTTTTTTCGAAATCCCGTAATAAATTTCATTTTATTTTCCATTTTAGCACACACTTCACTTTCCCACGACTTAACTTCGCGCCGTCTTCACAAAAATGCATTAATCAAATATACTCATTAAAATAAACGCCTAAGAACAAGTTATCAGTGTTTGGCATAACTAACTGTAGTTTAAAGCTCTTTGCTCAATAATTGTTTTCGATAGTTAGTTCCCTCTTCATATTTCTAATTGTGTACAAATTTCTCATAAGAAAGTGGATTTCGTTCCCACCTTGCATGGGAACTAATTGCACTTTTCAAAAGTGTATCTATTTCCCATTAAATGGGAACTAAGTCCCTCAGTGGAATTAGTTCCCGGGGACTTAATTCCCTGCACTGTATATTTACACATTTTATGTGAAAGAAAGTTTTATAGTCATTGCACTCAATTGCACAAAGACAGCATTCTCAGGATTTGTTTTGAATTTGAATTAAAAGAAAAAAAATTTTCACTTGAAAATTTAATGACCTTGTGTATTTCTGTATGTTCAGATTATACTTTTGAATACTTTAGAATTGTTTTAAGATTATTTAGTCACTGTTTTTATGTTTTTGTTTGTCTATTTTTATTACTTTATTTAGAGCGAAATTAATTTGCATGTGCAACCCACAACTACAACTACTATTCTGTCGACCTGTTAAAAACTGTTGGGTCCACCGCAAGTAGTATTAATTTCTTTTTTGTTTGAAATAAATTTCTTTTTCAACTTTGCCTTTAAATCTATCCAAACCTAAATTATTTTTATTTATAGGTAATACAATGTTTGTTTATATACCTTACTCCATTTCTCCGAAGTCTTTATTGGAGGTCCCATGCTATTCAGATCTATTGCAAATTCCTTTTGCGATTAGTGGTTCTTTTTCCATTAGGCATACTAACTTCTTCATTTGTCGCTTGTTTGTACTTTTTTTTATATATAAAAAATAACGAATTTGCATATTGAAATCTATTCTTATTTTAAAGTAATTAATACCTGTACTACATACTTATTTTTTATACCTTGAAGATCAGTCAATACATTATTCATTAATCTTTTGAAGGTAGCAGGAGCACCTTTTAATCCATAAGGCATCGTAATGAATTCGTAATGACCGTTTGGTGAAGAGAAGGCAGTCTTCTCTCTATCTTCGGGTCTAACTTGGATTTGATGGAATCCACTGGCTAGGTCTAATGTAGAAAATAAATTTGATAGATAAGTATCTGATGTAAGATGTCAGTGATGTTAGGTAATGGGAATGCGTCGCCGATAGTTTTATCGTTGAGTTTGTGGAAATCGTCGACGATTCTCCATTTCTTATTAACGTCTTTATCAGGTTTCTTTGGAATAACAATAAGCGGGAAATTCCATGGACTATTCGATGGATGGATTATATTATCGTCCATCATCTCATGGATTTGTGTGTCCACTTCTTGTCGTTGGGCTTCCGGCAACCTGTAGGGTTTTATGTATGTAGGTGAAGTATTGTATCAAGAGTAAGGATAGAATGTTCCTTTGGATAGAACAGTTCACTATGTTATAATTGATACACAGGTTTAGGATAAATTCCTTTTCGATCTTACTCATGTGATCGGTCGAGATTAGCTCATTGATAGCTTGAATTCTATCATAAAAAGTAGGATCATTTTTGATTTGAAAGATGTTGTACTATAGTTAGTTATTTTATCAAAAATGGGTGATTCTGAGGAATTTACAACGGATACATAAGAAATAGAACTATTGGCGAAAGTAATGCTATTGCCAATATATAGTAATTGGGTAATAATTGAGAGAGACATATACTGTCCAAGTTCATTTCTTTGAGGACAGGAACCACGGTTTCGGACCTAAGAGGAATGCTAATGAAGTAGGAGGGAATTAAATCATATTCGATTAAGAAATTTTTCCAAGAGAATGTTAACATTTTGGTGCCATAGTCTTCCATATGATCCTCCAGAACATTGTTGTCTATGATGCCATAAGTATTTATATGGAAGTTTTTATCAACAACATGGAAAGGATAAGAAAAATAGAAATGTTTTGGGGTAAGTGTACTATTTCTTTGGTGTGAATAATGGAATCGGAAATTCCAGTTAAAGAATGAATAACGTTGGAGTCAATAGATAATTCTGGCTTTAATTTATCGATTTTAATCAGACAAATTTCGCTGCCACCATCGATGAGGAATTTAGAAGGTTGAAAATTAAGAAGGGATTCAGATGTTATTTCGATAGAATTGACTCTACTTATTTTACTGTTTAGGTTTATATTTAAGATGTGGCGAAAAGGAATTAGTTTTGAGTCCGGATCCTGCCACAGGCTCCGGCCTCTGGATGATTTTCCGACTTAAAATTTGAATTTGGAGTTCGAGGAGGAAAATAATTAGAGTTTTGTTTCTTTCGGTTGTTATTGTATTCTCTTTTTCTGCACTCATTTATGTGGTGCACAAGGTTTTTACAATAACTACACGAAATAGCGACTTGTTTGACTTCGCTCTTAAATGAGGGGAGTTGCTTCCGGTTTTTTTTGGTGAAACACTGATCGATACTGTGCCCTGATTTCTTACAATAGTTGCAGGTGTTAGGAGTTCGGTTTCTGAATTGGAAAGACGAGGTAGTAGAGGTAGTGGTAGAGGAAGATGAATAACTGCTCTTCTACTACTGCAGCTTCTATGACTTCAGTTATGGTATTGAAACGGGAGGCTTTTATTAAAAGCCCTGTTTGCTGATGTTAGTGATACAAGCATCTACTAGATCGGATAGAGTCTGTTCGATTCTGTTTGGAAAAGATCTGGCCGTTTCATTATTTCTTTGCTTAACTAAAGCCAAGTCCATTTGGAGCTGTGAAAGGGACTTAGTTTGCAAGAAGTGATTTTGAAGAGCTGATTTTAGTTCTTCCCAGCTCTTGAAATCTGCGTACTTTAAGATGTTGTACACCGAACCGGATAGTTTGGATTTTATAATCATTAATAAGATTGGCATTTCAGTGGAAGAAGTTTCACTGGCCATCAAATCGCAAACTTTAATGAATTTATGAAGAAGGGAACGATTGCCATCGAATTCGGGTACGAATTTGAAGGCAAATGACCTGTCTAGTTTTGTAAGCATTTCGGTTTGTTTAGTGGGAGTAGATTTGGCGGAAGGAAGTGTATCTGATTCTGATTCTGATTCTGAGGACGCGGTTAATTTGGATTCTGAATCGTCGGACATCGTTGACAAGTTCACAGTAGACATAAAAGTTATTATTTTAGATTTCAAAATATAATAAAAAATAAAATTTACAATACAAAGCTTACAGTTGAGAAAAAATTAAATGAAATAGAACTTTGTGTATAAAAATGATATAGGAGAATAAAAAAGATGTACTGCTTGCCTTGCTGAAGTTTTTCGGACCTGATGATTCGTCTCGAAGTTGATGTTGATTGTTGAAGTTGAAGAAAACGTTGATTCTCGAAGTTGCAGGATTTTGATGATAAAATGATGCAATTTTTTTTACTTATTTTTTACTTGATGTCGAGATAATGTTTTTTTTTTCATTCACTTTCCCAGTTCACTTTTTCACTATGAGTTTTTTTTTCTCAATTTAAGGCAAACCCCACACCTGACACCAATTTTATATTGTGCCTTTTTTTTTTTTTTTTGACTTGAGAAGTACGATTTTCAAGTGGGTCTTACCTTCTCTTGTTTTTTAATTATTTTTAATTAATAAAATATATCTTATCATCTAATTACATTCACTACACTATTATCACAAGTACAAATTTATCAAATCGATTTCCTTATCATATCCTATAAGGTCATCCGATAACATATCAAAGGGCTTATCACTACGTGGTTTTTCATCTGACACTTTAGCACAGATACTGTTATCATCCGAAGGTATGTCCTCCAACAAATAGTTCTGAACACATCTATCCGAAAGTCTTCGGGTCATAATAAAAAAACTAAAAAAAATAAATAATATATTTACTTTTATGGAAAGGTATTAACGATCGTCACTAGCCACCATATAATTATTCTGTCAATACATAATAGACACATAGTTTCAACATAATTTTGTAAAAAAATAAAAAAACCAACGAAAACTTTTATAAAACAAAATGTAAACAATGCACAAAATATGATTTTTACCTTTTATTTTTAAATTTTTATCACGAGAAAAAAGCTTCAGCGTACGGTGCCTAGTGAAAATCCGTCAATTAAAAATTGACATGAACTAAATCGATAAGCATACTAACGGAATATTAAAGCAAAAACCGGTTTTATGATAAGGAAATAATAAAAAAAATTGAAAAAGGTGGTTAACAACGCTAACCACCAATACTGAAAGGACAGTCCTCCTTTGGGCACTACGGGCTTAAATGGAATAACCACAATCCTCTAATTGCAGCTTCAGCGTCGTTGGCAGTTGGTAGTTTTCCGCAAATTGATGAAAATCACCATTCTCCATGGTGCCAAGTTTCACGAAGACATACCGATTAAGTCCATCTGCCTTCCTGCTTCCAGAACCATAAACGACCAAATCGAGCTTCGTCGAGGTAACGATGAGTCCTTTACTGCTGCTGGTGACGACTTTGCTCGCCACAACTAAGTGCGCAATATCCAAATAGTTCCGGAGTGGCGTGATATAATTAACAGTAGAAAGATTTTTAATATGGCGGTTATTCATCGGCAACTCGTTCACCTTTAATATCGGAGTAGGCAATCGAAGATCTTTTCTGTTATATTTCTGGGGGCGAACTTTCTAGAATTTACCCTTATGCCCGATATCTCTATATTTACTCAACGAGATTTTTCCGTCGTCGGTTTGTCGCCGAATCATTGCAATTGTAGGCTTTCTGTCGGACCCTTCAACACAAATTAATCCGCTAGGCTCCTGTTGATTATTGACACAGCTGATCCTTCATCAAGGAACGCATAACAAATCACCTTCTTACCAGTGGCGAAAAGCTTTTCAATCAAATTAAACTTTTTAACTTTTTAGTTTAATTTTTGCTGAAAACTATTTCATTTATACATTTTCATTTTTTGTAATTATTGTAAATAAAAATTACACACTTCAATACCTCTTTCAAATTTTACAAAATATTTTCTACGACACAAGTGCAGTCATTTAGCCTTCATTTGCGATCTTTATGCGAGTGTTAATTCAACATAAACCTATTAATACCAATTTCAAATTTGAATGTGTAGTATAACAAGTTGTCCTAACTATAAAAAAATATGCCCACTAGTTTCTCATAAAATATCTTTTAAGAAAATATCCCGTTTCTTTTATTAGTACTCGTAATATGTTATATTTAACAAGCGTTTGGTAATCATTTACTTTTACCAATTTGAAATCACAAGTAGTTAAGTTATAATTTTTTTTATGTAGCATTATATTTATAATAAATTATTTAAAATAAAAAATATATATGAACAAAACTAAGTAAAAAATAAAAATAACCGAGCTGAACAGCAACAGTTGGATACAATTTTATAGTAAAACCGAAATATACATAATATGGTATATATCTTTGTGTGTTTTTAAAATGAACTTGCGCTAATGAATGCAATTATATAGTAAAATAATTAAAGAACAGTAACACTTTTTATATCTATATATACATAAGCGCAAAATGGCTTATATTAGCCAAAACATGAGAAATAACTGCAACGCAGATTTTCCTTTTTATTTACATAAACTTTTAATGTACTTTTCTCTCTTAAGATAAAACATGATGCGTTTTCCTAAATTAAGAATTATCACTAAAAGTTGTTAGAAATCATTATAATAAAATTGTTTTAAATTGTTGTCATTCAATAAAAATACAATAGCTTTAAATGGATTTTGTTTGTTTTTCATTTATAAAAAAAAAATATCCAGCTCTGATGATCGTTATCGGAAATGATAACGGCCTTCAGTTGCACACTTCAAATCTGTTTAAGTACACTCAAGTATGCAATACTACACTTAAAATGCCTAAGCATTTTTGACATCAAAGGTAAAAAGAAAGTCGTGATCTACAGATGGCTCTATATACCTCGCCTCTATAAATGCTGTCATATGCGGTCTTTTGTTGGAGTTTAAAAGATAGTCCACTTTGAACTTTTCTGGTCGAAACCACACTTAAGGAAGCAATTAAATTTCAGAAATTATTATTATCAGACTTATAATTTTACAGTCGGCTCTGTTGTGGGGCTTTCATTTTTTTAGCTCGGGCCAACGATACTGAGCTTCTACAACAAATCTTAGAAATGAGTAACAGCTGTGCTTAATTTAACCTTACCTATTTCTATCTCTTATTTATTTTGGGTATGAGAGTCCTGTTGCAGCGCCGCGTTGTATGTTTCTTGTTTTGCTGCTTCAAACCCAGTGAATTTGTTGCGACGGCTCTGATGTTCTGTACTTGATGCTGGCGGCATAGAACTTGCTAAAAAATTTCAGGATACGCGTTCGGCAAAGATTCTGGCGTTCTCTTTCGAGTGGAATTTTTCTAGGTTATAACTTTTAACAGCAGTTCTTCTTTTTTAAGGCGCTTAGCAGATCCGCATTACGTTACTTGGCTGCAACAAGGTGGTGGTCTGAGTCAATGTTAACTCCCCAGAAGATTCGGACTTTCAGAATAAGGCATACATAAGGTATGCCTTATGCAGATCGCAAATGATCAATTTAATTTAGCGATAGATACTCCTTGTGTATATTGAGATGATGAAACCGTGTCGTGTAGACTATGCTAAACAATTGCCATACCAAAGATGTCCTCCTCTCCTATCCTATCGTTAAAATTGGCCAGTATTATATTACTGTCATACTTCGGACATTGCTCATGTATCTTGTCCGTGAGCTCATAAAAACATTGTTTGGCTACGTCGTACTTGTCATCCTTGGGGCATGGGTGTATATAAGGTTTATGTTGGCGAATTTAGCTCTGATACTAAGTAAAGTTCACGCGAATTAAAATATATGTTCTACTTTTATTATTGTTTAATAAAGTATTTCAACTTTTTGATCTCAGATAACTTCAATGACTTCAAAGTTTTTCAAGATTTTATTGAGTTTAAGTGAATGCAATAAATGCTACTGATTTCAAAGTGACTTCAAATAATGCAGAGATATCAAAATGATTGCATTCATTTTGTCTCTAAGATTTTGATTGCAGAAAATGATTGGCGGCTCATGACTACAAATTCAATGGTGATTTATTTAAAATTAATACAAATTGAACTGAATTCAAATAAATTAAATGCCAAAATCATTGCATTTTTTTAAGTCTCATCTCACATTTCTTCTGCCTGCAAAGCAAAATTGGATAACACCATTTGGCATTCATCTAGGAATGTGTGTATTCAGCTTAACGAAAATGTTGCCCACACCGAGGTGAAATGAGCAAATGTCAACATTTTATTTTAAAGAAATAAACATAACAAAAAATTCACTAAATCGAACTTTACATGGGACGAAGAAAATCTAACGAGGTTTCGTTATTCTTCTTTAGGCTATTATGTTGTACTATTACACGCGATTGTTCACGATTGTTGATATTTCTGTTTTTCACTTTTCACTTTTCCTGTGCGTCATTTATTCGTTCGGAAGTGGTTGCTGTATCAGTATAAGAATTAAAAATAATTCTTCCGCAAGACACGAAGTCAACGCCGAGATCACAATAATAAAACAAAAATATACAACTACGAAACCAGATTAAGGAGAACACGCAAAAATCTAAGCTGATTCTGCAGCCCATCCGGCCGGTCTAACTCTGCACTTTTCCTCTCTTAAATCCGAGTGTCGGCTGAATATTCTCGACTAACACGGCGTCTCCATGAGCGGTATTTCATAGAATGTAATCTGTCGCTTTTTATAGAAAGCAAAAGATAAAATGATATAAAATTAATGGTGGACGTTTCAAAGCTTACAATTTTAATCTTAAAACTGTCATTTCGGCGTGTTCTCACTTTCACATTAGGTGTATCCATTACTAGAACTACATAGTTTGGAGCAATATTTATTGAAAGACATTTAGTGGGATGATGGCAAGAGTATTGTAACTTCTGCTGCATGACTATTGAGAAGTTTAAGGAGGTGCTCGAACTGGTAAGTTGTAATTTTTAGTTTGTCTAAAGTATTGTAGTTTTCTTTTCATTTCGAAATCTCATACAGATGGATTGCAAAATTTAAAAATGACAGTGATGTGTTTTGCGGTCACTTCGAGAGTGCGGCTTGCCATAACATTGTGACACATTGTTACATTTGTACCAGAAGTACTGAATACCATAAACCACGCAATGTATTCCCAATATGTAAAGGAAGTTTGTTGTTTCTTTACCTATTTACATAGATTTAACTATTTTTCTTTAGGCACCTGTCACTTAAGACGAATACTCTGGAATTGCTAGGGATTTTGATATATTTTGGGACTTTCCGCATACTTTAGGTACTCTTGATGGAACACATATACGGATCAAATCTTCACTAAAATCGCGATATTTTCATCGATTATAAAGCGTTTTTCAGTATCGTTTTATTTGCCGTTGTTGATACGCAAATGCGTATATATCGATTTTGGTGGAAATGGAAGAGAATCCGTCGTTGTTGTGCTGAAGAATTGCAGCTTGCATCAAGTACTTATAAGCGGAGAGTTGAGCATCGCAACTCCAAAGGCTTTAAAGTTTCAGTTCATGAAAACGTCATTTTATTTAATAGGTGGTGTCATCTTCGGATTAGATCAAAACTTTGTGAAAGCCTATGCACATCGCAGGAAGTGCTGAATAATCACTTCAGAAGTGCGCGCTTAGCAGTCAAGATGGCTTTTGATAGGCTTGCATCTCAAATCAGAATCTTCCATCGTCCTATAGAAATAGACGTGGACAGCTACATTGATCTAATGAGAGCATATTGTGTGCTATACAACTACTTTTTAGCATAAACAAAGACACGGGCTTACGCCGATTAAGTTAACCCCGTTATTGATTTGTCTGAAACAATACCATCTCTGTCTGTAAGATGCATGTCTTTCTTACCACATCGTAAATGCTTACTGTCCTATTTAAAATTACCATCGAATTAATGAACTAGAATAAAAGTGTGAATGATACACATGTACTTTCCGCCGAGGTCTCCGTTTTTTTTTTTTTTTTTTTGTTATCTTTATCTTTTTTTTTACAACGTTGCTATTCGCAAATTTTTAACTTTTTTTAGCTCTGACACATCATATTACCTTGGATAGTTGCAGCCAAGCATTTTTTTTTTTCCAGATTCGATCTCTTCGATTCAGCATTTTTGTATTTTCACGAACACTGGAATTGTCGATAATTTTTTATAAATCTAATTATTTCGTGCATTCGCCACTCAGCCATTGAGGAAAAACAAACACAAATCTCAATCTACAATAAAAAATGACAGCCCATAGAATACTATGAGCTAAGATATATATAGAACGCAATTTTTCATAGAATAATATTTGTGGTCTTCACAAGCAATTTTCATAGAATGCTAAATGGCATTCTATGATACGATATAGGTATTGCTCGTGGAAAAACCCTGTAAAAGAAAAAAACAATCGAAATCGCTTTAAAATCAGCGCAGCGGTATAGCGTTTTTTACCAACTCCGTGTATAGTAACAAATATATGGTCACTTTTTGCAAAACAAAATAATCTTTTTATTGTGAACTTACGCTGAATTATGGTTGCAATGCAATGTGAAAGGAATTCACCTCATATATAAACGTATGGGGTCCATATTGCAATATAAATCATACGCTGTTGACTTTTTATTGAAAATGGACGTCATATACGTAGCTGCCGGCTTTTGAAACAATTTGTTTATGTTTTGAAGGTGGAAATTCATAAATTTTTTTTTAGATATTTGATTGAAGTTATTTCACGTCAAGAGATCAGGTTTAGGTTGGTTTTAATGTCATCGTGTGTGTATTTCCTTAAGTTATAATATAATCCTTGGAATTGTGGAGACTTAGCAAGAGTGCTTTAAACCTGGAATAAGCATTTGAGACGTAAACTAAAAACAAAAACTAAATTAATGTTCTAAAAAAGCATAATAAAATAAATAGAAAAATTGTTCAAAAAAGGGCAAAACCCGTGTGCAGGAGCGTACTGCTGCAAGTATGTTGGAGCAGTCGTTCATAACAGCAATTTAGCTGAAACTGGTAAGTTTTCTATCCATGCACATGTATGTACATACATATGTAAATACATATTTTTCATATGCGTAATATCTTACAGTGATTGCATTATCCGGACTATCCGCGCTCATTCGTCCAAAAATTAGTATTTTGTCTGCTTATTGACTGTGAAATCGTTAGTAACTTTCAATATATTTTCATTGTACAAACTTGTTTCCGTCAGTAATAAAGTAAATGGGGTTCTGAAGCCATCGATTTTTAGATCTCTACGAACCATTTGAGTTTTTACCAGCTTCATTCGTTTTAATTCCTTTGGATTATTGTTTGTTATGAGTATATGGTATTAGTTTACTTAATGCGCTTCACCATTCTAAATAATTATTAGCTGCATTCGACTGCACAACGTATTTTTCATTGGCTCTTCTGCCTTTGTATATTGACTTTCAGAAATTTTTGAAGTCATCCCTTCTATTATGTTTGGCATAGAGCAATCCTTAACCATAAAACGAACTTCTATAACTTCATGGCATAGTAAAATAGTTTCCATGCTATGTGATAATGATGATCATCACAAAAAAGGGCAATTAGAAAATGTAAACTTGATCCATCATTGCCTATAACACACCACCTACTTAACGAGTTCAAGACACGTGAACAGCATTTGTCAGAGACACACCTTTCCATCTTCTTTAATCCTGAGCCCGCTTTTTCCAATTCGTTCCATGTCGTTGCACAAAGCCTTCGCTTGACGTTTGGCGTGCTTTGTCCCTTCGAACTTAGGAACTGAAATTTGAAAATCCTCTTGGTTGCAAAGTTTCGTTAACCTGCGAAACTCCAACATAATTAGTTTTGAGTTTCGCAAAATATGTTCAAGGCGTTCGAAAAAATAGTAACAACAGTTGTAAAGTATTCTATGAAATTATGGATTCATAAAGAAAAAATAGGTCACATAGCCAAGAAAAGCAGTCACAAAATACTGCGTGCTCGTGATGTAGAGCAAAATAAAGAAATCTCCAATAAAGGCTACTTAAAATTCCAATAAACAATAAAAGTTCAGATTTCCCTGACATTGTTTGAATGTATTGAAAATGACACACCAGTTGGATAGTGCAATATACGGTTGGAACGACTACATTGCGGTCAAAAAGATATGTTCACTGACGGTGGTTGAAGAGGCAGCTTCTTTTTCGTATGTGAATCGCTCAATTCGATTCAATTCAGAACTCGGCTAATATAAATCCAATTTTGTCTACAATTTGAACAATCAACTGTGAGGATACTTATATTTTATGAATGCAATTATATTTTTTTATGAACTTTATAAACTAAATTGTTTTGTGTTAAACTACTAACTACTAACATAATATGGTAGCCCGAAACCCTCTGTTTCTTATATGATAAGGTTGAGATTCTTCCACATATGTAAGTATCTCATACATAATACAATACATTTACAAGAATGTTTTGTAATACATTTAAAAATGAAGCATATTCTCAGAGGGGAGTGTAACGATTGTTCTTAATAATTATTCGCATGTCTCTTTCCTGTAAACGTTGTAACTTAAGTAATGACGTATCACCTTACAGATACGTAACTGGTCCACTGGTGATTTGATGGCATGTCTCACTGAAGAGTGAAACCAAAACGTACATCAGCCTGCGAAAGATAATACTAAGGCATTTGACAGATTTTTGGTCTTTAATTCCATATCCCTGAAATTCGACAGCATAATATCGCTGTCAATGGTCTCGAATGCACTTTTGAAGGCAATATGGCAATCACACAGTTTCCAGCAGCGATCTATTTGTTCCAGATAATCAGTATATTGTTCAGTACGGTATTGCACGAGTGTTCCTTTTGAAACCCTGATTGAATTTTAAGGGGGTATTCTAGGCTAGAGGCATGAATTAGGAGCGGTTTTTGCAGCTCTGCTATTCATTTTTTTATCATTTGTTTATTGCTATTTTAAGATTACATAAACAAATTACCGAAAAAAAACTCAAAATTCACAAGGTTATGAGTATAGCCTACACGGTACCAATTCTAGTAACGGACTTGAGATTATTGATTTAACAGGATGAAATGTCACTATATGTAGTACACAGTTTCCTCATTTCAATAGATAGATAGATAGATTATGAAACGCTAAACCAATTGATCATTATACGATAACTTAAGGTATGCCTACAGTATTCTTGGCGTCTGAAACTTGCGGGCAGCTAACATTGATTCCGATCATTACCCTGTTGCAGTGAATATACGAATGCTGATGTCTGTAAGAAGGACGATACATATACTAGGTGGGATGAAAAGTAACCTCCTTGGGAATGAAACAATTTTTTTTTTAATGTTTTTTTATTTATTCAATATATTCCCCTTTTAGTTTGATACACTTATTCCAGCGATCTTAAAACTTCTTGATCCCGTCCAAAAAGTAATTTTTCGGAAGGTCTGCAATATACTCCTCCGTGGACTCGATGATTTCCTCGCATGAGCTGAATTTTTTATTGATGAGCCATCTTTTGAGGTTTGGGTAGAGATAATAGTCCGAGAGAGCCAAATCGGGCGAATACGGTGGATGCGACAGCAATTGGAGCCGTAAGTCATTGATTTTAGCTGGTTGTGATGCATTGTCTTGCAAAAACAAAATTTATTTCGCTTTATGTGAGGCCGTTTTGGTTTTTGGTCTTGGTTTGGCCTTCAATCGCTCCAATAATGCACAGTAATACTCGCTGTTGATGGTTTTTACTTTTTCGAGGTAGTCCACGAAGAGTATGCCATGACAATTCCAGAAAACCGACGCCACAACCTTTCCGACCCATCGAGCCTCCCTAGGCCGCTTCGGAGCACTCTTGCCGGCTTCAGTCCATTTCCGGGCACCCATTCTGTTCTCTGGTGTGTAATAGTGGATCCAAGTTTCAACAACAGTTACCAATCGACGCCAAAAGTCCACCCGATTCCGCATCAGCAAGTCCAATCACTTTCGAAGTGCTCTCGCGTTCGTGTTTTTGGTCATATGCAGAATACTGCCCAAAATATGCCCATTTCATGTATTTTTTTGACATTGTCCTCTGTAACCGCATCGGAGGGCCTTCCGCTGCGGACTTGATCGGTAGTGGACTTGCGGCCACCACGAAACACTCGAAACCAATATTTGCCGGTGTAATCTGACGGAGCATTAGCCCAATAATATTTATCCAACTTTTCTTTTGTTTCCTTCGCCGTTTTGCCTCAAAAAATAATGTTTTATGAGAGAACGAAAATTGTTTTTGTCCATACTCAACATGATGCCAAACACGTCAACAAAAATCAGCTGTCAAAACAAAACTAAAGACAGTATCGCACTGAAATTTGGCATGTCTGCCTTAATATGAACGGACTTTAAGGCAGTAGCAGCGCATTCTGGCGGTCAAGGAGGTTACTTTTCACCCCACCTAGTATAACGTAAAAAAGCTAAAATCGCAATGTTGCAGAATCTATGAAAAACTGAAAGTTCCGTTGCTTATTTGACTTAATACGCCTGCTATTGTAGATTAAGGTACTATATAGTTATAGTTGTTGGCTAATTCTTTAGAACTGTTTTTCAAATGGTTCCCTTAGTCACTCTATTTCTGTTGGCTACCTTTCCATTCTTTTACCAATTGTTGTTCGTGTGTTGGGTTCTATAGTAACAGTCTTTTGCTACATCTTTTCTGGCCATATTGCTGTTTATATTGCTGATGCTACTGCCACTAATTATGTTAAAACGTAGGACATAGGAGTTAAGAGTTTATTCAATTTATTATTAGATATTTTACTCGTTAGCTCTCTACCTCAAAGTATAGTTTACTAAAGAAGATAATTTGAATTTAAAGATAATTTGTTTATATGTGTTGAACTTATTGAAAATTATGATGATACATATACATATATGATATTTCGTAGACTTGTCTAAAATTAAATATCAACAACCTGTTGCATGTTCTAAGTAAGGCTTTTATAAGCAAGTACATTTAATTATATCTATATATTTTTACTTTTTTGCCAAAAGGTCTCGGCCCCACTTATTTTGCGATGCAGAAGGCATTATCCGAATCCAGGAACCATGGGTTGTAGAGGTCGTGGTTCGTGGACTTGGGGAAGCTGTATACGCTCCGCTCTATACAAAAGGCAAAGGTAAGATTAGAACTTGTAAATTAGTGAAACATAGCCTTAATATACTCTTACTTCCTAGTCTCAGAGACCCAGTTACTTGTCTGTAGACAGCCAAAGCTGTCTACTACGTGGGCCCTATCGCTGGTGCAAACTAGAAAGGGTGGTCTTGGAAGCTGGAAGACAGAAAACTGTCCTTAACAACATTACACAGTATGAAAAGGTACTGACAACGATAGAGGTGAGACATTTTTTGATAACATTATAAGTACTAACCTCATTATTTGCATAATTGGCAATGAGCCTATCTTTTTAACTAAAAAATTGTCTACGATAATATCACTTGAATTATTGGGTCTATAACTTCGTGCGGTTTGCTAAGTGATGGCGTAACTTGTATTATTCCATTGGAACATGCGTTGGAAAGCTACTGTCATTGTACGTCATTTCAGTATATGTCATTCATTTGAAGCGTAAACAACAATAATTTTTTTTCACTCAAATATGTCGAACTTTGTGCCTGAAAAAGTATTTTTGCGGGGAGCTCTTCTTCATTACTTTAATATGAAGAAAACTGCTGCCGAAAGTCATCGTATATTGGTAGAAGTTTATGGTGAAGATGTGCTAGCTAAGCTAACGTGCCAAAAGTGGTTTGCACGATTTAAAAGTGCTGATTTTGGCTTGGAAGACGATGAACGTCCTGGGCAGCCAAAAAAGTTTGAAGATGAAGAACTGGAAGCATTACTCTATTAAGATTGTTACCAAACACAAGAAGAGCTCGCAGAATCTTTGGGTGTCACTCAAGCAGCCATTTCAAAACGTTTAAAAGCAGCTGGATATATTCAAAAGCAAGGAAATTGGGTTCCACATGCATTTGCATGTCCGAAATGCTGCTGGAACACCACAAAAGGAAGTCATTTTTGCATCAGATTGTTACTGGTGGTGAAAAATGGATCCATTACGACAACCCGAAGCGCAAAAAATCCGGCAAAGCCGAATATCCATGTCGCGAAGGTAATGCTCTGTATTTGGTGGGATCAGATGGGTGTGCTGTATTATGAACTGCTAAAAACGGGTGAAACCATCAATGGACAACGCTACCGAACACAATTAATCCGTTTGAAGAGAGCAGTAGCCGAAAAACGCCCGGAATATGCGACCAGACACGAGGCAATAATTTTCCATCATGACAACGCTCGGCCTCACTTGCTATTCCGGTTAAGAACTATTTGGAAAACAGTGGATGGGAAGTCTTACCTCACCCGCCTTATAGCCTATAGCCCAGACCTTGCACCTTCTGACTATCATTTGTTCCGGTCGATGCAGAACGCCCTCACTGAAATACGGTTCACATCAGAGCAGAATATCAAAAATTGGCTTGATTCATTCTTGGCTGCCAAGTCGGCGCAGTTCTTTTGGGATGGGATCCACAAATTGCCAGAAAGATGGGGAAAAGTCATAGCTTCAAATGGGCAATACTTTGAACAATACTATTGTACATGTTTTTCTTAAATAAACGTTCAAATTTGGAAAAAAAAAAAACCGAAACGAATTAAGTTATATATCCAATATATTGAAATTGACTGAAGGAACTGGATGTAACGCTGATCTGAATAGTCTTTTTCAGATCACAGAAACATCCAATTCGGTCTGAATGGTGCTCCCCTCCGCCAACTGGAATTTCGGAATTATCGGAAAACTTATTGACCAAAATGTATTGTGAGACATTTAACTGAGTTTGGAATCAGACTCTCTTGTCGAAAATGTGTGCATTTCGGATCGATATGTATCTATTTTTAATGGATTAGAAATTTCATTTCGGAACGTTCAATTCAAGTTGTCATGGATGGTTTATAGTCTGATATTCACAAAATAAAAGCTGGTGTATACCAGGGCCCCATTCTGTTTCCGACACTTTTTTTAATCTTTAGTATTAGATCTCTTGTCTGCTACTTTTAATCCAATATATTCCTTCGCTGATGGAAGCACTCTCTGCTTTTCATATTTGTTCTCGCGTTCCTACCCTTTGGCTGTAGAAGTATGTTTAGCTCATTAAGTTCCTATATTAACAGCATAACCAATTGGGGAACTATCAACAGAGGAGTGGAATTTAATGCTTTCAAAACACAATGCTATTATCCATGAATGGCACTTGCATCGTCAAAACCGAAAAACTTTCCATTCTCGGTATGTGTGTCAGTGACAACTTACGTTAGAATGACCACATATTCGATGTCGTCAATAATTCTAAGAAATGTCCGGGTTTCCTCAAACGGTGTAGGAAGTACTTTTTCCCTCTCTGATCTGGGCTCAATATGTTTATAAGGTATTTATCCGTCCAAAATTGGAGTAAAATGATCATATCTGGTCAGGTGTGTCTAAAACATCGATGCACCTGCTAGAAAGTATTCAAAACCGTGACATAAAATTCATAGGTGATCCTAATATTACTAAGTCAATAGACCTAATTGAACATCAACGCAATGTCTCGTGTCTCACTTTGTTTTATATCACTATTTCCACCACCAGTGATCCATAGAAATCGCCAGTATCATTTCGCCTACATTTCTACAACTGTAACTTTCGTTTTGCTATGAGTACCCATCAGTATACTCTCAAGCCCACTTTCGTACGTATTCTGAAATATCCTGATTTGTTTCTAAGCCGTACACCTCGGTTTTGAAATGCCCTTCCGACATGAAACTAAACCGGAAACTTAATATTCAAGAAAGACTAAGGAAAGCTACAGTAACTGTATTCTCTTGCAAAAAACCCATTAGGAACATATAGGGACTTCAACCTCACATTATCCACTGGCTATACGATATGTCTCGGTTATAAGACCGATACTCACCTACAGGGTGGTTGTCAAGTGGACAGCAAATTCCAAAGGATAGCATATCTATGCATAAGTGGAGCCCTACGGACTACTCCATCCGCGGATATCCTATTTCACTTCACAACCTTCAATATTTGCAGCAGGCAAGTGGCGGCTAATGCAGATATAGTATTTGGGTACGCTAATATTCTCAATACAATAGGGATACTTCCAGAGAACATCGACTACATTATGTCTTAACAGTCCATTTTTACACAGGTCGATTCATTCATTCATGGCATTTAAAGAAATTCTGTCCTGGCTGAAGAAAAACATGATATCTGAAAAAGATACCCGCATTTTTTCGGATAGGCAGGTCGCTATTCATGGACTAAATTACTAAATCTAAAATCGCCCTTTATTCAGGGAGATGGCAGACGAGTTCAGCATCTACATATGTTGGGTTCCGGGGCTCAGAGACGAACTCGACAAAATTGGAACCGCTCTACCTACTCTACCTGAAAAGGGTATCATCGGTATAAGAGCTGATCCTGGATGCTATTAGAAGAACAAACTTAAGGTGAACTGTTGGGACAATATGTCTAGTAACCAAACATTTTAGGCTAAAACTAGATCCGAATCGCTCTTTAATATATCTAAATAGGAAGCATTTCAGCGCCATCATAGGTGTCAGCACTAAGCACTGTCTTATAGGCGAGCATACAAAAAGGCTTGGCGTAGACGAAAAACTCCTCTTGGGAACTCTTTTCTCCAATAATTTAAGCGATTTACACAATGTAGACGTTAACAGTCTAATACGCTTCATCAGTTTACCTACTTTTTTACCAATAATTATAATTTGTTCTTTTTTTTTCAGTATGACACTTGTAGAACATTATACTATTAACCAAGATAAGAGGTTTGTGGTTGACGGGATACGCACTTAGTCATGAATACTTGATGGTATTTATACATCGGTATCAATATCTGGAACATTTTATACGTCAATTCACTGATTACCAGTTCTTTGATATGTTGGACATTACGGAAGAGAAGCTAGCTGCACCATTTGTAGTGAAATAAGGCTGTGAATTACAAATGACGAACTTTACCTGTTATATCGGACTTTTACATTTGCCAATATAAAATGGTAAGTTGAATTATTGTTCATTGTTTTTTTTATAGCTATTGCGATTGGGTATAGGATTGCGACTACGCTGCCATTGGTTGATAGATAGTATTGTTGCATTCGATAAATCATAGGTAACTTTAGGTTAAAGCTCTGTCGACAGGAGAGAAAAATGAGTATGAACGGCTTTGCATTATTTTCGGCTTGTAGAATTTGTTGTACTTGCATTCGTAATTTTTAGTGGAGTACATTTAATTATCTTTTTTGGCTACCTCTTCTTTTTGTAATCAAAAGCTTTCGCCAACCCAACATGCATGTTGGTCGATTCAATGCTGAACGTTCTCAATAGCTCTGACGTTTATGGTCAATCATATGCAGATGATGTAGCTATACTGTCTTTTTTTCACTCAAATAGGTATGACTACATTTAAGGTGCGTGCCTGAGCACTGTATGTTTTTAGGAAAATGGGTGGCATCCAACATTTAATGGGAGGACTTTATTATAAGTGTAGATTGATTTGATAATGTATTTAGGCAATCATTCATCTCACGAGATTTTAGTTGCCTGACAAAAGTTTTTCGGTCACGGCTGGTTTTTAATCCCGATTGGGAAGTAATACACTACCACTTGAGCAATGGTCATCTACGTATTTTGCCGTTAGTGGAAAACGACAGGGCGCATGTATTTGAATGTAAAATTGATGATTAAGAGTTGATTAAAGGGCTGTCACGTCGTTGTCTATGATAGCATTATCATCGGCAAAAAGCAGAGAAGTTAATCTCGACTCATTGAAGTGCTGCTTAGAAATCTTGCACGACATTAAAAAGCAACTTCTACAATACAACTTTAACTTCGAATTCACCCATAATTCCGGTTGTCAACTGATCTCCCACGGAGTTTAATAATATTGCGTTTTCGACTGTCTAAAACTCGCTCGTATATTTTCATAATATATGACATTAGTTTACAATTACATACATATAGTATATGTTACAATTTCTAATGTCGCCTTTGCTTTTATACAATGAAACCAAAAAGCTCTCCCTTCATTTGCTAGACAATTGATTGTCTCTCATCTTTTTAGTGAATAAATTGCGAGGAATTTAAATCTAAGATTCTAATTGTCACCCACACATTGGGGGGTGTGTTATCGGGTCCGACCGCTAGCTTCGGTTTCCCAAAAATTTGTCGTTTGCTCTTCGCGTGCAACCGCCGACGGAATGCTATTGCGTGTAGATTGTTCATTCAGTAAAGCTTTAAAGTGTTTTCTATCTATTATACATTTCGTTGTCCCCTTTTAGAAGGTTTGCCTGCTCATATCTAATATATTTTAAAAATGTGATTAGCCTAAGATCATTTTAATTGCCGCTTCGTGTTATTCCAGCATTAATGGTAATCAAGTGCCGTTCCTGCATACTTACATACATTAACTGTATTAAGCGATTTACATGAACTTAGTATATCTTCACCCGCTGCGCTTTTTGTTTGGTCGTTTTCTAGTTCGAAATTTTTGTCCGTCAAAGCTGACGTTCCGGCTTGCAAATAGAAACTTATTTTTAGAAAGCATCAAATTGCTCGCCCCTGGAAACCGTCGTCGCCCCGGTTTCACTCCTTCACTGTGAAGGATTGCCCGACGGGGTAGTGTATTCATATACGTTCACTTCCACGATGGCATACTTTTATATTATTTTCCTTTCATCACTAATATGCGTGAATGTATGAACATATATCCGACTTTTCTTTTGCCCCCACCGGTAGCCTCCAGATGTGGGAAGTTTGATAAGATGTTAATGCGCCTCAGGCTCATCTAAGGTGTTAAAATGCCCGCATATGGATGATGTCTAGCGACTGTCTGTTTTAAAGCGCAAGCAGAAGTAAAGCGAGTAAAAATTGTCACCTTAATCAAAAAGTTTATTCAGAAAATTAAAAATACAAGTTTATTCATTTAAATTTACACTTGCGGTCATAAAAACCGCGCCATATCAAAATGATTGAAAAATTGTTAATTATTATTGTACGATAGTAATTTTTATAATGAAATGAAATTTTTGTTGAGTACTCCGCAGTAGTTTATAAGTATTTCTATCTAATTTCCATCTGTTTATTGAATGTTTGAAAAAAGATATTAACAATGAAAGAAAAACCAGTTAATTTTCTTATTTTTTTTAAATATTTTAATACAGTCATTGGTTAACAAAATCAAACGATACATTTTTTATGTATGTGTATATAAGATGTTTAGATATGCCACTTTTACCAAAAAATTATCAGTACCGACTTGCTCCTCCGGCTATAACCGCTTTTATTCTAGAAGGCATTGAGTTTACTAGAAGTTCAGTAATATCCCTTGAAATTTCAGTATTCCATACATGTTACAGAACTTCATTTAGCTTTTTTTTACTCTCTGGTTTATGTTCAGCCACCTTACGTGTCATTACATGCCACAAGTATTCGATTGGGTTTAAATCGGGCGAATTAGCTGGCCAGTCTAGTCTGGTAATTTCGAGGTCATCAAACGTTGTCTTAAGCTGAAAATTATTGAAAGACTCTAGTTACTTGTCTGTTTATTATTTATATATTATATAAATATAATAAATATATTATATTTATTTATTAGTTCTCCATACTTTTAAGGGTTCATAGTACCATTAACAAAGTGCAAATTGTCCAAAACGTAAAAAGAAAAACTTTCCCAAACCACCGTCACAACTCAATTCAAACTGACTTTTTTTTGCACTGAATACGAGGTCGAACTCCGCTATGGGGAATACCCTTCATTAGTATGGGAAAAACCCTTATGATCTGATGTAATTAGGCATTTTTTGAGAACTCATTAGGTGGTGCGGTTTTTATGACCGCAAGTGTATATTGTTCCCTTCAAAGTAATCCCCAACGACTGCAACACACTTATGCCAGCGCTTGATCCAATCCTCGAAACATTTGTTATATTCGGTTGTGGTTTTTTAACTCGATTGGCTTCACAGGAAGCCAAATCAGGTGAATTCGGTGGCTGTTGGATGGTATTTGTTGCATTTTTCGTGAAAAAATTTCGAATAATGATGGCACTGTGCGACGCTGGGTTATCATGATGCAAAATCCATGAGTTTCTGCCCACAATTCTGGTCTCTTTCGGCGAATTGCTTCACGCAAACGTCTCATAACGCCCAAATAATACTCTTTTTTTTACTGTCTGGCCTTCTGGCAAAAATTCATGATGCACTACACCGTAGATTACTGGTTGTAATCCATGAAAACCGTGAGCATTGCCTTCTTTTTTGACTGAAAACGACGTGTTTTTTTTTTTTTGGTCTCGGCTTATTTGGTGAACGCCATTCACTTGCCTGATGTCTGGATTGCGCGTCGTACTTATAAATCCACGTCTCGTCTCCGGTAGTGATCCTTTTGATGAATGTGGGATCGGATTCAGCCTCACAAATCATCTCTTTTGCGACATCAACACGGTCTCTTTTTTGCATGAAATTAAGGTCTTTTGGCACTAAATTTGCTGCTACACGACGGAAACCCAAATCATTAACCAAAATGTCTTGGGCGGATCCATAGGCAATGTTCAAGCCCTCCGCTATCTCTCTGATGGTTAATTTGCGGTAATTGACCAACATTTCTTTTACTTCATCAATGTTTTCGTCGGTTTTCGATGTCGATGGTCTACCACTGCGTTCTTCATCTTCGATTGACTCACGACCACTTTTGAACCGTTCGTGCCACTGGTAAACGACCGTTTTCTTTAGAGAATCGTTGCCGAAACACTTTTCCAACATTTTCAACGTTCGCACACCATTAAATCCGTTTTTTACGCGAAATTTAATACAAGTTTGTTGTTGCAAATTTAAATCCATTTCTAAAATTGTAAAAAATCGCCAACACACAGAGACAGATGTACTCTTGGCTAAGTAACTTTTGCAAATGTCAAGCTATGACGCTAAAGTTTAAAGGGAATGTCAACAACAGATGTACCAACTTAACAAAAAAGAAAAAACAGAACTCCAATCGGAATAATGGTAGAGCCACACGGTGGTTATTCCGTTTTATTTTTATCAAGTTATGTGCAAATGGATTCCACATTTGTGGAATGAAAGTAAAATTTGACAGTTCAGAGTTTTCGTTTATTAAGAGGGTAGTCCCATGTCCGAAGTTAAATTTTGAAGGTTTTTAAGGATTTTTTTTTTTTTTGCGGAAAATGAAATACAATCTTATGATAATTATATGTTATTATTTAGCTATTGAATAATACGAAAACAAATTTTGTTAAATAAAAAAAAAAAAAAAAAAAAATATTTTAACGTCATTTTGGTGAGGTAAAAAAAAGGTGGCTGGCTCCCCTATTGCTCCTTTTGTAATAATCTGAAATCAAAATTCCAAAAAGATTATTATTCAGTAGGGTTGTCATTCTGTCCCGCAGCAGTTTTAAAAGATTTTTGTAAAAAATATCAACATGGCGGCCTTGTAAAAAAATATTTCAAAAATCGACTGTTTTTTGGTATAAAATCGAGAGAAAAGAAAAAAAAAAATGGATAAAAAAATAGAAGTACTAAATGCGTCGTCCAACGACTCAAAGCTAAGCCTCGACTAACAGCACGGCATAAGCAGGCTCGGCTGGATTTTACTAAACGACATATGTCTTGGACAACTGAGTAGCGCCATGTCATTTTTTCAGACGAGAAAAAATTTAATCTTGACGGTCCTTATTGTTATGGTTGTTACTGGTACGATTTGAATTAGCATAATGTGGTAAGATCCAAGCAAAATTATGGTGGCGGTAGCGTTATGGTGTGGGGTGCATATACCTACAGAGTACTCTACAGCCCGCAATAATTTCGACAAAAATGAATTCGAACGCCTACATCAGACTTTTAGAAGAAAAGCTGGTCTCATTTTTAAATGAAAATCGTGATACAGAGTACATTTTTCAACAGAACAATGCCTCAGTTCATGCCTCAAAAGTGACCTCGGATTGATTTAGAACTAAAAACATCAAGAAAATGGAATGGCCAGCATGCAGCCCAGATTGCAATCCGATTGAAAATTTGTGGGGAATACTTGCAAGCAAAGTTTATGGCAACGGCCGCCAATTTAACCCAGTGTGTGACCTTAGAAACGCCATTGAGCTGCAGTAGGCAGAAATTAACACGAATTTGTTAAAAAAAATTGTCAGATTCAATGTCCAATCGGATTTTTTCTGTCATCGAAAATAGAGGAAACCCCACCAAATATTAATTGCAAAAAAAAGAAAATGTTTTTTAAATTTTATGAATTTTTAATAATTAAGTTCTTCTTTTGCTTATACGAATGTCTATGACTGTATATTCTAAACTTATTAAACTTTGAAAATATGCAAAAAAAAATCTATTTTTTGAAGATCGGACATGAGACTACCCCCTTAATATTAATGCACAGATAAATTAAAATCTGTGCTTTTGGAATAGTAAAATTGTCACTTGCATGTCTTTAAATGTAATAAAAATGATTTGCTCGCAGTCCGCTCATTCACACTTCCCTGAGCTGTGAATGGACCTTAAGCCTTCTGACAGCAAATCCACATCCGAACAAATGCTGCGACTACTGTCCTTGTCACGGCGGTTGTCTGTTACATTCTTGATAGTAGTTTTTCATTTTTGTTTTTTGTCCAGGCAATCCTATCTCATTTCTTGGAATGTGATTATATCTGCTTTATAGCATTCGAGAATTTCCGCAAGTTGTTCGGCTGAATGCAGTCTGTTAAGAGCTGTTAAGAGCTCGTACATTCCACGAACATTCTGATCGTTGTCTTCAATCGTTTGCCAGTGTCGTCAACAGTGTATCTGCTACTATCCGAGGCTATTGGCTAATTTCTTTTTTTTATCTCAACCTTAGCCCTTTGTTGTCGTAGATCAGTATTATGCTACTGGAAAATGATGCACTTGCCAATTTAGATTGCATAAACTAAGGGTTTATTAAAGCGGGGACCACCACTGGGCGGTAGGACTAATTTATGTATTGCAATAAATGATTTAAAATAGCTTATAACTCCTTTTTTCATTGTATTTTTGCTTTCTATTTTTAGGTTGAAAATAAAGCGGATTTGCTCTTCAAGATATCGTCAATGACCAATAATGATGCTTCAAAGTTGTATCATCGAGTTGGATTGCCTCTTGAATACATCTCAGAAACATTTTCCAGGTTCTGGTGTTAGTCGTAAGTACAAGACTTAAGCCATCTTGATGTAGGGATTAAAATAAAAAAGTGGAAAATCAAATCCCTTATCGAGAGAAAGCAACATAAAAAAAGTGAAAGTGAAATAAAACAAAGTATTGAAAGTATGTCCGGGATTTAACAACACCAGCTTATTATTTCTACATTGTGGATAATAGCGTGCAGTTAGTTTGCATGTTTTTCTTATAAATGTATACGAACAAGTTGAAGTCATTTAAAATATATGTAACATACTTATAAAAACATAATATACCTACAAGTATTTACTTAAGCTATAACACTAGGAATATGAGAAATACTCGTATATCATAATAATATTAAGTGTGATTTCAAATTGGTATGGTGTAGAATAACAAGAATTATTATAATTTATTCTTAGAACTATAAACCTCATTGGATATTTGGGCAATAATTTGATTGCGAAAAATTGAAGTTAAAAATGTTTGTGTTAATTGTGTGCGAACTATTTGTTACAAAATATCTGAAATTGTTATACGAAAATTGTGCAGAAGTGTTACATACCTAACGTGATATCTCATTTTATTTATCATAATTCAGTAGCAAATATTCTCTGTTTTAAAATTTAAACAATAAGATTATGGGTCGATATAATTGTTTGGCTCATTATTATTTGTGCCGTTCATATATATAAATACGAATACCTTATTAAATTGAATAAAATAATCAGGATTATTAGTCATTTATATACCGTTTCTGACTTATCATCAGCAAAGAACATTACTTACAGAAACGGACTTATGTTGCCCATAGAAACATTGCTGAACATATCGAAAAAAATACAAATGATACCCTTTTTTTATTAGAAATAATGAGGATTTTTTTTTTTTTAAATATAAATTAGGTATTTGGATAAAGTCTTATTTGGCAAGATATTACAAATTTGTTTCTGTGTCCTTGAAATCGAAGAAGGGCATATATAGCATCTTATTTTTTTTTGTGCTGAAGGCTCTTCCGAAAATGGGTTTGGTTGCGGTAGGAGCCTCGAATGCCTCTTACAATCCAGTAGAACTCATTTTTACTATTTTATTAGGCTTCACCTGGGTCCATAACTTGCTTGTTGGTACATAGAATTTAATCCACAAAATGCACATACGAACGCGATAATATTTTATATTCATAAATCATATATTTATGATCTGTTTTATGAAAATAATTAATAAATTTACTCTTCTCGAACATATCAAAAATAGCATTAAATAATGAAATAAATTTTGAAATCAAGAAAGTTATTATTTGTTTTATACCATATACCAGATACCCAATTTTCATAATTTTCTTGCCAATGTATTATATGTTCATCATAATGTTTAAAATTATTAGTTAAAATTAGTTTAAAATATTTATTGTATTTATATTTCTCATTAGTATAGTATTACACAGGCGGTGCAATGTGTCCCTTGGTATCGCATTCGCATCGAAGAATAGAACGAGGATTGATGATTGATCATTTCATTCGTTTATTCTCTAAATGGTACAATTTATGAATATATATAAAATAAAAATAATGGCACTTTATATTTTTTTTTATCGAACTCGTGGCGTCGGCTTGGGCTTCAAACAAAGAAATGACAAGAAAAATGGCTCACTCTTGACACATTCAGCTAAATTGTGCTATGTTCGTATAGATCTCTTTAAAGGTTTGTTTGTTTTAAAGCACAAGCCGTCGACACTGATAAAATATGGAAACTGTAAGAGTATTTAAACATTCTATAATTTATTACACCCCGTCCCCCGTGAGGCGTCTTCTTTAGCTTCACCAACGTCCAAAACAGTCAGCTTCACAGCTGGCCTTACATCAGCTGTACGGACTTGTTCATATCAACCTGAAAATACTCTGAGGATCCTTCCACGCAACCACTGGCTTCTCGGCAAGTTTACATCGCAGATAAGGACTAGATCCCCGACCTTCAATGGCGGGACCTCTTTGAACCAATTATTTCGTCTTGTCAGAACTGGCAAATATTCCTGAATCCATCTTCTCCAGAATCGATCCTTTATCTGTTGGCTTACCCGCCATTGCTTGCGAAGACAGAGAGCTTTGTTGTTAATCTCCCCGGTAGTTGCGTCGAATTTTAACCACCGAGCAAAAGGTGATTAGTGTTAGCGGTTCCTCTTCCTCAGCTGACACAGGAAGGTGTGTTAGGGGACGACTTTTGATGGTGTTCTCCGCTTCGATTAAGGCACTTTGCAGAGTTTCAATTCTTGGAGCTGTCTCATTGAGCGCGTAGCACAGAACAGTTTTGACACTTCGGACCAGTCTCTTCCAGCATCCTCCTGCATGTGGGTTCAATGGGCAGTTAAAGACCCACTCTATACCCCTCGCCGAGAGTTTCGCCTTCATCGCATCGTTGTCAAAAATTCCAGTGGTCATCAGTTCATTTTTGGCGCCGATGAAATTGGTCCCGTTATCACTCCTTATACGCGTAGGAACTCCACGCCTGTTGATGGAATTACGGATGCATTTTATGCAGGTATCTGTGGACAAATCGGCGGCGAGTTCTAAGTGCACGGCCCTCACTGTCATGCATGTAAAAAGGGCCACCCAGCGCTTCTTCCGACGACCAATAGCGATATGTAATGGCCCGAAGTAGTCAAGACCAGTAAATATAAATGGCCTGACAAATGGCCGACTCTTTGTCTTTTTTACGCGGTTCTTTTATGCGCGCGTTTTGACACATTCAGCTTAAGTTTGTTTTGTTCGTATAGATCTCTTTAAATGTCTGTTCGTTTTAAAGCCCAAGCCGTCGACACTGATAAAGTATGGCAACTGTAAGAGTATTTAAACATTTTATAATTTTCTTCCTCAGCTGACACAGGAAGATGTGTTAGGGGACGACTTTTGATGATGTTCTCCGCTTCGATTAAGGCACTTCGCAGAGTTTCAATTCTTGGAGCTGTCTCATTGAGCGCGTAGCACAGAATTCTTTTGACACTTCGGACCAGTCTCTCCCAGCATCCTCCTGCATATGGGTTCAATCGGCAGTTAAAGACCCACTCTATACCCCTCGCCGAGAGTTTCGCCTTCATCGCATCGCTGTCAAAAATTCCAGTGGTCATCAGTTCATTTTTGGCGCCGATGAAATTGGTCCCGTTATCACTCCTTATACGCGTAGGAACTCCACGCCTGTTGATAAAATTACGGATGCATTTTATGCAGGCATCTGTGGACAAATCGGCGGCGAGTTCTAGATGCACGGCCCTATGTAAAAGGGTCACCCAGCGCTTCTCCTTCCGACGACCAATAGCGATATGTAATGGCCCGAAGTAGTCAAGACCAGTAAATGTAAATGGCCTGACAAATGGCGTTAGGCGGTCCTTTTTAAATTGTCCCATCAACGGCGGTATCGGTAGCGCAGATCGAATTCGGCAATATTGACATTCATTTTTTGCTCTTCTGACGGCTGAACGCAGACTAGGCACCCAAAACCTATACGGTATTTCGGTAATGATCGTATCGTTGTTTTGGTGACGAAGTAAGCGATGGAAGTGATCGACGAGCAACATCGTTAGGTGGTGATTTATGGGAAAAATTATGGGCCTTCTGGCAGTGAACGGCACGGACGTGGCGGCATCTATACGTCCGTACACCCGTAGTAGTCCATCATTGTCTAAGTATGGCGTTAATTTTAGTATACTACTATCGTTATTCACGGGCTGGTTCTGACTCAGTTGGGTAATTTCTTCTGCGAAGACGTCTTTTTGCGCTTGGCGGCACAACAATTTCTCGAAAAATTCTTTGATCTTGTTATGTCAATAATGGAAATACTCACTGCGCTCACGTGTGAAAGAAGTTTTGATCGCAGCTCATCCTGGCACACATGATTGCTTATGTCATTTGGTAGCAATGTCCAGCTCTCCTCGGGTAACTTGAAAAATGATACTCCCGTTAACCACTTGTTATCAACTTGGAGTTTCGGAGAAAATCGTGCTCTTGTAGCCACTGGCTGGCGTGGCTGCTGTCTAGGATTTCAGCAATCCGAAATCCTACAAATTGCTTATGGCGACGGGGTTCCAATCCAAGCCAGTTGATGACGGTTTTTGAATTACTCCAAAATATGCGATTCTTTAACGGTAAATCATGATGCTCCACAATTGAGTTGCTAAGCCTTATCCCCAGGAAAGCGGCAGACAATTCCAAACGGCCTGATGGATAACAGCTTCTTCGGAGCGCACTCTATTTTTCCACATAGGAATTACACACTGATCCTTTGACCGACTTCAATGCGTAGGTACAATGCGGCACTAAACGCCTCTTCACTGGCATCGACGAAAGTGTGAAGAATAATGTTATCAGCCATTGACAAGTAAGGATCATGACATCTCGGTACCTTTATCCTGGTCAGCATAGCAAGCTCTGCTTTCCACAGCTGCCATCGCTTAAAGATCCCGGTGGGAATTGGCTGATCCTTTGGCTTGTCTCCATATCGATCGTAACAATAATTTTACGTGGATGACAAAGTTGGCGGTCATCCCGTTCGGGTCAAATATATATATCGTAATACTTAAAAATTCTCTTTTAGTGGGACATCTGTCGTTAAGCATAACATCTTGGCTGACACGAGGAAACTTCAGCTTAAACATGTAGACGTCCTCGACTGGTTCCCAACAGATACCGAGAATCTTCTCCGTGTTGGCATCGATTTTCATGTCAATTGTCTTACCCTTTTGATCATCGGCATACATATCGCAGATACTTCCTAGTACTTCAGTGGAGTTTGGTGCAAAATTCCGTAACTCGAAGCCACCACTCCTGTGAATCAATATCACTGCCTTTGTGACTTCAATCGCTTCAGCTTCACTATCGAAACTGTCAAAAAAATCATCGACATAGTGGTAATCGACTATTCTCCGGACAGCTCTCGGATACTCCTGTGTAAACTTCAAAGCGTTGAGATTCTTGATGTAATTGGCTGAACAAGGCGAACAGCTGGCACCAAAGGTCATCGATTGCATCACATATACGCTGATGGGGTCATCTTTGTGAATTCAGCAAAGAAATCGCTGTGAGTCTTGATCTTCTGGGCGTATCAAGACCTGATGAAACATTTCCTTCACGTCTCCCGATACTGCTTTGCGCCGCATACGGAAATTGAACAGGATGACTATCAACGGATTCAGTCCATCAGGCCCCTTTAACAAGAAGGAGTTCAACGAGACATCGTTTACCTTTGCAGCCGCGTCAAACACCAGACGAATCTTACCCGGCTTGTAAGGGTTTCTCACTGCAAAATGTGGAAGGTAAGAGGTCCTCGGTGAACGTTTATATACTTCAGCTTCTGTAAGTTTCCTGGCATATCTTTTCGTCATATAGCTCGCGATGATGTGCTTATACGATGCAGTAAGTTCAGGTTCCTTCTTAAACTTTCTCTCAAGGCCCAGAGTCTTCGCTTCGCCATTTCAAAGCTTGGCGGTACTTCAAAGGTGTCCTTCTTCCACAACAGGCCAGTTTGAAACTGGTTATTGACCCTTTTGGTCGTGTCTGACATTATTTGCAACGCTCTCCTAAGCTCTACAGAAGGTGACTGCTTAACCAGTTTTTTTGACTCTTCCACGATGCGCTCCAATCGAACGTCTTCCTCCTCCCTGTTCTGGCTGCAATGGAGAACGAAGTCTTCATTGTTGTCTTCCTTGACACCATTCTGATTGGATTGATTGATTGGACCGATCTTAGTTGACTCGATGTTACGTATCGACACACCCAAATGACTGTAACGAGCCCTATAAGGATTTGTGGCTTCGCGTTTTAATACCTGAGTACTGAAAGCACTTCTGAATGTCGACATGATGGGTCTAAGTCGGCGACTGTCACTGATTGGGTTGGCAGGTTCAGTTTACTTACGGTCTGGACACCGTTCATCACAAATCGTTCTGCTTCATCTTTGTCCGCACTAACGTGGAGATTCACAGCAAGCGATTCCTCAGTTAGCGTCTCGTTACCAAACCATTGCAGGTTTAAATTATTTTTATAGTCCTTCAAGTTAAGTTGTCTAGCCATATCTGCACTCACAATGGTGACAGAAGAACCTTCATCGAAGAGGGCATATGTCCTCACGACAGCACCATCACCATATAATCGGACTGGCAGCACACGAAAGAGTATTTTTGTATTTGTGTTATTGCAGCTGAGCAGAGGTTTTACGGTCCCTGGTATCATTTCCTCATGTGCAGGTAATGTTGATGTCGACGGCTCCTGGTCTTCATGGAGCGATGAATGGTGTATCCTGGCACATCCACGGATCCCACATGTCTTTCGCAACTTGCAGAAACGAACCCGATGTCCATACTTCAGGCAGCTGAAACACATTGGCGGCAACTGACGTAGATCGTTCTGTGACAAGAAGAATGATTCTCGGCTTTGGCTTGCCGTCAGCCTTGGCTTCCGGGACTAGAGATGTCGTTGCAACCAAGCAGATCAATCTGACGACTCCACTCAACCACTCTTCGAATTGTTTAATAGTGGGATATGGCTGTGTGCGGCGCTGGTTATTTTGTTTAACCGTGTTGTACTTAATTGAAATATGTATCTTATAGTATCAACTGTTTTCTTATACTAAAAAATGTACTGTCTTAAAAACTGTGCACAAAACTGTGTAGAGAAAAATAACTTTAAATAAAACCAACTTTTTGCTTCAACGTTATAAAATTGATGATTTATTTTGTGTAAAAATGTCTTCCTTTTATGTTAAATTTTGACATATGCAATTTTATTTCATGAGAGATTTATTATAAGTGTGTTTGTTTACATATTTAAGTGTACGATATTCTATGTTTTTATTTTACATTTTATTGAACAAATATTAATTTCAACTTTTATCAGCAACATTCTCCCCGCCGTGAACAAAGTTCGCAATTATTTAGGTTTGTACTTGAACATCCTTTGCCTCGATCATCTGCTACAACTTCATTGAAGGCTCACATGCGAGGAAAAAACCAAATTAATAAATTTTGCAAAAAGGACAGACAACACAAAATACTTAGTGACACAAAAGTAAAAAGAACACCCCTACACTTAAATGGCTGAATGCGTATGCTGATGTTTTGGTATTAGTTTCGATTGTATAGTGTTGTCCTCTTTGCACTACTTTCTTTAATTGCGTATTTGAAGAAGAGTACGTGATTAAATTGTGATGGCTATTCAATTGTGTGTAAGCAACTACGGCAGCCGTAGTTTATTTAAATTCAGTGTTAATGTTAAGTAATACTAGGTGGGGTGAAAAGTAACCCAGTAACATTTTTTTAAATGTTTTTTTTATTTTATTCAATTTAGTCCCCTTTTAGTTTGATACACTTATTCCAGCGATTTTCGAATTGCTTGATCCAGTCCGAAAAGTAATTTTCCAGAAGGTCTGCAAAATACTCCTCCCTAGCGTGGATGATTTCCTCGCGTGAGCTGAATTTTTTATTGATGAGCCAGATTTTGAGGTTTGTGAAGAGGGAACCAAGTCGGGCGAATACGGTGGATGCCGATTTTAGCCATGGTTGCGATGCTCTTGTGCGCCGGTGCATTGTCTTGCAAAAACAAATTTTTTTTTGCTTCAGCGACCTTCAATCGCTCCAATAATGCACAGTGATACTCGCTGTTGATGGTTTTTCCTTTTTCGAGGTAGTCCACAAAGAGTATGCCATGACAATCCCAGAAAACTGACTCCGTAACCTTTCCGACCCATCGAGCCTCCCTCGGCCGCTTCGGAGCACTCGTGTCGGCTTCAGTCCATTGCCGGGCACTCATTCTGTTCTCTGGTGTTCAACAGTTACCAATCGACGCCAAAAGTCCGCCCGATTCCGCATCAGCAAGTCCAAATACTCTTTCGAAGTGCTTCCGCGTTCGTGTTTTTGGTCAGGCGTGAGTATGCGCGGCACTCTGCTAGCTCGCGCACCTTCATTTTCCGGTCAGCCAACACCATTTCATGTATTTTTTTGAAATTGTCCTCTGTAACCGCATCGGAGGGCCTGCCGCTACGGACTTGATCGGTAGTGGAGTTGCGACCACCACGAAACTCGAAACCAATATTTGACGGTGTAATCTGACAGAGCATTAGCCCCATAATATTTATCCAACTTTTCTTTTGTTTCCTTAGCCGTTTTGCCTCTCAAAAAGTAATGTTTTATAAGAGAACGAAAATCGTTTTTGTTCATACTCAACATGATGCCAAACACGTCAACAACAATCAGCTGTCAAAACAAAACTAAAGACAGTATCGCACTGAAATTTGGCATGTCTGCCTAAATATGAACGGATTTCAAGGCACCATAACCTTTTTTGCAGTAGCAGGGCATTCTGGCGGTCAAGGCGGTTACTTTTCACTCCACCTAGTAATTTAATTCCTTTATGTTGTCGGTGTTCAAAATTCAGGTGAGTGAATGAAATTAAATTTCATATTTTTATTTATTTATCTTTATTTAATATTGTATTGATTGTGTGTGAAGTATATTGTGTGAAGTGGTGTGCGTTCCGCATCCCGATTTCTACGCATTTTACCGGTGCCATTTGTTTTTTTTTTTGTGTTATGTGAAATTATTTATTTTATTTATTTATTTATTTCGTTTATAATTATTGTGTGTGAATTGTATTTTGATATTTAAGGTGTGTGATGCTTGTGGTTAATGTATTTATTATAATTTTTGTAGTATTTCAGCCTTTTCTTTATGAGGGATATTGTATGAGAAATTTTAATTTTTATTTTGAATTGATTGCTTTATTTATTTAATGTTTGAAAAATTTTAGCTTGATTGTTTAATTGGTAATGGACTGTATATGTTTGGTTTATTTATAAGATGAGTGTTTGGACTAATGTGATGAGATGATTACTGGCTATTGTTTATGTTTTGAGTTCAATCGTTGTGATCATGATATATTTATGGTGTTATTGTATGAGAAACTTTTTTTTTTAGTTTACCTTTGCCCTGAGTGTTGCGATTTTATTTTAATTTTTTACTTATTTTATTTATAAATGTTTTAATAATTAAATGATTAAATAATTTGCTGTTCTTGTGTGGTTTTGTTCGTTGGTAGATAACATAGTTTTGTGGTTGGCCTCTTCAATGTGGATGTTTTTGTTTTCAATGTGACAACAAGAACGTGTGAGTCGTTTCCTGGATGCAACTCGGATATTCGCGCAAGCATCCACTGTGTTAGTCTTTAAGGAGAACCAGATTGCCCGCCTTGGGTTCTTCTTCTGACATCGTCCATTTTGGGTGCTGTTGTAGACGCGCTAGATATTCACTGCTCCATTTCTGCCAGAAGCTTTCTGTTAGAGCTTGAACCCTTTTCCATCTCTCGATGGTGTTGATGTTTTTTGTCGATGTGTTCTCACTAGGAATCGCGTTTAGTGTTTCGCCGATTAGAAAGTGCGCGGGAGTGGTCACCTCCTAAGTCTTCTGGGTTGTCGGAGAGAGGACACAGAGGCCTTGAATTTAGGCATGCTTCTATTTCCGTAAGAAGCGTGGTGAATTCTTCGAATGTTAACTTCCGGTCTTCTTCAACTCTTTTTAAGTGGTGCTTAACAGATTTTACTCCTGCTTCCCATAGTCCACCGAAGTGTGGAGAAGCTAGGGGAATGAAGTTCCACTTCGTACCTTGGTTGGTTAGAGTGTCTGCTATTTCTTTCCATTCGTTCTTCGCGTCTTGCATCCATTTTTTCAGCTCCGTATTAGCCCTGACGAAGTTTGTGCCACAATCACTAAACATTTTACTACAGATGCCCCTTCGTGCCGTGAAAGTCTAAAGGCTGCTAGAAAGGCTTGTGTAGTGAGATCACTCACTGCCTCCAAATGAATTGCCTTTGTTGCGAGACATATAAAAATTGCAAAGTAGCCTTTTAGTGTTTTTGCACCTTTTCCCTTTCACGTTTTTATGTCGATTGGTCCAGCATAGTCGACCCCTGTGCTCGTAAATGGTCTTGCTATCCGAAGCAGTGCTGCTGGTAAACTCGCCATAAGTTTCGTCATTGCTTTGGCCTTGTGTTTCAAACACTTGATGCATTGGTGAATGGTGTGCTTTACACACTGCTTTATTTGGATGATCCAATACCTTGTCCAAATATATGCTGTCAATTGCTGGATACCACCGTGGTGTTGCGATTTTTCGCAACGTCATTTTGGTGAAATGGATAATTGGGTGTTTTTGGTTATATGTCAAGTTCGAGTTTTGAAGCCTTCCCCCCACGCGAAGAGTTCCATCTGCATCTATGAAGGGATTCAATGACTTAAGTGCTGATTTTGCCTTTGGACCGTCGTGCAGTTTTGTTAAGTCCTCAGGAAACATGTCCTTTTGCACTGATCTTTTTGCCATCTGTGATGCGGTGTTCTACTCTTCTGGTTGCAAAGGGCCAGATTTTTTGCAACCTGATTTGCAGTTGGAAATAAATCGTTGGCAGTAATATCGTGTGCAGTTTGGAAAATTTGGTGATAATTTCTCCTACTATGCTATGTTGTGTCTGTGTTTGTGTTTATGTTGTGGCGACATGAGTCTTTATTGTTCGTCTTTCCACTTCCGTGTTGATGTTTGTTTGTTGCTCTGGGTATTTCCATTGGTCTCTCATGAAGGCTGGGCCATTCCACCGTGGCAAAAGTCTTCGCGATGCCAGATCGGCTGGATTATGTTGTGTTGGTATATGTTTCCACATCTGCAAATCTGTTAGTCGTTGGATTTCGGAGACTCTGTTGATAACGAATGTAGTCCAGCTGGAAGATGGAGCCCGAATCCAGGCAAGAGTTATGGTGGAATCTGACCATGCATACCAATGTTGACGTGGTACGTTGAAAACCTTTGCTGTGTGATTCATCAATGTCGCCAGCAGAACTGCCCCACAGAGTTCGAGACGCGGAAGACTTACTGTTAATATGTAAATGCAAATTTAACTTCGACACATGTATCTTAAAATTAGACTAATAAAATACAAAGAAAGTGCCTTTCGCACTCGATGTCCGCCTTTGAGGCTTGAGCTCTTCGATTTCCCAGAACTTTTTTAAAGTCTTGTTAAGACTTACATTTTGAGTGACGGTCGGGAGTTTTAAAGGTGTCTTTCCCAAAACTACCCAACCTAATTGTGTCTTTTGGACTATTGGCATACCGGGTTCGGTACTCCGAACGATGTTCGGCATGACTATATCTGCGTAAACATCGCTGCCAAGAAGCAAATCGATGGGTGCCGGAGTATGGAACAGAGGATCTGCTAATTCCAGATTCTTTAAGTACCTGCACTCGTACATTGTTGTTTGGTAAGCCAGAAGAAGGCCAGTCAACGACTTGAAGACAAAGGCCTTGGTAAAACCTTCAAACGTCGAACGTCGAGACGCGAATTTTAGATCCACGTATTTGTTGGTGGTGCCGCTGCTGACCTTCCCTAACCTGATATCTGTACAAACGTGTTTTGCTTTGGCAGCTTAAGGATTTGAGTAGCAGACTCTGAAATAAACGAAGCCTCGGAACCTGGGTCGATTAGTGCTCAACGATTAGAAGCTCAACGTATCTACCATTGGTTGATAATACCCTCCCAACCGCAGTTGCCAACAAAACCTTTGAATTATACTGGTGTGTGAAGTGTGAAAATTTTATATATATATATATTTTATGTGAGTTATGAACAATTACAATATTTAAAAAGAGTTGATACTCACTTTGTGTTCTTTTCAGGGTTTTGTTGAAAGGTGATCTGCTTGCCGTCAATACTGCTGGTGTTGTTGGTAGCGCTTGCTGTTGTTCCAGATACTTCTGGATACTTTCTTTTATCGAAACCATTTTTAAACACGTAGCCTGGTACAAAAACAGTCGAAACATAAATGAAATCGGTACAACAATTGTATGTGCGAATACGCAAGAGCATACGACCATACAATGTCGGTACAACAGTCGGTTGCGTGGAAACACACAATACAATTGTATACAACACCAAATCTGTCCAACCGTTGGTACAACGATTGTATCGTATATTTCGTACTTAAGAGTTAACAAATTTGAAAAAACCTGCGAGGTCCAAAAACAAGATAACAAGAATGATATGATGGGAGAGATGTCTGAGGAACATGCAGCAAAACAGGTATCTCTTAAGTTGGAAATCCGTCATTACTCATGGGGAAAATTCTACACAGTTTTTTTTGTGATGAAAATAATGGGCAAGCATTAAAGAAGATTGCGTTTCCGTATGCGAATAAATTGGACGAGGACCAGGTTTCCTCCCTTTTTAGAGGAAAACCTATTTTCTCCAAGACATACACAAGCTTATTTAAAACTTCCAAGTGCTGATCCCTGATTTGCTGGACAGAGATTCTGGCAGGAAAGTAAATGATGAGTACCTGGTTGTCCCCATGACTATATAAAGGAAAACCGCACGGAGAAGTGTTCCATCACGGAAATTAAAGCACAGAATGTGAATACTGTGCATCCTTTTTGATGAAGCCCTTCAATTCCCTCGAGATGATTTGTCCATGAAAAATCATCCTCCACAAGATGCACCTCACCATTCTCCGAATAGAATTTTGGGAGATATGTTCCATCTGCTAAATACATATCTAATCTGGTAAACATCTCGTGTGTTCTAGATATTCGATTGGAGAGTTCAAAGAGATGATCCATTTCCGAGAATATAGATTTTATTTCGTCTTCTCTCATATACATCTTTCACTTCTTGAAGTCTATGTTGGTTACAATATTTACCACTTCTTTTATGGATAGGGAAGAGAAATCTGTCATGTCTTTGGTTTGATCAAAGAACTTTTTCGACAATGTTAACGCATTGTCCATCATGGTAATTCGAGGAAAGAATGGTACTATAAAATCTACAATCATTGCTTCAGCCAACACAGTTTACCTTCTTTTCCGCACGGTTGCTAACCCAAAGAATCGTGCAGCACACTTCAGTTCTCGTTTTTTCGCGCATACCCCAAATACTTTTTCCTCTTTATTGAACTCTTCGTTATTGATTCAAAGAATTGCATTGGGTCATGTAAATTGGACTTGAACCATTTTACTATCACAGCTTGTTCTGTGGCTAATCCAACAAGTTGGTGTTTGCTGACTTAGTGGAACAGCTCTGAAATGCCCAATGACATTGCTTTATTATAGATCAAATCGCCATATTTATAATGTATATATATATATATATATTTGTCAGTAAGATCAAAAATTTTTTTGTAGAAAGACTTGAACAGTAATTTCTGTTATAGTATTGATACACTTGTAACAGAGCAGAATTAGTCTCGTAAGCACGTCTTATAAGATTTCGGGAGAGAAAGTCGGATACTTTAATCTTGGGCCAAACTCTTTTTCATCCTATAATTCAAACAAAACTTTACCATAAAGACACGATGTATTTTCCGGATTTGCGCCTTATTTTTCACACGGCTTTGACAAGCAATTTTTTTTAGGCGAATGATTCCTACGAAATAAGTGCAAAATAACCCGAAAGCTTGTGAGACCTTATGTTTTGATGCATTAACCCTTTCGCCCCGCAATTCGGATAAATAAGCTAGAAAACATTTTTTTTCGATTAAACGTGTCGGTATGAACTCCTGTAAGTCATATATGCAAAGATTTTAGTCCCTTGGGGGTGGCCTATTACAGTCCGCCGCTGTGAAAGTAATCAAAAAAAAAAAAAAAAAAAAAAAAAAAAAAAAAACACTTGAAAATCTAAATGTTTTCTTTATTTTTAAAAATTTTTTTAAGAATGGAAAAGCGTAAAACATTTTTTACACAAAAACACTTTGCACTCCTTGAACATTATTTTGGTGCATGACTGTTTTTTCATTTGACTGCTAGAATCTTCATTAGGCAAATGTTTTATTCTTGGATCTTTTTTGGGTCGAGAAGCTCGGTGGAATGATCTAAGAATAACTATGATTTTCAAACCTTGCACGATCAAATGCTCTGATAAATTAACTAAAAATGTTTAGAATGGTACTTTTTTTCAGTTAATGCACTGTGACAATAACCCACGAATTGACGGCTTTCATCATAATCAATCGATAAAACGTGTTTTCCCACCATTTATCAGACTTTCGATCGTGTATTCGTACAACCTATTCATTTGGTCCGCCAAATTCACGCCTCCCATCACTTCACGGTAAAATTTGATCATATCTGTGCATGGTACAACAATTTTATCTCCCGTTTTTATAGTGTAAAGGAACAACAGAAAGCACGAATTAAAAACGTCATCGAAATGTTGTCGATTGTACGTACACATATTTTAGTAATTCAACAAATTTCATGCCAAGGAGCGTGTTGTAATTGAATGTGTATTCGAATATGTGAAAGAGAGATTTCCCTTATTGCAATCTAAATTACGAATGACAACAAGCCGAGTGCCATCAATGGTTTTGGCTTGCTTTGTTTTACATAACATCGCAAAAACTTTGCATGATGAAGATTTTCAATATTTTGAACATGAAATCAAAGTAGTTGTTTTCTTTTATTACTTAAGTCTTCATCCACGTTATAAAAATGTATTTCGATTCACCACAAAAAAAAAAAAAAGATTTTTGACATATATATATTTTTTTGACATACTCCTACTTATAAACTTTAATATTCGTTGAGTTTTTAATACTACTTAGTTACTGGTTAGGTAGTGTGACTTGATGTTAACATAACATTTACAATTGCATTGATTAACAATTAATCAATTAATTTTAAATTCAAATTGAATATATTACAATATTTAATGATTACAATATCTTCTCGAACAGTAGTCAACATCAATTTACATGAAAACACAGGTAATAATAACGAAAAATCAAGAGGTATTCAACGCCGTAATGCAATTGCTGTGTTTTTAGAACGAGGTTATCTCTTGAAAATAAAACAAGTGTCTTATTTGAAATTTAATTTAAATTGTTAAATTTAAAGTATTTCGCTGAATCAAACACATTTGCAATTTTTAAGTTATTTATTTTATTAAAAAAAAAGAAGAATTTTCTTGTCAAATTAAATGTAGAAATGTGTTGCTAGTACAAAATTTAAAAAAAAAAATACTGAATCAACCCTTTTTTTGCAGTTTTTACTCATAAAAATTTGTCATGCATTTGAATTTGTCCTGTGCTGCAAATCACTCAAGCTTAACCTTCTGTCAATCACATTCTTAAAGAATAAATAAAATGTATGTATATTAGAACACGTCTACATTGGTTAAACTCCTTACTAACAAACGAATATTATATTCTGATGATTACATTATAGAATTCACAGTGCTTATGCCATTACTGCAGTGCGTCCTTGTGGAAGGCAAAAATTCTTCATCTACCACAGTCTTAGACGCTGTCTTACGAATGTAAGTTTCATCTAACTTCTTCCTTTTCCTTGACGAAGGCGTTTTCGATGCGAACATTAATTGTTACACCTCAATGATGGTACGCCCAAGTACCCTCCATTGCAGCCATTGTGGAGTCAAATTCCGATAAAAAGGGAGAATCGATGCTGATGATGCTTGCACCGCACTTAAGTGTTTGGCTGTGTTTAGGTGGCGTTTAATGACCGCATCGCCGCCTGAAGCAATGGAAAATGTACGTCAACATTTTTTGCAGCACATGTCACTTTCAGTTTTTTCCAATTTAGGGAACAAATATTTTTCTTAAGTTTATCATTTAATTAATATGCACTTATTTTTCGGCATTTTTTTAATCGAACAAAAACAGATCAACACTAAAATGAGAGTATAACAAGAGGACTAACCATGCGACTTTGTGGCTACAGAAAGCATCGAAAACACACATATACATTGGCATTGATATACTTAAAATGGATACCCAGTAGCCAACTTCACTCTGGTTCCAAGATCGAAACTCCCAGTTGTCAAAATAAGAATGCGCCAAATATAACGATATCGATAACGATATTAAAACGTTAGAAAGCGGAAAAAAGAAATTGTGCCTTCTTTTTAGAGTAAAAATTTTATAACTTTTCCATTCTTAAATCAAAATACTCTTTCCAACCAATATAGTTCCCAATTCAATTCAATTCTCTCTTTGAAAATTAAGAGTTTCGCACTCTCACATGTACAAGGTTCGGGCGCGATAGATCTTGGAACATATTTTTCGACTGACATTCTATGGAAATGACTTCACTGCCGATCCATGTTTAGTATATCAATATTCATTTGTATCAAATAGTTTTTTTTTTTTTTTGTAACAATGACATAATTGATTGTACCTATAATGATATGATTGAAACGCGACATGTTTTCGCGATGTTTTTAATTGTTTTTTTTTTTTTTTTAATCTTGTTTACTTTGAAAGTTTGAACATGTTCGAAGCTTACTGTGCCGGTAATCAACTAGAACCTTGGATGATGACTCCTTATCGTTGTGCAGAAGCTAGAAGTCCGAAAGGCATTTACAACAGTAAGCACAGCAAAACAATAAACATTGTAGAAAGGACTATAGGAGTTTTGGAAAATAGATTTCGACACATACTTGGTGCACGTCAACTGCACTATCGTCCTCAAAAAGCTTCACAAATCATCAATGTCGTTTGTGCATTGCATAATATACGCCTTCATTTTCGCGCCTATGACTGCACAAATATTCCTCATAATGAATTTGAAGACCAAGAAGAACCACAATACATCGGCATTGATTATTCCAGTAATCACAGAAACGAATCTTAAAAATATAATGAAAAAGAATAAAATAAAAAGAATATTAAAACTAATCTTATTTCTTAATATCTCACAGCATGGAACTTTGTTGTAAAGTTACCTATATGTATAAATGGATAAATTTGTTTTCCCAGTTAAAATTTATTCATGGTAATGGTAATTTAGTGACTTCTTTCTTGTTCTCGACAGTTTTCTTTTTATGCACGATTTTTAATCCAATCAAACCTAAGAGTATTCAACAGGATTTGAGAATTAATTCCTTTATTTAAATCATTCACCTACTTTTCTTCAAACTGAAGCTTCCTTTGAAGGTGGCTCGAAAGCATTAAGCTCACATTTTACTTCTCAATATATCGTCACATATTCTTTTGGCGCTTTCGTGAATCCTTGTGCCAGGTCGGGTTTCTCCATCAATAACTGGAAAACTTTTTTGCTGGTTTTACCCTTTAGAGCAATAAATATATTTAAGAAAAAACTAAAAAAATTGACAAATACTTACATATTTATACAAAGCACAAACGTTTTTGCACTGATTCCGACACAAATAACTTGTCGTAGGAAATGACGTGCAATTTCCATTTTATTCGAATTTCGTGATACTAAATTTCCCGAATTTCGAAAATCGTAGCACATTTTCCATTACGAATGGATTCCGTGATAGATTTTTCGGGATTCGTAATAAATTTTCGATTACGATGGCTGATTATCTCATCAAGCAGTCATTTGAAATTACAGCTACCATTGAAAATTTGTAAAGAAGTTAATGTTCTACTTTCTTCTTCTGACAAGATTTTTATATTCCCAAATATGTAAGTCTCATTTGTTTCAAAATTATTTGGTACATACCGATTACTTCTCCAAGCTAAGTTTTGCGTTAATCTGGCGTAGGTGGGTAGTACGTACACGGGTTTGCAACTGTAGGAGGAACATTCTCAGAAGGTTCTATTTCAGCAATACCAATCCCTGCTTCAATATTTTGTGCCGAAAATTGTCTGTCTTCTTCATCAAGGGCTAAAGTGTCTTCATCACCACTGTCTTCTGCTGCCAATATTTCCAGGATTGCATCTTCTATGAGATTTAATTTTATGTTTTCTGTGTAAAAATTAGCATTTTATATAGAAAATAGGTAGAATTGTATTATAGTGAAGTAAATATTCTAGTAAATAGCTCTAATTTCTCAATTGGAACAACTTTATTGTAAAATAACGACGTATTGTATGTGAGACGAGTGATAACAAAATTCTAAATCGTATTATTAAATGCGTAAAACATTATATACCGTAACATGGGGCTACTTTGCTCCGTTTTTTGCACTATTTTTAGAAACCTTTTAAAAACTGTAAACATAATTTTTATTTATTTTTTTTTTTCACCCTGTTTGATTAACCCTAGACCGTCATCCTTATTTTTTGTACACTTACGTACGTCATCCTTCGTCTTTTTGACGACGACCGATTTTATATCGTTATCTTAAAGCTCCTGAGTACAAAAAATGTCTGTAAATGATTTTTTTTTATTATATACTTAATTTTCAAATTAAATTAAAAAAAAAAAACTTTTTGTTGTCAAACTTAAAAATTTATTTTTTACAGCCTTCATTAAATTGGCTTGGATTTTAAAGATCAAAATTGTATTACATAGAAAATCGTAAAAAATGTACACATTTTCGTGAAAGTCTTTTTGTTTTTTAAAAGTAATGTCTTAAAGTATAAAAAGAACACAATTGTTAATATTATATATGTTAATTAAAGCAAGAGGCACAAACCTCAATTTTATGCTCTCCGCATAGGCTTTTATGACACTTTGCACATGCCGCCTTTGTCATTCGTCATTTGGACGAAGAACAAACTGCGCAAATCTTTCTTTTTTTATTACCTGTTGTCGGCACTTCATTTTCCGGCTTATCATCATGTCTATCAGGAGTCGATTTTGAACTTCTGATCTCACAATTGTGGTAATTGTTCGCATTTTTTTGTAAGATCTGAAAAAAGTTTATTCATAAACTCTACTCGTTTTAGGAGGTGTTTTTTATCTTGAAGCATATTGTGTGAGTGCTTATGCTTGGCTTTTTTGAAACAGGATTAATGGTTCACTCTTCATTGCAAGATGACGGAAGATAAACGATTTTGCTTGGTTTTGGTTTATTAGATAAAAGGGTTAAGTCCTTGTCATAGCAAAACATGGATGTACCGCACTTGCGACCCTTTTTATTTTTTAGCTCAGCTGGGATTTCTCTTTTGTTTGAACGAAGGGTACCTAATATAGTAAGGTTATACGGTGCCTTTCCTAACGACTGTGCCAATGGTATGGAGGTGAACCAGTTGTCCATTGTGATATTCCTATTCGAAAAGGAACCACTCACATCCTTTTGGATCAACTCGAAAATCCTATTTGGTATCGATTTAACAAGGTTTTGGAGGATTTCGGTATTAATTTCATCCCAAACTTGCTTTATTTTGGTTTTAAGCTTCTTTACTGTTAAAAAGCTTCCAGTTTTTTGTTTTTCCAAGTATATTTTGCGCACCATGATACCCCATAGATTTTCTATGGGGCTTAAGTCAGGACTGCAAGCTGGCCATTGCAAAAGCGGGATATTTCGCTTTCTAAACAACTCCAAAGACGCCTGTGAGACATGGATAAAGGTGTTGTCCTGTTGGAAAATGAAGTCATTTTATTTTCAATAAATATTATGAGGACGTCATCCAACATATCCGTGTAAGTCTGCGAATTCATTTTTGTGGGTACAAAGCAAATTGTGGCCTTCCCTCGGGCAGTGAAAGCCGCCCACACCATCACACTGCCACCTCCGAAACTTCGCTTGGACATACGGACCTCTTTGTTTCGCAAATAATGCCAACAACTTGCCATCGAGTCGGGACCATCTAAATTGAATTTCTTCTCGTCCGAAAATATAATTTCGTCCCACTGAAATGTCCAGTGCATGTATCTGCGACCAAATTCCAGACGGGCTGCAATATGATGCGATCTTAAAAAGGGTTTGCACTTAGGTTTCTTCCATTTGATGGAAGGAGTTGATCGGAGAATATTTGCGATGTCTCTTTTTTGTAACAGGAAGATTGTGTTTTTGTTTTATTTTACTGAAATTAAGTTATTTTCTGTTGCCTCTCGTCTAATTGTTTCAATTTGTCGTTTGTTGAGTTTCCGGTTTCCTTTCGTTGGCTTTTTAACTCCATATTTTTCTTTTTTCTTCAAAAAATTACGAATAACACATTCTGATCTGTTAATGCAATGCCCAATTTCTCGATTAGAATAACTTTCCTTATGCAGAAGATCAATTTGAGCTTTTTTAGCATCGGTAAGAGATTTTGCTTTAGGCATTTTTCCAATAACCTTAAAAAAGAAATAAAATTTATGCATCTTAAATATTAAACAAGACTTAGTACGCACTTTTAAGTTATTAACTTAATTAATTAATTACGAAAAATTAAATAAAAACTTTCTGCGTTTAAACGAATATGCCGACAATTCGTTTTCTATAAAGCAACTTTGTTTTCTTTCGTAACAACAACAGCAGATGCCATGTCCTTATCGCAGCTAAAAACCGTTATTCCATAGATAAAATTTATTTTAACAAAGTTGCCAATTGCGAAGTATTTTAGTGTTAAAAAGTGTAAAATCGAAAATCATAGTTGGGCGCGTAAACGAATATGTACCTGTGTATAATGAATTGAACAAGTGTGTGTCTGACAACGGAGTGTCTCTCTGAACCTTTCCACAGGTGTATTTATAAATTCTAAAAATGATTACTCTACAGTCTGCATCAAGCTTCCTCCCGTGTGAATGGAATGCAGCTTGTTTATGCAGGTGGAGGATATTGAGTTGAACGTCTTGCTAATTGCAGAAAAATGGTTGCTCGTATTCTATTGGTGCATGTGGCTTTCACATGATCAATCCGGGCTTATGGGAGGATTTAATGGTAAAAGAAAAAGGGAATGCCAAATGGTGACGTAACTTCTCCCCCCTTAGGATTCTGATCCGAAGAATCAACTGTCTTTATATCAACTTTTACTTTGGTTTGATTATTTTTATTTTTAAAAATAAAAACAAAAATTATAATGAAAATAATTACTATCATGGGAGCAATTCCAAGATTTAAATATTCGTGCGCGTTTATCCTTGAGTTAATAAGTTCAATTAATTGAAGGTTTTCAATATTATTGAGGTGAATTGCCTCTGTGGAAAAGTTCATCACAATTTTATTAATTGAAATATTATTAAAATTAGGTATTACAAAGTTATCATATTCGATAAAATTTTTGTATCTTACATTATTTATTTCTATTTTACAATTTTCAAATCTTATTAGGTTATTTCCCATAACATTAAAAGTAAAATTATTACAATTATGAACAATTGGCGTATATGGAATATTTTTGGTAATAATATTATCGTGTATTTGTGTAACTTTTACATCTTTATTTTCTTTAAATAAAGGGACTTCTATCAAATAGCTTAGATATATAATTGTTGTTTATACAATAATTTGTAAATCTTTAAGTTTTATAGGTGTCTGATTCATATAAATTAAAAATTTACATTAAAATTTTTATTAAAAAAAAACTTTATTTAAACCGGCAGCGATTCTGCCTACTTGATTACAACTGTATGAAATGTTCTTAAAACTAGATCTTAAATACTATTTTAATACTAACTCAGCAACATGTTGTTTCTCACGCTTTGCGCTTTGCAGGTGTCTGGTGTTTGTTGGATTTGTCTAGGTTGCAGGTGTTGGATTGCAGCATGGGAATAGTGTGGGAAAGTTGAATGCGCGTGCAAAGTAATTGGTAACTCCTTTGTTAACTCCTCCGCCTTTAAGTGTGATCGTCCTCGTTCACTTAAAAAAATGGAATCTGGTTAATTCGGGATGTCTTCGGACTCGATTGCGACGTCGAGCTTTTAACTGTTTCTATTGCTTCCGTAACTATTTTGGCTTTGATGATAGGGTTATTTGCAGGTTTCTTGTTTCTTATGATTTTCAGGAGGATGACCAATATGATTATGGCCAGGAGAAAGAGTAATCCTACATTGAACATGGTGCTGGTTCTGTAGTTTATTTTCAACGTCTGGATTTGTTGGGTATTATTATTGTGTAGGTCCTTTATCATTTCTAGTGAGAGTTTTTCTTCTATTTCGGGGTTCGTTGAGGCGGATTGAAGGATGGCGGGTAATGGTTTGAAATGTATAACTTCGACTGATTTGAATATGAATTTCCCTATTCGAATGCTGGCGTTACTGTATTTGATGAGAAATGTCCCATTAATTGACACCTGGTCGTCATTTATCGTGATTATTCCATCGTATTCATTGAGAAGAAGGATGATATTTCTTCGAACATGTGGACGTGTTGGCTGTTGATAGCAGTACAGCTTGCTTGAATACTATTTTGAATACATGGGAAAACATGTTGTGTAACTAATGTTAACAATATTAGAATTAGAGCAAATAGATAGTTTATTTATTGTTTTACATTTTTTACTTATTCCATATATTTCGTTCTTACATTTAATTATTTCATTATAGTCGATTTTAATTATAGTTTTTCTTTGCTTTATTGCTTTTAGCAGAATAGTTTCACAAATTTCTTCTTCAGCGTAAGGTAAACTTATAATATAGAGTAACATGTTATCATTAAATGCGACTTTAATTTCGGCAAATTCAATGGCCTCTTCAATATTCTTAAATGGTATTTCTTTATTTTCTATGATTTTTTCTATAGTGCTTACTTCAATATTTGATAAAATATACGAATTTATTACATTTACTTTTTCCCAGTGTAAGGCGTATCCTATATTCGTTACTTCTTCTTTTAACAAATCTAATTTATACTTAATACTAAACAATAATTCTTCTAACAATTTATCATTTGATTTAAGGTGTTTATTTATTTCGTTTGTTGCATTTGTTACCTCATTTACTTTATCAATAATTAACTTATTTATGATAACTTGTCTATTGTTGTTTTCCAAAACATTATTTATTTTCTCTTGTACTATTTGAAAGTCGTGGCTATCTGGATTACCAGCTATCCACTTTCAGGCACTACCTAGAAAGTCTAAGGATCGTTTGGTTCTGGGATAATTTGGAAGTAAGCGTTTAGTGTGGGATCGGATTAAGGCTATTTCTTTAGTAAGGAGTTGGTAACTGGAATGGGAGGTTTGGAAACTTGCTTTCACAGATGCTTCTAAAGTGTCTATGGCTTGTAAATGTTTCGAAAGGTCAATCTCATGTATTATTTTAAACGTCCCAGTCTGTAGTGTGGATGTTCCGATGTTAATCGTTACTAGTCGTGAGTTCGTATAGTCCAGTATCTGTACGTTAGCCAAGCATGCGGATAAAAAGAATCTAAGAGTAAAGAGAGGTGGGTGTATGCATTAGGATTTTATGTGCGACTTGTGAACCTCTCTGCCGGATTGGGTTAGTACTGTTGTTTTTTTTTGTTTTCCTTAACGATTTCTTTGTTGTATTTGGGGGTGAGTTTGGAGCCTATTCGTTTGTTTTTCTTAACGTATATAATATTTCCGAGTGAAAAGTCCTTAATTGGAGGTCTGCCTTTATTGTGGTAAGCTAGGTCGCTGTCTTGCTTTGATTTAAGTCTTTTCTTGTTTTCCGAGCGTGTTTTTTTGATTTTCAAGGGATCTGAGCCAATATTTCTACTGAAAAATAAGTCTACTGGTTTCTTTTTGGTAACTGAATGAATAGAAAAGCTGTAGGCGTTTACAGCTGCCTCTAAAAGTTCCGTGAAGGATCTGTGCAAATTTTCATTCTTTTAGCATCTCATGATTTCTGCCAATGTTGAGTGAAATCTTTCTACTTGGCCATTTGATGAACTTGTGTATGGGGGTGTTTTAAATATCTGGATACCAAACTCATGAAAGTTATTGCAAGAGAATTAAAAGATTTTTCGTTGTCAAACACTATTGTCTTTGGGATACCGTAGGCAAAAATAATTTCCCTGAGGGGTTGCCTTATATCTTCTATTGCTTTTAATTGAATTCGTTTCCCTTAGCATATTTAGAGAACATGTCGACAGAGGTCAGTGCTAGGTTTCCTTCGGTAGAAAAAATGTCTTTGTATATAATTTGGCCTGGATGTTCTGGTATAGGAGTGGCTTGTATTTCAATTTTGTCAGGATGGCGGTCATACTTATTTTCCTTGCAGACTGAGCAGAGTTTTGTTATTCTTTGGATTTTACGTGACATGCCAGGGAAATAGTACTTTTCAAGAATCTGTATCTTATTTTCTCGTTCATTTCTATGAGCGCGTTGGTGAGTGTTTATGATGATTTCTTCTTGTCTGTGATCGCTAGTCACATCTTAGACAAACGTTCTAGAAAATCTAATACGATAATTACTAAAGTAATCTTTATAAATGTCTTGGATCATACCCATTACTCGTTCTTCGGCTTTAATGCCGTTTATTACTGCTGGGTTTAATCGCTTTTTAAGAATTTCAGTCAGGTTACTAATATTGTAAAAAGGTTCTGTAATGATGTGACGGTGATATGTTGTGAACACTATCTGAAATCTTTGACCGATATTTAGGAAAATCTGATTCTGCATATTAGGTTATGCGATGAGGTTGCATCACTGTGTATGGCTGGAGTAAGGGAGTTAATTTCGGATCTTATAGGGGGTCTGGAAAGTGCGTCTGCAACCACGTTCATTTTTCCGGGCTTATATCTAAGCTTATGGTTGTACTCTTCGAGTATGGCCTTCCATCTTTTTAATTTGCTATTGTTATTTTTATTACTTAAGGAGTACGTCAGGGTTTGGTGGTCTGTATGAATGATGACTTTCGCTGATCCGTAAAGGTAATTTCTGAGGCTGTTGAGAGCCATATTATAGCGAGCATCTCCTCGTTGGCCGCGTAGCTCTCTTCAGTCTTATTAATGCCCTTGAAATAAACGTAATGGGCTTGTTGTTTTGGGATAATACAGCGCCTATAGCATAGTTTGAAGCGTCTGTCACTAGCTCGAAACCTTTTTGGAAATCCGAGTACATTAGTATAATCTCTTCTGAGGTCAAAGAATTTTTGATTTTCTGGAATGCTTCCTTAGCTGAATCGTCCAGATGAATAGTTTTTTTATTGGAAACATTTTTGGACAAACATCCATCCTCCCCTCTTACAAGGGCTGTTAGTGGTTTTGCCAATTTGACGTAGTCCCTTATAAAGCGGCAATCTCGTGAACTCGTACTTGCCATTGTTGACCGAGAATGCCGTTTCTGATGAAACCCACTTTTCAGGTCAACCACAGTGAACCATTTGTTTTGGCCAAGTTGTGAGAGGACCTCATTTATCTGTGGGATCGGATATCGATCAGCCACAGTTATGCTGTTTAATTTCCTATAATCGATCACGAGTCTATATTTTTTTTCGCCAAAGGCATCGTGAAGGTCTTATGATGCCGTCGGTGAGAAGCTTTTCTATTTGTTTTTCGACCTCGTCCTTAAGGGACATGGGGTAGGAATAGAATTTTGAATATACGGGTGAACCAGATGTTGTATTAATTTCACCTTTAACAATGGTTGAGTATGTCAGTTTTTCGTCCGACTCATCAAAAAGTTTTGGGAAATCGCGTACAATTTCCTGAATGGACGATCTTTGTTGTGGAGACATATGACCAGTTCGGATATTTATAGTATTAACCGATTGGGATATTAACTGTTTATAACGTATTTTTACGCGATTCTTGATGACCATGTAATTATCTTTGGTATGGATTACAGCGGAAAGATTTGTGAGGCTGTGAAGGATTTGAGTTCGGGCATGAGAAAGAATAAAGCAGGAGTATGTTAATGTATGGGTGTGTAATTTAAACTATTTTATATTATTTAGTTAAAAAAATATATTTATTGTTTCGCTCCTTAAAGCTAACTTAGAACTGAACTAACATTACAATCAATATCTAACTCGAAGCGTTCCCAAATGCGGTGCTACTGCATGGTCAGCAGTGGATGTTTTCTGATATCTCAAGTGTCGTTGAAGGTGTCAGCATCGGATGTTTGCTGATAATTCAGGTGTCGTTGGAATTTTCCTCTGCACGGGCTGCTTGCATATTTTATTATGTAGGTACCATGAAGCATTACTGTTTCGTTGTTTATTAAGATTGAGCCATTAAATTGATTAACCAACAGGATACCAGGTGAAACTGCTATATCTGGAACATGTTCGTTGTTTATGATAATACAATCAGTTTTCTGACTGACACTAGTTTTGAGATACACGTCGGGTTTCCTAAATTAACTAAATTATTTTCGTTACAAATTGATAAACTATTATAACTTTTACATGTACTTGCAATTCCGTAAATATTGTTATTACATTCGAAGATGGAATCGTATTCTATTTTATTTATAACTTTCTTAATTTTGACAGGTTTTAATATTGAAATATTACAGGTTTCTTAATTGGCCATTGGAAAGCTTAAAATATAATTAAGATTTTTGACATTTAAGGCAATTTTTATCTCGGCAAATTCCAAGGCTTCGTCTATATTTAGAAATGGAACATTTTCAGATTTAAGTAGAGTTTCTGTTATATTAATTTCAGAATTCGATAGGATAAAAGATTTTACAATATTTGCTTTCGCCCAATGTATGGCGTATGCGACATTTACTAACTCTTCCTTAATTATATCTAATTTGTATTTTATTTTCATAATTCTTTCGGTATAATTATTATTGCTTTCTGAAAAAGCTCTTATTAAATTATTTTTTGCATTGGTTACTTCCCTTAACTTATCTACAATCATTTTATTTATTATTAGTTGATTGTTGTTATTTCTAAGTACATTGTTTACTTTGTCTGTAATAATTTCATGATCGTGGTGGTCCGGGCTACCCGCGATCCATTTGCACGCACTGCCTAAGAAGTCCAATGACCTCTTCGATCTATTATTTATTCTTAATCTAGAAATGTAAATTTTTAACCGGGAAATTTCAAAGGTAAGGATGGGATACAAGGGATGATCTTTTCGAATTGTCAATCTCGATTATATGGATAATCTTAAACGATCCATTTTGTACTTCTGCACGACCAGTACTTATTTTAATAAGTTGCGAGTTACTATAATCCAGTATCTGAGTTTCTGCGCAGTATCCTGTTAAAAGATTAATTTTTGATAAGATTTTTGTGAATAGTACTTCCTGACTTAGTTTTTACTGTTGAATTATTATCTCGGGCTACTATTTCCTTTTTATATCTTGGGAATAATTTATTTCCTATTTTCTTATTGATTTTAACATAGATAACTTCTCCCTCAGCATAAATTTTAAGTGGGCTTTTCTTCCTATTATGATATTGTATATCAGCTTGCTCTTTTGCCTGTAATCTTTTCGTGTTTTCTTGACGTACAAGTTCAAGTTTCTTTGGGTTATTTAATAGTTGTCTACCAAAAAATATGTCTATCGATTTTTTGTTGGTGACAGAATGTAGGGACCGGTTGTACTCGTAAATACATTTGTCTAATAGTTCGGAAAAACAAGAGTGGGTGCTATCTGTTTTGAGACAGCGGATCAATTCAGAAAGCGTCGAATGAAATCTTTCGACTTGGCCGTTTACGGAAATTGTGTAAGGTGGAGCCTTAAAAACGTTTATATTAAACATATTTTCCAACATGAAGGTAATCGAATTAGTGCTTATGGATTTTTCATTGTCCATGACTATGGTTTATGGGACGCCGAAAGCTAATATAACCGCTCTAATAGGTTCCTTAATATCTACCGCGGATTTTGATTTCAACATTTTTGCTAAGGCGTGCTTCGAGAACTTGTCTATTGCAGTTAAAATAGTATGTTTGTTGGTAAAATAAATATCAATATGGATTATCTGACCGGGGTTTGTTAGGGTGCCTGTCATATTTATTTTCCTTACAAATTCTACAAATCTTGTTTGCTCAGCTTTTTCTGCATTCCCACAGGTTTGCAAATGCAAGTGATCAGCGGAAAAAGTCTGGGAACATTTCTTAATATCTACTTGGTTCTCATATCTTTCAAGATATTTTCGATATCTGAGTAAGCTGACTTATACATAACTTCTCCGTCCTTTACTTTAAAATCCTCCTGAATTTTGTTTTTTACTTTGACATTAACAGATTGCTGTATTTTGAAAGATATAAGAACTATGTTTACTAAAACAATTAAAATTATGACAAAACTAACATTTAGTGTATATGAAACATTTTTATGGTATTGTAATTCTTTTATTTTATTGAGATTATTTTCATTTTCGAATATAATTTCATCTAAAGTTATTTTATCAGTAAAATTTGTAAAATTTTTGTACATTGGATAGTAAAATCGCTCTTGGAAGCTCTCTTTTATGTTTGACAAAAAATGATCTAAAATTTCTATTTTACAATTATTAAAATGTATTAACACGTTTCCAGTTACATTTAAATTTCTGTTGTCGCAATTTTGACTTATGTTTAAATTATTTGCATTCTTTATTATTAAAATGGTTTCTTCATCTATTAATATGATTTCAGTTTGGTTATTTCTAATTAATTTACAATTTTCTTGAAAAATACAATGTTTACTTATGCTTAATTCATTAAGATATTTAAATTCTTCATACTTATAATTGATTTTATTGTATTCTACTACCTTTTCTTTAGAACAATCGATTTCTTTTCCATTTTTGTTTGTAATCGGTACTATTATTTTTAGTGGAATCTTGATTTCAACATTTTTGCTAAGGCAGTTAAAATAGTATGTTTGTTGGTAAAATAAATATCAATATGGATTATCTGACCGGGGTATATAGGATGGGGGTTGGCTGGAGTTCGGGCTTGTTAGGGTGCCTGTCATATTTATTTTCCTTACAAATTCTACAAATCTTGGTAATTTTCCCTATTTTTTGTTTCATGCGGGGAAAATAAAATGTTTGTAAAAGTTGAATTTTGTTTTCGCGGGAAATAAATAATGTTTGATTTGTATCGAATAAAAAAAACTTTATTTAAGAAAAAGAACTTAATTTTACTTACAGGGTTAACAACGAACTCAACTTAGAATGCTATCTTAGGTCTACTTATACTCTATGAAATGTTTGCTCAGCTTTTTCTGCATTCCCACAGGTTTGCAAATGCAAGTGATCAGCGGAAAAAGTCTGGGAACATTTCTGTAACTTAATATCTACTTGGTTCTCATATCTTTCAAGATATTTTCGATATCTGAGTAAGCTGACTTATACATAACTTCTCCGTCCTTTACTTTAAAATCCTCCTGAATTTTGTTTTTTACTTTGACATTAACAGATTGCTGTATTTTGAAAGATATAAGAACTATGTTTACTAAAACAATTAAAATTATGACAAAACTAACATTTAGTGTATATGAAACATTTTTATGGTATTGTAATTCTTTTATTTTATTGAGATTATTTTCATTTTCGAATATAATTTCATCTAAAGTTATTTTATCAGTAAAATTTGTAAAATTTTTGTACATTGGATAGTAAAATCGCTCTTGGAAGCTCTCTTTTATGTTTGACAAAAAATGATCTAAAATTTCTATTTTACAATTATTAAAATGTATTAACACGTTTCCAGTTACATTTAAATTTCTGTTGTCGCAATTTTGACTTATGTTTAAATTATTTGCATTCTTTATTATTAAAATGGTTTCTTCATCTATTAATATGATTTCAGTTTGGTTATTTCTAATTAATTTACAATTTTCTTGAAAAATACAATGTTTACTTATGCTTAATTCATTAAGATATTTAAATTCTTCATACTTATAATTGATTTTATTGTATTCTACTACCTTTTCTTTAGAACAATCGATTTCTTTTCCATTTTTGTTTGTAATCGGTACTATTATTTTTAGTGGAATCTTGATTTCAACATTTTTGCTAAGGCAGTTAAAATAGTATGTTTGTTGGTAAAATAAATATCAATATGGATTATCTGACCGGGGTATATAGGATGGGGGTTGCCTGGAGTTCGGGCTTGTTAGGGTGCCTGTCATATTTATTTTCCTTACAAATTCTACAAATCTTGGTAATTTTCCCTATTTTTTGTTTCATGCGGGGAAAATAAAATGTTTGTAAAAGCTGAATTTTGTTTTCGCGGGAAATAAATAATGTTTGATTTGTATCGAATAAAAAAAACTTTATTTAAGAAAAAGAACTTAATTTTACTTACAGGGTTAACAACGAACTCAACTTAGAATGCTATCTTAGGTCTACTTATACTCTATGAAATGTTTGCTCAGCTTTTTCTGCATTCCCACAGGTTTGCAAATGCAAGTGATCAGCGGAAAAAGTCTGGGAACATTTCTGTAACTTAATATCTACTTGGTTCTCATATCTTTCAAAATATTTTCGATATCTGAGTAAGCTGACTTATACATAACTTCTCCGTCCTTTACTTTAAAATCCTCCTGAATTTTGTTTTTTACTTTGACATTAACAGATTGCTGTATTTTGAAAGATATAAGAGCTATGGTTACTAAAACAATTAAAATTATGACAAAACTAACATTTAGTGTATATGAAACATTTTTATGGTATTGTAATTCTTTTATTTTATTGAGATTATTTTCATTTTCGAATATAATTTCATCTAAAGTTATTTTATCAGTAAAATTTGTAAAATTTTTGTACATTGGATAGTAAAATCGCTCTTGGAAGCTCTCTTTTATGTTTGACAAATAATGATCTAAAATTTCTATTTTACAATTATTAAAATGTATTAACACGTTTCCAGTTACATTTAAATTTTTGTTGTCGCAATTGTCAAAATTATGTTTAAATTATTTGCATTCTTCATTAAAATGGTTTCTTCATCTATTAATATGATTTCAGTTTGGTTATTTCTAATTAATTTACAATTTTCTTGAAAAATACAATGTTTACTTATGCTTAATTCATTAAGATATTTAAATTCTTCATACTTATAATTGATTTTATTGTATTCTACTACCTTTTCTTTAGAACAATCGATTTCTTTTCCATTTTTGTTTGTAATCGGTACTATTATTTTTAGTGGAATCTTGATTTCAACATTTTTGCTAAGGCAGTTAAAATAGTATGTTTGTTGGTAAAATAAATATCAATATGGATTATCTGACCGGGGTATATAGGATGGGGGTTGGCTGGAGTTCGGGCTTGTTAGGGTGCCTGTCATATTTATTTTCCTTACAAATTCTACAAATCTTGGTAATTTTCCCTATTTTTTGTTTCATGCGGGGAAAATAAAATGTTTGTAAAAGTTGAATTTTGTTTTCGCGCGAAATAAATAATGTTTGATTTGTATCGAATAAAAAAAAACTTTATTTAAGAAAAAGAACTTAATTTTACTTACAAGGTTAACAACGAACTCAACTTAGAATGCTATCTTAGGTCTACTTATACTCTATGAAATGTTTGCTCAGCTTTTTCTGCATTCCCACAGGTTTGCAAATGCAAGTGATCAGCGGAAAAAGTCTGGGAACATTTCTGTAACTTAATATCTACTTGGTTCTCATATCTTTCAAAATATTTTCGATATCTGAGTAAGCTGACTTATACATAACTTCTCCGTCCTTTACTTTAAAATCCTCCTGAATTTTGTTTTTTACTTTGACATTAACAGATTGCTGTATTTTGAAAGATATAAGAGCTATGGTTACTAAAACAATTAAAATTATGACAAAACTAACATTTAGTGTATATGAAACATTTTTATGGTATTGTAATTCTTTTATTTTATTGAGATTATTTTCATTTTCGAATATAATTTCATCTAAAGTTATTTTATCAGTAAAATTTGTAAAATTTTTGTACATTGGATAGTAAAATCGCTCTTGGAAGCTCTCTTTTATGTTTGACAAATAATGATCTAAAATTTCTATTTTACAATTATTAAAATGTATTAACACGTTTCCAGTTACATTTAAATTTTTGTTGTCGCAATTGTCAAAATTATGTTTAAATTATTTGCATTCTTCATTAAAATGGTTTCTTCATCTATTAATATGATTTCAGTTTGGTTATTTCTAATTAATTTACAATTTTCTTGAAAAATACAATGTTTACTTATGCTTAATTCATTAAGATATTTAAATTCTTCATACTTATAATTGATTTTATTGTATTCTACTACCTTTTCTTTAGAACAATCGATTTCTTTTCCATTTTTGTTTGTAATCGGTACTATTATTTTTAGTGGAATCTGTTTAAATTCTTTTGGGATTTTTATTGCAAATATAAGAGTATCATTCTTATATTTAATAATGCCTAATTTAATATTTTTCATTTTATTCAAATCTATATTGTATCTTTGTATCTCCTCATCTGTTAAGATGTTAGGATGAATTATTTCCTGTCTTGCCGATGCTACATTATCTTGTATGTGCTCTATTTTTTCTTTTATTAGTTGTACTTTAAAAAGCTGATCAAAAAATAAATTCTGTTCAATTGTTCGACTGGATACATTGTTTAGTTGTCGCAAAATTATTTCCCTGTCTTTCTTAATAATATCTTTAAGCTGTCTAAATGTTCTGTTGAAACTATTATTTATTACAATTTGCTGGTTTAATTTACTAATTGAATTGTGGTTATTGATTTCTATATTTTTAAGGTGGTTTTCAATGTCTATTCTATCTTCTTCGTCTAATGTACCGAAAAGCCACTTTGATTCTTTTCCTACAATGTTAATTAAACCTCTTCTCTTTCTATTATCTCTCGGAATAATTGTTTTTGCTATATTTGTTAAATGTATAAGTTCTGTTTTAAGTAGTTCTTTGTGTTGTACGTCAAGACTGTCAATATTTAATGCTATGTCATTTAATAAATTTATTATGTCTTGTGGTTTGATCATGTGAATGATAATGTCTGTCTTAACGACTATGTCGACGTCATTAAGTTTGATTTGAGTAAATCCTGTTTGTTCCTTTATGTCGTATATATGTAAGAGTCCGTTAATTGGCATTATTACTACGAGTAACAATGTCATCGTGAAGAGCTAAAAATTTTGGTTGTCGTTTAATATTAGTGGTATGAACGTTTGCTAGTTTGCTACGCTTAAATTTAGGTTGATGTTTATGCCTAACTGCCTTATAGTTTTTTATAAATCCTGTGGACCTCTCTTCAATGTAATCTTCGCGATTTTCGTTGGACTTTTTGATAGTCCTTTCTTTTGTTGACCTTAAGTTTTGTCTTACCTTTTCAAGATCTATTCTTTTAGATTGAACTTCGCTTGGAGTTGTTTTTATTGTGGAATGTATTCTCTCATTATAGTTTCGTGTGGCCTTTGTTATTAATCTTTTGATTGATATGTTTTGTTTATTTAATTTTAAAATTCTACATTTTTCTAATATGGTGTTATGAAATCGTTCTATGTCAGAATTTCCGGTGTGACTATTTGGTTTGGTAAAATGTATTTCTACATCTTCATCTTGTAAGAATTCTTTGATGTGGATTGATTTGAACTCGTTATCAGCTATAATCTTTTTAGGTTTTCCTAAAAATATGATTCCTGTCTGAAAGATAGTACGCTAACCGAAATTTCGAAAACTTGTCGATAATTGTTAGAAAACTACACTTCATTATGACAAACGTATCTACATGAATTATTTCATTAAGATCTGTTGCTGTTTCGGTTAATTGAAATTTTGTTTTTATTGGTTTTCTATCATATTTAACTTGTTGGCATATCTCACATTGGTTTATAACTATTTGAATTATTTCTTGTAATTTAGGATAATAAATTTTGTGTTTAATAGCACTGTAAGTTTCCTGAATTCCCGAATGTAAACTTTCCTTCACATGATAGAGTGATATTTGTTTTACTACTTCTACTTCGGTCTTGATATCTTGCGCTCTAAAAGAACATTTAACAAATTTAATTTGGCTATCGTCTGAAAACATTTCTCTTAACTTTTCCTGAACTACGTTATATTGATGATCTGGTAATTCTGAAAAAATACCTATTTTTCATTTTTTTATAAAAACTTTAAAGATATCGGTTAATCTATCAAAGTCATATTCTGCTATGTACATTATTCGTTTTCTATGAATGGTTTCAATTTCTTGGGTTTTGTTGTTAGTTAGAATTATTTGAGTTTTATATTTGTTCACTATTTCTTCTTTGATTGGTATGTGGTCCATGAGGTCTTCGTCTGCTGAATGGATCGTCTCATCTGAATTATTGTCTTCCATATTAAATACAAAATCGCATATTGAGTCATTTTCATTACATTCAAGTGAAAAATTATCTGTACTATGGGATTGTTCTTCTTCTTCCTTATTATGAGTAACGTCCTCGTTGGGTTAATTCTACTCAGAAAATCTGCTACTCTGTTTTCTTTACCTTTCAAATATTCGATTTCAAATTGATATTCTCCTAGCTTTAAGAGCCATCTCTGATGTCTTGGAGAAAGATCCTTACCTTTGTATTTGGCATGCAAAAATTTAATCGGTTGGTGATCTGTACAAATCTTAAATTTATTCCCATAAAGATATGGTCTAAAGTAGTTTACAGACCACATGTTCACTGAGCCCCGCTCATCAAATTCCGGCGGTTAGAAGTCGTTTATCATGGCCCTGTAACGTTCGCCAGTAATAGTGACCGTATTGCCGATGGCGTCCTCAAAAAAATATGACCCAATAACTTCTCCCGCGTGGCTAATGGCTCTTCGTGTATCACACGCAGATTTTCAGTGCCCCAAAAACGAAGATTTTGCTTATTGACGTAACCGCTTAAGTTGAAACCCACCTCGTCGCTTATGATGATTTTCGACGCGAAATCGTCCTCTTCGTTGTTACGTGACTGACGATCAGGAGGCATTAACTGTTTGCACTTTGTACGGGAACATGTGTAAGTCTTTTACTACAATTCGCTTTAAGGTACGTCTGGTGATGCCCAAATGCGTGGCCCGTCGTCTGGTTGATGTTTCTTCGTTCTCAGCGATATCCGCAGCCACAGCCGCGATATTCTCGGCCGAACGACTAGTCCGGTGGCGGTGGTCTCCTGTCGTTCTACTCTGTTCAAGTCGAGTAGCTAAGTACCAGAATGTTTGCCCAGTTGGCGGGACACGATTAGGAAATCGAAGTCGAAATTCACGCTGCGCTAACACCACCGACCGATTATTAGTCAAAAACATCGACACAATTATTCCACGCTTTTGCGGAGTATGTGCTCCATTGCTTGTCTATTTGTGTACTGCAGCTGTCTAGTTCACAAATGTCAAATATGATTGATATACGACGCCATCTGCAAAAATTATTCCATCTTCCGATAGGGTGATTATTTTGCGCCAATTTGTACATACGTACGTTCACTTTTATACTATTCTTCTATCATCCGTGTAGTGCAAGAATTTTGCGTATATAGATATTGGGTAGTCTTATTTGGCACATTAGGCTCATATATAATTCATCTCCACTTAGTTGCCTTTTACGAAAAGTGGGAGTACGAATAGTGGCAATATTTTTTAAGCCTTTTCCTTACGGCGGAGCGCATTGGAAGGATTTACTGAGTACAATACGAATAATTCGTGCTGACTGAATTTGATCAATATAATATGGATTCCATATTTATATCTGGAAATTTCCTCTTATGCCGTCGGTCTTATTAAAGGCACTCTATTTATCCGTTAGATCCACCATAAACCTTCCGTAGATAAAGGTTCGCTTAAAAGAATTAAAAGAATAACTTTATTGAGAAGATCTTAGATGTGATCCATATATTTCTGTATAGATGTGGTATTAGTGAGGCTCTTGTCTAGAATTATTGCTTTGTCTTCAACTCTGAAGGTTCTAGGTGTGCTTATATCTTTACACACTTCTGCTGTTTAAAGATAAAGATTCTGTATTATTATTTTTCTTTAATAATTTAACAATAGAAGATGCTCGAGAAAGAAAAATAATAATACGGAATCTAATACTTTTATCAATACTTTTTCACTCTTTGCCTTCAATAAGATTGTCTAGATAGCTCGTAACTCTTCTAGCTTTGTCTTCAAATTCAAATATGTATCTTTGAGTTGCTGATTCATACAATATTAGCGCCAATTAACTTAGCTTTCACATATCTTCATTTGTTAATTAACAGCCAAAAATATTCGGTGCTCAGGTGTCGGTCGCCGGATGTAATATCTTACCTGTGTACTGATTGTTCAGGTTGATCCAGACGTTGCGTCAGCGAACGTAAACTTGTGCGATATTTGATATTCATATTATTTTGCGTTAACTTATATGACCATAAAATAATAAAAAAAGGATACTTGTCGGCTAACCATTCAAGTATCAATGTGTAAAGCGATTACAACAACAACGATGTTCTGTGTTTTCATTTTATTTTTGTACATGGTTTACACGTGGTTAATTCGAATGGTTAATTAAATTAAATTCAGGTTGAAATAACTCAAATTGTGCTTGAAGATCTTCCCTTACTTTATTTAATGCATCTAATGCTGGTTCATCTAGGTTTATTTTAACCTTTGCACTTTGATTTTTACTAATTTTTACAATTGCTGCAAAAGTTTTGAATAAATTTCCCATAATAACTTGCTAAATTTGAAAATGATTTAAGTTCTTTTAAATTTGCAAGAATGGGATAATTTTTTATTGTTGCGACTTTAATAGGATTTACTGTTATTTGATTATTTTTTATTCTGGGTCCTAGGTATTCAGCAGAATCCTGGATGAAGTGTGATTTTTCATTAGATATTTTCATATGGGCGCTATGCAGTGCTATAGTTTGAATATGTTCTATGTGTTCTTCAGTTGATGAAGAGTATATGAGCACATCATCTATATAAACATATGCAAATTTTCCTATGTATGGGCGAAGGATATCATCTACGCATCGTTAAAAAATGGAAGGAGCGTTTTTTTAAACCCAAAGGGCATCCTTAAGAATTCATACTTTACACCATTTACACTGAATGCTGTTTTTTTCCTGTCCGATTCTTTTATGAGAATTTGATGGAAACCTGATTCTAAATCTAACGTAGTGAAAACATTTGCTGTGCCTAAACTTTGGATTGTCATTCCAACATCAGGGATAGCGGTCAGTGATTGAGCGTTAAGCTTTTAAAAATCAACTACCATCCGGCTTTTTTTTAGGTCTACCTTGTTCATCAGTGCTCTTTTTAGCGACGGTCCAGCTGGGAAAATTGTATGGACTCTTACTTGGCTGTATTATTTCATTATCTGATAACTTCTCTATTTTTTATTTTTTAAATTCACTATCTGTCATAGGAATACGGATACTGTTTCACCCAAACAGCATTTTCTGTTTTTGTTCTACTCTTGTAGCTTATATAGTAGTAAATAGCAAAAGATCCTTCACGTGTGTATTTTCTCCGTCGTTTGTTAACATTTCCCGTTTACCCTTTTGTCGTCGTCTTTATATACTTCGTCGTCGATGTTTATTTTTTTTCCTCGTCGTAGTTTGAATTTTGCGTATATCAATTAATTTCCATTTAATTTCAATTTTTAAGTTGCGCAGGAGTGTATTGAGAGTCTAGTCGTGATCTGCGACCTCGGGGCATAGTGACGTTTGCAAGTTTAGCAGCCTGACCAAGGGTGCAACATCTCTGAAGTCCCCTCTCTCGTGTTCCAGTGCTTTCACTAGGGTATACCATATTGTAGTTTCCCTAACTAGCAGTGATTTTACCGATGCTTTGAGCGCTGTCTCGTTCTCAGCAGCGAAGGCTGTGGTATACGACGAATAGATTGAGGTGAAAAGAGGTTATCATGGTCTAGCAATCGGGTTAACGTGGCTGGGGTTAATGACTCTTACCGGTGCGTATGTTGCCACTATTTTTCTTGCACCCTCGACAGTCGACACATCAGATGTGGTAGATGGCCGCACGTTGTGTGCTTTTCCGTTGCCACTGGTCCCATATGTGGCTGCCCCTGGGGGGCATTCTGCGCTTGCTGTTCCGTCGACGGCGGTGGTGGGGGTCTTGACTGGCTGAGGCTGACTGTATTCGTGAGCACTACTGCGTCGCCCCTCGCCGACCGTACTATTTTCCGGGCTAGTGTGGCCGGGGGAAGGAACCCGTACAGTTGGGAGAAGATGGTCTCTCCCGCGTGCTACGCGTTTAGCTGTGCTTTCGAAAGCCTCTGGAGTTCCTCCGGTGTTGGTTCGCGTACGTCTGGTGTCTCTGTTGATGTAGATGCCGTCCGTGTAGGTGCCTGTGTGCCGTTTGCCGGTTTTACCTCTATTGCACAGACATATGAGAACGACAGGCACGAATAAGAGGAATAGTACTGAGTTGCGGATCCATGCGCCTTGGCCGAATCCCAGCCTCCGCAATAAGCGCTGAGTGGCCCGTTGTTGGCTGCCACGATGGTTAGTGGTGCCAACGTCCACGCCGCAAAGTTCGTCGCCGCGTGTGTAGATAGGAAGATCTTCGTCATCGCAGGAAAAGGCGATGATGTCAGACCAGACGTTGTCGGAGTGATGGTTTCTGCTGTTTTCATAATATTCATTTATCATTTATTCGCTTTCTTACTTGTTCGCTGCCTTACGTTGTTTCCAACGGGAGTTGTCTCTACTACAATCTCCTAGCGCGGTGATTAGCAGCGCGTAATTTTTCTAAAGTACACAGGACTTTTCAATGGAAAATCGCCTGCAGGATATCTTATAAAAACAAAATAAAATGCGATAGAAGAACTGCTTGTTGAGTGTGAACTCAGTCGTGGTTTGCATAAGGGAGGTGTTTTTTAGTGAGTAAGAATCTCACACTACTATAGGCTCCGGCCTATAGTGTCTATGAAGATTTCTCACCTTCAAATGAAAAAAATAAAAAATAAATAAAAAAAAAAAATTAATTTAAATGTTTTTAAAAAAAACTTTATTCAAATTTCGACTGGCAGCGATTCTGTTTACAATAGAACTGAACATAAAATTTCTTAAAATCTACATCTTAAATACTATTTTTATGCTGACACAGAGGTACTGGATGCAAGTTGTGTTCCCACAGCTTGATCATGTTGCTTAAAGTGGGTGCTAGCCGAACGTGATGGAATGCGGTTAATGCAGGTGGATGGAATGAGTGCTAGGAAACTTCATGCGATGATGAAAACAAATGCAAACATGTGCACTAGAAGTGTCGTGCACATTTTGATATAATTTTGTGTTAACTTATCCTTTCGTCGTCGTCTAATCGTCGCCTGGATATTCTGTTTTTATCTGTTTTTATCTAGCACCAAATTTGTAGGATGTTATTTTATTTAAGATATGTAAATTAAAAGATAAGATTAATGTTTTTTTTTTTTAATTATTTTTTTCGAGGTTGGAACCTCTTTTTTTATTAGAGTCGAAATTACAACTGAACTTAAATCTAACTTATACAGTGAACCAAAAAAATAAAGTGGGACAGTGCTGACTGAAAAGTTTAAACTGATATATCTCAACAACTTGTAAAGATATTAAAATGAAACAAATTGCGTATAATCTTACAGTTTTAAAATTATTTAATATATTTATTCTTTTCACTTATTCTTATTCATTTTGCTTGAAAAAAAAAAAAAACAAAAATGGCAGTATTTCAATGGCCAAAATAAAACTGGGACAATAACATTTAAAACGTATAAAATAATAAATATTAATTTTATGTAGTATGTTAATATTTTGTATGTACGCCTTTTGATTTTAAGACGGATTGCAGTCTCTTACTAACTTTTCCGTAACAGATGATGAAATCCTATCCCATTATTCATGGTGAGTAATTTTTAGCTGTTGTTTAGTTGTAATTGTCCTTTTCCTTAATTCTTTTTCCAATGCAGCCCATAGGTGCTCTATAGGGTTTAAATCCGGGTTTTGAGGAGGATGTGGTAATACTTTCTTCGTATTCCAAATCAACCAATCTTTTATAACACCTGCTGTGTGTTTGGGATCGTTATCATGCACTTGGATTACACCTTGTGTTAAGCCCAATTTTTCTCTAGTTGCAGGGATGTAACGCTTCAATATTTCTAAATACCCCATTTTCGTTAAATTCTCTTCAATAATGTGTAATGAGACAACTCCACTTACTGCCATTGCACCCCAAACCAGCACACTTCCACCATCGTGCTTTAGAGTTTGAGTGACATTTCTTGGGTCTAAAGCCATTCCTTCTCTTCCATACAAATCGACGACCATCGGATCCAAAAAGATTAAATTTTGATTCGTCGCCAAATATAATCTGTTTCCAGAACTCCTCAGTTTCAGAAACATATTCTTTGGGATAATCAAGTCTCTTCTTTATGTTTCGTTCCGACAATTTAGGTTTCTTTCGTGGTTTATACGCTTTGTAACTCTCTTTATGGAGAAAATTCCGTACAGTTTGCGGATGAATATCTACAATTTTTTCTTCTTTTAAACTTTTAGGGATTTCGACGGCTATTTCCTTCGGGTTTGCTTCTATGATCCTTAAAATTCTTCGTTGGGTTGCTCATTTAAAAGTTTTGAAGGTTTTCCATTTCCAGAAGGGCGTTCTAAACACCTATTCTTTTGAAAAGATTTTATAATATTGAAAACAGTTGACTTTCGTTTTTTTAAAATTGCTGAGATTTGACGAATGGTGTATTTTTTCTTGTTTTTTTTCCATTTTTTTGCGAACTAAGACTTGGAGATGTCAAAATGCGACTACTAATAAGTTCTCACAATTAAAGAACCGATATGACAATAAAAACAAAGTAGCGACACTTCAATAGCGCCATTGAAAAACATTGCCCCAGATTTATTTTGGCCATTGAAATACTGCCATTTTTGTTTGTTTTTTTTTTCAAGCAAAATGAATAAGAATAAGTGAAAAGAATAAATATATTAAATAATTTTAAAACTGTAAGATTATACGCAATTTGTTTCATTTTAATATCTTTACAAGTTGTTGAGATATATCAGTTTAAACTTTTCAGTCAGCACTGTCCCACTTTTTTTTTTTGGTTCACTGTAGTTATAATGAAACATGGAATTTCTAAGTACGGCATGAACCTGGTGTTGAATGGTGTTTCAGGTGTTGTGTCAGCAACATGGTGGTGGAGCATGTCCGGTGCATAACTCTAAGTGTTTCTGGGAACATTGACTGCTGTTGTTTAAATGATGCACATGTTGGATATCAAATGACTCTGTGGGAACAGGTGATGCGCGTGTTAATATTTGCAATTACAAATTAACTAACACTTATGTACGTGTTAACTTACATAAGGAAAAAAAATTCGATTCTTTTATTTTTCCCACCCCTACTCCGTTGGCATTGTCCTTTGCCCGTATGCTCCCGATCGATCGTGTTCCTTGAATCGTCTTTATGTCGCCTGCTTATGTGTTTGCGACCGTTTCGCTTCAAAGTAAACAAGGAGCGCCTTTGTGTCGCGTGCCCGTTTGCTTGCGACCGTTTTGCCTTTTTTTTTTCTTGTTGAGGTATGAAGATTATATGTCTTGATGTAGATATATGTATCCCACTTCTGAGTTGTAACAGATAGCCGTTTTGTTAATATGTAATTATTTTTGAAAAAGATAAGAATACAAGTAATAAATAAATAATCAAGAGAAAGGGTAGGATATTGCAGAGAACCAGAGAAACACTTCGGTCTTCAACGACCACCTAATCGAGACTCCCTGACATTATGTTGCTGTTCGTTTGTGCTTCGTTCATCAGCGCGTTCATTTGTTGTTCCCTCTTCAGCTCGATCGTTATTCTTTTCGTTTTTCTGCATACTATCTTTGTCCTTGCCTCTAACCATCTTTGCTTGTGTATCATCAACATTTTCTGCATAAATGCTCTCTTTATCAGATTCATTATCGTCGTCGTCTGTCAACCAAGTTATTGCTATCCCTCTTGGAGGAACTGACGCCTCAAGTAGGAAAAACAGCAAGATTAAAGAAAAAAAAAAATGTGGAAGGTCATAACGGGAAAACTATTGAAAGAAGGGTACGAATTAACAGAACTACAGTTGCAGGGAAAATATCGCTCCATGGAGAGGCAGTATAAAAAAACAAAGCTGCACGATTCTAGAACTGAACGAAATCGTCTAATCTGTCCTTATGAAAGGTAATATTTTCCAAAAAGAAACGTATTTGCATTCAACAAACTTATTGAAAATGTCTAATGAATTATATACTTTCTTATGCAAGTGAGCTGGGCAAACTTTTAGGGGAGAAGAGGGGTTTGTATTTGGAATTCGTTGGCAAGTGCCGGTATCAATGCTGCTAACTTGGAATTGCAGCCATCAACTTCCGGTATTATTAAAAGATTTGTAAAATGTAAATGGTATTGCATCTTAACTCACCTATTTTATGAAGATACATTTCATGCGACCGAGGAAGAGTCTTCAAGCTCAGCTCCCACACCCATAGTAAAAACACCGAAGACAATAACCTTTCAGGAGAAAATTCTACAAAGAGTTGATGCGCTACGGGATGAACGAGCTGAATATCACTCTTAAATTCTCAAGTTTTTGGATAACAAAGAAGAAACAGAAAAAATGCACAATGAACGGGCTCAACGCAAGTTGGCGCTGCTTGAGACAATAGCAGCAAATCTTGAGAATACTGATAACTGATCTTTTAACTGCAAATGTGTTTAAATTGAATTTTTGTTTTTATATTTATTAAGTTTTATTTAAAAAAAAAAAAATTGTTTTTGTTTACTAAGTTTTATAAAAATAAAAAATTAATCTTAAGGTTTTATTCGACTTTTTGTTCGGTTTTTGTTAGACATTTCCAATTAAGGTTTCTTCACATATTGCGTCTCTTACAATATTTCCTGTATTTCCTCAATACTGCAATGCTTCCGGAACATCGTCGAGAGGAAATTCTTCTGTGAAATCCAAGTCGTCTTCGTTAGCTATGTTATGCAAAACGCAGGATGCTCTTATGAAATGGCATAATTTCTTAGTATCCCTAAGCTTGCAATAATAAATCTGCCGGAACCGTTGTTTCAATATTCCAAAAGAGTGTTCTACGTTGACGCGACTGGAACTCAATTTCATATTGAAATTTTTCTGAGCAGTTGCCAGGTGGCCATTGTCTCTGTTCGGAGTCGCCAAGTGATTTGTAGAGGGATAGTCAGAATCGCCTATAATTTAATAATCTAAAAAAAAAAGTAATTTTTAGTCATTTGTGTACATTTAGATTTTAAAAGATATTACCTCCACAAACTGATGGTAATTTAAAATATATTGATGAGTTTTGAAGCATCATGCTGGAAACCCAACAAATATATTTTAAAATTTCCTTTGCTCATTGCAGATTGCTTGCAAACAGAGACTCGTTAGTCCTTTTTTGTAAATGTATAACATAGTAGTCATCCTTGCATTTGTTTGGAGGGTCAATGACAATGTGGGTACCATCAATGCAACCTGTAAAAAAAAATGCTCTAGGAATGCCGGCTTCCCCTAATTTGGCCATTTAATTATTTTGCTGCTCAGACAATCATAGGGACTATTCACTATTATCCAAAACAGTCTGCGAAATCCCGGTATCTACAAGCCTCGTGTCCAGTAAACCGTAGGAATATAAGCATACTCTTTGTCGGTGTAAATCGTATATCAGCACGGAGGTTGACATACATTGCCGAATTTTCAAGCTTTTCGTAAAAGTTCATAAAAATCGCTCTGGAAATGCGAAAATGTCGTACAAGCTCTTCGGTGTAGGAAGGAACACATAATTTTTTATGCAGTTTCGTTTTTTTTTTTTTTTTTTTTTTTTTTTTTTTTTTTTTTTTTTTAACGAATTCACTCAATAACAATTCGTCCACGCATTCAGACTCATCATCAAAGATTTCATATAACTCCGTATCAATTTCTGAGTCGCTCGATGAGTCTGTTAATAACGAAACTAAGTTCTTTATTTTTTTGCATTTGTACACATTTTCAAAATTCTTCAAAATATTCACTTGCACGACAAAGTCAAATTATCACATATGTTTTTGGCGTTTATCAAACAATTACAAAATTATCAACAATTGTTGTTTCACGCGTTCCATAACTTTTTCAAATTTTTGCCTCTTTTTGAGAGATTTTTACCCCCACTCTTTGAAATTTGACAATTTACGAATATTAGTGCACAAAGAAAGGGAACAGATCTAATAAGTAGGAATCAGAAATTAAGCGTTAACATAGTTTTCTGAGAAATTTACTTCATTCAATTGAATTTTGGAGCGTAGAAAAAAGAGATACCATATGGTAACAAAATACTGAATGGGTTAAACTAGTTTTACATCAGTCTGAAAATCAAAAGTACATCTTCCCCTTTTTATTTCGTTAAAATTAATCAATCAAACCTAGAAAGCAAGATTCATAATAGGTCCTGGGAATTATGGCCCTTATTCCGGTTGTCACTTCACTTCAGTGACAAACCTCACAGTCATGTCACCTTACTTCGCATTAGGTATTTTTGTTGTCTCGTGACGTGAGTCGCAAATGAAGTGAGTCCTGAATCGAGTATCGATTGTTTTGACGTTTGAAGTTTTAAAAGATGACGCGACGAATTGAATAAAATGTGTGATCTGTAGATTTTATAGACGTTTGAGGTTTTTAAGTTGGTAATAAGAAGTGTTTATTAAAAATGAGTTCAGTAGAATTGTGATTTGATGACACAACTTATAACTGTGAGGAAGAGAGAAGTCGAAATTTAACATTAAGGAGGCGAAAAATAAGAGACAATTCAAATCCCTTGGATATGCCGAATACAATTGAATTTTATTTACCGGTTACCATCATAACTTCTAATTTAATAACTGTTTAACTTTATTTTTTGAATTCAGATATATAACAAAAAAATAATTTCAAAACTAAATAGTTTTCTAAATGTAATAATAACATAATAAAATTAAAAACAAAAAACAAAAATATATTGCCAGCGTGTAACTTTGGCTTTTCTAGCAAGTCTTATTTCATTTTCTTATAATCTTAAGTTTTTATTTTTAATTTTAGCTTTTCTGCATTTAATCGTTCTTTTTTTTCCTGCATATCCTTATATATTTTTAATTTTTCTTCTTTTAATATATATGTTTTTTTTTTATATATATATTTGGAAATTTCCTCTGTCTCGCGACAAATTCTTTTTATATAAATAATTAAAATCCTTCTTGTAGTCATTCTCTTTCAGCCTCTTTGGTGCCTTTCGTGAAGTAAAGTGGTGTCACTCGTGGTGAGTATAAGATGTATTCGATTCTTCTTGAAGCGGTGGTTCACCTGTTTCTTGAGGAATTAATGCATCATAATTTAGCCCGACTCCTTGAGGACTGCTCTTTACTGTCGTCTGTGGTATCCCGAACGTCCCCCCACTTTGATCGACAGTTTTTTCGAATTTTAATAATTTTACAATAGATTCCTCCAGAGGGGAAATATATTGTATCTTATTTGGTCCGCCTCCTGTTGCAGATCGTTCTTTTCTATTGTGGGCCAATTTTTTTTATATTTTATTTTTTATTTTTAATTTTTAGTCAGTCCACACTTAACATATTTAACATTAACATTTCTACAAACTTTGTAACGTTAAAAGTACCTTTTGCCAAGCAGTGGTTGTCCAAACAGGAGGCCCTAAACTATTCAAAGTTGTGGTTATCTCCTGCCACACACCGTTATATTTGACTTTATCAGTGTTGAATCCTCCGGCAAATTGCAATCCTCTGGCCACGTTCTGCTCCATAATAAGAATGAAGCGCTCAAATTGTTTTTTATTTGTTACCTTAACTTTTTAATTAAGAATAATGAGCAACTGTAATATAATTTCTACTAGAAAACCGCTTTACTTACGTTTTCTCGTTCTCCATATTTCTTCGCACTGAAGTTTCTGAAGTTTTCCGTACTCTCACGTCACATGGCATGTGAGGTGATAACCGGAATAAGGGCCTATATTTTTCTCGACCAGTTCTTTTATGTTTTTTTTTTTTATTTATATTACTTGTGTATGCTTGTGGAAAAGTAATAGAAAATAATATATCTTAGCTTACAGATCGTCGTATATTACGTACGAAAACTTTTTTGTAATTTTCATCTTCGTAAGAATTCTTGTAGAAAAAAAAGAATGGGTGAGCCTCATCCACATAAGCTCACGATTAAAGTGAAACTTATAATTTTCACTAATTTGCTTTCTTCCTTTGCTCATAGATTTTTTACATTAGGAAGTTCACAGCACCACACATCATATTAGATTATTATATGCTTTACGTAAAAAAAAAAACACCACAGTATTATATTTGAGAGAGGAAGAAAAAAAAAAAGAAAGAAACGAAAAGTTAAATATCTTAATTCGTCTCTTTTGGGTACTGCTCTTTCGGAAAGATCGTGTTATCCTTTTTGGACGCCAACATTAAAATGCACGCGACCTACTAAGGCACGATTTGTTTCACACGAATCCTCTTAATTCCCTTTTGACTTCCATTCGTGTTCTCATGGGTACGATTGGATGCTCGTGAATGGTTGATGTATAAGCGCAGTGTTTTCATGGGGACTGGGCTTTTCGTTCAACGGAACGTATCGACTCTATATCCTGGTTAAAGAATCTGAGCGTGTCACAGAGAAAAAGGGGATGTCTATACAGAGCGGTCCCTGCTCGGGCGCCAGTTAACGAATCCCTTTAGGGGATTCATCAAAAAAAAGGCTGAGCCTCCCCTCAACGGTCCGACTTACTATCTCTAAACAATTTTATTATTTTTTAATATTCCTTTATTCGACCGAATTCTTACAAGTCAAAACTTAGTATAAACTTAGAGCTACTTCGCTTCATATGGGAAGCCGCCATTCCCATCGCCCAGTATGCAGACTCATTATTTTCATGTCGGCGCGTGTATCCGGAACGACGCAACGTGGTCCCAGTGCGATGCAATACCATTCAGTTGTCGTGGGAACAAGTATGCACCTGAACAAACTGTGTCAGGAATTCTTGTACAGTCTATTACCTTCCACTGGGTTCAGGGTCAAGTGCGTCGTGTTAACTAGAATGACGGGAAAAAAACAAACATTGGTTATTTTTTTTTTTCTGCAAATCTTTGTTAAACGTATATTTATGCTTTGGTATTTAGTTTCTTAATTCGTTTCTTCTTACATTTGAAAAGAGCACACGAACACAATAAACATTTACTTATTTGCTTTTAAACGGAAAAAGAGGTATGGATTGGGTTGTCGAGTGGGTGAGTGGGTGCGTTCAAACGGTTGGTAAAAAAAATATGGCGTTGTGTTCAGATGTGAATGAGCTTAGGTACAAATATATTTTAAGTCATGTTCACACCAGAAAGATTCAGAAAATTTCTGAATTAGTGTTGAGAAAAAGTTTTGTTGTAGTTTTGTTATGTCGAAAAACTTAGTTAACTGAGAAAACCCCAAAAAGAGGACAACTTGCATGCTTTTCGAAAAAGATACTGGAAATTTTTTTTTTTAGACAAAAGAGGACGTCTGGTCAGCCTAAACATTATTGTAATATCAGTGCGATATGCTTACGTCAAAATATTCACTGACTCAGGGCAGATATCCATACACGAAAGTATAACAATAAACTTCCTGATAAAATGCCTTAACATTATTTTTAATCAGGGGGTCAACTGTTCGATTTTACTTTTGATTTTACTCGAAAGCAATTTCCGATTCTACTTCCAATTGGCACTATATACTAAATTGCAATCGAATGTAGTATAGTTTTCGAATGCGTGTAACAATCTGTAATTTCTTAACCTTTTAACAACAATTTTAAAATAAAATATATTTCGCCATTTTTAGAACTACTTGTTTACCAATTTCAGTTGTAATACCGTAAATCAATTTTATTTAACCATTCACTTTTTGCCAATTTGAAATCACACATCGTTTATTTAGAAATAAATATTTGATGCAGTATTACATAGGAAATTATTTTGATTAAACAAATATGAAGTCGTTAAAAAAAACTAACTAATAAGAAAACAACAAAATGTTGTTAAAATTTTATAGTTAAAACAAAATCTCTTTAATTTATAAAGGAAATCTAGTTAATTAAAACTAATTTTATATTTTTTATATCTACATAGGCATGTATATTAATATATTTGTAAATTAAAAAAAGAAAAACAACTTTGCAGTGTAATGAAAAAACTTGAAAATAATTTCTCACTACTTATAAAAAAAAGAAATAAAAAAATTGTTTATACTGTTTTTAATGTATTAAAAAGTTTAATTTTTTTTTTAAATTTGTAAAAAAAAAAAACAGAAACAATAATTGTGAATGTACATTTTTCACATAGGTACAGTAACGTCTCAGAGACCACTATATTTTAATCCCGTTAATCTCCCTACCTCCTCTTGCTAATCTAACTAAAGATATTGACATTGAATGGCAGAAGCCGCCACTTCTCCCTTTTTCACGTGACTTCGCCATCTTCCCAATCCCACCATACAAGTATGCATTACCTGTCTGTTTACTCAAGTGAATGATCACGTATACCATATGCATACTTTGCACTCAATAGTGCACGATCGGCACATGCGCTTGGAATCAAGTAACAAGCCAACAACAGACAAATTCTTTTCCCACCAAAATATGATTACGATATGTTAGTTTAGTTTTTAAGTGGAAGTTGAAGAAAATAAAGTTTTTTTTTTAAACAAACTGGCATTTGCTTCCATAACTGTACAGCAGTAAGTTTTAATATTATTGAGACAAATGTTTTCTTTTAAGTAACAAAATGTAATAAATGAATATTAAGTACAAAAAACAAATAATCTATAAATAACAGTGTTTACTGTCGAGTTAGTGTAGCTGCCTCAAATATCGTATAATAAATTTATTAATTTAAGTATTGTATACAACAGAAACTAAAATATAAAAACAAAAACACAAATTGTTTGTGCCTAACTTATTCCTTTACTAACGATTGCATAACATCGATTAAAGCGAAATAAAAAATGACTGCAACTGTAGATGTAGATTTTTGTATCCTATAAATAAAAATTATATTTTTCACATTTAAGAAAAGAATTGAATTGTATGCATATGAAATGTGTTCTAATAAAAATTAAGAAAGCTTAAAATTTTTTGGATTTAATTGTCAGTTATTTATGAAGTTTTTTACAGCTCTTGTTGTTGTTTTCGAAGTACCACTTTGCTCAAAATCTTTATGGCGCTCTCGTTTGAAGCATTTGAATTTGCTTGTTCTTCAGAAGTAATCGGTAAGCCGGCCGTCTGTGACGGCAGCCGTTTTAGCAGATTACCGATATTATCAACTGAGAAACATGTAAATGATTTATTGGGCGTACGAGTAAAGAGCAAATTAACCATTTTTTAGCTAACATAAATGACCAACATTTCGATTTGATCAGCATTTTTACAATTTAATTGAAAGAAGAACCACGTATGAAGATTCCACATACTTTCTTAGGCTGATTCCGACCAAATTACCATCAAACCTATAATTGGTGTGACAAGACGTCGGTTTATAAGTGTGAACCGAAAAAGAAACTCGTCGTATTCACTAAAAAAAAGAAGCGATATTTACTTACCAAGATATTGTGCATCAACAATTACTTCCTGAAAGTCAGACTGTTAACAAGGAATATTATTTTTCATCACGAAGCCCCATTTCGAAATGCATTGATTATGGTTTCATTTCTTGCCAAGAACAACGAAACTACCATTTTGTCACCTGACTGCAAGAACCTGGCCTGTAATTTACTGAACTTTTTTCAGAAGCTAGTTCCGGAAATACTGTACAGTAATTAAAACCCATTCTTATTGAATGTAGGTAGCCAAAACCAAAACCAAGTTATCTTAAAAATGAAAAAAAAAGAGAACTAGTTCTGGCACTCAGGTGACTATTAAACAGCCCCGAAATTCAGCTGTTCTGGCACCGTTTGACTTTTTCCTGTTGAATCAACTCAAAACAAACTATACCAATAGGCATAGTGGAGATACTAGAAGGATGAAGGAATGTTTTTTATTTTATTCAATATAGTCCCCTTTTAGTTTGATACACTTATTCTAGCGATTTTCCAACTTCTTGATCCCGTCCGAAAAGTAATTTTCCGGAAGGTCTGCAAAATACTCCTCCGTGGCGTCGATGATTTCCTCGCGTGAGCTGAATTTTTTATTGATGAGCCATCTTTTGAGGTTTGGGAAGAGATATTAGTCCGAGGGAGCCAAATCAGGCGAATACGGTGGATGCGACAGCAATTGAAGCCGTAAGTCATTGATTTTAGCCATGGTTGCGATGCTCTTGTGCGCCGGTGCATTGTCTTGCAAAAACAAAATTTTTTTCGCTTTATGTGAGGTCGTTTTGCAGCTGCTTTTAATCGCTCCAATAATGCACAGTAATACTCGCTGTTGATGGTTTTTCCTTTTTCGAGGTAATCTCAAAAAATAATGTTTTATGAGAGAACGAAAATCGTTTTTGTCCATACTCAACATGATGCCAAACAACAATCAGCTGTCAAAACAAAACTAAAGACAGTATCGCACTGAAATTTGGCATGTCTGCCTAAATATGAACGGACTTCAAGGCACCATAACCTTTTTTGCAGTAGCAGCGCATTCTGGCGGTCAAGGAGGTTACTTTTCACTCCACCTAGTAAGTAACCAAAATTAAACTCATTGTTTGAGGAGGTACTGGTTTGCACCACCTATTGTTCAAAGACAAGTAAAACACGTTTGAAAAAAAAAATTGTTGTTTATTTGATCGTGATCGCAACAAAAGTGATCTTCGGAAGTGTTACAGCTTACATTTCAAGTTGGTATAAGTATATAAAAAATGAAAAATGCAAGAGAAGTTGAGTTAGAGAGGTAGGTATATAAAGGTAATAGAGAGACTCTCTTGAGTACTTTATTTTGAATGCAAATCTATCTATGTACATATGTATATTAAAAATTTTAAAAGAAGAGATTTAGAGCTTTTACAATAGAATTTTAAATCGTTTATTCATTGCTGCTGCGAACATCATATTTACTTTTTTAGACATTATATTCGTAGAAAAAAAAAAAAACTTGAAAAAGACCATGAACAAGTGAAGAAATAAAATAGCCTGAAGTGGACATTAGGACTTTGGTTACCCTAATTTTAAAAGTTTGCAGTCATATCATGTGACTCTAATACTATATTTCCCTGCTTGTCTCTAAGATCCTGTTAGAAACGTTTTTTTCAGCTGTTGGCCAAAACTTTTGAACTTTTTTTCTGAAGCAGCACCAGCATAGTGAAGTCGTGCACTTCCCGTCCTCGTTTGCTCATAGTGTACTTAAGCCGCTCTCATCATTTTACGCGCATAGGCCAGTTGATTTATTGCACTACATTACTGTTGTGTTACGAAACGCTTGACGTTGCAGCGTTGTAGTATGGAATTCTTCCCAGTGCCCATTTCTTTGTTGTGTGATACCTGAGATATTTGTAGACGTAATCGTATTTTAGCTGTAACAAATTATTGCCCCGAGTTAACAGTGGTCGCTCAAAAGGTTCAAATATCCGTAATACTGGAGGAGTGATCAATTATTGTAGATCGGATGTTTTATAGTCAGATAGAACCTACCTGTCATTGAGAATTGGAGTTCAGCACAATTGTTTCAAGTATGATGTTAAGCACATCACTTGATACTAAATTTTGTCTGCCGAAGTGTGAAAATTTGCTCTGATACTCGTAGAAAATGTAATTCCTGTATTTAATTTGCCATTGTCATTGCAGCTTGCGAGTTTCACAGTGCTTCTTTGACCTTGTCGCTAAGCTTAAACGTATCGTAAACTTTCTTTTTTCATTAGTTTAATAAATGATCATATATTAATTTTTGCAAGTAAAGAAAAAGAACTTCGCTATTAAGTGCGATACAACCTTGGATAAACGTTTAAAAAAATTACCTCAACACATGTTTTCCATTTTGCGCAGAAAGTTTTATAAACGTACATTGTACTTATAAAGGGTTTTCTAATAACGACTTGACAATTTTTTTTTTTTAAATAAAAGGCAAACCATTTGAGATATTTCAAAAACTTTATTATTGGCTTGAAGTACAATCAAAACATTTATGAATGGAACTCGACTTCGTTCATATGGCCACCGCGGGAACGTTTGAACCCAATTTTCAACGACTCGGCCACACATTTCGGCCGAAACGGCAGCTATTTCGCGTTCAGTGTTGGCTCTGAGCTCTTCCAACGTCGTCGGCGTGTTGGCATTAACCAATGACTTAACGTAACCCCATAGAAAATAGTCAAGCGGCATTAAATCGCACGAACAAGGCGGCCAATCGACTGGCCGATGTCTTGAGATAACACGCTCACCATACTTACTCTTCAATAAATCCATTGTAGCGTGTGCTGTGTGGCTTGTGGCACCATCCTGTTGAAACCACATGTCGTCCAAGTCCATATCTTCCAATTTGGGCCTAAAATAATCGGTGATCATGGCGCGATAACACTGACCATTCACAGTAACGTGACGATCGTTAGCGTCGACGAAAAAATATGGCAGAATAACGCCGCTGGCATGCAAACCGCACCAAACAGTTATTTTTTGTGGATGAAGTGGTGATTCATGAAGCACATGTGGGTTTTCACCCGAATAATAGATCATATTTTGCTTATTGACGAACCCATTGAGCCAAAAATGAGCTTCGTCACTGAAGATGATTTTGCGATGAAATTCATCATCTTGGCGCATCTTCTCCAGAACCCAATCGGAGAAAGTACGTCGCTTCAAGTGGTCCATCGGCTCCAATTCTTAAGTCAGTTTGATCTTGTATTGGTGTAAACCAAGATCAAGATAATGTGGTCTGAGCGATGCCCAGTTCTTGAAAACGCCGTGGAATTGACTAATTTGGATCGTTTGCTACGGACGTCTGAACGGCAGCGATATTTTCGACACTTCGACTAATCCGTTGTCTCACTGACACGGCAACATCACACAACGAATATGTAGACTCAAATTTTTGCACTAAACTTGTTATTGCCTGTCTACTAGGGCGAGAATTACGACCGAAGATTGGAGTTAACGCTCTTAAAGTTGCAGTCACCGACTTCGAATATCTGTAGAAAATTTTTATAATTTGCAAACGTTGGTCGTTAGTGTACTTTACCATGATAAAAATGTTGAGTTTTCTGGATAAATTGACAGTAACAGTTTGATGATTAGTGAAAGAGTGCGTTCACAAATTAAATTCAAAGCAGTCAAGTCCCTATACCCTATAGAAGAACTTAAGTTCATACATACCGTGGTAAGAAGTTCAGCAGGCAAAGGTGAGTGATTTGTCGAGATCTTTCAGACGTGAAAGCCTCTTATTGAAAAGGTAACAAGGCTGATTTGTTTGAATCACATTGAAAAGCAATATAAGGGATCGATGGCGCATTAGATGGCCGAGTGACATGTTATAGAGCAACTTCGAGTAATGAGCTGTTCTGTCGAAGCTTCTAAGATTGAAATCGTAACGCACAATATTGTTAAAACGACATTAAGTTTTCTTTCACTATAAGCTTCACAGTACCAGAATTTTTCGCACTCATAACAAAGGTTTGGTACAAGGAGTGTTTTAGCTAGTAAGAGGCGAGTTTTTCGAAAGGGGTGAAGTAGTGTAACATCCAGAGCTGGCGTAACTTTCCATATACCTTACCAACTATAGTGTTGACGTGGTTATTCAATTTAAGTTTTCTGTTTTGCGGTGTCAACATACTCGATTTTGGAGCCATTGAGCACAATATCTGGAAAGTAGGAGAGATCAAGCAGTTTTTTTATACATGACGATACATTTAGTTTTGAGCGGGTTTAGAAGAAGTTCGTTATTTTTACCAGTTTGATATGCGCTCCAGGTCAGTGTTTAAAGTATTTGCGCAGTTCTATCATAACACGAGGTCAGCTTCGATAGAGTTGAACGTCATCAGCACACATTTGAATAGATGAGGTCACGAATTTAATTTACGTAAAACGAGAAAAGAATAGGCACCAGGATGGAACCCTGTGGAACCCCTTTAGTGTTGTACATAAAGTCAGACGATTTTTGGCCGACTGAGATAGCTTGCTTTCTTAATTTTAGGTAAGATGATATGCTATTTGTAGCTGAGTTCGAAAAACCATACAGTGTCAGTAGTTTGTTACAGATGTTTGCGTGGTTAACTGTGTCGACTGCTTTCGAGAAATCCAAAAGAAATAGAAAAGTTACTTTGTCTGCATCCAACGCCTCTCTGATATCGTCTTCAACTTTAATTATGGCCGTTGTACAGCTATGGCCTTTCAGATTGCAAGAGAGCAAGTTGTTGAAATTTGGCTTTGAAGTACCCCCTCAAATATCTTAGAGATGTAAGACAGTATGGATATCGGTCGATATTCCTTACTATTAGAACTCTTCTGTATGGGAATTATTTTGGCACACTTCCATTGAGAAGGGTAAATGCCTGTTGTCATTATTTGGTTGAAGACATGCACCAGAGGTGGAAGAATATTTGGGAGAATTATTTTCACAAATTTGGGATGGATTTCATCAAAGCCTACAGCATTTGATTTTACCGACTACAAACAAGCAACTATTTCAGCATCATCTATACAGGAACATTTAAAAGAACTGTCCAAAAAGTTAGAATCAAGCGGATTTATAGCAACAACATTTATGGCAGGGAAAGGCAGGGAAACAAAACTTGTATTAAGGGAATTTAGGTCCAAGTCGGAATCAATTTGTTTAATGTTTTCACGTATTCCAAATTCTCTGATATTTTTCCAGAGTTGGCGACCTGTTGCTGATTGGTCAATTTTTATCCTGAAAAAATTCTTTTTCGCAATTTTAATTTTACCGAGCGATATAGTTGCAGGTGTATATCTAATTTGTAACGCTTCCAATTCGCGTAGAAACGATTGCGCTCACGTCAAAGCAGTCGAATTTCGGGTTTAAACCAAGGACATTGGCCAAACGGAAGCGTTTAGTTCTTAGAGGAACATGATTATTAAAAAGAGTACATAATGACTCAACTTGGTCATTAGGGGAAGACATAAAATACACAGGATCCCAATCAATATGTCGGGAATCTATTTCCAGTTGGTTGTAATCAATGTTCCTAAAATCTCTAAATTCGAAGGTTGTAACTATATACTCAAATGCAAAATCGAAGATCAAAAATAGCAATTCATGTCTGGAAAAAGCATGTACGGACAACTGATGATACAAGAAAGCGTCATTGAGATTATTCACAAAGAAAACATCTAAGAGAGTACTCGATTTATTGGAAACGTGCGTAGCATTACCATTATTGACTGGGAACAAATTAAGTGAAAGCATACTGTCAATGATGTCATTGTCAACTAAAAGGTTGCTGTTTAAATCACCAATCAACCATTTCAAGTGAGTTGAAATGGATTCCAATACAGAGAATATCGGAAATGGATCAATATATTTGGTCGGTCTATAAATAGATCCGAAGAGAAATTTGCCTGTGGTAGATAGGACCTCCTTATAACCCATTAGCAAATCTCTTAGCTCATCAAGCTTGGGAAACAGACTTTGCGCGTTTAAATGACATACAAGCATACCATTCATCCGGTCACACAGAACATTAACCATTGAGGGACCCTCGCCAGTCGGATTAAATAAGTTATATGTCGGTTCCATATCTAATGTATATTGATAAAAACAATGAAAAGGCCGTGAGGTAAGCGGCGGAAAGCATAACACCTTCCATAAAGTTTTTCAAAGCAGTGTTTGAAAAACTGCCAGCATAACAGCAACAGCACTAAAAAAAACTGCTGTTACTGTGCTGTGAAAACGATTCTTTTGTTTTTAAATTTTTATTGCTTTGTTTTGCTGCGCACATGTCTACAGCTAAGCCACAGCACAGCTGTAATGCTCGTTTCAGTTTGCTGTTCTGTTGCTTTGATTTTAAAATCGCTTGGCAAGCGATTTACTTTAAATGCTCAAAATTGTCAAACTACTCTAAATAAAGTTGCCGAAAATATTAGAATGATCTTAAAAATGGATATGTTGAAAAGACTTCTGTCTTTAAATATTGATAGCGCATCAACGCTCTCCCGCAATATTTTTGGAATCAGTGCACAATTCATTAAGGAAGACGAAATCAGATCCCTTATTTTAAGAATGGTAGAACTAAAAGGCATCCGCGCAAGTGCCTCAAATAATCTTTAAATAATTTTAAAAAAATATGATATAAACCTAAACCAGATAATTTCAATAACTTCTGATAACGGAGCAAATATGTTAAAAGCAACAAAAATTCTATCGAGCTATAGTAATATTAGCGAGGAATGTGAAGAAGAAATAAATAATACATATTTAAACAACATCAACAATCAAGAAAGTCCAGCAAATCTTCGTATTGAGCACATTCAAATTTGTAGATGTGCACTCTTAAAGCCACGAAAGATACGGAAATTAAATGCTTTTTACTGAGCTGCAGGAATTTTACAATTGATAAAGTGACATAAATGATTAAAATAGTTTTTAATGTTTTCATTTGGAGTGATAGAGAGCCCGAATAAAGCGAGGTTTTGATAATTTCAAATATCTTTTTATATACATAAATACTTTTAAGAGAATTTATAGCATAGTTTGAGACAGTGTAGTTATTTTCCAATTGTATCACACGCAAGTTAATGTCTGCCATTGATTTGTTTAATTCGGGGAATTAAGAACCAATTTTTACCATTAATTTATCATTGTTCTCTTGAATTTTTGATGATATAAGTGATATAATTAACTCACTTTGGGACTTAAGTTTCTCATCCATTTTATTCAACAAAGTATGATCATCCATGGCTAGTTTTTTGGGCTTTTGGTGCGAAGAGTCAGTTGATGTTCGAGGGGAGCTTACACTTGTGTCAATTTTCAAGTTTGTCCGCGACCGTTTAGAGTTGGAGATACTAAGTTGGATGTTGTGTAGGGGTTTGAAGTATGAAGTAAAGAAAACAACGAAAAGTGTCAAAGGCAAACTGATTAGCACTATCACTTATGAAATTAAAATCAATTATATTGTATGTAAAAGGGGCACTTTCATGGAAAAAGTAAAATAAATCCAAGTTGCTTAAATTATTGGGCATATATTTTAATTCGTGCGGTTTTTTTTCCAAATTTTAACGTTTATTTAAGAAAAACATGTACAATAGTATTATTCAAAGTATTGCCCATCTGAAGCTATGACTTTTTCCTATCTTTCTGGCAATTTGTGGATCCCATCCCAAAAGAACTGCGCCGGCTTGGCAGCCAAGAATGAATCAAACCAATTTTTGATATTCTGCTCTGATGTGAACCGTATTTCAGTGAGAGCGTTCTGCATCGACCGGAACAAATGGTAGTCAGAAGGGGCAAGGTCTGGGCTATAAGGCGGATGGGGTAAGACTTCAAATCCACTGTTTTCCAAATAGTTCTTAACCGGAATAGCAACGTGGGGCCGAGCGTTGTCATGATGGAAAATTATTGCCTCGTGTCTGGTCGCATATGCCGGGCGTTTTTCGGCTACTGCTCTATTCATATGGATTAACTGTGTTCGGTAGCGTTGTCCATTGATGGTTTCACCCGTTTTTAGCAGCTCATAATACAGCACACCCATCTTATCCCACCTTCGCATTACCTTCGCGCCATGGATATTCGGCTTTGCCGTTGATTTGGCTGGTTGGCCGGGTTTCACATATGATTTTTTGCGCTTCGGGTTGTCGTAATGGATCCATTTTTCACCACCAGTAACAATCTGATGCAAAAATGACTTCCTTTTGTGGCGTTCCAGCAGCATTTCGGACATGCAAATGCATGTGGAACCCAATTTCCTTGCTTTTGAATATATCCAGCTGCTTTTAAACGTTTTGAAATGGCTGCATGAGTGACACCCAAAGATTCTGCGAGCTCTTCTTGTGTTTGGCAACAATCTTCATAGAGTAATGCTTCCAGTTCTTCATCTTCAAACTTTTTGGCTTCCCAGGACGTTCATCGCCTTCCAAGCCAAAATAACCACTTTTAAATCGTGCAAACTATTTTTGGCACGTTCGCTCAGCTAGTGCATGTTAACCATATACTTCCACCAAAATACGATGACTTTCGGCAGCAGTTTTCTTCATAAAGAAGAACTTCCCGCAAAAACAGTTTTTCAGGCACAAAGTTCAACATATCTGAGTGAAAAAAAAATATTGTTGTTTACGCTTCAAATGAATGACATATACTGAAATGACGTACAATAATAGTAGCTTTCCAATGCATGTTCCAATGGAATAATACAAGTTACGCCATCTCTTAGCAAACCACACGAACTAAGCTATAGACCCAATATATTTGAAAAGCAAGATTTACCAGCCGAAAAAAAACACGTCTATTCATTAGCTTGACGCATAATGATCTTAGTTAGACTTTACTTAAACAAAAATAGTAGTCATCATATTGATTCATTTGTTCACGCCAAATCACTGAAATAGGATCGATTTATTTTCCTCATTCGATAAGTGTAACATAGCACGAAATACAAAAAAATTTCGGAATCTATTCTTTGTCCTGTTTTATAGAACGATTAAAATAAAGTTGATAATCCTGCTTTACTTTTTTAGTTACAGCCTTTCGTTGGGCCTAAACAATATACTCGTATATACCACACACATAACAAAATTTATTGGGGCAATTCCCACAAGTGCGACGACCGATTTTTTATAGATTGTACTGTACTTACACTCAACACAACTTAAATCACTTTTTTTAAATATTTCCGATTGCCAACCGACCGAGCAAGACAACTTAGTTAAATTATTGGTGCACTTAACACATGAAGGTTGCTTTCTTAAATGAGTCAATAACACGAGAAGTTTTGCTTTCCATTATTAAATCATCGATTATGTTACCAAAACCTTATCACGCTGTGTAATTGTTTGACTGCAAGGGGCTTTTTTAGAGTCCGAACATTCCACGCGTAGATCCGAAGGTCATTGTCCTTATTCGTTTGCCAGGGCAATCAGTAAAGAACCCTTTATTATCCGAGGCTATTAGCATACCCTTTTATCTCTTCCGTATAGGGTTGTGAGCTCTATGAAGGCGTAGACCCATCTTAGTAGAGATATTCTCAGGTAAGTCAATTAAAGTTGATATGCGTTTTTAAAATCTTATAAGTATATAATTTTGATAGGCCTTTCTTTTTTCATGTTGATAAAACGTTTTTAAGACCAAGTCAGTCATTGAGAGCTTGGCGTTATGACCAATAATTCTCATTGAATTTGCTTTTTGTTTATTTTAATTTTTTTTTTTGGGGGGTGTACCCGATAAACCAGTTGTATGTATGATTGGGAACGAGTACATACATATGTACATACGTAGGTATGCTAAAAAATATCTCAAAATGTCTTTTTTTTTTTTACTAAATATTGTCTTATCTCGACCGCGTTGTCAAAATACGAAACCTAAAAGCTAAAAAAAAAAAAAAAATAAAAAAGCGAAGCTCCGAAAAAAAGATAATTTTTTTTTTTTATAAAATCACATTAACCCAGACTCTGGTGGTGAAGAAAACCTAGACAAGATCATTTCCAGAGAGTGCCAGGCCAGTATCAGTGTTAAGGTCGATCGTACGATACAATGTCACAACTGCAAAAGCTTGCTATCATCTCGGCAGGGTTTCGATATAATTTAAATTCTAAAACTGCGTCCTTATTATCTTCATCTATTAGCAATCAGGTGAGAAGAATGAATGATTTCAGTTTTTCATAAGATGTGTGAACTTTAATATATTTTCGGAGATAAGATTTATTATAAACATAAGTGAAAGTGCAACTATCTGCGTGACAACCTTGTTCATGGAGAGTAGAGTGACTGTGATTTTTAAAATTTTAATTTGTTTTCGAGCACACATTATTAATTTTTCTTTTGTTTTCTACATCTTTACACTATATCTTCTGTTTATTTGTTATACACTATGAGATTAACACTTTCCGCACTGGACTTTAAGTTTACAAAACCATTGATGCACATTTGCATACCCAGCCTTTGGACTTCCAAGTGAATCTGTATCATTGTGTTAGATTTTTTGAATGTGTATTAATTAATTCTTGTTTAAAAGTTCAAAAGTCAGTTTCATTAGCCGAAAATGCACTTGGAAAAATATTTTTTAGAGGTGCAATGTGAAATCACCACTAAATTATCCTCAAAACGTGATGTGCTTAGTATCGTATTTTGTTTAAAAATATGCGAGAGTTGAGTTAAGCTTAGCAAAAAGTGTTTCTTAGGTGTTGAGTTAAATCTTTTTATTATTCTTAATAATTAACTTCTTGCACGGAGAATATGTTTTCTTCAGCATTTATACCAATAATTTGTATCAGAATTATACTATAAAGCATGTACATGTGAGTATATATCAAATTCATATCAGTGTACGCTTAACAATCGTCCGATTCGTATCTTTTTTTTATGACAGGTTAAAGGCTCAGATCCGGAAATTTAAAAATAAAGAGTGAGTTCATAAACTTCAGCTTTTCTATCTTAGAAAATCTTTTCTCGTGTTTTTTTGAACGCAATCACTGAGCAGACATATATTATCTTGGTACGATCGCTATTTATTTTGCGTTCAGAAACATCATGACAGTGCAAAAAAAGTAATATTCAGCTAAATATGACAGATAATATTATTATTTACAAGCCTTTTAAACGATTTGCGTCTCAGTTATGTTGAAAAAATTTTATCCGCTATGGAATTCAAACGTGATAGTGTGATAGCTTTATATTTGGCTGGAAAACCACAAGTAGCTATCGTTAGAGCCCTCCAGCACCTCAACGTGAATAAATCATTTGTGTCTCGAACCATAGCTCGTTACCGTGATACTGGCAGCGTTGCAAAACGCCATGGAGGTGGTCATAAAAAACAGAAACATCGGCAGAAATGGTTCGGAAAGTGAAGGCTCGAATTGAGCGAAATCCGCGTCGAAGTGGAAGAAAAATGGCTCGTGAGCTCAACATATCGTTGAACGAGTTGCCGAATTTGGTTTTTTCCGATGAGTCACTATTTGTTATAGAGCAATATGTCAACAAACAAAATGACCGAGTTTACCTGCCAGAGAGGTCCTTCGAAAATGTACACCTTCGGACGGCCACCAGAAAGCAGGCAGCACCGACGGTGATGGTTTGGGCCGCCATAACCGCCGATGGTCGCTCTCCGCTCGTATTTTTGGACCGTGGGGTCAAAATTAATGCGATCGTATATCATGAAACTGTCTTAGACACAGTATTGAAGCCTTGAGCAAACAATCATTTTGGTCGGAGACGTGGACATTTCAACAAGACTCGGCACCGTCTCACAAAGTGCGCGTCGACCAAGAATGGTTAAAAAACAATGTTCCACACTTCATTTTTTCAACACAATGGATTGCAAATTGTCCGGATGCAAATCCGTTGAATTTCTCTGTCTGGGGTATTTTAAAGACGAAGGTTGGCACTAAAAAATACCAAAGCTCGGACCACCTCAAACAAGCACTTCGCCGGGAATGGGCCAAAATACCGCAGAGCCACTTGCGTGCAGCGTGCGATGCTTTCTTCGGCCGTCTTAAGACCATTATTCGCGCCAAAGGTGGACATATTGAAAACTACTGATACAATTTGAAAATTAATGTATTTTCCAACATTTTTTGTTTTGGCACAATAAAATTTATCAAAAAAATAAAAAAATTATAGTCACCCTGTATTATTTCAATAGTTCTTACCTCTTTCCTCAACAAAAAAAAAACACAAAATTATTTCGCACTAAAATCCTCTAACTTTGCCTTGTGTCTTGTGTCAGATTTTTCACATTTGACGGATGTACTATATATCCACTACATCCCGGAGGCTTGCATTCCACACGGTTATCCACCCATTTCGGCCATTGGTCCATGTGGTCTAATCGAACTTCGTTTTGAGGTATCGGTAAACATTTTGCTTACTCTAAAATTGTCTGGCAACGTAATTGTTTAAATAAATTTATAATTTATTAATCTTTAGAGCAAGATTTCTTTTTCGTCTACTATCTACTAAATGTTAAAAGGGGCGCAGATACTATTTATTAATTGATATTTTAATTTTGTACTCCTTCGAAGGAATTCAATAAATCGACCCCACACATGAAACGGCTATCATTCTTACTAATTTATTGTCAAATCTTTCAACTATTAGCTCAGGGTTCCTGCCACTGTAGTTTGACATCATGTTGGCAATCTTATTATCTCTCCAAGAAACAACAGATATATCAAAACTATCAATTGTTGCAACATATTCAAAGGATTCTCAACTTCATCATAACTTTGACATTGGGAAGATTTAAGTTGTGAATGTTATTCCGGCGGATTGTTCCCAGTGAATAAATTCCGCGTTCAGCTAGGGTCGGCATTAATGGCAACGACTTATAAAAATTGTCAAAAAAGAGAACTTTAAAGTTCTTGTAAGATGAGACATGTCGCCGTGGTCTTATGACAATGTTGGCATTTGATTTCAAATCAATTTCTTTCTGAAACATACAGTTTAAAACCCCATCTTTGTGGTTTCATTGGAAGACATTGTTTTAAATATGATTTAAATTTCGTAGAGCATAGTTATGCATCGACACAAAGGCAAGTTTTAAATGAAAACGACTTAAATTTTTCAGCTGACTGGTTAACAAAAGGGGCTATTTTAAAAAGCCGGTTCAAATTAGGACCATTTCTTGGTTTTATGTCATCATAGTTATTGAAATACAACAGTGACTTCATTTTTTTAAATCTAATTAGGCACCTGGTGTCCTGTGTTTGCTTATTTCCTTACAACAAGTGCCCAATATCGACGAATTTAAACTACAGACATCACAACGCATATGCCCAAAATTTTCTGCAAATCCAATTGATCGATCTGTTCTTGTGTGTCTGGATTTTTCTGGAAAGCACATGAATTGATGGTGACGTTGGCCTAATGGTTGGCTCACTGGCAGTCACGCTATTCTAACCTGGGATCGAATACCGGTAGGAGCTCAACAGCAAAATTTTTCAAATCGTCATCACGTCATCATCGCTTCCAAATTTGTCTGTGCCACAATATATTGACGTCGATTTAAACTGAATTCAAAAATTAATGTCACCATCTCATCATCGAAAAATTCGTCCTCGCTTTCTTCCCAATTCGCAATTACTTGTTCAATGTCATGATCAGTAAGTGGCAGTTTTGACAGTTTATTTTTCAATATAATCCCCTTTCAACTCAATACATTTTTTCCAGCGGTGCTACAACAATTTTTTTAACCCCTCTGTATAGTACGACTTTTTTTGGCCTAAAATACTTCTCCGCGGCGGCGATAACTTCCTCGTTCGACTTGTACTTCTTCCCGGCGAGCGATCTTTTAAGGTTTGGGAATAAAAAGAAGTCGCAGGAAGGATGGAGTAGCATTTCGTAGTGCAATTCGACCAATTTGGTTATGGCAATTGCGGAGCGTGAGCCGGTGTGATATCGTGGTGGAAAAGTACTTTGTGTGTACATATGTAGCAACAGCCAAGCTGCATTTAAAGCCTGCCTACACCCTATTACGACTTCATTGCTACTTCAATAATGCAATACTTCACGAAATACTGATTGGACTAAGTATTGTTTAGTTACCAGGTCATTATGAGATCAAGAGAAATAAAATAGCTAAAAAATTTGCTATGCAAGGCTCAGAGGAGAGTTTATCAGGACCCGACGTCCGATGTTTCCAAGAGGTCAGCTACTTTCCTGTCGTACCCCAATAGGAAAGTCTGCAGGTTGCTTACTCACTTACGGGCGATTTGCCGCTTTTGTTAAGCACTTAAGTGTAGTGGGCTTAATATCTTGCGAGGCTTACGTGAGTGTATGGCCTATCCTCGCATCAGTCTGCAGGTGGTGGGTGCTGAAGCGTTTACTCATCTTTTTTCGAAAAACTGAGAAATTCCAGTAAAAAGAAGATACAACGAATATAATGGGCTAGCTTTTTATCTCAGGACTCTATTTTTTTTTTTTAAGTATATTGCTGACATTCCTTTTATTTTTGTTTTTATTCGACTGACGGCTATGAAGTTGATTTCGTCAGCATAGCAAAGCTCTTAAGCAAACTTGTTAAAAATGTGACCTTCGTGTTAACATACCCTAGAACTTTCATACTATCTGCTCCAGCACCAAATTAATGTGGTCATTCTGTATCTCATTTTCTCTTTGAGACCCAGATATGCGTTAATATTTAAAAGGGATTTTCTTCAGTAGCATGTGCAAGACACAGGATCGTCTTCATTGCATTATAGATAGACTATATGGGGCTGATAGTCCAGGCATCGGTTACAGCTTTGTATAGAGTGACCAGATAAGAACGATAGGAAAAAATTTTTGAATAAAACAACAACGGTGTGAGATATAAAATTGATTCTGACTTTTTTTTAAGCTATATTCATGCCATTATGTGTGGAATAGCACATTATTCAAACGGCCGCCTGGGCTTCGCCAGCAGTGTTTCAAGCAGTCTGTCCAATTTTTGATGACTCGGTCCAATATACCACCTTGATTAAAAAAAAAAAAAATTCCCTCTTAATCTTAGCGTCATAGCTTGACATTTGCAAAAGTGACGTAGCCAAGAGTGCATCTATCTCTGTGTGTGTTCGCGATTTTTTACAATTTTAGAAATGGATTTAAATTTGCAACAACGAACTTGCGTAAAAACGGATTTAATGGTGCGCGAACATTGGAAATGTTGGAAAAGTTTTCCGGCAACGATTCTCTAAAGAAAACGGTCGTTTACTAGTGGCACGAGAGATTCAAGTGTGGTCGCGAGTAAATCGAAGATGATGAACGCAGTAGCAGACCATCGACATCGAAAACCGACGAAAACATTGATGAAGTAAAAGAAATGTTGGTCAATAACCGCACATTAACCATCAGAGAGATAGCGGAGGACTTAAACATTGCCTATGGATCCGTTCAAGACATTTTGGTTAATGATTTGGGTTTCCGTCGTGTAGCAGCAAAGATGGTGCCAAAAGACCTCAATTTTATGCAAAAAAGAGACGGTGTTGGCATCGGAAAAGAGATGATTTCACCAAATGAGCCGAAAGAAGGAAATGCTCACGGTTTTTATGGATTACAGCGGTGTAGTGCATCATGAATTTTTGCCAGAATGCCAGACAGTAAACAAAGAGGGCGTTGTGAGACGTTTGCGTGAATCAATTTCGCCGAAAGAGACCAGAATTGTGGGCAGAAACTCGTACCATCAATTTAAGTCATTTTTTGACGGAAAATGCAACAAATACCATCTAACAGCCACCGAATTCACCTGATTTGGCTCACTGTGACTTCTTTCTGTTCAATCGGTTTAAAAAGCTACTACGGGGAACGAGTTTCAGCAGCCGAGATTGAGTAATGGAAAAATCTCAGGAAGCACTGATGAACATACCGAAAACCGAATATAAAAAATGTTTTGAGGATTGGATCAAGCGCTGGCATAAGTGTTTTGAAGTCAATGGGGATTACTTTGAAGGGGACAATATAGATTTAGATGAATAAACTTGTATGACCTTGTATGATCAAGATGGTATGCAGCGTTATTCCGGCAATAGCGTAATGAATGTTGGGCTCGAGCTCGTCCAAAATGGTTGGCTTTTTAGCGTATACTAAGGACTTGATGTAGCGCCAGAAGGAATAATCTAGTGGTGTCAAACAGTCGCCAAATTTCTTCTTCACAACTTCGAGCTTTACGTCTCTTGTATGGCATGTAGCGCCATCTTGGTGAAACCACAACCCGAATATATCGATGACGTCGACTACAAAAAGTCGGTTAACATCACTTTATACCTGAAATCATTCACGGTATCGGTGCGTCCTTCCTCATTTCGAAAGAAATAAGATCCGATGATGCGTCGTGCCATTAACCGCACAAAGCATTCAATCTTTATGGATGCATTGATGCTTGGCTTAACTTAACTTATGGATTGCGTTCGCTCCAATAATGGCAATTTTGCTTGTTGATATAGCCGGTAAGTCAAAATTGGACCTCGCCTGAGAAGATGATTCTTAGGCCAAAATCCGGATCTCCGGCCAACATTTCCATCGCCCAATAAGTGAATACATGGCGTTGTCTATAGTTGTTCGGTTACAATTCTTGCGTCAGCACAATCTTATACGAAGGTAGGTCTAATCTAATCACAAAATAAGCAAGCGTGACTCTCTGGCGATGCTCAAATCAGCTGATCGGCGCCGAATCGACATTTCTGGGTCTTCCTCGATACTGCGCGTTAATCCGGCTAGTTTTTTTTTCTTTTTGCACCAATCTTTGTCTGGTTGGTTGCCTAAAATCCAAAAGAGTGTAGTCCCGCTCAAACTTGTCAGTGATGACAACCTGAGATGACAAACTGAGCCGGGATTTCGATAATATATTAGTTTTTAATAATTTCCGCACGTTTGGCAAGTGTATAATGATGCATGATGAAATTGCAAACCTTACTGAATATTTTGACAGCTCGTTTTCATTGCTAACTTTGTCAGCTGCTGAAACATAACAATTGGAAAAAGTATCACTGCTATCTGATCACCCTAATTGATAAGTTGCGTGAGTCCTACAAAAGATCCTACACTTACTTAGAGGTGTTGGCTAAGTGTGCGAGACCTTGTTTTTTTTTTATATTTTGGTTATTTTAACTGGCATTCCGGGATCATACGAGTATTATGCACAAAATTTTTTTTTGAAAAGTGGTTAGTCGTTTTAGTCGTTCAACTGCTGTTGAAGTTTTCTAACCAACATTTTTTTTTTTTTTCAGTTCAAAAGATCGCAAGCAACCTCGCAAACCATAGATTACAATCAACTGCATGCAGACTGGGAACGTGCTCGTCCATTTAAAGAAATTCCAACTTTCTCCAAGTTGTCAATGTTCTTAAAATTTCTTCCTGGAGGTTGATATAGTTCTTCAAGTCGAAAATTGGTCTTTAAAATTTGTTTATTTTTCACTTCAAGGAAAGTACCACAATTTGGATTTTGATGATTTCTTACAGCGAATTAAACAGGAATACGGAAATATCTTCTTATTGCCAGGTTTATTCGGTAAGGACCCAATGATTTTGTTATATGATCCCGATGATTTTGCCAAAATATTTAATACTGGCGGGGCTTGGCCTACACGTCCATCGTTCGAAATAATAAGACACTACCGCCAGGAGCTCCGAAAAGATTTTTATCAACATGCCCAAGGATTGGCTCACACGTAAGTGCACATTATACAACTCCTTTTAGTTTAATACGAATATAACTGACGATCCTTTCTTTTAGGCAAGGTGAAGAATGGGAAACCTTTCGTTCGGCGGTCAATCCAGTTCTCATGCAACCAAGAACTATTAAGTCATATCTTCCAAAAATGGCCAAAGTCAATTGGCAATTTATTGAGAGGTAAGTGTGTACTTTCAGTACTTCGAAATCTATTTATTTATGCCCTTATGGTTTCAGGATAAAGGAAATCAGAGATCCTATCACATTGGAAGTTCCCGAGAATTTCGAAGAGGAAATAAATCGATACACATTGGAATCTGTGTCAGTTATAGCGTTGGACAAAGAACTTGGAATAGTTCGCGGCAATAGAGATAATCCCGAAATACTGAAACTATTCAAAGACCTAACCTCGTTCTTCCGATTACTTTATTGTTTAGAAGTCAGGCCATCTATCTGGAAATACATCCGCACGCCGGAATATCATCAGATAGTGGCTGCTTTGGATGGGATATCTATTTTCGTTGTCAAATGTGTTAAGGAGGCAATTGATCGTTTGGAGAATCAACCGAATGACAAGCCTAACAGTGAAAAGGGAGTACTTGAGAAGCTTTTGAAAATTGATAAGAAGATTGCGATGGTGATGGTTATTGATATGCTTGCCGCTGGAGTTGATACAGTAAGTTGAGTCATGCTATGAAATGGTATCTACATACTTGTTGATTTCCTGTCTTTCAAAAATTAGTAAATTCTTGGTGCACTAAGCGATTTTTTAGTCGACTATCTGGCTATTGTTCCAAATCTATGTCTTTCTCATCTGGATGATCTGATTCTGTTGCGCAACATCCAACAGAAAACTTATAAAACCGTGAATAATGTAAAAATTAACAAGACTTTATTTTCTTAGTAATAGTCCTACAGTCCCGTATAATTTCTTGCTAAATTGTAATGGCAAGCTTTGAAGCTCCTGTAACCCCTATGTCACGTGTTATTTTTTTGATTTTCTACGAAGCGTTTCAATTCTCTTCAATTCTTCCCAAGTTTCCTAGATTGCTTCTGAGCTTTTTTGTGGCATGTCAGCTTACTGCACCCCGTGCCACTACTTCGTGTTAAAGTGACCTTTATAGAGTCTATTAAGTCCTTTTGAAGTACGGCTGAACAAGCAAACTTTCAGCATACTCGTACAATGAAAACATTAAAAAAAGTCGAAAGCAACGTAGAAAGTGCAAAGATATACTACATATTCAGCTAATTGCTCTTAATTCGCAAGACGTTTATTAAGTCGATTTAGGAGGATTCAGAGAGTACAACCCAGAGTTCCTTGATTCTTTTTAGATTTGTTTTAGTACTGTTTCATCCCCCCGGTTTCCGTAATATATTTGCCTTTTTTTTAGGTCGATTTCAGATAGCTATACCAGCGATTTATAGCTTGATGTTCTTGATGTTCTATATCATGGCTGCAGTTATTGCGAATTTTTTTTCGCCACAGTGATTGCGCTTGTCATGTCTTATGCTATGCTGTACTAAACGAAGTACATCCTCTATTTCACACTGCGCTGAATTTCATGATCAGATTTCAATTTTGATTCAGATTCGCACCTTGATCCACCTACAAGTATCTCTTGGTAGCCATGCCCTGTGAAAACCACTGTGACTTACCGACAGACCCCGTCCTTCTTTTACGAAAAAAATTTTCCGCTTAGAACTGTTGAAAGTTTCTACTTCCTTATCTGAGATTAATGCTAAATTGTTTGTGCATTGAAGAATACCTAAGGGTGCTGGGATTATAGTTTGCTTATTGAGAATACTATTGTGGTTGTCAGTAACAGATTAACCAATGGCGGAGTTAATTTACTAAATATAAGAAAGGCGTCTAGCCTTCATTATGATATTGGCTTCCCTCCTGCTCCAGATATCAAACAGGTAATTCGTATGTTGCTTATTAAATGTCTCCCATATGCTTCCATCTGTATTCCCAGAAAAGAACAAAGTAACGTTCGAGTGATAAGTCTGGCCTTCTGAGGACCTTGTTTAGTTAGTCGGAGAGACTCCTCATATCACGAAAAACCGTCTTTGTCCGTATAAGATAACCAACATATATTTAGATTATATAACCAACGTCTAAAGCAAAAAATACTACAATGTTCCAAAGGTAGTAACAATTTTTGGTCGTTCGTCAAAACTATTATGAATTCTGCCTCATCCTCCATCCCAATGCTCATTTATAATGACATTTCGGTTTCCAGTGCCTAGTGCCTCCGCCTATGCCTGAGTGCGTCGAATTTTCAATGAGCGAATCCACTTTTGCACTCTTAACATTCATAAATCTGCTGATCCAGATTGTATATCTTCCCTTCTTTGTTTCCTCTGATCTGACCTCAATGTATAAAGCATTTATTCGTCCAAAATTGTAGTACAATGCCCACATTTAGTCAGGTGCTTTTATAACATATCTGAATCTGCTAGATAGGATTCAAAAAACCGTGCGATAAGACTCATAGGTGATGCTAAAATCACCCAGTGAATTCCAGTAACATTCCGTTACTTCAAACGGGTATTAACCCTTCTCGCTATGTATGCTTATCAGTTTACCCTTAAGCTTATTATCGGACGTATTATACATTGAAATATAGTGATTCTTTCCTAATCCATACAACAAGTTTATGAAATGCCCTGCCGAGCTCTTTATATCCTAGTCGTTATAATCTGCTAACAATCAAAACCAATGGACATCGGTAACTACCTTTCGTCTTTAATTTTTCTTCTCCTGCGCGAAGTTTGAAGGAGCGTCGTTGAGCATGAGTTTTAGGGGTGTTCATTGGCTTGCTTAAGTAGATCAGGAAGCTTTTGTCAGTCAGAACACAATTCAATTGTTGTTCCATGTCAATAGCTAAGGGTCATCAATAAAGTATCCATCAGCATCAGAGGTGTATTCTGCCGTTTTGGAGCAATGAAATGTTTTATGGTTGTGGATTGCCTACCAACGGATATTTTTCTACAAACCAATATTTGTCCTGTTTTATAACTCTCCATATTCAAAGCTTACAATTTTCACAAAAACTCCCAGGAGGCTTTGAAGTAGGAGTTACTGGTAGTGATATTCGTGTTCAGAGGGATCATCTCAATGGTGAATGCTTCACTACTAGTCGTTTACCATTCCCGAGTTCTTACGTGACTCTTCAGTTCATTAAACAAATAATACATAAATAAGATAGATCCTATCTTGGTGAGAAGATTCATACCCTGTAGAAGCGGTGGCAAAGGTGTAGCAGTATGTTTCATATATGCATCAATTTGTAGACATATTCAAAGTCAGTTATGATTCCCTTAATGTCATCTTTGTCGATTTCAAACAGAAATTTTTTGATGGAGAAAGAGAAAAAACTGATGTATAGTGCTCTTTTGTCAATGGATTTGATCGATGCCAAGGTCCCCAATTACCAGTTTTTACTATATTTATCTGAACAGCAACTCATATTAGTTGCAACACTCGGAAATTTTTCTTGATTAATTTCACTCGAAGAATTTTTCTCTTGGAGGGTATTTGTATATAGATGCTCGTAGCTATTTTAACTGATTTAACGAAAAACACTGCGTTTTTTCCAACAGCGGATAGACTATTGCATCTGAATGAATGCCAACAAATTTCATTTCTAGTGTAACTAGCCTCTGAAAATAACTTTCAGTTGAGAGGGAAGATTAAGAATAGGTTTTCGCTGCTACAAATACCACTTATCATAATGTCTGGGATTAAGTTTTATGGGTTCACCTGTGATGTATTTAAAACCTTAGGATCGTTGACTTTTAAAGGTTCCTTCTATGACATACAATCTTAATTCATATTACACATCGCTTTGTCCACTATATATAGTATTATGTAACTATCACTTTTCTGTTAAAGCAATTAATTTCATTTAAATGATTCAGATCCATTGCTTCGATCTTCCATTAAAAATATATGTAAGTTTAATAAATTGTATAAATTCTGCAATATGTTAAATTTTTTTCAGACAACGACAACAATGACTGGAGTGTTCCTGTGTTTGGCTAAAAATCAGGAAAAACAACAGACTCTTCGTGATGAATTGCGTCAGGTTTTTCCACAGAAAGACACTCCATTTACCGAAGATGGCCTAAAGAAACTGCCCTACCTTCGAGCAGTGATCAAGGAGTGCCTTCGTTTTTATCCAATTAGTCCAGCACTACACCGTACAACTAACAAGGACATCGTTCTGAATGGTTATCAAGTTCCAAAAGGTGTAAAGGTTATAATGATTAGCTATTTTGTCAAAGAAAGTTCTAAGTATTATGTTGAAGGAAATAAATTTCTGCCAGAAAGGTGGCTCCGACAATCAAACAACCACAAATCCGATGGAGTTCACGGTTCCAATAGTTCGAATCCATTTGTATATTTACCATTTGGATTTGGTCCTCGTATGTGCATCGGACGACGAATTGTAGATCTAGAACTGGAAGTAACTGTGGCAAGACTAGTCAGAAATTTCAATATCGAATATAACTACCCGGTGGAGAAAGCATTCAAGAGCCAAATAATCAATACGCCAGCTATTCCACTGAAATTTAAATTCACTGATATTTCGACATGAATATACCATGCGAACACTATTGTTGCTATTGTATTTTATAAGATTAAATAGATAGTTTAACAAATAGTTTAATAAATAATTATTGAGAGTTTGACGTGTTTTAGGATACCATTTTGACATATTTAAGGTCTAGTTGGAATCCATTTCATTCCGATAAAACATTTCTTTCATAGTTAGTCGTACTATTTAGTCATGAGCGGTATATTTGATCTACAAAATAGAAGATTTTTACAGGGTTAATGGCTCCATTTCTCACGGAGATACCATTAACATGGTAAAATATTTTCCGCTTCTTAAACTTAAACTTAACGTTCAGAATCTGTATGATCAAGATTCACAAAGCGTTACAATGACTTCGAGCTATGTTAAAGTACATGAAACGAGAAAACAGTTTAGCGCACTAACTATAACTAAAGCACGAAAAGGAAACGTGTTAGCACCAGACGAGTGGTATTATCAACGCAGGAGTGGACAATTGCGTGGTTTATGTTCAACACGTTTCAGAAATGAATAAGGCTTGAGGTTATGATATTTGATCCTCCGTAAATGAGCAAGTCTACATTTGAAGTAGATTTTTTTTTTTCGGAAAGAGTACCCGGAAGAAGAACTAATCCATTGATGAAATTTCTCAGTCTTTGCTGTAAGTATGAGTAAACTAGCTAGAAAACGTAGTTCACCGTTATACCGCCAGTAAGCAGTCTACAGTTTTTGTGACGTGGGATGTAAACCAGACTCAATAAATTCAGTCTTCCAACTGCGTTCTGAGAAGTCTTGAATTCTGAAACTAGCTTGAAAGTGTTAAGAGGTTTGAACAAGATCTTAAGTACAGCCTGACTGTCGCGGTATGACGGCCAACGTCTGTTATTCTCGTTGGCTCACTTACAAGCTGGTCAAGCTGTTTTCCGCAGCGAAGATTTCAACACACCGTCCTGCGGGTGTTGTCTGTCCAGAAGGTCGAAGCCACCGAAAATTGTTAAAGGGCGAATTGCTGTCCGATTTGGAACAGTTTCTAAATAAAGCAGTAGTGGATAATTTTCTTACGTAGATGGGATTCTGGATGGATGGATCATGGATCTCGACCATCATCCTCATGCTCTTCAACATGAAGGAAGTCAGACTTATAGATTTGAAACTCTTGGCGAGCGTGTAGACCCCTTTTCCTATTTTAGGTATTAAAGCTAACTTTATTCTTTACCAGGGTTTCGATATGTATGGTATTAACAGGCTAAAAAGGAACATTCTTTTCAGAGTTACAAGCAGCTGAAAGCAACAGCATTTTTAACGGCATCATTCGTTACCACAACCACGACAGAAACCAGTTGCCGCGGGTCGTGATTCTCAACTCACTTGCAACCTCGTTAATAGAAGCTGTTTTCGGCACAGTGTAGGTGCCATCAGATTGTTCGAGTGATATCAGTCAGACTGATTTCTTTCTTTTGAGAACATTGACTAGCATGATAGTCTCTATAAGAGATCCCTTAAAAATATTATTTCATGCCATTAAATATTTGAAAATAGTTTCGGGCATATACGAGGTGTTTTCAAAAAGTATGGCGACTTTTGAAATTTCGGAAGCAACCTACATTCGATTATCGATTTTTTGTTTTGCTGTGCTATATATATTCACAGCTTTAAGTAGATATATAGGGTGCTTTCAAGAATTCAGCCGGCTGCACAGATAGTGCAGCTGACCGTTCAAATATTCAGACATAAATGCGGCTGCGTGCATCCTGGCTTTCAAACATTCAGATAGTAACGGCAGCGCTGCGCATTTCCTGCAGCAATTTTTTCTGGCTGCTCTGGATGCACAACATAAACGTCAAATTTGAAATGTCACAATTGTGTCAGAACAAAAGAAAAATAAGTCTGTGATCTAGTGCTTGTGCTTCAAAAATAAACTATAATAAATACACAAGATTTATCAGTTTTATTGTGAGAATATTACAGCAAATATTTATTCAGAAAATATTTATTCAGAAAATATTTATAAATCAGTAATCACTTTTTAGCAAAATTGACGGAAACTTAGACGATTTATTTGAAGAAGAAAATGTTTCAGGTGCAGGCACTTCCGAGAGGTTCGGTCTATTTTTTGTGGCAAGCATATTTATTAAAAAAATGTTTATTTTAGCTTTTCGTGGAAGGCCGGTAATATAAAATTGCTGGTAGCAACACGCTTAGGACTGGAGAGTCAATTTTCCAAGGCACAAAAGTCTCGTTTATCGTTCAGCATTATTCAAAAGAAAATAATTTCTGTTCAGCCAACATTTCCCTTTTCTTGTGCTGATTGTAGAAAAAAGTTCAGCAATATGGTAATAACCCACAATAGGATAAAACGCAGGAACAAGAAAACAGGAAAGGATGCAGTTCCATGGCCATACTTCCAAGATTTCGATGAAGTGTATGGATCAAAACATAACATTCGTTCACCTTCAAACATTGTATTTTATTCAAGTGCAGAAAGTCAACCAAGTTCGGAACAACCGGAGGAACTCTTTGTGAAATTTTCTTTTCGATTATTGTTAAAATTATCTATGAAAGGAATGATAAAATTGTATGTGGCAGTTAGAAGTAGGTACCTACTTGAAATGTGTTCCTTGTCATTCGAAAATGTTTTCTTAACGTTTCATCATCGTAAGAACCGACAACTTGAGCATATGCGGAAATTTTTAGAACCGGAAATTTCGAAATGTATAAAATGATTTTTTTTTTTTAATAAGAAAAGCTCTAAAGCAGAATTTAATATTGTTAATTTTAATGACATCTTTCGTATATTTTGACAAAAGTTAGCTGTGAGTCTTACAGTTCAGCGCAGCCGACTGTTTAAATATTAAACTGCAGACGAGAAAATATTTGCAGCGCAGCAGGCTGAATTCTTGAAAGCACCCATAGCATGCTTAGTTTGTATTTGACAGATAGAGAGGTTAGACGTGATTTGGTGTGCTCGGCCGACTTCAAATATTATAAAAAATTTGCAGAATTTGACAGTGGTATACGGTGACTCTGCTCTAAGTAAAAAAAAAAAAATGTTTACAAGTGGTACAAGCTCTTCCAAGATGGCCGAGAAGATGATAACGTCGAAGCTATGAAGAAAATTGTTTTGAAAAATCGTCGAATTATCGTTGCTGTGGATGTTTGCATATCAGTCGGCTCGTGTCCTGCAATTTGCTCGGATGTTTTAGCCATGAGACATGTGTCAGCGAATTTTATTCCGAAGCTTCTTAATTTTGATCAGAAGAACCGTCGCATGAGCATCGCTCAAAAGCTCTTTAATGACGTCAATGATAATCCTGAATTTCTTAAAAGAGTCAGGATTCCCAAAACTAAAAAGAAGTATGAAAGACGGAGATTTGCAACTATTGAGGAAATAAAAACGGCATCGCTGGAAGAGCTTTAGGCTATACCAAAAAGTGCTTATGAAAAGTGCTAAGAGGATTGGAAAATAAGTTGGCACAAGTGTATTATATCTTGTTTGCTTTGAACGGGAAAATATTAATATTGTTGAAAAAATAAATATATATATATACTTTTTTAAAATATAGTCACCTTACTTTTTGAACACCACTCGTATACTCGCAGATCTATCACATCTACTTTTTTAACCACTGTTTTGACCAATTGCGGGTGAACTGTAATTTGACGTAACCCCATGAAATGACTCTATTGCCAAATCGTGTTTAAATAAAGCGATGTTTCGTTGGTAGTATAGTGTGGAGCATGAAAGCAAATAGTGGGCACTGACAGTAACTTTTGTCTCGGACAGATAATGCCACCGGTACATTTTTAGCACCCAAAAACCGAAAATGAAAATTTGGTGATATCTTTACGATTTAAGATGTTTATATTACAATATTTCTATACAGTTTTTAAAAAAAAATATTTGTTTAAATATATATGTCCGAATGTGCAAATTGTTTAGACGATAACTCGTGCTATCGATTTGAATATTTTGTTGGATGATGCGCCCATTGGATTTTGACCAAAATACACTTATAACAAAATGCAAGTAAGTTTTTCGTAAAAATGGGGCACTCTTTTAGAATGTTTGCAGTACTAATCTAAATATACTAACATTAATACACATTAATATACTCGTACATTTGAGGAAAATTTGCAAAAAATTGGGCCAGGATCATCTGAGTTACACAAGGAATAGGAAACATTTTAGAACCGTGATTGGTCCAACTTTTATGGGTGATAATTTTTGGCGAAACAAGCGTAAGAAATTGCTTTCCTCTGTCGAAATAAATATGTGAAGAAAAATTATTGCGATTGGTTGTGTTTTGGGCATTTGGTGTACTTTCGAAAATGCAGTATAACTCTGTCAGGGCCTGGACTGTTCGTAAGTGATTGTGGCGTTTTCGTTATTGCGATTTCACATGATCTGACTTGCCCCGTCATGGACGACCGCCTGACATTGATGCGGACCATATTAAAGGTCTTATGAAAATAATGCACGCTACCTAACCAGAAATATTTTACAAATTCAAATCAAGGGTAGAAGATCACTTGAGCAAACTACCATACGTAAATCGATACAACATTTTGTTGCCGCACAATTTGAGTGAAAAAAATTTATTCGATCGTTCCTCCGTGAACAAATTTTAAGACTAATGAGAACGGGTGATGAAAAGTACATTCTTTACAACAACAGAGATGGGTCACCTTTAGCCATTCCGAAAGTTGGTCTTCAACTGAAGAAGTTTATGCTCTGTAATTGGTGGGATTAGAAGGGAGTGGCGTTTTATAAGCTTCTTCTTCATAACCAAACCATTGATTCTGATAAGTGCTATTCTCAAATGTGTTCCAACAAAACGCTAGATCGCATGTTTCTTTGACTTGGTTGTTGCAGTTTGCATAGGATGTTTTATCTCACCACCTGTATTCACTTGATCTTGCATCTTCCGATTACCATTTATTCTGGCCAGTGTAGAACTCCCTTAATAGTAAAAATTCCGTCTCACTGAAAGATTTAAAATCCACTTGGAGCAATTTTTCGCCTAGAAAAATTAAACGTTCTAAAAACGGGCTAAATGAAAAGTAACAGATCAAATTTTTCTTAACAATAAATATTTAATCTTGGAAATCGAAAATCACTTAACTTAACACAAAATAAACCAATATCTGAAAAAAATCAGTCCAGATTCATCTGAGTAATGCAAGGAATTGTAAGAATTTAGAACCGTTCATGCGGTACAACCTACAATTTCGTTAATACAAAGTATGCGTATCCCACACCTCACTTTAACTTTCTAACAAAATTGAATTAATTTTTTCTTTAAATAGAACAAGAAACATCGGGCTAAAAGTTCTTTTATTTTAAAGTCTTGTACCACGGTTAGTAGGGCTAATTATAAATCTTAAAATCTCCCATACATTCTCTTTCATCAAGAGAAGACTGAAAAAAAGTTATTGGACAGAAACCAAACGCTTATGTTCCAAAAGAAACTTAAGCCCGTACACTGATTACATTTTAAAGGAAATTTATTCAAGGTCTATAATCGAAGCTTTTGGCTAAAATACTACAACTTTTACCAAACCACTACAAGTATATGTTAAACTCTTTCTTGCTCGGCCGAAAAATAAACCTCACCTGCCGCATTTTTTTCCTAGGCTTTACCAAAATCTATCAAGCTTTACCTGTTCTTTGACTATTTGCGAGTTAACGTGTTCTAAATTCTAATGGAATATGAAATATTAAAAACCTAAAAGTTTTCTTTATCAAAAAGTTGTTGCTGTGTCCCATTCGGTTGAATCCTTTTTTTTGTAGTTTCGTTTTCCAATTAAATGGCATTAATAATGAAAAGCTGTGGTTTGAAAAATATGACGCAACTGGCAACAGAGCGCTTATCACAATCTGTTGAAGGAAATGGTTCATATGATCGCGGAAATTGTGGAAAATTAAAACATTGCTACAGTTATGTTATAGCTTCTTTTTAGCTTTTAGTCATTTTTTGCCATTCATGTGAATCCATTGTACATGTTCAGATAATAAATTGAATTAAATAACAACTTTTTCGTTAAATATATATTGCGTGTGCTTTCTTTAACTACTCACGAATTCGAAGTGAAATTGTTAACATTTTTCGTAGAAGTGATTGAAAATATGATTTCCAGATTGTGGTTTACTGGATCCAGACTTGGCACCCATATGCCCGAAATTATATGTAAGCACTAATGGCATTGAAATATCCTTCCAATGAAGCCAATACTATGGTTATTACATAATGCCACAAATTCGCCATTATCCCAGCTTGTTCTGTATGGAATGGCACCTGGCGAACTTTTTGAGGACTGTCCTCACTCCAAAAACCGTAAATCTATTTGTTAAGGTAGCCGTTTAACCAAAAGTGTAAAACTAAACTAATGCTATTTACCACCAAGTACAAAATTCCGACTTTAAAGCTTCCACGTCTTAGCAACCAAACACTTGCTCTATCCTTAAGTGCAAGGTACTTGGCGTCATCCTTGACACCATGCTCAAATGGAAATTAAACATACAACACAAGGTAAAGAAAGCATGCGCCGTTCTCTACGCCTGCAGCAAGAGATTTGGTAAAAGTTGGGGGTTTCTGATTAAGATGGTTCTCTGGAGGTACACTGTTCGTTCCATTCTTATTTGTGGATCGCTTGTGTGGTGGCCTGCCATAAGCAAATCCTACAACCGCAAAACTTAGCAGAGTCGAACGAACAGCTAGTATTGGGACCAAAGGGGCCCTACGATCCATATCTGGATTCTGGTCCCCGACTCCCTACTGTCATAGCTCTTGATCCGTTGCCTGGAATGGAACAATAATAATCTACCCCTATCGAAATACCGATGGCTCCAAAATGGAATGCGGTGTTGGAGTAGGTGTCTTCTCCCACACTATTCAAATAATAAAGCGTTGGAAAACACCTCATTATTGTGATAAATTTTCACAAATACTTAGACTCAAGTAAAGTTGAGCACTCACTGACCTAATTCAAAAAATCAAGGGCACCACTGTCTACTCTTTTCAACTTGCTGGTATAAAACTCAGCAAAAATGTCATCATCGAACTTTTGGAAACAAACATGATGAAAGCTCGTATTTGAATTCAGAAAACAATCTTGAACTTTTATAACGTCATCTTCAAGCTGTTCAGTATGCTTTTACCACTTTGGGATTAAAAAGTTGCAGCAGCAACTTCAAATCAATAAATTACGGTAGATAGCGAAAGCCCTTCTACAGGCATTACGAATGAATCTGAAATTAAGAAGAAATCCATCGATTCCTTTCAATCACGTCTACAAGACAAACTTGCGAAAATTCAAAAGCATAAAAGCCGTTTAGATGGCTCTAGACTTATTCCATCAACTTTTTCTGCATCTTCTGTTTCTTCTAAACCAACTGCCCCAGTAACTACGAAAGTACTCACATTCCTTAGAGGATCTGAAGTCAGTACATCTATGAAAAGCTCAAGTCATATTATGTACGGCAATCGAGTAAACTTCTAAAAAAATCAAAAATGTAAAAATTTATCCTGGCTTTGGGTGTTATTGCTGGTCTAGTTGTTATGTAACACATGGTCTAAAAAGTCAGTGCCGTTTTATAGTAAAACACAAAATTTTAGCAAAATTCTACTTTATTTATCAATATAGGTGCCTTCGAGGGCGATACACTGATTGAAACGATTTTTCAATCTTTCGATACAAGTTTTGTAGTACGATTTCGGTTTAGCCTCAAAATAGGCCACTGTTTCGGCGATTACTTTTTCATCGGTCTTAAATCTCTTTCCGGTGAGTATTCTTATGAGGTGTGCGAACAGGAAATAGTCACTGAGGGCCAAATCTGGAGAAAACGGTGGGTGGGGAAGCAATTCGTAGCCGAATTCATTCAATTTTGCCATAGTTTTCATCGACTTGTGACACAGTGCATTGTCTTGATGAAACAGGACTTTCTTTTTCTTCAAATGCGGCCGTTTTACTGCGATTTCGTCGTTCAAACGCTCCAACAACGCAATGTAATAGTTGCTGTTGATAGTCTGCCCCTTTTTTAGACAGTCGATGAAAATTATTCCATGTGTATCTCAAAATACGGATGCCATAACCTTGCCAGCCGACTGTTGAGTTTTTGGTCGTTTTGGACGATGTTCGTCGCCTGTTCGCCACTCAGCTGACTGCCGACTTGACTCTGGTGTGAAGTGATGGAGCCTAGTTTCATCCATTGTCACATACCGACGCAAAAATTCGGCTTTATTGCTGTTGAACAGCTTTCAACACTCCTCTGAATCATCAACACGTTGTTGTTTTTGGTCGACTGTGAGCAAACGCGGCACCCACTTTGAACAGAGCTTTCGCATGTCTAAATATTCGTGTATATATCATATATATATATATCAAACACGCTCTTTTGATATCTTCAGAGCCTCAGCTATCTCGATCAACTTCACTTTACGGTCATTCGTTATCATTTTGTGGACTTTTTTGATGTTTTCATCTGAAACAGCCTCTTTTGAACGTCCACTGCGTGCATCATCTTCGGTGCTTGTATGACCACTTTTAAATTTTTCAATCCACTTGCGAATGGTTCGTTCGGCTGGTGCAGAGTCCGGGTAACACTTATCAAGCCATTTCTTTGCATCGGCTGCATATTTTCCCATCAAAAAGCAATGATAAATCAACACACGGAATTGCTTTGATTCCTTTTTTTTTACAATAACAAAAGTTGCTTCACTCACAACGCTATATCTCGAGAACTAATCGTCCGACAGCTGTCAAATTTGTACACGTATCTTTTGAAGGTTGGTACTAACTGAAAATAGTATGGGTTTAATTCAAGTGGTGCCCTCTCTTAGAAACGGACTTTTCAGCCCACGTATTATCTACGGGTTGTCATTCTTATTATAGCATTGAATACTGTAAACATTCCATTAGGACCTATCTTTATGATTGTTACTCTTGGTACGATTGGATACCTATTGCTGAAGCGACCCATTCGTTGTGTTTCCTCGATAACGACGTAGATGCTGCTGCTGGAATGAGATGCTTTATCCCTCATCGGATGAAGAGTATCAAACCAAAAGAAAAAGCATGGTACGATTTGAGCTATAAAGATGCTTTCAGGGTTAGAAAAATATTTCTGCGGTTCTACAAGACCAATCCGACAGAGGAAAACCAGAAAAAGTTCAAACGAGCTAGGAATAAATGCAAAGTCTTTCTTAAGCGTGTGAAATTCCGATACGACCAAAAACTGAAGCAAAAAATACTAGAATGTCCCAAAGTTAGTAAAAATTGTTGGTTGTTCGTCAAACACATTAGAAATTCTCCCTCATCCACCATTCCAACGCTCATTTACAATGACATTCCAACTGTCAGATCTTTGGACAAGGCCAATCTGCTTGCTGCATATTTTGTGGCTAGCTCAACACTTCCAACTTATGCTTTGTCCCCGCCTACACTTGAGTGCGTCGAATTTTCAATGGGACGAATCCACTTTCGCACTCGTGTAGTGCAGCAGATGGAAAACAGCCCAGCCATAAAAAAAAGTGCATCTTCTTCTCTCTCTTCTTACAGACCCATTGCATTTACGTCCCTTCTTTCCAAGGTCATGGAAACATTGATAAATCGTCAGGTCATAAAATATCTCGAAATTCAGTAGCAGCAGATCCACTGGTGATTTGGTAGCATGTCTCATCGAAAATTGAAACCAAAACGTAAACAATCTGGCGAAAGCAAGATAGTTGCACTTGATATTTCTAAGGCATTTGACAGAGTTTGGCATCAGGCTCTTTTGTCGAAAATGCGTACTTTTGGGATCGATGACTTTCTTCTTCAATGGATTAGAATTCACCTTCAATTCAAGTTGTCTTGGGTGGTTTAAAGTCTGGTATTCACGAAATAAATGCTGTGCACCAGTGCTCTGTTCTGTCTCCGACACTCTTTTTAATTTTCATTAATCATCTCTTGTCTGCTACTTCTAATCCAATATACCAGGTGGAATGAAAAGTAACCTCTTTGACCGCCAAAATGCGCTGCTACTGCAAAAAAGGTTATGGTGCCTTAAAGTCCGTTTATATTTAGGCAGACATGCCAAATTTCAGTGCGATACTGTCTTTAGTTTTGTTTTGACAACAGATTGTTGTTGACGTGTTTGGCATCATGTTGAGTATGGACAAAAACGATTTTCGTTCTCTCATAAAACATTATTTTTTGAGAGGCAAAACGGCGAAGGAAACAAAAGAAAAGTTGGATAAATATCATAGGGCTAATGCTCCGTCAGATTACACCGTCAAATATTGGTTTCCAGAGTTTCGTGAAGGCCGCAACTCCACTACCGATCAAGTCCGCAGCGGCAGGCCTTCCGATGCGGTTACAGAGGACAATGTCAAAAAAATACATGAAATGGTGTTGGCTGACCGGAAAGTGAAGGGTGCGTGAGCTAGCAGATACCACAAAGATTAGTACTGAGCGCACACGCCATATTTTGGGTAATATTCTTCATATGAAAAAGTTATCCTGCCGCTGGGTGCCGCGCATACTCACTCCTGACCAAAAACACGAAAGGGAGAGCACTTCGAAAGTGTTTGAACTTGCTGATGCGGAATCGGGGGGACTTATGGCGACGATTGGTAACTGTTGAACACCAGAGAACAGAATAAGTGCCCGGCAATGTACTGAAGTCGGTACGAGTGCTCCGAAGCGGCCGAGAGAGGCTCGATGAGTCGGAAAGGTTATAGCGTCGGTTTTCTGGGATTTTCATGGCATACTCTTCGTGGACTACCTCGAAAAAGGAAAAACCATCAACAGCGAGTATTACTCTGCATTATTGCAGCGATTGAAGGCCGAAATCGTTGCAAACGGTTTCACATGAAGCGAAAAAAAAATTTTGTTTTTGCACCGGCGCACAAGAGTATCGCAACCATGGCTATAATCAATGACTTACTCTTACTTCCCCCGATTTGGCTCCCTCGGACTATTATCTTAAATTACTTTTCGGACGGGATCAAGAAGTTGGAAGATCGCTATAATAATTGTATCAAACTAAAAGGGGACTATATTGAATAAAATAAAAAAGCATTTAAAAAAAATTTTTTTTTCATTCCCAAGGTGGTTACTTTTCACCCCATCTAGTATATCTTTTGCCGTTGAGACAGTACTCTTTGCTTTTATTATTCGGTCCCGAGCTGTGGGGATTTATATCATGGCTCTCAGCGTGCACTTTTATAGCAGAAATTCAATAAATTGACGTAAATCTCACAAAAAGATAAAACAAATCGAAATTCCATGCCATAAGACTTTTATCTGAATCTTTATGTTTTGATCTAGTCTTTCTCCATGAATCATTGGGATTGGACCTCTTCGATATCTGTCAGATTAGGTAGGTACTTTGCTAGTTGGATTTGTTGAGGCATAAGTATCTCTCGAATAGTGTGGAAGCATTAACTACACCTTTAAATCTACTCGTAATTGGTAAGGAGTCCAAGGTGACATTAAGGTGACATTCTACGTCTCTTTAGACATTTTTTTATGTTTTTAAAAGTTATCTTATTTTTTTGCAACTTTTGGTTTCTATGGTATTTAAACCTTTTAATCTTCTCAACTCAAATCAGTTGAATTTGATTGCGCATTTTTTTATGCATAATAAATTGCTCTTTGTAAATTATGAATATGAATTAAACGTATCCAAATCAAATGTTAGAGGGACTATCAATTTGAGATACTTAACCTCAGCTCCATTACCATGAACGACATGGGAATCTTTATTAAAAGCCAGGCTGCCATCAAAGCGCTCCACTCACTTACTTCGTCCTCTAAACATGCAGGTAAGCGCTCGGTTTATAGTTTTATCACTTTTTTTTTTTGGATTCCCGGTCACATTAACTTAGAGCTCTAGCTCTACCTTCGATATCTCCCTTACGAAGTCAGTCTGCTCCCCGATGGAACTCATCAAGTGAATAATTCTCCAACATTTTCTCTTTATTTTCAACAGTCTAGAAACCTGTACCATATTAAGACAGATATGTCCCGCTTACAGTAAAAATAGGACTTTTGACATAATTAACAAAACTAGCATCGAAACTGCAGAAATCATAGCATGGTCACAGGCCAATTGGCTCACACGCTGCTAAGTTAGCTTCGCGAACAAAGCTTTGATTTTGCAAATAAATTTCAACAATTTGAAATCTGACACTGCAGGAAAAACACCCATTACATGTTTATGTATGTATATCTTTTTTTCAGGTCATATCAGGTAACTTCTTGCTTCCAAAGATTTTACCTTTTGTATTCAAAATAATAATAATAATAATAAAACCTTAACTTTTTAACGAAATTTTATTATTTATATTTAATAATCTATTGCTTTGTTCATCAAACACCGAAACAGTATGCGTAAATATTTTAAATATAAAATATATATATATATAAAAGTAATGAAAAAAAAATAATAAAATAAAAAATAATAGAGAAGAAAAAAAATTATTTATAAATATTACAATATACGCTCGATTAACATACATAAGTTCGCTTGTAAATACAAAATAGATTTTGAATTCTTATGAATTAAACAAGAAATAATAACAAACAAAAATTGTATCTTTAAGATTCGAATAAGTTTATACAAAATTCAATTGCGGGGTTTTCTTTGCATTGAAATTGTTCAAGCATTGAAACCAACAATTAGAAAAGAAAAATAAAAAAAACAAAATTTGATACAGCAAATAATAATTTGGCACGCAAATCTCAGACAGCTCTCGGTCGTTTTTTATCTATTCCTTGCCACTTTGATAGGTGGAAACGATTTTCGCGGCATCGTTCATCATCTTTGCATTCGATCGCACCAAAAACATTAGATGACACTCATCATAAATGGTTAACTCGACTCGGGTTCGTACTAATCCATGCAGAACTGTGGCTCTTTCTAAGTCCAGCCAGCGTTGTAGAGCGAGCTCACGTTCCTTAATCGATCCGGAGAGGACAACATCAGATGGGCCCCAGAGAACGAACTCTAGAACTGATTTTGCTTTGGACAGAGACTCGGAACGTTCTTGTAGAAGAATGTCAGACAAAATTGCTGTCATCTTTGTAGAGGGTAACATTTCGCATAGAGCAATATGAGCACAGCGACAGAGTGTGCCCATCGGTTCATCTTCGTCATTGTTGTTGCTTCTGAAATGAGAATGGAAAGTTATTTAATATATTGGGTATGGTATAAGTTTTTAGTTTTGCTGACCCCTGTAAGACACAGAGTCTCGCTTGGGCATCTTTGTTTTCTACGTCCTTTGCAAGAACCACATTGGACAAACTTAGAGGCATCTCCTCGATGGCTTTTGCTTGTAGATTCTTCATTCCATTGACTAATTGCAACATTATGAACGCCACTTCACGTGACATCACATCATCGAACGATGGCATTCCAGGAATTGTTGGAGAGTCCTCTGTCTTGTCTGTTGCTAAAGTAGACTTTAAGTCCTCGTTAAGGGAGCTAAGATTCTGTACGGAGCACACGTTTCTTAGATTTACTCCGTTGTCTTTTAAGCCGGATAAATTTGGAATCGAACCACGGAAATTGCACATGGACTTGTCCAGCATTTGTGACTTATTTTTAAGGATAGTACCGATAGATTGTAAGGTTTCAAGTTGTAGACGTGGCAATACTGAAATTGTCGCTTGCAGCATTCGAACTTCAGTTGTAGGCATTAGGGGAAGATGATAACTCGGCACTAAGTCGCAGTATTCTGTGATTGGATTAAGAACTCCACTAACCCCACCAGAGAGTTGACAAAGTTCCCCACCGACACCGGATAGTTGATTGCAATCCGCTGATAGAGCTAATGTTACTGGTGCCGTTGTCCAAATCGCTGCATGGAAGGCTTTTTTGCCAACGACAAACGCTTGAGCACCTTCAAGAATTGTAAAGTCTTCGAAGCGTAGATTTATGGCATTGGCAAGAGGACGTAGAGCCGGTGGAATGATGGGTGTTTGTTGTAGCTAGAAGAAGGAAAAAGTCAAATTGATTAAAAAATGCTTTAAGTTGTGAAGTTTAGAGGTGATTGCCTTTTCGTCAGCCTTGATTTATGTATCAGACTTAAGACATCATCAAACAGATTGAAAAAAAAACCAATGCATCAAAACTAAGAAAAAGTACCTGATGCATGATGACTCATGATATAAGTGGTTTGGATGGCGATTATCTAAATATCTTCCTCATGGTGTTAACATAGTTATAATTCATATTAACAGATAGATTTTTCTCGATTCGTGCGAAGAAGTATCAAAGACAATAATTCTAATGTTCTGAAACAAAGGCTAAAGACACCAAGATCCAACTCAAACCAACCTAACAAGTATATATAAGGAAAAATCCGAAAAATTTATGAAAACCAATTACTTGTATTATGTACTTCCAAAATCGACAACCCACTCATTTGTTTTCCTTACTGCGACTCGTGTAAGAATTCTGTGATCTTCAACCGAAACATCGAGCCGATTCAGGTGCTGAGTCTAGATCTATCGATACAAATAATTCTTTTACGACACGTTCAGTAGCTTGAGATGGGACGTCGGATGGAGTGACGACGAGTCTTAGCTTATGGATTGTTGAAACTTGGAGAACGTGTTTAACACTTCTTCAAATCGTGGCTTTCTCCGCACGCAATGTTCAGGTAAAATTTCAGCAAAGGAATTAACAGCTCGTAAAAGATTTTTTTACTTCGTTGTGTCGAATCCAAGATTTTGGATTTGAAGACACATCTTTGGTGCTCTAGAAAAAGTAGGGTGTGAATTAGTCCGGTCAGAAGGACTTACAGATTCAGTAAATTCTTTAAGTTAGGTCCAGTCGTCATTATCAAAAAATGTAGTTTTTTTTGCAAAGGGCTACTAGTAAATCCTTCGAAGGCGGATCTTTACCGCCGGATATCACCGGATATATTCAAATTGTTCTCTTTCGAAAAAAGGCGCTCAGTAATACGAGTGCTTGGGGCTTCAGACGAGTTGTAATACATTGACTTTTCTTTCGCTAATTTGATGAAAACCCTTAAAGAAAAACCACCAGCTTCCAAACCTTGTAAAGATTTAGAGTTTGGAGACATTGGAATTCACCCACAACGAAAATAGTGACAATGTAAACGCTCATTCCGCTGGAACGTATACTGCAGCGGTACGGAGGTAAAACGGCTATTAGGCTAGCAAAGGTCTTCTTTAAAACATCTACTAAGCAATTGTTCAACTATTTAAGCAGCACTGAGCTCCACGACAATCAGATCAAAGTTTGTATAACATACAAGAATCGTCTGAATCAAATGTTCAGAGCAAATCGTATCATCACAGAATATGGCGCCATCTATGTAATATGCTTGTATTTCATAATGATTTCTGCAGAAATTGCAGTTACGAGGAAAGTTGTAAGTTTATCGATCACCGGTTGTGTGATTGTCTTTTTTCAGAGAAGAATAAAACAAAAAAGACACTATAAGTAGTTATTTCTTCACATACCCGGAGGCCATTCATATCCTTATATTGGGAGTTCTAAATTGACCGTCTGGTAGTGGCGATGGCCCAATGGTTGGCTCACTGGCTGTCACGCCAACCTACCTGGGATCGAATCCCTGTAGGAGCTCAACAACAAAATTTTCAAATCATTATCACCCTGTCGATGGGCAATGAAAAAGCTTTTCAGGAGAGCCGTTCGGAAACGGCAATAAACAGTACGCCTTGCTCAGGAGAGTAAAAATTCACAAAGTGAGAAACACAATTGAGTGCCTTGGCCCACACCGGGCTGTCATGCCAAAGTATTTATTTATTTATTAATCTGATCCTCTCCCTTCATAGGTTTTCGCAAGCAATTCAACCACCCTCGTACGGACATTTACTCGCATTGAAATGCTAATGAATGACCTTTAAATATTTGCACAAAATGAACCAAGATATCGGTAAGGGTCTCATAGAAGCTGCCAATCGGTTGCCCGGTCGTTCTGACGGTGACCGTCTCAAATACCTACGTTGACAGATGACATCCGTAGGTATTTTTAAGTGTTTTTTCTTCAAGTGATGACAGTTTCTCCTCTTACTGTCTTACTCCTCTTACTCTCTTACTCCTCTTACTCTCTTACTCCTCTTACTCTAAATGTATGAATGCGTGGACTTCAATATGTGAATTTGTGAATATGTGAATATTTGAACTGCCAACGGATCAACGGTTCGAAAAAGTAGAAAGTAAACCCACTTTTTCCATCAAATTCATTACCCGTTAGTTGTGGCCACCTTCCATAAGAATCCGTGAATTTTATCCAGCTTAAAAATGACGGAGTACCGGATTGACGGATTCTATGGGTCAGAGCCTTAATACGTCATTACTCATTACAAGGCACCCGCTGATCTACATACCTTCCTAATTTTAGATAAAGAGAGCCTTGCTAAACCCTCTTACTACTCCCAAGCTAGTTTGAGAATGCAAAAGATCACTAAACGCAGTCGGAAGGTTAAATTTAGTAACTCTTGTCTTAATCTCAGGTCACAATGGGATCACGGAAAATGAATTCGCCGATGAACTTGCCAGACACGGTTCAGAAGAGAGTTTTTCAGGACCTCAGCCTACGTTGCGTCTGCCTGCGTTCTCTGTTATGGCTTCCATTGACAGTTGGGTCTCACAAAAGCACAACTGCAGATGGCACAGCTCCGCGGGATGTAGGCGTACCAAACGAATACTGCTCGACATCTCTAAAAAATCAGCGGCCTTTCTGCTTACTGCTGAAAGACTTCAGGTTGCTTACTGGCGCCGTGACGGGACATTGCAAAGCACTTAAATGTGCTGGGTGTAAGTGATGCAACATCCTGCGATGCTTGCTGCAATACTTGGCTCTGACGTGATGAGTGCTGGTATTGTAGGCACCTTAACACTGAAGAGCTTACTCATCTTTCTTCGTAAGACTGAAAAATTTCAATAAAAGGAACTTTACAAGGAGTACAATAGTTCTTTCTCTGAGTGCTCTGTTTCGACATTAAAAAAGAAAAAATCTCAGATGGATTGTGAAACAGGTGACTAGGACCTAATCTAAATATGAATCGCTCAAAGATTTTGAAGGTCTATCATTAAGGCTGATGTAGTGCAAGACTCAATCAAAGGATCCAACTACTGAAAACGGTTGCTAAGATACGCAAACTAGGGTCGATTTCTTCAAATATATTGGAATTTTTATACCGTCAATGATGCTGAAAATATATACTTCGGCCTCCGTTCAAAGTACGATGTGTTTATTAAATTCGACTTGAGGGAAAAAACGACCACATACAATATGGTCGTCTTTGGTAAAATATTGCAAGAAATATAGCCTCGAAGAAGGGGCATCAGATACAAATGCTAAATTCGCAGTTATATCAACCACAGTGATGCAAGGTATTTTACGGGTAGCTAGCCAATGTTGCCGATCCTGCAACCAAATTACGCACGAATGTGCCTCCAGTGTACTAGATGTGCGCTCTTTCCAATACAAAGTTCTGCGACATAAACAAAAACCTACGCTAAACATTTGACGCCTCAGTACATTTAAGAAAGTGGCTTCACAAATGTCAAGCAGCAGTGGATCTTCATCTAGCTAAGAAGGTCTGGGCTTCATGTTTCGAGTAGACAACTAAACCAAACTCTGTACGTGGACCTAAAACTGTGTGCCTGGGAGATGCCTGTTTCTAAGGCGGAGACTATCAACAGGACGAGAACCCGTTGAGTAAGTAAAAACTTTACTACCTCGTTATTCCTAGAGATATTTGGGAGTAGTAGTAGAATTTTGGGTCATTGTAAATGATTTCTTCCAGAAAGTTGAACTTATATAATAGATTTAGCTTATCTGTTAAAACCTGTTGAATTTTCGACGGCCTATAAACGGAACAGGAAAAAACAATCTGAGACTTTCCGAATTAACAATTCTTGAAGACTAGGCTTAGCATAAGAGAAGATATATCATATCTTTTACTGTCAAAGCATGATAACCGAGAAGTACCGAGAACGATCACTAGGTAAAATATCATAAGATTCAGCACCTTATATTTATAGCACTAATAGCACAATAAGGATTTGAGAGCAAGATCTGATTAAAACCTACTTGTATTGCATGTCGCGTTACTTAAAATTACGACAATTTCATTCAAATGTCAGCGTACCTGATCCAAGACTTGCGCCAGTGCCTCATGATTTGCTACCACAACAGCTGTGTAATTATCTTCAATTGTTTTGTGTACAACACTTCGGCCTTTGCGCATTCGCAGACGATTTGTGGCTTTGGTGCGGCTTTTGATTGCCTAAAATTAAAAAGTAAATTATAAAATTTAGATTTGTTAATTAAATGTCAAATTTTACCGATGGTACACCCCAAACGCTGTCATTTATATCGGTTGCAACATCACCACCAGCCTCACTGCCATAATAGCTGTAAGGAGAATAAATATCGAATTCACCCATTTCACTACCGCAATATGACGCCGATATAACTCTTGGAATGTTAGCTGAAAAAAGATTTATAAAAAAAAAGATATATAGTACTTAACAAATTCACCATATTTCCAGTGTTGCAGACAACTTACCTAAACTACTATTGTGGCCATACCGTGGAGATCCATACTCGCTGCGCGTAAAACTTGCACCAGACACTGAAGCATTTTCTCCAAAATGTGCTGGACGTCTTGGTACCGCCCGTGCAATTACTCCAGCCGTATCGACCATTCGGACTGGTGGCGGTGGTGGTGGTGAGGATGCCAGAGTACCTCCTCCAGTTCCAGACTTGACAAGCTCATACATATTTTCATAATCACGTTTATCCTTCAAATAACTGTCAATAGTGCTATTGATCTTTCGAACTGAATCTTTTAAGCTGCTAGGTCTTGATCCGTCAAGTGAAGAGGCAGAATTGCTTGAAACTTGCTCGGTAGTTTTGTGACGTTCAAATGAACTGGTTCGACTGGTGCTGATGATACTGCAATTGTCAACCTCTTTGGGATAACCTTGGACGGTGGTTGCTTTACTTTCGGCTATAGGCGATGTTGCTAGTGTTTTAAAAGTTTTTTGAGAAATATCTGCCGAGACAATGTCACCGTTTGATGAACAAATGGAGATGTTATCGGCGTTTTCGTTATTTCCCTGACGCTTACGTGCTAGCTCAAGTTGGGCTTCACGTTCACGCATACTAGCTGTACGTTCGGGTTTACGGGGTGCTATAGATGATCGGATTTCACCTACAAAATTAATGTGTAATGTTAATTGTTAAAAATTTATTATAATCGCATTTTAAAAAACTGTCAAGTGTGACAGCTGTCACGTGAAATGTAAAAATGTGGAGAATGGTGGATACAGTTCCCGGAATAAAGTATTATTGATAAACTAACCCGCGAAAACAATTTTAAGGCCGAAGATGTTATTATACTAGGTGGAGTGAAAAGTAACCTCTTTGACCGCCAGAATGCGCTGCTATTGCAAAAAAGGTTATGGTGCCTTGAAGTCTGTTCATATTTAGGCAGACATGTCAAATTTCAGTGCGATACTGTCTTTAGTTTTGTTTTGACAGCTAATTACTGTTGACGTGTTTGGCATCATGTTGAGTATGGACAAAAACGATTTTCGTTCTCTCATAAAACATTATTTTTTGAGAGGCAAAACGGCGAAGGGAACAAAAGAAAAGTTGGATAAATTTTATAGGGCTAATGCTCCGTCAGATTACACCGTCAAATATTGGTTTCCAGAGTTTCGTGGTGGCCGCATCTCCACTACCGATCAAGTCCGTAGCGGCAGGCCTTTCGATGTGGTTACAGAGGACAATGTCAAAAAAATACATGAAATGGTGTTGGCTGACCGGAAAGTGAAGGTGCGCGAGCTATCAGATACCACAAAGATTAGTACTGAGCGCACACGCCATATTTTGGGTAATATTCTGCATATGAAAAAGTTATCCAGCCGCTGGGTGCTGCGCATACTCACTCCTGACCAAAAACACGAACGGGAGAGCACTTCGAAAGAGTGTTTGAACTTGCTGATGCGGAATCGGGCGGACTTTTGGCGTCGATTGGTAACTGTTAAACTACAGAGAACAGAATGAGTGCCCGGCAATGAACTGAAGCCGGCACGAGTGCTCCGAAGCGCCCGAGGGAGGCTCGATGGGTCGAAAAGGTTATAGCGTCGGTTTTCTGGGATTGTCATGGCATACTCTACGTGGAAAAAAACATCAACAGCGATTGAAGGCCGAAATCGCTACAAAACGGCATCACATAAAGCGAACAAAAATTTTGTTTTTGCAAGACAATGCACCGGCGCACAAGAGCATCGCAACAATGGCTAAAATCAACTTACGGCTCCAATTGCTGTCGCATCCACCGGACTATTATCTCTTCCCAAACCTCAAAAGAAGGCTCATCAATAAAAAATTCAGTTCACGCGAGGAAATCATCGACGCCACGGAGGAGTATTTTGCAGACTTTCTGGAAAATTACTTTTCAGACGGGATCAATAAGTTGGAATAAGTGTATCAAACTAAAAGGGGACTATATTGAATAAAATAAAAAAACATTTAAAAAAAATGTGAACTTCAACACACACGGGCCAGATGGGGGATCTCTAATTGCCTGGAGGATAAGTGCACGTAGATGTCTAACACGAGGTCCTCAGAAGGAGGACGTGCAGCAGAGCAATTCCTTCGATAAAATCAATTGTAGCGTTCGCAGTTAGACAAGCAGAAGCTTTATTCGGGCTACTCTGACTAACTCCGAACTCAGGACATTAAAGACTTGGGCAAGGTTTAAAAAAATAGATGGTGATGGAGGAGCCCTTGATAGGCCGTTCTATCTCCGAAGTGGGATACTGGCATTGGAGCATTTGACCCTAGGGGTTAACTCCAAGGACCTGACCCTCCAGAGTGAGGGGTTATGCATAGAGGTTATGCATGCAGCTAAACAAGAAGCATACAAAGCGGCGCTTGGACGAAGAACGAGAGCCGCTCGTGAATTCTGGAAAAAAAAAAAAAAACGAAGAGGCAGACTGTATATAGAAACCTGTTGATATGTGAAAGGAAACCTTGTAGTAGAGCACAGTCGATACCGATATTATGGAAAAACTTCTTCTATAGACCCTATGACGGCGAATAAACAATTCAACTTAGGCGACTGTAAGCAAAACTGCCGCACACCTGTCCAGAATGAAGTGAAGATAGGAATATCTAAGCTTAAATCCAACAAAGGTGGGAGAAGTGACACCAACTCACTTCTCAGTTGTGGTCAGAAGGGTGGATACTTGATAAATGAAATTTTTATGCTGTCACCGGTGAGTTTGCTGGTATTGAAGCAGAAGCTGCCAAAATAGGTTAAGCGATAAATGAGGGTAAAACCAAGTTTCTATTATCAACAATGAGGAACATACAATATCGACGGATTGGATAACTTTGAGGAAGTATCTACGTATCTTGGCTCTGATATTAATTTTGCCAACAATTCGACAGAAATAAAACGGAGATTAACTCCTGTCAATGGTTGTTTATTTCCGCTTAGAAGGCAATTAAAGGCAAAAAGTAAAGAAATATCCCGAATAACTAAAAAAAAACTATATAAGACCTTGGTCATATCAGTCTTACTTATTGGCGCGAACCATGATTCTATCAAAAGCGGATGAAGATATCCTCGATTCTTTCAAAAAAAAATTCCTTCGTAAGATATTCCATCCCATATGCGTTGACGTGCTTTCGAGAAGGAGGAAGCGTAGGGGACAAGATTAACGAAAAAGGTTTTGGAATCCTAATCTGCCGGTTCCCAAGATATGGCAGAGGCACAATATAATGATCCCTTTCTCAGAATATCATCACATCACAATGAATTTCATGAAATAATTTAATCTGTCCCTTTATACCTTCTTAAACGATACCGGTGACACGGTATCTGTTATTTGTGCACCGTTACAGGATATTTCGCAATATGGAAGCAATACTGAAGTGGGAACTATAAAAACGTGCTCGTAGAACTGGTAGAACCGTTTAGGGGGTACTTATTCACTCTTATAGGATATATACGTGAGTGTATTATAAAGCAATGGTGAATGGTAAATAGATCATTCAATGCGTAGCAAGCAGCACGTCTACTGAAGCAATTAATTAGATTACACTAATTCTAATCTAACTTAGATGCTCAATCGCTACTATTTCATTCAATACGCTTTTCAAATGATCGCATTAGTCATTTAATATTGTCAATGGCTTGATAGTTTCCAAGAAAATCTATTCCATTTGCTTCTCATGACATACCGACATAAGCAGGAAAGTATCTTTAACTTATTTTAATAAAAGAAGGCGACATCAGTGTGTTGCCTTAACTAATACCTTCCAGTTGAACGATAATTTAATTTTGTAAAGCAACTTCAGTTGTACTTTAACAACATCCGTCATGAAAAATGAGTCACGATTATTAACTCAGATCACTTTGCGACTCTAAAGCACCTCTAAACATTACGTGGAATAGTAATTGAGTTTGAAGAACGCCCCTTGCATAATCAATGACAGGGGAGATGTTCCCAAACTTATGGTACGGATACCTAGATATGTACGTGGAAATGACAGTATGACCCAATTTGAAAGTACTCTCGTATTTAAAAAAAGATTCTCCTCCTACTATTATAGAATCGCAATGACATCTTTGTAGGTCAAGATTGATGATGCAGAACGTAACGAGAAAACTCCGTTAGAACGATTGGTGGTAAGAATGTATGTCAACGAGAATGATGTCATGGAATTAAAAGGAGTACTATCACTTATATCAACATTGTTTGTTAACGATGATTACTTAAAAGACTGACTACATAATTTTTTTCACATTTACATAGATGAAAATGGAGAAAAAATCTGTCATAACTACTAAAGAAGAAAGAAAGGATGTGGAATTCAGACAGAAGTTAAGTACCTTATTTATATTCCAATTAGGTGATTATCAAACCTACGAAGGATTTACACAAACAGTATTGCAACATCTCAATAATCCACAATGATATTTTGAGGATATCATATTTTGAAAGTATACGCTGTATTCGTATATTTTATAATAGGAAAGCCTTTCAATGACAAACGATTAAGAGATGTAAGTTCTTAGATATCTGAGCAGGTAAGTATCCAGAATACAACTCGGGGACCTTCACCTTTAAGATCTTAACAAAAAACAACCACAACTAAGGTGCGTTCTATTCCCGTAAAACTTTTGAAGCTTAAGAAAATGGTCAACGATTTTATGGATTATGTTCTTAAAATGTACATACTCGTACATCCCAAAAGCTGCTCGAGAACTAGAAAATGTCTGCTTGGAGACTTTCTTGAAAAAATCGATAAACATTTTATCTTTTCTTAGAAAATATAGGTATCACGAAATGGCAATAGATAATGGCTCTGGATTAAAAGCTGACTTATTTGAAAACCTATCTGACTTCGATTTTCGAATCACCAGTCGACCCTTAAAAAGGCAAGTCTGTTTCTTCCTACTTTAACAGTGCATTTGCGCCGTTAAATCACGAAGTATGAGTATAAATGCTGGTGTGCCCAAATGCTCCGTTCTGCATCCAATCTACATACGTTTGAGTGACGACATATTCGATGTCGCCCAATATGCTACACATGGTCAAGGTTTTCTGAGACAATGTAAGAAATTCTTTATTGTGTCTCGTTTTAGTCTCAGTATATGTAGATACTCGTATAAAGCATTTATTCGCTGAAAATTGGGTTCAAATGCTTACATCTGATTAGGTGTTTCTAAGTCCGTTTCACACTTCCTAGATAAGACACAAAACAGTGCGATAAGGCTCATAAGTGACACCAATATTTCACCGTCAACTGACATCCTCTAAAACTGGCCCTACTTTTTCTATCGCCATTGGCAACATCAGTACTCAGTCGAAATTTCCAATAGCATTAAACCGATTTAGGTAGGCAATGAGGGGTGTCAACTTGGCGATGCCCAGCGTTGTAACTCTGTCTACACAACAATTGTGCTTATTTTACCTCCAAGTGAGGTCTTTATAATGGAACTGGCCGGAGTAACTGCCCGCCCATGGGAGTATAGCTACGAAGTAACAACAAGCTTCGGATACGGACGTATCTACTGTTGACAACCCCTGCAAACGAAATAACGATAACGAAATTCGGATCTGTACGTGAACGTCGAACAATTAGCGGAGACCGTGGAAAGCAGATATTTACGCCATCCAAGAAATGCGAGAGGATGAAAAACTGCGACATTTACTACATATAACACATGGGCTGAAAAGTCAGTGCCGTTTTATAGTAAAACACAAAATTTTTGCAAAATTCAACTTTATGTATCAATATAGTTGCCTTCGAGGGCGATACACTGATTGAAATGATATCGATACCAGTTTTGTAGTACGATTTCGGCTTAGCCTCAAAATAGGCCCCTGTTTCGGCGATTACTTTTTCATCGGTCTTAAATCTCTTTCCGGCGAGCATTCTTTTGAGGTCTGGGAACAGGATATAGTCGCTGGGGGCCAAATCTGGAGAATACGATGGGTGTGGAAGCAATTCGTAGCCGAAATCATTCAATTTTGCCATCGCTTTCATAGACTTATGACACGGTGCATTGTCTTGATGAAACAGCACTTTCTTTTTCTTCAAATGCGGCCATTTTTCTGCGATTTCGTTCTTCAAACGCTCCAACAACGCAATGTAATAGTCGCTGTTGATAGTCTGCCCCTTTTGGAGATAGTCGATGAAAATTATTCCATGTGTATCCCAAAATACGGATGCCGTAACCTTGCCAGCCGACTATTGAGTTTGGACGTCGTCGCCTGCTCGCCACTCAGCTGACTGCCGATATCTTCAGAGAATCAGCTATCTCGATCAACTTCACTTTATGGTCATTCGTAATCATTTTGTGGACTTTTCTGATGTTTTCATCTGAAACAGACTCTTTTGGACTTCCACTGCGTGCATCATCTTCGGTGCTTGTATGACCACTTTTAAATTTTTCGTTCGTTCGTTCGGCTGGTGCAGAGTCCGGGTAACACTTGTCAAGCCATTTCTTTGCATCGGCTGCATTTTTTTCCATCAAAAAGCAATGATAAATCAACACACGAAATTGCTTTGAATCCATTTTTTTCACAATAACAAAAGTTGCTTCACTCACAAAGCTATATCTCGAGAACTAATCTACCGACAGCCGATTGTTATCGACGGCAAAAGCAGCGCCTATTTGGATGAGGATTTGTTGTTAGAGGTAATTATAAGCATGAAGTCTTGAGTTTTTGGCATGTTACCAAGCAATTTTTCGTAACAATCCGTATTAAGGAGCTCTTGGAATAGAGAGCTCCTAATCATTTAATCTTTAACCGAGCAAGATACTCCTCCCGTGTTATAGATACGTTCCGAGGGGCTAAAATAGACTCAGACCATTACTTTGTTGTTGCTAAGGTACGGTTGCGGATATTCCGTACAGTTACGGCATCGCAAAGCCAGTCTAATATCGTGAGGAAGTTTGACAATGGACGGCTACAATAACAAGAGATCGCCAAATTCTTTTCCGATTAAGTCTCCCTTAATTTCTTAAGAAGTCCCATATGCCAGCATCAAGTATTGAAGATCAGTGGCAACATTGCCAAAAAGACATCAGATATGCAGGGTCTCTGATGTGCTGGGTTTTACTTGGCCACTACAATGAAACTCCTGGTCTGACAACGAGCCCACTAGCTCTATGTGCAGAAGAGAAGAAATGAACAACGGATTCTCAGAAGGAAAAAGAAGGATCATGCGAATCGTGCGATCGAGAAAATTTAGAGATTCTACAACAGGAATGAAATTCGGAAATTTTACCAAAAGGTAACAAAAACATACCACGGAAGAAGTGCAGATAGCCATATCTTAACTTAAGTACAACAAAGCTGCTAAAGCGGACTGCCCGACTCCCTTGACTTTGAAGTAGTTAAGAACTTTGTCTACCTTGGCTCTGCTTTTAATTCAAACAGCGGCACCAGAGCTGAGATCCAACGAATAATATAATAATAATAACAATCGGTGCTTCTTTGGGCTAAGAACGCAATTGACTAGTAATTGCTAGTGACCCTATATATGACCTTAATAAACTCAGTCCTGTAATATGGCGTAGAGGCTCGAACTTAATCAAAAATGAATGAGGATGCTCTTGGCTATTAAATTTAAGTAAATCAAGATCGGGATGCTATCAACATTAAGAGTTTGCAAAGGCCGCAGAATTGGTTTCATCTGACCAGGTCCGCTTCGGTCCGCAAAGTCTACTATTCTAAGCCACAAATGTAAGGCCGCTTAACCATCTTAAAGAGCTCTATTGGTTAATGCCCAGTTAAACCCAGGACTGTAGGGCCATTTCACTAAGTAAACTTCAACAATTTCAACGTTTTCTAATCCCGAGAATTCTGCTTTGCTGATAACATAGTAGTTATGGTCGTAACCAAACCACTTTAAAAGGTAACCGCTAACTCATTTCTCTTCCTCGCCGGTTTACAACACAGAACTTAAATCTGAAGCTGTACTTATTACAAAAGCAAGTGAAATGAGTTCTCTCTGTGTCAGAGATTCTCTGGAAAGATTATGGAAGGCACAGTGCTATCAAGACTTTCAAGATTTTCAATCGCACGTTATGTGAGATCCACTCACCTAAAGTGGCAGAGGGAATCAACCCGTAATTTCTAATGTGGCAGCTATTCAAATTTCCGCTGAAGAAAGGCCATCATCAATGGTCATCAGTTGTTCAGAGAAAAAACTGTATGCTGAACTTATGTCCAGATAAAATCTGACAAAAAAGTCTGATAACCGATTCATGAGTCTTTCAGCTAAAAATTGATTAATCGAGAGAGACAGTCAGCTGTACAGACAGAGTCTATTCAGTCGCAAGAAGACTCACCGATTAAAACAACAAAACAACGCTCTTTTTAAAAGCTAAACAAACTGGCTTAAGATTTGTCAATTCAACTGCAGAATTGAAGCCGTACGTCTTCATCAACACTTTATCATTTGATCTGCCAGTGTTGGATCAAGATAATTAGCTCGATTTTTGATTTCAAGAAATTTGATAGCTGCAATAAGAAGTCCATCGTTGTGCTCTACGCCATCGTCATCAGAACTTTAACATCAAATAAAATGAATAATACGCATTAGTTCTGACACTTGTCATAGTCAGATGTTTGACAATTGTTGCCAATATTTTATCCAGACATTCCCAATTAATTTGCTTTGAACATAGCCAATTGAAGAAACTTATTTTTCCTCGAATCACAGAATTGTCAAATTTAAAAATCTTTATCGAAAGGGATGCGTTTAAAATGTCGAACAATACGGTTTGTATTTATTTCGTAAAATGTTTTTTTTTTCTAAAGAAAATTTCACTTACTTATTTGAAATAAAAGAAAAAGGGAAAAACTCACCTAAATTAGCATAAACATTGTCCGCTTTGCATTTAATTGAGCCTCCGGCACCAGTGCTGGAATTGAGCTCAAAGCTAATCTTCTGCTGTTTCCGGCGTAATTCAGCACTCTTGGGTGGTGGTGGTCGTGCCGGTTTATTAACCTCGTGATTCTTAAGGCCGACTCCAGAATCGGTCTTACGCAATGGTGGTGCTGGTGGTTTAGTTCCATTGCCGGTACTACTGCCACTGACGTTGACGTTGCCAGCGTTGTTCGTTGTAACCACAATTGTTTGTGATGTGACACTGTCATTAGTTTTCGTTATGTCCTTCACCACTTCGACAGCCGTGGGATTTATATCGATCGGATGGATGATGACGAGGCGAGGTTTGCCAACGGCAACCACTCCTGTTTCGTCGCCTGTCACTATCTCGGAGTAGATGCCATCTTTCTTATGCAAATTGTCTGTGGTTTTGCTGGCTCCCATACGAAGGAATTTCTTGATGGAGAATTTGTTCTTCTTCTGCTGTTGTTGCTGTTGTTGCTGTTGTTGCTGTTGCTGGTGTTGCTTCTTTATGTCATCTGTTATGGTTAGGCATTCTTCGGAAATGGAGAAATTTTTGCGCGCCTGTTGCACAGCTGAACAGGGTTCAGGAGCAAAAGATGGCTTGACATTGAATGGTCGTGGTGGTGAGGATGGAGGTGACGCAGAAAGTTGCTGCGTCAGTTGAGTTTTGCGATGAGAAGTGAATGTGTTCAGAGACCGGAACTTGGGATTGACAGTTGCGCGTTCACGTTTATCCTTCTCTCGAATGACCGGCGAGGCTGTGGTTTTCACGCCTACTGTAATGGATGATTGGAGTTTCCTGGTGTAGATGCTGTTGGTTGAAGGAGATTGCGGCAGTTGTGGGATAACAGGAGGTTCATTAGATGATTTACATTCTTCTGCTGGAGCAGGTGTAATTTTCTCAGGTTCTGGTGATAGTTCAACGGTGATGTTGTAATCCCGCTCTGGGGTTGGAGGAGCACTAGATTTTTCTTCTGAAGGTGGAGGGTTTGGCGCTCGTCCTTTTTTGAGAAGTTTTGATTGCTCTTGTAAGGCCGCATCAAAAGCATCAAGAGGATTTGGCAGTTGTGATGGCTTCAATGCTTGCTGAAGCTGACTTATTACCTGTTGCTCAGCAGATGTTGGTTGGCGTTTTGTTACAAATGTTTTCATAACGGGCTTGGCAGGTAGTTCGGGCTTCTTAGCTGGTGTGTTTTTTTGCAACCCGTGGAGGAAGGATGGTCGAGCTTCATGAGGCGCTGCTGTGGGTGGTGGTGATTTCGGTAGTGCTGGCACTTGTTGAGCCTCCAAACTTCCATCTGGATCAGCACTACCATCGGGCTCACCAGCTAATTCGCGACTTTTCTCTAAAGCGAAACTTTTTGTTGCAGTAGGTGTCACTTGATCTACGACTTGAATGTCCTCGTAGTCTGAATTGTTTGTACTTGCACTGAGTTTCTTCTCAACAGAAGGCTTTTCATTGATGCCTTTGTAGTCGTTACCAATCGAAATTCCAATGCCAGAGTCCGACTCACTTCGGGTCATATTGTAGGAGGATGTTTCCTCATCACTGCTTCCATCGAAGCTAGACCCTGTCGAATCAAGAGCATCGTCAGAGCTGCATTTCGTTACAATCAGTCCGTCGGAGGTGATTTTGCTGGTCATGAAGTTTCCTTCATGCAGCGAATATGTAGCTGACCGAGTTTTCGATGACAGTAGCATGTCAGTGATATACTGAGAATTGGAGAAGACAGAATCAGAATCACTTTTGCTTATCAGCTGCCCTCGATCGGTCTCATCCTTGCTCTTTGTAAATTTTCCATCTGGAATGTTTTCGTAGCTCATATCGGTCTCCACGACATCGTAATACGCCGAAATTCCATTCTCACTATCCGAACAGTTGCTGTCGGTATCTGAATACTTTTGTATTGGATTGACGTTTATTTTTGGCTTGATTTGGTCCTTAGTGATTGGGGGATTCCTCGCGATTGGCTTCTTAAAGTCGAGAAATGGCTTGTTCTCAAGTGTGTCTGTCAGACTGGTGATTTCAAATTTGATTTTCGACTCTGTCTTTTCCGACGTCTTGTTGGCTGCCTCTGATTGCAGTTTCTTGTTCTGCTCGCTCTGTTTTTGCTCAAGAGTTTCTGAGATCTCCTCGAGCAAGGATTTCTCCATGGCTCGCTCAATGGGTGGACTATTTTTTCCATCTGGAGGACTTTTCACCAGGCATGAACTAGTTGCAAGTGTACTCACTTTTGCAATTTCCTTTTTAATGACAGGCTCCTCTTTTACCTCAAATTTTGCTTTGGAAACCTTTGTCAACTTGCTTGAGCTCCCAAATGGTGTTACGTTAATCTTGAGGGTTTGCTTTTTGCCTTCCTTATCCACCTGTGGTGCTCCTAGTTTTAATGCGGCAAATGACTTTTTGATGTTCTCCTGTGGATCACCTAACAGATTTCCATTATTCATGTTAAAGTCTGTGTTGGCTTTCGTGAGTTTCTTAAGCTCAAGATTCTCCTCTTCATCTGTTCCAGTCGATAGATCATCAGCACTATTACTTGTGTTCATAAAGTCGTCATCGTCACTATTGGTATCATCTGACCAATCTCCTCCGAAGCCTATAACTTCCGACAACTGCTTGGGGAAATTCACTTTGAAGCTCTTCTTTGATTTGGGTTTGGTTCCTTTGATTATACTCCTGGCTGGTACTTTGTGCTTGTTTGGATAATCAGTCTTGGCAGCTTCTGTGACAATTGCTCGTCTGCTAGCCGAACCTGAGACTGCAGACTGTTTGTGTTCTTCTTTCGATTTGAAACAATTCGAGCAGAGATCTTTCTTCCAGGCATTCTGAGCAAAGTGTGGGCAGATCGATGAAGACATGGTTGTTGTAGGATTAGACGTGACGCACGCCTTTGTCGTAGTTGTGGCTATTTGGAGAAGTTACACTTGTCTTGTCGGCACAGTTGTTAGGCCATTTTCTGAAAAGACAATGAAAAGAAGAAGAATGAGAATGATAATTGTTAATGATTATTGCATCAAAAATTTATTGCTTTCACTTAGACAAAATGTCTTGGCAGACGTCGTTCGATTGATTGATGGCCCAAAGTCGTTGGGAATCTGTGTTTTTCTTAACACTCTTGAAAATGGGACAGCATATCAAATATTGGTCTTAATTGAGGTATTAATGATTTGAGACGCCAATTAAGCTGACAAATGCAAGGGAAATCGATAAATGATTCGAAACTGGGAGTGGTGAGCAATAAAAGATACATAATGTGGTCACTAACCGGTTAACGTGAACAATTTTCACTTTAAGCTAATTCACTACTTGTGAACTTGTGAGGAACAATTGGCTTGGTGGTGATGTGTGGCAGTAATCAAAGACTGAATATTGGTTTGTTATGAAAAAGAATTTTCGACAATAAGGTGCATTCAATAAAGTATCTTAAGGATTATACTACATATCGCACAAACTTTGGTTTGACGAAATTTCTTAGCTCAAAATTACCAAGTATTAGTACAACTGCCAATAAGATGGTGCGATTTCTCGGAGGAATGGTACTTTCATTTAATTTTTGTAAGTGTACCAAGTCGTGAGGTATCTTGAGACTGCTTAGCTTTCAGACAGTTTTAAAATATCGTTATTGCTTCTGACCAGAATGACTTTAAAGCATCAGCCATGTGTTCCAGGCATCTAAAAGAAAATGAGTATCTGGCTCCTGCTCAAGTTAGGTTAGGTTAGATGATAAATGATTTGCTAACTGGATTTGCTAAAGGACAAACATTCAAGGAGGTGTATTGTTCTATTGTAATTCCATGTTAATGTTGTTAGTGCAATATAATATTATTTTTATTATTAGTATTATTATTATGATGGATCCTACCTGGATTGTGTTGGCTGAAAACCAGCCAGACCTTTTAACAAATCTAATGAAATCCATCAGTTTTGCCGTGCTGACGTCCTCAAATTCTATAAAAAGCCTGCACCGCAGGTGTTTGGCACCTCGTATGTCCTCTTCGTTCCTACAGCTTCTACAATAATCCTAATAAACCTTTTCCATTGGCCATCCTGCCAATGAGGTAGTAGGCAGTTAGGACACCTATAGCAATACCATTGTCTTCTTTGTTGAGTCTGAAGAGAGAATATGTTCAACCTTAGATAGGTTTGGTCGAAGGAAGCGTAAGATAACGCAGTCACTCTTGGAGATCCATGCTTTTTTTCGTTTATATTGCTGAAGAAACACCTGTATTTTGGATCTATGTACAACTCTTTAAACGTGACTTTTAGTTTGATTGTCACAATTTAAGACCTCTTCATTTCCTTACTGCTTCGCAGCATTTAAAGCAACTTTATGTGGTTCATTGGAATGCCAAACGAACAATTAAATCTATTAAAACATAATTTTGCGTAACGAATATTAAGTATAGCTTTTTACCACTTCTGGTAGACATTCTATTTCTTTCTTTTTAAAGACGTAATTAAACATAACAAAAAAAAAAGTAAATGCAAACCAGTACTTAAACTAGTGAATTATTAGACAAGAAAATAGTAACTTGTTAGTTGAGAATTTCATAAGAGGAACATGATTTACTTTCAGTTCGGTCGGTGCATAAATAATGTTTTTGCAAACATACTCATACTAAACAACTACGAGTTATTGAAGAATTTTAAATGCTGGATAAAAGCGAGCTTTTTACTTAAGTGGCACATGTGGCACATGAAGACAGTTATTATACAGGTTTGATTTTTTTACTGGTTTCGTAATCAACTTAAAAGCAGCTTTAAATAGTTAATAGTTGCCAGGTTATTACTACCTTATGGCAGTATGTAACTTAGGATCAAGGTAGTCTGACAAAGAAACATTAACAGTCGATTTAGTAGCCTCGTAAAAAGTTCCATCTTAAGCTGTGTAAAATATGGAGTATGGTAGTTTAGTCCGTTGTTAGATGACCAGCTGTGTTGAGCTGACTCATGCGGATCTTCAGAACTGCGGAATATCCACACATAAAGTAAGTAACTGTTAGCAGCATATGTTACTTATGGGGTTCTGACCCGTGAAGAAACCAATTCATCTTCATGAAGCCCTGATCTAATTATAAAATAAATTACAAAATTCAATTCCCCGTAAAAATATCCCTAATGACCACACGAAGTTCCAATAATAAGACCTCAAAGTCTTCTGAAATCTTATTGGGGATACTCTTCCTGCTCAAGGCTACAGGGTTGAAGGCTTTCTCGCAATCAATGCATATTAACTGATATTTCAACAAGAGGTGTAGGACTTGAAAGGCCTATTATTTTACAGCTGATGCACACAGGGTTGGTATATGGTGACAGATGTCATTTATAAATTTCGGAAATTTACGATAGGATGCTACACAGTGAAAGAAAAAGTCCAAATTGTGGCAATGCCTTCCGAGACGTAGTATATGTGAGCAACATTATCAAAAAATTCCGAGAGACGGGCTCACAAGATGTGAGGACGCCGAAACGTAATTTCAACGGACGTTCAATGGAAAATATCGCCGTAGTAAAGAAAATTGTCGAAAATGAACCAAACACCTCCATTCGTCACCGTTCTTAGAAGCTTAACTTCTCCACAGCCACACTGCACCAAATTTTGACGGAAGATTTGTCTCTCCATATGTACTAGGCCCAATTAACTGCGGCCGACTACCAGCAGCGCTGTACATTCTCGTGTTTTCGAATGAGACCTATTTCCATATTGGTGGCTACGTTAATAAGCTAAAAAATAAGAAAAATTGCGGCAACCGAGGCACCGAAAATTCACGAGTGATTCAGGACATACCGATGCACCCAGAATGAGTAATTTTTTGGTGCGGTTTATGAACCGGTGGTGTCATAGGATCGCACTTTTTTTTGAAAGGCCATTATGTGCCATCGAGACATGATAAAGAATTTTTTGTGGACGACCTCTACTTTCAACAGGATGATACTACGTGCCACACAAGTCGCGAAACAATCAAGTTATTGCGCACTTTTGGTAGCTAAGATTATGCGACTTAACACTATTGGGGCTATGTTAAAAGTAAATTCTTCGCCAACAATCCGCTAACCATCCGCCAACGATTTCAACTCGAAAGCGAATATTGAAGCCGCAATCGCCGAGATCCCACTTATGTGAAGAAGTGATTTGAGATTTCGAGAAAAGTATGAGGGTCTGCAAGCAAGCCGAGACGGTCATTTGGAAGATATTGTGTCTCCATGTATCTACCTACTTATAAAGCAATAAAAGTTACAGAGACACTTTATTCAAAAAATAAATCCTACACCTCTTAACGAAACAGGCTTTAGCAGAGGCAATTATTCATTACCATAAAATGCTTCGTATGTATAGGTAGTGATATGGTTTATGCAAAAGGATTTGACCCAGAAGCCTGTTGTATCATTATATTTATAAGTTTCAATTTCAGATTGCTCTTCATTGACAGATTGATGATCATCCTTTTTTTAATGGCTTCGAAAACCATCACAGAATTGATGTGTCATTGAGTGAAGGATTTACTCCGATGTACGAGTATTTGATTCTCTTTGAGAAGGAGAAGAAGAGATTCCATCAATACCATAATTACTGTTTTGTTTTTCAAAAGAGGTATGAATACTGCTATTAACGCTCCTCCGTAACGGTCATCAGTCCAATGCTAGGTTGCAAGACCATTATTTACTTCCTTCAAATAATACATTTTTTTTCCCTCATGCGCTGAGCTACCGGCCTATTGTTTCTATTTTTATAGCAAGGGATACCTTAAAACCTATCGCTGTTATATAGGGTTTTCCAATAGGAACTTGACAACTTTGAATTTAATTTGTGAAAACACTCTTTCACTAATCATCAAACTGTCACTGTCAATTTATGGTAAAGTACACTAACTAGCAATGTCTGCAAATTATAAAAATTTTCCACAGATATTCGGAGTCGCAAAATCATCTTCAGTGACGAAGCTCATTTTTGGCTCAATGGGTTCATCATTAAGCAAAATATGCGCTATTGGTCGGGTGAAAGCCCACATGTGCTTCATGAATCACCACTTCATATACAAAAAATAACTGTTTGATGCGGTTTGCATGCCGGCGGCGTTATTGGGCCATATTTTTTCGTCCCGTTTCTGTAAATGGTCAGCGTTATCGCGCCATGATCACCGATTATTTTTGGCCCGACATGTGGTTTCAACAGGATGGTGCCAAAAGCCACACAGTACACGCTACAATCGATTTATTGAAGAGTAGGTATGGTGAGCGTGTTATCTTAAGACATGGGCCAGTCGATTGGCCGCCTCGTTCGTGCGATTTAAATTAGAGCCAACATTGAACGCAAAATAGCGGCCGTTTTGGCCGAAATGTGTGGTCGAGTCGTTGAAAATTGGATCCAACGAATCGACCGCTGCAAACGTGCCCGCGGTGGCCATATGAACGAAGTCGAGTTCCATTCATAAATATTTTGATTGTACTTCAAGCCAATAATAAAGTTTTTGAAATATCTCAAATGGTTTGCCTTTTATTTAAAAAAAAAAGTTGTCAAGTCGTTATTAGAAAACCCTATGCCATTAAATATGCTGTTTCGTTTTTTTTTTTTGGCTTCAATTCGCTTTGCACCAATTCCATATTTCCAGTTATTCTGCAAAAATTTATAAATCAGCTGCTGCCATTACTGAGGAGACCCTTAACTTTTAACTTTGTACCGAGATCCTGAACGTAGCCTTTACACCAAAAATCGCCAAAATGTGTGTGCTGGCCGCGATCAATATATGTTATGATGTCATGGCGGAGGTGAACACAAGGGTATTGTCGCCACTACTAAAGTGAATGTTGGTTGCTTTTCTGCTTAACGCTCTGAATAGTTCTTACGCCACATACATATGCAAACGATGTTGCTGAGCTGTTTGTCAGACCATACGAGTATGAACGAAGAGTCGATTGACGATGGGGCTTGTTACAGAGGAGGTTTCTCTGAATGTATGAGGGTTAGAGAAAATAAGGTGTTTTCGAAAATACGAGTACGTCAATGCTGCTTTTATCAGACTCCAAAGACCGATTTGGCTCGGCTACTGGAGTCTTTTTCGCACCGCACCTCTGCTTTAAACTCACTCAACTTAACATTCATACTATAAAATGCATCTTAAGACCATTTTTCGTTTAAAGAGAAGTAGTACAACTTGCACATTAACTGCGTCTGCCGGAATGACACTTACTCCGTTACTGCGTGAGTAGCAAGTCGATTTACACTCTACTGAGGAATGGCCTCAACCTGGATCTGAGTCAAGAGCGGATGGCTACAGGATGTGGCGCTAGTGTCTTTGAGAAGTTGAGAACATAAAGCTTTACGTCCGCCCTTCCAGCGAAGACTCACTCAATTCTGATTGTAATTTACTAAGGAACAACTAAGTTGTAGTACATTACAACCAGAAGGTAGTGTTTGTTACCTCAATTTAGAAATAAACGACTGCAATGGCTTTTTTGGGTTACTAAATGCTCCAACGGAATGAATGCCTCCAAATAGCTGCGCCGCGTCAAAGGACGAGAGATATTTGTGAGCTTTACGAGCAAAATAGAAGGGAATAGCACAGGTTTCTTGGAAATTCGAAACAGGACATGAAGAACGCGAATGAGGAAATAGAGAGAGGTCACTGCAGGATTGAAACGAATATACTAAGGCTGGAAGCCCAGAATGGAATCCTGCAGAGATGAACGTGGATAATTAGTGATATGTATAGCAACTATAATGATCAAAATAACCCATTCATCCTGGCGACAGAAAATTCCGCCTTGACGTAGACAAGTTTAAACAAGCTGAAGGCGACCTGGATGGACACATACACCAGCTCAGTGGAATCTCAGCATCGTTTGTCCGATCAAGAAGATCTTCCTAAACATCGCCTATAAAATATTTTTTGCGTAACATGTAAGCGTTTAACACTATTCTGTTTAGTTCATGCCGGTTCGGTTTCAGGACAGGTTAGTTCGCCATCGATTAACTATTCACCATTTGTTTATCGACATCAATGTCGCATATGGCAGCGTGCATGCTATACAACGCCGTGTCTGGGGTATTGGCATTCCTGCCAAACTCGTGAGACTGCAATATGATTTTGGAAAATTCAATAGGGCCTCAACCACTTTGGAGCGTGCCATTGGAGGCAGTTGGCAAAAGATTATTCTAGCTAGAGAGGCTTGTTGGTTGAGGCCACGGTTTATGCCGGACTATATCCCCACTTATGAAAGTAAATAAGTGCTCCAACCCCTACCAAGAGATGTTAATTTTTATGTTTAATGTTTAATCTGAAAAAAAAGGCGTGTCTCCTGATACTGCTGCATATACTCGTACTTTTTCTGAAGTTTGGCTGCCGAAATCCTTACTACGAGTACTTTACTGGAGCAAAAGGATGCTATACGACACAAGTTGATAAAAATTCGGCATGTGGAGGTTATTACTTCACTGTAGCTCAAATATTATTTTTCAAAATTTTTCTCTCCAAAGAAATTCTGTTATATCTTCATCGATTGCTCCAAATTAAACGTTGGTTTCTCCCTAAAGGGATATAATCTTAGGTGTCCGTTTTCCAAGAGAAGGCAAACAAAATCGAATATAAAAGTCAACCGCAGCATCAATCTTATCTGACAGATGACAAACCAAGGGACGATAGCTTCCATTCGCCAAAAGCAGAACTCTTACGTAAGATATGAATTAGGTGCAGAATATGCGAAAATAGAGCACTGGGAAACTTTCTAAAGAATCTTCTTTAATGTAAGCAATGGCGTTCATTGAATTTAAGATTGCTATGGTAAGAGCCCAAATATGCTTCAGAATTTTATTTGCATCAAGACCTTGTATCTCCCCGAGCGCTATCACAGCTGATGGATTGAATTATGATATAGCCAATATACTTGTATAAGGCAAAGTCACAATTCAAGGCTGAAGCAATGACGTTAGGTAAAATAAGTGAAGAAGCGAAGCATAACTATTGACTTTGCTAGCTCTGATCTTGTATTGTACAACTGTGGTCAGTGACTAATCCCTGGTCTGAATACACACAGCGATCACGATCATATACGACACAAAGAAGTTAGATTTGTTTCTGTAGACTTAACTTAAAGATGCAAAAGCTGGTCTGGGTAATTAATATCATTTATTATAAAGTAAGATGATCATATACTGACTTCACACCACAAACAGGTTTAAGCAGTCTACTGCGCCAATATGCTCGAATATTATGTACATGATAGTTAGAAGTCTCTTTCAAGGTATTAGAGACCTTTACTGTCACAAGTAACAACAGAATAGATAAAGACGATTCCATCTGTTACAAAGGAAGAAATCCTACATAAGGCACTTGGTTCTGTCGATGGGTGGAAAGGTATGTTAGTCCCATTATAAGCAAAGCGATCTACACTCCATCGGACAGTAATACATTTTAAAAACGTACGTTGCAGAAGAGCCTATGATACTCAATATCAAGAATTGGTTGAATCTAGCAAGCTGATTAACTTTCTACTGGTTGGTTAGTCAAGTAAAGACCATGCCACCTTTTGGTTAATGCCACTTGATCGCTAGAATCAAGTCTGGAATCAATCTGTTCCAAAATCCGGATAACGCTAGACATGGTAGAAAGAAAAGTTGGCGGCAGGATCGGCGCTTCATATTATAGTTTTAGCAACAACTCTTTGATACTAATCTTATAGAAATGTAACCAAATCGAATAACATTCAATTTTTAACCGCTGTGCATATATAAACTAGTCCATATGGTAATGTAAGGAACAATAAAGTTAAAGTGCAAATATTTGCATATTATACCACTATACCAGCCTTCATAAATTCGCTTCGAAATTGCTAAAACAATTACGAGTAATTCGTAATTTCAAACAGTCAGTCCTTGACAAAATGGTTCAAATACTTCAACGCCTCAACCATCATTTCACCAAATTGCTTCACTGAAATTCATTCAAAGGTAAACCATTTATAAGATACCTTTGTTCGCATGCTTAAACTCAAAAATTGTTTATCCAAAAAAGAAACAAAAAACACTTTTCACTTTCTTCAGTGAAATTTTCGAGGTCACTTTCGAGCTACGAACAAAAAATCCAAATAAAAATTATCAAAAAATCAAACTCGCTGCTTATCCAACTGATGAGATTATGATTAACAAAATCACGAAGCATAATGATTTTTTTTTTAAACAATTTTTGTGTAATTTTTTTTATTTTCATTTTGGAAACGAAAGTGACACAAATGAAGTTAATTTGGAAACGGCTACTGTTTACACACATTAACTGATGCCACTGGTACAGTGGACTCCACCACTTCATGACCCCCTTGACCGATATAACTTTCTGCTGTATGAATATGTACGTAAATTCGGACAGTCTGGAGTGTGAGAAGTGAAGAAGACCAGATCATGTTGCTTGTTAACAATTTGTTCTTAGCTCGAAGCAGAGCAGATGGAGCGAAGGCGTTATACGGCTTCGTAAGTGTCACTTTTTTAAACTTCACTTTTACTAATGTAAGGGATTTCTGGTTGTGAAAGAGAATCGAAAGATAGGAAGGATGGAAAAAAGGTTAATTGAGCAATTAGTCAGCAGTTGTTGAGATTCGAGAAAATAGGTTAACGACCGTTGTTTGTTGCTGTATACTTGTGATGACGACGATTAAGATGTTATGGAAACTATGTCCCATATTCAGTTCCAAGAAATGTTGAGTAACTTTGATAGAGCTTTACCTTTTCCTTAGTTTCTATATTGCGAACGAACTTCCCGTAAGTTCAAAATAAAAAGGATAGAGATATAAGATATTCCAGCGAATACCTATAGAATAAGTTTGGTAAGAATTGATAAGAGCAAATGTGTCAATGTCAACTAGAATACACGATGGACATTTGAATGATAATGTTTCTTAATTTGTTAATGTTGAGTGGGAAAAGAAAATACTAAAACGGTAGGCTATGTACAGGACCAAGGGGCCACAGTAGCCAGAATCAACTGACTTTAAGTAAGACGACCTGGAATTTGTTGGTCATGAAATTAAAACACCATGAATGTATAAATTAAAGCATCCGGAGATATTCTGGATGTATTAGTAATATGTTTCTTGGTAGACTCAGTAACCTCATTCACTTTTCTGTTAAAATAGAGAAATTCAGGAAAGTATATAAAAAATTCAGCCTTTTCATGTCCACGGTATTCGAAAACGACATCAGCTTTGGGATTGATAGTAGTAATAATTTTGAAATAGAAGCACATAGCAAATTGCCAAAATTGCCAAAATTGCAACATATTGTTTTTGTCGGTCCTTTCAACTAAGACAAGATATGCACTGTACAATAGTATTATTGAAAGTATTGCCCATCTAAAGCTATGACTTTTTCCCATCTTTCTGGCAATTTGTGGATCCCATCCCAAAAGAACTGCGCCGGTTTGGCAGCCAAGAATGAATCAAGCCAATTTTTGATATTCTGCTCTGATGTGACCCGTATTTCAGTGAGGGCGTTCTGCATCGACCAGAACAAATGGTAGTCAGAAGGAGCAAGGTCTGGGCCATAAGGCGGGTGGGGTAAGACTCCCATCCACTGTTTTCCAAATAGTTCTTAACCGGAATAGCAACGTAGGGCCGAGCGTTGTCATGATGGAAAATTATTGCCTCGTGTCTGGTCGCATATTCCGGGCGTTTTTCGGCTACTGCTCTCTTCAAACGGATTAATTGTGTTCGGTAGCGTTGTTCATTGATGGTTTCACCCGGTTTTAGAAGTTCATAATACAGCACACCCATCTGATCTCACCAAATATAGAGCATTACCTTCGCGTCATGGATATTCGGCTTTGCCGTTGATTTCGCTGGTTGGCCGGGTTTCATGTATGATTTTTTCCGCTTGGGGTTGTCGTAATGGATCCAATCCATTTTTCATCACCAGTAACAATCCGATGCAAAAATGACTTCCTTTTGTGGCGTTCCAGTAGCATTTCGGACATGCAAAACCGCCTTTCGACGTCTCTCGGATTGAGTTCATGTGGAACCCAATTTCCTTGCTTTTGAATATATCCAGCTGCTTTTAAACGTTTTGAAATGGCTGCTTGAGTGACACCCAAAGATTCTGCGAGCTCTTCTTGTGTTTGGCAACAATCTTCATAGAGAAATGCTTCCAGTTCTTCATCTTCAAACATCTAAGTTATAGACCCAGCAATAATCCACCAGTGGTCTTTTCAACCGCTGCAGGCGCATAAAATCTGGGGGATTTAATCGACATTTTAGGGAGAATAAATAGATAATCTTCACGAAAATTATTGGCAGTGAAAAAATGATAGAAAAACGATGGAGCAAAGATGTAAGTGCATGCAAGCCTTGAGTGAAAAGCACATTTACTGAAATCGATCATAGGAAAACCAATAATAATACTTTCAAAACTGAGGTTATTCTCTGTCTGAGCATAAGAAATCAGGCTGTTCTCTCATTTGGTGTTAAAAGGCACCACCATCATTCTCTTCAACGAAAATACTTGGCTGCATAAGGTCTATCTTTAGTATATCTACCCATCCTCACGTCATGAGCTCGCACTGGTGATCCGATAATCTTTGGCGTCAACTGATCTTTGGCTTTGGTCGTATAGGTCTGACATTATTTTCTTTGTATTAATGACTGGCTTCTGCTTAAATTTGAGACAGAAAAGGAGTGTAGATAAATTTTAGCGGATGGATCTGCTTTTGATTAAGGAAGTATCCCAGGATTCTCTGCGGAAGACAACAACCTACTTTCAAAGCAAAAATAGCGAGCGTAAAAATCAGAACTTGCGCAAGGTCTAAGGCGATGTCTTCTTCTTCAGCGTTGTTTCTTCTGGTAGGAATCAAAGTATGTTCTGCCAGCCCCAAGTTTCTCCCGCTCACTATCTTGTTAATCATTTAATACACACTGAGAGGAGATCTTCAATTTTTAGCCGACGTTGGACGGCGAAGGAGTGAAATACTTTTCTATAGCAGAGGACTCCCCTTTAAACCTTCGTCATTGCCCAATATGACGTCAGAAAAGTCGATTATTTCCCTGGATTATGGCGTTGCTTGAGTTTTGAGCCAAGAACCTCTGGCATGATAAGATAAGATGCGAATGCATCTTATTAAACAGGAATTTCGCTTTTATATTTCTCCTGAAAGACTCGCCATTGAAGACGTGATCGTAATTTTCAGACATTAAAATCTGGAGGGGTGTTTGCATAAATTGTGTTATAATCAATTTAGTTGACAGCTTTGTATTCAGGTCACCGCTATACGCAGGCTGTTTGATGAATACCCGGATTAGAAATGACAACGCAACATTTATAGGTTTTGACAATTTATTTTTCAATATCAACTTGATACACTTTTCCCAGCGATGCTGTAATTTTTTTAACCCCTCCATTTAGTACGACTTTTGTTGGCCTGCAAAATACTCATCCGCCGCGGTAATGCCTTTAAACTTGGCGGTCCGCCAATATGAGATCATGGATTTTGTCCACGGTTTCCTCTGTGGTAACCGTTTTTGGGCCACCTGGGCGCGGTTCATTAAAAACCGACGGGCGACCACATCGAAACTCTGGGAACCAGATTTGATTTACTTGCAGGTTTTGCCACTCAAAATAAGAATCGGGTTACGGAGCGAAATGGGTGTCAAAAAAAAACTAAGAGTCGGATTATCACTAAATTGACAGGCGGGTTAAAAGAGGTTATACTAAACGATGGTATACTCCTTTTGGCTCATTAGCGCCACATATCTTCCAATCTGGGTACTTATCAAACAGCACTCGTATTCGTCTGTTAGCATTACTCGCAAATTCTGCCAAGGAGCTCGTAGAAGCATTCTTTTTTTACATTCTATTTATTCTATGGTGGCATAAGCACATATCAGGCTAAAGACTTCTTATCTTAGTTTGTTGCTTGCAACAAATCCGCACCCAAATAGACACCGCCTTTGTTTCCTGTAGCGTTCAGCTTAAGACACCATTCATTGTGTCTTTAATCTCCCCGCTGGACGGCGACGATATCTGCGTTACAACAGTCTAGGGCCCCGACTACAGTTGTCTTATTTAAGAAGGATCTCATATACACATCCGAATGTCGTTGTTCTTCTTTGTTTTGCGGAGTTGTCAACAGTAATTTTGAGCTTATTTGTTGGTTGATTCGCAACATTTAAACTCTTTCTGGTGCCGCTAAGGCCAATGAGCCGGATATTCCGGTGCAAGTAGCCCGCTTCGGCTATTTAAAACCTGCCGTTGGACCATTAGAAGTTTATCCACCACCGTATCTATTTCAGAGTCCTGACAAGTTCTGAATAGCTCTTATACGGAATCTGTCTTTCTGACTCTAAAAACCATCATTGCTTTAATCACGCAAGCCTTTCCTCCGTACGTCCTCATTGAGAAGATCAACATTATTGGACAGGCTATCATAGTGTTGCTTACTTCTACTGCTAAAGTGCTTAACAAACGCGCTATGACAATTATGAATGGAATACAACATCATTCATGTGACCATCATGGCTTCTGTTGCAAGTGACCATCCGAAGGTGAAAATTATTGATGGCTTTTTGAAGAATAAGTGGGTCAATGGCCAAAATTTCAGTTTGGATGTTAATTTTGAAATCCTGGATTGTCAATGGGTTATTGGCATTGACCTTCTTCTTCAAAAAACTCCACAGAAAGAAGTCTAAAAGTATTAAATCGCATGTGCTTGGAGGAAATTCAACTTCTCCTCTAACCGAAAAAATTCGATCTTCAAATGTCGTGTGCAATTAATTGATTTATTTATGACTTGTGTGGGAGATAGCACCATACTTTTGAAACCAGAGATCGACCAGACCCAATTAATTCAATTTTGGAAAAAAAAAAAAAAATAGCAGGCCAAAATGTTGCAGTAACGTTCTCCATTCACTGTAACTGTCTTTCCAGCCTCAACTGCACCATACGGTGACTTTTTTGGGATGCATTGGTTTTTCGTGAATCTCGTATGGGTTTTCCAGTCCCCAGCGTGTATGTGCTAGCCAAAGATGCTAAAGTTTGACCCGATACGGAACCAGTTTCTTCAAAACGCTTCAAGCTTGCACGAATTCCGAAATCACTAGGGCGATTATTGACCGAAAAATTCACAAATTTTACGAAATGTTACTTTTAAAGATCGCCCATTTTTGTAATAGGATTGAATATCAAAGATGCCTTGTTGCGTGGTAAACGACTCCATGACTAAAATTACCCAAGATTGTATGAAATCTCTTAAAAAGATCAATCACATTGAATATAGTAAATGACAGTAATTGACAGCCAACATCCACATCTGTTGGCTCACTCTTTAGCATTGGGTATCGCAAGGTTGACGCAGATTAGTGCCTTCCCCAATCATTCAAAACTCAGGCAGCGATGATGAAGTTAACTATAAGGGTGAATAGTAGAGAACTAAAGTGCTAACCTTACGGTATGCAGGAGGAGTATTTTAACATATATGCTAAACACACAAAAAAAGAGGATGCCGTGCTGATCATCTACCAGAATGTAGGTATTATCGGTTAAAAGAACAATTCATGGCATTTACTTTTTGAAAATGATATCATGTAACATAAATGTTGGCCAAGACTACGTCTGAGCTGGTCTATTCGGAAGGTCTAATTTTGGGCGACTCGTTCGAGCATAGCGACTGGTATCTCGCGGATAACACGAGTAATGTTGGCTTCCAAAGCGTCAATCGTAGCTGGCTTATTCCTGAAGACCTGAGATTTTACATATCCCCAGAGAAAATAGTCCAAAAGTGTGATATCGCACGATGAAATATGAAAATATGACGCAAATTCAAGCCGTCTGGCTTCAATTCTTGCACAAGTTGAATATTGTAGGCTTTTAGGACGAGATCCTCACGTAAAATACGCCAAGTTGTCGAATACGCCGAGCCAAGCTGCTGAGAACGACGACGAATCGATTCGTCACGGTCTTCGCGTATACTCTCAGCTACAGCTGCTATAGTCTCTTCACTACGTGCTGGATGTGGTCTAACCGGTCGAGTGTTTCAGTAGGTCGATTATGCGCACCGTAAGTTTGTCGAATCGCACGAAAAACATTTCTCACATTTTCTGGTTTTCGTAATACAGCTGAACAATTTAGAGACGCTGTTGTGGTGTGAGTCTTTCCATGATGACTGAACAAAAATGACAAAGCAGTTTGATAGGAGTCATACGTGGTCTGTTAAAAAAAGCCTATTGAAAATCAAACCCCACGATGAATCACCCGTTTACACCTTTACAGTTTTGTACTTTTTGCTTTAATTATTTTCAGCAAATTTGTATTTTTAATTTTAATCTCAGTTGTACTATTAAGTATTGAAACCGTTGGTTACCTTTGTTTTATAGTATTCATAACACTAAAAACATATTAAAAATAGCAAAAAATAGGCAGCTGACGATTTCGGAAAGAGAAGTTTTTATTAACATAATATAGACAAACAAGGCTATTCTAATAGAAATATAGAATAAAAAAGAAACATAAAAAATAGATGGACGAATTTCAGCAAAAAAGATCAGGATGTCCGAGAAATACCACCAAAAGGATAGATAACAAGATAAAAAAATCTCTTCCAATAATACCCTACTATCTGCAAAAAAAAAAACAAGACAAAATAAGCAATAATGCTACCAAAGTGCCATCGGTTGACACAATTTGCAAGCGTCTACACGGTCATTTCGCACGAAAATTGCCCCATGTAAGTCCTTATCAGCAGCACATCTTAAAAAATGAATATTTTTGGGATAAGGTTCTTTGGACTGATGAATCTATGATCCGAATGAACTATTCATTTGGCAGAATTTACGTCTGGATGAAAAAAGCACACTGCACACTAGTACACTGTCTTATAAGTGTGGTAAGCCTACCTTAAAATCTGTGGAAAGGGGTATTATGGTATGAGGTAGGCTTTAGTCATATGGCGTAGGCAAATTAGTCATTCTGGAGGGAAAAGTGAACGCTTCTGTTTACCTCAATTAGTTACGAGAGGTAATTATATCTGAGGGTAAACGTCTTATTGGCGAAGATTTCGTGTTGTAATTCGTGTTGCGAGAATTCACAACGCCAAAATAGTGAAAAATGATATACTCCAAAAAGGTACAAATATAATGCAGCGGCCATCACAAAGTCCCGACCTCTCTCTAATATAGAACTTATGGGCTCTACTCAACATAAGGATTGCGGAGAAGCAACCAAGAAACATTAATGAGCTTAAGGAAGAATGCAAAAAACTTACTAGATCTATGTCACATATATTAGCGTTAATATTAAGCTATCGAAGAGCCTAGAAACATATTTTTGCTGCACAAATTTCTTAAGGAGTTTCTGAAAAAATCGCTATTTTCATATTTACGTTTACTTTTTTTATTTAAATTAAATTTTTTTTCTTGTACCTTAATGTAGGTTAAATTTGTTCATCATTACTTCAAATGTTATACTTGAATTTTAGAAAATATTGGGTCATATAAATGTCACTAGATGGTGTTGGTGTCCATTTATCTGGAAGCACTAATCCGATTTTATCAAACGAACACGTGCCTGAAAGGTGACATGTCAAGCTACATTGTTTGTGAAGACAGCTATGGACTTCGTTGCTCGTGTTAAAAGTTATACTGATTTGTACTATGTAATGCTTTTTTACTATAAAAAAAGGTAAAACGCTGCAAAAACATGCCAAAAAATTTTTGTAGTTTAAGGAGAGAATGCTGTGAGTGAACGCCGGACTCAGAATGGGTTGTTCGATTCCGTTCCGGAAATTTCGATGTAAAAGATGCACCTCGCACTGGTCAGCCTGTCACTGAAAAAGTCGTTGAAATCTTGTAACTGATGGAGCAAGACCAGCCCGGAAGCTGTCTGGATATAGCAGAGGCACTAAACATCAATCGTATGACGGTTTGGAATCATCTAAAACGAGTAGGCTACTCAAAGAAGTTCGATGTTTTGGTGTCACATGAATTAACGCAAACATGAAACGTAACAAAATGGAGCCATTTTTTAAGCGATAAAAAATTGATTAAATACGAGAATATCCATATTCAATACCAAAGCGATCATGGTCAAAAGCCGGTAACCGACCACAAACGACTATAAAGCCTGGATTTACGGCAAACAAGGTTATGTTTGTTGAGTGTTTGGTGGGATCGGAAGGGAATTGTCTATTATGAGTTGCTAGAACGTGGCGAAACGGTCAATTCGATCCTCTACTGTGCACAAATCGACCGTTTGAATAAAGCTTTCAAAAAATAGCGACCAGAATTGCCCAACAGAAAGGGAATTGTCTTCCATTATGACAATGCTAGGCCACACATATTTTTGATGACCCGGAACAAATTGACGGAGCTTGGTTGGGAAGTTTTGATGAGTCCACCGTATAGTCCATACCTTGCACGCTCTAATTACCATTTGTTTCGGTCTTTGCAAAACTCTCTTGAAGCTGAGAATCACTTGGCAAAGTTTTTCGCTGAGAAACCACAGAAGTTCTACACCGATGGATTAATGAAACTAGCCGGAAAATGGCAAAAGGTCATAGATAATAATGGCCAATATGTACTTGATTAAAATTGATTTTGAATAAAAAAAATTTCTTTTCAAAAATGTACCAAAAAACCGCGGAGTCTTTTTATATGACCCAATAGATCCAAATTTCTTTTCCTGAAATGTGTGGGAACTTATTTTTGCTGCCCACTGTATGTATTACAATATATTAGCTAGCAAAGTCCCTGTGGTCAATTTTTTTTCAAAACCCAAAGGTTCGTTGAGCCTCCGTTGAGTAGGAGTTAATGAATAAATCACGGCGATGAGTCCCACCATTTTTATGAATTGTAAGCACATTTCCTGAATAAGCTGTTGCCCTTTGTGATCTCAAAATCGTATTGTAAGTAAGATGTCATTGATCATATAGAATCATTCAATAAATTTCTAATTAATTTGATACCAGATCAATAATCGTAAACAATTTTCCAATCCTGGGACATTAAGTTACTCAAAACATAGACATAAGCCTCCAAATATTGTAAAACAATCCATACGTCATCATTTCCAGAAGCGCCTACATGAAAAACTGACTCGCCAACCAACATATATTATGTCAGTTTTTCAGTTTCTGTCTAGTTTTAACTCGATTGGAAACAAATTTAAAGTGCGGAGTTAGTCGGAGCAAAATTTATTACCCCATGTGAGAACAAGTATCTCCTGTGTCGCACCCATCGATAGGAGTTCCCACCAATGGTGAATGTGAATTCGATGGCCTCAATCCGCACATGATCACCCAACGATCAATAGTCGTACGATTTGTCAATTGCGTTGATGTTTAACTATTTATAGCAAAACTGCTGGCAACACTTGTGTGTATTCGATTCAACGGTTTTTCCTGTTTATAATCACCTCAGGGATATGCAACATGCCTACTATGAGAGCCACAGTGGGTGAGTAATAATTCAAACCCACCAATTTTGTTGATTGCGAAATAAACGCCACTTAAATGCTTTCAAAGAATGTGCGTTCTTTTGGGACGATGAGATGTTTCAAAATTGTATTACTCCCTTGTTTATAAATAAAACTAAATTTATTTCACTTTACATGAGTTCTAAAATACATAAAGGTTTTGTAATAATTTAAAATATGAGAAAAGAGTCATTGGTGTTTGTTAGCAGCATTCAACCGGCAAGTGTTCCACTTAGAATGACGCGAGTCTAATTGCTTAACGGCCGTGAGATGAGTATTAGAAAGATCTTTGATTTGGTGTAAACTCACTAAAAATAATAATGCAACGTGACTTGTGGTTAGAAACATGTAAAGGGGGGTTGCTTGCGGTTAGGAAGACGTGGAAAATATTCATTAGTATCTACATGTGGGCTGGCTTAGAATGTACTTAAACCGGCTGGCCGGCGACAGATAAAATGAAATGTTGCTTCGGTTTCGACATCACTTTGGAATTCGAGAGGAAATGAACTTTGAAGCTGTTGCTTTTACGTGAATTCTTTAAACTTCTACAGCTTTGGAATAGTTTTTTTTTATAGTCCTCCCAAAAAATAGAAGAGAATAGTTTAATCTTATGTGAGATGAATGAGAAATAGCGGGTATAGTAAATTTGAAATCCTAGAAAATCACATTGAATAGGGCACCATGAGCTAATATTGTAGAATAAGCAGTCAGAAACGCCCCACAAATCTTTTGGTCTGGTAAAGAGTGCAGGTAAACAAATTATGAAAACAGCATACGTACGCAACAGCACTGCATAGGAGAACGAGAGCGGTTCGCGCACTCTACGAGTAAAAGATGGTAGAATACTGACATACACTAGGAGATAACTTGGTTAAGAGCATGCACCAGCTCATTTGCACGATTTGGTGGGAGTAAAGTATGTAAATATGATAAATGCAACATCATTATCATTTGTCATATCCAAAAAGAGTTCTTGTCTGCAGGTTGGAAACCATTTTTCAACGATTTTAAAGGTTAAAACTCGATAAGTCCGCAACTAAATAAATATACACACTATGGCAGATTCTCGAGAAAACCCAAAGAACAACATGTTGATACTTACCAAATTAATATCGATTTAAAGGAAGCACATTTCAGCAACAATAGACTCGAATTATGCAGAATCATGTCTAATTTTGGCATTTGGCCATGCGTTGTTATGTAATTTTTTTATCGCCATACTTACGAGGCCTGTTTGAAAAATACCCGGATTAGAATTGACAACGCAACATTTTTAGGTTTTGACAATTTAGTTTTCAATATATTAGGTATATATTTTAATTCGTGCGGTTTTTTTTTTTCAAAAATTGAACGTTTATTTAAGAAAACATGAACAATAGTATTATTCAAAGTATTGCCCATCTGAAGCTATGACTTTTTCCCATCTTTCTGGCAATTTGTGAATCCCATCCCAAAAGAACTGCGCCGGCTTGGCAGCCAAGAATGAATCAAGCCAATTTTTGATATTCTGCAGTGAGGGCGTTCTGCATCGACCGGAACAAATGGTAGTCAGAAGGGGCAAGGTCTGGGCTATAAGGCGGGTGGGGTAAGACTTCCCATCCACTGTTTTCCAAATAGTTCTTAATCGGAATAGCAACGTGGGACCGAGCGTTGTCATGATGGAAAATTATTGCCTCATGTCTGGTCGCATATTCCGGGCGTTTTTCGACTACAGCTCTCTTCAAACGGATCATTTGTGTTCGGTAGCGTTGTCCATTGATGGTTTCACCCGGTTTTAGCAGCTCATAATACAGCAAACCCATCTGATCCCACCAAATACATAGCATTTCCTTCGCGCCGTGGATATTCGGCTTTGCCGTTGATTTGGTTGTTTGGCCGGATTTCACATATGAATCCATTTTTCATCACCAGTAACAATCCGATGCAAAAATGACTTCCTTTTGTGGCGTTCCTGCAGCATTTCGGACATGCAAAACCGCCTTTCGACGTCTCTCGGCTTGAGTTCATGTGAAACCCAATTTCCTTGCTTTTGAATATATCCAGCTGCTTTTAAACGTTTTGAAATGGCCGCTTGAGTGACACCCAAAGATTCTGCGAGCTCTTCTTGTGTTTGGCAACAATCTTCATACAGTAATGCTTCCAGTTCTTCATCTTCAAACTTTTTTGGCTGCCTAGGACGTTCATCGTCTTCCAAACCAAAATCACCACTTTTAAATCGTGCAAACCACTTTTGGCACGTTCGCTCAGCTAGCGCATGTTCACCATAAACTTCCACCAAAATACGATGACTTTCGGCAGCAGTTTTCTTCATATTAAAGTAATGAAGACGAACTCCCCGCAAAAACACTTTTTTAGGCACAAAGTTCGACATATTTGAGTGAAAAAAAATTATTGTTGTTTACGCTTCAAATGAATGACATATACTGAAATGACGTACAATGACAGTAGCTTTCCAACGCATGTTCAGTTGAGATGCCTCGATAAGCTATTGCTGGAATAACGGTGCACATATTGGACCGAGTCAGCATGGCCGAAGCGGCCATTTGAATACTGTGCTTGATAATGGGATGAATGAAGCTTCAAAATAAAGCCAAAATCAATTTTATATCTCACACCGTTGTTGTTTTATTTAAGTGCTTTTTACTATCGTTAGTATCTCTTCACTCTTGTTAGCCAGACTGGGAACACCCAAAAAATCCTATAGATCCTACATACGTACATTCTTTTATTGACCTTCTGCTTATGCTCTCTAACCTCTTAGTTCATTTATTCTGTCCGTTGGATCATACCCGAGCGATTGTTTTTCCAAATGCAGACCATATCGCGGGAAATGATATCACCGACGAATTTGCTAACCATAGCTTCGAGGAGGGCTTATCAGGAGCCTTACCCGGGTTAGAACTGTCTACATCCCCGTTAAGGGCTTCAATTAAATCCATTTATATGATTCTCTCATGAACGCAAATGTATGATAGACGGTTTGACTATCTATTTTGCAGGGAGACTCCTCTAATGCTTCTTTAAAATTCTAAATAGTCACCGACATTCTTGTTCGTTTAGTGCAGAGAAGACTATAAGCTATAAACACAACGCTTTAGGTGCACTTAGGTGTGCTTGACATATTTTTAGTGACACTATCCTCTGTGACGCCTGCCGTGAGAGTGATGACGACACTTTGGAGTACCTCTTGTATTAATGTCTATGTTATGATCGCAATAAATAGATATATTATTAGGGGTTGTATGGTCGGAATTTTAGAAATAAAGGTTCAATGTGGTTTTACAGACCACCTTCTAAGCTTTTTAAGGCAGCAGATGACCTGGTTGGGAACATGCACTAGCTTATTTGTAAGAAACGCATGATGCATGGGATCTCAACATCGTTTGTCCGATCCACAAGAGAGGAGACCCTTGCGCCGACTATACAGGAATATATAGTATATATATATATGAGCGACTTAAACCATTCATGAACTATTCACACAACAGCAGATCTTGGAGAAGACCCAGGAATTTCAAATCGACACTCATCATCTATGTTATTTGTCGACTTCAAAACCGCATATGACAGCTTGCATAGGTACGAGCTGTACCACGCCAGGCCTAGTTTAAGGATTCCTGCTAAACTCGAGATCTTCAATGTCACAAATGGTGTTGGACAAAGCGACGTGGTTATCAGAATCGTGAAAAACTTACTGTCCAACAAAAGAGGCATGAGCTGTCTTAATTCCGCACTATTACATGCGTACGCGGATATGACATTTACGTGATTAAGGTAGAAGCAGCCAAAATGGGTGTGACGGTAAATAAGGCAAGTCAAAGTACATGCTGACATCAGAAATGAACATACACCACGAGGATTTTGGCAGAACGTCACCATTGGCGGTTATAACTTCAAGGTAAAGAATAACTTTGTCTATTTTGGTTCCAAATACAAACAGGAACCACACAGCGCAAAAATTGGACGCAGAATTACTCTTGCCAATCGCTGTTTCTTTGGGTTTAGGAGGCAATTGAGTAACATAACTCTCTCCCGTTAATCCAAACTTGTTTTATATAAGACCCTTGTCATCCCGATCTTACTCTATGGCGCAGAGGTCTGGACCTTGCTGTGATTTTCAGTCCCGTTTGTATTGACGGAGAATAGAGGAAGAGATTTAATCAGAAACGGTAGGGATCAATTGTTTGAAATGGTTTGACCTTGTTGAGCGATTAGACACTTCAGGCCCGCCCCAAAGAGTATTTGATTCTTTCTCCAAGCGACGACGCAGCAAAGGACGACGGCATCTAAGGTAACGCACACAAGTGGAAAGGAACTTCAACTTATTTGGAGTGCGGAACTATAGGCCTAGGTAAGAAAGATTTTATCTTCATTTATCTCGACTCTATGCCACTGAATCGTATCCATCGCCTGAATACATTATGGCCGATCTACAAGAGAACATGCAAATGCTAGCCTGTTGAACAATCTCTAAAAACCCGTACTTCATAGTAATTTTTAACCTTTTCTCTTATTTTGAGTAACTTCTGCATTTGCATAAATTCTGAATACAATAGAATTTCTCGTCATAAGTCACTCTGTAGAACCCGTACAACTCCATTCAATTTGTAAAAAAAAGTATTTTTTGTTTCCTTTATTTCGAAAACGTTTAATAATAATAAAAAAAAAAAAAAACATCTAAAAGATAATAATGTTATCGGAAACGTCAATCGTTTCATCCAGTCGGTCAGTTGCTTCTGCTGAAGAGTTTGTCAGTTTTAGATTCAGTCTGGCCATCTAATGAAGGTCGGCATACACATATGAGAGATGGGTGCCGGTCGGATTAAAATGATGAATACTAAATTAAAAAATCCGACAGATACGAGATATGGAACATGAGAATGCGATCTAAATGAATGCAATGAATTGTACGCTTTTCAAGTTGAAATTTTCCATCCAGATTAAAATGAATGCGCGTGCTTGAAGTTGCATGAAGGTTATTCACATTCTTACACTCGCATTATGATTTGAAGTTAATTGTGTTTGTTTGTACCCGTGAGACATGAAGAGTACTCTTCAGTTCCAGTACCAAAATAGTAAGTAGAACATCGTTTTTATGAATGAACTTGAACGAATGACTTTTGATGAGTCATGGAAGAATTTTATTTTGCCAAACTATTATTACATTCGGGAACTTCGTTTTGGTTGAGTAAGAGGACAAGGCATGCGTTCCAAGTTGTACAATAAATCAAAATTTAAATTAAACTTACATTCGTTCCAACCGAAAACTGAGGTTTCTTCTTCTGTTCCAAATAAACAATGCGCAGATTATTTATGACCTGGAAAGAAAATTATAATTATAAATTAATTTCAAGAAGATACGAGTACATACATACATACATATGAATCATACCTAGTCAATTGTATAATTACGTCGTAGAGGACGAAGTAGTAGTCAAATGACATAGAACGTTCGTTCAGAAAACAAAAGTGACATTTAGTGAAAGGGCCTCTAGTTGTCACTCAAAAACCTAAAAACATAGAGCAACATTTACAAACTCCACTCTTTAGATATACATTTACTTCTACATAGTCGACATCACATTGCTTCATCAACAAATCGTGAATTAACCTACAAGGTAGCAGACCTTAAGAGTAGTTATGTATATAAGCAGATCCAAATGACTCATTCTCATGGTGATTCAGACGAATCACCATCGACTCATTTGAAACTATTCTTAATAGAAAATTATGCTCGATGTTTGGACGGAGCTAATAAAGAGATTTTGTCTCCTTTTCTCTGTATTTTTCTCCGAAACATACAATATGGTCTAGTTTTTTTCTTTGCTTTGTATGACAGCTTGCAGAGCCGTCATGGCTTCTCCAGCCAGCTTCATTATTAGCTACCTGTCTTAAGTTGGACATACTAAGTTGGTTCAGACCCCATCTCAACTACCTTACATGCCCCACTTTATGTAAGGCCTTCTTTAACTGAGTTGTCCCGGTGGAGTTTATAAGAAGATTACTTTGGCTGGAATACTGATTTTCATGAACTTCAATGTGTATGCGGAAAGGAAAGGAAGGATGAGGGTCTTGTACAACATCTCCTTTGCAGCTTGAGGGAACGCTTCGCTTGTTAATCGCCTTCTTAAGCCATTTAAAAAACAGCTGGAAAGAGTATTTTTTCACTTGATCTCTGCACTGATGCCATAACTGGAGTTCGCTGCAAAGCTTAGGTAAATATATTTCTTTACCACTTTTGAAATTATAGTTATCTATTGCTGCTCATGTAATTTTCCTTCTGTTTTAAGCGTTGGGGTTGGTTGTCTATTTAAACCTCTTCTGGCTTATTAATCGCAAATGCTTCACTGGCAAGCCGCTGATTTCTCCCGATTGAGTTTATGTCATATGCACATGTTGTTAGTACTGGCTTTTGAGTTGCCTTTAAAACTTTTAAGCAAAATGAAAAAGAAGTCAAATGGTTACGCGTCCCATTGTCTAAGTTTTTTTTATTGACGTCAAAAGCTACAGTGATGGTTTTCCAACCTTGATAAAGCAGAGAAAGATATGCTAACCAATTTTGGATAACATGCAAGTCCAAGAATGGGCTCTATATTTTACAGACTCTATCATTTACAGCATTGAAATCAATGAAGTGGTAATTAGTTTCCCATTATCACTTCATCGATTGGTATTATTGTGTTCAGGATCAGAAGCACAGTGAGTTTTAAGTCGAATCGGACGAAACTATGCCCGATGAATGGAACTTAAGCATTGCTTATCAGATCCTCAAGAAAGGAGATACTCTGCACTGGGCCAACTACAAACGCATCCTTCCTAACATCGCTTACAAGATCCTCTGCCATATTCTGTAAACGCCTGAAGCCATATGTCAACAATCTGATTGGTCCATATTAGGGTGGCCTTAGACCAGGAAAGTCCACCATCGACCAAGTATTGACACTACGACAGATCTTGGAAAAAATCCATAAGCTTTAAACCGATGCACATTACCTATTCATCAATTTCAATGGCGGTATAACAGCATCTATAGAGACCAGCTATATAGAGCAACGTCTAGTTTTGACATCCCTGCCATACTTCTCCGCTTGTACAGGATGACGATGGCCGGTAAAGAACTCACCTAGACCTTTGATGTCAAAAATGAATTTGGAGAAGGCGATTTCTTTAGCATTGTTCTCGAAAGAACAACGAATGCAACAACACAAGAAGCGCAATCTTTCAAAAAACCATCCAATTACTTACCCACATACGCAAATGATACTGACATAATCGCAAAAAAAGGCAGCTTAATGTCAGTGGTCCTTCCGCGAAGTATTGATGGGTTTAACGGTCAATGATTACCCAGCACACAGCACCGACGTCTCGGACAAAACGTCAACCTTGACAGATGATATATATTTAACACATTTAATACGTCATAGCTGTCATGATCGTTAGAAACTCATACAACACTGTTTCCACAGTTTCGTTTCACCGACAAGTATTCTGACCCTCAAGGATTTGACTATGAATTAAAACTACAAAATACTGTAGAATTTTTCCAGGCCATTTAGCATAAGGCCACTACTTATTCTTTTAAAGCCTTTGCTAATATATTGTACTTGTAAAAGGCAGTCTTCCTACAACCTATAATGACTTTTTGGCTGCTCTCAGCTTCATTGTGTCCAGGAAACTAGGACCCAGTTAGTGACCGTAAATCTATTTAAAGGACACCTTATTCGGTATCAGTATTGGGAACAATATATCACTGCATTAAGATGATCTTATCCCCCACATGTGCTATCGTAAATTCTTTTTCATCAGATTGTTTGCTACCATACTTTTTAATTTGAATATCGATATTTAAGTCTCTTCACCGCTGACGTAGACTACTTGACAGCAAAATGTTTTCTATCATTGGCATAACGGTATCGAAATCTTTGAATTGATGATTCTAAAATGTTTCCAATCTTATCCCTGCAGCCTTCGCATTTCTTGTCACCGGTATGTGAATTTCATCCTCTCGTTATACTTTTGTGCATAGATTTGTTGGAAGCACATCTTCATGAGGAGGTATTTCGAATTGATGTTAAAGAATTTAGCCTAGATGCGAATTACAATCAGCTGTGCGCTCGCCTGCTTGATGCTTACTAAACCAGTCCCTAAAAGAAACCAGATTCGGTTTTCTCTTTATACCAATCAGCTTAACAGATGTTCAAAAGATTTATCCAAACTGTTTATTATAAAATACAAAAAACATTTTCTAAATTCGCATCGATTCGCTCCGAATTCGCAAGGCGTTAGCTATATTTCAAATTAAAACTTTTTCTTTGAAATTTTAGAATTTGATTCTTTAAATAAAAATTGTTTTGCTATTGTTTACTTCCACCCTTACAATTATCACTGAACCGATAAATTTTGTAAAACATTAAGATGCAATGCAGTGCTTTGTCACCTGACATCGGTTTAAATCATTAACACTGTTATCTACCCACCATAATTATGAACAACTGGAATCCGAACATGCCTTTTAGTAAAAGTTTCCACCATAACCTATTTTTAGGCATGATCTTACCCATGAAGTAAGAGTTGGTAGCTAATCACTCAACTTGTTAATGCTTGATACCATTTAGACATGATAACTAGTAATTTGTGTCATTTATTCAATGCTAACTAATTAACATTGCAAATGACTTAATTATGGCAGTATATTCTCATCAACGCTGTCCAACATTCCACCAGTGGAAAGATTTGACATACACAGATTTTCACAAGAAAGCAATTGTTTGAGTAGGTTTGGTACTTTGAGCACAGGTTGTACCAAATGACATTTCAGGTTGCATGTTTACGTTCGGATACGAATACTACATATCTACCTGAACGTTTCTACATCGAAGTGTTCGTATCTGTAATTAATTTAGGAGCTTCTTTTTCTCCTGTGTGCATTTATTCGACGAAGCACGTGATTCAATTTCACTTTTTTCCTCACAAGAAGAGTTTATGCGAAGATAAGTCTACGGTAGCTGTAGCCTGGCAGTCACAACTTTAAGAAGAAAGCAGAGCATCGATGGTAAAACTCTCAGTCACACACGAATTGAAATTTCTTTCCGCAGAGTTTGCTGTGAAATTACTTGTTCGCCAGGTCGTGCATCACTTGTTTTTTGTTTTGCTGTTACCAGCCTGGATGGTCACACAAGTAGCAACACTCGATCTTAAAGATAAACGCAATCCATTTTTGGATACAGCAATATGCACGCACGTAAGTGAAACCGATGAAACTGATGAAATTGATGCATTCAATGAAACTCATATTCATGGAGCATTACTCATGCAGTCATATTTCAAGCAAATGCCAACGCTCAAGTGGACGCCAGTGGAATATGATGTCTCTAGACTGACATTCATTAAGACTAGCCAATCACTCGAGTAGAGGAAGTTATCAGAATGGGCAGCAAAGGCTTTTAAGAATTCCACAGTCTCCATCGTTCACATCAGACTCCCCCTCAATTAAAAAGTACGCGCATAGTATTCCCTATCCGCTGTAGTACTTGTACTATATGTTACTTCATGCCGCATAAAGCAACACATTAAATTTAAGAAACACAACACCCAGCTTCCGTTCAAGGGTCGTTTCTTTGTGGCATCGTTTTATTGGCGAAACCGTTCATTAATATTTTATTGATGGCTTTGTTTACTTTAACAAGAAAATTTTTTAACACGACAAATCTCATAAAAAAGAAAATAAAAATTATTCCGAATTTTTTTCTATTTGCGGTTTTCGAATTCGAACGAGAGACATGAATTGAAATCAGAGAATTAGTAGATCTTCGAGATATACTCGAAATTTGAGTGATGGGAGTAAGCATCTATTTAAGCACTATCCGAGTAGCTAATGAATTTTTAACATATCTTTGCTGCCATGAGGGGAAACAGTCATAGTGATTCATTTGAAATTCGAAAAGATACTCATATTCGTACTACCGATAGTAAAGATGGGTGTGGAATATTTGTGGATAGTATGTGGATTTTATTCAAATTTTACAAACGTTTACTACACATTATTTAACTTAAATTTATTCAACAGAAAAAACTGATTTCGGATAGAGATCTGAAAAGTCGGTTCATAGCAAGAAATTAAGAGATTCCGGATCTAAAAAAACGTATTACGCAATGTGAGACGGGCGTAACATTGTTGATTAGTGTATTTTGACAATGCTGATGTGCTTATGCATATTACGTGCACCAAAGTTGACATACGAGGTGTGTTCAAAAAGTAATATTTTTATAAAAAAAATATTTATTTATTCATCAGTAATAATACCCCACAGATCTCACCACCACTCCGATATGCAGCTTCATTGATTATCGATGAATTCCTAGACAACCCATTCTCATTAGAAGAAATCAAAGAAATCAAAAAGCAAAAACGAGAAAGGCCGCCGGAGATAACAGATACAGTTCTATAAAAACTGTACTATACATACGAATTCATATCTGCGCTCGTTGGGGAATTCAATAGAATCTTTCAAATATTACAGAAATTTTTAAAAAGCATTCACTGCACAAAAAGTGTGAATATGACGTTCCTACAAACAACAGAGGAATATCTTTCATGAACACCTCTGCCAAGTTGTTTGCACTCTTATGTACCATATATACCTATAACGGTCTTATCTGTTGGGTTGAAAACAAAAAAGTTTTGCAGGAGTTTCAGGCAGGTTTTAGAAAGAATTACTCGACAGTCGATCAAGTATTTGTATTAATTAATATTGCGGAGATACATATGTAAACTGAAACATAAAAAACTATATGACTTGTTGATTTTCGAGCAGCCTCGACACCATAGCGCGCAAGGCTCTGATTTACAAATTGTATAACATTGGTTTCTTAACGAAAATAATCAATATAGTATTGTTAGAGCAATGTATGCAAATAATGTGGCTTATGTATGGGATGGGGAGTCCATATCTGGACACAACAACGATGGGTATCTTGATGTATCTTGAATGCGTTACTGTTTATCCTGTTCATCAACGACATATCTGGTGCTACAAAGGGTGGAATTGAGTTCGGCAGCATGAATATTCCAGCTCTTAAGTATGCACATGACATCGTTTTCCCTTTCGAAAGTGTGAATGGGTTGTAGCTTATGATGAATAGGCTTAGCGTTTACTGTAAATACTGGAACCTGAGCTTAAACTTGAATAAACCGAAGGTGATGTTGCTGAGAAGCGGCGCGGTGGTGGAAGTATCAAGAAGAAACTGTGGAAGTTGTACGCGAGTACAAATCCTTAGAAATTTTGGTGTCTACAAACTTATATATGAAGAAACATCTAGAAGCCAAACGAGTAATCTCAGCGGTATGGGGTCGCTGCATCAGCAACAAGTATGTAACCCATAGCTTGAAGCAAAAACTCTTTCGCTCAACTGCAGTATCAGCTCTTTTATATGGAGCGCAGGTGTGGGGATACTGTTCTTTTGTTGAAGTTGAGAAGTTTCTTCGGTATTTCTTTAAGCGAATGTTCCGTTTGCCAAGTGCTGCACCTAACTATATGCTGTATATAGAGACTGGTGCACTGTCTATGTTTTTGGACACATTGAGACTTGAGACTTTGCCATAACTTTTACTATAGTCAATGAGTGATGGTAGACTGCCAAAAGTTGTACTTAAGAGTGTAATAAGAAGCAGAGTAAGTTTGATTCAATAATGAGAACGCCTTGCATCAGATTGCGGGGAGTGTATAAGGATAACACCCGATAAACATTTTAAACATCTAGGAGCACAATTTCACGTGTTATTGGAAAAAGTAGGTCGAAGTATGTATGACCGTTTTGTAATAGATGCGCAGTCTTCACAGTATAGGACATATTTTAGTAAGCTGAAATATCATCTAGCAGAAAAAACTTACTTTCTTAACTGCAACTCAGTAAAGAAGATCAACATTATTTTTAAAATCAGAGGAGAGCTACTGAATCTGAATTTCATTTCACATCGTCCAGAATTACATATCTTGTGTAATCTTACCAATATGAAGATGCGAGAAGATATATTTCACTTCATCGCAATATGCCTAGTCTTAAAAGAAATTCGAGTGAGAGTCTTTAATTCATATATCCTGGCAATCGATGAAGCAATTCAAATCTTAAATGAAGTCCCAGGGTGGGATTTACTTTACAACTACTGCAGAAACGCACTTCGTTGTGGAAAATGTATGTAGATATCGTTTTCATTTTTAAAACAAAAATAAAAATTAATATACTACCTTGATCAAAAAAATGTCGGAATTTATTCAGAAAATTAAAAAAACAAGTCTATTTATCTAAATCTATATTGTCCCCTTCAAAGTAATCCCCATCGACTGTAACAAACTTATGTCCATCAGTGCTTTCTGCGATTTTTCCATTACTTCCTCTCGGCTGCTGGAACGCGTTCCCCGTAGTAGTTTTTTTTAAACCGATTGAACAGAAAGAAGTCACAGTCAGCCAAATCAGGTGAATTCGGTGGCTGTTGGATGGTATTTGTTGCATTTTTCCTCAAAAAATTACGAATAATGATGGCACTGTGCAACGATGCGTTATCATGGTGCAAAATCCACGAGTTTTCTGCCCACAATTATGGTCTCTTTCGGCGAATTGCTTCACGCAAACGTCTCATAACTCCCAAATAATGCTCCTTGTTTATTGTCTGTCCTTCTGGCAAAAATTCATGATGCACTACACCGCTGTAATCCATGAAAACCGTGAGCGTTGCCTTCTTTCGGCTCATTTGGTGAACGCCATTCACTTGCCTGATGTCTGAATTGCGTGTCGTACTCATAAACCCACGTCTCGTCTCCAGTAATGATCCTTTTGATGAATGTGGGATCGGATTCAGCTTCAAAAATCATCTCTTTTGCGATGTCAACACGGTCTCTATTTTGAATGAAATTGAAGTCTTTTGGCACCAACTTTGCTGCTACACGACGAAAACCCAAATCATTAACCAAAATGTCTTGGACGGATCCATAGGCAATGTTCAAGTCCTCCGCTATCTCTCTGATGGTTAATCTGCGGTTATTGACCAACATTTCTTTTACTTCATATGTTTTCCAACATTTCCAACGTTCACGCACCATTAAATCGGTTTTTAACGCAAGTTCGTTGTTGCAAATTTAAATCCATTTCTTAAATTGTAAAAAATCGCCAACACACACAGATATAGATGTACTCTTGGCTACGTAACTTTTGCAAATGTCAAGCTATAACGCTAAGATTTATAGGGAATGTCAACAACAGATGTACCAACTTAGCAACAAAAAAAAAAACAGAACTCAAATAGGAACAATGGGAGCGCCACACGGTTCTTCTGTTTTTTTTTTTTTATAAATGTAGTATAATTGTCAATCTGGTAGATGGCCATAGGCCAAACCATAATAGATAGAATAATATATAATGAATTCAATGTAATGAATTTAAAATGAAAATAAAAGTCATAAAAAACTAAAAACTAAACTAACTATTCATTAATATTAATGTTGTCCCTTTCAAAGTAATCTTCCTCAAATATAATACACTTGTGCCGACTCATTTTCCAATCCTCGAAGCACTTCACATAAGCACTTTTTGGTATTGCCTTGAGCTTTTCCAGCGATGCCGTTTTTATTTACTCAATCGTTGCAAATACCCGTCCTTTCATAGGTCTCTTCAATTTTGGGAACAGGTACAGGAACAGGGAGCAGTTATGACTCTTTCAAGCAAGTCAGGATCATCATTGACATCATTCAAGAGCTCTTGCGACGGTTCTTCTCATCAAAATTAAGAAGTTTCGGAAAAAACTTCGCTGACACACGTCTTATGCCCAAAACATCCGAGATTGCACGATCGATATGCCAACATCCTCAGCAACTTCTTTTATGGTAATTCGACGATTTTCCAAAACAATTTTCTTCATAGCTCCGACGTCATCAACTTTTGTTGATGTGCTGGAGCGTCTAGAGAAAGGTTCGTTATTGGCATCTTCTCGGCCATCTCGTTACTGTCAGCACTTCAAGACAAGATTCAATTTTTTACACAAAGTAGTACACTAAAACATGTCTAACCTTTTTATCTGTGAAAAACATACTAAGCATGCTATATACTTAAAACTATTAATATATATGTTCGGGATATGTGTACTAACTAGCAAAACACAAAAAAAAAAAAAAAAAAAAAAAAAAACATAATCGAATGTACATTGCCCGCGAAATTTCAAAAGTCACATGCTTTTTTAACACATCTCGTATGAGAGTTTTAAGAGTACGTTAAGTTATATAATGCTGCCAGCAACTAATGTGCTGGTTTTTACCCGATTAAAACTAGGAAATCTCTGATTTGATGAAGAATGCCGGCAAGCACATGCAGCTTAACAAGCAACATACCAATGGCGGTGTAACGAAGGATGAGAGCCGCTTGTAAATACCAATATCCAAGCTTAAAATCAACAAAGCTTACTGGCCGATATGTTCAAAGGTACTGGGAATGACTTTGTGAAGCGCATACACCAACTCCTTTCTTAGATCTAGTCAGAATAGTGTATGTCTATGTATGAAATCTCAGTATCGTTTGCCCGATACACAGAAAAGGAGACCCACTTAAATGCGCCAACTATAGAGGTATGAGTCTCCTCAATATGGCGTATAAGATCTTATCGGACATATTGTGTAAACATCTGAAACCTCTCACCAAAAAAACTGATTCGCCTCTATCAGTGTGGTATTAGTCTGGGAAAGTCCACAATCGATTAAGTTTTCACTCTCTCGGATCACGGAAAAAAACTCAAGGCAGCATATGACAAGCATTTATAGGGACGGGCTATATAGCGACTAGTTTTGGCATCTCTGACAAGAATGACGATGGAAAACCTTTTCTCCTCCGTCAAGGTCGGAGATCTCTGGTGTCAGAAAAGTTTTTTAGTACACAAGATGACACGCAGGCGAACAAACGAACACCGGAGATATAATCTTGTAAAAGTCTATGGAACTTCTACCGCACGTCCATGATGTTGACATATGTGGCAGAATTCAGTAAGCTGTCACCTGTGCGTTCGATGGCATTGAAACGGAAACTGGCAAAATGGGTTTAGCGGCAAATCAGAACAAAACCGCGTACGTATATGATCTCAATAAGAAGGGTTACAAAACGTCGACGAATTAGACAGAAAGTCACAGTCGACAGCTATAACTTAGAGGTAGTTAAGGACTACCTTGACTCTGTGTCAATTTTGCCAACAAAACCTCAATAGAGATAGAACGACATATAACTATGTAGTGAATAATTAAGGAGACTTTATACGAGTATAAGAAGACCTTGACCAACTCGAAAGCGCATCCTGTGTGATTTCATTAGAAAATTTTTTTCATTAAGTACTCGGTCTTGTATGCGTTGACGGGCTTTGGAGTTTTACGTTGACATCGACCTGGTCGATATATACTGGTCATCAGCAGCCTGATGCTTTTCAGGGTGCAGAGTCTTCGAATATAATCTGGAGGGATAACTCAGTAGAAAAAGATTGCACCTTATCTGGCAGGTACAATTAGAAACGGACCTGAACCGACATGGAGTGCGTAACAAGAGGCAGTTATTAAATAATCGGGCTATTTGGAGAAGCTTGTTAGTTTGGAAAAAGAAAAGGTGGATACATATTATTAGGCTAATGCGCTGTCAAATATTGGTTTTGAGAGTTTCGTGGTGGCCGCATCTCCACTATCGATCAAGTCCGCAGCGGCAGGCCCTCCGATGCGGTTACAGAGGACAATGTCAAAAAAATACATGAAATGGTGTTGGCTGACCGGAAAGTGAAGGTGCGAGAGCTAGCAGATACCACAAAGATTAGTACTGAGCGCACACGCCATATTTTGGGCAATATTCTGTATATGAAAAAGATATTCTGCCGCTGGGTGCCGTGCATACTCACTCCTGACCAAAAACATGAACGCGAGAGCACTTCTCGCGAGGGTCTGAGAGGTTATGACGTCGTTTTTCTGTGATTGTCATGGCATACTCTTCGTGGACTACTTTGAAAAAGGAAAAGCCATCAACATTACTGTGCATTATTGGAGCGATTGGACGCCGAAATCGTTGCAAAATGGCCTCACATGAAGCGAAAAAAAATTTTGTTTTTGCAAGGCAATGTAAGAGCATTGCAAAAGATGCACAAGAGCATCGCAACCATGGCTAAAATCAAGGACTTACGGCTCCAATTGCTGTCGCATCCACCGTATTCGGCCGATTTGGCTCCCTCGGACTATTATCTCTTCCCAAACATCAAAATAAAAAATCAATAAAAAATTCAGCTCATGCGAGGAAATCATCGACGCCACGGAGGAGTATTTTGCAGCCCTTCCAGAAAATTACATTTCGGACGGGATCAAGAAGTTAGAAAATCGTTGAAATAAATGTATCAAACTAAAATGGGACTATATTGAATAAAATAAGAAAACATAAGAAGACAACAAATTTTTTTCATTCCCAAGGAGGTTACTTTTCACCCCACCTAGTAGGTCCACTATCGGACCTAAAGTAAGTAACTAAGCATATAAATAAGCATATACAAAGTGTAGTAATTTCGTTCTAACAAGCACAGTAATAGTAAGCTGCAGCTTCTCATATATTAATGTCTCTCATCCTGGCAGTTTTCTGGTGAAATGGCATCTCAAACAAATCCTCTTCATATGAGAATATATGTTATAGTGTTTTCTAATAACGGCTTGGCAACTTTTTTTTAAATAAAAGGCAAACCATTTGAGATATTTCAAAAACTTTATTATTGGAAATCGACTTCGTTCATATGGCCACCGCGGGCACGTTTGCAGCGGTCGATTCGTTGGACCCAATTTTCAACGACTCGGCCACACATTTCGGCCGAAACGGCCGCTATTTCGCGTTCAATGTTTTCTCTGAGCGCTTCCAACGTCGTCGGCATGTTGGCATAGGCCAATGATTTAACGTAACCCCACAGAAAATAGTCAACCGGCGTTAAATCGCACGAACGAGGCGGCCAATCGACTGGCCCATGTCTTGAGATAACACGCTGACCATACTTACTCTTCAATAAATCGATTGTAGCCTGTGCTGTGTGGCTTGTGGCACCATCCTGTTGAAACCACATCACCACATAATCATCTTGGTGCATCTTCTCCAGAACCCATTATTGAGTTTACTGAATAAATTGATAGTGACAGTTTAATGATTAGTAAAAAAGTGCGTTCACAAATTAAATTCAAAGTTGTCAAGTCCCTATTGGAAAACAAATTATATGGACCGTACAGTCAAGAAAGTAGCAGTGCAAAGTACACTCTAAAAAGGAAGCAGCTTATATCTATGCAGAAGATTATATTACCCTAAGCAGATGTCCAACATTTCGCAGATCTACATCAATTTTAAGCCCGCATAAAGCAGTTTTTATGAAGATGAGCTTTATAGAGTCAAGTCCAGTGCTGGCATTGCTGCCCAACAGAATACAGGATGACCATGGAAAAGCTTGTTAATGTACACTTTGGATCAGTCATTGATATGTATGATTTGTTAGAGAACATTAAAACTCGTCATAGAGACAAGCGCCGACGATGTTTATTCCCACATATTGTGCTACATCTTTTTTCAAATGTAATTTGCTCCCATAATTAATCTCACTAGTATTTGCGATCTTCTCCTTCAGATTGTTGCTATTGCCTGTTTTTCCAATTCGGTATATCAAAGATTTGACTGGTTTTGTCGATTTTTACGTTGCGTATTTCTCTTGCTGATTTTGGCATCGGTTGACGTTCAATTTAAGTGCCAGCCTGAGACAAAACCTAAGAGATAATTTGTGTTTGCAAGGCTTTAACCTTTTTAGCCGATTTTTGTCGTTCGTGTATTGAGACCGCTCACATTAAAGGCAGTGAAACAAGATTTTAAATGGAATAGCACCACGCATTAAGCTCGTTACAAATTGAATTTCTGTCCAATCTTTAGCTCCTGGAATCTAGGTATCGAACATTTTTTTTTTTTTTTTTTGTTAGAATGATCCATACACATTGTTCGACAGATAGAGCACAGACTGCAAAGAAACGCTGATTTCAAGAAATCAAGTTGCTGATTTCGTGAACAATTTCTTGAATAAGTTCTTAAACTCGTATACACATATCAATGAAATTTGAAATAAGTGGGCAACATTTGGCCTGGGAATATGATTCTCTAGTTCTGCAAAACTTTCTATTCAGTTCATAGACCTTCAATATGCCGACAAGGATTAGAAGGCTGGACACATTGAAACCAACCCCATAGTGCCATTACTTCCTTATTGTTTCCTTCGCTCAGAGTCCAATGCACGAAAGTATCTATGCATACCATTGATTACATCAGATTTCAATTGTGCATCTGCAATCCATAGTACACCATGACAAACTTCCCATTCAATGTTAAAGTTCAGCACGTTTATTTGGTTGGGCAAAGCGAAAACTTTCTCTAAACTGCAACGTCGTCGTCTATCAGTGGTAGGGTGCATCTGCTGCCACATCATGCCAACGACCATGACAACGACATTTGTGGTATTTTCTCTTTCCCGAGAAGAGGAGTCTTTATAATATTATGTGTGATTAAAATTTTTTATTTCATTCTCTTGGTACAAGTTTTTATTATTTTTTTTTTAATTACATTCAGTGACGTGTCAGTAGCATGTGCAGTGCATATTTGGAATGTGCTTCCTTTGCGGATGACTTTGGTTTGTAAGTCTTGGCGAGGTTATGTAAAAGAAAACATTTTGTAGTGTCAGACAGACCATGACAGGCAATGACAATGAAAGTGAAATTCACGGTAAAACTAAGGTTGAAGAACTTTCCCAGCAGAAGCGGCTTTAAATGCAATTTTAAGAATTTCAACAATTATGTATTTTAATTGTTGTTTCATGGAACTGTAGTTAGCATTTTGATAATTTAGGTAAAAAAATGACAACGACCTTAACTTGGCAGAGGAGCCGATATTTTTCCTAGAAAAAGGGAGAAATACTCACTTCCATTGGTAGTTTACAATGATGACTTTTTGGTGACAACACTTTTCCCTGAATGATACTTTTGTTGACAAAATCTAGTTCGTTTCTTCATCTTGACTCTTATTCTTCCGCGATATTAGTTTTTCAAACTCCGTAATTGATGCGTAAACCAGAGACTTAGATATATCTATGGAACATCTTCATTCTCGTTATGCCATGATTTCAATGCGGCTTATATAATGGAAGAAGTGCTCCTCTAGAGAAATAACATAGATTTGTTGCATCAGCAAGTCAGACAGAAGTAATGACTAGACCCACACAATATAAACGACCTATTAAAGTCTATAACGAATAGTTTTTACGAACCTACATTTGTATAGGGTTTTCCAATAGGGACTTGACAACTTTGAATTTAATTTGTGAACGCACTCTTTCACTAATCATCAAACTGTCACTGTCAATTTATTCAGTAAACTCAACATTTTCATAAGGTTAGGTAAAGTACACTAACGAGCAACGTCTGCGAATTATAAAAATTTTCTACAGATATTCGGAGTCGCAAAATCATCTTCAGTGACGAAGCTCATTTTTGGCTCAATGGGTTTGTCAATAAGCAAAATATGCGTTATTGGTCGGGTGAAAACCCACATATGCTTCATGAATCACCACTTCATCAACAAAAAATAACTGATTGATGCGGTTTGCATGCCGGCGGCGTTATTGGGCCATATTTTTTTGTCGACGATAACGATCGTCACGTTACTGTGAATGGTCAGCGTTATCGCGCCATGACCACCGATTATTTTTGGTCCGAATTTGAAGATATGGACTTGGACGACATGGAGTTTCAACAGGATGGTGCCACAAGCCACACAGCACAGGCTACAATCGATTTATCGAAGAGTAAGTATGGTAAGCGTGTTATCTCAAGACATGGGCCAGTCGATTGGCCGCCTCGTTCGTGCGATTTAACGCCGCTTGACTATTTTCTGTGGGGATACGTTAAGTCATTGGTTTATGCCAACACGCCGACGACGTTGGAAGAGCTCAGAGCGAACATTGAAGGCGAAATAGCGGCCGTTTCAGCCGAAATGTGTGGCTGAGTCGTTTAAAATTGGGTCCAACGAATCGACCGCTGCAAACGTGCCATGGCCATATGAACGAAGTCGAGTTCCAATCATAAATATTTTGATTGTTCTTCAAGCGAATAATAAAGTTTTTGAAATATCTCAAATGGTTTGTCTCTTATTTAAAAAAAAAAGTTGTCAAGTCGTTATTAGAAAGCCCTATAAATCATCTATCTATCAAGATATATAGCATAGGTATTTTGTTGTGGTAGTTCAATAGATAAGGCCCTAAGATGTTGGGTAACAAGGGCCTACTCAACTTTGCTGTTAAACGGCATGGATCAGTTTCAACAAACTCTGAAGACCCTGACAAAAGTCGGTTAAGATGATTACGAGAACTCACAAGCTGAAAACTTAAGACTTACTAATTTGATACCTTTTAGGGCTGCTTACTTCGTGAGTGCAATGTGATGACCTATGTACATACTCGTATACAGAAGATCTTGGAAATTGAGCTTTCGAATTGTTTCGCTAGAATAGATTGCGCGAGTGTCAAAAGGAAGAAGGCATTAAGCAAAGAGGCTTTTCATGTTTCACATGGTTTTTAACGACATTTGCAATTCTAGGCCACTGACTATAGCAGATTTTTCACTTCATTTAAATCGACAATCCCTTATATCTGCTTAATGTCAGTTAAAATGTTCTCTCGGGGGTACTGAAACCCCTTTGAGATAGAGATATACCCCTGTGGATTGTGCTAAATTAACTTTAGACGAAATGTTCGCTCTTAGGCAAACCTTGAAATAGGCAAATAAATTTTGAGTTGGTATAGGCATTCATTTCAAGATCGCAAATAATAGCATCATGATAGTGATCACGATTGCTTGGAGGAACAGTGATGCGTAGAGATGAAGTATTAAAAAAAGAATCAAATCAAAACGCTTCTTAATATTTAGAGTCGAAATGACAACCAAGGCAGACAAATTTGAAACTATTGATTATTAAGTAGCTTTCGTAAGGGAGTTCTATTTGAAAATGCAATGCGTGCAATGCGTTTCGATGAGCAGGCTGAACGGTTTATCAATCACTGTCTCTAGAACTTCTCAGTGGGCAAGCGAAAGGAGACTGTAAGGTTTCATTCAATTCGTGAATGCTTTTCACGACGTTCCGCGCGAAAGAGATGCAAAGAACTGAAAGCATGGAAGATGAATAGTTGTAGTTAGGAAGACTATACTTTTTTATATATTAAATATCTATTGTGCAAAATTGCAATGTACATCCAAATGAAGAAGCCGCATTTCTTTTCGCATAGCTCAAGTCATCATTCATTAGAGTGAAAAGTTCTACGAAAAGTTTGGTGAACTAAAAGGCGTCTTTGACTGCAGTGAATATCAATGTCCGTCGAGATTTTTCCGCAAAACCATACGTCCTGCTAGTTGTTCGAAAGTTCGGAAGTTGGGATTACTAAAGCAATTATCGACATCCATACCTGTTGTTTGGAATCTCCGATGCAATGATCAAGCTACGAGATGCTTGACAACCTATGGAGCGACATACTGGAGGCTCATATGTGTCTTAGGCTGAGGTCTTCAATGACAATTGATTATTAAACAAATTGGTTTTAAGAGCGTCTAGAGACAGCTGCAGTTTAGATGACCATGAGCGTCAATTACCTTAGGTCCATTGGTGAAACAATGGCTCTATTGCGCGACAATTTCCTGACCGTGTGATTTCTCAAAATTGAGACTGCAATTGGTCGCCGGGATCGCGCGATTTAATCCCTTTATACATTTTCCTTTGGAGCTATGTTAAAGATAAAGTTCACATCAATGCTCCACCAAAGGTTCATGCACTAAAAGAAAATATCAGAGAGGTTATCCGCGAAATACAGCCGCAATTGTGAGAATTTATATATATTTTTTTTCATCAACAGTTTATTTTCATCAATAGAATTATTATTTGTAGGCAGAGCGGAGGAGGACATTTGGCAGATATTGTATTCCATTACTAATCCCAGAGTTTGAATTTTAGAATAAAGAAAATTTTTTTTAAATTTTCACAGAAATGTTGCGTTTTTCTTTTGATTTAAAATGACACCTCTTGTTAGAAAGCTCTCTATTTCGTCTTGATGTTGGTTTATAAATGGGCCGTAGCCAATTAAACAGCTGATATTTCTGTGAGGTCTTAGTAGTAGTATATTCCTAGATTTTCTACTCAGCGTGAAACAGTGGAAGATTCATTCACTTATGAGCTAAATCATTTATGCGTTCATTGCCGACCACCCCTTGCTTAGACCAACTGAATTGCACATTATGCAATGTCCATAAATGTGATAATATTCTCATGATATATTGCCCTTATTACTATTAGTTAGGCTGACTTTGCTACACCCATTATCTTGGTTTGGGATAGACCTCGCTGGTCCCTTTCTATATCGTTGGTTCATTCGTGAAGATGAATATGAAGCCGCCTTCCAATTGATTGTTGTTCTAACTCCTATGCTTCTCTGCTCTGGTTGGCAATTTAATGTCACTATGGAACAGCGTGTGACTCATATCTGCGCATCGAATGATTGTGGAAGCTGCTGATTGTACTATTACCTGCATTAGGCCAGCAACGCAACAATCAATTTCGTAGCGTAGGCCTTGTCCACTCTCATATGCATACCATATTGAAAAAAATAGGAATAACAGATCGAGCTGTTAAGGCAGCGTTTGCGACTGTTGAAGCAGAAGCGGTAAAAATGAGTTTAAAGGGACACACAACATCAACGCCTAGGATAAAACATCATGGTAGAAAACTACAACTTCGAGATAGTAAGGGACCTTATCTACCTCGGCTTCGCTACTCCGATAATGACAGCTATTTCTTTGGACTTAGAAAGCAAAAACTTTGTCTGGAGCGACAAAAACAATTTTTTGTTAGAAACTGATCATCCCAGCTTGTCTTACCGTGCAAAAGCTTAGAAACTGACGAAAGCGGGTGAGCATTTTCATGCCCGGACGCTCCGAGAGAAAAAACCTTTGGCTAATTTTCGGTGCCGTTTGCATCATAGAGACTGGATGAGACGTTTTACTAGGCGACCTCATTAGAAAAGCTCGGAGAACGCAGCTTAGGTGGCTAAGTCACTTTGAACGCATTGACATCAGCTCCCCAGCCCGGGAAATTTTCGATGTCATACTTAAGTTGTTTCATTGCTCCCTTCGACTACGGCATCCTATCTGTCCCTGTTGACTCTAAGATGGTGGTCCTTAGATATTTACGGTACCCCCCGTGAACGGACAGGAACTGCGTGAAGTGGTAGTTTCAGTTTTCATGTGTCCGGTTTACCCATACTTCTATAGAGGGAATTAACTTGTAGGTCCATCGGCTTTCTTTGGTGTTGTGCCATCTATTTTGCCACCTAGTTATTGAAGTCATCCTTTCCTCCTCTTTATTACCTTTTATGTCATGCGTTTCTACGTGGCGGTTTGAAGCAATTTTGTTGTACACCCTTAACATCTCATCCGCGAGTATGTCTATGGGTACCATTTCAGGTATAACATATGCTGTACCATCCGATATCGTTCACATATCGTCATCGACGATTCACATATCGATGTCAACTAAGCGCTGACGTATGCTGAAGATAGTTTTCTTTCTTCTTAGCATCCTAACCTACTGGTTCAAATCGGGGCGACGTAAAGCAGAACCGAGCTGATCACTCTTGAAAGTAACACCTTTCTAGTGTAACTATATTTGTAGAATTTGTGATAATGCCGCTCATAGTAAAGACGCCTTCGCGCTTGCATAGAAGACATGTGGTACAAACTAAGACTTTTTTTTTCTAACAATACTCCCAGGTATTTCAGTGCTCCTTTAGACCGCATTGTGTGGCTTCTAACCTGGAAGGTTGCATATTCCACGGTTTTACGACTGGTTATTATAATTGCCTCAGTTTTAGTCCAGCTTAATATAGCCAATTTTTTATTTGCGCAATAGCAGCATTTGTAGCAATAGCAATATCATCAGCAAAACCTTTTGTGTAAGCTCCTCAAGGCAGCGCCAGTTGTAGTACACAATATTCCACAATAATGGTGCTAATACTTATCGCTGTGTTACTTTTACAGAGAAACTGTAATACATATTTGATACCCTCTTCTGTTTGATTTTGAAACAATAGGTAGCTTAAGTAAATAGCTTGGTATATCCATTCTAGAAAGTGCTCTTGTTATAGAGTTAAATGCATTCTTAACATCAAGCGTTACTACTGCGAAATATTTCTTTGTGCCCCATCGCCATCTTTCCCCTTCTATCGCTATAGTCTCGATGTATACTACCGCTTCGACCGTTCTAAAATAGATTGATAAAGCGATTTATTAAAGCTACATTTTCCTAAGTTACTGACTTTCTTTTGTAAATGATACGGTCTGGAATCTTGCCCAGGTTATTTAGGAGACATACTGGCCGATATGAAAATGGTTCACCTGCTGGCTTATTTCCCAAATAAGCTGTTTTTTCCATGGGTCAGAAAAAATTCCTTCCTACAGACATCTCTAGTATGTTGTTATGAACATGTCTGGTTTTTTCTGCACAGCTGCTTTAACGCCTTTATTTGGAATTCCGTCCAGTGCAGGTGCCTTATTATCGTCTATTTGTCTGCATTCCTTGATTAGTTCGTTCGTTGATATCTGCTTCCTCGTTCGCTTCCTCGATATAATGCGTAAGAGGTAGTCTTTGAGGGGAAAGGGTACAATAAATGCTTTACTTAACTTTGCTTTAGCAAAAACCACCCTTAATGCAGTACCCCAAGGATTTAGATTAGCTTTGTTACACAGGCGCCTGAAGCATGCCGATTTACTTTCTTTGATCGAAGTTCCTAAGTGACCTTCTTCTAGATCGCTGCATTCTCTAACGAGCATATAGACACGTTGGCCTGAGTGCCTTAATTTCGTCATTTCACCAGAAGCACGGCGCTCTTTTGTCGTTAGCGATTCTTTTGAGCATTCATGCATCACATGCTGTAGTAACAATACGTGTAAGCTAACTCGCCTAGTTCTCTGCTGTTCTGTTTTCGATCAGGTTTCAACTATCAAATTTCATTAAACGTATTCTTATCAAATAGTGTGTCCTTCCATTTAGGACCTGTAAGTTTGGGTTGTTTTGTTTGTTCCCTCTACTCTACCATATGTCTAACAATATCGTCTGGTGGTTATTTTGCGTATATTCCTTGCTGTCTTTCCATTTTGGTAGTTGCTAAGGAAAGGAATATCAGTAATATAGCCTACCGCCGCCTTACGGTAGGTGTTTGGCTTGCCAAAGTTTGCGATACCCAATCCCAAGGACGGGAGTACTTCCAGTAAAGTATAGCCTCAGAGGTTGTTAAGCTTGCTGCCCTACTCGGTTGCCCATGCATTAAAATACACTCGTACAACAATTGGATATATTCTACGTGCGTCTTCAGCTAGGCTATCTAACATTTCCTCAAATTCATCCAAATGCATCCTGAACTAACTCACAATGATTGAGATTTAGCTGTATGACCTTCATGTATCTTCTAGTCATAGCTTCCTTGAAAATCCGGCATCTTATTGCTGCTGGTTACGTGTTTTGCGTCTTCCAGGTAATCTTTCTTGCAAAACATGCAAAAAGGAAGCTTGTTGCACTCTTTTGCAATATGTCGTTTGGATCCGCATCTTCTGCATAAAAAAGTTCTTCCTTGTTTTTGCGTTGATTTGCTTTGTGACAAAATTTTAGACATTTGAAACCCGTTTTTCGCAATACCTTTTCACGGATTCGGCAGATTCCCTAGCTAATTTTTATTCGTCCGGTATCTAGCCTTGGAACCTGTATGGATCTCATTGTTAACGGACATATGAATAGTACATGCTGTATGCGCATCGCAAATCGGACAAAACGTTGTAATGGATTACCACAGACTTTAGGTAACGAAGAGTTGCATAAATGTACATGTTTGTGTACATTTGTTAAGCTAGCGTGTCTATCAAGTACAATTAGAGAAAAAGTCCGACCAGCTCGTTCTCATGTACTTCCTGCTGCAAGGAGTTCAACAAATTCGGATAAAAAAGGACTTTTAATTTTGAAAAAGACTAAAATAAGAGAAACCTCGTGACACTTTTTAAGAAACAGACCACCACATGCCCTTAATTGAAATTTTCTGAATCATCATCAGATCTATGTATTTTGCTTTTCTCAGGTAAAGTCAATGCCATGCTCCGCATGCCTTTTGGCAGTTTAATCATCTTTTTGAATGTATCTCTCTTGTCTTTTACGTTATTTAATTTTATTGGCTATCTTGATTCATTTAATATGGTAGGTGCCATCTACGGATAGACAAAACCTGGTTTCATTCAAATTTGCAATATCTCAATTTTATCCATAATAACCAAATTTTGCCAATAACTTTTAACTCAACACCCACAGCTCCATTCAAAGTGAATTTTATTTATGTCAACATTCGATTACAAGTGTTCGTATTCGGCATTGAAATTCGTTATTTTTCTAAAAAAAAAAGAAAGAAAAACCGAGGACAACACTGTTCCAAGAGTCACAAAAGTGAGATCGTACTTGATGACAGAGATTTCTTTTGAACCATAGCCACACAAGGTGGACCACGTCTTGTACCTTTTCAGGCTCAATTGAGGAGAAAAGAGGAATTTAAGAAAAGACAAACTGCTTTGCACATAATTATAGTGGACCCGCCTCCATTCTCAACATCCGGTTAAGAGGTTTTTCGTGTCTTAATCACAATCAGAAACATCGCCCATAAACTGATGGACCTATCCCAATTTCCAGGTTTCCATTGCAAAGGCATCCTCTTCAAGATACGAATACCGAATGCCGGATATTGCCTTTGCCGTTGTTAAGCAGACCTTTGGCTATAAGGTGCGGTTAGCAATCTAAAAGCGATTAACGATTATCAAGGTAGTATCTGACGGAGACTGTAGTTTGTAGCATGTAGCCCTTGAGCTTTTTTTTGATGGCAATGCAGCTATGGATAATGGATATAACACTCTATCAGTCGACTTGGACTTTGAGTTCAGAATTTGTCTTCTCCATTTCCTTTATATTGTTAAAAATATCAGTACTCGATGTACATTCAATGTCGTCGCTGATGCGAAACCTTCTGCAGCCATACGTACTTATATTCATACATACGAGTACTTGTGAAATCGCATAAATCTCCGGCCTAGCAGATCCAAGGTCTATCATAACTCTCTACGGCTTCTGCACAGAATCGATACAGAGTATCTGCACATAGATTTGGGCCTCTTAAGTGGAGTTACTAGTATTTGTTTCTTTTTTTATGCACCAGTGTCTGTATCTCTGGCCATCTGCAATTGCAACCGACTATTGTGAAACATAGTACTATGTATCTGACGGATCGGTACCATCCAATATCACAATCTCTTGAAGATGATTTGCATGAAAATAAATCAAGCAGATCAAGACATGCTATTGCTGATGGATAAATTTAAAGACTTTCGGATTTAATGACGCAACCAGCAGCTTAGAGGGCTTGCCTGAGCCCTAAAATAAGCGAAAGTGTACGCTGAAACATATGTATGTAACAAATGTACAATTCGTATGTCATGAAACACATGATGCACATGCACGAAATGGCAATGGATTTCACAAGCAATTAAAGTTAATTAGCAACCAAAAGGAAGGATCGCTTCTACTGGGCTGTCGTTAAGGCTACGATGACATCCCTTTTAGGGAATTTCTTGATGAGCGGAGCATTTCAAAGCTGCATCTGGATATATGTTCATTGAAGGGATTGTTTTCATGTTTTCATGTTCCTGGAATTCGATGAGTCATGTAACCGGACTAAGAATTGGTGCATAGTCACCAATTTACTTATGCGTATATGTTCTGTTCGAGACCTTATAACCGTTTTACACGATTCATTAACATGCATCGCCAAATGACAGGGGAAATCTGCATGTTCTAAAAGGAGTACGCTAAAGTCACAACAGGGATTCCAAAGTATGCGGGCAACATTACTGCAAATCTAGCCCCTATGTCTGCAGTGTTATTCAAACAGCAAATGGAATGTGATAGTAAGAACATTTGATATTTGGTACCTTGGACCGGAGAAACGCGATAACAGTATGAATATTGACCAGCTGACTCAAAACGAACTTATCCATTAGGATGGCAAAAGGCACCAAGCTGATCATTACTTTTCAGGCTATTTTCATCAGATACAAAGCCCCGAGGATAGAAGTTGTTATAAGTTTTCGTTAATTATTGAGATACACGGCATTAGTCCGTCGGATAAAGGGGATCTTGCTGCTTCATGGATCTCGGGGTTTTGGTCTAAAATTGTAGTCATTTGGAATTGCGTGCTACTTGCGTGGTCGACTTAATCGCTAGGCAGGATATTTAGATATTAAGAGTCCGACGTCGCTTATGGGCGTAATGGGCTTAAAAAGATATGCAGGAGGGTGGGGGGCTTAACAAGTTTTCGTGTCTCGATGGTTAAGAGAGAAAAAAAAAATCAAAACTACTCCACATGTGACACGAAGATTAAGGGTCTATGATACAGATGTTGTGGGTAGATTAGGGCTTGAATTTAATAAAATTTGTTTGTATTAGACCTTATCGAATGTTAAAATATTAAGTTTGGCTTGGGTTTAAAAAAAATGTTTAATGAACCAACCCCCGTTTAATATATGTATAGGAATGTATACACGTAAGCTACACAACCTTTGGTGTTCCAACAAAGGACACAGAACGAAATGTGGGGAAGGAGGGATGTGGTGAGTAATTGCATATTTTGGGACAACATTTTTGGGTCATTTTCTGGGCTAAAGGTTAGTGCTTCGAACGCAAAAGCAAAAACTGTTGCGTTAGTGTACTTGTTACCACCACGGCTGATTGAAGAGTTTTTAGGAAAGATTTAATGAAAAGTCATCTATTATGTAGAAATTTTTTATGAGCGGTAAATACTTCGGTGAAGATACACTATGACAAGACAGTTTCTTGTGAACAGTCTTTCGATAATTTGACAAAAATGTGGTGGTGACAGAGACATACCATCATATGATATCCTTTTTCTTGTGTTGGAGCTGATAGATAGATAGATAGAAGACTTTTGGGGGTCGGGAACTTACAAATATTGATTGCGCTTTCAATACGAAATAATCTGAGTAAATCTCATAATTAAATAATGCTGTTCTCAGCATTGAGTCACATTATGATAAGGACGTGATCTATACTTGCTTGTGATGGACTCACCATCAGAAAGTGTTGCTCGCTATGTTCACAGTAAAAGAGAAACCTTAGTTGGTACACCGATTTTTAATAATCCTTGTAATTGGTAATGTCGATGCCAGGGTGTATTCAATCGTCTTTGTCAAATTGCGGGACGTAAGAAAATCTACGTGGGCCTATTAACTTTGTCGTTTCTTTAATACGAGTAGTTCTCATACGTAAGGTGTTTCAACAAAATCCAGATAATGGTTTGATTCGAGTCTTTAGGATGGCTGCAATGCTTTATGGCTTAAGACACTTTATAAGTCATAATGGGGCATTAATGGTAAGCCTCTCAACTCCTAAGGCAAGTTTAATTTAAATCAAAAAAGCTATACTGACATAAATTGCACAGCCAGCTTGTGGTTGGGTTACAGCAATCTTTAACCTTGCATAGTACTAGAATATAGTCTCCGGTTAAGTTTCACTATCTTGGAGCTAGTAACTGTTGGTCTCTTTATAGCTCGGCTTGTAATTCAAAAGATAACGAATAACAAGCAGGAGCCAAAAGTCAGCTAAAATGCCATCAGCGTCGCCATTTCTATCATCAAGGTTAGTGTTCATGGTCTGGAATCACTTGGTGTCACTGTGTGTTGAACATTTATTGTGAAAAAAATGAGGAGACCTCTCACTTTCAGATTGGGCGGAAATAACTAATGCCATTCATTGCTAACACCGATTCCGAAGGTGACCCGCGCAGACGTGACTGCCAAGCACTACGTTATTATCCCATGCACATCATGCCTATCGAAGTTTCAGAGCGGATCATAGAATGTACCTTTCCCGACTTGCAGTAATCAGCAATCGTTATTTCGTTCATATCGAATGAAGCGTGAAGCTCATCTGTTCACCCATTGTTATATCCAAAACAAGTATCTAATCGATAACGGTTTCAAAGCTAACATCATTCATACGAACAGTGCAACTCAACTTGTTGACAATCAGAAAATTTGTAGCAGCTACAACTACATACAAAAGTAAGCTATCGACTCCGGCACATTTCTTCTATTCTTCCGAGACAAACTTAAGGCTGGGCTTCGAAAAGAAGATAACAGTTCGCAGGAATTTCAATGTTTACTCATTTGTCGTTCCATATAAATGGAACACAAATGATTCCAACCTGGGCGTCGATAATACTTTTACTTAGAAGTTGCAGAAGGCTGTCTATCAGAAGAAGTCTTCCTACAGCCTACAGATCAAAAGATCTGGATGATTATTATCTTTATTAGTCGATAAAAAAAAATCATTTTTTCTTGCTAACATATATCTTCCCCAACTAGTGCAAGACTATCAAGAGCCCTCTGTAGCTCTTTCCCCATTTTCTGAAGTGCGTTACGTTTCAGCCAAGATTCGTATCAATTACTTTAGCCCTTAGCAATATACTCCTCTTGAGTTGGCCCTTAGAAAACCTTTAGAACATGGTTCCTCTCAACGACTATCCTTGATCTTCATTACTTTTAAAGTAATATCGTTAGCAACAACGCTCTGACCAGCTATTTGGCTGTTTAGACAAAGTTTAAGTTTAAAAGGATGAACTTTTCTGCGGTCGTGATATTAGCAGCTGAAACCATCAAAATCAAAAGTTCTAAAAGCGCTTATGTCCAACACCAATGTACCTTTATCGTTTCAGACTCTCTGATTATTCTTAATTTGTATATTCTATGGTATACGAGTTTTACATAACGCAATGTTGTATTTGAACTAATAAATGATAAACTGTCTGGTTCTCGAGTTTTGTCTGGGTGATGCAATACAACGAAATAAGCATTCTCATTGAAAAAAAAAAACCATAAAAATAAGTATTTTCTTGAATGAATTTTTTTTTTTGGTGTTTACCACCTAGAACTGTCAAGACTCTGTTGACTAATTGCTTTTATTATCAATTTAATGTCTCATTACCACATCCGCCATCATTTTCGCTCTAAAACCTAGCACAAATCCAATAAAAATTGTAAATCTTCTCTTACCAAAAAGACGTCAAACCAACTGCCAATAAATAACAAAACTTATGCAACGAATTCTTCTGTTTCTGTCAGTTGAGTACCTATACAAAACATCTCACAACTAGCTCATCTGGGCCAATATTAAATACAAAAACCCCTCAAACATAAAAATACGAAACTGCAATCAATACTCGCACCACATATTACAAAACATCACATCCAAAAAGATACAATAACCCAAAAGGGAAAATAAATCATTCAACATAGTTGGCCACTTTAGATAAGTTCGTGGCAAGTATATTTCTTTCAATTAAAATAAACTTATGGTCCCACTGCACGACAACAATGGTAAAGTCCCAAGCTCCAACATATAAAAACATGGCAACATTATGTTGCTTTGACACTGACAGACGACCAGCATGCGACATCTGACAGATGTATGTAGTTGTAGCCTCATGTCGTACATTTTGCTGATTAGGTCTCTCTCGGAATTTAGCAAAAATGAAAGCGAAAGTGAAGTGTAAGACGGACTTTATCGGTACTGCAACCCATGGAACTGTCGTTCCAATGCCAGATGGCAAATCAAACGTTTGATAGCCAACAACATTTGAGGAATTTTAATTCCGTTTTGTAAATTTCTCTTTCGCTCTTTCTTTTTGTTAATTTTTTTAATTTCGATATTGAACATAAGCGTTATCAAGATTTTTCTTAGCCCTAGGTATAGGATTCTCTTTAAATTTTGACCATCAATTTCAATGTGTCAAACTAGAAATTATGCAAATTTCCAGCGGTATGACCTAATTTTGTTCATTATTCCTGTCAATAGTTCCATTTTGAGCGAAAGTCATTGGTTTAATTTATCAGCCAATAACGCAACGCATCTTGCCTTTCAAAAAATATTGAAACGTGTTTGCATTTCAAATGATAACAGCGAAAACGAAAGTGACAGTTGGAAAAGGGCATTTTATATTAGCGAATGCCCCCACTGAATACTGCCATTTGTGTACCAATGCGTAACGGTTCCACTGACACTGTTCGATTAGATATGCTTCGTATTCGAGAGAGAAAATTTCAATTAATTTACGTAACCTTTTGGCATTAATACTAGGCGCGATGTAACTACGATTTGAAAAAAAAAAAAAAAAAAAAAAATATTAAATTCTTATTTCTGTTTTATGAATGGAACAAGACCAGACCATACCAGGTGCATGCATGAATTATGGACACATTCAGGGCACCAACAGTGATTGTTATTTGTTTGTGGACTGAATTGTAGTAGATTGTAGGTTTCTCATGCGTTTTCAGATACAATTAAGAATTCTAATTGGAATCGCGCTGCTGGCACAGCAAATTCCTTTCTACTACAGTAAGCTGGCTAATGAGGACTAGTTTGGGTTAGGTTTCATGAGCAGTCTAGTTTACAGGTGAATTGCAATGGGGTACTTACATGAAAGTTGATATCAATTAAAAAGGTGTTCGCAGTGTTCCTGGAAAAGAATAAAAGAGAAATTAGTTGCAGTTTCATTGCATTTTTTCGCAATTATGTAAATTTTTAGAAGAAGAATGTTGGATCGGGTTTCACGCACAATGAACGGAGCTATGATGTCAGAAATTGTAAGGAATAAGGGTTCTACAGACTTATACTCGTATAATTCACTTGTACATTATAAAAGACCAAAACAGACAATTACTTGTAAAGGGCGTACGAAGCTGAGGCTTAATTAGGGACGACTCTTGAATTATTCAGTTATCAAGTACTCTGATGTTTTTTATTCTACTTTCAGTTCAATTATCGGTGACAAGAAGAAGAATTTATATCTTTTATTAAAAGATCTAAAAGTACATTCACTGCTACTTTTTCATTTAGTCTCAAAACAAACAAAACAAAACAAAACAAAACAAAACAGGAGAATTCTGAGGTTAAGTTCGCGCGAATGTTTTGGTCGGTCGAACATTAGGTTCCACATTTGTGAAATGCGAGTAAAATTTGACAGTTCACAAAGAGCAGTCTTTTATTCTCAGGAAAATAACCGAATCGTTGATTTGTTCCCAAAAACTAACTGAATTTGAGTTTTTTTTTATTAATCCACAGATAAATTAAGTTCTGTGATTTTGGAATTGCAGAATTCAATTTAGATGTACTAAAAAATTCGCTAAACTATGGAAAGGCATCAGTTAAGATAAAGCTTATAAGATTAAAGATACTGTTTATTTACATTGGCAGTGTAACCAATTAGCAAGCAATAAGTGATGGTGCAGATAAAACTAGATAAACCATACGAAAATGGTGAGATTAGAGCTAGAATGTGGCCAATTTGTTAAGATACCATATTATTAAGCAATAAGGCTTCTTATATTCTCCTTAAACTAAATGAGGTTGAACACAATTATGTGTCTGTTTTAACGTGTACATTCAGCACGGAAATGAGTAATCATATTTGAAACACAAAGAATGTATAACTTTCGACCAATAGTAATAATTGTAACGAATACCTCTATGTTTAGGCACATAAACTATCTCATTTATGTCGAAATGTAGGTGATTTTTCTTCAAAAGTATAAAATCATACTGATTTAACAATAAGAGCAAGATTGTATAGAATAATCCATATCCCTGCGAGAGAGCGTTAAGTTCATATTTGCGTTTTATGTCTAACGTCTGTTTGGTTGAAAGCACTTAGGAAGATTGCTCTCAATTCAACACCTCAAGACCATAATATATTGACATATATTTAAGATTCATAACGACAATAGCCATATAGTGCGATAATGTCGGGAGGAATATACGAGGGAGGTCCCAAAAGTACCCGACCCAACAAAGAAAACCCAAATATTTTGGAAAAAAGTTTATTAATTTTTAACATAATCGCCTTTCAGCTCTATAGGCTTTTCCCAGCAATGTTTAAAAAGTTCGATGCTCTTTTTAAAATAAGAATTGTCTTGGTCCTCAAAATAGCCATTGATTGCCGACATCACTTGTTCATTGTTGGAAAATCTTTGAACATCGAGCGTGGCAGTAAAATTTGTTCCAAAATTGTTGTAAATTTAACATTGCTTGTACGTGAATTTTTGGCCAAAAACAATATTGTAACGATGACCCAGGCTCCATAATAGCGAGACATGGCTCCGTGTGGCTTTTTTCTATTACCAAAAATAAAGAGAATCTTATAGAGCCGTCATTTTACAAGCATAGATGACATTTAAAGCGCGTCGCTGAAAGAGCTAACGGCTATCCAAATGATGGAGTTTAAGAAGTTTTTCGAGGATTGGAAGAAGCGTTGGCAAAAGTGCATAATATCTAATAAAGACTATTTTGAAGGCGACGACATTTATGTAGACGAATAAATAAATATTTTATTTAAAAAAACCAAATTGCCATTATTTTTTTAACACACCTCGTGAGCAAGTTTGTGCAAAAAATTCGTGAGGATGGCTTAACTTCGGACAACTTGCACGATCTCCGTTATCGAACAGTACGAACCGACTGTTCGATTCAATTTAGGAACAACGGCTCGATATATATCTACGTCAAGCGCGTGATCGAGAAAACTGCATGAATTACGTTCGAAAGTTTTACCAGAAAATAAAATTAACATGCCAAGGCTACAAATTCAGAATCAAAGCTTACAGAGACTACCATGGAGATCTAGTAGTAGAGTCACAGTCGAATAAAACTGATTTAGACAAAGTTAAAGTAGCAACATCGAAGCTTAAGGTAATAACGCTGTTGTCGCAGATAGCCTACTTGCTCAGCTATTCAAAGCAGCTGGAGATAAACTGGTTGGGAACATGCACTAGCTCATCTGTAAGATATACTCAAAGCAAAACATAGAAACTCTTTTGTCCGATCCACAGGAAAGAAGACCCTTTAGACTGCGGCAAATATAGAGAAATAAGTTTCCTTAACATCACCTATAAGATCTTTTATGTTGTATCATGAAGACGTCCGAAACCATTGCTGAATAATTTGTTCAGGCCACGAAAGTTAACAACCAATCAAATATTCACACTACTGGCAGATCTGGCAAAAGACCCGGAAATTTTAGATCGACACTCATCATTAACTTCAAAGACATATGTGGCAGCGTGCATATGAACTAGGTATACAACGCCATGTCTGAGTTAAATATCCCAGACAAACCTTTCTGCTGCTCCATTAAATAATTTACCGAGACCTTCAATGTCAAGAAAGGTGTTAAACAAGGCTACAACTGTCATATAACTTTAATTATAAGGATTACTGCAGAACTCATTGGCCAACAAAAGAACCACGTTCTCATTTAAGTTCAATGAGCCCTCAATGCAACTTTCCTCAGTACTGAGGTGGAAGTGGCCAAAATGTGTCTGACGGTAAACGAGGACAAAACGAAGTACACGCTGATATTAGAAAAGGACATACACCACGAGGACTTTATCAGAACGTCTACCTTGGCAGTTATAATTTTAAGGTAACTATGTAGTAAAGAATTTAGTCTACCTTGACTTCGCAGTTATAAAACCGAACTGGAGACCACTCTGGGAAATTGTAACAATGATTCGGTTTCTCCAGAGTAATCTCCACCACTCAAAAAAAAAAAAAAGGCTGCGGCTTTCCAAAAACGCAAAGACATCATCCTAATCCAGGAACCATGGATCGCGGAAGGCGTGGTTCGTGGACTTGGGACACCTTTATACGTTCCACTGTATACAAAAGACAAAGGTAAGAATAGAACTTGTATACTAGTAAAGCGACCATGACTTAACCGTTGCCGGTCTGGAGACTGCCAAAGGCTCCTACTGGCTGGTATCGGCAAACTTGGTCACGATCAGGTGGACCCTCTCCCTGGTGATAACCTAGAAAGGGAAGGCAAAAAACTGGCCTCATCATCGGGTGCGATGCTACCGCTCATCACACTGTATGGGGCAGTATCGATATCAACGATAGAGGTGAGTCAGTTTTTGATTATACCATATTTTACTCACCTTATTGTTTGCAACATTGACAAGGAGCCCACTTTCATAACAAGAAATCGACAGAAACTGCTTAATATCACGCTTGTCTCAAACAACATCCCTCAAATGCGAACGATACAGATACTCGTACACCCAATTTAGCCTGGGTGATGCTTCCTCCAGTCAAACAGCATTCCGAAATTACCGGAAAACTGATTGGCCAAAATACAGAGGAATACTGTAAGAAACACTATCCTCTGAACTCTCAAGTCCCCCGCGTTACACCAATGAGTTTGACATGAAAGTCAGGGAACTAACCCTGGCGCTCAATCAGGCTATGGCTGCTTCCTGCCCTCTGATTCAACCTAGGAGCAAGAAAAAGTCGCACTGGTGGACATCAGCACTAGGAGCGCTCAGAAACATCTGCTGAAAACTTTACAACCTTGCAAAAAGCACTGACTGGGACTCATACGAAGAATCCCTCAAAATATATATATAAAAAAAAAGCTGAGGAAAGCAAAGCGTCAATCTTGGTGATCACTCTGTGACAAAATCACAGAAACCTCTGAGCCATCGCAGTTAAGAAAAATCCTCTCTACAACCTCAAGTGACGAAGTTTTCTCAGATTAGCTAAATCTAATATCCTCCTTCCGTCTTTCAAATCACTGTAGCATGTTCTAGGCGTAAATGTTGGCGATTAAGGAAGCTTTGTCCTGGCTGAAGAAAAACGTGATATCTTCAAAGGATATCCGCATCTTTTCGGATAGTCAGGCCGCTAACAAGTCCCCTGGACTCGGTCTTACTAAATTCTAAAACCGTCCTTGAATGCCGATCATCTCTTACGGAGATGGCAGAGCAGTTCAGCATTCACCTTTGTTGGGTGGCGAGACACAGGGACATTCCATGAAATTGTAGAGCCGACGAACTCGCCAAAATTGGAACCACTCTACCTATGGTATTCTACCAGAAAAGGGTAGCATAGGTATACCAATTGCTGCGTGCAAATTATTATTTAAGCTGGATGCTAATAAAAGAACAGACCTTAGATGGACCGGTGGGCCAACATGTCTAGCGACTAAACAGATCTGGCCAAAGCTGGATCTGAATCGCTCTAAGAATCTGATTCTTCTAATTATGAAATATCTCAGCGTCATCATAGGTGTCATCACTGGACACTGCCTTATATTCAAGCATGCAAGAAGGTTTGGCGCTTTTGCAAACGATTTCTCCACCTTCTCTGTACATGTCCAGCTCTCTCCTAGAGAAGAAAACTCCACCTAGGAGCTTTCTTCTACAACGACTTAAACGATCTAAAGAATACAGATATTAATAGGCTCCTGCGCTTCATAACAAGCTCAAATTGGTTCCATGAGTAGGAGGATCATAGATCCACGTGGCAGCACAACGGGCCAATAGGCCTAAGTGGGTTGATTTTTCAACCCCCACTCTTACTTAACCTAACCTAACAGTGCAAATACTCCACTTAGTTGGCCATAAATAGTTCAAACGGACAAATGTCTCTAATAAAATTGTCCAAAACTTACCTAGTTTCATTGCTGGCACATTTGCAAAATCAGGTCCTGCGTAACAGATTAACCCAAATTCTCTTCTCAAAATTACTCCCATCTTAAGCGGAAAGCCTTGGGGCACCCATTAAACATTACCGCTGATGCATATCGATTCTCTTTCCTCTCAGGCATTCAGATACGTTATTCGTTTGCAAAAAAAAAAAAAAAAAAAAAAAAAAAAAAAAAAAATGTTAAAGAAAAATACTAGTCGCTCCAATGAACCGTTCGATTACTGCATTTAATTTCTTCCTTTTCTTCGTCTTCTACAATTCAGTGTTCAATTTCAATGCATCCGTAAGCACAATAACCTGTCCCCAGAACTCCAAAAGACATTCATAGACTTCGATGGTCTATAGAAGACGATGAAGATGAAAATGAAGATGAAATTACGTTTCTTTCTGACTGACTTATACGGTGACTTGTTGACTATTTGTGGTCTCTTGACTACGGCCTCTGTCATCAACTCAAGTAGGACACAGAGTGGAATTGGCCAACAAGACAGCCAGACTTCCAGGGGAGGAAGACTCATAACAAATTGATTGGGGGATACGATACTTTGCATCTTTTTTATTTCTTTTAATTTTTTTTTGTTGGAATAATTACAAAATGCTGCTATTTGTCCTAAAAAAGTAGCTTTACAGTCTCACAGTGCGTTGTCGGTTTATTTCATCGTAGTACTCGTAGTCATAGTTAAAGTCTGTATTCTCAGTTATAGCTACCGCAGTCGTCGGCCGAAGTAATCATGCAGTGGCACATATTTCTCATTTGGTTGCTAGCGATAAGTCGACAGTAACACGAATCAGCCAACAGATACGTTAGTTAAGCTTCGTACTGAAGTCTTGCAACTTATAGCACCGCGCGGCGGGTTTTATTGCTGCAGTTGGTCGGTTGGCGATTGGAACTGGTTTTTGACATAAAGCCTAAGAATTCAATTCAAAGATACAGAGATACAAATACCCGACCTGTTTGCAATTATGGGTCGCTGCATATTCAATAGTTGGGGTGAAGTGGACCTGGTTTTTTTCCCCCACTTTATACCTATGAAACTCGACAGCGACTCCATTGAACCACTTCCTAGAGGCTAGCTATTTGTAGATCTATGGAAAGCTTTGTTAAGAGAGAATGTAATACCCAGGCTCTAGTGTCATTACGACAGTCTATCTTCATGACAACACATAGACTTTACCGACATTATTGTGTGGAATTCACGAATTCTCTGTCTCTGTATCTGGCTGGGAATTGGTGCAACCAATGCTGTTGGAAATTTCGACAGATTTGGGTTGTATGACTCATTTTGGTGCAGGGAAACTAAACAGCTGGCAGCCTGGGAACCATTTTCCACTGACTTGATGTAATTTAAAATTTCTAACTGATGACGGTGTGGATTTCAAGATTTACGAGTATTGTGCGTGGGTAAGCGAATTGCCAGACTTAGAAACGCCTAATTTAATATTTGGAAATAATTTCGTGTATACTACATACATATATGTCCACCATCCTTGCCTCGTACAAAGCGTATTCTAGAGGTCTAAGTTTCGACCAATTTTTCGAGCAATTGGGGGCGTATATCGCTTATTACTGGAACAACGTTTCGTTCCACAGCGTAAATCGTTGCTGGTTTATCGGCATAAAATATTGTCTTGACGTAGCCCCACAGAAAACAATCCAACGGCTGCTTAACCAGAAATGAGATTCATCACTGAATAAAATATTATAATAGAAAACTGGGTCAAATTACAGTTCATTTAGAGGTCAATCAATGAAGATCCATTCGTATCTTATAAACATTGAGACCACGATGCAGATTTTTATAGATAATGGACGAACAAAGGCCAAGTCGCTGGTAACGAGGACAAATCGATAAATTGAAGTCCACTTCAACACTAGCTTTCACAGCCGCCATACTTTAATCCTTATTGAAAAGTCTGATACTGCAAAAGAAACACCCATTACCCGGTATTTATAAAGGGTGTCCCAAAATAATATAAACGCCAAATTTTAATTTTTCGCCATTTATGTGGTAGAGTGTTCACAACGAAATAAAATGAGTTATTCAAAATGAAGCGTGTTTTCACCGTTGAGCAATATTTAAAAAAAAAAATATATTGACAGGATTGACAGCTAAAGTTCGCAATTTTAGTACAAAATAGAGAATAATTGAATAACAAATTGAAGAGAATAATTCAAAAACTGGGGGAGATTGGATCAATAAGTGATCTTAGACACTCTGGCCGTCCTTCAGCAAGTCATTCATGAGAGTGTTACTGATAGTCCAGGAATATCAATTCGGCAATTTGGTCAAGAATTGGACATTTCGAGAAGCCATCTACAACGTATTCTCATGAAAGATTTGGATCTTATTGCATAAAAAGTGCAATTGACTCAAGAATTGAAGTCGACTGATCACGTACAATGAAGAGAGTTCGTTGAATGGGTTATGAAACAATAAGTGGATGCTGATTTTTCAAGTAAAATTATCTTCAGCGACGAGGCTCATTTCATCTTGATAGCTTTGTTAATCGTAAAAATTGTCAAATTTTGGGTTCAGATAATACATAAGTGATTGTTGAGAAACAAATGCACCCGGAACATGTCACTGTTTTGAGCGAATTTTGTGCTGGAGGTATCATCGGATTATGTTTCTTTGAATGAAGTGCTGATCAGCCAATAACAGTTTATTGTGCTCGCTATCGCTATCCCCCATTCACTTATGGTGTTAACATCGAAATTAAATGAGCTTCACATACGTTGTCGTTCTCTATAGTCAGAGGAGAAAAATATGAATCCGGGATCAAAAGCATGAACACCGGAGAGTAATGCATTAGATAAAGGAATAAAAGGTATAATTTGGATGAGAAGTAGCAGAAAAGTGATCATTTTTGAAAATCAAAAATATTGTCGGAGGCAGAACGGAACCCTGCGGCACACCAGCAGTTAGTGAATATTAGACTTAAAACCGTTTAAAATATGTAAGTTAAATTAAAAATTACAAAAAGTGATTTCTTATAAATTGGAAAAGGGATTCATCGATCCCAAAATAGCCTGAAGCCAACTGTCAACGTCAAGCGTAACTGTATTGCTTTCGCCAGGTAGTGGAATGTATTGTTCCACTTTTCGGTGAGACTTGTCATTTGCTATGAAAACCGTACAGATGTTATTGAGAAGTCTTCGTGTCTTGAAATATTTTATAAGTTGATAATTTGTTTCCATGATCTTAGAAAGAAGAATAACATAAGGGATGCACTGCTGTTCTACACAAAGAGGTTCCTATAAAGAGGAATAGATGAAGAACTTTTTGTTCTGTTTCGGTTTGCTGACTTAAAATCACACTTTTTAGAAGAATGAAGGGCAGAGGATTTTTAAAAAAATATTACGATTTTTAAGTACAATATTGGATTTGTCCCCTTAAAGTGTTGACATTCTAGTGCAGTCTGCAAATAGACTGTCGTTGCCCAAAGAGCTGACACCTGTGGTTTCATTATAAAATTGCGGTGGGATGAAAAATAAGGCCGAGTTTCTAATGTCTTTGACAATCGATCAAAAACTTTTACTAGCTTTGTAACACTCTAGAATTGTCTCAGTTTCTCGTGATGTTGAAATTTATCTGTCAGTAATTCGTGATCTCAATACAGGGTCTTTCGGGTGTTTTTTGTCTATAATGTCGGACCCAACCACAATTTAGTATATTGAATAGGTTTGTTTAGTCAGACAGTCCATCATACTCGATAAAAGTCAAATAGCTCCCTTGGAAAGGCTGTAGCAGTAGTGGAAAGTTTCATTTGATTGAATTTCGGATTGGAACTGAATAAACTACATCACTATATGCGTTATTTACTAGACCGCGATGAGTTTATGGATTTATGCAGGGAAGTGGTTACTTATTAGCTTGCCTTTATTTGATATATTTTCCGTGAATTTAAATTTAAAAAAAATAAAAAACACAAACACTGACGATTATAAGCAAAATTGTGAAGTAAAAATTCTAATATTGGCTTGCCGAATCAAATTTAAAAACAAGAAGAAGCAGTGTACCACAACAATTTTTTTTTTCGCCAGTTGTAACGTCCATTTATTCATTACCTTTATCACATGATGACATTATGCAGCAACCGCTGGGATTCTGTGCAAGCAATATAAATAGGACCCACGGTCAGGTGGTTTTTAATCACCAAATTCTGCAGCACAACCAAAACTCAATATGTGAAAAGGATAAAATTAGCTTAGCGAGTTTGTTAGATATATTATTGCTTTTAATGTCCACTTAAACAAAGTTAGATTTATTTTCACCTGCCAGAGAATCGCGTTTTGTTCTATTTTTAACCAGAAGGCAGGCAAGATTTCTTGAGTCCATCTTCCGAATTAAATTCTATAAAATTACTTTTAAACAAAGGAAAAATAAAGTCCAGAGATATGACATTATAGACATTAAATTGCACGTGTTAAGTTTTTTTGGAATATTGGATAGAAAGAGAGAGAAAGTTGTTTGGGCTTAGGGGTTCATATTTATGTACTCGTATTTGGGAAGTAGCCGTCTTTCTAGACTGATTGGTTTTGAAGATCATAATCATTTGTCAGGTTTGGAGATACATGTGGTTTAAGCCTGGTCTTAGTAGTACCACACTAAGGAAGGCATTTGTGTGTGATTTTATGCCATTCTCCGATTTCGACCTCATCCAAAAATAAAAGAATTTTCGATCTATATTCATAGTACGTTTTTGAAAATGATTTAATATTTTTAAAATTTCTTTTGATTTTTTCTTGTAAAATGTTCTTCATGAACAGCAATATGTCTTAAGTGCGGTGTTTAGCTACTAAGGCCTATACCAACAGCTTTCCATATAAAAAGAAGTCTGGCGCCAATCGCCTTTGGTTGCGCACATCCTTTTAACGTTATCCTTCCGAGATGGTTTTGGGGATTCTCCCAGAATTGTCCTAGACATGTCCGAAAGTGGGCTTGAGGATATACTTGTGAACACTCATAGCGAGACGAGTCTTACGCTTAAAGGTTTGAAGGAGCGGAATGCTACTGATACAAATCTGGCACCAATATCATAAAGTTTGACGTTATTAATGGTACACATGCTCAGAACCTTTTGTCCTAATACGAATGCTATTTCCTCTTTTTTTATAGAGACTTGAAAAATTCATCTCAGCGAAAGAATGGAATTAAATCTTGAACATTACCGAACGATGATTTTTATGATTTTCAACGTGTGGCTTAACTAAACAAAAGTGTTAAACTCGCTTCGACTTTTGGTGATAAAGCACTGTCCCGGTCTACCGCGGTTTTTCCAATTCAATCGCGGTCGTGGTTTGTTCTAGGACGAATTTTGGTCGTCCAAAATCGATTGTTGTGCCAGAAAAAATCGATGCTGTGCTGGAACTTATATTGCAAGATCGACATGTAATTTATTTTGAAATTGAAGCATCCGTGGGCATTTATTCCACTCACATATATTACTGCATGAACATTTGGTTATCAAAAAGTTTTCTTCGCGTTGGATACCGCATAATTTGGCAACCTTTCAAAAAAATGATCGCGGTGCCTCAAAAGACGTCTATGGGTTCCTGACATTCCACGATTCATGGATCTATTCATATGAGCTTGACACTAAACAGCAGTCGGACACGTCGTGCAATTGGAGTAACGTAAAACAGTCGATTCGGAATGTTACATTTCCATTTTTTTGCTAGAATCATTGGAGAAATAAGGATGAGCAACCACCGATCACGGAACGTTCTTCACCACCACAATGCGATCACTCACAGGTCGGCTCAAGCAAGTGACTTTTTGAGCGCTCAAAATATCGAATTAATGGGTTGTCCGCGGTATAGCCCTAATTTGGCACCCAATGACTTCTTTTTATTCCCGCACATCAAAAATAAATTACAATGTCGAAGTTTTTTTGCACCAGAAGAAGCGGTTGATGCGTTTAAAATGCATGTTTCAAGTTACGGAGTGGAAAAAAGTGCTTCGAAAATTAGTTCAAACGCATGCAAAAGTGTATTGATCTCTTGTTTTGCTCAAAACTTAAGTAGCAACCTACGTAATTGGTTCCTGGTAGGACTAAGACTATCAGGATTCTTATTAAAATTACAACTTTTGACAAAACTGTGCCTCGGAAACAATGTCGTTTGATATCTCAAAACTATAGTTGCCCATTACACCTTGCCTGACTCGAACTGCAACTTTTAAACTTTACTCATCGGAAAAAACTTAATTCGGCAACTCATCGCTTATGTGCAACTTTTTTCTGTTGCGGTGTAAGATCATGTGCTTTTTGGAACTTCAATAGTTTAAGCCCAAACTCATTTTTCAGTATGTGTTGCATCCGTTCCAAAGATATGTTGAGCTCACGAGCCATTTTTCTTCCGTTTCGACGCGGATTTTGCTCAATTCGAGCCTTCACTTTCCGAACCATTTCTGCTGATGTTGCTGTTTTTTTATGACCACCTCCATAGCGTTTTGCAACGATAACGAGCTTTGGTTCGAGACACAAATGATTTATTCACGTTGAGGTGCTGGAGGGCTCTAACGATAGCTTCTTGTGGTTTTCCAGCCAAATGTAAAGCAATCAAACTATCACGTTTGAATTCCATCACAGATAAAATTTTCAACACAACTGAGACGCAAATCGTCATGTATTATCTGTCATGTATCAAAATTTGAGCTCACTATCATGAACGGTTTGAAAATTATAGCAGTCTGAAGTTGGCTGCAGTTCGAGTCAGGCAGGGTGTATATGTAATCGTGCAAAAACATTGTGTTCTTTTCCAATGTCATTAGAATATCCGAAAAGCGCCACTGACTTTTTAAAATATGTGTTGCGCCCCTGGTTTATCAGTGTCATATTAACAAGTCTCGTTTTAGCTTTCTGATGTGGGACTCTTACAAACGTCTCTCTTCATGAAGATAGGCAAAACGGTATTCAGACTTGATCAGTCGGAAGTTCTATCACCTTACCAAGCAAGCCTTTAGCCTGGATATTGCTACACAAACATATTCTTGGCCAGATTAATGAGTTTGTTGGTTTAATTAATTCATTTTACATGATTAGGACGCTATGGCCATTAATTCCTTTGAAATGACCAAAATATGTTTCTATCCTTATGGCTGCAGGCTTTTGTACGACCTCAATTTCATTGGAATCGCGTTTGTATCCGAGAACTCTCAAGCATATTCTTTCCTGGTCTAGGACTTATCTATCTTCCTTATTTTCTTTGGGAGAAGCCGATCTTGATTTTGTGGAGCTTGTAAGCAGTTTACATCCTTTTCTTCTTTGGAGCATTAATTCCCTGCACGTCACTGGTTACAACATCAAAAAGCAATGGCAAAGGAATCCAGCCTTGTCGCTGTCTTCGGATTCATCTTCATTTACTACCTTTATCGGTAGCCTTTTATCAAAACACGAGGTGTCGAAGCCTTTCTCGAAGCCGATGAACAACAAATGAAGCGGAGATATATACTCCACTCATTGTTCAACTGACTTGTTTTTCGTTAAGGCCCTGATAGCCGGTATGATTTTAGTGTTAGTGGGAGCGTTGGTGCGCATTCGAGAGTTTGTTTCAGTGTAATGCTCATAAAAGTCTGAGACCGATTTGTTATCTGCTAAATGATTTAGTACAAAAGCAAAGTGATCCACCCATCTGAGTAGCTCATTTGAGGTCAATAGGTTGCCGTTTAAGTCTTTAAAAACATTAAATTTTGAATTTTATTGACGGCCTTATTATAGCACCTTTGTGCTTTGATTTAAGTGCGATTGTCACATCTTATATTGGGTATATAATTAAGTGCGGTTTTTTTTTTCAAAATTTGAACGTTTATTTAAAAAAAACATGTACAATAGTATTATTAAAAGTATTGCCCATCTAAAGCTATGACTTTTTCCCATCTTTCTGGCAATTTGTGGATCCCATCCCAAAAGAACTGCACCAGCTTGGCAGCCAAGAATGAAACAAGCCAATTTTTGATATTCTGCTCTGATGTGAACCGTATTTCAGCGAGGGCGTTCTGCATCGACCGGAACAAATGGTAGTCAAAAGGGGCAAAGTCTGGGCTATAAGGCGGGTGGTGTTAAGACTTTCCATCCACTGTTTTCCAAATAGTTCTTAACCGGAATAGCAACGTGGGGCCGAGCGTTGTCATGATGGAAAATTATTGCCTCGTGTCTGGTCGCATATTCCGGGCGTTTTTCGGCTACTGCTCTCTTCAAACGGATTATTTGTGTTCGGTAGCGTTGTCCATTGATGGTTTCACCCGGTTTTAGCAGCTCATAATACAGCACACCCATCTGATCTCACCAAATACAGAGCATTACCTTCGCGTCATGGATATTCGGCTTTGCCGTTGATTTGGCTGATTGGCCGGGTTTAATATATGATTTTTTGCGCTTGGGGTTGTCGTAATGGATCCATTTTTCATCACTAGTAACAATCCGATGCAAAAATGACTTCCTTTTGTGGTGTTCCAGCAGCATTTCGGACATGCAAAACCGCCTTTCGACGTCTCTCGTCTTGAGTTCATGTGGAACCCAATTTCCTTGCTTTTGAATATATCCAGCTGCTTTTAAAAGTTTTGAAATGGCTGCTTGAGTGACACCCAAAGATTCTGTGACCTCTTCTTGTGTTTGGCAACAATCTTCATAGAGTAATGCTTCCAGTTCTTCATCTTCAAACTTTTTTGGCTACCCAGGACGTTCATCGTCTTCCAAGCCAAAATCACCACTTTTAAATCGTGCAAACCACTTTTGGCACGTTTGCTCAGCTAGCGCATGTTCACCATAAACTTCCACCACAATACGATGACTTTCGGCAGCACTTTTCTTCATATTAAAGTAATGAAGAAGAACTCCCCGCAAAAACACTTTTTCAGGGACAAAGTTCGACATATTTGAGTGAAAAAAAAAATATTGTTGTTTACGCTTCAAATGAATGACATATACTGAAATGACGTACAATGGCATTAGCTTCCAACGCATGTTCCAATGGAATTATACAAGTTACACCATCTCTTAGCAAACCGCACGAATTAAGTTATAGACCCAATACAACGCTGCACTTTTTTTTCTGTTTTATGCAATATTGAACTTTTATTGTAACTTGGGTTGCTTTTCTGCTGAGATCACTACAATACAAGCGCTGCTGATTGTTTGAGCTTCTAATGCGAAGTGGCTCTGCATCATTGAGTGCATTACGAGTGCCACTCGCTGAATCACTCACTAAGCAATACTTGTCCTGGGGCTAAGCGTTAATAACCCACGTAGTTATCAATTCTAAAAACCGTACATAAAATAGCAACATTCCAAATCATAACTGACACAGCAATGTAGTCCAAAAAATGTGTGACAAGCCGACCTCCATTTAGACCAACTACAAATATCAAATTTCCAAATTACGACTATATTTGGATACACACATATGTTAAGTAATGTGATTAGCCTTCTATCGTAAATTCATTTAAGCGCTTTATAACTTTAAATAGAACATGTCAATGTTGTTCGTCTTGCGTTTTGCTACATTTGCATTACAATTTAGACTAAATAGATACTGGAAAAGCCGCATTCTAATATAGATAGACAAGTCTGACATTCATACTAGGCACAATAATTCCCCAACAGTGTTTTTCAATGTTTAGATAGCAAGCATTTTTAAAATGCTTTCAAAAGGTCAGTGATACTTATTTTGACTCGAGATTCAATCCTTCTATTGTGCTAAATATCTTTGTTTTACCAAATGACATTCACAATCTGTCATCTGTCAAACAAAGACCATTCCAATGACATGTCTAAACGTCACATTGCCGCTGAGTTCTTCTAGATTCAATGTTCAAATGTCAAACAATTTCAACAGTTCTTGTAGTCTTATTGATACATTCTCCGTTACAAAGTGTGATTTTTATTCACGGATACATCTGACAATCAGGTTTCTTTAACATTTGCAACGTTCCAATTTCAAATGCCATTCTACCACATCATCGTGTCAACCTGATCTTTCTTGTGTACGCTCATAAACGAGTAACTCACTTTACTATCAGAACTGAGCAATGAAAAACTCCACACACAGTGACTGAGACCAATTCTAGGAACACCGAATTAATAGTAACCAGAAATCATGGTGACCATGGGAAACTGCTTGTAGCCAACTTTCTACATAACCGATCAACATTTCTACTTGACCAATGACAGCAACGACTATATGAAGACGACAGAGTTACAGAGATGCCAACAAACTACGATTCGTTAATGGTTTGCACTAGCGGCCAACTGGTTTTCCAGCTAACTCATATCATCAACCGTCAAACCGTAAAGAGACCGCAATATGTAGTGTTCACCGGAATGCAGTCTCTGCAGCGGAAGACCAAGCAGCCTACACTGGTTGAAAGATGTAGACCAGTACTTCGAGTTGAAAGAGGGGTATCCGTTTTAATGGCATGTTGTTTTGGAAAAGGTGCTACTGCGACGTCGTCTTTGGCACTTTACTAGCGCTCGAATGTCTGAAGGTCATTACTTGGGATAAACTCGTTAAGGCAACCATTTAACAGTTTTGTTTATAGTCGTAGCATACTGCGAATACTCGTACAGTGCAACAGATGATGGCAATGATCGCTTGTACTCTGCGGTGATCTGAACGACCTCGCACATACTCAAACTCGATCACATGAATGCATCTGTTGAAATGATGGTTCTTAGTTGTTCTTGTAGAAACAAATGCGCTCTTGGATGTAGTAACGATGTCACATTACGGTGCAGACTGTAGTTGCAATAGGTGACTTCAACTGACTTTCGGCATTTAAGATGAGCAACTGGCTAGGTGAGATATCTTAGAAGACAAAAGGTATTCATATGTGGGTTACTCGTTAGGTCAGGTACGGATACATAAACCGTTTGAAGAGGAGTGCTAATTAAATTTCAATTCACGAAATTGTGGGTATTCTTGGAAGAATACATTTGATTGAAATGTGGGATATATAGCATAGTCAGTCAATAATGAATATGCGTCGAGGAACAAGTCTGATAGTTACAAAGAGTACCCGCTCTTTAATACAAAGGATGGAATAGACATCAGAAACTAAAAATGTTTGCAGTTTGAAGAGAGTGGTGTCTACCCCACCAGGCAAGGACTTTTGTAATGCTTGCATATGTCATAGTTAGGAGGAGGCAGTGGGTAAGCCATAAGCAATCGAGCCTTGACCTTTCTGGCCGATGTGTTTATATTCATCATTTTACAGAATAATTTGACAAAATGCCTTGTAACGCCATCTAGAAATGCACTGCAAGCAGTCCTTTGTTTAGCCGATATCTCTAAAGACTGGACCTGACAGTCTTTAGACAGGCTTTAGAAATGGAGCTTGTATTCAAAACTGAACTTTTTGGAAAAAAGTATTGAACCGATTAGTGCTGTATTATAGATTATTTGCGATAGGCTTACCTCTTAGAGGTAAGCACCGGGTACTGGTTTTGTTCATTCAAACTTGACCTGCTCAACTTATATGAGCGAGTGCTAAGAAAAATAAAAAAACAGCAACGCCATTACAACAAATTAAGTATAGATACCGCAAATGACTAACACTCAGAAGGACTATGATCGGGAAATGAATTTAAGTTATTAAATAAACGCTCCTCCAGCATGACAAAACTAGTCGGAGTATGATACAGAGATAGCGGGAAGACAACCGTAGCCCATGTTGCCCAAGGTATCATTAAAAGATCCCGACCTTCCACGTTAGTTAATGTATGAGGGGTTGCGACCATGTAAAAAAAACCTACACTTGCAATGCAACCAAGACATTTGGACAATGACGGATACAGTCTTTACGAACCTGTAAAACGTTAAAAGGACAATGAAATTGAGTTAGTGACTGACACTAGACACTCCTAAAGCATTATGGACCGCGTTTTAAAACGCCGTCACCAGTAAATTCCTAGTTGCGCTTCATCGAGGTACGAGCTGTGCTTGTGAGCTCTACGAGCAGAAAACAAGACAAGTTCACATGTTTCTCGGAAAGAAAAAAGGGCACGAGAAACGCGGAATGTACAGAATTTAAGTCTGCAAATATGAACATGAACAACAAATAATAGAGTCTCAGTAGGTGCTGAGTATATGTAAAGACTACTTTTGCAAACCGTATAACGACGATGATAATCAAATTACCGATGTCAAGCAGAACGGACGAAGACCACAGATTCGTCCGCTGACCTAAACGAAGCAAAGGTAGCAATATCAAAGGTAAGTCCAAAATCTAAAATAAGTCCAATCCCCATAAAGCCTAGACCCAACAATGAGGATAAAATCGATTCAAATGAAAATGAGGAAGTGTATGGTAGTACCACCGGAAACCATAATCTATGCCTGGTAACGGACTCAGGCTAAATTGATTTGCTGCGTGATCGAAAGTGCTATTATTGGTATACATTTTTCCTACATCAAGTAAACTGATCTTGTTGCAATTGGTGCAAGACAGGTCTCCAGTATAAAAGACGTCGGAACATGACAGCTAAACATACAAACTAGAGTCGCTATTAGTTTACAGCCCTGGTGCGTTTACGCACATCATAAATCCGGAGTAATGCTGTTAGGAACCTCAACGTTGAACTTCTGCAACCGAAATAAATTTAAAGATGATGTTTTTCAGCCTCTTTACAACCAGCCAATGTCATAATTGCCAAGGAAAGCTGAAACTTGATGTGATGATGCATAGGATGGAGAAAAGGAGAGCTTCTACTTTGAGAATAATTTTTTAAAATTTTACCAAAAGTTAAACAAAAGTGTCAGGAGAACAAGACCCAAAAACAGAGACCTGTAGATCTGAACAAAGAAATTCAGTAATAAAGTCAAAGTCTGTGCAGAGGAAGCCACTTCTGCAGACTGTTAATCAAAACGAACGAATCTGGCTGATGAAACCCAAGACTACGAAGAAGCTTTGGAGCAATTGACGTAAAACCGGTAGCTCTAGTAGAAAATGTAATGCTGAATGTCAAATTGACCCTGATCTCCTGAATAGTTTTCTCCTTGGAAGCATATCTCAATTTTAGTTTTTAATTTACTGAAAGTCAAATTTATAGTACTCTACAAGTGACTTCGAAATACAAACTGTGATCGAAAATGAAGTGATTTATTCTGTTGCAGCAATAAAATTAAACGCTATTGGTGATAGGGTAGATATGCGATTTATTAAACTAATCTTCCCATTTATAGTGTTCACTTAAGCCCACATTCTGAATCGCTGTATCACAACATAAACTTTTCAAAGTGCTTACTAGAAAAGTCCCTCAAGCACTACATTGACACTAGGAATTGCATTCTTCTAAATAAAATTATAAAAGATAGGACCCCTGTGTATATTTATGAAAAACTTAATATTTCTCGTTCACTAAGAGCGCCTACTTCAATAACATTACATCACCGCTACCTTCATTCATCTCGGCCATCATTCAAATGGCCTTTACTTTGCTGACTCGGTCTAATATATGCAGCGTTATTTCGGCAATAGCATGTCAAATATTGGCTTTCTTCTTTACAACTTTGAGCATCGCTTGTATGGCATGTGGGGCCATCTTGTTAGAACCACAGCTCGGATATATCGATGTTGTCGAGCTCTGGCTACAGAAAGTCAGTTAACATCGCTCTATACCTGAGGCTATTGACGGTAACGGTGTCGAAAAAAACCGCACCAAACAGTCAATCCCTGTGGATGTATTGATGCTTGGCCGAACACTTGTGTTCTGCGTTTGCTTCAATAACGGCAATTTTGGCAGTTGACGTAGCCCTTGAACTAAAAATGGGCCTTGTCGGAAGCCTGCAAACCGAAGCCATGATGACGACCGACCTCACAACGAAATTTAATAATTTTCGCACGTTTGGCAACCGAAAAACGATGCATGATGAAATGGCAAAACCTTATTGAATATTTTGACAGCTGGATGTCATTGACAGCTGCTGAAACTGCTATAGTATATGGTCACCCGTTATAATGATAAAATTGACTCCAGTGCAGTTTTTTACTCCGCTGAATGTGAAAAAATTACTTATCGAACCACAGTTGTGGGAAAAATAATTATTGCAGTCAAATTGAATGCAGTGCACACTACTTTAAAATTGAATTAGCAGATTATTTTAAATAACTTGTTGTCTACATTAATATACATCGAAATTGGAAGATACAATTATCAGAATTAAAGAAATCTATGGTGGCTGCAAATGGTCAAACGTATAATCTAGGACCGTATTGTTGAAATAAATTATTATGGGCTTGTAAATTCAAAGATACAGTAAGGAGGGACTTATTTTAACACGCTTGAACCTCTTACGATAGCTCAGAAGTATACTAATTGAATCGCAGGTCAAAAAGCCGGATAGTGTTTCATCACAATCAATTCCTTCCGTTGAAACATCTATGCTTCTACAAGGTGAGGCAAAAGTAACGTCACAATGAGAATGTGTCATAATTTTTGCAAATGGCATCATGTGTCATTGTGCTTTGATACGTTGTAGAAGATAGAGAATTAGTTGACAATAAGTAATGGAGCGATTAACACCTGAAGAACGCGGAATTATTGTTTCTGCTTATTTAACAAATTTCCGGTCTGTTATTTTAACGCAGCGTGAATTTCGTCGTCTTCTTCCTCGTCGTCATGCCCCATGTGCGCGAACAATAAGGCGTTTGGCTGAGCATCTCGTACTGAATAGTGGACCAAAGGTGTCGCAAGAAGTGCCCGTGCTGGTTACGTCTAATTTTGGTGAAAGACCTGAAGATGTTTCCTTATAAAGAGCAAATAGTTCAACAATTGCTACCTTAACTTACTCCGATTCACTGTTAAACCTGGTGCAAGAAGAGGATGATTTCGTACCCAAAATCATAATGAGCGACGAAAACCATTTCCGCTTAAGTGGTTATGTGAGTAAGTAAAATTTGCATTTTTGGGACACGGAGAATCCGCATGAAAAGCACGAAGAGCTATTACATCCACTCAAAGTAACAGTTTGGTGCGACATTTGCAGTGAAAAATTAATTGCCCTTTATTTTTTTGATGACGCAGACGCCATCACCGTAACGTAACTGGTGAACCCTACAGGCGGATTTTAAACGAGTTTTTTTTTTGCCGCAAGTTACTGAATTGTTGGTTGGAGGATGGCAGGATGGAGCAACCGCTCACACAGCTCGGACAACGATGGAGATTTTGAATCATTAATTTAAAGGCCGTATGGCGTTTTGGCGATTTGATCGTCAGATCTGACTTAGACAGACTTCTTCTTTGGGGCTTTTTGAAATCTCGCCTTTACCACAACAAACCATAAACCTTGAAAGTCTTGAAAGCCAACATTGAAGACGAAAACATCAATTTAGAGCTAAATGATTTGCGAGTAATAATTCAAAATGCCGTAAAACAAGCACAAATGTGCATCAACTAAGGATGTGGTCATGTGACCGATATCATTTTTTCAACTTAATCTCTCTTAATCTTGAACTTAATCAATTTTACACCTTTAAATACGAAGGCTGTTTGACAAATACCCGGATGAGAAATGACAATGCAACTTTTTTTAGGTTTTTACAATTTGTTTTTCAATGTAATGCCCTTTCAACTCGATACAGTTTTCCTAGAGGTGCTGCAACTTTGCAACTTTCTTGAACTCCGTATAGTACGACTTTTGTTGGCCTGCAAAATACTCCTCCGCGACGGCGATAACTTTCTCGTTCGACCCGTACTTCTTTCCGCCGAGTGATCATTTAAGGTTTAAGAACAACAAGAAGTCGTAGAGAGCCAAATCCGAAGAATACGGAGGATGGGGAAGCAATTTGTAGTGCAATTTGACCAGTTTGGCTTTGGCGACTGCTGAGGTGAGAGCCGGTGCGTTATCGTTATGGAAGAACACTTCTTCCTTTGCCAAATGTGGTCGTTTTTTCTTCAAGTCGGCGTTGAATCGATCCAATAAATCGACGTAGTATTGCCTGTGATTATTTTTCCCTTCTCCAAATAGTTAACACACCAGCACACATCAGCACACCTCACGCGTCCCAAAAAACGGTGGCTATCACCTTTCCGGCTGTTGAGATGACTGCTATCTCAGTTAACTCGCGAATTTTCACTCGACGGTCCGCTAATACGAGATCATGGATTTTGTTTACGGTTTACTCTGTGGTAGCCGTTTTTGGGCCACCTGGGCGGGTGGTTCATCAAAAACCGACGTGAAACTCCGTTGGCGAAATTCTGCGAACTAATGGTAGTCGGTTGTAGGGGAAGGTGTCTCATACACACCAACAAGAATGGGCTTGATTTCCTCGCAGGTTTTGCCACTCAAAAACAAGAATCGGATTACGGAGCGATACTGCTCTTTTTCCATGGTCGCAAAAAACACTAACACGATGTTTTGAAATGGGTGTCAAAACAAAACTAAGAGTCGGATTGTCACCAAAATTTAACAGGCGGGCTAGAAGAGGTTATACTAAATGATTGTTTTATTTCCTGTTTTAATTTTCTTCTTTTATACTTGCATTAGAATCACCGAGGACTATTTTAATGTCATAGTTAGGGAACTGCTCGTAAGTCTTGTCCAAGAGCTTGGAGAAGTTATTTTTGGTGCCGTCATACTTCTCTTCTGTGGGGGCGTATGTACATGTAAAGCTAAAGTTGGAAAATTTAGCCTTAATACAGATTGTTACGAAGTGTTCGTTAGCATGCGGGAAACAGAAGACTCCTTGCCTAAGTCTGCCTCTAACAACAAATTCGCATCCAAGGCGCTAATTTTGCCGTCGACAGTAACCGCCATAGTAGATGTCGCAGTTTTTCATCCTTTTTTTCCGTCCCATTCCATTACACTACTTGAATGGCGGTAATATTTGCTTTTTAGCAATCCAGGCCCTCCAGCAGTTGTTCGGTTGTACATAGCTTATTTATGGACATAACTTTACATGTGCAGCTAAAAAGTTTGTTGTCCTTGTTTCGTTTGTTCATTTGCAGGGATTTTGAACAGTAGATCCGTCCGTATCCGTCCGTATCCGAAGGTTGTTGTTGCTTCGTAGATTAGGATTCTTTTCCCATGAACGGGCATTTACAATAGCGGCACAACCCCTATTAAAGGCTCATCCACCACCAACTGTTTTCCAAAACTCTGACTTGATTTCGGAAATCCTAAGCTATAAATATGTCAAAGTAGTTCGGATATGGTCTTATTTGCTTTATTCCAGGATTTTACTTCACCGTTGGTTCCATATGAGAAATTCATTCGCTGTCCAGTTTATAGTACTGCTATTTTGGTCTATTGGTTAGCGTTTGCACTCAGATGGAACTCGACCAGTAACCGATGGTTGATGTGTAGATACAGTTACAATACAACACTGGGCAAGACCTCTTAGTTCCTACCCTATTTCTACAGTACCTAACCACACAGAAGGTGTATCTTTTATTTGCAAAAACCATTATTTGGCGTAATATAGTAGAATTGGCAGGATCAGGGTTACAAAGATCTTTGTCTTTCGGGCTATAAGTTTTAAACCCAGTGTATTTGCAATACTAAATTTAAACAAGCACCATACGTATCTTAAGAAGATAGAAGATTAAGAAGATATTCTTAAGATGAAACATATTAGAACTATCAATTCGATATATAACTGCATGCATCAGACCAAAGTTTTACCTTTAGCATGGAATAACTCCGCTGGTAGTCCATCAGATCCTTGAGAGTTTTTGCCTTCCAGTATCACAATTGCTGTTGAAAATTCTTGGATGGGGAATAAGGGTTTCTTCATATTCCTTGTACACAATCATCTTTCTAACTCATATCCATTAAGCAGCTATTGGAAATGCAATATGAAATTATCTTCAACACATTCTGAATTGCTGGCGAAATTTCCGGTCAATGGCCGAACAGCTTACCGTCTGGACTGTTAGGTTTCACATTGTCGTTTTTAGAGAAAGACTCTATTGGTCATATAGTAGAAGGACGGCAAATTCTTCAGATGTTTGAATATTGATTGAATGTTCTTCACCTTAATAAAGTCAAACATACGACCTCGTTTGTTCGTAAAACCTTATTCATCAAACATGGTATCATGTTCATTTCCATAACGTACAATACATACATATATGTACTCGTATTGGGGCTCGTATATTTTAGAGGCATAGCTTGTGGGTGTCCGAAATATTGTTTCCAAAAGCGTAATTAATGGACAGCGTCTCTAAACTGGTTTTACAAATATTAGTGTGCTAATTACATACTTAAGATTCGAGCTTGTTTTTAGAGTGTGTTCACCTATCAAGCATCTTGAAGATTAACTATAATAAATATTGCAGTTGTGTATGTATGTATCTTATTGAAACCAGTTAAAGTAGGTGTACCTGATCGTGAACTGTCAATAAACAAATTGAGTTGTCGAACAGGTATGTACTATATTTCAATGTGACTCGGACCAAACTTAATTGCATTACACTATCACATGATGAATCTATCTTTAACCTGCAATTCCCCATATGTAGGTATAGTGAGTCAGTCATTTTCCACTAATAGTTCTGCAATAATCACTCAAACATTTGTAAATTTCAACTGAACTGACTCGTATGAGACTTTTTAGCAACCTTTCCCCAGTCGATCAATATTTGCTTTGCACTTACCTCATTTCCATCGAAGTAGTTGAGGAAAAAACCCATTTCGGTATTTAAAACTTTCAATGGTCGCAAGTCGATAATTGAAAAACAAGTTTCATTATTTTGTAGATATATACATGCAAACGATTTAAGAATCCACACGCCAAGTTGTTACGAGAGATCGAAGGCAATAAGAACATTTTGTCTGACTTCGGTGACTCACAGTTTACCGCAAAAGTCATCTGCTGAATGGTACAATAAAACATAAAAACCTGTATCCGAAAAAAGAGATTCGTTTGTATCTTTCTCTTCTCCAATTGGTGACTCCGTATGTATCAGTATCACACTTGACCAATTTTGGAAATGACTGGATCTGGATCCAACAACAATCGGGTAGTTGTTTCTCAACTCTAGGTTACTCGTATCTGTATGGTTAGATGAATTGCAGCGTTGACACCTGACAGATCACAAACGGCTTTATGTATTGTAGTACTCAAGACTTGAGATACCCAAGCTATGCACTCAATAGTAATTGGTGCAGTAAGCTACACCTGACCCATCCAAGGGTAACAACTTTAACCTTCCGAGGACATTTGAGATTGAGATTGTTCTGGCACCAAGATTATGGGTTGGTTGGAGCGAATTTATTCAAATTACCTCATGGATAGGTAATTCAAATAGCCATTTGCGATTTGAAACAGGTGTACCTACATATGTATGTAAGCCTATGATCACTTGATGGCACACCTTTGAATTGGAATTGGACTTGGTCTGGTACTCGTACCTACAGGCATGGATGAACTTTCACTTTGTTCTCGAGAGCAATGATTTGTACAGTTTCGATCTTGAAGCACCACAGGCCCGAGAACGTGCCATAATAATGGAATTTCAGTCTCTTACGAGCACAAACTCCAGCACGATTCGTATTCTTTATATTGTCAATAACTACTGAGAGAATTATTGTATTGACTTCGATAGATGGCATTGAGCATACGGCATAACTTTGTACTAGTTAACATGTGCGAGTAGTCGTATCTTTATATCATTTTGTATAAACAATTTTGACGGCTTGATTGGATGAAGCTTATTTTGCAGTTTTTGCTTACGTTTATTGAATAGAAGGCAACTTTTATCACGTAAAAATTACGTTCTTGACTTTATTCCCATGACGGAAGGCTTTAGCGCATAATTAGCGTGGCGATTTAACCTTCAACTTTGTCACATTCAAAATTGTGACTTGCGTGCAGATTGCTAGTACTACTTGTAAGCTGATTAAGGAATTTTATGGTAAATATCGTAGGCGAACACACGTAGATGTATTTTTTGCGATTTCTATTTAAACGTAGCTAAGCTTGATGGAAGGTTACTTTGGTTTTTCTTTTTTCTTATTTTTGAATATTCTTGCAAATTTTTGCTTAACTTGCAGCGTAATTGCTTCGAGTAACCGAGATACTAATTATAGCTTTGCCATTACATGCTCGTACAAGTGCCTACTTAAATAGATGACTACGAAGCTTGAGGGGTGCACTACATACAGAGCTGGTAAACATCTGTTTTAACAAGGTTTATAGTTTTATTTGAATTTTAAGAGTTAGCAATTAACCGAGGGGTTTCGATTCTCAGATGCTTATCGGTTTTAGTACACACATCTATGTATACAATGTCACCAAGTAGTGACACGCGGTGAAGTGTGAAGGGGCTTGTAGTCGTTAATATCTTTTTTTTAGACATAGTAGCCGTTTGCTGTTTTAATAGAATGCCACTGAGCTAGAACTTAACTCAGGTTTGAATGCTGAGTTCGATTTTATAGAAACAACACCTCCCTATAGGCGTTGGTTCATAAACAATGAAGTTAAAGTTGAAAATCTTTCAACTCTTTTGTTATTGGTAAGTCGTACTTTCCACCTCTTCGAAGTGCTGTATACGATTTTTTCGGATTTCTCTTTGTGGCCCAAAGAGACTCAGAGATCCATCTATCGTTGGTAATTCTAAAAAAAAAAAAAAAAAAAAAAAATGAATACATCGGATAGGGGGGGTATAACAGAATGTCGTTTACCTGATTAAGGCTAATGGTGGGGTATTGCAGAGCGTAAAGACTACAATTTGACTAAGGAGACCAAGTTCTCAAAGCGGCTGACTCTTCCAGTTTATGAGAAGGTTCAAATTAAAAATGCTGTAGCTTAGTAAGATAAAATAGTTTTAAAGCGCTTTTATGAGATCTTAGATTTATTGTGGAATGGAGGACTAAAAAGAGAAGATAATTTCTTCAGCCAACTGAAGGGAAACATTGCAATCAATGAGCATTTCACTCTTTTCCACAGGGACTATATTGTGAAAAACAGGTGAAAAAGAATTATTTCTGCATTGAAAAGAGCGGCGTATTAAAGACCTTTCCCAACATCCTAACTTTATCTGCTATACAGCTGCTTACATGATTTCTGAGAAAATATTGAAAAAATCAACAGAATTCTGGAAGAGAAAGGCTCCACTCAATCAGCTGTACATAAGCAAATTTAAATTTATAAAGTTTTATAAAGAAACTTATAAAACTTACTAAAAATTCAGACGTACTTAACTCTAGAAAAGCAACAGGAAGCACCCGTAAGTCCGGTGTAGAAGAGCTGTTAACGCCAAGAACACATAGCAGCCTAGATCTTGGAAAATTTTTAAGGAACTGAGTATTGACGTAAAGGTTTCAGGCTGAGGTAAGGAAAGTCTATCATCCTAAGTTGATGTTGAACTGCTCTGCCATGTGTCTGAGAAATATTCGGCAGACAAGGGCGGTGTTAGAATTTTGTGGAACTGAATCCACGGGCTCGATACCGGCCTGACTATCCGAAAAGATGCGGATATACTTTGCAGATAACACATTTTTCTTCAGCCTGAACAGGACTCCTTTAAATGCCAAATTTTCCACCTGGAACATGGTACAGTAATTTGGTAGACAGATAGAGAGTCTTAAGTTAAGCTTTTTAAGGATTTGATAATTCTGCTATTTAAATAGCATAAGACTGATCAACTGTCAGTGAGTCATCTACCTTCAGAGTTGACAGTGCAGTTGTGATTGCAGATGTGTTGACGGTGTTAAAAGCTATTTCTATGTTCAGAAGCGCGACCATAGTGTACTCTCTATAAGGTAGGCTAGCTTATGTGTGTAGATACGTTTCCACAGGCTTTTAGTCATTCTAGTGTTTTCAGAATGAAAGATGATAGACTTATAGGTCTAAAGTCTTCTGGGACAACATGAGACCATTTTCCGGCTTTTAGAAGGGAAAATACATTAATTCCTTTCCATAACAAGGGAATTTCTACGTAGCTCCTCATTATATTTCCCAGCGTTGGCAGGATGATTACTGAGTACATTTATAGCTTGGCAGGTATTATACCATCTGACCTAGTAGACTTGTATGGTTTGAAGTTATGCAACGCCCAGCTCTAATTCCGTTCACAAATTATCACCGCACAATACGACTATATTTAAACAGTAAACAGATATATGAGGATTCTAATATTCTGCCTTAAATGCCATGATCATTCACTCATCTTTCTGCTTTTCTCTGGCTTAGGCTGAGGTCAAAGAGAGTCCTGATAGCACATAGATTTTATTAAAATAGGTCGACTGATAGAACGAATCTTATCATAACTCAGAAACCTACAGGGTTTGCTTTCCGTCATAATCTACTCAGCCACTGGGTCACCATATTATAAATTTGTCCACCTGCTTATCGCTATCTGGCAGAACTTACTCGCTACGAGTACATGACGTTGCTGTGCGAGTTTTAGGTATATACATCTCCAGTTGGCCGATTATCACGAGTTATGTACTTTCATATGATTGGGGTCCTCTTTCTTGTTTTGGTTTATCTCCTCTTCCAAAGCTCCTCATCACAAAAGGGACCAAGAATCTTGAGGACAATGATATCTTCATCTGACTCGCTTACGTCCATTTTTCTACTTCATAGAGACGAACTGAGGGTCTTATAAAGAGCGCGCTCAGTATTTCTTGACAATTTAAATTAAATTTATTATAATTATTATGTTACCTTAAAATATAAATATATCTTTTGTAGTACCAACCAGACTGAGATTGGTGCCAAATGAAGAAAACATAGCTACCGTAGCGGCCAGTATTGAAAAAAGACACGATCCATTGAATTGGGCGTCGCCAGAGTCAATCCGGCTTATTTTGCGGTTGTGTTTATGCCTACATCCGTATAAGATTGTGCTGACGCGATTGTGTTCGCTAATTGGTTCGCTAATCAATTCGAATTTTGGCCAAAAAATCATCTTCTCGGACGAGGCCAATTTATGGCTCAGCTGCTATGTCAACACACAAAACTGCCATTATTGAAGCGAACACAATCCACAAGTATCAATATATACTCATACATAAAGATTGACTGTTTGGTGCGGTTTATGGCATGGCGGCATCATCGGAACTTATTTCTTTCGTTGAGAGACAGGAGTATATAATATGATATAAGTATCACTAATGAGTTTTATCGCACGATTTTCAATCCTATCTAGCAGGTGCAGAAATGTTTTAGGAGCACTTTAGCCAGATCAGAGGGGTTAAAATATATCTTACACCGTTTGAGGAAACGTAAACGTTTTGCAGCATTTTTGGCGACGTTAAATATGTGGTCATTCCAATGTAGCTTGTCAATCACACACATACCGAGAGTGGAAGGTTTTTGTGTTCAACGATGCAAGTGCCATTTATGTATTTAGTTTTCGCTTAATGTAAGCAGACCGCATTTAGTTTTGGAAGCATTAAATTTCACACTGTTGATAGTTCCCCAATTGGTTATGTTAATATCGGAATTTACTGAGGTTAACATACGCCGCCGTTCCCGTTCTAACGCCGAAGAGCAAGGACGTGAGTCCGGGAACGAATATAAAAATACTGTCATCAGCAAAAGAAAATATTGGATTAAAAGTAGCAGATAAGAGATCTTTAATGAAAAGTAAAAAAGAGTGTTGGAGACAGAACGGAGCCCTGGGGCACACCAGCATTTATTTTGTGAATATCGGACTTGAAACCATTCAAGGCAACTTGAGCTTGAACGTTCGGAGAGTAATTTCTAATCCATTGAAAAAAATAGTCATCGATCCCAAAAGCACGCATTTTTGACAAAAGAGCCTGATGCCAAACTCAGTCAAATGCCTTAGAAATATCAAATGCAACTATCTTGCTTTCGCCAGATTGATGTACGCTTTGGTTTTATTTTTCTGTAAAACATGTCATCGAATCACCAGTGGACCTGTTGCTAAGAAAACCATACTGCCGGTCATTGAAAAGTTTTCGCGTTTCCAGATGTTTTTTGAGCTAACGGTTTATCAGCGTTTCCATGATTTTGAAAAGATAGGACGTAAGTGCAATGAGGTTTTGGGACGGACAGGAGAAATGCTATTTTCCATCTGCTTGGAAAGAGCGCTAAAGAGTAGGATTGGTGAAAAAGCTTACGCAGTGTTTTTGCCAGCGAGGAAGGGCACCTCTTCAGAAGAAGGGGAGATAGTATACCATCCAGACAATCGGATTTATGTATATTGAGATCTTTAAGTACGCATGCTACTACCCGCATTCAAGTGTAGGCGGGAAAATACCACAATCTGGAAGTGTTGAACTGACCACAAGTATGCAGTAAGCAGATTGACCTTGTCCAAAGAACTGACAGCTGGAATGTCATTGTAAATGAGCGTTGGGATAGAGGATGAAGTAGATTTTCTAAATTTCACATTTTTTGCCTCAGTTTTTGGTCGTTTAAACTTTTTTCGGTTTTCCTCTGTCGAGTTTGTCTTGTAGGACCGAAAAAATAGTTCTCTAACCCTGAGAGCCTCTTAGCAGCTCAAGTCATACCACACTTTTTCTTTTGGCTTGATACTTTTTATCCGATGAGAGATAAAGCATCTCATTTCAAAGAGAATGGTCCCGGTGATCATGTCAGCAGCTGCATCTACATCAAGGAAATAGAAATGAGCCAAAAAAAGAATTAAAGTTAGCTCTTATGTTTCTAATGTTTTGGCGAATTACTAAAATATACACATCCTGAACGGAATTTTGTTTGCGTTTGAAGAAATCACTCAGAACTCTTTGATTATCTTCTCCTTCGTTAGTCGACGAGTTAGTTTAATAACAAGGACATTAGTTAAAGGAATTGAAATGGTTTTTAAAGTTGAGGTATACGCATCTCGTAGAATAAATTCGAGTTTTTTTAACCTAAGGTGTAGAATAGAATTTTGCAGAGGATTTTACACCTGACTCCTTCAAGTGAACAATATCGTAATTAAGATTTTAATTCTTTAATGCTGTGCCCTTGCAAACAAAAAATCGATAGATCTGACGCTAAAATTCAGTGCGCTACATGCAAAGTGTTCTTCTACCTAAAGTGCGCTAATATTCGAAAGTCTGATAATACTTTTATGATGAAATACAATATTCTACATATATCACTGGGCTACATGTGCGAAGAAAAGAAGAAGTTCCCTCCACTCTCCATCACTGGTGCATCAAGTATTGTATGAAACAGCTGCTTTAATGTGCCTACATTGTCAGTGCCATCAGCTGATATGCCATCACCTTCCAGCAAATTGCTGACTGTAAGTGATAATTTAAGCTCCCATTCAGCCATTACTGACTAGGTGTTTTACAATGAACTCGTCTCACTGAAGGATTTCTCTCAAAAATGCAGTATTACATACATATAAGCATAATACAATAAGAGAATAAATCGCTAAGAAATGATATCTACCACCTAAAATCTGTAGTTAATTCCCTTCAGCAAAAATCTCTGAAGAAATGTGTGGATATTGTAGGAATTCCAAATGTAAACAAACAAAATGCGTTGGATTATGCTGACAAATTGCTGTCGGAGGGTTTACAAGAAAATGTTTCTGTTCAAATGGTCAAAAGTAATTACCCTTCTAACAACAACAGGAATCTAGTGCAAACTGAGAACGTAGAGGAGAGGAGAGTATGTTTGTCTGAAATTTAAGTCAGCTGATCTCAAAAAAAAATTTGGAAAAAAAATTATTTATTTTTCAACATAATCGCCTTTCAGCTCTATAGACTTTTTTCAGCGATGTTCAAAAAGTTCGATACCCTTTTTATAATAAGAACTGTCTTGCTCCTCAAAATAGCAATTAACTGGCGACATCACTTCTTCATCGTTGGAAAATCTTTGACCTGATTTTGGGAACAGAAAATAATCCGAGGGGGCTAAATCTGGCGAATTCAAACTTTAATTCATTAATTTTGGCCATTGCAATAACGACACTGTTTTTGCTCGAGTGTGAGCAAACGCGGCATCCATCTTGAACAAAGCTTTCTCATGTCCAAATTTTCAAATAAAATGCGATGTACCACACTTTTTGAAATGCCTACAATGTCTGCTAGCTCGCGCACTTTCAGTCGACGATCATCCTTTCTTTGTGGATTTTCTTCACCATTTCTGGAGTCGTCACCTCATTTGGTCAACCACTGCGATGCTCGTCTAGGCAGCTCGTACGGCCTCGTTTAAACTTAGCAACCCAAAATGTTACTGTTGTAAACGAAGGAGCAGACTCACCCAGAGTAGAATTCAGTTCAGCTTTTATATTGGTTGGGCTGAGGCCTTTCAAATAAAAGTATTGTATCACATAATGATGATCAATTTCTCCATTTTCACAAATTCACTGACAACGTTCACTATTGATGGCAGCTAAACAAAGACTAAACAACGTGGCGCTTTCAAACTTGAAACATATGCTTTATAGACTGCGTACTTTCCAATACAGTGATATTTTTAAACAACTACCGCCATATCTTGTCCAGGCCGGGTATTTCTGCCGTCGTACATATTGTTGGTGCATCTGGAGTCATTTTTAAATAAGCCAGATCGAATTTTTCTAACTGAAATCTGGATATACCACCTTGATCAAAATCGTTGCGATTTGAGTTCCGTTTTTCTTTTTTGTTAAGTTGGTACATCTATTGTTGACATTTCCTCTAAATCTTACCGTTATAGCTTGACATTTGCAAAAGTTAAGTAACCAAGAGTACATCTATCTTTGTTTGTGATGGCGATTTTTTACAATTTTAGAAATGGATTTAAATTTGCAACAACGAACTTGCATTAAATTTTGCGTAAAAAGCGGATTTAATGGTGCGCGAACGTTGGAAATGTTGGAAAAGTGTTTCGGCAACGATCCTCTAAAGAAAACGGTCGTTTACCAGTGGCACGAGCGATTCAAAAGTGGTCGTGAGTCAATCGAAGATGATAAACGCAATAGCAGACCATCGACATTGAAAACCGACGAAAACATTGATGAAGTAAAAGAAATAACCGCAAATTAACCAGCAGAGAGACAGCGGAGGACTTGAACATTGCCTATGCATCCGTCATTGGTCAATGGTTTGGGTTTCCGTCGTGTAGCAGCAAAGTTGGTGCCAAAAGACCTCAATTTCATGCAAAAAAGAGACCGTGTTGACGTCGCAAAAGAGATGATTTGCGAGGCTGAATCCGATCCCACATTCATCAAAATTATCATTACTGGAGACGAGACGACAAACACGCAATCCAGACATCAGGCAAGTGAATGGTGTTCACCAAATTAGCCGAGACCAAAAAAACCACGTCATTTTCAGTCAAAAAAGAAGGCAATGCTCACGGTTTTCATGGATTACAACGGTGTAGTGCGTCATGAATTTTTGCCAGAAAGCCAGACTGTAAACAAAGAGTATTATTTGGGCATTATGAGACGTTTGCGTGAAACAATCCGCTAAAAGAAACCAGAATTATGGGCATAAAACTCGTGGATTTTATACCATGATAACGCACCGTCGCACAGTGCCATCATTGTTCCAATAGCTACCGAATTCCCCTGATATTGCTCCCTGTGACTTCTTTCTGTTCAATCGAGTTGAAAAACCACTACGGAGAACGCGTTTCAGTAGCCGAGAGGAAGTAATGCAAAAATAGCAGAAAGCATTGATGGACATACCGAAAACCGAATATAAAAAATGTTTCGAGGATTAGATCAAGTGCTGACATAAGTGTGTTACAGTCGATGGGGATTACTTTGAAGTGGACAATATAGATTTAGATAAATAGACTTGTATTTTTAATCTTCTTAATAATTTCCGGGAACTTTTGATCGAGGTGGTATGAAGATGAAACAAAACTTTTTAAAATACCAGGTTATAGGCTTCAAGCTAAGTGCAATAATTATTATGCCGTTTTTTACTAAGAAAATTTAAATCCTGTATACTGTGAGTATAATTACGTGAGTTCTGATGTATTTCAAATTTTTTGCTCTATTAGTTCCCATAAATTTGTGATTATTTGCATTTACAGAAGACATAGTGTTATCAAAGATGTGGTGTTTGTGGAGGAATTATCTATCCTCTTAGATAACACGCATTCTAAGAATTTAATAGTTCTAGGTGACATTAATATGAACATATTAGGCAATTCTTCAGTAGTAGATAGATACAAATCTTTATTTACCGCTCATGGACTTGAATCATGAATTAATGAACCCACCAGATTAATTAACAACTCCGGTTCATGTATTGATCATTTGTATTTGAGGCTTAATCGTAGTGGTGATCTATCTTTGGTTAGCTCCATCTCCGATTTTAAGATCTCTGACCACTGCATGACATGTTTATTTTTTGAAAACATTTTGTCTGTTAATTCAAATAAACTAAATATTCCAGTTTCAAAAGGCAAAATAGAATGAAATTTGGTTGGTGTTTATAATGCAACCAATCCTTCCCTTGCTTTTGATTCATTCCAAGCTATTTTGAATGCTCATATTATACTTTGATCTGCCCCTTCTTTGGCATCCTATGGAAATTCAACGATTTTTTTTATTAATATTGCGGCACACACCCTGAAGGAGGCAGGCTTCAATGATGGTCCAAACTATTTTTTTGAGACTATTATGGCACTTGAAATACATAGGACTATTATGACATGAAAATCTAGAAACTCTTCCACTTTAAATAGCGTTTCTAGTGCTCTACTGAAGAAAATATCTTTTAATATCATTGATGTGTTGGCATATATCTTTAATGAAAGTATTCTTAATGGTATCTTTTCTGAAAGTTTAAAAGTTGTAGAGGTTATAACTGTTTTTAAAAAAAGGGGATAAAACTGATCTTAATAATTATAGACATATACTCCTTCTTTTTAGAAAAAGTGTTGAAAAAGAGAGTTCTTTGTTTCTTGAGAATAAATCTTTTTTTAGACCGAATCAGTACAGATTCAGATCTGGTAATTCAACAGAGGATGCACTGTTGAATTGTTGTAGTTGTGTTGCTAGTAGATGACAGCCTCACTTTTCATAGATATCACAAAGGCTTTTGATACTGTCGATTCTGACCTTTTGCTAAGAAAACTATCTAAATTATGCTTCAGGGGCTTCATGCTAGCGTGGTCTGAATCTAACCTTAAAGAAAGAAAACAAAGGGTCAAAATTAATGGTAAGTGCTTTTATATTCACATGGGTGTCCCGCAAGGGTCAGTACTAGGCCCCATACTCTTTTTCGTATTTATAAACTCTATTTTCAGTCAAAATCTAAGAGGGTTTCAAATAGGCTTTGCAAATTATATAGCGTGTTTCTACTCTAGTAACTATGTTCTAGACCTTACTGCTGATATCAACCATGATCTGTAAATTTTGCGGCATTGGTTTGGAATGCATAAATTGGTTATCAGCAACAAAAACAAGGTCATGATTTTTGATTTTCCTGGTTTAGATTGTCACTCTCCCAATTTAATTTTTCATAGCAAGAACGGTAGAGCTCTTAATATGTTGACCGATACATGTGCCTCGAGTAATATCATTCCATCCCTTGAGTTCAACATAAAATGTACACGTATGTGTTTTGTCATTGAAATTAACAATAAAATGAATTGGAGTTTGCATACATCTTCATTAAAAAAATACTTACTTTCGAAAGCATTTATTTTATATCATTTGAGTCATTTTTCTTCGCATTCTCTTTTGTAAACAGTCTAATTTGGTTTAGCTCATTCAAAGTTGCAGTATGGTTTCACTTACTGGGTGAGCACTCATAATAATAAATTGCAACTTTTAATAATTACGCAAAATTATCTTTTACGCCTTATTTATTGTAGAAAAGAAAGCGATGTAAGCATAGCTTACATCCCTCTTTTCTGTAATTTCAAAATTCTTCCACTCAAACATCTTTATTTCTTTAAAGTTTTAAGAATCTTTTTTCTCAGGAGTGGATATTTGAATAATCAGAACTCAACTTTTTATGCTCTATGCAGAAATGTCAGAAATTTGGCTATTATTAGAGCGCATAATTCTCACAAATAATCGTACTTGAATTTTTTTTTACGTTAACAGCAATTAGGCTGTATAATATGCTTCCACTCGAAATTCGGAGCATAAGGAGATATTCTTCCTTTTTTAGAGAAGTTAAGATTTGTCTTTTTAATGTTGATTTTAATGAAATACACCACCCGTTAAGAATTGTTGTATGAAATCAATCAAGTGTCGCTGCTTTTATCGGCTATATTTTCGAATTTAAGTTTAAAATAACGTTTATAAGGGGTGAATCATCATGAGGTTTGAATTTCGATAGGCTTTTTTTGAAAGATCACGCGTGACTCCTATCATTTTTGTTCAGTATCGTTTGGCAAAAGCATCTTAAAAAGACTCACACCACAACAGCGTCTCCAAATTGTTTAGCTTTATTACGAAAATCAGCGTTCTGTGAGAAATGTTTTTCGTGTGATTCAAGGAACTTACGTTGCGCATAATCGACCTACTCAAACCACTATTGCCAATACCATTCGCAAATTTGAATCCCAGTTTACATTAGTGGATGATACTCGACCGGTTAGACCACATCCAGCACGTAGTGAAGAGACTATAGCAGCTGTAGCTGAGAGTGTACGAGAAGACCATGACGAATCGATTCATCGTCGTTCTCAGCAGCTTGGCTTGGCGTATTCGGCAACTTGGCTATTTTACGTGAGTATCTCAGCCTAAAAGCGTACAAAATTCAACTTGTGCAAGAATTGAAGCCAGGCGACTTGAATTTTCGTCATATTTTCAGTGAATGGGCTCTGGAAAAGCTCAATGAAAATCCGGTGTTTTATCGTGAAATTTTTTTCAGTGATGAAGCCCGTTTCTGGCTCAATGGAAACGTTAATAAACAAAATTGCCGTATTTGGGCTGATGAGCAACCCGAAGAGTACCAAGATCTACCATTACATCTATTGAAAACAACGGTATGGTGTGTTTTATGGGCTGGTGGAATCATTGGTACATATTTCTTCAAAAATGAGAAATCATTTTAGTGAGCACTTAGTTTCACGGTTTGCTACGGTAAATAAGCACCCTAGATCGTGCGATATCACACCTTTGGACTATTTTCTCTGGGGATATACAAAGTCTCAGGTCTTCAGGAAAAAGCTAGCTAGGATTGATGCTTTGGAAGTCAACATTACTCGTGTTATCCGCGAGATACAAGTCACTATGCTCGAATGATTCGAACAAAATTGGACATAGTCGTGGCTAACATTTACTGATATCATTTTTGAAAAGTAGATGCCATGAGTTGTTCTTTTAACCGATAATAAAAATTTGAAGTTCACATTCAAATTTATGTGTTTTGTTTTACATTATAAAACAAACCTCACGATGAATCACGCTTTACCTATATCTGAGATCTTAAACTCAACCCCACAACTAATTTTTATTTTTGTTCTTTTTATATTTATTATTTGGCATTTGGTTCGATACATTCGACACTGGTTTACTCAACCACAGAATGTATCTAAAATTTTATTTATTTTAATTTGTCAAATTCTAACATAATGGAAAATATATTTGTTTATTCTCTTTTATTTCTGTTAATTATGAAACATGTTGTAAGTATTTGCATATATTATAACAAGAAATACTGTCATATTTTGTAGCCATGGATTTATGTACATATAATGAAGTAAATAATAATAATAATTTACTTGTACCAGGTTATTCTCACTTTGTATGTACCCTACTACACAACTCATTGACAATTATCCCCCATCGGCAAGCAAAAGTCCAAATTTCTAAATATTCTCTATGAAGAGGATCTAAGGGCGATCTTACAGAAAGGGCTAATTCATTTCCTGGAAATATTAAGCAACTAATGAAGGAAAGGTATACAATAAATCCAGAGCGTAGTGCCTTGTCTTTTCTACATCTCCGTATTGCTGTACCATAAACTAAAATCGATACATTCATATATTTTATTTTCTTTTCAATGTTAGCATAAATTTATTAAAAATCGTCACTATGACACACTTAAAGATATTATTATTGCCACATACCTCTGATAGTCCTTGAAAATATTCCACCTAGCAATGCTGCAATAAAAAAGAAATTCATAGAAACAAGCTTTTACAAAAAAAAAAAAAAAACAAAACAAAACAAAAAACATAATTTTTTTTATATTTGAATTTAAAAAAAAAAAAAAATTATTCTGCAAAATCTTTACCTAAATGAATCACAAATTAGTACACGAAACATATCCACAACAGGCATTGTATTCAATGTATTCATAAACCCAAACACATTAAGCCTTTTTAAAACGGCCTGCCGAAAAGTAAATTTTCAAATACGTGCTTGGAATGCCGCGTTAGGCTTTGTATTAAATCTTAACATGCATTGATACTTGTAGTCGTATTCGTATGCTGATTAAAAGATTACCGGGAAAGGCTCCGCCAAGCCAAGAAACCCTATCTATATACTCGTACTCGTACACATATCCATTCGGCAGAAACTTATGCAAGAATGTCAAAGTGTCTAATAAAGTCACGCCGTGGCATACTAAAAAGGCGATTTCGAGGGCGTGGATTGCACAATTAAAATCGATCGTTTGCATTCGATACGAAAATGTGTAATGTGACTGATTTCTTTGCCATCGATATGCAATCGGAAATTTTGATTTTGCACAAGGTAAAAACCTCACAGTTTTTTTTTTATACATTTGCATATACCGACATACAGATTCGATGGATGTAGTGTATGAGTAACAAAAAAAAAAAAAAATTTCAATAGAAAAATTCAAACCAAGACCTTGTTTTCAGTTGAATTGATTTCTTCAACTCACGAGTAGGTGCCGTGGAGCCATTTGAACAATTTTTCAATTAAATTAAATGCAAAAATCCAGTAGTATGACATTTAATTCAAATGACTGTGTCTGGGATGTGGAATCAAGAATGTTAAGTATTTTACACTTTAAGTTGGACTAGATTTTTCTTTTTAGTTGGTTGTGGCATTTCCTTTTTACTTTTGAAGAATACTTGCAAATTCATTTTTATTGTTTCTTTAATTTTTACCTTAAATTCTGGACAGAAGTGCTTAAATCTAATTTCACAATGATAGTTACTTATGCTATCTTACTGGCTTTTACCGAACACTCGGAACTAAACAATTTCATTCAAAGTACAATAATTGTGTGTAATCTTACGATTACTCTTATCTATCAGCTATACAATATATGAAATTTCTAAGAAAAAAAAAACTTAGACACAATATCTTATAAATTTTGTATAAAACTTAAAACTATAACCCTATTTTACTTAACCTACCTAAGCTATAATCGGGTTGGTGAGCGCTTATAGTATCTGACACCGGTTGAAAACCCACCATCCCTTTTGCGTTTTCGGGCGCCTGGCATTCGTCAAAATCGTGCACAAGCATCACCGAGATTTAACCAATGTCATAAAGCATCAGTCGATTCTCCGCGGCGCCGCCTCATCTAAATGAACGTAGCCTTTCCACAAGATTCCCCCAACTATCTTAACCTAACTTACAACCAGGAGTAAGTTAACTTAGTAACATACCGACTTAGGAGAGCAAGCCAACCCTCTCTCCTTCTTGAAACCACCAGAATTTGGTGTACTGTTTTTCGGCATCGATCTGCTCTCTGTCCGCAATCGAAGGACTAAAACGGAAGAGCTCCTGAGCATTACCAACACACCAGGGATACCATCCCTGCTTTGCACTAACCCCTTAGCATCAATGTGGGGAAATGCCTCTGGAGGGATAGAGCCCGATAGAAGTGAGCTCTCATGGTACATTTATTTGCAGTAATAAGCCCAAAGATCATTGTCAATCAATTGAATACTTTACTGGGTTTTCCATTAAGGACTATGCAGTTTTGTTTTTTAATAAAACACAAACTATTAGAGATGACTTTTATTTCCCATTAAATACATTTCGTACCTTTATGAATGGTACTCGACTTCAGTCACATTTCCACTAGGAACGCGCTTGCACCGATCGAATCATTAGAACCAATTTTCGACCACTTTTTCACATATTTCGGCGGATATTCCTGTATTTTCGAGTTCAATGTTGGCTCTGAGCACTTCTAGTGTCTGTGGCTTGCTGGCATAGTCCAATGATTTGACGTAGCCCCAAATAAAAAAATCGCACGACTAGGCGGCAAATGGACTGGTCCATTTTCTTGATATAACACGCTCACAAAAGTCTGACTTCAAAGTTTGATTGTTTGGCCCGTCCTGTGAAACCATATCTCACCAATGTTGAGTGCACTCGATTGCGGCCAAAAATATCGTTCCACCATGTCCCGATAGCGACTTCCATTAACGTGGTTTAGGCCCAATGACGCAGCCACCATAAAAACCACACCAAACAGTCAATGAATTGGTTGCAACCATTTCCAGAGACAAAATTTAGAGTGTTCGACGCTTCAAATGGTTATCTGGCTTTAGTTCTTGAGTCCATTTGATCTTATACGGGTGGAAGCCGTATATCACAAAATTCACCAAAATAACGTTTGAGCGATCAACGTGTATTTAGTACGAAATGCTGACTGTCAGGGGTTGTGGTGTTCACTTTACCATACGGTATTAATACCAGCAGTCTGTCCCCCACTTAAATGGCAGACATTAACACAAGCAAATAGTAATGACAGTTTACAAAAAACATTAAGGGTTCGTTTACATAAAAAACAAAAAAAACTATAGTTCTTAATGGAAAACCCAGCACAGTCTTCCTTATTGATTTAAGCCGATACCGCGTTTCGAACTTGAGTCACATGTTCTGGCATCGCTGCTGACATTGATAGTCTGGAGGATTTCTATTGACCATTGCCCCTTCTTAGCTGAAAATTTTCACTCACGACCAGCTAAAGTGCGTATTCGACCTACATATACTGAAGTAAGTGCAAAAGACCGCATTGCACATGAAGCAATAATTCACTGCTCTTTAAATATCGCTTAACAGCGAACGTATAGTACGTTCCTGACTTGAGTCTTATGAAGACTCGTCCGTGTCGAACGATACGAATATCTCTTTGGCTAACCATCACTAGACACCCTTTACTACAGAAGAGACACCGGAAAAATCAGATCTTATATCCTAGCTAAGTATAGCCGTCAGGTTCTTGTGTTGAGTATTTTAAACTCCTGTGTCTTAGGGAGTTCTTAGGAGCGCTGAAGTGCTCGTACCTGTTTTACAATAATAGCTGTTATTAGCGTTGCATCAAAATAAAAGAATTTGAGTTCAGGGTTGTGATGATAATGCCCACCATGTACGAGTATTGTGGGATAGAGCGCAACTCCTGGATGATTCCATCTTTATTGCTATTGAATTGGAAACATCTCTGTTGAGGTCGACTCGAAGTCTCCTAGAACTCGTCTCCATCTTTTAGGAACTTAAACAGGGTAAACTGGAAAATCTTCAACAGTAAATTGAGTTAATCAAGATTTCAGTGTCCTAAAGATGGGCTCTCAACCGGTAAGATTTTCGATGATGCACCTACCGATTCATACACTTTCAGAATTTCCTGCCCGATCAGTATGACAATCGCTAGGAATAGTTTATCTTAGACGAACCAATAACCATAAAGCAACGTAACATCTTGTTAAATAAAGGTTCATAAAGTAAACCAAAGTTTTTTGCAATTCTATTGAATTAACCAGGACACTTTTGTAAGGAAAATTCTGCGCTAGTTCACTCCATTAGACACTTTTTTTAAATACATACCTACCTTCGAAACACGACATGTACATGAATGTGGTGAATAAAATAAGGACGGACAATAAAAATCAAAAATGGATAACATTCGTCCAGTGAACTAATGGGTGAGCAGTGATCAAACCTGCAAATCTGTATGGCCGAAGCAAATCTACACTGAAGCAGGGAAGCCAGGCCGTACCACTTCAAAAGGCTATAAGACCTATTTCTTATTTGTTTTTTCTGTTAAAGATTCTGATAAACTTATGCGTAAAATATGTAAATAGTGACACATAGGAGTATTTACCTAAGTAACAGACACATGTACATGTGTAAATTCAATACTCTACAAGATAGAATCAATGATAGAAGGATCGCATCGCACCAAGATGATGAATTTCGTCGCAAAATCATCTTCAGTGACGAAGCTCATTTTTGGCTCAATGGGTTCGTCAATAAGCAAAATATGCGTTATTGGTCGGATGAAAACCCACATGTGCTTCATGGATCACCACTTCATCCACAAAAAATAACTGTTTCGTGCGGTTTGCATGCCGGCCATATTTTTTCGTCAACGATAACGATCGTCACGTTACTGTGAATGGTCAGCGTTATCGCGCCATGATCACCGATTATTTTTGGCCCGAATTGGAAGATATGGACTTGGACGACATGTGCCACAAGCCACACAGCACACGCTACAATCGATTTATTGAAGAGTGAGTATGGTGAGCGTGTTATAACAAGACATGGGCCAGTCGATTGGCCGCCTCGTTCGTGAGATTTAACGCCGCTTGACTATTTTCTGTGGGGCTACGTAAAGTCATTGGTTTATGCCAACACGCCGACGACGTTGGAAGAGCTCAGAACCAACATTGAACGCGAAATAGCGGCCGTTTCGGCCGAAATGTGTGGTCGAGTCGTTGAAAATTGGGTCCAACGAATCGACTGCTGCAAACGTGCCCGCGGTGGCCATATGAACGAAGTTGAGTTCCACTCATAAATGTTTTGATTGTACTTTAAGCTAATAATAAAGTTTTTGAAATATTTTAAATGGTTTGAATTTTATTTAATAAAATGTTGTAAGTCGTTATTAGAAAATCCTATACATATATAAAGGCTGTAAAAGACGCATTAAGCCACCGGTACCCTACAATTGAAATGTCAATATACTCAAATTACGCAGGATAAATTCGAGTTCCCTTCACTCACCTGGATCCTTAAAGTGGACAATATCTTAATAATATAGTAAGAGAATGGTTTTTACTTCACGTTCTACGCTGAAGATATGACCACCCTTGTATCGGGTAAGTTCCCTTATGCTTTTAAGAAAAATGTACATCTCTCCTTTGGGAACACCTCGAACATCATATCAATCTTAGTACCTATATATTGGCTTTATACAGCAGTTCTGAGTTACGTGGAACGCCTTAGATAAGCTCTTTTTACTCTCTAACTTTACCAAAATCCAGAGGCGAGCCTGCATTACAATTCTGTGATGCGTCCACCCACAGCGGCGTTGTATACTATGTTCTGCCTTATATGCTCTGGATTAGTTCGCAGTTCGGCAGCGTAAGTAGGTGTAAGGTTATGGCCGGCATCTATAGTTACCCGCAGCCTCGTCGATGCCTTCATAATCTCTCTTTGAGAGACTGCAGAAAATTTGTCAAAAGTTTACTTTATGATTCCAAAGCTACTCTTTTGCAAGAGATTCTTTATCAAAATATCTGACAGGAATAAAAAAAACTTCAACATGACGGAACTGACGTTCATTTCGATGGTCCTTAAATAGATATCGGTAGGTAGGTTATACTCCGCTGCTTTAGAATGTAAAGTACAATGTCTTTATCATTATCAAGATCACGACAATAATTATAGGAAATGATATCACTGCAATTTCTACTGTTTTTCAACTCGGACAAGCAGCAACTAATATTTTGGAATTGGAAAGAATCGTTTGAATGATATATCGAGTGTCACTATCTGATCCTATGCTTTATACAAGGGCACATGATATCCCTTGATATCTTCGACAAATTTCTAAGGGGAGGTATCTGGCGGCATATCTTCATATGTTTCGTGGATCAATCAAACTTTTGTATGGACATGATTAACTTACTTTTGGCCTTAGTGGACAATGACTCTTTGTCACAAGACACCTGTCGACATACCTACACATATACCTGTCTAAGGCGTATATCTCTTTTTCAGCAAAACCTTATTTGGCAACCTGAAGAGCAATCTACCAAAAATAGAGCATATGGCTGCTACAAATATAAAAAAAATCGAAAATAGAAGTCATTGAGGAAATCGATCTAAAATGTGTGGGCTTGTTAAAGACCTCCATTGAACATACTTCGTTTAAAGAACTGATATACTTCTCATATATGTAGAAACATAAATAACGACAACGACTTTTCAGTTCTTTCTATACCAGAATTTAAAATGCCATACACACCAACATCCCACAAAATGGAGGATTAGCATCGAAACACTTCCAGTCTTGCAGAGGTGTGAGCTATGGAAATGGGCTTCGGGGCTTTGATATCAAAGACGCGCATAGAATACTACAAGCGACTGACAGTCATATCTGAACCACTCAAAAAGTATCACACAAAGCGTAATGACTGAGAATTACGGATTAAGGTTCTAAGCTTGCCTATTCTTACGATATCTGCTACGAATAGAAGTTTTCGAAGTAAAGTTAAGGAGCAGACAAATTATCCATAATCTCCAATCTATCGAAAAGTTTAAAGGTTCTGGTAAAGTGAACATAATTCTGTCAAAAGAATATCCTAAATCATGGTTTTTAAATGGCTGGATAACACACAGACTATTTTTATAGAACTTCTAACAAAGACCAATATCCTCAGATTCAAGTATTATTGCGCTTGTTGACAAGATATACTAGTTTCTCCCTATGAATTTGATTGAATTGTATCAATTATCCTTCTAAAGCATCTAAAGGAAGCTCCAAAAGGACTAACGATGATATTTTAAAGTTGCCTGTATATTAGGCATACGTCTACAGTATGTGAATCTAACGCCTTATTGCCAAAATTTACTAAGAGTAGGTATACCTATAGAAAAATTATTAATTCATATGGAAGTCTGCCAGAGATTGCAAAATAAATTCCATCGGGTAAAAGGCTTCTCTTAGGAGAATAGCAAACCATTAGAACTCACAGATTCATACAGATTGTACAACGACTTAATGTTAATGCACTTAATGTTGTATATTGTCTTTCAAGTGCTTTAAAACCAATCTATATAGAGTCAGCAATATATCCATAACTTTAAACCAAACAACATGAATGGATATATTATAGCATGCACTTAATCAATTATGCTTAGACACTTTATCTGAATCGCTTTAAAAATGTCGAAATCATCCCTTAAACCCATTTTTCCCTTTTTAGTCAATAGCCTCGGAGAAATATCCGCACGATAAGCCGATGTCTCCCCTTATAATCTTTTCCTAATTTTACGTGCATCTAAAATTTCAAACGTAAATAGGAGCACACTTCAGATGAAACACATTTCCGTTTATCATAAGCAGGAACCCTTTAACGACAATTTCGGAACCAACCACTTAAAGGTGCACACTTCTAGCTGTACCAGCAGCAGTAGCACGCAGTCACTTCGACAGATACACCAGTGTTTTCAATTAAGTTCATACGGATAGATCTTCCCAAGTGTTATTCACTTAAATAGAACTGATGCCACTCCACTTCCATTCTAGAATGCTAACTTATTTTTAAAATTAAAAAAATAGAGAAAACACTCCCTGTAATCAAGAAGTACCCAAAAATAGCTCTCAGATATTTTAAACATCAAGTAGTCCATAATTACATGTACACAGCGCCGCCACCGTTCAATAGGTGAAAACGTTCGAGATAAAAATTTAATTGTCGGCCCTAACTGACTAGATAAAAGCGGCACTATGGTAAACGTCATCGTTATATATCTTCGAACTGAAACTTGTGGAAAAACAAAAACCGAGGCACAAAAAATCTTCTCCAAATTTTCACCCGAACTGGCCCGTTGTCTGACAGATTAATTAAGACACACGTATATACAGAGGTTCATTGGCCCTTCAGTGGGATTTGGATTAGCTAAGAATTCAATGACCCCCATAGATACCGACGATAGAATTACATTACTTCACGATTTTTAAAATTAATTTATGAATCCAATTGAAAATGACAAGAGAACTTGTGCGTCCATGGTCTAGTTGGATTAAAGGCTTCCTTTTATCTCACCGGAGATCAATGTATTGTCGAAAGTGTGGATACTTCTGATCTGGGAAACCGGTGATTAGGTGAAAGTTACTCGTACTTCTGTGCAATGTCTTTATGTAAAGATAAACCATGGGGGTAGTGGCCTCCTCCTGTCTAATGGTAATTAACTTTTAGTTTATGACCAGGGTAAGGTTGCGTTGCAAACCAGATATTAGACATGGTAAAAATGTATCTCTAATTATGATAGATCGATCGATATGTGAGGTTTCATCCATTTTTTTGCGATTTATTATTTTTCGAACTGACAAGTATTTAGTGATTAATGGGTTGAAAATCGGGTGCGAAATTAGATAGAGAAAAACTAATGACAGTAATTTAAAAGAATTGCAAATATTTTATTTGAGTAGAAAAAGGCCTATGATCTTATATCCTAATGATATTTGGTATAAACACGCTCTAAGTACAATATTTTAGGGACAGAAAAGCCTAGTATCAAAGATAGATAGAATGAGAGGACGGCCAATTGCTATTAAATGTTGTTTTTGTGAACTGTTTGTAGGCAGTGATCCATTGGATACTTTATTAGGGAAAGCATACTCACTTCGAGATTTTATTTCGGTATCATCATCATGTAAATTACGCAAATATCTTCATGGACATTCATATACCCAATTCGGCAACTTCCCCAATTATCAATAGATCTCCGATATCGTTGTTGAAAAGGTTTTCAATTAAGGATGCCTCAAAGTGGACTACAAATACTATTAGGAGCGCAGGTTCTCTAAATTCTCGCTGTTATCCAAAACGTCATGAACCAAGCTTAAACAAATGGTAAATAAACCGTTTTGACACATTAGTGATTTCGTTTTGGCTTCTTATACTTTTTGTTGTGTGAAAATGTCTGATTTTGTGCTAAATAACCGTCATTTGCGGAAAGTGTTGATTCTCTTCTTTCATTTAAAGAAAACAGCGGCTGAAGTGCATCTAGAACTCCAAAAAGTTTACGGAGATCTGAGTGAAACAACGTGCCGTGATTGGTTCCGTCACTTCAAAGACGATGATTTCGATGTTGACGACCGTCCACGTGAAGGAAGGCAAAAATCGTTCGAAGCCACTGAATTGGAGGTATTGCTTGATGACGATCAGTGCCAAATGCAAGAAGAGCTTGTTTCAGCATAAGGAGTTACTCGCCAAACTTGGGTTCCTTATGATTTGAAGTCAAGGGACGTTGAGCGTCGTTTTTTCACCTGTGAACAACTGCTCCAGCGGCAAAATAGGGAGAGTTTTCTTTATAGCAACGTGACGGTTGATGAAAAATGGATTCATTAAAGCAACTCAAAGAGAAGAAATTCATGGGGACTGCCCGGTTATGCTTATACGTCATCAGTTCGGCCGAATATTCACACTGCGCAGGTTATACTGTGTATTTGGTGGGCCCAGGTCGGTGTTATTTATTATGAACTGTTGAAACCCAACAAAACTATCACGGGGAACAGTATCAATTTCAATTGATGCGATTGTACCTAGCAGTGCACGAAAAACGGCCACTATACGAGCAAAGGCACTGAAATGTGATCCTACAGCATGACAATGCTCGGCCTCTCGTTGCCGAACCCGTTTAAACCTACCTGGAAACGCTCAAATGGAAAGTCCTACAGCCTACCAGATATTGGGCCGTCCGATTATTTCTTGTCCCGTTCGATGGCATATGAAGACATCGAAAAATGGCTTGATTCGTTGATAGCCTCAAAAGATAAACACTTTTACCGTTACGGTATTCGAGCTCTGCCAAAAAGATGGAAAAAAGTTGTAGCTAGCGATTGGCAACAGTTTGAGTGATTCTTTTGTAACCATTTTTTCACGGTAAAGTTGCATTTTCATCCAAAAATGAGTAGATTACTTAGTTGCACACCTAATATGTGATCAGACAGATTACATTGAACGTATTCACTCGAGTGTGAAATACCTATCTATGGACTATGGGTAATGATCATGACAGCTTAGCTTCATAGTAATGTTTAAGTATCTTTTAACGGAGAATAAAAGAGAATATTCTGATTATAGAAAGTGATCTAGGCAAAAGATAAAAGAAAAGTGTTATGGCCACAAGTTCCTACAAATTCTAGTATCTAAGAACTGTGCAATATGCTCGTAGATTCGAAGTTGATGCTTTAGAGATCGCAAAACTTTTTCTACAAACCTTTGAAGACGTAATGGATAAATATAAATATATTAACGCAATTTTAGGCCACTATACTATCCGAATGAGAAACAGGCAATTAAATGAAATTTACAAACTGCCAAGACTTCAATGTGGATCATAAGTACATTGCAAGCTACCTAATCTAAGTTTACAAATAAGAAAACAACCCACTAATACGTCGTTATACAATGGCGCAAATAGCAGCGAAAAAAATGTTTCTATCCGTCCTTTTTCATCATTAAAGGTATATTAGGAAATACACCCACAACATCACTACAAACTATGCTTCGTGCAATCTTTTTTGACATCGTCGTCAAAAATCCTTTGAATGACACTCAGACCGATACTAGTAATCACAACACTTATAGCATGCAACGTCATAACCCCAATTAACAAAAATTGATTTTAATTCAGGATTTGAATACTCGAAACCAAGCGGATCAGATGGGACATATCACCAAGGTGAAGTCACGATTATTCGATCAATGACATCTTCATAAATCGATGGCCCGGTAGCTATCCTCGTATCCGGCTCTATACATAGAAACCAAAACAACTGAGCTTCATCCACCCAAAGAATTATGGAGCAGATGAATTGGCTATAATCGTACGATGAAAATATCAAACTAATAAATATATAAATTGGACACTATAATATATAATATAATATATATAATATAATAATAATATAATATAATATAATGATTTTTGTAGGTGATACAGTGACAGAAATAAAAGCAGGACTAAGTATTGTGACCCAGATGTCGATTGTGGGGGGCCACCTCTAACCAAAGGTCACGAAAACTATGCAAATAAAAAGTCTCAAAGAGAACAAGAAGAAAGCCATCCTTCCAAATATGTCATGTGGAATATGAGAAAGCGAAATGCTAGAAAACTTGAGTGATCAAGAACCGAAAAGAACATTCTCAGATCTTGACGTGGCTGTGGTATTAGTTGGGGGAACTTTGAAATGACAAAAAATATCCTCAAAAATAGATGAATTCACTGATGAAAATCCTCCTGCAAAACGTGAAAAGGACAACAACAATCGGATCCGTGCATGGAATCCGTGAAGGGAATGTCAAACAGGTCACTTGCCGCGGAGGCCCCAGACTGCTATAATGCAGATATAACCATCTAAGAATGTACTGGGCCGTATAAAAATAGAACGAAAAACTGTGGGTATAGGGTTTTCTAATAACGACTTGACAACTTTTTTTTTTAAATAAGAGGCAAACCATTTGAGATATTTCAAAAACTTTATTATTAGCTTGAAGTTCAATCAAAACATTTATGAGTGGAACTCGACTTCGTTCATATGGCCACCGCGGGCACGTTTGCAGCGGTCGATTCGTTGGACCCAATTTTCAACGACTCGACCACACATTTCGGCCGAAACGGCTGCTATTTCGCGTTCAATGTTGGTTCTGAGCTCTTCCAACGTCGTCGGCGTGTTGGCATAAACCAATGACTTTACGTAGCCCCACAGAAAATAGTCAAGCGGCGTTAAATCGCACGAACGAGGCGGCCAATCGACTGGCCCATGTCTTAAGATAACACGCTCATCATACTTACTCTTCAATAAATCGATTGAAGTGTGTGCTGTGTGGCTTGTGGCACCATCCTGTTGAAAGCACATATCGTCCAAGTCCATATCTTCCAATTCGGCCTAAAAATAAATGGTGATCATGGCGCGATAATGCTGACGTGACGATCGTTATCGTCGACGAAAAAATATGGCCCAATAACGCCGCCGGCATGCAAACCGCACCAAACAGTTATTTTTTATGAATGAAGTATTCATGAAGCACATGTGGGTTTTCACCCGACCAATAATGCATATTTTGCTTACTAAGCCAAAAATGAGCTTCGCCACTGAAGATGATTTTGCGACGAAATTCGTCATCTTGGCACATCTTCTCCAGAACCCAATCGGAGAACGTAGCTTGTTAGTGTACTTTACCATGATGAAAATGTTGAGTTTACTGAATAAATTGACAGTGACAGTCAGATGATTATTGAAAGATTGCGTTCACAAATTAAATTCAAAGTTTTCAAGTCCCTATTGGAAAACCCTATTCTACGATGACTCCTACAGGGAACTGTAGTAATACCTGCTTGAGTATGAATTTATTGCATGCGGTAGGCTAAGGCAAAAGGATTTAAACTCCAGAATAAAAGCGAACCCATTGTATCCATTCGCATTAAGGCTAAATTGGGCAGTGTCAGACTGATATCCATTCACGCATGATGAAACAGACCATGCTAACACAGAATATTTCTACGAGCTCCTAATTAAAAACCTACGAGCAATGTCTAATAATGTTAAGGACATCATGTTAAGAAACGGGCTACGGTTAGTTAATTCCGCTTACTGGCACATCACTATAAGCAGTACCCGGTTTTTCCATACCATTCTAGCCCTGATCTATGGAGAAGTATGGATGATAATGAAAAGGGACAAATATATCCTTGGCCGGTTTGAACACGAAATTCTTCGAACTATTTTTGACCATGTACTTAGAGAAAGAGATATATCTGAGAATTTTACGAGCTGTACACCTACATGGACCTGATCAGGAAACTCAGAAATGTGCTTATGAATTGCCTGAGACGGCTTGAACATCTAGAGCGAATGAATGTTAACGCTTCAGCTTATGGGGCGTACAAGTACAGACCGATTCTTTTAGAGTTACTTTTATCAAAAACAAAAAGTTATCAAAAAGTTCAATTTTATCGGGAATGAATGTTAACGCTTCAGCTTATGGGGCGTACAAGTACAGACCGATTCTTTTAGAGTTACTTTTATCAAAAACAAAAAGTTATCAAAAAGTTCAATTTTATCGGGAAATCATTATTATCATACAAAAGAGTCATTCATTACATTTATTTCTTGAAGACTATTCCTTTCAAATGTTTATCGAAACTGCGGCTAACATGATCCATTCTGAAGTTCTAATTTTTAATGACGCACTCGAGCATTACGAGTAGTCTTTTCGGCTTATCCATGTAGACTTTAGACTTTACATATCCCCCCCCCCCCAAAAAAAAAGGATAGAGGTATAGTGTCACATAATCTAAGCGGCAAATTCATCGGTCCAAAGTGTGAAATTTACTATTTACCGGGCTGTGTGTCAAGTTGAGACCAAATACCATTGAAACCATGGGCTCCAATGTCAGGTAGGAAATAATCCGAGATAACTGGTGTAATTCACAGTTACTGCCGGCCGGTCCCAAATTTCAAGAAATATGGATCGATGATTCCGTCAGCCCATAAACCCCACCAAATCATTACTTTGTCTGGATGTAATGGCAGCTTTTGAACCTATTCGAGTTGTAAATACGCTGTTTTGTTTATTGACGTATCCATTAAACCAAAAATGGGCCTCATTGTTAAACAAAATATTGGTCGAAAATAGTGGATCTTCGTTAAGCTTTTGCCGGTTTCAGTTGTTGCAAGAATTGAATTGTGTATGCTTTTAAATCAAGATCCTCACTTAAAATACGCCAAGTTATTGCATACGACAAGCCAAATTTTAAAGAACGGCGCCGAATCTATTCATCTCCGCTACCGCCGATATATCACTACCTATCTACATACGGTTTCTTTCGAGTTTACTAATCTATATCTAGTCACTGACTTCTGCATTTTTACAGAGAAATATTCAATCAAATAAAACATGTTCCACATCCACTCCTTGGTATAATCGTAGAATCCGCTATCTATGAAACAAAAGAAACAAATTATGGGCGGTATTTCTTAGCACTCACTCTTCTATCTAGGTACATATCTTCATTTCATTAAACTCTTCAATTCTTTCTATCAACGCTACCTGAATATTGCGCAAATCAATTTTATGAATGTGCCCAAGTCTTTTTTTTTCAATTTGTCAATTGCAAAAATAAGACCGATAGTTATCCTTCCTTCCTCCCTCGCTTTCAAAACCGAATCTTAAAGTGATCCTCCTGCCATCGCCAACTTTTTTGCTACATTTTTTAAGCAATAATTTGGCAACAACTCCTTCATATCAAACCCTTCAATAACCTACGACATTTCTGCATAGCCGAGATGGTTTCCCCGCCAGATTTGGACGACCTCTTTTATAATCCCGATATACAAAAATTGATGTAAGCATATACCCAAACTCTTTGAAATCATTTTATATGAAGCCTTAAACTTCAAATGGAAGCCTTTAATTTCGCTCCGACAACATGGTTTTCTAAAAGGCAGATCAACTACCACAAACCTAGCTGAATTCGTATCTTTTGTTCTCGCAATCTTAGAAAATAGTAAAGAAACCGATGTTTTCGCAACTGATTTTACTAAAGCGTTTGATAAGATATCTCATCAACTGATACTCTTCAAATTGTCTGCTCGCAGCTTTGAAACTCTTTTATTAAAATAGATTTTTTTCCTATCTGAAAAACTGATAATATAGTGTTCGGCTTAGATCCGTCCCTTCTGTTCCATTCCTGGCCTCATCTGGAGCTCCACAAGGCAGCACTCTTGGCGCTCTTCTGTTCATTCTTAATGTCATATTAACGATCTTAAAAGGGTCATTAAGCACCTCACACTCTTTCTTTACGCTGACGACACAACATTTTTTAAAACTACTTCTTCTCATGGCTCTGCCCTTCTTCAAAAAGACCTTTATTGGTTTTTCAAATGCCAATCTATAACCTTCTCACGTAAATGCAACCCGTTTCCTACCCATCTTCATTTTCTCTATGGTGAATCAATTCCCCTGGTTCAGTTTTTTCAAGCCCTTGGTATATAATTCTACTGTAAGCCTAATTTCCGTTCGCATATCGATAAGATGATCCTTAAAGTTAACCAGTAATTGACTTGACTTCAAACCAGTATTTAACCAGATCTCTCTATGTTAGCTTTGTTCGCCTCCTTCAGAGAATGCCAGTCAAGCTTAGTCCCCCTTTCACTGAGCTTGTGTTTTCCAAATCCAGTGCCATCGACTCTTCTAACTTGCTCTCCTTGGTCTGCCCTGTAAAGACCCTTTAATCTTACCACCTCAAACTTCTCAAAATGAATTCGTGAAAAGAACGTAGGAAAATTGCAGACATTCTTGACATCGACTGCGCATCCCTTCTAAACTCTATTTCCCTCAACACCAAGCTACGTAATTTATTTAGGCAGACATGCCAAATTTCAGTGCGATACTGTCTTTAGTTTTGTTTTGACAGCTGATTGTTTTTGACGTGTTTGGCATCATGTTGAGTATGGACAAAAACGATTTCGTTCTCTCATAAAACATTATTTTTTGAGAGGCAAGACGGCGAAGTAAACAAAAGAAAAGTTGGATTAATATTATGGGGCTAATGCTCCGTCAGATTACACCGTCAAATATTGGTTTCGGGAGTTTAGTGGTGGCCACAACTCCAGAAGACAATGTCAAAAATATACATGAAATGGTGTTGGCTGACCGGAAAGTGAAGGTGCGCGAGCTAGCAGATACCACAAAGTACTGAGTGCACACGATATATTTTGGGCAATATTCTGCATATGAAAAAGTTATCCTGCCGCTGGGTTCCGCGCATACTCACTCCTGACCAAAAACACGAACGCGAGAGCACTTCGACAGAGTGTTTGGACTTGCTGACGCGGAATCGGGCGGACTTTTGGCGTCGTTTGGTAACTGTTGAACACCACAGAACAGAATGACTGCCCGTCAATGGACTGAAGCCGGTACGAGTGCTCCGAAGCGGCTGAGGGAGGCTCGATGGGTCGGAAAGGTTATGGCGTCGGTTTACTGGGATTGTCATGGCATACTCTTCGTGGACTACCTCGAAAAAGGAAAAACCATCAAAAGCGAGTATAACTGTGCATTATTGGAGCGATTAAAGGTAGAAATCGCTGCAAAACGGCCTCACATGAAGCGAAAAAAAATTTTGTTTTTGCAAAACAATGCACCGGTGCACAAGAGCATCGCAACCATGGCTGAAATTAATGACTTACGGCTCCAATTGCTGTCGCATCCACCGTATTCGCCCGATTCGGCTTCCTTTGGACTATTATCTCTTCCCAAACCTCAAAGGATGGCTCATCAATAAAAAATTCAGCTCACGCGAGGAAATCATCGACGCCACGGAGGAGTATTTTGCAGACCTTCCGGAAAATTTATATTCCGACGGGATCAAGAAGTTGGAAAATCGCTAGAATTAGTGTATCAAACTAAAAGGGGACTATATTGAATAAAATAAATTTTTTTTTTTTTTTTTTTGATTCCCAAGGTTACTTTTCACCCCACCTAGTAAACTTTTCGATGGTATAGCGAATTGTGCGTTCGGTAGGCCAATTATATTGCTCTTAGTTGCTCTTAGGGCACGAAACATATTCCTCAAGAACGCTGATTTTCGTAATAGAGTTGTCTAGTATGTTAGCTTTCTTCCATTATGAAATGTCAATCAATACGAAAAAAAAAAAATACTAGTGTGCCACGCATGTGTGATCGCTCATGAAATCCCCACTAAAAGCGGACTTCAACCATCTTAGGGGTAGAAATCCAAAGTCGTCCCAGACTGTAGCTCCATCTAAGTTAGTAAGAAAAGATGTGAATATCAAAGTTTGTTCAGGTGAAACTCCACATGTTACTTATGTCAACATTACGCGGAATGATACACGGTTCAAATGTTTAGCACCATCTAAACAATTACTTTTCGTAATTCCGCTTAAGGCTGCTTTATTTTGATGATCAAGTGGGCACTGATGATTTTAGAGTGGTCTACTCTTTTTGAATTCAGTAATTATTGGACAAGGTTATGTACTGTCATGCGATTTTTTTAAGATCGTACTTGAGAGTATTATGCGAAAAACCTATACAGCTATACAGAGCTGTTTGTGAGGGATTTGCAAGTATTGAAGCAGAATCGGCGAAGATGACTCTGGTGGTAAACTGGAGTACATGCTATTATCGAGAAAAGTTACATAACGTCGACCGTTTGAACAAAACAAAACAAAACAGTAGAGTAATCAAGGCCTTACTATCACAGTGAATAAAATATAACCAACAATACCATTGATCATTCGTAACTCTAGCCAATCGCAGATTTCTTGGACTCAAAATCGAACTCTATAAAACATTGATCACCGTCCAGATATAAAAAATATGACGCGGAAGCGCTCGGTCGTATCTAAATAAAATCCAAAACGCTATCTGCGTTGAGTAGTAGTAGTGCGGGAGAGTAGATGAGAGATTTTTGGAAAAAGCTTAAAGTATTGGAATTTATGGGACAGTTACGTTCCAATTTGGAAATACTTTGAATCCACCACACAAACAGCAGCACTCCAACTTAGGTGGAGAATGATCTCAATTAATATAGAGGCATAATATTTTTAAGGCCCAAGTCTACCCCGGACTATACACCACCTAAGAGGCGACACAATTCTGCATTTACTCTTTCAACTAGACCTTATGCATTTATGCATTCAGATAGTGCTATGATGGTGTAGTATACTCCATCCAGATTTTTCATTCGCTGAACGTCATAGTATATTTCTTAAGCCAGGAAATAAGCTCATTACGTTACCACTTGTGTAGCTCAATGTTATCATTTACACAATTAGTAGTTGATGGCCATCAAACGTGACAGCCTTATATGTACAATATATCAATGATAAAAATAGCACAAAATTTATGTAGATACCCTAAATTATAGCCTGATTCATTCACCGTGAAGGATAGGCTTACAAGAAAAGAACAATCTCACTATCAAGTGGTCTGGAAAAACTAAAGGTCAGCTGGTGCTCCTAAACAACCATAATATTATGTATCTATACCCATGTCACAACATCGAACTTCTTTATTACATACCTGGCTACATGAACTGTTTTCGTCTTTATTCGATTGCGATCGAATTTTTGTGTAACTTTTTTTGTAATTTTTACGAAAGCCAAAGAAGTGAAGGTCACCTTGCACAGAGTTTACGTTGTATTGCCCTATACTTTTCGCTGACTCAACAAAATCATAAAATTGCAACAATCTTCGAATTTTGAAAGACTGTTCACCAAAACAAACAGACCAACTGCCATTGCATTCGCCTCAAAAAGCGTGTCCAAAGCCTCGTGTCTATATTTACCACGCAGCATTATATTGAATTAACACCACCCGACTCACCATCCGCACCGGGGCTCCCTCTGACGTTCGACTATATTGCAAAACGCTTTGAATTTCACGTAGGTACAACAAAACATGCACAAGTACGCAGAAATATGAAACAATTTAGCTCTCCAAAGAGAAATGTGATGAACAACAAGTTGAAGTAAAATTGAAACAATACACCGGTGGAAGACCATGAACCACGATCAGATTCGACGTCGGCAGCGGCGACGCGGTGGCATGACGATATGGCAGCACAATGAACGCGCTAACACCAACTACAGTTAAGGTTAATGAATTAATCACGTTTGTTGGGTTAGATTCGCTTCCCGGTCCTACTTCTAGTCCCCTCCTGGCTTTGCTGATCTTGTTGGATGCTTTCTTTTATGAACTTATACCAAGATCAACAGTCGCGTTGGATTTCTCTTCTGTTCTTTTTGAATAACGATTGGAGTTGCTGGTATTCTCTTTAGAATCTGTAAAACAAACACAGATAACTTTAGTTGGAACTTGAACTCTATCTGGAGAGGTGGTGGTGATCTAGTTGGCGAAATTCTCTGGGGCAGCATTGAACGATCGGCGCTATAATTAGGCATAACTGGGGCACGCAAATTTATTTTTGTTTGTTTCGCATCTTTAAAATCGATGGGATTAATTCAATTCAATTCGGCCCAATCCAAGTACGTATTTGGGTTAAAGGAACACAAACGAGTTCGCAATGGTTCGGTTAAAGATCACCAATGAACCTGTTATAGCAAAGATTGGAAAAAAGCGCAAACGATTCGCTTAACGCATACGGATGTCGTGCAGGTGTTTCAGATGAGATGAATCTGCAGAGCAGGTGCTATTGTGGCTGGCGAATGGAATGGTATGGAGGAACTTGTGGTATTTAGCCGCTAGGTATCCTACAAACATGTTTTGCAAGAATCAAGCAAGTCTAAGCAGGTAAATTTGCATGAACGGATATCTTACAACGTTGTTAATAATTAAGGTTGTGATTGAGAAAGCCACACTTTGAAGTCTGTTGTGGGTTGTAACAGCTAACAGGTAACAGGTAATAATAAACAACAACACAAAAAGGAGAAACAAATTCCGTTGGTTGTTATAAGACAAATCACCTGACCAATGAAGTGGTATAAATCATTTGCACGAGAGAACCTATTTGAGATGATTTACTGTACATGAAGTATTTCAACTGATGTTTTACAAAGTGAAAGATATTTTATGAATCCAATTTACTCTTCAGTGCGCTTTACCACCAAACAAAATGTTGTCAAGAAAATATCTATTCGAAAGTAGAGGTGGACAACAAATCTCCATTTTGAAAATACGAAACTTAGTGAGAGAAATTCAGAATTTGAAAGTCTAAACGAAATCCCCTTAGGTGTCTTCGTATTTTTCGCACGATTGCAACATAGTTTTTCTTCTATAAAAGATTACAGAAATATCATAGTACTCTTTCGGCATGGTATCTTTTATTTTGAACCATGTCCGACCATCTTAGACAAGTCCTGAGGGGTAGACCTGCATTCCGTGTTCCACAACAAAGTATCCACTGACAACGTTTTACATTTCCAAAACTTCTTCTTAGAGAATTGAAGAGATTTAAATGAGAATCTTAATGTCATAATGTCACTAAATTCCCAACATCTAGTTGCACAAGATATCTCTATATTTTGGCAAAGAATTCTGTTACCCAAGATGAAGAAGTAAGCTTTTACTACGAGTTGAGCGTAATCGAAAAGGCAACACCGAATGGAGATACGGCAATCGTGATGGGGGAGCTTAATTCCTAGATTGATAAACAAACAACGGTTCAAATAGCCGATGATCATGTTAAACCATTTCCTTAATAGGTAACATATGGTATTTGAAAAAATAAAAAAAATCACCTGGTTATATGCTAAATGAAAACGATCATCCATCGATCATAACGACGCTGTTTTAGAATATTTTTTTATGCAGAAACATCATAGGAAACTGTTCCCTTCTGAATAAATTTTATATCTCCAACTCCAATCAATCCACAGAAGATGGCAAAAATGGCTTAATAAGCAATATTGTGTAATGCTTATGCTGACAGTTCTAAGGCTCTAACACTTTTACACTTGAGCCTAACTTTCACTTCAATTCCCAGATACCTACAGATGTCGCTTGTATTTCACGGGATGCCCATACATCCAAGGGAGCCTGGCCAACGCTTACCCACATTAGTAGTGTAATACCAAAGCGGAACTTGTGTTGAAGGCATAAGCTCCAGCTCGGGTATGAGTCTAGGCGGACTTTTGGCCGATCTTAGACTCACGGCACCCAGTAATTATTGCAGCTCTACATCGGGTCAAAACCAATTGGAAGACCCTTTCTGCGACTTTAAGTTCAATCAACAACCACCGTTACGCTCCCATTATAAGGCCACCTCTCACAACCGACAGCTTATAACTGGTCTAATCGTAACAATCTTCGGTGGCGTCAATCTAAATACGTTTTTTATTAGACTACGCCATATAATGGGTGAGGCTTTGATAATTGGGCGGAGGCCCCCCTAGCTACCTACAGTGTTTTTCAGTCCATAATACCCCGAAGATCAATATCGAACAAGAACTTTGTAATCTTAATAGGCAACTGACCGAACTTAAATAGCTATAGTAAGACGTCATTAAATCGCAACTGACCTACAGCTGCCACACCGGAATAGTTAAAACTGAACTCGCAGATTAGCTGGGTATAGCTGGTAGAAAATAACGAAGGGAGGCGCAACTTCTTACAAGGTCATGTTTCTGGACTATGAGCAGCTGTCACCAGATGGGCATAAGGTGAAAATGAGATCTCTCAGGTACTGTAGACGAATTCACCAAGATAGATAATTCCGGCGTTTTGTTCAGTCCATACCTATCCAGAACAGGTATCCTGAAGAAGTTAATCTTACTAGTTCGTACGCCTGCAAACATCGTAATGATATCTCGAAGGACATAGCTCACTATCACTGTAAGTGTCAGAGAACTCCAAAAAAACATTTAGAAACAAGAGCCTTTACGAAGTATGGTTTCGCAAATAAACCTCAAAACAATTAGTAATTTCTGCAGGGAATGGCTAAAATAGAGTTTTAAGGTCTGAGATCTTGAGATCTAAAGTAAACTCAGGAAAAATGCATACCATTACTAGACACTTATCGTCTTAAAGCAGCAGTGCAGTGGCATAAATGACTCTAAACTGTAATCAAACTCCAAGAGCTTTTATATCCATGGAAGCATCAGTAAATGATGCATTTTACTAAATGGAGACAAGCCAATGTTGGAACAAAAAGTACATTATAGCCTTCAAAGTTGAAAAAGCGGCAGTAAAAATGGGTCAAAACCCATCAATTCAGCTAATTGGCAATGAATTACTATGGAATCAAGTAAAAATAATTCTGGTGTGTCACAAGGTTAAGTTTAAGGTGCCATATTTTTATATATGGTGAAGAACGGACAATTTTCCTTTCTGATATTTTCCAATTTCGAAAGAAGTGACAATTATCGCTCATCATAACGCAGTTGTACTTGTCGACCAATTCTTAGAACAGCTAGAAATTTTTTAAACATCATCAGCAAGAAAATCTCGAAATGATGAAAGAATACTCTGTTAAATTTTAAATCCTTCAGATTTAATCGAGAGTGCTTATCAAAAACTCTGCTATATCACGATTTGTGAGTAGTAGCTAAAGCTTTTAAAGTCTAGAAAAAAAAGAGCTCCACAAGGATACCCAATTAAAACACTGATCGGCTTAGAAAACCTTTAGTGTACCTTCAATTACACAAACATTTCTTTAATTTCACACATTGAACTCAAAAACAGATGAAAGTGAAAAAAGGTCTATAGAAACATTTTCGAACTGAATATTGTCACAGCTCTTGATAAAAGCGGGTGATAGTCTCTGACGGCCTTTTTTGCCTTCAAATAGGGACCAATTGAAGCAGAAAATGTCAGGTGTTTGAGATTTTTAAATCTTTATGTGCCAGGGCTATACAAGAAAATGAAAACCGTTAGTCCGAAAAACTAATTGCTCATATTTTCATATGGACGATTGGATACGTATGGACTACTCACAGACTATTGACTTGACAAAGAGAAAACTCCAGAGACGACAAATTAAACAAAAAAGGTGGCCAATTGAATATGTCTTATCCTTGAGGTTACAAAAGCAATATTCTGTACGCTCCTTACGTCTTCTTAGCACGGCATCACTATGAAGGGCATATATTGACCCCAATTTTTTACCAAACGTTCAATTGTATGTTTATTTTGACAAGTATGACGGCCGAAAATTGAAGTTAACTCACGTATTTAAGCATGTTCTTTTACATGAGCTGTCTATACACCCAGTATATACGAGCTGAGGTTTCAAACAAGCAGCAACTCTATTAAAAAATGGAGCGTCCCAGTGGAAAACTTCCTTATTAAGCAATATCCAGTTGAAGCTCCAATTATGGAGTTTATATTCTTCTTTTTGATGGAAAGTAATTTCTTATATTCCAATAGAACTCCGGCTAGATGAGTTAAGAATTCAAGAGAGTTCAGGAAGGTTCTTACGTCTCTTAGTTGTTGAAATAAACTAGTTTTCTTTTTGGAAATTCTCTGAATCATTGGGGATAGGTAGATCTTTCATGGTTTGCTTTGGTTTCAGAAGCTTTCTCAGCCTTATCAGTGGTTCTTTTGCTTTCCCATCTATTTTGTTATATTGTATTATCTATCTTACTATCACAAAGTAAATTGGACCTAAAACAAATCAAAGCTGACGTAGAGATAGATTATAATGAAACAAAGTACGTGGGATTGAAGATAAACTCTTAGAGACACTATCACTGTAGGACAACCATTAGTGAAGGTACTTTCGACAGTTTCATCTCGTCTTGATCGAAAGCCTGCCTTTCACGCAACCAAATCAGTGACAAAAAAATCAACCAGGCTGAAATCATTCAGAAAATCTGATGGCACCAGCACTGAGTTGCAAGTAGAGACTCTCCATATCAAACTTGATGCTCATTTCTCAAGTAACTTGATCAGAGCCAACTCACAACTAGCTCATATTAACGAAGCTGCTAAGAGCCGTTGCTGGTATATCTTATTGATTGTGGTGTCGGACGAAGGCATTGGACATGCTGTTGCTTTATTTGATGGGTTCAAGTCGCCTGGCACTGATGCATCCAGCAATGCTACAAAAAGGTACAAACCAGCTGCTGGTATTCTGAAGTAAATTTCCTCTGCTAGCCTGGCACTGTTATATATATACCAAAACCCTGGCGAACAGAGAAAGTAGCATTTGTACCGAAAATCGGAAAGAACTTCAGACCTATAAGAGTATGGAAAGAATGGTCGAGATCCATGTGCTCCAGATGCTTTTTAAATGCATCTGCGATGCAACTGCTAGGGAGAATTAAAAGCGCACTCGGCAAAAAGGAATACGCCTTGGAGATTTTCATCGACGTTAAGGGTGCTTTTGACAACGCAACTTTTGGCAGCATGTTTAACTCGGCCAGCCAACACGGCGTCGACGAATCACTAGTTTTGTGGATAAAAGCAATACTGATGAATACGATACTGAGTGCGGATGCTGACTGCAGCCAATATGTGATGTTGTGATTAAATAGGGGTTGCCCACAAAGCGGCGTTCTGTGACCAATGCTATGGTGTATGTTGGTCGACTCTCTGCTCAACGCGCTTAATAGTTCTGACTTCTAAATATAAGCATAATGTATTGTCTGCTGTATCATGTCTAGAGAATATATTTTCTAAATCACAGGCAGCCCTAAACGTAAAAGACGACTAATGCATTAGAAATAGGCTCTTAGTCAATTCTCTCAAAACTGAGGTTTTTCTTTTTATGGAAAGGAGGAAGCTGTCTGGTTTGACTCATCTAGTGCTTAAAGGCATCACCATCCACTTCTAGAAATGGATGACATGTTGGATAACAAACTTCTATGGACTAAACATGTTACGTCGAAAGTTTACAAAGCGCTGTCGGCCTTTTGGACTGTCACCGAAAAGAGTCCTTTCGATCCACACGGATATAATAAAGCCAATTATATCCTATGCGTAGGTTGTTTGGTGCAATAAGTTGTAAGCAAATTCGTCATTGCTGATTTTATGTACCAGACTCAAAATAACGATCTGTCTCGACTGCATGGAGGCTTTCCCTAGCACGCCTGGCCCCGCTTTAGATGCATTGATAAATCGCTCTAACTCTGATATGCATATCATGAGCTTCACTCTCAAAGTCATCTTCCTTTTAAAACGAAGTGGTTTTTGCCGCAACACGCACTGAAGCTTTGTTGACCTTGCACCCCGACTGTTATTTGACTCTAGTCTTATGGACTTGATGCAATGACACCACAAACCAAAACTGGTTTCGGCCAGAATCTGTGCCCAGGATAAGAATGTAGTCGGGCCTTCATGGACAACTCCAAACCCGATATAGGATGCGGCGGTCTTTCTTGCCAGAATCTGTGCAAGAAAAGGAATGTAGTCGGGTTTTCACAGATGGCTCAAAAACAAATATAGGATGGGGTGTCTTTCTAGAAGACAACAACGAAGACTTGAGTCTGTCTTCTAAGCGGAGATATACACTATACTGATAGGAACGAACTATATGGTGAAGAACTGTTGGAGAGGGCGAAGTATTTAATGAAACCTCTAACGACTGCCCAGGTAGTTCGAGAATGCAGAATATTACTGAACGCAGTTGGAGGACTAAATTCACTAAGTCTTGTCAGGGGCTCAGGTCACAATTTTATCAAGGAAAATGAAATCGCTGATAATCTTTCTAGACAAGGCTAAGAGGAGAATTTTTCAGGGTACGAACATATATTAGGCCTACCTGAGTTTTTGCTTACTAGCTTAGCACTTTTGGTAAGCACTTAAATGTGTTGGGTATGTGTGATACAACATCCTGCGACGCTTGCTGTAAAAGTAGTGACGACACCGATGCGCATACTTGTCTTTTGTCACAAGATAAGATAAATTTAATTAAAATGAATTCACAAGGAAGACAATGGACTAGTTCTTTGTTTGGGGGTTCTGTTCTAACAGAAAAAAAAGTTACGTGCACTCCGAGAAAATGTTGATGTGTGCTGTTTCATGAGTGCAAACGTTCGTCGACAAACATTTTGCAAATTTTCTTGATCAATCTTATCGGGTCATTATCCTACAGGAATTGGAATTCGAAGAAGGCGATGACAGGGATATATGGTGCCTACGATGCAATGTAATGGCAGAAGTTTACTCAGAACTCTCAAAGGCTCTACACTACACCATCGATAGCATCTTTCTTTACAAAGAAAAAACATTAAAATAACAACAAATTTTGGATGGACCAGATGGTAATACAAAATTTTGCACTTACTCGTATGAGCACCGTCCACGCATCCATTTCCTTCTAAGCCATCTATCCACATGCAGCCTTCCAACGCGCGATTTCATAAAGCGAAATCGGTTGACAGATACTAATGTCTGTCTATCGCCACTTTGTCAGAGGCGTATCGGAAACTGGCGCCAAAGCCAACTTCTAGCAATTCTTAACAATTTTTTTTCTACTTCCGCCCAAGTTGATCCCAAGTCTCTTGGAAGATCATTAACCGAAGTCATACTAATGAATTCATTGACGTGATTGCCACGATCATTATAAGGAAATTCTAATTATAGTCAAACTCGCATCGATTGAAAAGAAACGTCCCCATGTCTCCAGTTGTGCTATTGACAAGTTACTGGGGATTATGTGACTTTACTGCTTAAATGCGACTAGGAGAAGGTATTGATGTTCTATCTTAGTTCGCTATTTTAGTTAATTTTGTTGTACAGTTGAGATACAAGTATCTGTTTATCTGTTTAGGACTCATTAAAGTGTTGTAATCAAATTTGTACCTCAATTTTCGAAGAGGTACATTGTTCAATGTGTCAGAATGAGGGTGCCCCGTATCATCGCGTCTGACAGCTTATTTACCGCGACTAATTCAGACAAAGTGCCACAAACTAGCACACAGTACCCCCGACAATTGTCTCTGAGTTTGTGTAGGAAATTCAATTTAAATTTCCTTTTTTTTTTCATCTCATTTTCCACGTCTCTAAATCAATCAAGTCGAGGAGAAAAAGAGATGCGTTTGTAATGCATACACACTTATTGTGCGTAATGGGATAATGGGTGCTTCCAGAGCCAGCAGCCTTAACAGAAGCAATGGCGTGTACTCAAACCATGGAGAGTTAGAGAAAACGACCAAGTCTATTATTGAAAATTGGATGCACTTCCTGGGGTAAACATTACGGACATGCTTATATAAGGAATTTCTTTTTTTTTCTTTAACGAACGTGATGTAAAGTTTGTACTACAGGGAAGTAGATCAGTGGTTCCGTTTTGTTACTTTTTCCAGATCCAATAGAGTTATTATGAGTAACGGCTACTGGAAAATAGCTGTGATAACATCATCATCATGATTACCTACTTAATGAGAGGATCTGGGTAATTACGTGTCGCTTTCCTGTTGCCACGCAATCTGGACATCAAACTGATTTGAATCTTTTTCCACCTTTAGAACCACAACATTAGAACTTAATATTTGTCCTAAGGCGAGATATCAAACCACTAACTATATGCGTCAAGAATACGATTTAAAGTTAAATCAATTCCACTCTGAAGTTTTCTTCCTTCTTCTAGGTAAGTAGCTAGGTCGACGGATGCCGTGTGATGAGCAGTGCCTTCACTGTGCCTTCACGACCATAAGAATGCTCCTGGGAGTGAACGTCTGCTCCTGCAAAAGTTGTTGTGGTGCACAGTCTGGGATAATAGAGCAAGTCCCATGATATTGCTGAAGATAATTCATGAACCCAATAACAAGGCTTTTGTAGAGAGTGTAATTTCTTCCTTCTAACACATATGTAGTATATGTCAGACATTTTGGATGTATCAAACAAGTTGGAGCCAGTCAGTATAACGCGTAGATGCAGCAAACCACACTGGATAGACCACGTTGTTTTCAAGGGACCCAGCTCCAAGAAAACATTCCATTAAAAGCCTAGATGTTAAAGCGATGGATAAAACACTTCGAGATGGTATTGAGCTATTTCGGCAGCGAGAATGAAATGAATTTGAATGATCGATTAACAAATTACCGGATACGCACCAGCTCGTCTGGTATTAACATAAAATAGTTATTAATGCGATTTAGATCCTCAAAAACAGACAAGGGTGGGCTTAAGAGAGGAAAGAAACCATCTTTGGATTGCCAAAATAGCACAATTTGCCGGAGTGCACTATGCAGCAATTGACTATAGAACTCGGTTTTATATACTTTTGACTTCAAAATGCTTTTGAAAGAATAAATGAAAATAATCCTTATATATTCGTACGTTGTCTGGACTACGGTAACAATCTTGCATACTGATGCATAGTTTGATTTACTTTTTCCACATTAAGAGCGAAGTAGGGCTAAAAAAATGCGTCCACAACTAAAGCCCTTAGCTTTCATACTCTTTTAGCGAATTTAACAGGAGGTCGAAAAACGACAACGACACCGAACTCAATACAAGCAGCAGAATCGAGAAGGCAAGAGCTTCGCTCAGTATGCTATCTAAGTTCTTAAGACAAAGAACACAGTTCGATGTGTTTCATCTTGAAGAATATCTTCCTTCTCAGTGGTGCTACAAGAAATCTCATAGAGGGGCTGAATTAAGGTTGCTTTTTCAGCTTCAAATCATGCAATTCAGGATCCCCATTAGCAAGTTATTCCCTTAAACCTTCTCGTACATACGCTGGTTTTGTTTTCATCGAACGGTCTAACATTTCGAACTCCATTACTGTTTTCTTGTAACGACGTTAATACTATGTATAACATATTGAAACTTTACACAAGCTAACTATAAACTAAGCAAAGATTTGAACATAAGTTGGCATTCCAAGGCATTTTAACATAAAATGTTGACAATCGAACAATGCTGAATTAGCTGAGCAAAAAATCAAACGACAGTCAAAATCAACTGACAAGTGACCTCTTCCGATGTAAGGCCGCCTGAACATTAGACAGCTTGAATTAAAATGTTTAATCAATTCGAAACTGTCTTACCTTGACCGTTGTCTGCACTTGTCATATATATCGTCAACATCAATTTATATCAGAAAAATGCGGAATAAAAGATTCATTACTGTTTGACATACTGTATATCCAATTACGAATATACTTATACTTTTCTATTCTACGTCCGTTAGTCACAGTGTAATATCTATACACGTACACAAATGCATTTTCGTATCTGTTCAGAAAATTTGAACAGAGGAAGATAATGGATGCAATTTGATAGATCTATAGAGTGTGTAATCCATTCCGGCGCACACTATCTGCCTGACAGTTGAACATCTCCACGTTGTCACCATTTAAAACGTCAGTCTGGCATTTACCAATTGAATTGAATTTTTGAACTGGAACTGAACTTAACAAACTGTCGGGTCTCACATTTAGTGACTTTCAAAGCTGTAGACAGCGGAGGTCGATAATCTTTTAAGGAGAGGCAGCTCTGTTTCGTTTGACACTCGTTTTTGCCAACATTTTTAAAATTGTTTATTTTCTTTTTTTGTTTTCATAAGAAAAGGAATAAAAATAATGCGAAAGCAAGCAGAAGACACTTAAAACTCTGGAAATGGGCGAATGTTTCTGCTGTGCAAATTGAATTGTGTGAGAAAAATGAAACAAACTAACTTGAAGCCAAAAACAAAAAAAAAAAAAAAACAAAAAAAAAAAAAATGGCAGTTGCTGTTTTTGTTTTGATTAATGAACGGATTTGGTTTAGAAAATCACTTCCTTCGTCTTAATTAAGAAAATTTTCCATCTGAACAATTAATGGGTACTTTGAAATGAGTATCTAGAGACGGGTTCAGAAATAATTGGCGAAAATCACTAAAAACAAAGTCGAGTCAGAAACAAGCAAACAAACAAATAAACGACATGAAGTACATACATATGTACATATACTCGTATACATTTATAGTATACGAGTATAAATTAAAAAAAAAAAAAAAAAACAATTTGAGATTTAGTAATTGAGCAATTGGGAGATTGGAAATCTTTTAAGTAGGTCATGGTTGCAGTAACATTGTTTTGAATCGTAAACATGCTCTTACGAAGCAGAACCGACATGCATCTATACCATATATCACATTCTTTTCTTATAAAGTTAGGCTAAGAGTTCTTGACGAACCTCTTACGGTGACAATCACTGATCGCTTATTTTAAAAGACTGACATTGCCAATAATTAATTTCGATCCAAGATTAAATATTCGAATGCGCTTAAAGTGGGTGCAATTCAAGTGCTGTAGAAAACTTGAATTGTAACTACAATATAAATACCTAGTCTTGCCTTAAGTTCTATTACACAATTTGCAGCACTTATCGTTCAAAACTTCTTGTAGGTAGAAGTGGCGGTTCATGTCATTCAACCCAATTAGCACTATGATGTGCACTTTTGTTACCACGCCTCTTGTAACCTATTTTGTGATGGTTGTTAAGGATGTAAATTTGAGAAAATGGATAAGATCCTGAATCCATTTACCCGAAATGTCGCTAAGGTCGTCAAAGAATGGTTGTTTAGTGCGCGCAGTCTGGCTCTTGCTAGAGCTGGACATTTGCAGAGGAAGTAAAAGAGTTACTTTCTCGTTTGTATTTCCGCAACTGCGGCAGTGAGGGTTGTATTAGATACTTAGTTTGGCCGCATGGTCTCCAATTGGCGGGTTCTTCGTTTTATTTTGATATGACACAGTTTGTCAATCCCGACCATTGGAGATTGGCTTTCTGCAGAAAATATGAATGTATTTGTCCTTTAACCGCTCCTAGGGGACTGTGGACCCTCGTTGAGAGCGAGGCTTGTGGTGCTGACTCCTTTCTGGCCAGCTCATCCGCACGCTCAGTGCCTGTCATGTCACTATGCCCTGTGACCCAGAGAAGTGTGACCCTGAAACGTTCGCTCAGGCAGGCAAGCTCGTTCCTCCTGTACCAGTTTGGAGGATATGGTAGCCGAGTTGATGGCTTTGATAGCGGCTTGGCATCTATAAGGATACCAATGCTTTGTTTGTGCGTTATGTCCCGTCCTAGTTGCATGCATGCTTCTCGGATGGCCAGTAATTCCGCCTGGAAAACGCTGGCAAAATCCGGTAAGCGGACTGAAATTGATATTTTTGGTGATTCCGAGTAGACACTGGCCCCCACACCACAGCTCATCTTAGATCCGTCGGTGTATATGACCGTGTCGAAGCCCTTCACTACTTCATCCCTCCTCCACTGAGCTCTTGTTGGGAAACCGACGTAGAAGCCTTTCGTGAAGTTTACTTTGGGTGTGATGTAGTCAGTTGGAGATGAAACCATCCCGTTTGGTAACGAATCCAGGATGTTACTATGGCCATACGGTCTGCAGTCTAGCACACAAACTCCCTGAGTCTTATAGCACTGCATAATGCGTTGTATTTTCTATGTTGGTCAAGAGGTAGAAGATGCAAGAGCACAGTGAGGGCAAATGTTGGGGTCGACCTCATTGCCTCCGTGGTGCCTATACTGGCTGTTCTTTGCAGTCGTTTTAGTTTTGTGAGGCTAATGCAGGCCATCATATTAGTGATCCATACGCGGGAATTGGACGCGCTACGGCTGTGTACATCCACAAGGTCATCTTTGGTTGAAGTCCCCACTTCTTTCCAAAGGTTTTGCTACAGGCATAGAAGGCGAACGACGCCTTCCTTATTCTGGGTTCGATGTTGTGTTTCCAGTTAAGTTTTAAATCGAGCATGATACCTAGATACTTAGCACTGGACGACAGTGTGAGTTGTTAGCGGGGTAGGGTATAATCGGGTATTTTGGTTTTGGTAGTGAACAGCATCAGTTCAGTTTTACTCGAGTTGACACCGGGGCCGCAACTTGCAGACCAGGTGCTTACCTTGTCTAGAGCGGCCCCCATAATTTCACTAATCACGGTGGGAAACTTCCCTCACTATGTCGTCCGCGTACGCAACAACTTTGATCCGTTCCCTGTCTAGTTTCACCAGAGTACTGACTGGTGTCCATCCGTACTCGAATTGCTGATGGTGGAGTCAGATGGTGGAGCTAGATGGTGGGGTCACAACTTTTTACAAAAACAGAAAATACTCCGTATTTGAGCTGGGTTGGCATATTCGGAGGTCAGGCCAATATGCATTTACAAGATTAAGCCAGGTTGGAAAAACGACGCTGACGGGTGAGCTTATAATAGGCCAAAGGCAGCGCTCACATCCGCCAAGTGGGTTCCGAGAACGGTTTAACTTCAGGTCTAGAATTGTGCCGTCGTATTAACTTCCTTAGCACTTAAAAAAGAATTAATTACAGAAGAGACATACCCCTCGGAGAAAAATAGGCCCCCTTATATTAGATGAAGATCCGAAACGTTCACCAGCTTTGAATTAATGGTGTGCCACAGTACACCCCGCGCTTCTGCTCAAAAATGTAAATCTTTTCTCACGCGGTAAATGTCAGTTATTACTGCAATCCAGGTGATACGATGAAAAATTGTTAGTTTTTTTCTCATAGTTATACAAATACACTGCATATGCGGATTCGCCGTTGGAAATCGGCAACCCTCAATTATAATTGACTTCAAACCGATAAGTAACCGTCTGGCTGCGATCTGTTTCAAGTCAATATTCCAAAACATTAGGATATGCGCACTAGATCCTACCGGCGAAGCTGAAAACTATATAAAGGATGAATTCTATGAACTCTTGGGCGGAGCATGTCCGAAGATTATATCACAGTGATACTCTAGGACTTGTATAAACAGGTAGGAAAACATCATCCGCAGATTGGTCGGAACGCACAGCCTCTACAAAACCAGATAACATCTTTCGCTTAATCGACTTTCCAGCAGTATATGGTGATAAATAGTACAAAGCTTCCAAAACTAGAATCCACACAGCAACCTGGCGCTCTCCAGATGTTTGAACCGATAACAAAATTAACAACGTGCTAATCAATTCGAGATAAACATCCACCATTCTGAATTTGCAGAATGGCGAAAGTCCATTTAGACCACTTACAACTTACTTACAAATTCAAAGTTCGACAATCCAACAGAAAAAAGATGCAAATCACCCAACAACACTGGAAGCCTTAGCATGACTGGAGACTAAAAACTGAGCCTGTAGAGAGTGCCTGAGCGAGGACCTGTCCGCTATGCATTCTCCATCCAAAAACTCCAAAAAAAACTGTGAAAGCAGCATCGGGACATCATGAGAGAGGAACCTGGGAGAGGAAGAGGAAGACCACAGTAGGTTATCATGAGTGTATAAGATGAAAAGATGTGACAGAAAATACAAACCTTCAAGAGTTGTAGCACAAAACGAGATCAACGGGGAAAAGAATGAAGCCGGAAGAAGCGAGGAAAAGACGGAAACGTAGGAATAGGAAAAGTAGGAAGAAAACAACCTTTTTATTCAAGGATATCGAAGATTTTTGCGGTAGGAATAATATCCAAATGTTATTAAGGAAAGCTAAGCTACTAAGCTAACTAGACTCAAGCCCGGAATGCAGATTCCCCCAAACAGCAAAAGAGGGACCCTATTAACCGAACCGCAGAGAATAGTCGATATGTTAAAACAGCTACTTAATGGGCAATAAATAGGGAAAGTGATAAGGAGTCAGCTTCCAGTGAATAAATATGCCATCCTCCTTACCCGTAAAGAAGAGGTTAACTCTGCTAACAACAAGCTGAAAAATAGAAATCCCTTTGGCTCTTATGTTAACCATTGGAGTTTTTAAAACATGGAAGTGATGTTTGAGATGTATGCGCCAAATCATCAACCAGGTATGGGAAAACAAAAGCACGTCCAAAGACTGGAATATCAGCACTATATGCCTCTTCTTCAAGAAGGGCGATCTTTTGCCTTATAAGAAATAACTATCGAAGCATATCCCTGCTTAAGGTCGCATATAAGATCCTATAAAACTATTAAATGGATTTCAAGTCGAGACTTTTCACCTTTTCTTCGCTTAGGATGTAACAATAGATCGCCTCCTCGTGGTACACGAAGATAACACTTCTGGACATACTACAAATTAACCAAGAAAATACCAACCCTTGCAATTTAAGCTCTGTTAATTTTTTTCGTCCAAATAACCACTAAATAGCATATGATTTTAAGGAACCACTATGAATCTAATAGAATGTATTCAATTTCCATTGCAGTAGAAGTTTTTTTTTTCACAAGTTTTAGTTTTAGTTATAAGAGCAGTTTGTACTTAACTCAATACAGTCGTCTGGGGTTGACCCGGGCCTGCTAAATGAAATTATATAAACCAATTGAAAACAAAACAACGATAAAGCAAATATCTACGTTAATATTAACATTCTAACATTCTAACACTCTAACAGACAAGCCGTATCGGAGCTTCTTTTCGAATATGTCAACTTTATATCGAAGGTGTAAGCAAATCCAAAAGCGACTATATTTACCTAAATTGTTATGGACTAACAACTTCAACGTAGCCGTCATCTAAGAGACACATACTGCATCGGATGATGCTAAAAAGGCTAGAAGAACTGTCGCTAACTACTATTTGATCGTAGCTACCTTCCACCAATTATATAGGACAGCAACCTATGTCAAAAATGGCGTCATGGAGGCAAAATTAATTATCGCAGACGCAAAGATCTAAATTGGAAGCATTTACATTCGAAATACTCGTATATATAACCCCCGCAACATCGTGGCCGTCTAATGTCGTCTAAGTTCCGCCTTCTCTGACGATTTCAACAGCCATTATAACATGTGGAGATACGAAAACTACACCGACAGTGATAATATGCTAATGGAATGGGCAGACTTAAACCAACTTCTTAACTTGTCGGTATCGGAATCCAGATTCCCCTAACTGCTTCTGTACAAAAGCCGCGCTGGAAGTCCATCAAAGCCGTTTTGAATAGCTTCTCTCACGAGCTCGGCTCAAGATTTGCGGGAATGGTTACGGCAACTGTCAAAAAACACATTCCCCGAGGGTTTCGCAAAGAGTACATTCTTGGATTGACCGAAGAAAGTGAAAGAATATAGTCCTTTACATTACTTAGACATGTTCATGTTATCTGAAGACCCCGAAACTGGCAAAGAACTGATAAGATCGCTTGACGAAACCCGCAAAAAGAGAGAGATCATCATGGAGATTTACCGCGTAACAGGATCCGAACCAATCACGTAAGATCTGCAGATTCGCTGTTCCTCAGGGGAAGTATTAATTTTCCCGCAGAAGCCAATGACAGACTATCCATCACATTGTTGTAGAATGCAGCAAACAATCCTACCTTGGCGACACCCAAGGACACTAATAATAAACTACTTGTGATCTTTTCAGCCCTAGGTATAGATCTTCCAGTTGTTTCAAGTCCTCTGATATCAATGTTCTCTTAGTCATTAAAATGGCGATTCGGTCTTCCTTTACGTCCCGAACCATGACTGTAGGATTTGAAAACTTTCTTATTTGGAGAATTTTCGTCCATTCTTTTAATGCGACTATCTCCACATAGTCTTTGTATCATAACTTTTTGACAACAGCCACATCTTGATGCAGCTAATTGATGTCGAGTTTGTCTTTTTTTCTCTATAGGTTTTAATGACATTTTAATTTCGTACTTCAGGTGGGTTCCAACCAAGAGACTGTAAAAGTTCTTCCTAAAAGAATCTTTAGCTCGATCGGTCAAGTGAGGTGCTTCTGCGGTTTGTTTTAAAAAGAATACCTGAGAGTAGAGTCCTGAATTTCCCACACCGTTTTGACGGCAAAATCAAACCATGAAAGACTGAGAAACCCCCAGTTATCAATTTTAAAATGCTTGGTCTCTGTAGTCGTTTTATTTTATGTCTTTCCTACTGAAAGAGAGGGCGGAAGAATTGGCAGGTTTCATGGCCTTGAAAGACCTCGCAACACTTTAGTCAGTCTAATTAGATATTTAAAATGTACAAGGGCAGTGAAAACACCAGGCTGCATTCGTTTGGCTCCAATATAGAATCGGTGCTGTAAAAGCATGACCGCAGTGTTTTTAAACAGAATTATGTAGATGAAATTATACAAAAGTATATTTGAAAACATGCATTATTCGGCCAGCTATGCAATGGAATCCACAAACAATAACTTAACTTAACTTAAATAATGTGACGCTCAACAGGATTTCCGAATCTGAAAGAGAACTGTGTGGAGTTCCAAGAACACTAAACCGAAACATATGTTATATAGGTATACCTGTATCTAGTGTAGAAAGATGTACCAAAAGCTCAACTATTGAACCTTTGTAAACTTCGCCAAAACAAAACTCTTCCTTGTAACTGTTCACACTTGAGAAAACAATAAACAAACTACAATTAAACCCATAAAGCAATTAAAAAAAGCCAGTCCCATAACGCATAGCGAATTCTAAGAAGGAACCGGTTTGTTTAACCGCACCCGTCACCCGGTCTATTATTATGTATATAGTCAGAATGACCCTCCGCAAGAAAACGATCAGTTCTCCAACCATAAAAGGTATTGCTATCTTCTCATACATAGCGTGGGCTGTCAAGAAAATCCGAATAATAAATTGCCGACTTAAAAAAAAAATAAAAAACATTTCCACCTAAAATCAAGCTGACTTCCAATTCTGACAGGCGGCAAAGTAGCGCATACAATTTATTTGCATAATTCACGAGCAATGTTTGCATTTAGAAGTCATGACTTGGGCTCAACTTTTACTTTTAATTAGTTTCGAGTAGTCCACCCTGCTTTTATAATAAAAAAATAATACGGCGACTAGCTTCTGTAGGAAATGGTGCAAAAATCACCAGCGAGCAAGTTTTCCGTGACCAGAGAATTTCTCGAATATCTGCGATTTATTGAAGCTGAACGTAGTAATTGCCTTCAATTATTATCTACTCGTATTCTACTTGAATATTGCCATTGAATATCCGCATTTCGTCTAAGGGTACTTAGAGGAGGTAGCTACCATGTCCAAGAAGATAAAACTCAGTCAGCTGTGACACACGACAAAGGAGAGCTCTGCAATGTGATTTCTAGTAGTTTGTGCCGCCGATGGACTATTTGTTACTACAAATCCGAGTAGTTTTTGGGTAAATTTTTTTTCCGTTGTTGAATGACACGTGGTTTCCTCAATTTCTTGTTCCAAACGATTGAATCTGAAGTCAACTGAAATAAGAGTTCATGTAGACATTTAGGGTGAGCCAGCCTTATGGACAGGGTAGCAATTATCTTATTAAGGAACAAGGAACCCGCATATACCTCAATTCTTGTACATATGTAAGTGATACTTTATTAAAGATTGTTCACTTGAAACTTGTCAGGTGTCAATTAAGTTGATCATGTTATAAAAGTGATGATACAAAGAAACAAGTTGATAACGAACTAAAAAGCCAATTGTATGGATTTGAACATTTAAATCATCTATAATTGTACATGTATAAGCATCTACGAGATATTCCAGGAGATCTGCAACAAAATCTGGCAGAATATCACATGTATGATATATTAAAGCATTTGCCTCAAAAAATCTGCCGCTTAGTCTTAGCAAGGAATATAATATGTACTTTGAAAATTGCTATAATTAACATGATGTTTTAGAAAATGCATCCATGCGAGACCAATTTCGCCATGACGCACTATATAAGATCCACATACCTCTAGACACAGTACGTCTGTATACAGCTTCTACAAGGTGGCGCAAAATTAATCATTCAATTTTTATTTGGACTTTCACAATTGTTTCAGTTAAGTGGAAAAGATCATATCCGCCAAGTGGCTGCCGCCAGTGTTGATACACACTTGTGCACGTTTTATCGCATCTTCCATGGCTTTCCGGTGATAACTGTTCCCATTTGTATCGAATATTCTCCTTAAGGGCTGCGATTGTCTGATGCTTGTTGGCATAAAACTGATCACATTTCGGCAGTAAGAAGTCGTCTATCATGGCCCTGTAGCGTTCATCAGTAACAGTGACCACATTGCCGATGACGTCCTCAAAAATAGCTCTTCGTGCATCACATGCGGATTTTCAGTGCCCCAGAATCGAACACTTCAGTGCACTAATGATTTTCGACATAAAATCGTCCCCTTCTTTGTTAAGATTAAGGATGGATTTATAGTAATTAACACGCAACTGACAGTCACGAGTTTTGTTGAGTTTGAAGTTTGTGTAAGTCTTTAACTAAAATTCGCTCTAGGGTCCATCTAGTGATGCTCAATTGTTTGGCCCATCGTCTGGTTGATGTTTCTTCATTTTCAGCGACATTGGCATCCACAGCCACGATATTCTCGCCCGAACGAGCAGTCCGGTGACGGCCACGCCCTGCATGGTCTCCTCTGGTTCCACTCTGTTCAAGTCGAGTAGCTAAGCCGCAGAATGTTTGCACAGTTGGCGCGACACGATTAGGAAATTGACGTCGGAATTCACGCTACGCTAACACCACCAATTAATTATTGGTCAAAAACATCGACACAATTATTTGCAAAAATTATACTATCTTCCGTTAGGGTGATTAACTTTGCGCCACCTTGTATTAACATTGTATTAGCATAGACGATCAGTGGAAAGCAATGATGGCCTGTCAAGCTTAGGTTTGGTAGGCTTACATTGAACCAACAGCATGTCTCACTCAAGCCAGAATAAGACTTTGTGATATAACTCAATATCCTCACTTTCTTAAAATAATGACAAAAAGACCATTGGAATCTGACAACATAGGTCTGTTTAGAGATCAAGTCATCTGATGCTTTCAGCTGATCCAAAACGCAAATAGTGAAGATAGCATGTCATCTGTAGATGTAGAGTAGATTTCGCATCCTCTTCATGCATTTTTGCCAATGATAATGCTCACTAGGATTCCGACATTAACCGTTTAACAGATACGAGGCTCTTGATGCGTTTCAGATCCAACTTAGCCTAGTACTGCCCCCGTTGAAGATGGAGGTTGTGTCATTACACGTGGTCAGCAAATGGTCTCGTTTATCGGACTAAATTTGAGCACGCGCAACTCCATATCCTCAAACACCTAAACAATGTCTAGGAATGTGCCGCTGTTAGTAACTTCACATTAACAGTTTCCCTTAATGTCTCTGTAGCCATGTACCCAGAAAATGTAGATTATGAACTGTTTGTTCAGATATAAGCGACAATTTTCAGCGATTGTATTAATGCTCGTCTATAGATGCAAGTGTAGCTTTAGCTAAACATTGCCAACAATTCGCTCTGAAATAGTAGACACGTCACACTTTTGGATGCAGTTAGAAAATCTATTCGGAGCAATTTGTATTAGGTCTCACAGTACACACCTTTCACTTTCAGAAGTTTGGTATGATTTCTTCAGGTGACAACATAAAAGTTCCGTATGCTCGAGTGAAATTTCTGCTGTCAGATGCGGTAAGCCGGTAGATGTTGCGAACACATCTATTTTTGAAGGTCTTGTGTCCTTGTGTTGGTTACATTCTAATGGATGTTTTTTTTTTTTTTTTTTTAGAGGTAAAAGACTTCCGATAAGGTTATCGGTAAAGCCAGCTTTATCTGTTATCTGTCAGACTGGTAACGTAGGTTTCACACTTATATTCAGTATACTTTGGCAAAATACCATGCAATGACTTAACATATATGTATACATTTCTAATACTGAGCACAATAACCAATTTACGGTGCTCATAATCGTCCATCTGAGCTGCTTATACACATTACTTTGGATCGATTTATACCTACATATACTCTTATGGATAATATTCATCCACACGAGCTAATACTGTGCGTACCGAAGAAGTCATCGCGTCTGTAGAGTGAGATCCAACTCGGTTTCTGCCCGAGTAAAGATCTTAGCCTACACCCGTATAAGATCCAAATGATGTAGCAATTGAAGAACCAAATTTTTACCGTCAAATTATCTTCAGTGATGAGGCTTATTTCTGGCATAATGAGTACGTTAATAAACAAAATTACCATTTTTGAAGTAAGCACAATCGTCACGATACTCTCGCGACTTATATCCCGAAGAAGTCAATGTTCGATACGGTTTTTACCGTCAATGGCGAGCGCTACAGGCAAATTATTCGCGATTTTTTAATTCCCTGTGTCAATAACAATCGTCAAAGGAATTAATGGTTTCAGGAGGATAGCAAAACATGCCATACAAACCATTACCTTATTGGGACAAACATTTGGTTAGTCAATCAACTCAAAAAATAGACCTGTCCCTTGACTGCCTAGGTCATGTGAATTGACTCCTGTGGACTACTTTTTGTGGGAGTATGTCAAGTCGCTCGTGAATGCTGATAAGCCAGCTACAATTGATGACTTAGAAGACAAGATTTGGCATGAAATTGACAAAATAAGGCCGAATATTATAAAAACTGATGCAAAATTGGTCCAATACGATGGCATATATGGCAGAAATTTTTTAGAAACACTAAATGCCATTTTATTCATTTTTCTGAGTTTTATTTTGAATAAAAGTTCTTTACCTCTAAAAAAAGCACTCGATAGGTACTACACCCATAAAATAGCCCTGTTTCGACTATTGATCGGTCAGTTAGTTCTTGTATAGGGTGATTCATCGTGAGGTTTGATTTTCAATAGGCTTTTTTTGACAGATCACGCATGACTCCTCAGTATCGTTTGGCAAGTCATCATGGAAAGACTTACACCACAAGCGTACAAAATTCTACTTGTGCAAAAATTGAAGCCAGGCGACTTGAATTTGCGTCATAAAATCAGTGAATAGGCTCTCGGAAAACTCAATGAAAATTCTGTGTTTTATCGTGAAATTTTGTTCAATGATGATGCCCATTTCTGGCTCAATAGATACGTAAATAAACGGAATTGCCGTATTTGGGCTGATGAGCAACCCGAAGAGTACCAAGAGCTACAATTACATCCATTAAAACCAACGGTATGGTGTGGTTTATGGGCTGGTGGAATCATTGGTTCATATTTCTCCAAAAACGAGGCACGAGCCATACAGCGCGTGAAACAATGGACTTGTTGAGAAATCATTTTGGTGAGCTACGGTAAATTGGCTGCCCAGATCGTGCGATATCACACCTTTGGACTATTTTCTCTGGGGATATGTAAATTCGCAGGTCTTCAGGAATAAGCCAGCTATGATTGACGCTTTGGAAGCCAACATTACTTGTGTTATCCGCGAGATACCAGTCGCTATGTTCGAACGAGTTGTCCAAAATTTGACCTTCCGAACGGACCATCTCAGATGTAGTCATGGCCAACATTTACATATCATTTTCAAAAAGTAAATGCCATGAATTGTTCATTTTAAGTTCACTTTCAAATTTATGTGTTTTATTTTACATTATAAATCAAATCTCACGATTAATCACCCTTTATAATAAGAGTGCTTCTCAAAATTTTAGAGAATATCTTGCTGTCAACATATATAGGGCTTTCCAATGGGGACTTGACAACTTTGAATTTAATTTGTGAACACACTCTTTGTCAATTTATTCAGTAAACTCAACATTTTCATCATGGTAAAGTACACTAACGAGCAACGTCTGCACATTATAAAAATTTTCTACAGATATTCGGAGTCGCAAAATCATCTTCAGTGACGAAGCTCATTTTTGGCTCAATGGGTTCGTCAATAAGCAAAATATGCGTTATTGGTCGGGTGAAAACCCACATGTTCTTCATGAATCACCACTTCATCCACAAAAAATAATTGTTTGGTGCGGTTTGCATGCCGGCGGCGTTATTGGGCCATATTTTTTCGTCGACGATAGCGATCGTCACGTTACTGTCAGCGTTATTGCGCCATGATCACCGATTATTTTTATCCCGAATTGGAAGATATGGACTTGGACGACATGTGGTTTCAACAGGATGGTGCTACAAGCCCCACAGCACAGGTTACAATCGATTTATTGAAGTGTAAAAATGGTGATCGACATGGGCGAGTCGATTGGCCGCCTCGTTCGTGCGATTTAACGCCGCTTGACTATTTTATGTGGAGCTACGTTTAGTCATTGGTTTATGAAAACACGCCGAAAACTTTGGAAGAGCTCAGAGCCATCATTGAACGCGAAATAGCGGCCGTTTCGGCCGAAAAGTGTGGCCGAGTCGTTGAAAATTGGGTCCAACGAATCAACCGCTGCAAACGTGCCCGCGGTGGACATATGAACGAAGTCGAGTTCCATTCATAAATGTTTTGATTGTACTTCAAGCCAATAATAAAGTTTTTGAAATATCTCAAATGGTTTGACTTTTATTTTAAAAAAAAGTTGTCAAGTCGTTATTAGAAAACCCTAGAAATACAAAAAGCTGTTTACTTTTTCGATTTGATGTCTGACAATGACAATGAGCGGGGCAGATATTATGTTGAGAAATATGGTAAAAATACTAAGGGCGTTGATTTTACCCGTATTCATTTTGAGCTCTACTCTGCTCGCCTCTGACTCAAAGTTGTTGACAATAAGAAGCAGACTCAATATCTTGTGTGAAAGCAGGAAAACGTAGTCAAGACATTTAAAATATAATGTCATAGTCCATCTCAGCGCAAGTTTCCTGCAGACAGAGTTCACCGGCGAAAGAATTCAAGCTTATTTTATTTCCATTTAGTTTTAATTTATTTACGTTTTGTAAGACAGGTGGTAATCCATTAGGATGATCCAGTTCCGATGCAGGTGTTCGATGTTGAGCGTTGAATTGAGACGTTTGAAATTTCCAGATTGAACTCATTCTGATTAGAACCATTTGTATCAATAGGCTTTCGAGGCAAGCTCTAACTTTGCTGCGACTATGAAAGAAGGAATAAGTTCAGGTGGATTATCGCGAGTATCAGAAATCCTAGCAGCTAACTTTGTAGGAACAGTTTTGAGAGCAATCAGGAAAACAGTGCTCCGTATACAATTCCCAGTAAAAGATCATTGTTTAAATATATAGAGCTACTGTTTTCGATATTAAAGCATGACTTGTTTAGGGGAAAAAAAGTATACGAGTATCCATACGGCAATCCTATTTTTATCTATCAAATTCTTTTCTGGAAACTTGGCTTATTCTTTCAAAAATATTTCAAATTTATGATATAATTCCCGTACATGAGCATACGTTTAAAAATTTTGTTATGTTGTTTAGATTCGGTATAAGGTGTTACTTACAAAAAGCCGACATAATTTGAAAGTGCCTTACCTGAAAAAAAAAAAAATATAAGAATTAGTACGACAAACCTGATTAGGTAAAATAGAAAAAAAAGTATTAATTAAAGATTTATAAAGAGTCCCTATTTCCACAAAAAATTCTACCTGATAGTGAAAGACTCTTTTATGAATCACAATTAAGTTTCCATAAAAATGCCTTATGATAGCTTGTCCGTGACTTCTGTTGGAATGGGTTTTATTCCTCGAGATTCACTTTTAGAGGTTAAAACACAAAATATTACAAAGGAAACCTACGTTCTAATAAAAGTTCTATCGCAATCAACCCAAGGTTTTCCAAGATATACACGAACTAACAAACAGACAACAATTGTTGAAATGGTTAAATACATAAATAACAATATGGTATAGTCACACAATTCCATTTAATTCATATGTACATGCACCTTCAATATGTGTTTCAAGAAGCTGCGGCATGGAATTTGAAAAAAATTTAAGATACTGGGAGTACCGGTAAAAAACACGTTGAAAAGCCAAGAAAGAAAACTGGTTGAACATCGCTCTTAAGATATTCAAAGCTATGGGCAGTGGTTTAAAACCTCATCTAGTATTAGAATCTTCATCAAGCAATAGCAAAAAAAAACTTTTCAACAAGCTTAGTGACCAAAATAGAGGATAAGGCTAGACTGGCAGCACTTAGGCCAATAAAAACGCCAAAGAGTTTGGCTTCGTTTCGATATCTTCATCTTATTTTGGGTCAATATTGGTACAATAACTTTGTCTTCCTACTGAACGGAGCGATTTTCTTCTGCACTTTAAGCCTGTACTGGATCGGGCATTTGAATTTGGATTATTCTTTCACTTGGAACTTGACCTTAGAGATGTCGCTATCTACATCGATAGCCAGGCCGTACTGAAGGCAATGGAATCGACTAACATCAATTCTGATAAAGTCAGGAACTAACGCTCAATGCTCAAGGCATTATGCAGTCAGAACTGGTTGACACTGTGCTGGGTGCCAAGGCACTGCAATATAAAAGTAAATGAACAAGCGGATGAGCTTGTAAGAAGAGGAGGGGTACTCGATAATAGTGAGGTTGCTAAAATCAAACCACCCCTTTGCACAGTAAAAGGCACTATCGAGGAAAAAATCACAAAGACTGCCAACCTAAGGTGGTCAAGTCTTAAAGGAAATAGGGTATCCAAAGCTCTGTGGCGATTTAATTAAGCAGGACACTATTTTCGGATATTTGCAGATTCTGCGGTGATCTGCAAGCTGTTGAGGACATAGCACACATACTGTGCGAATACGAGGCAAAATCGCGTAATCGAAGAATATTTTTAGAGAAATACTTTTTTGAAAACCTAGAGGAAATAGACGGCACGAAATTCAAAGGCCTTCTTGACTTTTGCAAAGAAATTGGATGTTTTACCAGGAAGATTGTTTAGGTTTTTTCCATTTGGTTCCACAGGAATCGCAATGGGCCCGTTTTGTTACCTAGTGTTTGTGTGGTGTCATATCCATCACACCCCTGTTTTAACCTAAACTAACCTAATATCCGTATGAGAAATTTCTAGAGATACTAGTATATATAACCAGAACCAAAGCAACGCAAACTATAATTTGCTTATTCAGTAATTCCGTTCGGGAAAGAGTATTTTGCTGCACATGCTTCCTTCTTCTCTTAACCATCTAGAGTTCGAGAAATTACCGCTCTGAGCTTAAGGCTGCGGGCTCGAACGTTCTGAACTACTAGTAAATATAGAATTGGCCTTCATATTTGAAAATTGCTCATATCTTTACCGCATCGATTTTGTTTGAATCCATGCTTCTGCTCCTTCCTTTGCAATTTGTAGTACAGAATAAATAGGAGGACCAAAACAAACAAGCATTGCGAAAGTTTCGGGCATGACGAATTACGAAATGCAACGAGGAATCTGCTTTGGGTACGCTCTGCTCGTCTGCCAAAATCCAGATTTCGAACGCTTTATCTAAAAGGACAACAAAAAAGCGGAGGTTAAATGACCACTAGCCCTTAGCCGAATATCAGCCGCCATTCCTCAAATTGCCTGCCTCATCTGCAATGTCTGATAAAAGGATAAACTGAACGCGCAGACAGGTCGTACCTATAACCATAGAAATCCTCGGGCTTAATGTAAACTAACTTATAATATAAGTAACATAATGAAAACCATATTGTAAAGGTTGCTCAAAGACCATTAAGTGCTTTTGCTCATGATATAACTTTTGCGGGAATATTTCATATTCAACAAGGTGCAGATAATCCGCAGATCCTATTCAACTTCAATAATCAATAATATCAATAATATTCTCTTCCATAAGATTAAACGATATTGTGATGACTGGAAGTTGAAGACAAATTTTCATAAATCGGAAACCATTCTTTTTATATTGTTAAATGTCCCGTGCTAAATGTAGTTTTACACTTAAAAGTATACTTTTTATAGTAGCTAACTCGTTGCGGGGATGATAATCTGCTGCATGGAATTTCTCCGTTTCAAAATGTAGATAAGCTTATTGGAAAAGATTTTGATATTTGGGGAGGCCTTCGCCTGTTCTGGACACCAGAGTCAGAGTACATAGAATTCTAATGAGTTATGGTGCAATATCGTGAACTTAATTATTAGGCTGACTTCCCTTAACATTCCATGATCATTGACCTCGAAGAAAAACCTTATCTTCAGATCTTTCAATCCCAGCCAGACGTGTCACATGAGTGTTCGCTTGAATGGCTAAGTTTAACAGTTTTTTTTCTATTCTAACTGTAAAGATCTGATCTAAGGCACTATTAAATTCAATGTTTCAAAACACATTATTTTGAGAAATATTAGGCAATCTGAAAACCAAAACTACAATCAAAGTGAATGGGCATACAATTTTGTCCCAACATCCATATGTTATATGCGTTTCCCCTGGGGCATGCACGGTTTTTTCGGCTCAGATATCAATGTTAAAAATCAATTTTTTAAACTCTACAATTTCAAATTCATTTGTGTACTGTGTTCGATGATCTAGAAAACACATTTTTGATACGCAAAAGACTCGAATGTACGAGTACATATTTCGTGTCTCGTAAAGTGTCCTCTTGATCTGTAAATTTATTATAAAAACACTTACCAACACTATATATAGGTACAATAATTGACACAAGACAAGGTCAAGCGTTTAACATTCAAATTCCGCCCTTAGACCAATCTTCACTTAATCAACATTTCGTCGGTTTCCTTGTATAAGAACAACAACACATGGAGGGTACACAATTCAGACAAACCACAATAAACCAAATTATGAAGGAAGCCCTAATTGGACCAAGAACTCAAGTGACCCCTTTTTTCGAACAGAACAGGGATCGAGACTCAAGAACCCCAGAAACTGGTATTCGTAAACAAGAAAAGTTGTTGTATTGCGAAGCCGTAAACATCACAGCACGATAACCAGATCATGCACACGCATGCGGAACATAAAAACTCTGATGTCACACCATTGCATACAATTCCCCATTCAAAAGATAAAACTACGAGTATCTCAAGCAAAATTTTGTTACGAGAATGTATTCGTTTTTATAGTTGGTTATTTAATCGTCACTCATTGACATCAAAAGATCACTCAAGTCTGAAATCGCACTCACTGTCAGATTCAGTGTTCAGTCAGAATTATGGTCGTAATCAGATTAAGCTTGTATCCGGATGACATCACATCAGCATGCTGGTATTAGATCTTTCATGAAAGTCTCTAATCCCGGTACGAATTAAAATACCGACTCCGAATAAGTAAGAAACAGTGGGAAACTTGATACAATTTGGGCAACCATTTTTGGTAAGTTAATGGTTACGTTGGTATCGTTTACCATCTGATTCTTGTTATTCCGGTTTTTTTGTGAATTATAATGCATATCTGTGGTCGTATCTTTTTCTGGTAAACACCTCTGAAGAAAAAACTGATAACATAAAAAAAAAAAAAACGAAAGAAGCTCCGCGAATGAAAGTAAAAGTCATAAAGTTTCGTCGCCCCCATCATCATCATCATCAGTAGTCCGTCCGACCATTCACGCGTCTGTCGAAGGCGCTCGTAACTACCAACGTTGCCCAGCGAAAGTTGAAAGAAAGTTTTTGATTGGAGAGCAATTCTTTTTTTTTATCTTATATTGGCGCGCTCCTCTCTGTTACTGATACTGATGAGACTGATGGACATTGATAGCATTGATGTACTTAAAGAGGATGAGTTCATAAATGAATGAATGAATGTTTTTCCAACAAAATGCAGTGCAGAGTTATGATTTCATATTCATCTATCTGGGACCGTAGCAATTTCTCATCACATCATTACGCTGATGAGAGATTTCCTCATTCATTTCATAGTCAACAATTTAAATGCGCGCGCGAGTACCTAAAATTAGAAAACACACAGAGTGACTACTCCATTAGGAAGACACATAATACGAGATGCGAGTGTTTGTTAACATTAGGGAAGGAGGAACTGTTCTTCGTGAGTTGAAAAATAGAATATCTGTTCAAAAAGGAAAACGATTGTAAATTTGAGGAAAGTGCAACATGACTTAACCTTGGAATAGGAGGATCATTTCTGTACTTCCTGGATTAAAAGCATTCCATAGATCAGAGGAAAGCGATTTCTATTTTTGGCTCACACAAATAAGCAATTCCTCACAGATGAAAAGCACGATTGTTTTGTGGTTTCGGGCGTTTAACTGTCGGAAGTTGAAAGAAGTTAAACGCATGTGCGCTTTGTTTTTCCACAACACAGACGGACATACTGACAGAAGGGAATAGGGAACACCAAGAGGAGTTCGATCGATGCCAAGTGCCAAGATCATTTACAGAACAGAGGAGCACTGAGGGAATTCTTCGAATTTTTGATACATAAGTTACAATGTCTGCAATGCAGTCAGGTCTTGTAGGGCTTCTGATGAATCGAATAACAAGGCTGTCATGTCATGAAAGTTCATCCTGCTAATTGCCTCTTACGAACTCAAAGCGAAAGCCAAGGCAAGCGATGATAAGATTAAACAGAACTCAACCTCAATCTACAAATAGAAACGTACATTCAGAGTTACAAAGTGAAAATAAACCATGCTGCTGAGCAAATTTATATAACTTTTTTTAAGGTATCGAACGATGCTACTACTTTTCAAAAATTCGAAAGGGCAGGTAGTTTTTAATACTCCTTAACCATGAACATGTCTTCGTTCGAACGCGAGTAGACGAGTAGACTCACAAGTTTTTTCAGAAAAATCAAGATTATTCTTAGACTGAATTATGGTTCTGCCTAGTTCCAATCTAGCTTATTTTTCTTTGTCATTTTAGACAACTCGATATTTTCTAAATTAACCAATATTCTCTATCAAACTCCTAACTACGTATGTAATGCTCTATGTAATAAATGAATTGAAAACCTACGTTGGAATGACCACATATTTGATGTGTCCACCAGATTGTCACCATAACCTTTTTTGGGTGAAGACCTAGTTTGGGGATATTTAATTTTTAATTTCGAGACTAAGATCTCCCGAACTGAACTTAGCAAAACATTGAATGTTGCGTTCGTTTACTGCTACATCCTTAAATGCCTCTTTAATGTTTTTCGCTGCCTGAGTCTCCAGTTTAAATTCATAAAGGAAGAGAATCCAACAGCATGATAAAGAATTCATAGAAAAAATTAATATACGAGTAATTGTAACAAACCCTAAAAACCTTACACATCAAACACACTTATCACAATATCAATGCACTTTCTTCTACAGATGTTTGCTCGATAGCTTCTTATTGCGAACTGTTTATGACAACCTAACAGTAATCTTTAGTGTAATATCAAAGAACAAGAGCATCAGTGAAGCGATGAGTGATGCTTTACTCACATATGAATATGGATATATCCAGAACCGTCAACTTTAATGAGGAAAGAACTTGTTTTAAGACCCACAGGTGCAACCCAATGATTTATCTCTGGTCTAAGTGTTTCCTTAAAATCACGAGGCACACCACCCCAACGTTGCACAACCTAGACTAACTTGGAATCACATAAAAGAGCCCTTAGAATGATGCTTTGGGAAAAATCTTTCAAGTGTCAAGTCAATGGTTATCACAAAAGTTATATTAGGTACTTATTTTGGTGAGACTACTTTGCGAATGTGACATGGCGCTTTCCTTGACTTACTACTTTCAATTACGAACTCTAAGATGATTGAGGTCCAATTCCAATTATGAGCGTCACCTTAACCGATTTTGTCAGCAGTTGAAACATTAATCACAATACGAGTATGCCTAATTAAATTACCGAACGCATTAATAGCGAGATCCTGACGCGCTATTTGTAAAAGGCAGGCAATGAAGATCGGAACGATAACGAGCTATTTTTCAAAAAATTTGTTTCTGACGTGGAATTAAAGTGTATGTCCCACAAGGTTCGATCCTAGGACGCCTATTGAGCAAATATACATTCGGCGAAATTCTATGCCTTTCGATTTTGTCTACTCATTCAAGGATATGGAGCTATATCTCACTAATAACGCCCTTAATTGTTTGCTTCTAAGGCCGGAATAGTTTGCGGTGTATCAGCATTCACACATACCTACAAGAAGTAATCGAATGGGAATAAATCGCACGAACCCAGTGGCCAAATTTCTCGTCCATTTTACGATATTAGGTTTCGTTGAATCGAGTCCTTAGTAAGTCAATTGTTTCGTGGACAGTATATAACCACATATCACCCGGATCAATGTCGTCCATATTTTCGACGACATAAATGCTAATCATTGTCATGTACAATAATATTGACTTTTGTAAGAGCTACGGCCACACAAACCTATTGAACCAGAAGGGAACCTGGTCCCGTTTTTGATAAAAATAATGCTCAACTTCAGCTGCTCAAGGGCCGAATTCGCGAGCTTCCAAGCAAGCAGATCTCATGGCTTAAGTTCCTGCATCAGCTGGATCTCAAACGTGTTGGTCGAGATTTTTGTTTTTGAAAATTTTGCACATAGTTGTGATCTACCATACATCTCGCGAATTTAAGTTTGATTTTCAAAATAGGTTTGAATGATACAGAAACGTCATAAATAATGAATATAAGTGTCAAAAACTATAAAAAAAGTAGAAGATTTATACGTCAAAATAAAAAAACACAATTTAGAAGCACTGAGTCATCTCTATTTTTAGCTCTAAAACTACATACCTGGATCTTTAATATCTGTGGCTATTCAGAAACTCTATCCATATTAATTTGTAGAGTCCATATCGTTCGTGATCGTGAAAGTGATCTAGGTTTCCATGCTTATATCGATTTTAATAAAGGCAAAATTTATTCCACATATATCTTGTGTCGAAAAACTTACTTTATACCCAATCAACTCTCGAACATGCCAGCCATGTATGATTATTATGGTTCATCTGTTTAGGCACAAAAAAAAAAAACACTGTCCGGATTAGTTAGGCCAAAGAATTTAAAAATTAAAATTCGACTGAATTAATCAGAAATGGAATTTATCTCGTTTCTGTAGCACTGATCTGAGCAAGTCTAACTGCACAGGAAAATTAGGGACCTAAAGTTCAGAATCTTTGTGTAGATAACATAGGACATGCTATAGCCAGTCCCTGATATCAACCAAAATCCGTAGGGATCTTACGTACGAGTACATGCGAAACTCTGTCGAAAACTTTGTTTTAGATTTGTTTAGTTATTGTGTGAATTTTGCGGCGTCGTAATATACCACATTGATCAAAAAAAAAAAACAACGGAATAACTATGGTGTGGCGCTCCCGTTGTTCCGATTTGAGTTCTGTTTTGTTAAGCTGAAATATCTGTCGTTGATATTACCTCTAAATCTTAGCGTCAAAGCTCGACATTTGCAAAAGTTACGTAACCAAGAGTACATCTATCTCTGTGTGTGTTGATGAATTTTTACCATTTTAGAAATGGATTTAAATTTGCAACAACGAACTTGTATTAAATTTTGCGTAAAAAACGGATTTAATGGTGCGCGAACGTTGGAAATGTTGGAAAAGTGTTTTGGCAACGAAAACGGTGGTTTACCAGTGGCACGAGCGATTCAAAAGTGGTCGAATCGGTGATGATGAACGCAGTGGCAGACCATCGACATCGAAACCCGACGAAAACATTGACGCAAATAAGACATCAGGCAAGTAAGCCGAGACCAAAAAAACCACCTCGTTTTCAGTCAGAAAAGAAGGCAATGCTCGCGGTTTTCATGGATTACAACGGTGTAGTGTATTATGAATTTTTGACAGAAGGCCAGAAAGTAAAAAAAAGAGTATTATTTGGGCGTTATGAGACGTTTGAGTGAAACAATTTACCGAAAGAGAACAGAATTGTGGGCAGAAAACTCGTGGATTTTGCACCATGATAACGCACCGTCGCACAGTGCCATCATTATTCGTAATTTTTAGACGAAAAATGCAACAAATACCATCCAACAGCCACCGAATTCACCTAATTTGGCTCCCTGTGACTTCTTTCTGTGCAATAGAGTTAAAAAAACTACTACGGAGAACGCATTTCAGCAGCCGAGAGGAAGTAATGGAGAAATCGCAGGAAGCGCTGAAGGCATACCGAAAACCGAATATAAAAAAATGTTCCGAGGATTGGATCAAGCGCTGGAATAAATGTATTGCAGTCGATGGGGATTACTTTGAAGGGGACAATTTAGATTTAGATAAATAAACTTGTATAATAAAATTAAATAAAAACGTTTTTGATATAGTGGTGGTATATAGAAGTTGAAGCGACTTTAGCTTCATTAAGCGATAGTTGGTAGAGTTTTTTGTGTCGCTTTGCTTTTATGAGGGTTAAAAAGTAAGTTCCCTTTAGACTGATTAGTTATTCCGTCTTTTCTTATAGTTCTACCGCATAACATAGTGGGTTATTTAAAATAAAATTATTGTAGCTCATAATAGACAATTACCTTCCAATCCAACCAAACACTTAACATAACCTTGTTTGCCGGCTTTAAAGTCGGGTAGCTTCATAATTCCATCGGTGTAGAACTTCTGTGGTTATTTTTTACCATCAAGAGAGTTTTGCAAAGATCGGAACAAATGGTAATCAGAGGGTGCAAGATCCGGGCTATACGGTGGATGCATCAAAACTTCCCAACCAAACTCTGTCAATTTGTTCCGGGTCATCAAAGATGTGTGTGGCCCAGCATTGCCATAATGGAAGACAACTCCCTTTCTATTGGAAAATTTTGGTCGCTCTTTCTTGAAAGCTTCATTCAAACAGTAGAGGATCAAATTGACCGTATGGCCACGTTCTAGCAGCTCATAATAGACAATTCCCTTCCAATCCAACTAAACACTCAACATAACTTTGTTTGCCGGCTTTAAAGTCGTTTGTGGTCGGTCACCGGCCTTTGAACATGATTGTCTGTGTTGGATATTCTCGTGTTTAATCCATTTTTCCGCGCCCGTAATGAAGCGCTTCAAAAATGTTTTCATTTCATAACGCTTCAGCAGCGTTTCACTGATGGTTATTCAATCAATTAAATTTCTTTGCGTTAATTCATGTGGCATTCAAACATCGAGCTTCTTTGAGTAGCCTGCCCGTTTTAGATGATTCCAAACTGTCATACGGTTAATGTTTAGTGCCTTCGCTATCTCCAGACAGCTTCCGTGCCGGTCTTGCTCCATCAGTTGCAGAATTTCATCGACTTTTTTAGTGACAGACCGACCAGTGCGAGGTGCTTCTTTTACATCGAAATTTTCGGAACGGTCTCGAACAAGCCACTCCTGAATCCTGCGTTCACTCACAACATTCTCACCGTAAACTGCATAAACTGGCATGTTTTTTGCAGCGTTTTTCCCTTTTTTATAGTAAAAAACATCCCATGGCGTATTTCTTCAGATATTTCACCCATATTTAAATCAGTATAACTTTTAACACGAGCAACGAATTACACAGCTGTCTTCACAAAAAATTTAGCCTGACATCATCTTTCAAACACGTATCCGTTTGACACAATCAGATTAGTGTTTCCAGATAAATGGACACCAACACCATCTAGTGACAAAAAACAGTGGAGACTTTTTATATGACCCAATTTTATGTAAAGCTGCACAATATATGTAGGGGTATAGTGCAACTGTCGAGCTCTGAGTAAGCAACTAAATCGGTTCTTTAAGACGCCTATTGTACATCGTACAATATTCCTGGCCTTAGCATGCTTTTTGTTAAACAAATTCTCTAATGATCCCTGCTCTGGATTACGGTATGATGTTATTAAATAGAGCTGCAAAGCATATCCGGCATCACCTGGAAACCAATTATTAAGACTGCATTAAATTCTTAAATAAATAGTACCTAATTGCCTAATAACCATGTATGTATTTGTATTTTTACTTGTTTTTACCGTTTCTTAATTATGACATTTTTTGTCAGTAAACCTTTTGTGTGTCTTTCGGTGATTAAATCTCTTTTAAATAGCAACGGTACTAACATCTAGTACAATCAAATGCATCTCGTCACAGCACAAATTCACCCAAATTACTTAATAGATACCTATCTTTAAATTCCTTTCAAATTGTTTCAAGGATAAATATCTTTTTTTAATCGGATCTTCCACTTTAATTCTGAAGATTGCAATTTTACAATGTGTGAAGAAGAGAACAAAAACAATCACTCACAGATCTCAAACCATTATTTCTAACAATTTGCTCCCATTTGCTAATTGCATTTCTACAAATCGACAAGAATCTATTACTGGCAAAGAAATTCAACAAAAACAACATACCAGAGTTAACTGTTAGGTACAGCAGATCTCTCAGATCTAAATGATGATTATTCGTGAACACACTGGTGATTGGTGAAAGTTAGTGGTGAAGAAAAAATAAAGTCTCTTCTGTCTTCGCCCGAAAAAACATGCGAATAGCTTACTTTTGTACTCATCAATAGTTTTTATTTTTACATCTTTGATTTTTATTTTTTTTTGATAATTTTATACCACAAAACGGGTACCTGTCAAACTAACAATTACTCCATTTTTCAACTTAACACACGGGGAACTTAATGTAATAGTTGGGCGGTTCGTGCCGCTTCTAGTACTAGAAATCTCTGTTAAAATACCGTCATTAACACTTGGTTTTAGGCGTAACTCTCCGTTTTTTTTTTTTTAACGACAGCTCGTAGCTGTCAACACTAATTAGCTGAGATAATATTAAAATGAATATTTTATTATAGTTTGATGGTAATCATGATGGAGGGGTAGTCCATGGTGGAAAGAAATCTTACTGGTGTGCCTGTCCTATTCATTTTAGTAGACCACCTATTATATGATTAGGTCTTCTCTGCATTTGGATAGATTAGAGTTATCTGTTAATCCATGTGCTTGGCCATTTGTGGAGAGTTAAATAATTTTTTTTTTTAATTTATTGCAGATAACGTTAATAGCCCGTTTGTTTTATGATGTTTGGCAGCATTTTTCATGTTATGAAACAATTTTTCTTCAGCTGTTATTTTTAATTAATGAAATTTTTTTTTGGAAAAATTTAGTTCAGTTGGTTAAGTTTTTTTTTAATAATCTAGGAGTTTAGCTCATAATCATAATTAATAATGCGTATAAGTATTTTTTCGTTTGTCCTTCTCTTTGGCATGGTGATATTTTAGTTTTAAATATATCGATGTAATTAAAAGCAGTCAGAAGGATCATATAAATAATTTAGAGTAGTGAGACGTCTATGACATTGATGGTTTTGTGTTGATATTGGCATTTAGGTCGAAGTACGCAACTTTTATTTTGTATTAGAAGTATGGAAATGCCAACCAATATCGGTAATTAGAGGTGCTTCTGATATCTTCTAAGGAATAAACAGTTGTAAGGTCTAGTGCAGTAGAACTCCTTACAAGGTTTATGAGTGTAAATAGTGTATGACGCTGTTGAAGCAGCGACATAGCAAAAATAACCAATCTACCCGTACAATTATTCATCAAGGTACTATTGAGTTGGCAAGAAAATAACTTCGATTTTTACAGGTAGAGGTTTGTTGATTCTCGGTTTTACCAATGTTATAATTTTTTTTTCTTTTTTTAAAATTGTTTGCACCTGTTAGTACAGTGCCAATTTTAACATGGTGTGCAAAAACGAATATTTCCGACATATTTTGCTTTTTATTTATTTCCGGAACGGCAATACCTTGACCTTGACTACTTAACAGAACGCACGTGTCAGAGTTGATTCAAGAAATTCTGTTCTGGAGATTTTTCACTCCAATTTGACTAAAATTCTGGTAGACCAAATCAAAGTCATAATTGTATCGGATCGCCATTTAACTGTGCAAAAGATTGCAGAGAGGTTAAATCCATAACACAACAATTGAAAACTAATTAAAACTTCTTGCAGAGTTCCACATGAATTGCAAAGGATTCACTTAATACAACTAATCAATATTTTCAATATGCATCTTAAAGGCAATGAAATTGATCCTTTTGAATCCTTTTGATATGAATCGTCATTGGTGATGACAATCGCAACATCAATCGAATGGAACAACAATTGAAAACCATCATAGACTAACCGTGATGAACCAGCAAAAACAACAACGAAAGCTGAACAGTATCAAAAGAAGGTTATACTGATAATTATGGTAGGATTACAAAAATGTATATGTATTTTGGGCTGCTTCCAAGGAACAAACAATGAATTCAGATGCTTACTGTCAACAACTAATAAAACTAAAGGAAGCAATTAATAAAAGGGCAAGCATTAGCAAACAGGGAGAGACTCGTGTTCTACGATGACAATACTAGACCACACACATCTTTGGTAATTCATAAAAAATTAGTGAGCCATAATTGGGTAGTAATGTTACATCCACCATACAGCCTCGAACTTGAATCATCAGATTTTGATTTATTTCGAGGTTTCCAAAACACTTTGAATGCTAAAACTTTCACCCATGATGATGACCTAAAATCGCACTTTATCCAGTTTTATGCTAATAAGGACTGGAAATTTGTGTCGGATAGGCTATATTTTCCAAAAGTAAATGCCAATATTTTTGTTCTATCTATCTAAGAAAATGTGGTCATTTATCAGGTCATTTATTCGTTTTCAAGCTGAACGAAAATTGATGCAAATCTGTCCAAGTCATATTTTTGACTGGTTTTGAAACCGTCTTCGAATATTAACATACAAGTCCTATTTCAAAGTTTGTCCAAAAGTACAACTCGTCAAAGTATCTAAAGCAAAGCAAATTTCATTTGCAGCCGGCATGAATCGTATTTGAAAGCCGACTTTCACCTAAATTCATACTCGCCCTGGACCTTGCTGAAAGTGTTCTTATATCACCAGACAATGGAGAAGCCATTCAGTAAAAGACTGGGCGCTCGGGCTGGGCACACTGTTAGTTTCATCTTTGGATTGTTGACAGGGGAGTAACAAAAGCGTCATCAGTAAGACGCCCTAAAGACACTTTCTGATCTGTGCATAGCAATACTTTTCGTGAACTCGGTTTTTGAGCGGATTCTGAAAATGAGGTTCTTACAATTTCAAAAGGTCTAGAAGCTGCTTTCTCAAGTGGTTTGAGACTCATTATTAAAAGTCGATGAAATATAAGCTTAGCATTAGAAGGTCTTCCTTCTAATTCCGCAGAATTCAAATCTGTGCGTTCCGATCTTCGGATTGGACTGAATTAAGCAGGAAGGTGGGACTATGTCCCCCTATAGCTCACCTATGATGCGTGAAATTTTAATAAACTCGTCTTTATCTTTGAGTGAGCTGGTAGTGATATCTTTTGTCTCAAGGAATGGCTTAACTAAGGGACGTGGAAGTGTTCTGCTTAAGAAGCTCTGCTGTTTCTCTGCTGCGAGATCACCAGATAACAACCAGAAGTTATACAAACGTTCATCAAAATCTGATCAATGATGAATTCAAAATAAAGTCTGTGCGAAAATGTTACAATGATTTCGCGTAATCAAAAAGATAAAAGAGAAGAAAGAGACCATTTCTGATGCATTAAACTTCAATTTTATCTACAACTACAGCCTTTTAGAGCAGGAAATAGTAAGACGTGACTCAATAGTACAATAATGTCATTCGTATATACCGTAGAGAAGATGCTAGAACTCTTCAGAGCTGGTATAAAACTTGCTGGATGAAAAACACCAGTACTTGATTACTAAAAACCTTAAAAGGAACTTTTAGTCTCATCCGTTACAACTGATTCTCATACGATCACATATGTTTGGTTGAGTTATTTCTGTTCTTTTGAAAAATATTCACATAAAAATTACAAACTAATCAAAAAGTAATTAATTACTCGGTAATTAGTTATTTAAAATCTCCTTAAAACGTAAATGATAGATAAGTGAAATGGTAATAGGGAAAACAATTTAATTTTCTGTTATCTTGCACGAGAATTCACTTTTTTCCTTAGTCTAACAAATTTCCTATATTGTTCCGCATATTAAACATTTTTTTTCAAGACTCCATAACAGGGGAAAAGTACGCTTCGCATACTGCACTGAATAGCCTGACTTACATACGAATACTTGCTACAGACTTATAGACCTGCGCGATTTGCAATAGCAGAAATTAAATGAAAAAAAAAGTTTTCTGAACAACTTTTCCCTCAAGCGAAGTGCAAATAATAACCAGAGTCGCATGTGTCTACGCCGCAACGGACTTATACGTCAACTCCTCTGACGCCAGACCTGACTTGGAACAGGTCTCGAGCTTGTGGCACGAGAAACCTGCCAAACAAATTAGGAATAACAATGAGTTTCTGATTTTCGTTTGGTTTATTGAATTTGAAGTTATTTTACTTTTATTTTCGTAAATTTAATTTAATTTCGTAATCGTGGCATTCATAAATGGGCAATTCTTCTTCCCCTCTTCAAAGCGGGGAAAGGTTTTAGAATTCGTTGCGCGCTGAATGTGTTTATAATTGCTTGGAGGCATATTTTTCAACGCACTTAGCGCACTCGTATGGTGAAAGAGTCAATTGGAAGAGAAGAAGGGAAGAAAAAAGAAACCCACCTGAGGAAAAATTGAAATCGAGAAAGTGTGATATGACAGAAAGTGAGTAACCTGTCAGTTGTTTGACAAGATACCACCTTCGTAAGAGTAATTGATGACAGAAACTACTTACCGTTTTGTAAATGAATTTTCCCTCCGCGTTTGGTAAATTTTCTTCCACACATTAGCTGTCAATGAAGGATTTTCTCTTTTTTCTTTACATAAAAGGGATTTCATTTTTTTTAAAGGAGGGCTAGCATATTATACATGGAGCATAAATTGTATAAGGTGAGATGTCAGCCAGAGAAACAACTGTTATTTAGAAAAGGTTAAAGTCAAATTTTGACACGAAGTCAGCTGACTAACAAAAACAACCACACGAGTTTTTAATAGTTTTGGGCTGTTTTTCGTTTGATCTTAAAAATCAAAATTACACATAGAATTGGCGTCAACATCTCCAGTACCAATTTGTAGGATATGAAGCATCATCTTCACTACTTTTCGACATTAATAATCAAAAGAATCTTTCATCCACAAAGTGGAACCCTTTATCGGCATGCATATCGCTGATCGCGGTTTTATGTAAAAGAAAATCAACAGAAACACTCCATTTTCGTACGTATTGCATTCACTTTAACTTTTTAACAGAGTTGACGGATGATTCTTGTCATTAAGCGGTAAGAGAGTTTGAGAGTTATAAATTTTTTGAAGAAATCTGCTTTACAACGCAGAAACTTAGACCCTGACAAAAGCGGGTGAAAATGCTCTCGATCGCTACGAGAGAAAAATTCCTCGAAATCGAAAATTAACATATCCTGTTTTCATCAATTATAAAATGAAGAAGACCTTTCAACAGCGAACTGTTGAACCTCGTCAAAGGTCTAGTTGGCTAAGTTACCTTCATCATGGACATCAGTGCCCCAGCCCGGAAAGCTGACGGCTTCAGATTGACCACGCAGTAGGGAATGACTTAAGTAGTGATCACAAGTGGTAGCGGACCTCAACCAACTTCGTTTAATCCAAGACTCGAAAATTAAATCAGTGGTATTTTAAATCGATCCATAATAGAACTACACAAAAGTAAAAAAATTTTTATTGAAGGGTAACTATGCAATGCAACCAAATCAAAATCATAATTTTTAGAAGTATCTGATTGCCATTTCCAAGCTATTGTAGTGCACAATGGAGCTTTAATTCCTACCTTTGAGAATTATTTGATTAAACCATATCTCCAGTAAATTAATTAAGGAGTTATTAAATAGATAGTGCTCATGAAATATCACGCGTGACTCCTATCAAACTGCTTTATCATTTTTGTTCAGTATCGTTTGGTAAGTCATCATGGAAAGACTCACACCACAACAGTGTCTCCAAATTGTTCAGCTGTATTACGAAAATCAGTGTTCTGTAAGTAATGTTTTTCGTGCGATTCGAGGAACTTACGGTGCGCATTATCGACCTACTAAAACCACTATTGCCAATACCATTCGCAAATTTGAGTCCCAGTTTATGAATAATACTCGACTGGTTAGACCATATCCAGCACGTAGAGAAGAGACTATAGCAGCTGTAGCTGAGAGTGTACGCGATAACTATGACGAATCGATTCGTCGTCGTTCTCAGCAGCTTGACTTGGCGAATTCGACAACTTGGAGTATTTTACGTGAGGATCTCGGCCTAAAAGCATACTGAATTCAACTTGTGCAAGAATTGAAGCCAGGAATTTGCGTCATATTTTCAGTGAATGGGCGCTGGAAAAACTCAATGAAAATCCGGTGTTTTATCGTGAAATTTTTTTCAGTGATGATGCCCATTTCTGGCTCAATGGATACGTTAATAATCAAAATTGCCGTATCCATTAAAAACATGGTGTGGCTTATGGGCCGGTGGAATCATTGTTCCATATTTCTTCAAAAATGAGGCAAATCAGAATGTTACCGTCAATGGTAACCATTATCGCGCCACGTTAACGGTCTATGTGCTTCCTGAAATTCAAGCACATGGTGTCGGTGAGCTCTAGTTTCAACAAGACGAGCCATACAGCGCATGAAACAACGGACTTGTTGAGAAATCATTTTGGTGCACTCAATATAATTTCTTGTTTTGCTACGGTAAATTGGCCGCCTAGATCGTGCGATATCACACTTTTGGACTATTTTCTTTGGGGATATGTAAAATCTCAGGTCTTCGGGAATAAGCTAGCTACGATTGACACTTTGGAAGACAACATAACTCGTGTTATCCGCCAGATACCTGTCGCTATGCTCGAACGAGTCGCCCAAAATTAGACCTTCCGTATGGACCACCTCAGACGTAGTCGTGGCCAACATTTACATGATATCATTTTCAAAAAGTATATGCCATGAATTGTTCTTTTAAACGGTATTAAAAATGTTAAGTTCGTTTTCAAATTTATGTAATTTATTTTACATTATAAATCAAATTTCACGATGAACCACCCTTTATTTACATCACCGCGTTTTCGGCCGGCAATGAAAAAATGCAAGCTTTTTCCCTATGAAAGTATGAAAGTGTCTCTTATTCATTCAGTATTTAGTGTCGAATGGAAGCTGTAGGCTCTTCCCTCAGTGTAAAAAATGACAAGATAGACAAAATAATGTGTAAAGAGACTAGATCATGGTCTAATCTACGCTTTAGACTTTCTGTAACTGCTTTTCCGGTAATCCGAGAGGTGGAAGACAGGAGTCTTAAAAATTTGTAATACTATCAGTAATAAACTAATAGTGACCTTGGTCCTGCTTCAAAAACACTGTCTTGGCCCTAATCTTGACATCGTTCTTAAGAGTTTGTTAAATTCTTTCAAAAAGACCAAGGAAAGACCGAAACTGCGGGACTTGACTCATTGTCTCAGCATTGAGTACTTATGTTAGCGATAAAGAAGACAGTATTTACTGTTGCGGTAGCAAGTTAATGTCGGCCGAGAATATTAGAATAGTAATGAGCGTTTACAATACAATAGCAGGCTTTGACGACATTGCGCTTTGTTTAAGAATAAGATTTCCACCAAGTTTATATGAATTTGACTTGCAATGTAACAAACATTTACACAGATCAATCATATTAAGATAAGTCGTTGCTCTAGAAACTGAATCATAGACGAATGAAACAAAAATCATTAGGCTTTAAAATTTTTTAGTGCCATTTCTCAAATTATTCTTATTTTGAGGCAGAAACAATCAGCAGAATAGGACAAAGCAGAAATTTTCAAAAAAAAATCGGCAATAAAAAAATACAAGCTAGAAACCCAGTATTGAGCAGGAAGAAGTGCAGCTTAGTGTTGAACAGGTCAAGAGACGACATAGCAATTTTCTAACATCAAATACTAAAGAAGAATCAACTACTCGAGTATTCCCAGAAGAACCACCTTAACCTAGAAAACACACAACATTTGGGATAAATAATCTTTATTTCTCAACACAGTCTTATTTCAGCTCAATACATTTTTCCAAAAGCTTTGATTGCCAGTTTATAGTGAAAACCATCGAGCTCTTGCGAAACCGCAGAATCCAACTCTTCATTGTTGGCAAATCTGTGTCTATGCAGCTATTTTTTCAAGTGTGAAGAATAAAAATAATCTGAGGGAACTTAATCTGGCAAATATATGTAGAGTGCTTGAGGAAGCAATGCGAACTCGATTTTGTCCACCGCGATAACAGATATTTGAACTAATAGATTGTCTTGATAAAAAAACACTTTATTTGTTTGCCAAATGCGGTCGTTTTTTCTTGAATTCATTGCTCAAATGCTGCAATAAGTTCGCATAATACTCGCCGTTGATTTTTTTCCTTTTCGGATATAATCAATAAAAATTATGCCACGCAAGACATGTCTTTGCCAGCAGATAGATCTGTATTCGCCTTCTTTGGAGTTGATTCTCCCCTTTCATTCTCGACCGAAAAACCCGGCTATAATTCCGTAAAACATCGTTTAACACTCGATTGAAACATCCTTATTCTTTTGTTTCATTGTAATTAAACGCAGCACTCATCTTGTGGACAGCTTCTTACAGGCTATGTATAGCGCTTTCAGTCGACGGTGTATTTCCTTCACTATTTATAGCATGGTCACCTCATTTGGTCAACAACTGCGATGTTCGAACTCTTTTAAACTATGTGATTCAATATTTTATTGTTATAAACGAAAGAGCAGACTCTCTCAGAATAGAATCTAGCTCGGCTTTGACATTGGTTGGACTGAAAGCTTTCAAATAAAAGGATTGTACCGCATAACGATGGCCAGTTTTTTTCATGTTTACAAAAACACTGAGAGCATTCGCTACTGTGTACTTGTGACACCAAACATGTCTACATCAATACTAAAGCAATAATTTGAGACATTCTGAGTTCTAATAATGATTAACACAACAGATACTCGTACAGGGAACATTCTAAACAGTGCTAAGTCACTTGGCTAAGAGCGAGATATCCCTGACATAATCGAGCATACTAAAGATCTCTTATAGAAGTCATAGTGATGATGCCATTCTTAATGAAATATGTGTACATCGGTCTAAACGTTCCATTCACTGATGAACTAAGTGTTGGAAACGATTCGCAAAGAGATAAGATAAAAAGATGAAATATCATCAACCTGCCGAATAGTGCATTCTATTAAAATATTAAAACTGGAAGAAGGAAATTCATACTTCTATCAACTGTTATGGACCATATAAGGAAACACTCAAACTCCTACTACTCAAAAGTGAATAAGTTCCTCAGGGTTGCATTTACCATAATTAAGTGGTAGTTTATACATTATTGAGTGGAAATTGCTAAAAAATTTCCGAAATGAACTATGGGCAACTGATAACGAAAGTGGAAGGGAATAATATAGGAATTTCTAATAACGACTTGATAACCATTTTTTTTAAATAAATAAAAGGCAAACCATTTGAGATATTTCAAAAACTTTATTATTGGCTTGAAGTACAATCAAAACATTTATGAATGGAACTCGACTTCATTTATATGACTACCGCGGGCACGTTTGCGGCGGGCGATTCGTTGGACCCAATTTTCAACGACTCGGTCACACATTTCGGCCGAAACGGCCGCTATTTCCCGTTCAATGTTGGCTTTGAGCTCTTCCAACGTCGTCGGCGTATAAGCATAAAGTAATGACTTAACGTAGCCCCACATAAAATAGTCAAGCCTCGCACGAATGAGGCGGCCAATCGACTGGCCCATGTCTTGAGATAACACGCTCACCATACTTACTCTTCAATAAATCGATTGTAGCGTGTGCTGTGTGGCTTGTGGCACCATCCTGTTGAAACCACATGTCGTCCAAGTCCATATCTTCCAATTCGGGCCAAAAATAATTGGTGATCATGGCGGGATAACGCTGACCATTCTCAGTAACGTGACGATCGTTATCGTTGACGAAAAAATATGGCCCAATAACGCCGCTGGCATGCAAACTGCATCAAACAGTAATTTTTTGTGGATGAAGTGGTGATTCATGAAGCATAGTGGGTTTTCACCCGACCAATAACGCATATTTTGCTTATTGACGAACACATTGAGCCATTATAATATATATAATATGCAGATATTGCTCGTTAGTGTACTTTACCATGATGAAAATGTTGAGTTTACTGAATAAATTGACAGTGACAGTTTGATGATTAGTGAAAGAGTGCGTCACAAATTAAATTCAAAGTTGTCAAGTCCCTATTGGAAAACCCTATATTTATTTACAACGACGTCATATTGTTATAAATCCATTACAAAAAAATATTTGTAATGGAGTTCATTCATCGTACTCTGCAAATTATGAAGGCAAAAAAGTAAAGGTGAAAGTAAAAGGGGAGAGAACTGAACCAATAGAGTTATGTAAGCAAGATTACGAGCAGGTTTTTTGACCCATAATGCTGCATAACTTGAGTACAAAGCTAAATAAATGGTGGTGAACTGTTTGTCGAATAAACTTTTAGTAGGTACTAGTCAACTAATGACTTGTGATGAGCTAGTAATGTTCGCATATCATCATTGAGTTTCAGAGTCATATGGAGTTGGAGTCTCAGACCACCAAAACCGTTCGTAAGACTGAATTGAATTAACTAAATATTTCTGTTAATGTTTATGGTTGGTGTAGTTTACATCCGCTTACACAAAACACCTTCGATCAGTGTATAGATGTTGTATCAAGCACCTCAACTGCATTGCATGACATCATCTGGAACAGAAAAACAAAAAGATAATCCACTAATAAATTAATTGAAGTAAAAAATTAAATTTTCACACGCAAATCGCTTTAAACATCCGGCACTGCTTGTATTTTCCATTCCTCGCACAATTGCCAACAAAGTAGAAAGAAACCTCCATCGACGGGTTAGATCATTGCCCTGCTTCGATTTCCATGTGTAAACTGGGTTCGAAATTGATTCCATCAATTTCCATTAGCCGCTATCTAGATCAATTATTATTGATCTTTCTCAATCTCGGTTCTCTACTGTCTTCTCACTCGTTCACCCCAGTGATCGGGTGCCGCCACCGCCCTTCGAACTCTTATAAGTTCTTGGACCAGATCTCAATAGCTGAACGCAATTGAATTCTTGAGTTCGGAGTCTAAATGTCACTGACACATATTCGTACAAATATCTTTGCTCAAGTGATAATTGAATTATAATTCAAGTGCTACACCGCATTCGTCCGCTACTGTATTGGTAGTACCATCAAATGACTATGAATTCATTTTGACAGTATTACTCAATTAATTAGCGCGAAAGGAAAGTTCGTTAGTCGCTTGGAGTGCTCATCGAATCGGATCATCAATGCATCACAGTTTGAAAGATGCATTTACCGGCGACTTAACATAATTAACCCATTAAAATGGTCACGTTACAGTTGCTGCGCTTTGCCTGTGTCTCGTTAATGATTTATAAACGAAAAAATTACCGTTTTTCAGAGAATGTCTACTTATCTGTAGTTTACTTTCAGTTTTTCTTCTCTTTTCTTTGTTGGTTATGTGATCTATGCTTAAAGAAGGTATCATACTTATGTGTAGCACGAGTAAAATGTGTAAATAGCGCGTCTCATCCGAAAAAAAACATGCGTCGAAATTGTTCGAATTAATCATCATTCAATTGGACCGCAAATTTGTGCGATGAAAAAGTGTTTTCAATTCAACAGATTCGTGCCGCTTATTAAGCAATGCAGAAAATGGCTGATAGCGGCTTTTGTTTGGGCTCTATTTGGATGTCTTCGGTTATTGCTACAAGTTGTATTGTGTCGCTTTGTGATTTAAAGAAATCAATAATGATCTTTGATTAAATGATGTAATTCGAAGCGAACGGATCTTGAGTTTGATTATGTGTTCCGGAACTAACTTGAGTCATAGACTGTGCTCGGAAATTAAACAAGAAAAATGTTTTGACCTGCTTTTCGGTTAATTTACCTTTAGACACTTTCTAGGCATTTTAATGTTCGTTTATTTTGGTTTTTCTTTCGTTTTCCGGCGCATTGCAAAACTTGAAAACGCTTGACAAATTAGTATGAAAATCAATATCAAACTTAACAAAAATTGGTCTTTCTCAAATCAAATGTTCATACATATGTACTGCTTTTCCTGCTTTTTTGTTTTTATCTTACATTCGGAGATTGATGAACTATTGCGAACAGAAAAAAGATAAAAATCCAGAGTCATATGCTAAGTATTGTTCGTGCGAAAAGTTCGATGTGTGACATTAAACAGGCTTTACTACTTTAAGATTTGCGTTAGATGTCTCGTATTCTGCGGGAGAAATTGGAGTTTTTGTACGCGATATGTTTCAGTGCAAAGCAAATTCTTTTAGTTTTAAAAGTGCAGACATCTTAAAGATTTTTTGCCGCATATGTAATGAATTAATTACTTTTATGTATATATATAGATTTCATTCGGTACCACCTCAGATTTTTATGAACGATTTTCTTCCCTTTTATATCATAACGAGCAAGCAGATAATCTTGTTATCTTGGGTGACATCAATTTGGACTAACTGAGTTCTTGTAGTGTTTCAGATTCGTACGCTGTACTGTACTGGTCTTACTTCCTCTATGAACGAAACAACAAGGTTAATATCAAATACCTGCCTTGATCATATATACAATAGAGTGATTTATAATGTAAAATAAAACACATAAATTTGAAAAATTTTTATTTTCGGTTAAATGAACAATTCATGGCATTTACTTTTTGAGAATGATATCATTTAAATCTGAGGTGGTCCATTCGGATGGTCCGATTTTCGATTTTGGGCGACTCGTTCGAGCATAGCGACTGGTATCTCGCGGATAGCACGAGTAATGTTGGCTTCCAAAGCGTCAATCGTAGCTGGGTTATTCCTGAAGACCTGAAACTTTATATATCCCCAGAGAAAATAGTCCAAAAGTGTGATATCGCACGATCGAAGCGGCCAATTTACCGTAGCAAAACGTGAAGTTGTGTGCCCACCAAAATGATTTCTCAACAAGTCCATTGTTTCACGCGCTGTATGCCTCGTAGCGCCGTCTTGTTGAAACCAGAGCTTGAATTTTAGGAAGCACATAGTGCGTTAACATGGTGCGATAATAGTTACCATTGACGGCAACATTCTGATTTGCCTCATTTTTGAAGAAATGGATGTAATGGTAGCTCTTGATACTCTTCGGGTTGCTCATCAGCTCAAATACGTCAATTTTTTTTTATTAACGTATCCATTGAGCCAGAAATGGGCTTCATCACTGAACAAAATTTCACAATAAAACACCGGATTTTCATTGAGTTTTTCCAGAGCCCATTTACTGACAATATAACGCAAATTCTTGCACAAGTTGAATTTTGTTCGCTTTTAGGCCGAAATCCCCACGTAAAATATGCCAACTTGTCGAATACGCCAAGCCAAGCTGCTGAGAACGACGACGAATCGATTCGTCACAATCTTCGCGTACACTCTCAACTACAGTTGCTATAGTCTCTTCACTACGTGCTGGATGTGGCCTAACCGGACTCAAATTTGCGTATGGTATTGGCAATAGTGGTGTCAGTAGGTCGATTATGCGCACCGTAAATTCCTCGAATCGCACGAAAAAAATTTCTCACAGGACGTTGATTTTCGTAATATAGCTGAACAATTTGGAGACGCTGTCTTGGTGTGAGTCTTTCCATGATGACCTGCCAAACAATACTGAACAAAAATGACAAAGCAGTTTGATAGGAGTCACGCGTGATCTGTCAAAGAAAGCCTATTGAAAATCAAACCTCACGATAAATCACCCTATATTTGGGCGCCATTCCAAGTTAATATTAAATCCATGTGCTATTATTATTTTCGACAGATAACTGCACGAGGGATATCATAAAAGTAAAAGTAAAATTCAAAATAAATCCATTTGATTTTTATAAGTTAAACGGTGTATTACTTCATGACGTTTGGGAAGAAATTTGGTCTTCTTTAAATCCTTCTATGGCTTATAATATATTCGTTAGTCGCTTAACCTTCCTACGGCCCTCGGGTCTTTTTTGACCCATTTTAAGAAAGAAATTTAGTTTTCTCTAAGAAAAAATTTTTAAAGGACTTGATATTTCTTGACTTTTTCTAGCAGTTGGCTTCGATTTCTAATTACTTACTCAATTTTGGTCATTTATGACCCAACCAGCATATTGTTGTTTTAGCTGCGATTTTGTAGGTACCATATTATCTATAGTATCTTTGCATTGTGCATTTGTTCAGGAGAAAAACTTATTCATCCAAGAATAGAGATCTATTTCGCATTCTTGTTAGTTATGTACGTGTCGCGGGATAGTTCATTTCTAAATATTGAATAATATATTTAGAATACGGAATTATGGTCAAAGAAAGGAAAACGAAAATGAACCACAAGGTTATTATAATTCAAAGGTGCATTATATCAGTTTTGGTTGTGCAGTTACATTGTTTGACTTACGGCGCTTTTTTAGTATTACAGTAAAGTGAAGTCTCTTTGACCGTATTTTCGGTTGAAGAGGAATCTTGTTGTGAGTTCGAGGATCATGTTGAGGCACCTGATTAATCAGATAGTGATTTTAGTGATGTTCAAAATTTCTTTGTGCCTACCGAAATGATGGTGTCAAAAAATGGTCAAATAAATTACTCAACCAAACCTAATGAAAACGGTGCCGGAAGAGCCTCAAGGAAAAATATTATAAAACTGGTGCCAGGATTGACACGTTATTCTTATTTTAGAATTACAGAATTTGAACTTTCCAGCTTTGAATTATTTTTTCCACCTCCTTTAATACGTACTATTACGTACTATGACCTTTGACAACCTTAAGGGCAGACGCATATACCACATGGTGAAGAATGGACTGATGTTGATAGCACCGAACTATTTGCATTCATTGGACTACTTTTATTGGGTGGCGTTTTTCGATCAAACAACGAAAGCATTGAAAGTTTATGGAACTCTGAAAAAGGTCGACCAATATAGTATTTGCTGCAACCATGTCATTGAAGATTTTCAGGAAAATATCAAGAGTTATAAAGTTCGACAACAGGGAAAATACGTGTGTTGTGGAATCAGTGGGTTGACATATTGCCAAAACTTTACAATCCATCCAAAAATGTGACAATAGATAAGCAGTTAGTAGCTTTCAGAGAAAGATGCCCTTTCAGCCAGTACATTCCATCACAACCAGCGAAATATGGAATCAAGTTTTGGGTACTTTGTGATTCTGCAACGAGCTACATTTGGAATATTCAACTTTATACTGGCAAAGGAAAACGGAAGTACTCCAGAAATAAACAAAGGTATGCGTGTAGTTCTTGATTTGATTGTAGGAGTAAAAGGACATAATGTCGTAAACGATAACTTTTTCACGTCTTATCAATTGGCACAAGAATTGGACTGGAGAGACAAATTACACTAGTAGGAACAATACGCAAAAACAAGCCCGAATTACCACCAGAGATATTAAATAAAAAAGAAATTAATTAATATATTAATCTAATTTTGCATTTATCGAGAATACTACTTTCGTATCTTACATTTCGAAAAAAAAATAAATCCGTAAATCTACTAAGTACTTTACATCATGGCTTAAAAGTAAGTGATCGCTCGGATAAAAAGCCAGAGATAATCCTGGATTATAAGGAGGTGTATACACATTGGACAAAGCAGAAGTGTAAGTTTTATTCAAATCCGGTAACCATACATGGAAAGACGGCTGCCTCTCAAAACGCCGCCACATTTTGGAAGGTCTTGGTATGCATCTTGTTACTGCCTACATAAAAAAAGGACAAACATTAACTCGAGCACATTTTTCACTTGAAATTTTCAAACCGATACAGAACTATCTTCATGAACTCAATAGCGAAATAGTTCAGGAAGAAGAACAACTTAAAGAAATCGATATCAATTATGCAAAAAAAAAGATAATAAAACGGGAATAATTTGCAATATTTGTAATAAGTATATACCATATGTATATAGCATTCTAAAATCATAACTTTGTGTACGAATTCTAATAACTGACTGTATTTTTTTTCTTTTTTTATTGAATTAAAAGTTTTGTTAAAGTATTAATGAAAAACATGAAGTTGAAATAAATTTATCTTAATTTTTACTTAAATAACTTTGTCTTTTCTTTTTTAATATTAACATTATTAAATAATAAACAAATATCTGAAATAAGGCCTGAAAATAGAGTACTGAGTCAAATTTGACCCGAAGCCCGCTCGCGCCAGTAAATTTGAGCACCATTGGAAGGTTAAATGAATATATCAGGAATTCATCTTATACCATTTTGAGGAAAAAATTTAATACCAGACTTAAACCCTGGATTAGTATATCTCTTCTTAGCAAAATTAGATTAAACAAAAACTACAAAAGAAATTGCTCAAGAACCCACTTAATCTGAGCTTAAAAAATATGTTCAGAAAAATATGTAAGACAATTAAGCATGAAGTACGGATAAGTAAAAACAATTACTTTCATCTCAAAATCAGAAATGCGCAAGGCAATTTAAGAAAGGAGTGGAAGGTAGTAAATAGCATAGTTAATAGAAAGATTTTCAATCCAACAGATGCATTTTCGTTGCAAAACGATGATTTAGTTATGTGCTTTTGGACTTTTCTTTTTATATAATAAAAAATATTGCGCTGCACTTTTTGTAGACATAACCAAAGCGTTTGACACGGTTGACCATAATATTCATTTAACTAAATTACATAAAATTGGTTTTCGTGATTTTGCTCTAAAATGGTTTGCGTCTTATTTAAAAAAACAGAACTCAAAAAGTCAAAATAGGCAACACCTTCAGTGATTTGAAAACGATTGATCTAGGAGTACCACAAGGTTCAATTCTAAGTCCGATTTTGTTCGATTTGTTGGAAAACTAATAGCTTTCGCTATTAGTTAATCCTTTAAGTGTCGTCGCAGACATAAATCATGAGGTATATTTGTAAAGAACATTGTTTGCTGAATATAAGCGTATGGTTAGTAAAAAAAAACAAAATCAATGTTGTTTAGCCTTGCGTTTAAAGAACTTGCGTGTACTGATATTAAGATTCACACTCCAAATTGCAAAAACCACTTGTTTAATGTGAACAAGTAAACCATTGGCCCATTTTACTATCAATAGAGAGCGCTATAGACAAATGATTGAACATTTTTTTGTGGCATCAAATTGAAGTAAAAGAAACAGATGATCTTTGTTTACAACATGATGGAGCTACGACTCAAACAAGACATGCAAACATTGAGCTATCTAAGTTTTGTCTAATTTCGATGTCGATTAGTTGTACGTAATGATGAATGGCTATCTAGATTATGCGATTTAACACCATTAGATTACTTTATTTTTCACACATATATGTTAAGAGCAATATTTAAAAAAAAAAAAAACACCGGAAAAAAATTAGGTATTTTTATTATATTATATTATCAACATAATCCGATAATATATATAATAGTCCGAAATTCGTGCAATGGAGAAGCGTTTTGAAGAAACTAGTTCGGTATCGAGTGAAATTCTATATCAGCATACTCGGCCAGTCCGTACACGCCAAAACATCACCACCGTGAGCGAAAGTGTTCAAAACCAGCCAGGCACCTCAATTCCTCACCGAAGTGAACAATTGGTCTTCACTTCACTTCACTATTTATGGCACTTTACGTCGAATTTAAAAGTTGATATTCATTTGCACGCCTATAAAATCGAAATTACACAACAATTGAAGCCTTTGGACCATCTACAAGGCGCCGATTTGTTAACTGGATGTTGTATTGCCAGGGCAATTTGTCATCGAATTTGATCTTTTCCGATGAAGCTCATTTTTGGATTGTCGTTTCTGGGGACCGGAAAACTCATACGAGATTCACGAAAAGTCAGTACAATTTTTTTTCCAAAATTGAATGAACTAGCTCTGGAAGATCTCTGGTTACAACAAAATGGTATTACTGCAACACAAGCCATCAATCAATCAATTCATTGCGAACGAAATTTGAAGATCGCATTATTTCGGTTGGAGGAGAAGTTGATTAGCAATCAAAGTAATGTGATTTGACACCTTTAAACTTCTTCCTGTTCTGTTTTTTTTTTTTTATATAATGAGCGCACGCTCAAGGTACCCTTAAAATGTTTGTACACAGCGCTGGTGAAGGAAGTTTAGGGAGAAAGAAAATAGAGGTACCGATGTACAATGTTTTTTAATTGTTTGCAAGTTATAACGACCAAGGAACAGAGAGCTCTCCAAGGCATTCCATAAGTGAGTTGTACGGTTTTGGAACGAATCACGATATTTCAAAGTACGTCCGAAAGTGGTCTTGAGGGAATACTGATGAAGGGGCGGAATGCTACTGACGATTTCTATGGAGCACTGGTGGTGGAAATAGCGATAAAATTAAGTGAGACAAGAGATCTTACGTAAGTGTTCGAAAATGTCAATTTACTGACTGATACTAGTATTACCTATGAGTTTAAGTGCACGGTCTTGAATCTTATCTAGCAGGTGCAGAGATGTCTTATTAGCATCTGACTAAATATGGGCATTATACCCCTAATGTACTTCCTGTGAGGTTATTTGAAAAGTCAGGTCTATGCCAATAAGCCAGCGACAATTCAAGATCTCAAACATAACAACAAAACTGAAATTTCGGCCATTGACCCACTTGTTATTCAAAAAGTCATCGATAATTTTGACCTTCGGATGATTGCTTGCAAAAGAAGCCATGTTGGTCACATTAACAACGTTGTATTTTATTCATAATTGCCATAGACCGAATTTTATTAATCAATGAAATTTAACATTGATTTCACAATTAATGTGAGCAGTGGACCTCCTGTTGACATATGATTTGGTATACGTGCGGCAACCCCTTCACTGACATTTGTCGAGAAATTACACCACATTGCTCAAAAAATAAAATTACACCTTTCATTGAAAACTGCTACTTGTCTTGTTTTGAATTCAAAATAAACCATCTGGATAAACCCTACACCAAACATATGGTATTTGCTGTCTTACTTGTCCCAGATAGCTAACTGGTTAGTTTAAAGGGTCATTTTATGCAATGGCTTTTGGAGTGCCATGGAGAGAGCCCATAATTTGAGCGCCCCACTTCTCATCAATCAAAATAAGCTTAATAACCTCATCAGGGACATGTATTTGTCAAAACAGAAGACGGAAATATTAAGCTCAATATTAAAACAGTGGAATCTGCTCAAGCTTAGGGTGAAAATAACATTACATTACATTACTTACGCGACATAGTACATTGGTTCCTTAATTTTTGAGAGCAGATTAATGTATTGTAATGATATAAATGGTTTAATGTTGCCACTAATAAAAAATGGCAGCAGTTCATAATGAAAATAAGTTTTTATTTTATTTGAAAAAATTTAATATAAAGAATATAACTGCGGATGGCTTATGTGCAGATTTAAAAGTAATTAGTTGCTCTACTTTTTGGACTACATCTAGGATACTCCAAATTTTGTTGTTTTTTGTGTAAGTGGGATAGTAGAGTGCGATCGAAGTACTTTGTGAAAACAGATTGGTCTTAAAGAACAAACTATTTTTGTGGAAAAAGTTCCCATCACCAAACGAGGCAAAAATTAAAGAGATCTAAGAAAGCTTATAAAAGATCCAACGTTTGGCGTTATTTTGTTAAAGTAGCGCAAAACTTGCTCTGTAACAATAAGACTCCATTTTATGCTGATGACATCAAAAAAAGCTGGATACTTATCACAAAATGGGATGTAACATGTCTTTACAAAATCATGGTTTGGGAGTTCATCGATTTTTTTTCCCCAGAAAATATGGGTGATGTATAAGTATGTATGTAAGCGATAAGCACATCAAAATGTTCCACCAAGATATTGCTGCGATACCAAGGAAAATGGGAACCATCAGTGTTATAAGAGGATCTGTTCAGTAGCAAGATATCCGTCAGGGTTTTGACTGCATAATCAAATACCGAGAAGGTTCTAACAATGTCGTATTTGATTGCCAATTCTGGAAAGTTGCTGCTGATTTAAGCGGATTTAGAGATGCTGCTCTCCTGATCTACCTCGATTATATGTGAAAAATGCGATTCTATAAAGAATCTTATTAGTGTCAACCAAAGAATACCTCTGAACGCAAAAAATAAGGACGATTTTGTATACCGGCAAATGACTCACTCAATTAGCTCGTCAGAACAGAAAAGGGAGTGATTGGAACTGTGGGTACCAACAAGTTAAGTCGAAGGCATGCTATTTAATGACCATAGTCTACCCGAAAACAGCCTGGAGAAACGTCAGCGCTATCTATTTTGCACAAATTTGGCTAAAGATGCAAGGATTTGCATTCAAGCATTTAAAACAAGGAACAAGGAAATATCCGAAAAAGGTTTTTGGGGTGCTCTACACTAGTACACCCTAGTACTAGTACTAGTACAGACTTCCCCAGAATCTCGGCCATGAAAACATTAGCATATTCATTGTCCTAGTTCACCTAATCCAATCCTTCGTTTAAAGGTGTTAAAGGGTTTACCACCACTTTACAGACTCTATAGCATTCACAAAAACCATTGTAGATGATTTGGGCTTATTTTTTCAAACATTAGATCATACCTCACGTTAAGGTCAACAGAGATCGTAAACGGACAATGATTAATGAATCAATTTATTAATTTTTCTTTTTTGTTCAAAATTATAGACATTAATTCGGCAGAATTATATTAAGCGCATTGAAATCTTCGATTTATAAAAATTACAATCTCGTAATAAGTTAATTTCCAAAAAGTAAGGCATATATCGATTGGATACTTCTAAATAAATTAGATTGGGACCCCTTAGCGCCCTAAATTATTATGATAAAAAAGCGACAAATTACTTCTTAGAAAGTATGATATACGGTCATTATTGCACTCGGCAAAAACAACCGTTCAGATATGCTCGAAACTATTGTATGTTATATGATGTGTATTCAAAAAGTAAGGTTTTTTTTTTTTTTTGCTGTACTGGTACACATGTCCCGAACATGTGTTCACAGTTTTAAGTATATAGCATACTTAATTTGTTTTTGACAGATAGAAATGTTAGACATGTTTTGATGTGCTCAGCGATTTAGAATTATTATCATAAATGGAGCAAAGAATTTGCATCAAATTTTGTGTAAAAATGGAATCAAGTGCTCTAAAAAACTTGAAATGTTGACAGTGGCATACGGTGAGGCTGCTCTAATTAAAAAAAAAAAATTTATAAGTGGTACAAGATGGCCAAGAAAATGCCAATGACGAACCTCGCATAAACAAAAGATGATAACGTCGAAGCTGTGAAGAAAATTGCTTTGGAAAATCGTCGAATTACCATAAGAGGAGTTACTGAGAATGTTGGCATATCGGTCGGCTCGTGTCATGCATTTTTTTCGGATGTTTTGAGCATGAGACGTTTGTCAACTTCTTCTTTTTAATTTTGATCAGAAGAAACGTCGCATGAGTATCGCTCAGGAGATCTTGAATTTCGTCAATGATGATTCTGACTAACTCAAAAAGGTCTAACTGTTCCCAGAACTGTAGAGGCCTATGAAACGAAGGAAGTTTGCAAAGTTGAGGAAATAAAAACGGCATCGCTGTAAGAACTCAAGGTTATACCAAAAAGTGGTTATGAGAAGTGACGTTAGGTCACCTTCCCAATTTACCATTCCTTTCTAAATTTTACTGGAAATTTTTAAATTGAATCTTAGAGATGGTATGGTGTAGTTAGGGGAGAAGCCTCCGATTTGCTCAGTAGTACCTACAAGACCTTACTTTGTCCGTAAGCACGACTGATTCTGCAGTCATTGGATTCTTGAATAGATCTGCACTACACACTGCTGTATATTTTGTAAATGCGACAATAGGCAGTAGGTGTAGGATAACGGGTAAGGCATCAGACGGACATGTGCCCATTCCAAAACTGCGTTTTGGACTTTTTTAAAATTATCAGTTTCTAAAATTTACTTTAGGGTTGGCCACCAAGTGATGGCACCATAAGTAACAATTGAACTTGTTATGAGTGTGTTCATCCGTTGGATTATTCTTGGTTGAAAACCTCATAGAAAGCTATGCATGCTTTCTTAGCCCGATGTTCAATATTTAACTTGTAGCTATGTTCTCCGATCTCTTTCTCTCTTTCTCTGTGTCCAAGAATGGTTTTGGCGAGAATTGGAAAGGAATGTATTCGGGTTACCATGGCTCCAAAATTGATTGAGGATGCAGCACTGGTGTCTTTTTGGGGGACGTCAACTTTTTACTTCACTCCTTGTTGAGAAAACTTGCGTTTTCCAAGGGAAGAGAAGGTGAAACATTTGAATCTGTAGCAACAGGAAAGCTGCTCTTAAAGTCTTAATAAACCCTCTCGCGACTTCGAATCTAGTTTCAGAATGCAAGAACTTACTAGCCGAGACTCTTAGGAGAGTTTTTAATATCCGTATCTATGTAAAAATTTTCTTTGTCTTCGGTTAGCTTATTGGGATTCATTTGAGCATAACTGCAGATGGGATGACTTTCTAAGTTGCCGGCAGACCAAATAAATTCTTCTCAACTTTTCTACTGTCTACGGTCCGTAAATAGAAAAGACTGTATGATACTTACTGGCGGCTTGACGGAGCGCTACGCTTTAGCACTTTAGTGTGTTTGGCATAAGTGCCACAGAATTTTGTGATGCTTGCTCTGAAAGAGATAACTACAGTGCGGAGTACAAGAGCACAAAGAAGTTTCTATTCACTGTATTTTTGAATGTATGTATGTATGTACGAGTGTTACATGAATAATCCTAGTTTTTTAGAATAAATATAATCAATTGGCTAATGAAATGGTCTACACTAAGCTCGGTAAAGGGCTCCAAAATAGCACTTTCCTTTTAAAAGATATATAGGATGTATTCTTTGAAGTACAAAGTTTGTTTTCCACTGTACGCACTACTGTGTAGGACCGTTTCCGTCGATTTACGATTGAAATAGGCGTGCTGAGATATGTATGGATGGGGGACTTCTATGGTGTTGCGGATTCGGGTTTCTATAATACATTCAAGTGTTAAGTGAAAAAGACGTAAGATGGGCGTCAAGTCCTTCGCGGCCTCATGCCTTCGCCGATCCACTTTTGGAATAAAACTATTCGAACTTGCCTCCATGAATGTAGCACGTAGCATAATGATGGACAAATTTTGAGAATAATAGATAACCATGGGACTGGTGGGTCTGGCGAGTACTCTGTGCTACTTTGTAAGCTTTAAATCACAGAAGTTTACAAAAATAAGGTTCTATTAGATACATTTCTTCTATCTTAAATTGATTGTCAGTACATATTATCTGGACTATATGTATATCTTAGAAAGATACAAAGATTCTCCCTGAACAATTGTTTCGTTACTTCATTGCACATCTATCATTTTTTTTAGTTAACGTTTCCCTGTTTAATCGGAAATAGCTGTATCAACTCTGCGAAAATTCCATAGAATTGGGAATTGAATCATATTTTCCCGCCATATCAAGTGAAAGTTATCGGCCAACATGACAAATAAAAGAAAAATGAAAAAAACAATAAATGAAAAACAATGACTACTTTTTTTAATTCAATTTTGTATTGAAAAACATTTCAAATCTTTCTTATCCGAAAACATCATCTTCAACTACAACGTTCGAGCTCGAGTATCTTCTTCAGTTTCAGTTTCAGTTTCTGTGAATGTATTTACAATAGAAACCCATAAACAAATTAAGACAAGACCTCAGCTCAGCTATTGTTGCTAATAGCATTGAACAGAGCGTCGTTACATTGCCGCTGCGGATGAAAATTTACTCCCAGCATCATCTTCGTATTGTTTTGTTTTTGTTTTTTTTTTCTGTTTGATTTTGTAATTTTTATAATTTTTCTTATTTTTGTACTTTTTCAATTCCATTTTTTCCCTTTTATAGTTATTTCAAAAGTTCATTGCATTGCAGCGCTCCGCTTTGTTGAACGAGTACATGACGCTGAAAGATTGCGCGCACACTCTGGCAAAGGTGAATTTTTGCACAAGGCCTCATCGATGTAACAATAGACGCAATTATAGCAACGCAAATATATTTACGTGCTTATAGATATATAAATACTTGTGTCTAACTGCAGGTTGCAGCATCCGTAGAGAGGCATAAAACATTTAGCAAACAACCAGAGATGACTGAAACGTGATGCTTAATACGAGTACAAGTATCAGATCGGGTACGAGTACAAGTGCGGGTACTCTCGATTTGCTAGGGACTCTCAGATACTGCTTTTTACTTGATGAGGTACTCATAGATACGAGCAGTGGTGTAATTTTCGAAGTTGGACATACAAGCATTTCTTATGCAAATACTGGTACAAGTGTAATATTTAATTTAATTGATAAGTTCAACAATGCAAATCTGCATTGTCGATCACTTATTGCCCACAGGACTGGGGCAATATATTTGCAATTATCCATGGCATGACCATATGAGCGACGCTGATTGAATTAATGTTGGCATACATTTCCGGTAAGTGGTTAACTTTTGTAATAGAACGAGGAGGATGAGTTTTTCTTGTTGTGCTTTTGAGTTTAGTTTGAAAGACGTAATGTTTCAAAATACTATTAGTTACACAATAACCATGTCAACTATCATTATTAACAAATGCGGAAATTTATTACGTCAAAGTTCAAGTGTATTGACTTTTACTTCTCAAAATATTGTATCTTGATGTCTTAAGCATACAAAAATTCATTCCTCATATTCAACAAACCTGCAGGATATGTGTTATATAATATTTGATAAAAAAAATGTCAGCGAAAAAAAAAAAAAAACAGAATCTGTGAGGCAACCAGGACAAGGTTGCAAATATAGAATCATGATATTATTGAAAGTCCCAAGACTGCTCTTTAATCTGAGGTATTACGAGAATGAATCAATAATTTTTTTTTTGATAATTTTTTTGGTTTCAAATATGTATAACATATGGTATCTCGACATAGTGTTCTTTGACGTAAATACATTTCTCAGATATTATGACATCTTCCAAATATTTGTCGAAGTCCTAAGTGTTTGATTGAACAATGATTTCAGAGCTGGTGACAAATTACTTTCCGCCTAGCCACTTTTTCAGGTTTGGAAACAGGTAGTAGTCACTGGGAGCGTAATCTGGAAAATATGGCGAAAGAAAGCAATTCGTAGCCCAGTTTATGATTGATGGAAGAGTACTTTTACCTTGTTGGCCGAAAAATCTATTTTGGCGTTCTTAATGATTCGCCCGAAGAAAATCACTATTGCGACTGTCGTTTATTCTCCAATAATTTGAAGACCTAAACTCGTCTGAATTGCGGTTAAACAATGTTAAACTTCCTCGTAATTGTGATCTATTATGCCAGTTTGCAATTCCACAAATCTCAGGAGAAGCCGATACTGTTGGGACAACATAAGCTGAGGACATGATAGACACATATCTTTTTTTCAATCTTCCAAAATTCTAATAGTCCAGAGGGCTAGTACTTTTTGCGGTTTTTTAAAACCTAAGTTACTTCAGACAATTTTATCAATCGAATTTAGGCGATTTACATCACTACTAAAGCTTTCAACAGTATTTTTGACACTTTTTTACAGAAAAAATGCCTTTGCATCACTAAAATTAAGCTAAACAGATATCAAGATAGCATAACAATATTTCTATGTAGTGAAAGGCAATGCCGTCGAGGTATTGGTGGTGAAAATACCGACCGAACAAGATAAAGCAAGATACATACCGTCCTTGTTATTGCTTATCATAGATAGGAAATATTGGCGGCACCTATTAGTCAGTTCTATTCTTTCAAGCAAATACAGAACTGTTCCTGGAAAACCTGGTATTGTAATCTAATTTTGGTCCATATCAGAGGCTGTACTCATAAAACGTTATTTAGTTCACTTCAGAAAACTAAGATATTTCGCAGCATTTTTGGCGACATCAAATATGTATGTGGTTATTCCAACGTACTCATTGAAACACGTACCAAGAATGAAAACTTGTTCAGCTCCGACGATGCAACTGCAGATTATAGATATATTAATTTCACTTTGACGACAGCAGACAAAATTGCAGTTTGCTTTTGCTTCTCTTATTAATTATGCTGCCAATATCTAAACTTAATGAGCTTAATACACGCTGCCGTTTCGGTTCTACACTCGAAGGAAGTCAGATTGTACTGTCGGCAACAAAGCAGTGTACTTGAGTAGCAGATAGGAAAATCTAGTAGGTAGCCATAAGCACTTTGGTTCAAAGCATTGTCTTCGGTTCCGAAGACTAAGCTCCTTTGCCAAAATGAACAGTAGCGCATTATAGCACATTTGAATCAAATTAGTCTTAAGATGGTTGACAAAATGCCCAATATCAGTGTTAAAATCATTGTTTTGAGAGATGCGTCTTAAGGTTAACTATCTTGATGAACAACTCAGATGATAGTGTAAGATCAAGAAGACAAACACAACTTACATGGTACTTGCAAACGCTCCAAAAAGTATTAACTATAAGCATAAAAAACGAAAATATTAAAAATTACATTCTGTTGGAATCACAGTATTCAACGAGTTCAACTACTGGCACTAGTGGTGGTGTTATTTGTAGTATTGAATCCTAAGAGAAACAGCCAAAAACAAGGTCGAGCTTTTGAGATTTTTAGTTGGTTTCGTAGCTTACGATTTTACCAATAAACCTTGGTAAAAAGAATTTCAAAATGATACTAATACAGTAAGACATGGCCATATAGCAGCATAGGTTCTTTGCCACCTCAAATAACTTAATTTAAAATATGATGTAATTCATAATATCAAATAGTCAGGAAAGGGAAACATCAACTGCTTTACACCGATTCTCGTGAAGTTATAGTTTCATCGAGGGCATACACACAAAAGCGATTTAAGTTTTTTCGTAAGATTCTTCAAAGTAAAAACTTATCAGTAGTATTCGGATAACAGCCAATAGATATCTTTGCCTGATGTTCAGTTTTCTACTCATAATAGACAATATTACTAAAATTCCATAGAAGAAATGTTACTCCGTAGTATCGCGGGTTCTAAAAACAGTTTTAGTGTTGAAAAATACCCACAGAATTGTACAAAACAAATTCAAGTTTCCTATTCTTTTCTTATTTTTGTTTTGATTTGCAGGGTATTCAAATCAGGCAGGAATATAGCATTTTTAATAAAAAAAAAAAAAAAAAACATTTGGTCATTAGACAGTTTTTTTCATTCATTTTTCTAGAAAAGTGGCAATATGTACGCTTCTCAAACTGAGGATCTTGTCATTGAGGCTTCTCAAAACCACGAGTAAAGTATTTTTCGAATAATTGAAAAGTTTCGATAAATTTAGTCCATAAGAACACCTTATTTTATTGGTCGTCTTCGGAAAACAAACAGACTAACTGCTTAGAAAATCATCAATTTAAGCCGCCAAGAATATATCCGATTTTAAATTTCAGTTGTTAACTTTCAACTTGTCAATTAATCCAAGGACAGTTCAAAAACATCCAAACTAAGCCAATTTTAAAGCATATAGAGCTATTAAAAAGTTTCTTTAAACCTTCACACCTATTAATCCGACTTTCTTCATATTGGAGGGCATGGAAAGAATGGTCGAGCTCCAGGTGCGCAAAACTTCTCTATGCGAGAGTGTGCTTCAAAATCTAGTAGGCACAATTGAAGGCGCAATTGTCACCGCGGAGGGTCCTTTGGTTCTGCACGGCTATGATAGAAGCAAATATATATTTTGCGTACCTGCTTTTACTGGACTCCAAAGAACGGGTTATTTCGGCTGCACTGAAAAACCTTTCTCCTCATGTATCATGGGCTGCACTTTCAAAACCATATTTAATGGTTTTTGGTACAAGATGCGCTGGATCTTGCGCGCTGACTGTTATTTGACTCTAGTCTTATGGACTTGCTGTCTAATGCAATGACACCAGAGCTCCTGTTGCTGCAAAAATACGAAATCGAATTTCTCTGTGCCAGTAAAGGAATATGTCTACAGATAAAAATGTGGCGCTGACGTTAGATTCCACTCCTCGGTAGGGAAATTTGCCTCTGTCTTCCAAGCGGAGATATGAGCAATCATGATGGCAACGAACTATATTGGGAAAAATCGGTAGAGGTGGCGAAACATATGCATCTGTTGTGACAGTCAAGCTGCGCTTAAAGCCTTGTTAGAGTCTCTCATGATTTCTAAGTCGAATTCTCTAAGTCTTGTCTTGGTTTAAAGTTACAAGAAATGACTTGCTAGGCAGAGCTCAGAGGAGAGTTTTTCAGAGCATGAACTAATGTTAGGTCTGCCTGAGTCCTCGGTTAAGGCTTCTATTGACAGTTGGCATGATTCTCCAGATTACTGGTAGATCAAACAAATACTTTCAGACGTCTCTTAGACAAAAGATTTCAGCTGCCACTCAATAGAAATGACTGCAGGCTGGTTATTGGCGCCGTAACGGAGTACTACTTTGACTAAGTATGCTGGGCATACGTGATTTAACATCCAGTGATTCTTTCTATAAAAGTGATAACTGCTCAGCGGAGCACTACCTCCATGAATATCTGGCCTGCTCTCACATAAAGCTGCATATACTCAGCACTGACTAGGTGGGTGATTGTACCGCAAACACTTCTTCGCTTAAACGCGAAATGTATGTCAGAAATAGAGAATGTAATAAGCTAGTTAGCTCCTTGTCTGAGTGATCTGCCCTGGTAATAGGTAATAGGTACCCAGAAATGTAAGGATGAAAGGCAACGGATTTCATTTCCTACCTACCTTCAGTTCCATATAGGTATTCGATCAGACCTACATAACTTAAGACCTCACAATGAATTACTTAACAGCTAACGATTCCAATTAAAATTGAATCCGATTTGAACTTATTTTTTCTATATCATATAATCGATTTAAATTTTACGTTATAGAAACTAGTCTAAATCGGTTTTTGTTAGCAGTTATTTGATTGTTATTAAAATCTGGTTAAGCCAGCGGTAAGATATTCACAACTGTTTTCACGTTTCTTTAATAAACATCAAGTTTCTCACGACTACGAAAATAAGAGGGTCCACTTAAATCCCAAATTAGCAGTGCCAGGTACTTAACTAAACGATTTTGTAATCATCTGAAGTATAAAAAAAACTGGCTGTGACAAACTTTTTGCACATTGACAGTTCTGAAAAAAACTCTGAGTCGCAGTCCATTGATAATCAGTGATAGTGATTTTTTGATTTCGTCATGCAATCGCAATGCAGTCATCGTTTAATCGCCATAAACTGTCCCAACATATCACTATCACTATCACTATCACTGATCACTGGTCTCATTATGATCATTTTACAAATGAGTAGGTACAAGTGCTTACCTTAAGATGTGAAGAAATTGCAAAAACACTTCAGATCCAGCTTCACCAACAACAGGTACAAAATTTGATCTTCGTATCTTTCCTCTTCTTTATTCGTGTTTTCTTCTTTTAGATACAGTCTATCAACATACAACTACATATATGCAAATGTATCTACTACAAGTATTCACAAAACAAAGTCAATTCTACAACATTTATTGTATCTAAAAGATGAAACAAATACGAATAGGTGGGTTACAATCTACTCGGCTCAATAAAGGCGTGTATCCAATAGATTTTTAAACTGATCACAAAATGAGATAAATCTTCAACGCTGATCACTGCACTTTTGCACTTTCAAAAAAAACCACAATTCACACCAAATTTTGTATTTTTTTTTTTTTTTTTTTGTATTTTTTTTCTATTTTTTCCGCTTCTTTTTCACGGTGTAGAAAGTAGGTTAAACTTTTACAAACAAACAGAAAGAGAAAAAACTGATTTAGCAATTTTCTTTGACATTTAATTTTTGCACAATCTTTCGAAAAATAAAAGAACTCGCCCAAAACACTTTTTTACCGAAAAACCGCTAAGACAATTGTCAAGATCATCACTTACTAATGGGAAAGTTTATTTACTTTGATTTTTTCCTTTTTTTTATATAAAGTTTTTGTGTTAAGGTAACGGAAAAACGTAAGTATGCTCGTATGTATAACAGAAAACTATTCCAAGAAATCGATTACCAAAATAAATTCGAACACGTTCTACAAGTTTCGGCACTTCAAGACACTCGTTTAAAAAAATTCGATCAAAATCACTCAAGTGTTTCCACAGTCGATCGGTGTAGTAAATTTAAAGAAACTTCAAAAAAATTATTTAACCGCGTACAGAACGAATCCGCTTTAAGATTTCAAGCCAACAGATGGCATTCACTAGTCGATCGCAACTGAAATGATGGGGAAATTTTCTACCCAACGGAGGATGGAGACTGGTGTAGATCGGTGGAGACTGTTGAGAAATGTTAAGACTTAAGAGAGAACTGACAACAACAACACCAAACACGAAAGATCACCACCAAACAAGAAACCAGCATTTCAAGACGTTTACTCACAAACTACAATACAAGATGACGGCTTGACATGGAAGAGAGAAAGATTCGCAAATTTTTGCGCGGAGGAGACGTGGAATATGGGGAAAAAAACTGTTTTTTTTTTTTCTATTTTTCTTCTTCTTCGGTTTTCTCTACCTTCTTTTCGTTAACCAAATTTTAACTGGTTATATCGGCTTTTATTCTCTATATTGTTATATCTTTTTGTATTAATTAAATACGTTCGATCCACATAGGTTCCACAAAACCACACGACCAACGCCAGATACTTACACTTCGAAGTCTCACAAAGTACTGTGCATTACCACTGTCGAGTGATGGCGATCGTTAATTTTTTTCTGATTGGATTCGAGCCGGAGCCTCTGAGTAGAGTGCTTCTATTCCAACTAAATTTTACTCAATCTGTTGAGTGGAAATATCTTCTAGTGATACGAAAGTACCTGCAGATAGTTCTACTTAACATGAATTTAATTGTATTTTATGGGAATTGCTGTAGATGTTTGGTCTCAATTTCGGGTGGGAAAAATGATTGTTTATATATTTTTTTTATTTCTTTGTTTAGATTAGATTCTGTTTTGTGTATCTGATTGAAGGAGATAGTGACCGAGTGGATTTCTGAAGAGGTACTAGTAAATATTTTATTGCTATCATGTGGCAGAGGCTTTTTTTTTCGTTGTTGCATTGTTTATCTTTTATTTGGGTTTATGGAATGAAGATCTCTTTTGTGGACATTTATCAACTATTTATCGGATATTTTTATGGTTTCGAGAATGTTTTCTAGAAATCGTTTGGAGATCAAATATGGGTCATCTTTAAGGACGGGATTTTCGAAGATATACAATTTTTTCTGAGATTTCATTTTGTTGCTATTGCTAAGTCTGAGAAGATACTTAGATACTGTTTTGAATAAATGAAGATCATGGTGATTGCTGGGTGATGTAGAAATATAGTAGACCTTACTAGTTTAGTAGTAGTAGTAGACCAGTGCTGTAACTGTCACTGCATTACTGTTTCGTATAATAATCCGAGTGATAGCTATTGGGTTCTGACTGATATCCATGCGGTCTCGACCAATGAACTTATAGGCACGAACAAAAGGCAAAAATATACAAGGTGGGGTATTTAAAAAAGGTGCTTTAGAGATACAGGTAGCAACAATTATTTAATTATAACTTCTGGTGTTTTAATAATAAAATATAAACTTCATAGTAACTTCCAATTTGGCTTCAGGAAAGAAAAATCTACAGAAGGTGCTATACAGTCATTTTTGAAAATAAAAACTTTGAAATGGATAAAACCTACAAAACTGCTGCTCTGTTTGTTGATCTATCATCTAAGGATACTTCACAGATATGGATTTAGAGATAATAGCTGAACTGCTGTGTGATTTAATTTCTTGTTCAAATGTAGGGGTCCCTCAAGGATGAGTCCTATGACCAATTCTCTTCTTCATTTATATAGATTTTAAATTTAATATATAGCTAACCGGATACATCGGTGTGGTTCTGTTGTATGCTGCATCCTCTTTTGAAAACATGTCATGTCATCAAATGGTTCTTAGTAGTAAACTGAAAATGATGTGCATCTCTCCTATCCATGAGTTCGAATTTCAATAAGTGCAATCTGTTTCAGAATTTAAACATCTAGGAGCTGCTATAGTTTCTACACTTAATTGAAAAGCGATTACCAAAAATGTTAAAAACTATATACATTTTCCCCCAGACATAATACAATATTTCGCTTGTGAAAGCTAGTGCCATTTAATCTACTAACCTCAGTTCATTATTCTCATTGGGCATATACTTTTTCTTGCTGAGGCAATGCTTATGTTAGCAACCTGCGGCCTCCCATTACAGCTCAAAAGATAAGAGTGTTCTTTTTACTAAACGAGTGCGAAAGTGGATTCGTCCCATTGAATATTCGGCGCATTCAAGTGTAAGCGAAGGCAAAACACAATCTGGAAGTGTTGAACTGGCCAAAAAGTATGCAGCAAGCAGATTGACATTGTTTAAAGAGTTGACAGCTGAAATGTCATTATAAATGAGCGTTGGAATGAATGATGAGACAGAATTTCTAATATTTTTAACAAACGACTTTTAAAGCTGCGTTCATGTTATTAAATGCAGAATAGCACATCATCCAAATAGTTGCCTCGACTTCGCTAGCAGTGCTTCAAGCGATGTTTAATTTTTGATGACTAGGTCCAATATGTGCGGCGTTATTTCGTTATTCCGTGTCGAATGTTGGCCTCGAGCTCGTTCAAAGTGGTTGTCTTGTTACCGTAGAGTAAGGAATTGACGTAGCCCCAGAGAAAATAATCGAGTGATGTCAAATTGCATGATCGCGGCTTCTAATTGATCCACGCTCGCCGTGAGTTGACCCGGTCTCTAAATTTCTACTTCACAGCTTCGAGCGTTGCATTGCTTTCATGGCACGTAAAGACGTCTTATTGGAACCACAGCTCGGATATACTCATGTTGTCGAGCTTTGACCACAGGAAGTCGGTTAACATCGCTCTATATCTGAAACCATTGACGATAACGGTGTGTTCTTCCTCATTTCGGTGATGACGGCATTGCGTTGATGCTTGGCTGGAGACTTGTAGATTGCGCTCGCTCCAATAATGGCAATTTTGCTTGTTGACATAGTCGCTGAGCCAAAAATGGGCCTCTTCCGAGAATATAATTTTTTGGCCAAAGTCCAAATCTCCGGTCAACATTTCCAGCGCCTAATTAGCGAACTCACGCCATCCTTTCGTTTGGCTTCAATTCTTGTGTCAGCACAATATTTTATAGTTGTAAGCCTAAACCCAACCGCAAAATAGGCCGAGTTGACTCTCTGGCCATGCCGAATTCAGCTGATCGGCATTTCCGGGTCTTTTTCGATAGTGGCCGCTACGGCGGCTATGTTTTCTTCATTTCGCACTAATCTCTATTTGGTTGATGGCTTAAGATCCAAAAGAGTGTACTCACGCTCAAACTTTTCCATGGTGCGACGATTTACCAGAACACTGAAGCCATGATTAAGACCGACTTCAAAACGAAATTCACGTTGCGTATTTATAACTGGGCCGGTATTTCGATAATATTTTTTAATATTCCGGTAAGTGTATAACGATGCGTGATGAAATGGCAAACGTTACTGAATATGTTGACAGCTGGATGTCATTGGTAACTTTGACAGCTGCTGAAAGATAACAATTGGAAAAACTATCACTGCTATCGGATCACCCATTAGTATTTTTTGTCTCAGTTTTTGGTCGTATTGAAATTTCACAAGCTTAAGAAAGACGTTGCAGTCATTCCTGGCGCGTTTGAAATTTTTTCGGTTTTTCTCTGTCGGGTTTATCTTGAAGGACCGGAAAAACATTTCTTTAGCCCTGATAGCCTCTTTAAAGCTCGAGTCTTACTACGCCATTTCTTTTGGTTTGATACTCTTCATTCTACAAGAGAATAGTGTCTGTGATCATATCAGCAGCAGTATTCACGTTGTTATCGAGAAAACATAGCGACCATCTAAAACTCATAAAAAATATTTTAAATCCGCTCCAACTGACTTTCCCGTATTGCCATTCCGTTCTTTTGGTAATATTTTTTCTAACTGTGTACGATGTGAGAAAAATTAGCTGATTTGACTCAGCGATGAGAGAAGCATAATATCACTAGATTTGCGAGGTGTAGGTACCAAAACAACCAGCCTGTATTTGCAGACGTGGACGTACGCAAGTACGTAAGTGATTACTTTTTAACCCGCGTATATAAGCTACATCAACCCTGAATTCTCGAGTCATAACCACAAACAAACACATACACCGGCGGTGTTAAGCAAGGCTCCGAAGTGAAATATCTGACGTTGGCTTACCGAATCAAATTTTAGGTGTTATGCCCTTATAACAAAATAAAATAGTGCCCCAACAAAATTCACACTTAAAATCTGTTATCCATCGGTTGTTACATGCACTCAGTCATTTCTTATACCCGCACTTTGTTTTTTGTTTTTTTTTTTTTTCCTTTAGAAATATATGTTTTGTTTATCGTCGCACGTAAGCGGTTTTTCTTTCGTTATTTTTTTTTTTTTTTTTTTTTTTAAAGCAGTGCAAACTTGCAAGTGCACTATGTTAACGTGTATATTCGTCGGAGATCAGTACGGTATTGCGATACGGTGGTACGGTACGCTCAATAATAATTGATTTCAATCCGCTGGTTGTGATCGGCATTAAGGCAACATTCAAAACCAACAATATAATATAACTCATGGGCTGAAAAGTCAGTGCCGTCAATATAGTTGCCTTCGAGGGCGGTACACTGATTGAAACGATTTTTCAATCTTTCGATACCAGTTTTGTAATACGATTTCGGTTTACCTCAAAAAAAGCTTCTGTTTCATCGATTACTTCTTCATCGGTATTAAATCTCTTTCCGGGGAGCATTCTTTTCAGGTCTGCGAATAGGAAATAGTCGCTGGGGGCCAAGTCTGGAGAATACGATGAGTGGGGAAGCAATTCGTAGCCGAATTCATTCAATTTTGCCATCGTTTTCATCGACTTGTGACATGGTGCATTGTCTTGATGAAACAGTACTTTTTTTTTTCTTCAAATGCGGCCGTTTTTCTGCGATTTCGTCCTTCAAATGCTCCAACAACGCAATGTAATAGTCGCTGTTGATAGTCTGCCCCTTTTAGAGATAGTCTATGAAAATTATTCTATGTTTATCCCAAAATACGGATGCCATAACCTTGCCAGCCAAATGTTGAGTTTTTGGTCGTTTTGGACGAGGTTCGTAGCCTGATCGCCACTCAGCTGACTGCCGACTTGACTCTGGTGTGAAGTGATGGAGCCAAGTTTCATCCATATCAAGCCATTTCTTTGCATCGGCTGCATTTCTTCCCATCAAAAAGCAATGATAAATCAACACACGAAATTGCTTTGAATCCATTTTTTTTTTTTCACAATAACAAAAGTTGCTTCACTCACAACGCTATATCTCGAGAACTTTTGAAGGTTGGTACTAATTGAAAATGGTACGGATTTAATTTAAGTGGTACTCTCTCTTACAAACGGCACTGACTTTTCAGCCCATGTGTTATAAACACGTTTCTACTATTCGAACCTGAAGACTCTATCAAGAAGAAGTTCTATTAGTTCCTGTACCCTACAGACCATGTCCGAAGTATCATGTTAAAATCATACCTGCCGTAAATATATATTTAGGTACTTTAAGTGAGATGTCAACAGGATGTTTTATCCTAAATGCACCCTCCTTTATTGATGAATTTAGTTGCTTTGCTTTTCCGCCGAGGATACATCTCCAAAACTAAGACCAATTTGTTCAAGACAATTGATACCCTGATAACACATGTCTAATGCACAATTCGTTTAAGCACAATATTTAAGAAGTTAGGTTTGAAGGCAACTAATCAAGTTTTACAGATCAATGTTTGTCGAAAAGTTTCAATGTAGAATCCTGGTATTTAGCTTAGCGTATTCGTATTGAAAAATAGTGTTTTGCAAAAGCTTTTTAAGCCTTAATGGAAAAATAATCGCTTGTACTTTTTTTTCTTTTAGCTGGGAGAAAAAGAGCTTATATTCCAATCACTGGCATGTAATTATCATCTGGCTTGATGATTCAGAATACCATTTTCTCAAATATATCACCACCAGATTTTGCTATTTTTTAATTGCCATTCCCATCTTCTCTCAGTCAAGTGCAGAAGCTCCTTTCTTATTCTAAGGATTTTTTTTCACTATCCTTAAAATATTTCATTGCAAGCACGACGAACACATATTTCGGGTCTCAGAGCTGATTTCCAACTGTTCAGCAGGAGCTTGTAACTTCTGATGTTCTATATTTCACTTTAGCTTTTGCAGGGATATGTATATAATGTGATCTCCTTTTGACGCCCTTTGGAGGGTAATTAATAATTTGGTTCGATCGCATTACTCCAGTTTAATCTCTTAACTGCTTCGCTAAGCTTTCCTAAAATCATCTGTTTCTTCTTTGTAAAGAACAACCAATGGAATGGTACTGCATTAGAATTCTGCGTTTAGTAACTCTTTAGAGTATTAATTTTATCTATTGCCAATCTGGTTTTTGTTGCAAGATTCTATGCTGCGATCTCAAAAATTTTAGCTGTTGTCTGCTAGCTACCTCAATCTAACTATCGCACGTGTTCTGGCTACCGTTCGTAGTCTAATTCAAGACTTATTTTGCCAGTTTCGCTATTTCCGCTTTACTTAATCTACGCTTCATAGATATGCCTTTTTGCGTTTACCGTAATTTTTGTCTCATCGTTCCACCACCACGTTTCTTTATTGATCTGGGCTCATAATAATAAAATAACTGAGCATTATTTTTGTATTACTCTCACATTTGTTTTCGAAGTTGTTCCATATACCTTGTGGCTTACGCGCTTTGTTCCTCTACTTAATTTATGGCATTTCCGAGCCTTTCTTCCAATTTAAGCGGTAGGGCTGAGACCTTTCCTTGGTGAAATTGCCATCAGAAGCCATACCATGCTCCCCTTATAAAACCTATATATGTACAATAATTTATTTAAATAGCGTACTAAAAGACTTCTTTCCGACACCATATTACAAATAAGATTTCCAATTCTTTCTGCTTCGATAAATGGCAGCAGATTTTATAAAGGATCTGGTATTCGAGGGAAAAAGGTTTTAAGACTTCGGTATGCAATAATACCCGACCTGAAATGGATTCAAGTTTTTAGTGTTTGCAATGAGGCCTTCCAATATTCCAACATCCATTAAGGGACTTAGCTCTTAACGAACAAGTAACCATCAACCAGATTGAACACATCGACGCCTGACACTCCTCATCACTCTAAATGTCGGAACTTTCTGAGGAGCCCACATCGACTGGGATCACTACCTTGTTGCAGTTATGGTACAACGCAAATATCACATGCACAACCAACATGAAGTGGCCGTGGTGTAGTGGTATATGCATAGGCTCCTCAAGCAGAGGGTCGCGGGTTCGAATCCCGTGCCAGGCAATTCTGTGAAAAAGTCTTTTCATAGAATTTGTATGTAGTTATATGAAAATCCCGTCGGCGTCAACTCTGACATGAAGGAATAACACTGATGTTGGAGTGGTTGCTGGCTGGCTGGCTACACCACCCGCCCGCGCCCTCTCTGAAAAAGCCATTAAAAGAGTATTCATATATGCAATCGTAAGATGGCACAAAAATCTCTACTGATCGTGTTTCCATCAAGCTCTTTCAAAATCCTAGCCCCCATAATAAACCCTGCAACACCAATGAGTTAGTTCAACAAGCCTTTAAAGCTCTGCTGCATTAAAAGGCTAGAATGACTCGTGATCTCTACGAGCTGAAGCGAAGAAAAGAACAAAACTAATAGTAGAGTCGTAGTCGGTACTTAAGAATATGGAAAGACTGCTTCTGCAGACTTTATAACGGCTGCTGTCAAACAAAATAAACCTGATGAGGACGACAGAGAATTTCGTCCACTGACCTAGCAGATTTTGGAAGAGACCGTTAAGCAAACCGTGAATAAGAAATTGCATGACCCATGCCACGAGCATGTTTGCGTACTCATTAAAAATCGCTATTTTGGCGTCAGATAGGAACAATGAATTACATAGCTGGTGCTTCGATTGCTCATCCACTTTCTGATGAATTCTTTTTTTCTTAACCCCACAAATTCATCCCCACTTTTAGCAGCTACCGAGTTTCGAAAATTATTGACAGATTTTTTTCATAGGAATCAATTTAATGGACAACGTGTCAATCGATTCTGTTTCAAAAACATTAATCATGTACAGTTATCTGTTACATCAATTGAATCTGCCCACTAAGAAAACCAACAAAACGTAACGCAACACAAATTGAGAAAACAAGTTGCCCATTCCCGAATTGAAAACAAATCAAAATGACAGATCAAGAATTTTGTGTTGTTACCCGTAAGAAATGGATGGCGCGGAAAAGTTTAAATAAACGACGGCCACTATACAATTCATCTTACGGCGATGCGCTACCAGAAGTTGATGTTCCAAAGTACCTTATGTATGTATACAGTTTGTTCTACATGCGATTGTTACCGACGCATGAATTTTTTCTCAAACAGGCGTCTACAACGCGTTCGAGATCAAATGGAATCAAGTGACTACTTCCAGCAGTCGATGACAACTCTTAAACTGAGTTTACAAGAACTTGAAGACAAAGATGTGAAGCAGCTGGTCTGCCTCGGCATTGGTCCATTCACGAGAAGTATTCAAGCCCTACATCAGTTCGCCTTTGTTCTGGAAATGCAGAAGCATTTGCATATCACAGATTCCCTTTACTTTGACCCAGTATTTCGGGACTCCGAAAAGGAAGTACTTAAAACGTTAAAATGTAGCCTTATGAAAGCAAACTGTGAAGCAAAATATCCAATAGAACGAGTGACATTGTTTTACTTGCCCCACTGCCCGAATACACTCACAAACAACCTCCTCTGGAGTAATTGGTCGCCTAAAATGATAAGCCGGGCTGTTGTCATTAACAATAGCTTTGAAAGTTTAACGTGCAGTAAGCCAGAGAGGCTGCTCCGGCTGGACTCAGGGTATCTTCTGGACGCTCTTCCATACACAAAGGAGTTCCCCTTGGAGGATTGCTACGAGACGCACAACGTCTTCAATGATTTATCAATTCATGTTTTTCCGCCCAGTAGTTTGCCAGAAGAAGATTCGGAACTCTGGACTCCAAAAGAAGCGCCAACGTATAATGCCGGAGAAATGGTTACCGTCGATGAGTTTGCTAAGCTAGCCATCTCGTAACTCAACGTTTCTAGTGCGGAACACCCTTCGTTTTAAATTTTTATCCAATAAAACTCTCGTTAACTAAAAATTCATGCTTTGCTTTATTTTTGTATAAATATTGAGTCTACCTACAGCAACGACACCCAAGGAATGAGATCGACAGATGTGTCGTTTAGAACCTGGGATACTCGTCAGACACTTACATCTTAACTAAGTTCTTTCTTCTTTCCTGCTCAAATTGCAGGTCCATGAGGATGTCGAAAATGATCTTCTTTGCCCTGAACTGCAAATCAGTTTCCAGGTGCGTTAATTCTTCTGCTATATAGTCTCCGAACGATTTGTGCGCTTCGAAACTATGTCTCTCAAGATCGGAATCTGATTTTGTCTTCTCTGTTTTGAAACCCTTCACCGTTGTCATGTCTTCTCTCAAATTGTGAATGTCATCAATCTCCATCCTCAGATACCTCGGCGACATAGAGCCAACCGAAACTATGTCTGTTTCATCATCCTCTTCTCGCTGAATTGATTTCTAGAAACACCAAGAATTGTTATTAATGAACAAATAAACTTTTCTTTTTTCTACTCACTCGTAAAGTATACTTCTTGGAACAGTTAAGATCTATTGTAGAAGACTTTGTGGTAGAATGAGTACGCAAAAAGCTTAATATGGTGTAAAACCGCCAACAACTTCGTTCTCCATGTTCGTTTTCCTTCTTTTGTTCCTTCTTGAACTGCAGCCTGAGGTTATTCCATTTGAAGAAAACATCTTCGGATGTGTAGGGTTCCGAGTTAATTTGCGAATCATTTAGAATGCTGGTGATTTCCTTCCAAGTTTTATGGCGGAGTCTTTTGTTCTTTGTGTAATCGGGATGATTTGTATTCCAGATCTTTTCATATTGCTTTATTAGCTCAACTAATGCCTTAATCTCGTTGTCATCCCAGGATTTTCCCATGATTTAAACTTATAATTAGATAATTCACCTCTAGTGAATAGCCTAATCATACAGCGTAATAATGATAGAAGTTCAATTTAAAAATAAGAAAATTGTGGAATTCGAAAAGTTTGTTTTGGGATCAAATGAATGTATGCTAATAAAATGTATGCCTTTCCCGCTGTCAACGGTAGAAGTGTTCGATTGGAGGAATGTTGTATTTGCACAAAATCATAAAAGCGGAAAATTTATATTACCTGTCAACTAGGTGCATCATTTTGATTGTGACTCGTTCAATTGTGTCTGATAAACAAGAAATTTATCTGTCGAATATAATTTCATAAGCGGTGTCACGTTCTTGACGATAGTTTTGGGCATAACTTTTTTTAACCTAAGCTCGCTTGTAATTCACGAGTGCCCACAAACATCGATGTGTTATTTCTAAAAATACCAAAATGGGTTGCTTTTGGATTCCTGCACCAGATGTTGGACAGATGGTATTTTTAAAGAGGCTTCCGTTTTTGGTTGTTTTATCTTGGTATGAAGGATATATATATTCTTTTTCTGTGTTTTCGTAATTTACATTTGTCAGATTTTTATATTCTCTTAAAATTTTAAATCAATCCGGTAAGTAATTTTCGAGATATACGAATATTTGTATTGACGTTTCGAATGACTATGTGTAAATTTTTCCTAAACTTTCAACTCGTTTTTCTCAAAACTGTGTTTTCGAAGGCGGTGATCAAGATTTCTAAAAAACGATAACACAACCTTCTGAGATATATTTCTCAGGTATTGATCGAAGGAATAAGATTTCGGATAATTATTTCTATTTTTTAAACAATTTTACCTAGCAATTTTGGTCGAAAATTCCATTTTTTTTTTACAAACCCGCCATTTTTCCAAAAATTTAAATTTCGGTTATTCCTTATCTATCTACATCTTTTATCTATCTACAATACTAAAAGAAACTTTCAGGTTTTTTTATTTTAAATGAACTAAACCTGATAAATCGTGACCACCGCCGAACACATTTTTTTGAGAACCTTCAGGAGATCGTCTGCAGGAGCACACCAGATTAATATTGTTACAAATAATTAGTGCCATTATAAACTTATTTTTTGCAAGTAAACGTACCTATACTTTTTGTTCTTGTAAAATAAAATATCTTTTCATATAACATAACTTGATGTGCAAACAGGCTTATATTAGACGCGTAAAGAGAAATGAATACTTGTGGCGACTGAAGGGAGAATTTCCTTTTATGAATTGTCTTTTAAAAGTTGTAAGAACATCGCATTTTTTCTTTCTTCAAGAATAAAGTTACATATTTGGTCGAAATCTTTGGTTTTAAATATTTCCAACAAAGAAAACCCATAACTGGTGACCCCGACGTGATTTACTCAATTGAATTACAATGCAGAACACACAAACAGATGGGAAAACTGATGCGTTAGCCAACACAGATACTGAAATCTTAGAAATCGCCGCACTAAAAAACCTAAGAATTATTGCGTTTTTGAAGATTAACTCAGCACTAAGGTTTGTGCAGATGGAGGCACAGTTCCACAACCACAGAGTTCTTTCCGACGAAAACAAATTCAACGCAATCATTGCTTCGCTCGACTAAGAAGTGCTCAACGAAGTATCAGATCTCGTGCAAAAAGCCCCCGGAAGAAGAGAAGTATTTTGTTCTCAAAAACCAAATTATTTCTAGGTTCACTGCATTGGCTGATATAGCAGACAAATACGTAAACACCTCTTCTCATGCCGTTTTCGCAATTGACGTTCGTGGTGAAGACACGGAAGCCCAGTCCGTTCACGCAGTTACCGACTTGGAACGGCGCCTTAAAATCATCGAAACATCTTTATCAATGCTAACAACATGGGTTAAAAAACAAACAGCTAGTTGCAGTCATGGAAGACCTCAAAGTAAATCTAGAAACAACAGAGATTCGATAATGAGGCTCTCAAATGCAAACAACCTTGCATCTTCAAGAAACCAAAAAACTAAATTATCGGTTGTCCACTAAGGCGGTTGAGAGCAGACAAAGAATACTGCCTTTTCATCTTCGACAGGAAGACGAATCAAAATTTTTTACTAGATGCGGGATCTACTATCATACCTAGTCAAAAAAATTGCAAGAACGCTAGAGGAGTAACAACACTCTTGGCAGCTAACAATTCGCCAATTCACACCTATGGCGAGAAAACCCTCACGCTCAACCTTGGTCTCCGGCGAGCAATCACTTGGCCATTCATTACTGCAGACGTACAGAGAGCAATAATTGGCGCAGGCTTGCTCGCACATTACGGACTTTTAATCGACCTAAAGGCTCAACGCATCATCGACAAGACAACAGCGTTAACAGTTCACGGCGAGATTCACACCACCGATCTGTCTGGACTCCTGACTATCAGTGGCCCTGGACCATACAGCAGTCTCGTCAACAAATTCATGAATGCCAATAACAACAACAAGTCCAAATTCAGTCCAAGAATCAACACTGTAAAGCACTTCATAGTCACCACTGGTCAACCGATTGCTGAACGGCCACGACGACTAGCCGGTGACAAATTAAAACAGGCTTAGGCCAATTTCGAAAGGTTCCTGATTAAAGAGTACTACCGTCAATCCAGCAGTCCTTGGAAAAGTCCCATTCATCTCGTCGAAAAAAAAACCGGTGTATGGAGATGCTGTGGTGACTATCGTCGGTTAAACTCTATAACACAGCCAGACAATTACCCAATTCTTTATATAATGGATTTCACAGAGCAGCTTAACAACAAAAACCACTTCTCTGTAATAGATTTGGACAAGGCATATGGTACTACCAAGTTCCCATGGCCCAGGAAAACATTGGGAAAACAGCGGTGACGACGCCATTTGGTTTGTTTGAGTTTGTTGTAATGCCATTTGGATAAAAAAAAAATGCCACTCAGACCTTTCAAAGGCATATGGATATGTTGACGATATCCTTATTGCATCCGCATCGGAAGGGAAACATGTACATCAAGTCTTACAACGCTTCCAGGAACACAGTCTTATCATCAGTATCAAAAAATGCAGCTTTGGGAAGTCTGAGGTGACTTACCTAGGACACGCAATCAATAAAAACAGTTGCAGACCAGCTTAATCCAGAGATGAGGCTATTTCATACTACCTGAAGGCAACTATCATCATGGAACTTCGTCGGTTCCTTGGAGTCGTCAACTATTACAGACCATATATTCCGAACTGTGCCAATCTAAAAGCATCATTAAATGAGCTCACCATAGATTCCAGGAAAAACGACAGACGACCTGATCCCTGGACTCCGTTGGCAGAAGCGTCTCAAGCTTGTAATAACAGCATCAAAAAAGCTACCTTGCTCAACCATGTTAATCTCAAAGCTAAACATATTTTAGCAACAGATGCATCCAACATTGCAATTGGTGCAAGGTTGGAACAGTCTAAGAACAACCAATTTCAACCAATCTGCCTTTTTTCATGGATAGTTTCATGCCGGCGTAATTCGACCTTCACAATTACTCGATGCTGAGCTACAAGCAATTTTGAAGCAAGAAACATCAGAGGTTGAAGAAACTTACTCTGAAACCCAATATTAAACTATATTGCGACGTTTCAGACAACACAATACGCCTGTACATACCAGCGTCTCTGCGTCGGAAGGCTTTCCAAACCATCCACGGCCTCTTTCACACAAGCGGAAGGACAACAAGTCGCCATTTAATGCAAAAATATATCTGGCCGAATATCAAGAAGGATGCATTGGAGTGGCCACGTACGTGCATCCAATGCCAACGTTCGAAAGTGCATCAACACACTAGGCCGTTACCTAATTCAATTGTAGTTCCAGACCTTCGTTTTCACCATGCCCAGATACATGTTACAGATACTGTCTAACAATGATCGATCGCTTCAGCTGATGGCCATAAACAGTAACTCTACAGGACATGCATGCAAATACAAATACGCACTGGGTAGCTCGATTTGGTTCGCCCACATCAATAACAACTGATCAGGGAACTCAATTTGAATCGGCTCGCTTCAATGCACTCATCAACTTGATTGGATCGGCAAGAATTCGCACTTTGCCTTTCCCCCAGCAGCAGATATGTTGTGTGGAACAAATCTCAGAGTGCCTGGAGAGTGTTTTGTTAACAACAATCTCATATCAAATCCCCAGATGTTCGTCGAAAAACACCGAGATAATGCACAAATTTCGTCCGATAACCACCGCAAACCATGCCAGAACCAAACTCTTTGTATCACCAGACCTCCACAAGTGTTCCCACGTTTTCCCACGTTTTCCGATGCAGTGAAAAAACCACTACACAACCATTTTCTGCCCCGCATCAAGTAATAGTCAGAATCAATGATCGATTGTTCACCATTGATGTGGAAGGAAGGAAAATGAACATTGCAATAGATAGACTAAAGCCAGCACATTTTCAGGCAGGTTTTTCCACATTACACATTCAAATTGCTCCATAATTATAAAAAATATAAAAATAAACATGCAACATTCGAAAATTTAACCAAAAATATAATCAACATTTCACAAACGGAAAGTCACTCTTGACAGCTCGAGAAACTTTTATACTGTAGGGGGGAAGATGTGGCGACTGAAGCGACCTCAACGAGAGACATTGCAACTTCAGACAGATGTCGCCCTTGTAGCATAAGAATTTCCTTTCTTGAATTGTCTTTTAAAAGTTGTGAAACTGCGCATTTTTTCTTTCTTTAAAAATAAAGTTACATATTTGGTCGAAATCTTTGGTTTTAATTATTTGCGACAAAGAAAATCCATATACTATATCCGGCTTACATTACAGGGATGGCAATCGAAAAGATTGGTGTACAAAAATTATGCTGTTTCTTTAACCGCCACTGGGACGCTTTACATTTTTGACCAACCTTACACAAATAGGTACTTGTTTGTGTGACTATGTTTGCCTATCACATAACAGGTAGAAACCCCTTAATTGAATGGATTTTCCCTCGAAAGCAAACCGGTTTTTTCCTGCTTTCGTACCAAATTTCCCCGCCGATGAATTTGAACGAAACTCTCGTTATTTCAATCTTCAACCAATTACTACCTGCGTTTAACCAGCTATGTTACAAATATCTCTTTCTCTTTGTTAAACTGTCCCGCCACAGGGCCAAACCTAACTCGTATGTGTGACAATGTATGTATATCTCATAGCAGGTAGAGACCCCTTAATTGAATGGATAATCCTTCCTTACCAAGTCTCTCCGCTTTTTCTGCTTCGTTCCCAAGTTTCCCCGCTGATTAATTTGAACGAAACTTTCGTTATTTCAATTTTCAACCAATCACTACCTGCGCTTAATCGGCTATGCTATAAATAGCTCTTCCCCGTTTTAAACTGTTTAGTTCACGCTTTGAGCCTTTCAGATATATAACATTTCAACATGGATGATGAACTGAATAATAGTATAATTGCAAACCACGGTGATGGGTAAATTTGTTGACTTTTATTTTAAAATTGGTAATTCATGTTTTCCTTCCCTTTAGATCGACGATCGATGGATGCAGTGGATATCTTTCGGATACTTCGTATTCCTTAACTTCATCGCAAGTAGAAGTCCTTGATATGGAAGATGATGATTTTGAATTTGGATCTGAAGATGACTTTGACGAATATGGAGAGGACGAAGAAAATTACGATGAACCTTTCGAAGTATTCGAAGGAGCAATCTTTTTTATGTATTCCTTGTTATAAATAAATATTTAATGTTCTTAAATGGTATAATTTATCTAAATTTATCTTTAAATTTGAATTAAAGTAAAAACATATTCAATAAATGATTATTAACTATTAGAAAATCACTTATAAATTTTTTTATTCGTAAATGATATGCATAAAATGTTTATTTAACACCTGATTGAAGAATCGGGTGAGGGAAGAATTAAAATTTTTATCTATGTTATTGATAATTGAAGTAACCGGATCTATTCCCAAATCAAGACAGCGAACATTCTTGGCGTTGTTCATCCGCTCATTGTTACTAAGCAACCGTAGCAACATTAGTGACATCAATGTAAGCATACAGTTTGTAATTTTATCTTAGGGTTTACATGCAGTATGTAGTCTTATCAAAGAATTTTTCTCTTAAAAGCTTCATTTGTGTCCATCGAAGGAGGGCTCCGCTTCTGACTTCTTAGGGAGCCCGAAGCAACAACTTTTGACCTAATCGTGTGTGTTAGTTCTAGAATCAAGATCGGCAACATCGTTCTTAGATCGAAAGTGTTGGTTTACTAGATCAAAATGCGAGAGTTTTACAGATTTTCGAAATTGACTGCGATGCTAGCTGCGAGACTCGCTTTATTGTAAACAAACACATTGAAGTACAGGCTACGGAAATATTTTTGACAGTTCATGAGCTCTCTCGCAGTATTGTAAATGGGACTTTAAGATGTGTTTGTTCGGTAAATTATTTCTGTACATCCAATCTAAATGCTATTTGCAAGGTGTTTGGGGGCACTTTTATTTAATTTGCCTACTTTTCAATATTCATTTTGTTTGTAAACATTTTTCTATTTGAAATGTTTATTATTAATTATGTAGTCTTCTATTCAAATCTTACATATTTTTGACAAAACAAATTAAAAATAATAGCTCTGTTCCAGGACTGCAAATTTCTTTAAATTTGTATTTCCTGTTCCCGCAAGAAAAAAAAATTATAAAAGATCACGAGAAAATCATTTCCCCAAGCTGCCAATTCTTGCAAATTTCTACACGAGATTTTTCTTTGGGCAGGAATTTTCAAATTTCTAAATGTTTAAATTTGTGTAAATTGCAGAAATTGCAATGACTTGGACAAAGACAAAGAGAGAAAAAAGAGCGTCATATTGAAGCCAATTGTTAACCTAATAAAATAGAACTCATTAAATGCTTATAACATCAACAGAGTTGTAATAATAACCAATCTTAAAATCTTCCATTTGCTTTGCAATTTCTTTTTTGTTTTGTTTTTACTTGTTACTTTTGACGTTTCAATCACATTACAAAAACGGGTTTAAGAGAGAATTCAACTCTAAAAAAAATTCTCTTTTAAAAATTGTTACAAATTCGGGAACGAGAACAGACCTAATGTTACATTTCGAAATAGAAACAAACCAAATGACATTTTTAAATAAAAAAAGGAGCAGCAGTAGATTTTTGTTTTTTAAAGTACCACACAGACTTAGAATTAGAACTGTAGTTTCTTAGAAACTCGAACACGGTGGCAAGTAACCTCTTTTGTTTAGATTCTTTGCTTCTACATTCGCCCTCCTCAACAAATCCTCAGTTTCTAACTTGCCATAGACACAATTGGTTACGTATTCAATACCATATTCCGGATACGTTGCTATGGGAGATTTTTACTTTCCTTATCTCGAAATGGTGATTCTCTGATTATGAGACTCATTTTATTGCTATCAACTTTACTTCTGACGAGAAAACTTTTCTATCGAACTTTTTTCTGACTCTACACTGTTTTAACAACGATAGCAGGTACTTATGTATTACTTACTTCCTTACGTAGATCGCCTTAAACTACTAAACCTTTAGCAAAATACAAATATTTTCATGAGTTAGATTTTAACATTAAAAACCCTGACCGCTGAGCGGCCTCTGAATACGGGATGCCACAGAAAGGCTTTGGATCGTTAAACGGGTCAGCTAAACTTTTTCTATACAGTTTATCGGCTCGTTAATTATTTTTATTTCTTGAATATCTTCGTTCTGGACATTATTTTTTAGGTAAGTCTGTTGTCAAACAAGTTTCAAATTGTCATCGAGTATATGAATAAGGGCGCTTTCCATTTCTGTTCCTAGCATAAAGCTCAGTTGAAAAGTTTTTCCAGTTGATCTTGCAACGTTTGTATTTATTTGAGCCATGGATATCTGCACATACATACTTCAGTGTAAATCTTTAATCTATACGTATTCCACTTGTTGTCTTTCAGATTTGGTGTTGGGTTTTGAAAGTCTCATATTTGTCGATATGGGCTCACTATGTTGAACCTCCTTTGAAAGCATATAAGTTTTGGTTTGTGGTCATTTACTCCGCAAACCATATCGAGTTCAGAAAGAAAGAGTGTCGTAATTTCTGTTTGTTATAATCGGATTGATACTTCTTTAACGTATATGTATCATATATGAAGTGCAGTGAGGTCAGTGAAAGCTTATATTCTGAAGATAGGGCAGTTTTGACGAGTAGGCTACGATTTATTCTATGGCTTACCAAATGTGAGTCCACTTACCAATATGGCTTGGGTTGCTTTGGTTATTTTGTTATTTATAGGTGAGTTCCAAATAAGTGATTTGTCTAGTCATTAGTGAACTCTAAAATTCCATCGGTCAAAACTCGGCTTCTTTCTGCGACTGAAGAAGACTAATATAGCCTTAAATGAAGGGTTGATTGAGGGAATATCTACAACGGAGATAGTCCGTTATTGTAAAAAGCACTTCAGTGTCTAGAGAAGCACATGATAAGATATATTTTTGTCGGGAAGCGTATGATATAGTACTGGAGATTGGTCTTTTCTGTATATGTATTGATGTGGGTGCAGAGGTTTACTTTTATATTATTGTAATATATTCCAATATGAACATCTATTAGTCTTTCATTATTTTAAGAGCAAACTACATATGTCCAGCTTATACGGTGGTAAGATTTAGGTAACTCACTGGGTTTTTTTAACTGGCTTCGGAATAAAACTACGTTTATCTTCATGAAACTAAAAAAGGCAACCATCCTTGGAAAAATTCCATAGGTTCCCGTGTCTTGAAGGGTTTAAATAAGTGTATGGCCCATTTAACTTTAACTTCCGTGTAGTTGCTCTTGTGGCTTATTCCACCATAGTACACACATTTTAACCACTTCAACATGTAAAACATATGTATGTAGTCTGTTCGCTTGATACGTGCCAGTCCTCAACAAGATCACACATAAAAAGAGATCAGGAAGTAAGTTTTGATTATTCAATCAAAAAGTTTTTGCTATTATGTACAATACTTTGATAAGCTCAAAAAGAGGCTTATGTCACTATTGTCCTAGATATAATTGTGGGTATTGGCATCACATCCAATGCCCTGTTACCATCAGCGATGGTGTCCCAGTTTTATAAGAAGGGATACTTACTTTATCACCGGGGAAGTGAGTGGAAGCTTACACAAGCTACTGTAAACTTCCCCCATAGGTCCGAAAAGCACTATCGCTAAGTCGTTAGGTTGAATTTTGAATTGAGAAGACAATTAATTTTACTGCTGATTAGTAGAGCAGCCTTTTGTCCGATATTTGCTCGGGTGCATTCTAGGTCTTATGGAAAAAACTAAATTAAACAAAATAATATACCACTCTTGCAGGATTTCAAATGAAACAGCGCCATATTCGATACTCGAAAAACCATACGGTGGGTTGTCAGTCAACAGCCAAAAACCGTAAACAAATCATGTTATAAAATTATTTCATTAAAGCCTCGTTTGTGTGGTAGCTGTGATATGTTTGGAATCGTATCTGACGTGGAGTTGGTGTCGAAAAGTGATCCTCCTTAGTTGTCGGACATCGAGGAAGATCTCTCAAAGATGATTATCTTCATCATTGAAACTTATCTGGAGACATACGATAAAGGAACTACTCTGGAGATGAATCCGAATGCAGAGCCTTAACAAGCAACACAGTTTGGAATCTCAATTGACGTCCTGGTGTTCCTTCTCTGTTCTGGTGAGTACATTGACATTCCCAATGAAGTTGTTGTTCAAATTTTGCCAGGATGAAATAACGATGAAAGTTGTGTTATTCACATAAACAAAACTCTCCCATCCCGAAATACTGGCATCCATACAAGTAACTTAGTGGTCCATAGATGCGCCAAAATGTTCTTCGCAATGAATGAGTACAAAAACCCCGTGAATATCAAAGCAACTGGTGTCACCGGAGTGTACTCCTTGCAGGCGTTCGACGATTTTCTCATTAGATAAAAGGGTTCCTCCTGTTATAACTCGCAAGTCGATCAAAATTGTAGTGTGGTCAGATGGAATCTCCGAAGAGAGTGCGAAGATCACTAGATTTCCATCCTCACGCAGATGAAACAGAGTTATAAAGTTACCCGGCGAGGTCAACAAGTCTTCAACTCTATCAAACTCGAATTCAAACCTGAATTTGGCTGTAAAGTCCAAACCAGAGAATGGTTTGCGCAGCGATTATCCGGATCGCCATATACAACAATATATCGCCACCGCATCCGAGCCCGCACATTTAAAACTATTCTCAACGAGAACCTGTCCCTTGAAGACATAGAAGAAGAGCTGGAGCGGCACTACAACACGAAGATGCCACGTCCCCTTGGGTCGCTTGATGATTTCTTTAGATTGCTGGCCTAAGTCATGCCCGGCAGATAGCTTCTACGATTCAATCAGCCTTTTCAGGACAAACTGAATCTTTATGGTGAAACCAAAGAAGCTTCCAGCGACACTTTACATGGCCTTCTCCGAGAGATACGGACCGACATGCCAATTATGACCTCGCGACAGAAAATCCATACACTATATCCGGCTTACATTACAGGGATGGCAATCGAAAAGAGTTTGGTGTACGAAAATTATGCTGTTTCTTTGACCGCCACTGGGACGCTTTCCATTTTTGACCAACCTCACACAAATAGGTACTTGTTTGTGTGACTATGTTTGCCTATCACATAACAGGTAGAAACCCCTTAATTGAATGGATTTTCCCGGCTTTTTCCTGCTTTCGTACCAAATTTCCCCGCCGATGAATTTGAACGAAACTGTCGTTATTTCAATCTTCAACCAATTACTACCTGTGCTTAAATATCTCTTTCACTTTGTTAAACTGTCCCGCCACAGGGACCAACCTAACTCGTATGTGTGACAATGTATGCATATCTCATAGCAAGTAGAGACCCCTTAATTGAATGGATAATCCTTCCTTACCAAGTTTCTCCGCTTTTTCTGCTTCGTTCCCAAGTTTCCCCGCTGATTAATTTAAACGAAACTTTCGTTATTTCAATTTTCAACCAATCACTACCTGCGCTTAATCGGCTATGCTATAAATAGCTCTTCCCCGTTTTAAACTGTTTAGTTCACGCTTTGAGCCTTTCAGATATATAACATTTCAACATGGATGATGAGCTGAATAATAGTATAATTGCAAACCACGGTGATGGGTAAATTTGTTGACTTTTATTTTAAAATTTGTAATTCATGTTTTCCTTCCCTTTAGATCGACGATCGATGGATGCAGTGGATATCTTTCGGATACTTCAGATTCCTTAACTTCATCGCAAGTAGAAGTCCTTGATATGGAAGAAGATGATTTTGAATTTGGATCTGAAGATGACTTTGACGAATATGGAGAGGAGGAAGAAAATTACGATGAACCTTTCGAAGTATTCGAAGGAGCAATCTTTTTTATGTATTCCTTGATATAATTAAATATTTAATGTTTTTAAATGGTATAATTTATCTAAATTTATCTTTAAATCTGAATTAAAGTAAAAACATATTCAATAAATGATTATTAACTATTAGAAAATCACTTATAAATTTTTTTATTCGTAAATGATATGCATAAAATGTTTATTTAACACTTGATTGAAGAATCGGGTGAGGGAAGAATTAAAATTTTTATCTATGTTATTGATAATTGAAGTAACCGGATCTATTCCCAAATCAAGACAGCGAACATTCTTGGCGTTGTTCATCCGCTCATTGTTACTAAGCAACCGTAGCAACATTAGTGACATCAATGTAAGCATACAGTTTGTAATTTTATCTTAGGGTTTACATGCAGTATGTAGTCTTATCAAAGAATTTTTCTCTTAAAAGCTTCATTTGTGTCCATAGAAGGAGGGCTCCGCTTCTAACTTCTTAAGGAGCCCGAAGCAACAACTTTTGACCTAATCGTATGTGTTAGTTCTAGAATCAAGATCGGCAACATCGTTCTTAGATCGAAAGTGTTGGTTTACTAGATCAAAATGCGAGAGTTTTACAGATTTTCGAAATTGACTGCGATGCTAGCTGCGAGACTCGCTTTATTGTAAACAAACACATTGAAGTACAGGCTACGGAAATATTTTTGACAGTTCATGAGCTCTCTCGCAGTATTGTAAATGGGACTTTAAGATGTGTTTGTTCGGTAAATTATTTCTGTACATCCAATCTAAATGCTATTTGCAAGGTGTTTGGGGGCACTTTTATTTAATTTGCCTACTTTTCAATATTCATTTTGTTTGTAAACATTTTTCTATTTGAAATGTTTATTTTTAATTATGTAGTCTTCTATTCAAATCTTACATATTTTTGACAAAACAAATTAAAAATACTGCAATTTTTTTTAAATTTGTATTTCCTGTTCCCGCAAGAAAAAAAAATTATAAAAGATCACGAGAAAATCATTTCCCCAAGCTGCCAATTCTTGCAGCTAAATGTTTAAATTTGTGTAAATTGCAGAAATTGCAATGACTTGGAAAAAGACAAAGAGAGAAATAATAAAATAAATAATATAATAATATTATATATTATATATATTATATAATATATAATAATAAAATAGAACTCATTAAATGCAAGAACAACCAATTTCAACCAATCTGCCTTTTTTCATGGATCATCAGAGGTTGAAGAAACTCACTCTAAAACCCAATATTAAACTATATTGCGACGTTTCGGTCAACACAATACGCCTGTACATACCAGCGTCTCTGCGTCGGAAGGCTTTCCAAACCATCCACGGCCTCTCTCACACAAGCGGAAGGACAACAAGTCGCCATTTAATGCAAAAATATATTTGGCCGAATATCAAGGAGGATGCATTGGAGTGGTCACGTACATGCATCCAATGTCAACGTTCGAAAGTGCATCAACACACTAGGCCGTTACCTAACTCAATTGTAGTTCCAGACCTTCGTTTTCACCATGCCCAGATACATGTTACAGATACTGTCTAACGATGATCGATCGCTTCAGCTGATGGCCATAAACAGTAACTCTACAGGACATGCATGCAAATACAAATACGCACCGGGTAGCTCGATTTGGTTCGCCCACATCAATAACAACTGATCAGGGAACTCAATTTGAATCGGCTCGCTTCAATGCACTCATCAACTTGATTGGATCGGCAAGAATTCGCACTTTGCCTTTCCCCCAGCAGCAGATATGTTGTGTGGAACAAATCTCAGAGTGCCTGGAGAGTGTTTTGTTAACAACAATCTCATATCAAATCCCCAGATGTTCGTCGAAAAACACCGAGATAATGCACAAATTTCGTCCGATAACCACCGCAAACCATGCCAGAACCAAACTCTTTGTATCACCAGACCTCCACAAGTGTTCCCACGTTTTCCAGCGCTGCGATGCAGTGAAAAAACCACTACACAACCATTTTCTGCCCCGCGTCAAGTAATAGTCAGAATCAATGATCGATTGTTCACCATTGATGTGGAAGGAAGGAAAATGAACATTGCAATAGATAGACTAAAGCCAGCACATTTTCAGGCAGGTTTTTCCACATTACACATTCAAATTGCTCCATAATTCTAAAATATATAAAAATAAACATGCAACATTCGAAAATTTAACCAAAAATATAATCAACATTTCACAAACGGAAAGTCACTCCTGACAGCTCGTGAAGCTTTTATACTGGAGGGGGGATGATGTGGCGACTGAAGCGACCTCGACGAGAGACATTGCAACTTCAGACAGATGTCGCTCTTGTAGCATAAGAATTTCCTTTCTTGAATTGTCTTTTAAAAGTTGTGAAACTGCGCATTTTTTCTTTCTTTAAAAATAAAGTTACATATTTGGTCGAAATCTTTGGTTTTAATTATTTGCGACAAAGAAAATCCATATACTATATCCGGCTTACATTACAGGGATGGCAATCGAAAAGAGTTTGGTGTACGAAAATTATGCTGTTTCTTTGACGCTTTCCATTTTTGACCAACCTTACACAAATAGGTACTTGTTTGTGTGACTATGTTTGCCTATCACATAACAGGTAGAAACCCCTTAATTGAATGGATTTTCCCTCGAAAGCAAACCGGTTTTTTCCTGCTTTCGTACCAAATTTCCCCGCCGATGAATTTGAACGAAACTCTCGTTATTTCAATCTTCAACCAATTACTACCTGCGTTTAACCAGCTATGTTACAAATATCTCTTTCTCTTTGTTAAACTGTCCCGCCACAGGGCCAAACCTAACTCGTATGTGTGACAATGTATGTATATCTCATAGCAGGTAGAGACCCCTTAATTGAATGGATAATCCTTCCTTACCAAGTCTCTCCGCTTTTTCTGCTTCGTTCCCAAGTTTCCCCGCTGATTAATTTGAACGAAACTTTCGTTATTTCAATTTTCAACCAATCACTACCTGCGCTTAATCGGCTATGCTATAAATAGCTCTTCCCCGTTTTAAACTGTTTAGTTCACGCTTTGAGCCTTTCAGATATATAATATTTCAACATGGATGATGAACTGAATAATAGTATAATTGCAAACCACGGTGATGGGTAAATTTGTTGACTTTTATTTTAAAATTGGTAATTCATGTTTTCCTTCCCTTTAGATCGACGATCGATGGATGCAGTGGATATCTTTCGGATACTTCAGATTCCTTAACTTCATCGCAAGTAGAAGTCCTTGATATGGAAGAAGATGATTTTGAATTTGGATCTGAAGATGACTTTGACGAATATGGAGAGGAGGAAGAAAATTACGATGAACCTTTCGAAGTATTCGAAGGAGCAATCTTTTTTATGTATTCCTTGATATAATTAAATATTTAATGTTCTTAAATGGTATAATTTATCTAAATTTATCTTTAAATTTGAATTAAAGTAAAAACATATTCAATAAATGATTATTAACTATTAGAAAATCACTTATAAATTTTTTTATTCGTAAATGATATGCATAAAATGTTTATTTAACACTTGATTGAAGAATCGGGTGAGGGAAGAATTAAAATTTTTATCTATGTTATTGATAATTGAAGTAACCGGATCTATTCCCAAATCAAGACAGCGAACATTATTGGCGTTGTTTATCCGCTCATTGTTACTAAGCAACCGTAGCCTCTGAATCAACATGAGTGACATCAATGTAAGCATACAGTTTGTAATTTTATCTTAGGGTTTACATGCAGTATGTAGTCTTATCAAAGAATTTTTCTCTTAAAAGCTTCATTTGTGTCCATCGAAGGAGGGCTCTGCTTCTCACTTCTTAGGGAGCCCGAAGTAACAACTTTTAACCTAATCGTATGTGTTAATTCTAGAATCAAGATCGGCAACATCGTTCTTAGATCGAAAGTGTTGGTTTACTAGATCAAAATGCGAGAGTTTTACAGATTTTCGAAATTGACTGCGATGCTAGCTGCGAGACTCGCTTTATTGTAAACAAACACATTGAAGTACAGGCTACGGAAATATTTTTGACAGTTCATGAGCTCTCTCGCAGTATTGTAAATGGGACTTTAAGATGTGTTTGTTCGGTAAATTATTTCTGTACATCCAATCTAAATGCTATTTGCAAGGTGTTTGGGGGCACTTTTATTTAATTTGCCTACTTTTCAATATTCATTTTGTTTGTAAACATTTTTCTATTTGAAATGTTTATTATTAATTATGTAGTCTTCTATTCAAATCTTACATATTTTTGACAAAACAAATTAAAAATAATAGCTCTGTTCCAGGACTGCAAATTTCTTTAAATTTGTATTTCCTGTTCCCGCAAGAAAAAAAAATTATAAAAGATCACGAGAAAATCATTTCCCCAAGCTGCCAATTCTTGCAAATTTCTACACGAGATTTTTCTTTGGGCAGGAATTTTCAAATTTCTAAATGTTTAAATTTGTGTAAATTGCAGAAATTGCAATGACTTGGACAAAGACAAAGAGAGAAAAAAGAGCGTCATATTGAAGCCAATTGTTAACCTAATAAAATAGAACTCATTAAATGCTTATAACATCAACAGAGTTGTAATAATAACCAATCTTAAAATCTTCCATTTGCTTTGCAATTTCTTTTTTGTTTTGTTTTTACTTGTTACTTTTGACGTTTCAATCACATTACAAAAACGGGTTTAAGAGAGAATTCAACTCTAAAAAAAATTCTCTTTTAAAAATTGTTACAAATTCGGGAACGAGAACAGACTTAATGTTACATTTCGAAATAGAAACAAACCAAATGACATTTTCAAATAAAAAAAGGAGCAGCAGTAGATTTTTGTTTTTTAAAGTACCACACAGACTTAGAATTAGAACTGTAGTTTCTTAGAAACTCGAACACGGTGGCAAGTAACCTCTTTTGTTTAGATTCTTTGCTTCTACATTCGCCCTCCTCAACAAATCCTCAGTTTCTAACTTGCCATAGACACAATTGGTTACGTATTCAATACCATATTCCGGATACGTTGCTATGGGAGATTTTTACTTTCCTTATCTCGAAATGGTGATTCTCTGATTATGAGACTCATTTTATTGCTATCAACTTTACTTCTGACGAGAAAACTTTTCTATCGAACTTTTTTCTGACTCTACACTGTTTTAACAACGATAGCAGGTACTTATGTATTACTTACTTCCTTACGTAGATCGCCTTAAACTACTAAACCTTTAGCAAAATACAAATATTTTCATGAGTTCGATTTTAACATTAAAAACCCTGACCGCTGAGCGGCCTCTGAATACGGAATGCCACAGAAAGGCTTTGGATCGTTAAACGGGTCAGCTAAACTTTTTCTATACAGTTTATCGGCTCGTTAATTATTTTTATTTCTTGAATATCTTCGTTCTGGACATTATTTTTTAGGTAAGTCTGTTGTCAAACAAGTTTCAAATTGTCATCGAGTATATGAATAAGGGCGCTTTCCATTTCTGTTCCTAGCATAAAGCTCAGTTGAAAAGTTTTTCCAGTTGATCTTGCAACGTTTGTATTTATTTGAGCCATGGATATCTGCACATACATACTTCAGTGTAAATCTTTAATCTATACGTATTCCACTTGTTGTCTTTCAGATTTGGTGTTGGGTTTTGAAAGTCTCATATTTGTCGATATGGGCTCACTATGTTGAACCTCCTTTGAAAGCATATAAGTTTTGGTTTGTGGTCATTTACTCCGCAAACCATATCGAGTTCAGAAAGAAAGAGTGTCGTAATTTCTGTTTGTTATAATCGGATTGATACTTCTTTAACATATATGTATCATATATGAAGTGCAGTGAGGTCAGTGAAAGCTTATATGGCAGTTGTTTCTGAAGATAGGGCAGTTTTGACGAGTAGGCTACGATTTATTCTATGGCTTACCAAATGTGAGTCCACTTACCAATATGGCTTGGGTTGCTTTGGTTATTTTGTTATTTATAGGTGAGTTCCAAATAAGTGATTTGTCTAGTCATTAGTGAACTCTAAAATTCCATCGGTCAAAACTCGGCTTCTTTCTGCGACTGAAGAAGACTAATATAGCCTTAAATGAAGGGTTGATTGAGGGAATATCTCCAACGGAGATAGTCCGTTATTGTAAAAAGCACTTCAGTGTCTAGAGAAGCACATGATAAGATATATTTTTGTCGGGAAGCGTATGATATAGTACTGGAGATTGGTTTTTTCTGTATATGTATTGATGTGGGTGCAGAGGTTTACTTTTATATTATTGTAGTATACTCCAATATGAACATCTATTAGTCTTTCATTATTTTAAGAACAAACTACATATGTCCAGCTTTTAGGGTGGTAAGATTTAGGTAACTCACTGGGTTTTTTTAACTGGCTTCGGAATAATACTACGTTTATCTTCATGAAACTAAAAAAGGCAACCATGCTTGGAAAAATTCCATAGGTTCCCGTGTCTTGAAGGGTTTATATAAGTTTATGGCCCATTTAACTTTAACTTCCGTGTAGTTGCTCTTGTGGCTTATTCCACCATAGTACACACATTTTAACCACTTCAACTCTGACTTTACAGCCACAATACTTCTGACAGGTAATCTGATAGATTGATTGACTTTTAAAGATGTATGTCCCCAGTAATGGAGACAGATTAAGAGGGTATTTGTATATGTACTTCAATTGCTGTTTTTTTTATGTAAAACATATATATGTAGTCTGTTCGCTTGATACGTGCCAGTCCTCAACAAGATTACACATAAAAAGAGATCAGAAAGTAAGCTGAGGTACTTTTCCTATTATTCAATCAAAAAGTTTTTGCTAATATGTACAATACTTTGATAAGCTCAAAAAGAGGCTTATGTCACTATTGTCCTAGATAATATTGTGGGTATTGGCATCACATCCAATGCCCTGTTACCATCAGCGATGGTGTCCCAGTTTTATAAGAAGGGATACTTACTTTATCACCGGGGAAGTGAGTGGAAGCTTACACAAGCTACTGTAAACTTCCCCCATAGGTCCGGAAAGCACTATCGCTAAGTCGTTAGGTTGAATTTTGAATTGAGAAGACATTTAATTATAGTGCTGATTAGTAGAGCAGCCTTTTGTCCGATATTTGCTCGGGTGCATTCTAGTTTTTTTTTTTAGATCAAAGATCTTACCATTTATATCCCAGGTCTTATGGATAAAACTAAATTAAACAAAGTAATATACCACTGTTTCAGGATTTCAAATGAAACAGCGCCATATTCGATACTCGAAAAACCATACGGTTGGTTGTCACTCAACAGCCAAAAACCGTAAACAAGTCATGTTATAAAATTATTTCATTAAAGCCTCGTTTGTGTGGTAGCTGTGATATGTTTGGAATCGTATCTGACGTGGAGTTGGTGTCGAAAAGTGATCCTCCTTAGTTGTCGGACATCGAGGAAGATCTCTCAAAGATGATTATCTTCATCATTGAAACCTATCTCTAGACATACGATAAAGGAACTACTCTGGAGATGAATCCGAATGCAGAGCCTTAACAAGCAACACAGTTTGGAATCTCAATTGACGTCCTGGTGTTCCTTCTCTGTTCTGGTGAGTACATTGACATTCCCAATGAAGTTGTTGTTCAAATTTTGCCAATTTTGATTTTCTCATTAGATAAAAGGGTTCCTCCTGTTATAACTCGCAAGTCGATCAAAATTGTAGTGTGGTCAGATGGAATCTCCGAAGAGAGTGCGAAGATCACTAGATTTCCATCCTCACGCAGATGAAACAGAGTTATAAAGTTACCCGGCGGGGTCAACAAGTTTTCAACTCTATCAAACTCGAATTCAAACCTGAATTTGGCTGTGAAGTTCAAACCAGAGAATGGTTTGCGCAGCGATTATCCGGATCGCCATATACAACAACATATCGCCACCGCATCCGAGCCCGCACATTTAAAACTATTCTCAACGAGAACCTGTCCCTTGAAGACATAGAAGAAGAGCTGGAGCGCCACTACAACACGAAGATGCCACGTCCCCTTGAGTCGCTTGATGATTTCTTTAGATTGCTGACCAAAGTCATGCCCGGCAGATACCTTCTACGATTCAATCAGCCTTTTCAGGACAAACTGATTCTTTATGGTGAAACCAAAGAAGCTTCCAGCGTCACTTTACATGGCCTTCTCCGAGAGATACGGACCGACATGCCAATTATGACCTCGCGACAGTCACTGCCATCGACGATACGAAACGAGTTTGGTGTACGAAAATTATGCTGTTTCTTTAACCGCCACTGGAACGCTTGGCATTTTTGACCAACCTTACCTAAATAGGTGCTTGTTTGTGTGACTATGTTTGCCTATCCAATAACAGGTAGAAACCCCTTAATTGAAAAGCAAACCCGCTTTTACTGCTTCCGGACCAAGTTTCTCTGCCGATTAGTTTGAACGAAACTGTAGTTATTGCAATCTTCAATAAATTACTACCTGCGCTTACTCAGCTTTGTTATAGATATCTCTCTCTTTGTTAAACTGTCCCGCCACAGGGACAGCGTTGCATTTTCGACCCACTTTACTCGTATGTGTGACTATTTATGCATATCTTATAGCAGTTAGAGACCCCTTAATTGCATGGATAATCCTTCAAAAGCAAACAGACATTTTCTGCTTATTTACCAATTTTCCCCGCTGATTAATTTGAATGAAACTGGATAATCCTTCAAAATCAAACCGGATTTTTCTGCTTCCTTATCAAGTTTCTCCGCTGTTAGATTTGAACGAAACTGTGGATTCTTCAAAATCCTTCAAAAGCAAACCGGATTTTTCTGCGCTGACTAATTTGAACGAAACTGTGGATAGTCCTTAAAAAGCAAACCGGTTTTTTTTGCTTCCTTAACAAGTTTCTCCGCTGATTAATTTGAATGAAACTGGATAATCCTTCAAAAACAAACCGGTTTTTTCTGCTTCCTTACCAATTTTCCCCGCTGATTAATTTGAACGAAACTGTTGATAATATTTCAAAAGCAAACCGGATTTTTTAGATTCCTTAACAAGTTTCTCCGCTGATTAATTTGAATGAAGCTGTGGATAATCCTTCAAAAGCAAACCGGTTTTTTCTTCTTCCTTATCAATTTTCTCCGCTGATTAATTTGAACGAAACTGTGGATAATCCTTCAAAATCAAACCGGATTTTTCTGCTTCCTTACCAAGTTTCTCCGCTGTTAGATTTGAACGAAATTGTGGATCCTTCAAAATCCTTCAAAAGAAAACCGGTTTTTTCTGCTTCCTTACCAATTTTCCCCGCTGATTAATTTGAACGAAACTGTGGATAATCCTTCAAAAGCAAACCGGTTTTTTCTGCTTCCTTACCAATTTTCCCCGCTGATTAATTTGAACGAAACTGTGGATAATCCTTCAAAAGCAAACCGGCTTTTTTTGATTCCTTACCAAGTTTCTCCGCTTTTTCTGCTTCCTTCCCGCTTTTCTGTTTCCCCGCTGATTAATTTGAATGAAACTGGATAATCCTTCAAAATCAAACCGGATTTTCCTGCTTCCTTATCAAGTTTCTCCGCTGTTAGATTTGAACGAAACTGTGGATTCTTCAAAATCCTTCAAAAGCAAACCGGATTTTTTTGCTTCCTTACTAATTTTCTGCGCTGACTAATTTGAACGAAACTGTGGATAGTCCTTAAAAAGCAAACCGGTTTTTTTTGCTTCCTTAACAAGTTTCTCCGCTGATTAATTTGAATGAAACTGGATAATCCTTCAAAAACAAACCGGTTTTTTCTGCTTCCTTACCAATTTTCCCCGCTGATTAATTTGAACGAAACTGTTGATAATATTTCAAAAGCAAACCGGTTTTTTAGATTCCTTAACAAGTTTCTCCGCTGATTAATTTGAATGAAGCTGTGGATAATCCTTCAAAAGCAAACCGGTTTTTTCTGCTTCCTTATCAATTTTCTCCGCTGATTAATTTGAACGAAACTGTGGATAATCCTTCAAAATCAAACCGGATTTTTCTGCTTCCTTACCAAGTTTCTCCGCTGTTAGATTTGAACGAAATTATGGATCCTTCAAAATCCTTCAAAAGAAAACCGGTTTTTTCTGCTTCCTTACCAATTTTCCCCGCTGATTAATTTGAACGAAACTGTGGATAATCCTTCAAAAGCAAACCGGCTTTTTTAGATCCCTTAACAAGTTTATCCGCTGATTAATTTGAACGAAACTGTGGATAATCCTTCAAAAGGAAACCGGTTTTTTCTGCTTCCTTACCAATTTTCCCCGCTGATTAATTTGAACGAAACTGTGGATAATCCTTCAAAAGCAAACCGGTTTTTTCTGCTTCCTTACCAATTTTCCCCGCTGATTAATTTGAACGAAACTGTGGATAATCCTTCAAAAGCAAACCGGCTTTTTTTGATTCCTTACCAAGTTTCTCCGCTTTTTCTGCTTCCTTCCCGCTTTTCTGTTTTCCCGCTGATTAATTTGAACGAAACTTTCGTTATTTTAATTTTCAACCAATCACTACCTGCGCTTAATCGGCTATGCTATAAATAGCTCTTCCCCGTTTTAAACTGTTTAGTTCACGCTTTGAGCCTTTCAAATATATAACATTTCACCATGGATGATGAGCTGAATAATAGTATAATTGCAAACCACGGTGATGGGTAAATTTGTTGACTTTTATTTTAAAATTTGTAATTCATGTTTTCCTTCCCTTTAGATCGACGATCGATGGATGCAGTGGATATCTTTCGGATACTTCAGATTCCTTAACTTCATCGCAAGTAGAAGTCCTTGATATGGAAGAAGATGATTTTGAATTTGGATCTGAAGATGACTTTGACGAATATGGAGAGGAGGAAGAAAATTACGATGAACCTTTCGAAGTATTCGAAGGAGCAATCTTTTTAATGTATTCCTTGATATAATTAAATATTTAATGTTCTTAAATGGTATAATTTATCTAAATTTATCTTTAAATTTGAATTAAAGTAAAAACATATTCAATAAATGATTATTAACTATTAGAAAATCACTTATAAATTTTTTTATTCGTAAATGATATGCATAAAATGTTTATTTAACACCTGATTGAAGAATCGGGTGAGGGAAGAATTAAAATTTTTATCTATGTTATTGATAATTGAAGTAACCGGATCTATTCCCAAATCAAGACAGCGAACATTCTTGGCGTTGTTCATCCGCTCATTGTTACTAAGCAACCGTAGCCTCTAAATCAACGTGAGTGACATCAATGTAAGCATACAGTTTGTAATTTTATCTTAGGGTTTACATGCAGTATGTAGTCTTATCAAAGAATTTTTCTCTTAAAAGCTTCATTTGTGTCCATCGAAGGAGGGCTCCGCTTCTAACTTCTTAAGGAGCCCGAAGCAACAACTTTTGACCTAATCGTATGTGTTAGTTCTAGAATCAAGATCGGCAACATCGTTCTTAGATCGAAAGTGTTGGTTTACTAGATCAAAATGCGAGAGTTTTACAGATTTTCGAAATTGACTGCGATGCTAGCTGCGAGACTCGCTTTATTGTAAACAAACACATTGAAGTACAGGCTACGGAAATATTTTTGACAGTTCATGAGCTCTCTCGCAGTATTGTAAATGGGACTTTAAGATGTGTTTGTTCGGTAAATTATTTCTGTACATCCAATCTAAATGCTATTTGCAAGGTGTTTGGGGGCACTTTTATTTAATTTGCCTACTTTTCAATATTCATTTTGTTTGTAAACATTTTTCTATTTGAAATGTTTATTTTTAATTATGTAGTCTTCTATTCAAATCTTACATATTTTTGACAAAACAAATTAAAAATACTGCAATTTTTTTTAAATTTGTATTTCCTGTTCCCGCAAGAAAAAAAAATTATAAAAGATCACGAGAAAATCATTTCCCCAAGCTGCCAATTCTTGCAGCTAAATGTTTAAATTTGTGTAAATTGCAGAAATTGCAATGACTTGGAAAAAGACAAAGAGAGAAATAATAAAATAAATAATATAATAATATTATATATTATATATATTATATAATATATAATAATAAAATAGAACTCATTAAATGCAAGAACAACCAATTTCAACCAATCTGCCTTTTTTCATGGATCATCAGAGGTTGAAGAAACTCACTCTAAAACCCAATATTAAACTATATTGCGACGTTTCGGTCAACACAATACGCCTGTACATACCAGCGTCTCTGCGTCGGAAGGCTTTCCAAACCATCCACGGCCTCTCTCACACAAGCGGAAGGACAACAAGTCGCCATTTAATGCAAAAATATATTTGGCCGAATATCAAGGAGGATGCATTGGAGTGGTCACGTACATGCATCCAATGTCAACGTTCGAAAGTGCATCAACACACTAGGCCGTTACCTAACTCAATTGTAGTTCCAGACCTTCGTTTTCACCATGCCCAGATACATGTTACAGATACTGTCTAACGATGATCGATCGCTTCAGCTGATGGCCATAAACAGTAACTCTACAGGACATGCATGCAAATACAAATACGCACCGGGTAGCTCGATTTGGTTCGCCCACATCAATAACAACTGATCAGGGAACTCAATTTGAATCGGCTCGCTTCAATGCACTCATCAACTTGATTGGATCGGCAAGAATTCGCACTTTGCCTTTCCCCCAGCAGCAGATATGTTGTGTGGAACAAATCTCAGAGTGCCTGGAGAGTGTTTTGTTAACAACAATCTCATATCAAATCCCCAGATGTTCGTCGAAAAACACCGAGATAATGCACAAATTTCGTCCGATAACCACCGCAAACCATGCCAGAACCAAACTCTTTGTATCACCAGACCTCCACAAGTGTTCCCACGTTTTCCAGCGCTGCGATGCAGTGAAAAAACCACTACACAACCATTTTCTGCCCCGCGTCAAGTAATAGTCAGAATCAATGATCGATTGTTCACCATTGATGTGGAAGGAAGGAAAATGAACATTGCAATAGATAGACTAAAGCCAGCACATTTTCAGGCAGGTTTTTCCACATTACACATTCAAATTGCTCCATAATTCTAAAAAATATAAAAATAAACATGCAACATTCGAAAATTTAACCAAAAATATAATCAACATTTCACAAACGGAAAGTCACTCCTGACAGCTCGTGAAGCTTTTATACTGGAGGGGGGATGATGTGGCGACTGAAGCGACCTCGACGAGAGACATTGCAACTTCAGACAGATGTCGCTCTTGTAGCATAAGAATTTCCTTTCTTGAATTGTCTTTTAAAAGTTGTGAAACTGCGCATTTTTTCTTTCTTTAAAAATAAAGTTACATATTTGGTCGAAATCTTTGGTTTTAATTATTTGCGACAAAGAAAATCCATATACTATATCCGGCTTACATTACAGGGATGGCAATCGAAAAGAGTTTGGTGTACGAAAATTATGCTGTTTCTTTGACGCTTTCCATTTTTGACCAACCTTACACAAATAGGTACTTGTTTGTGTGACTATGTTTGCCTATCACATAACAGGTAGAAACCCCTTAATTGAATGGATTTTCCCTCGAAAGCAAACCGGTTTTTTCCTGCTTTCGTACCAAATTTCCCCGCCGATGAATTTGAACGAAACTCTCGTTATTTCAATCTTCAACCAATTACTACCTGCGTTTAACCAGCTATGTTACAAATATCTCTTTCTCTTTGTTAAACTGTCCCGCCACAGGGCCAAACCTAACTCGTATGTGTGACAATGTATGTATATCTCATAGCAGGTAGAGACCCCTTAATTGAATGGATAATCCTTCCTTACCAAGTCTCTCCGCTTTTTCTGCTTCGTTCCCAAGTTTCCCCGCTGATTAATTTGAACGAAACTTTCGTTATTTCAATTTTCAACCAATCACTACCTGCGCTTAATCGGCTATGCTATAAATAGCTCTTCCCCGTTTTAAACTGTTTAGTTCACGCTTTGAGCCTTTCAGATATATAACATTTCAACATGGATGATGAACTGAATAATAGTATAATTGCAAACCACGGTGATGGGTAAATTTGTTGACTTTTATTTTAAAATTGGTAATTCATGTTTTCCTTCCCTTTAGATCGACGATCGATGGATGCAGTGGATATCTTTCGGATACTTCAGATTCCTTAACTTCATCGCAAGTAGAAGTCCTTGATATGGAAGAAGATGATTTTGAATTTGGATCTGAAGATGACTTTGACGAATATGGAGAGGAGGAAGAAAATTACGATGAACCTTTCGAAGTATTCGAAGGAGCAATCTTTTTTATGTATTCCTTGATATAATTAAATATTTAATGTTCTTAAATGGTATAATTTATCTAAATTTATCTTTAAATTTGAATTAAAGTAAAAACATATTCAATAAATGATTATTAACTATTAGAAAATCACTTATAAATTTTTTTATTCGTAAATGATATGCATAAAATGTTTATTTAACACTTGATTGAAGAATCGGGTGAGGGAAGAATTAAAATTTTTATCTATGTTATTGATAATTGAAGTAACCGGATCTATTCCCAAATCAAGACAGCGAACATTCTTGGCGTTGTTCATCCGCTCATTGTTACTAAGCAACCGTAGCAACATTAGTGACATCAATGTAAGCATACAGTTTGTAATTTTATCTTAGGGTTTACATGCAGTATGTAGTCTTATCAAAGAATTTTTCTCTTAAAAGCTTCATTTGTGTCCATCGAAGGAGGGCTCCGCTTCTGACTTCTTAGGGAGCCCGAAGCAACAACTTTTGACCTAATCGTGTGTGTTAGTTCTAGAATCAAGATCGGCAACATCGTTCTTAGATCGAAAGTGTTGGTTTACTAGATCAAAATGCGAGAGTTTTACAGATTTTCGAAATTGACTGCGATGCTAGCTGCGAGACTCGCTTTATTGTAAACAAACACATTGAAGTACAGGCTACGGAAATATTTTTGACAGTTCATGAGCTCTCTCGCAGTATTGTAAATGGGACTTTAAGATGTGTTTGTTCGGTAAATTATTTCTGTACATCCAATCTAAATGCTATTTGCAAGGTGTTTGGGGGCACTTTTATTTAATTTGCCTACTTTTCAATATTCATTTTGTTTGTAAACATTTTTCTATTTGAAATGTTTATTATTAATTATGTAGTCTTCTATTCAAATCTTACATATTTTTGACAAAACAAATTAAAAATAATAGCTCTGTTCCAGGACTGCAAATTTCTTTAAATTTGTATTTCCTGTTCCCGCAAGAAAAAAAAATTATAAAAGATCACGAGAAAATCATTTCCCCAAGCTGCCAATTCTTGCAAATTTCTACACGAGATTTTTCTTTGGGCAGGAATTTTCAAATTTCTAAATGTTTAAATTTGTGTAAATTGCAGAAATTGCAATGACTTGGACAAAGACAAAGAGAGAAAAAAGAGCGTCATATTGAAGCCAATTGTTAACCTAATAAAATAGAACTCATTAAATGCTTATAACATCAACAGAGTAGTAATAATAACCAATCTTAAAATCTTCCATTTGCTTTGCAATTTCTTTTTTGTTTTGTTTTTACTTGTTACTTTTGACGTTTCAATCACATTACAAAAACGGGTTTAAGAGAGAATTCAACTCTAAAAAAAATTCTCTTTTAAAAATTGTTACAAATTCGGGAACGAGAACAGACCTAATGTTACATTTCGAAATAGAAACAAACCAAATGACATTTTCAAATAAAAAAAGTACCACACAGACTTAGAATTAGAACTGTAGTTTCTTAGAAACTCGAACACGGTGGCAAGTAACCTCTTTTGTTTAGATTCTTTGCTTCTACATTCGCCCTCCTCAACAAATCCTCAGTTTCTAACTTGCCATAGACACAATTGGTTACGTATTCAATACCATATTCCGGATACGTTGCTATGGGAGATTTTTACTTTCCTTATCTCAAAATGGTGATTCTCTGATTATGAGACTCATTTTATTGCTATCAACTTTACTTCTGACGAGAAAACTTTTCTATCGAACGTTTTTCTAACTCTACACTGTTTTAACAACGATAGCAGGTACTTATGTATTACTTACTTCCTTACGTAGATCGCCTTAAAGTACTAAACCTTTAGCAAAATACAAATATTTTCATGAGTTCGATTTTAACATTAAAAACCCTGACCGCTGAGCGGCCTCTGAATACGGGATGCCACAGAAAGGCTTTGGATCGTTAAACGGGTCAGCTAAACTTTTTCTATACAGTTTATCGGCTCGTTAATTATTTTTATTTTTTGAATATCTTCGTTCTGGACATTATTTTTTAGGTAAGTCTGTTGTCAAACAAGTTTCAAATTGTCATCGAGTATATGAATAAGGGCGCTTTCCATTTCTGTTCCTAGCATAAAGCTCAGTTGAAAAGTTTTTCCAGTTGACCTTGCAACGTTTGTATTTATTTGATCCATGGATATCTGCACATACATACTTCAGTGTAAATCTTTAATCTATACGTATTCCGATTGTTGTCTTTCAGATTTGGTGTTGGGTTTTGAAAGTCTCATATTTGTCGATATGGGCTCACTATGTTGAACCTCCTTTGAAAGCATATAAGTTTTGGTTTGTGGTCATTTACTCCGCAAACCATATCGAGTTCAGAAAGAAAGAGTGTCGTCATTTCTGTTTGTTATAATCGAATTGTACTACGAATTGATACTTCTTTAATGTATATGTATCATATATGAAGTGCAGTGAGGTCAGTGAAAGCTTGAATGGCAGTTGTTGGGGAGGTTTGCATAAAACTGGAGATACCTATGCATGTGAGTTTCTGAAGACGGTGCAGTTTTGACGAGTAGGCGACGATTTATTCCATGGCTTACCAAACGTTCGTCCACTTACCAATATGGCTTGGGTTGCTCCGGTTATTTTTTTATTTATATGTGAGTTCCAATTAAGTGATTTGTCTAGTCATTAGTGAATTCTATAATTCCATCGATCAAGACTCGGCTACTTTCTGCGACTGAAGAAGGCTAATATAGCCTTAAATGAAGGGTTGATTGAGGGAATATCTCCAACGGAGATAGTCCGTTATTGTCAAAAGCACTTCAATGCCTAGAGAAGCACATGATAAGATATATTTTTGCCGGGAAGCGTATGATATCGTACTGGAGATTGGTCTTTTCTGTATATGTATTGATATGGGTACAGAGGTTTACTTTTATATTATTGTAATATATTCCAATATGAACATCTATTAGTCTTTCATTATTTTAAGAACAAACTACATATGTCCAGCTTTTAGGGTGGTAAGATTTAGGTAACTCACTGGGTTTTTTTAACTGGCTTCGGAATAATACTACGTTTATCTTCATGAAACTAAAAAAGGCAACCATGCTTGGAAAAATTCCATAGGTTCCCGTGTCTTGAAGGGTTTATATAAGTTTATGGCCCATTTAACTTTAACTTCCGTGTAGTTGCTCTTGTGGCTTATTCCACCATAGTACACACATTTTAACCACTTCAACTCTGACTTTACAGCCACAATACTTCTGACAGATAATCTGATAGATTGATTGAGTTTTAAAGATTCATGTCCCCAGTAATGGAGACAGATTAAGAGGGTATTTGTATATGTACTTCAATTGCTGTTTTTTTTATGTAAAACATATATATGTAGTCTGTTCGCTTGATACGTGCCAGTCCTCAACAAGATTACACATAAAAAGAGATCAGAAAGTAAGCTGAGGTACTTTTCCTATTATTCAATCAAAAAGTTTTTGCTAATATGTACAATACTTTGATAAGCTCAAAAAGAGGCTTATGTCACTATTGTCCTAGATATAATTGTGGGTATTGGCATCACATCCAATGCCCTGTTACCATCAGCGATGGTGTCCCAGTTTTATAAGAAGGGATACTTACTTTATCACCGGGGAAGTGAGTGGAAGCTTACACAAGCTACTGTAAACTTCCCCCATAGGTCCGAAAAGCACTATCGCTAAGTCGTTAGGTTGAATTTTGAATTGAGAAGACATTTAATTTTAGTGCTGATTAGTAGAGCAGCCTTTTGTCCGATATTTGCTCGGGTGCATTCTAGTTTTTTTTTTAGATCAAAGATCTTACCATTTATATCCCAGGTCTTATGGATAAAACTAAATTAAACAAAGTAATATACCACTGTTTCAGGATTTCAAATGAAACAGCGCCATATTCGATACTCGAAAAACCATACGGTTGGTTGTCACTCAACAGCCAAAAACCGTAAACAAGTCATGTTATAAAATTATTTCATTAAAGCCTCGTTTGTGTGGTAGCTGTGATATGTTTGGAATCGTATCTGACGTGGAGTTGGTGTCGAAAAGTGATCCTCCTTAGTTGTCGGACATCGAGGAAGATCTCTCAAAGATGATTATCTTCATCATTGAAACCTATCTCTAGACATACGATAAAGGAACTACTCTGGAGATGAATCCGAATGCAGAGCCTTAACAAGCAACACAGTTTGGAATCTCAATTGACGTCCTGGTGTTCCTTCTCTGTTCTGGTGAGTACATTGACATTCCCAATGAAGTTGTTGTTCAAATTTTGCCAATTTTGATTTTCTCATTAGATAAAAGGGTTCCTCCTGTTATAACTCGCAAGTCGATCAAAATTGTAGTGTGGTCAGATGGAATCTCCGAAGAGAGTGCGAAGATCACTAGATTTCCATCCTCACGCAGATGAAACAGAGTTATAAAGTTACCCGGCGGGGTCAACAAGTTTTCAACTCTATCAAACTCGAATTCAAACCTGAATTTGGCTGTGAAGTTCAAACCAGAGAATGGTTTGCGCAGCGATTATCCGGATCGCCATATACAACAACATATCGCCACCGCATCCGAGCCCGCACATTTAAAACTATTCTCAACGAGAACCTGTCCCTTGAAGACATAGAAGAAGAGCTGGAGCGCCACTACAACACGAAGATGCCACGTCCCCTTGAGTCGCTTGATGATTTCTTTAGATTGCTGACCAAAGTCATGCCCGGCAGATACCTTCTACGATTCAATCAGCCTTTTCAGGACAAACTGATTCTTTATGGTGAAACCAAAGAAGCTTCCAGCGTCACTTTACATGGCCTTCTCCGAGAGATACGGACCGACATGCCAATTATGACCTCGCGACAGTCACTGCCATCGACGATACGAAACGAGTTTGGTGTACGAAAATTATGCTGTTTCTTTAACCGCCACTGGAACGCTTGGCATTTTTGACCAACCTTACCTAAATAGGTGCTTGTTTGTGTGACTATGTTTGCCTATCCAATAACAGGTAGAAACCCCTTAATTGAAAAGCAAACCCGCTTTTACTGCTTCCGGACCAAGTTTCTCTGCCGATTAAAAACAAACCGGTTTTTTCTGCTTCCTTACCAATTTTCCCCACTGATTAATTTGAACGAAACTGTCGATAATATTTCAAAAGCAAACCGGCTTTTTTAGATTCCTTAACAAGTTTCTCCGCTGATTAATTTGAATGAAGCTGTGGATAATCCTTCAAAAGCAAACCGGTTTTTTCTGCTTCCTTATCAATTTTCTCCGCTGATTAATTTGAACGAACCTGTGGATAGTCCTTTAAAAGCAAACCGGTTTTTTCTGCTTCCTTACCAATTTTCCCCGCTGATTAATTTTAACGAAACTGTGGATAATCCTTCAAAAGCAAACCGGTTTGTTCTGCTTCCTTATCAATTTTCTCCGCTGATTAATTTGAACGAAACTGTGGATAATCCTTCAAAAGGAAACCGGTTTTTTCTGCTTCCTTACCAATTTCCCCCGCTGATTAATTTGAACGAAACTGTGGATAATCCTTCAAAAGCAAACCGGTTTTTTCTGCTTCCTTACCAATTTTCCCCGCTGATTAATTTAAACGAAACTGTGGATAATCCTTCAAAAGCAAACCGGCTTTTTTTGATTCCTTACCAAGTTTCTCCGCTTTTTCTGCTTCCTTCCCGCTTTTCTGTTTCCCCGCTGATTAATTTGAACGAAACTTTCGTTATTTTAATTTTCAACCAATCACTACCTGCGCTTAATCGGCTATGCTATAAATAGCTCTTCCCCGTTTTAAACTGTTTAGTTCACGCTTTGAGCCTTTCAAATATATAACATTTCACCATGGATGATGAGCTGAATAATAGTATAATTGCAAACCACGGTGATGGGTAAATTTGTTGACTTTTATTTTAAAATTTGTAATTCATGTTTTCCTTCCCTTTAGATCGACGATCGATGGATGCAGTGGATATCTTTCGGATACTTCAGATTCCTTAACTTCATCGCAAGTAGAAGTCCTTGATATGGAAGAAGATGATTTTGAATTTGGATCTGAAGATGACTTTGACGAATATGGAGAGGAGGAAGAAAATTACGATGAACCTTTCGAAGTATTCGAAGGAGCAATCTTTTTAATGTATTCCTTGATATAATTAAATATTTAATGTTCTTAAATGGTATAATTTATCTAAATTTATCTTTAAATTTGAATTAAAGTAAAAACATATTCAATAAATGATTATTAACTATTAGAAAATCACTTATAAATTTTTTTATTCGTAAATGATATGCATAAAATGTTTATTTAACACCTGATTGAAGAATCGGGTGAGGGAAGAATTAAAATTTTTATCTATGTTATTGATAATTGAAGTAACCGGATCTATTCCCAAATCAAGACAGCGAACATTCTTGGCGTTGTTTATCCGCTCATTGTTACTAAGCAACCGTAGCCTCTAAATCAACGTGAGTGACATCAATGTAAGCATACAGTTTGTAATTTTATCTTAGGGTTTACATGCAGTATGTAGTCTTATCAAAGAATTTTTCTCTTAAAAGCTTCATTTGTGTCCATCGAAGGAGGGCTCCGCTTCTAACTTCTTAAGGAGCCCGAAGCAACAACTTTTGACCTAATCGTATGTGTTAGTTCTAGAATCAAGATCGGCAACATCGTTCTTAGATCGAAAGCGTTGGTTTACTAGATCAAAATGCGAGAGTTTTACAGATTTTCGAAATTGACTGCGATGCTAGCTGCGAGACTCGCTTTATTGTAAACAAACACATTGAAGTACAGGCTACGGAAATATTTTTGACAGTTCATGAGCTCTCTCGCAGTATTGTAAATGGGACTTTAAGATGTGTTTGTTCGGTAAATTATTTCTGTACATCCAATCTAAATGCTATTTGCAAGGTGTTTGGGGGCACTTTTATTTAATTTGCCTACTTTTCAATATTCATTTTGTTTGTAAACATTTTTCTATTTGAAATGTTTATTATTAATTATGTAGTCTTCTATTCAAATCTTACATATTTTTGACAAAACAAATTAAAAATAATAGCTCTGTTCCAGGACTGCAAATTTCTTTAAATTTGTATTTCCTGTTCCCGCAAGAAACAAAAATTATAAAAGATCACGAGAAAATCATTTCCCCAAGCTGCCAATTCTTGCAAATTTCTAGACGAGATTTTTCTTTGGGCAGGAATTTTCAAATATCTAAATGTTTAAATTTGTGTAAATTGCAGAAATTGCAATGACTTGGACAAAGACAAAGAGAGAAAAAAAGAGCGTCATATTGAAGCCAATTGTTAACCTAATAAAATAGAACTCATTAAATGCTTATAACATCAACAGAGTTGTAATAATAACCAATCTTAAAATCTTCCATTTGCTTTGCAATTTCTTTTTTGTTTTGTTTTTACTTGTTACTTTTGACGTTTCAATCACATTACAAAAACGGGTTTAAGAGAGAATTCAACTCTAAAAAAAATTCTCTTTTACAAATTGTTACAAATTCGGGAACGAGAACAGACTTAATGTTACATTTCGAAATAGAAACAAACCAAATGACATTTTCAAATAAAAAAAGGAGCAGCAGTAGATTTTTGTAGTGTCTTTTTGTAGTTTTTTAAAGTACCGCACAGGCTTAGAATTAGAACTGAAGTTTCTTAGAAACTCGAACACGGTGGCAAGTAACCTCTTTTGTTTAGATTCTTTGCTTCTACATTCGGCCTCCTCAACAAATCCTCAGTTTCTAACTTGCCATAGACACAATTGGTTACGTATTCAATACCATATTCCGGATACGTTGCTATGGGGAATTTTTACTTTCCTTATCTCGAAATGGTGATTCTCTGATTATGAGACTCATTTTATTGCTATCAACTTTACTTCTGACGAGAAAACTTTTCTATCGAACGTTTTTCTGACTCTACACTGTTTTAACAACGATAGCAGGTACTTATGTATTACTTACTTCCTTACGTAGATCGCCTTAAACTACTAAACCTTTAGCAAAATACAAATATTTTCATGAGTTCGATTTTAACATTAAAAACGCTGACCGCTGAGCGGCCTCTGAATACGGGATGCCACAGAAAGCCCTTGGATCGCTAAACGGGTCAGCTAAACTTTTTCTATACAGTTTATCGGCTCGTTAATTATTTTTATTTCTTGAATATCTTCGTTCTGGACATTATTTTTTAGGTAAGTCTGTTGTCAAACAAGTTTCAAATTGTCATCGAGTATATGAATAAGGGCGCTTTCCATTTCTGTTCCTAGCATAAAGCTCAGTTGAAAAGTTTTTCCAGTTGACCTTGCAACGTTTGTATTTATTTGAGCCATGGATATCTGCACATACATACTTCAGTGTAAATCTTTAATCTATACGTATTCCACTTGTTGTCTTTCAGATTTGGTGTTGAGTTTTGAAAGTCTCATATTTGTCGATATGGGCTCACTATGTTGAACCTCCTTTGAAAGCATATAAGTTTTGGTTTGTGGTCATTTACTCCGCAAACCATATCGAGTTCAGAAAGAAAGAGTGTCGTCATTTCTGTTTTTTATAATCGAATTGTACTACGAATTGATACTTCTTTAATGTATATGTATCATATATGAAGTGCAGTGAGGTCAGTGAAAGCTTGAATGGCAGTTGTTGGGGAGGTTTGCATAAAACTGGAGATACCTATGCATGTGGGTTTCTGAAGACGGTGCAGTTTTGACGAGTAGGCGACGATTTATTCCATGGATTACCAAACGTTCCTCCACTTACCAATATGGCTTGGGTTGCTCCGGTTATTTTTTTATTTATATGTGAGTTCCAATTAAGTGATTTGTCTAGTCATTAGTGAATTCTATAATTCCATCGATCAAGACTCGGCTACTTTCTGCGACTGAAGAAGGCTAATATAGCCTTAAATGAAGGGTTGATTGAGGGAATATCTCCAACGGAGATAGTCCGTTATTGTCAAAAGCACTTCAATGCCTAGAGAAGCACATGATAAGATATATCTTTGCCGGGAAGCGTATGATATCGTACTGGAGATTGGCCTTTTCTGTATATGCATTGATATGGGTACAGAGGTTTACTTTTATATTATTGTAGTATACTCCAATATGAACATCTATTAGTCTTTCATTATTTTAAGAACAAACTACATATGTCCAGCTTTTAGGTAACTCACTGGGTTTTTTTAACTGGCTTCGGAATAATACTACGTTTATCTTCATGAAACTAAAAAAGGCAACCATGCTTGGAAAAATTCCATAGGTTCCCGTGTCTTGAAGGGTTTATATAAGTTTATGGCCCATTTAACTTTAACTTCCGTGTAGTTGCTCTTGTGGCTTATTCCACCATAGTACACACATTTTAACCACTTCAACTCTGACTTTACAGCCACAATACTTCTGACAGGTAATCTGATAGATTGATTGACTTTTAAAGATGTATGTCCCCAGTAATGGAGACAGATTAAGAGGGTATTTGTATATGTACTTCAATTGCTGTTTTTTTTTATGTAAAACATATATATGTAGTCTGTTCGCTTGATACGTGCCAGTCCTCAACAAGATTACACATAAAAAGAGATCAGAAAGTAAGCTGAGGTACTTTTCCTATTATTCAATCAAAAAGTTTTTGCTAATATGTACAATACTTTGATAAGCTCAAAAAGAGGCTTATGTCACTATTGTCCTAGATAATATTGTGGGTATTGGCATCACATCCAATGCCCTGTTACCATCAGCGATGGTGTCCCAGTTTTATAAGAAGGGATACTTACTTTATCACCGGGGAAGTGAGTGGAAGCTTACACAAGCTACTGTAAACTTCCCCCATAGGTCCGGAAAGCACTATCGCTAAGTCGTTAGGTTGAATTTTGAATTGAGAAGACATTTAATTTTAGTGCTGATTAGTAGAGCAGCCTTTTGTCCGATATTTGCTCGGGTGCATTCTAGTTTTTTTTTTAGATCAAAGATCTTACCATTTATATCCCAGGTCTTATGGATAAAACTAAATTAAACAAAGTAATATACCACTGTTTCAGGATTTCAAATGAAACAGCGCCATATTCGATACTCGAAAAACCATACGGTTGGTTGTCACTCAACAGCCAAAAACCGTAAACAAGTCATGTTATAAAATTATTTCATTAAAGCCTCGTTTGTGTGGTAGCTGTGATATGTTTGGAATCGTATCTGACGTGGAGTTGGTGTCGAAAAGTGATCCTCCTTAGTTGTCGGACATCGAGGAAGATCTCTCAAAGATGATTATCTTCATCATTGAAACCTATCTCTAGACATACGATAAAGGAACTACTCTGGAGATGAATCCGAATGCAGAGCCTTAACAAGCAACACAGTTTGGAATCTCAATTGACGTCCTGGTGTTCCTTCTCTGTTCTGGTGAGTACATTGACATTCCCAATGAAGTTGTTGTTCAAATTTTGCCAGGATGAAATGATGATGAAAGTTGTGTTATTCACATAAACGAAACTCTCCCATCCTGAAATACTGGCATCCATAGAAGTAACTTGGTGGTCCATAGATGCGCCAAAATGTTCTTCGCAATGAATGAGTACAAAAACCCCGTGAATATCAAAGCAACTGGTGTCACTGGAGTGTACTCCTTCCAGGCGTTCGACGATTTTCTCATTAGACAAAAGGGTTCCTCGTGTTATAACTCGCAAGTCGATCAAAATTGTAGTGTGGTCAGATGGAATCTCCGAAGAGAGTGCGAAGATCACTAGATTTCCATCCTCACGCAGATGAAACAGAGTTATAAAGTTACCCGGCGGGGTCAACAAGTTTTCAACTCTATCAAACTCGAATTCAAACCTGAATTTGGCTGTGAAGTTCAAACCAGAGAATGGTTTGCGCAGCGATTATCCGGATCGCCATATACAACAACATATCGCCACCGCATCCGAGCCCGCACATTTAAAACTATTCTCAACGAGAACCTGTCCCTTGAAGACATAGAAGAAGAGCTGGAGCGCCACTACAACACGAAGATGCCACGTCCCCTTGAGTCGCTTGATGATTTCTTTAGATTGCTGACCAAAGTCATGCCCGGCAGATACCTTCTACGATTCAATCAGCCTTTTCAGGACAAACTGATTCTTTATGGTGAAACCAAAGAAGCTTCCAGCGTCACTTTACATGGCCTTCTCCGAGAGATACGGACCGACATGCCAATTATGACCTCGCGACAGTCACTGCCATCGACGATACGAAACGAGTTTGGTGTACGAAAATTATGCTGTTTCTTTAACCGCCACTGGAAAGCTTGGCATTTTTGACCAACCTTACCTAAATAGGTGCTTGTTTGTGTGACTATGTTTGCCTATCCAATAACAGGTAGAAACCCCTTAATTGAAAAGCAAACCCGCTTTTACTGCTTCCGGACCAAGTTTCTCTGCCGATTAGTTTGAACGAAACTGTAGTTATTGCAATCTTCAATAAATTACTACCTGCGCTTACTCAGTTTTGTTATAGATATCTCTCTCTTTGTTAAACTGTCCCGCCACAGGGACAGCGTTGCATTTTCGACCCACTTTACTCGTATGTGTGACTATTTATGCATATCTTATAGCAGTTAGAGACCCCTTAATTGAAAACAGACATTTTCTGCTTATTTACCAATTTTTCCCGCTGATTAATTTGAATGAAACTGGATAATCCTTCAAAATCAAACCGGATTTTTCTGCTTCCTTATCAAGTTTCTCCGCTGTTAGATTTGAACGAAACTGTGGATTCTTCAAAATCCTTCAAAAGCAAACCGGATTTTTCTGCGCTGACTAATTTGAACGAAACTGTGGATAGTCCTTAAAAAGCAAACCGGTTTTTTTTGCTTCCTTAACAAGTTTCTCCGCTGATTAATTTGAATGAAACTGGATAATCCTTCAAAAACAAACCGGTTTTTTCTGCTTCCTTACCAATTTTCCCCGCTGATTAATTTGAACGAAACTGTTGATAATATTTCAAAAGCAAACCGGATTTTTTAGATTCCTTAACAAGTTTCTCCGCTGATTAATTTGAATGAAGCTGTGGATAATCCTTCAAAAGCAAACCGGTTTTTTCTGCTTCCTTATCAATTTTCTCCGCTGATTAATTTGAACGAAACTGTGGATAATCCTTCAAAATCAAACCGGATTTTTCTGCTTCATTACCAAGTTTCTCCGCTGTTAGATTTGAACGAAATTGTGGATCCTTCAAAATCCTTCAAAAGAAAACCGGTTTTTTCTGCTTACTTACCAATTTTCCCCGCTGATTACTTTGAACGAAACTGTGGATAATCCTTCAAAAGCAAACCGGCTTTTTTAGATCTCTTAACAAGTTTATCCGCTGATTAATTTGAACGAAACTGTGGACAATCCTTCAGAAGCAAACCGGTTTTTTCTGCTTCCTTACCAATTTTCCCCGCTGATTAATTTGAACGAAACTGTCGATAATATTTCAAAAGCAAACCGGCTTTTTTAGATTCCTTAACAAGTTTCTCCGCTGATTAATTTGAATGAAGCTGTGGATAATCCTTCAAAAGCAAACCGGTTTTTTCTGCTTCCTTATCAATTTTCTCCGCTGATTAATTTGAACGAACCTGTGGATAGTCCTTTAAAAGCAAACCGGTTTTTTCTGCTTCCTTACCAATTTTCCCCGCTGATTAATTTTAACGAAACTGTGGATAATCCTTCAAAAGCAAACCGGTTTGTTCTGCTTCCTTATCAATTTTCTCCGCTGATTAATTTGAACGAAACTGTGGATAATCCTTCAAAAGGAAACCGGTTTTTTCTGCTTCCTTACCAATTTTCCCCGCTGATTAATTTGAACGAAACTGTGGATAATCCTTCAAAAGCAAACCGGTTTTTTCTGCTTCCTTACCAATTTTCCCCGCTGATTAATTTGAACGAAACTGTGGATAATCCTTCAAAAGCAAACCGGCTTTTTTTGATTCCTTACCAAGTTTCTCCGCTTTTTCTGCTTCCTTCCCGCTTTTCTGTTTCCCCGCTGATTAATTTGAACGAAACTTTCGTTATTTTAATTTTCAACCAATCACTACCTGCGCTTAATCGGCTATGCTATAAATAGCTCTTCCCCGTTTTAAACTGTTTAGTTCACGCTTTGAGCCTTTCAAATATATAACATTTCACCATGGATGATGAGCTGAATAATAGTATAATTGCAAACCACGGTGATGGGTAAATTTGTTGACTTTTATTTTAAAATTTGTAATTCATGTTTTCCTTCCCTTTAGATCGACGATCGATGGATGCAGTGGATATCTTTCGGATACTTCAGATTCCTTAACTTCATCGCAAGTAGAAGTCCTTGATATGGAAGAAGATGATTTTGAATTTGGATCTGAAGATGACTTTGACGAATATGGAGAGGAGGAAGAAAATTACGATGAACCTTTCGAAGTATTCGAAGGAGCAATCTTTTTAATGTATTCCTTGATATAATTAAATATTTAATGTTCTTAAATGGTATAATTTATCTAAATTTATCTTTAAATTTGAATTAAAGTAAAAACATATTCAATAAATGATTATTAACTATTAGAAAATCACTTATAAATTTTTTTATTCGTAAATGATATGCATAAAATGTTTATTTAACACCTGATTGAAGAATCGGGTGAGGGAAGAATTAAAATTTTTATCTATGTTATTGATAATTGAAGTAACCGGATCTATTCCCAAATCAAGACAGCGAACATTCTTGGCGTTGTTCATCCGCTCATTGTTACTAAGCAACCGTAGCCTCTAAATCAACGTGAGTGACATCAATGTAAGCATACAGTTTGTAATTTTATCTTAGGGTTTACATGCAGTATGTAGTCTTATCAAAGAATTTTTCTCTTAAAAGCTTCATTTGTGTCCATCGAAGGAGGGCTCCGCTTCTAACTTCTTAAGGAGCCCGAAGCAACAACTTTTGACCTAATCGTATGTGTTAGTTCTAGAATCAAGATCGGCAACATCGTTCTTAGATCGAAAGTGTTGGTTTACTAGATCAAACTGCGAGAGTTTTACAGATTTTCGAAATTGACTGCGATGCTAGCTGCGAGACTCGCTTTATTGTAAACAAACACATTGAAGTACAGGCTACGGAAATATTTTTGACAGTTCATGAGCTCTCTCGCAGTACTGTAAATGGGACTTTAAGATGTGTTTGTTCGGTAAATTATTTCTGTACATCCAATCTAAATGCTATTTGCAAGGTGTTTGGGGGCACTTTTATTTAATTTGCCTACTTTTCAATATTCATTTTGTTTGTAAACATTTTTCTATTTGAAATGTTTATTATTAATTATGTAGTCTTCTATTCAAATCTTACATATTTTTGACAAAACAAATTAAAAATAATAGCTCTGTTCCAGGACTGCAAATTTCTTTAAATTTGTATTTCCTGTTCCCGCAAGAAACAAAAATTATAAAAGATCACGAGAAAATCATTTCCCCAAGCTGCCAATTCTTGCAAATTTCTAGACGAGATTTTTCTTTGGGCAGGAATTTTCAAATATCTAAATGTTTAAATTTGTGTAAATTGCAGAAATTGCAATGACTTGGACAAAGACAAAGAGAGAAAAAAAGAAATAAAATAGAACTCATTAAATGCTTATAACATCAACAGAGTAGTAATAATAACCAATCTTAAAATCTTCCATTTGCTTTGCAATTTCTTTTTTGTTTTGTTTTTACTTGTTACTTTTGACGTTTCAATCACATTACAAAAACGGGTTTAAGAGAGAATTCAACTCTAAAAAAAATTCTCTTTTACAAATTGTTACAAATTCGGGAACGAGAACAGACTTAATGTTACATTTCGAAATAGAAACAAACCAAATGACATTTTCAAATAAAAAAAGGAGCAGCAGTAGATTTTTGTAGTGTCTTTTTGTAGTTTTTTAAAGTACCGCACAGGCTTAGAATTAGAACTGAAGTTTCTTAGAAACTCGAACACGGTGGCAAGTAACCTCTTTTGTTTAGATTCTTTGCTTCTACATTCGGCCTCCTCAACAAATCCTCAGTTTCTAACTTGCCATAGACACAATTGGTTACGTATTTAATACCATATTCCGGATACGTTGCTATGGGAGATTTTTACTTTCCTTATCTCGAAATGATGATTCTCTGATTATGAGACTCATTTTATTGCTATCAACTTTACTTCTGACGAGAAAACTTTTCTATCGAACGTTTTTCTAACTCTACACTGTTTTAACAACGATAGCAGGTACTTATGTATTACTTACTTCCTTACGTAGATCGCCTTAAAGTACTAAACCTTTAGCAAAATACAAATATTTTCATGAGTTCGATTTTAACATTAAAAACCCTGACCGCTGAGCGGCCTCTGAATACGGGATGCCACAGAAAGGCTTTGGATCGTTAAACGGGTCAGCTAAACTTTTTCTATACAGTTTATCGGCTCGTTAATTATTTTTATTTTTTGAATATCTTCGTTCTGGACATTATTTTTTAGGTAAGTCTGTTGTCAAACAAGTTTCAAATTGTCATCGAGTATATGAATAAGGGCGCTTTCCATTTCTGTTCCTAGCATAAAGCTCAGTTGAAAAGTTTTTCCAGTTGACCTTGCAACGTTTGTATTTATTTGATCCATGGATATCTGCACATACATACTTCAGTGTAAATCTTTAATCTATACGTATTCCGATTGTTGTCTTTCAGATTTGGTGTTGGGTTTTGAAAGTCTCATATTTGTCGATATGGGCTCACTATGTTGAACCTCCTTTGAAAGCATATAAGTTTTGGTTTGTGGTCATTTACTCCGCAAACCATATCGAGTTCAGAAAGAAAGAGTGTCGTCATTTCTGTTTGTTATAATCGAATTGTACTACGAATTGATACTTCTTTAATGTATATGTATCATATATGAAGTGCAGTGAGGTCAGTGAAAGCTTGAATGGCAGTTGTTGGGGAGGTTTGCATAAAACTGGAGATACCTATGCATGTGGGTTTCTGAAGACGGTGCAGTTTTGACGAGTAGGCGACGATTTATTCCATGGATTACCAAACGTTCCTCCACTTACCAATATGGCTTGCGTTGCTCCGGTTATTTTTTTATTTATATGTGAGTTCCAATTAAGTGATTTGTCTAGTCATTAGTGAATTCTATAATTCCATCGATCAAGACTCGGCTTCTTTCTGCGACTGAAGAAGGCTAATATAGCCTTAAATGAAGGGTTGATTGAGGGAATATCTCCAACGGAGATAGTCCGTTATTGTCAAAAGCACTTCAATGCCTAGAGAAGCACATGATAAGATATATTTTTGCCGGGAAGCGTATGATATCGTACTGGAGATTGGTCTTTTCTGTATATGTATTGATATGGGTGCAGAGGTTTACTTTTATATTATTGTAATATATTCCAATATGAACATCTATTAGTCTTTCATTATTTTAAGAACAAACTACATATGTCCAGCTTATAGTGTGGTAAGATTTAGGTAACTCACTGGGTTTTTTTAACTGGCTTCGGAATAAAACTACGTTTATCTTCATGAAACTAAAAAAGGCAACCATGCTTGGAAAAATTCCATAGGTTCCCGTGTCTTGAAGGGTTTATATAAGTTTATGGCCCATTTAACTTTAACTTCCGTGTAGTTGCTCTTGTGGCTTATTCCACCATAGTACACACATTTTAACCACTTCAACTCTGACTTTACAGCCACAATACTTCTGACAGATAATCTGATAGATTGATTGAGTTTTAAAGATGTATGTCCCCAGTGATGGAGACAGATTGAGAGGGTATTTGTATATGTACTTCAATTGCTGTTTTTTTATGTAAAACATATATATGTAGTCTGTTCGCTTAATATGTGCCAGTCCTCAACAAGATTACACATAAAAAGAGATCAGAAAGTAAGCTGAGGTACTTTTCCTATTATTCAATCAAAAAGTTTTTGCTAATATGTACAATACTTTGATAAGCTCAAAAAGAGGCTTATGTCACTATTGTCCTAGATAATATTGTGGGTATTGGCATCACATCCAATGCCCTGTTACCATCAGCGATGATGTCCCAGTTTTATAAGAAGGGATACTTACTTTATCACCGGGGAAGTGAGTGGAAGCTTACACAAGCTACTGTAAACTTCCCCCATAGGTCCGAAAAGCACTATCGCTAAGTCGTTAGGTTGAATTTTGAATTAAGAAGACATTTAATTTTAGTGCTGATTAGTAGAGCAGCCTTTTGTCCGATATTTGCTCGGGTGCATTCTAGTTTTTTTTTTTAGATCAAAGATCTTACCATTTATATCCCAGGTCTTATGGATAAAACTAAATTAAACAAAGTAATATACCACTGTTTCAGGATTTCAAATGAAACAGCGCCATATTCGATACTCGAAAAACCATACGGTTGGTTGTCACTCAACAGCCAAAAACCGTAAACAAAACATGTCATAAAATGAATTTCCGTTATGTTTTATTTCGTTAAAGCCTGTGTACCTTAATTTATTTAAATTAAAAGAAAAATGAACCAAGCAAATTCAAATGGATCCCAACCGCCGCTCTCATATTTCGACAGGGCGTTCTGTGACAATCCTGGAGACGCGCTGTTTTGTTCTCTCAACGAAATTGATCCCATTTTCATGGGCACCGAATCATTTCTGGAAAATGAATTCACCCAGCAAAACGTAACTGACCCACGCAACAAATTACCAGTAACTCAGCGAACTTATGATCACACGAAGAATTGCAAGCCCGATCTTTTCAAAAGCACCAACCGCTCGTTGCTTACAAAAAAGGAACACCAGACTTGTGTGGCCTTTCTTCAAGCGCTTAAAACCAAAAAACAAATTTACCCACACCAGCTGCAATGCCTTGAACTAACTTTATCCAAAAGACAGCTGGAAAAAGATGCTTTTCACAAGTTCCTCCTTCAGTACAACAACACAAATTACGAGAAGATTTACGCACCCGAATTGATGTTGGTGGACCACTACAAAAACATTTACAAAAGTGAGTCAGAGAGGTTGATGCATAAGCACACGGATGGAATTTTTCACATCCACACTGGTCTTCCTATGCCTCGCTTGTGTGGTAGCTGTGATATGTTTGGAATCGTATCTGATGTGGAGTTGGTGTCAAAAAGTGAGCCTCTCCAGTTGTCGGACATCGAGCAAGATCTCTCAAAGATGAAGATAAACATTGAAACATATCTGGAGGCATACGATAAAGGAACTACTCTGGAGATGAATCCGAATGCAGAGCCTCAACAAGCAACGCAGTTTGGAATCTCAATTGACGCTCTGGTGTTCCTTCTCTGTGCTGGTGAGTACATTGACATTCCCAACGAAGTTATTGTTCAAATTTTGCCAGGAGATGATGAAGGTTGTGTTATTTACATAAACGAAACTCTACCATCCAGAAATACTGGCATTCATACAAGTAATTTGGTGGTCAATAGATGCGCCGAAATGTTCTTCGCAATGAATGAGAACAAAAAACCCGTGGATATCAAAGCAACTGGTTTCACCGGAGTGTACGCGTTGCAGGCGTTCGATGATTTTCTCATTAGACAAAAGGGTTCCTCGTGTTATAACTCGCAAGTCGATCGTAATTGTAGTGTGGTCAGATGGAATCTCCGAAGAGGGGGCGAAGAGCACCAGATTTCCATCCTCACGCAGATAAAACAGAGTTATAAAATTACCCAACAGGGTCAACAAGTCTTCAACTCTGTCAAACTCGAATTCAAACCTGAATTTGGCTGTGAAGTCCAAACCAAGGCGAGCCTCTTGAGAGAATGGTTTGCGCAGCGATTATCCGGATCGCTATATACAACAACATATCGCCACCGCATCCGAGCCCGCACATTTAAAACTATTCTCAACGAGAACCTGTCCCTTGAAGACATAGAACAAGAGCTGGAGCGGCACTACAACACGAAGATGCCACGTCTCCTTGGGTCGCTTGATGATTTCTTAAGATTGCTGACCAAAGTCATGCCGGGCAGATACCTTCTACGATTCAATCAGCGTTTTCAGGACAAACTGATTCTTTATGGTGAAACCAAAGAAGCTTCCAGCAAAACCAGCATCACTTTACATGGCCTCCTTCGAGAGATACCGACCGATATGCCATTCATGACCTCGCGACAGTTCACTGCCATCGACGACACGTTGTGCAGCGCAATGCACGACTTCTATCAGATTCTTCCCTGCTCTTTTCCACCTTGGCGTACCGCACAGCCACACAAGATCATAGATGATCGCAGCTTCATTCAGAAGAAGGTTGAGGAGAAGATGAAGCAAATTGAAGCCAAAAATAAGAAAATGCTAGAGAAACGGAAGAAGGTAAAGCGAATAAAGAGGAGGCAGAAGCTTAAGGTCAAGGCCCAACAGAAGAAGGACGAAAACGAGGATAAGCAAGAACTGGAGAAGGATATCAGGCGCGATCGTTTATTGTATGGATTCGGTTCGGAGGCACAAAAATATGAGGATGAAAGCGAGTAACAGGGGGCAGATTTTTCCCATCTGGTTACCTAAAACATTATCTAGTAGTTTAAGCACATATTTATTTTTGTAATACCAATGGTATCGATTAAATAAACAAAATCTTACAAAACCGTGTTTAATTTTGAGCAGCCATTCCACCTTTCTTCTAGGTAGCCTTGGCACTTAAGCTGGCTTCAGAACCACCACCATTAGTTCCAGCACCATTTACACTAACAGCTACGCTTCCCACACCGTTGCTCTTGATCTCATCCCAGAAGTTATCCTCATCATCAGACATTCGGTCAATGCTCTCATCGTCGTACTGATCCTCTTCACTTGAACTGTCGTCTAGCTTCGCTTGCAGTTCCCTTATCGAATGCATCAGCAAGTAGAAATTTTTTCTTCTGTACTCGAGCTTACGATTCAGACGGATCTCCTCTTCTTGCAAATTCTTTAGCTCCGTCTTGAGTGTTTCCAATTTCTTTGTGGTCTCCTCCCGGTCGGGTTGAGTTTGTATGACTTTCGCCAGCACATCGTACTCCATCCGGTTTTTGCGAATTTTTTTTGCCAACACTAGCTCTGCTTTGCTGGTTTCGATTTCTTTGTTGGCCATTTCGATACTGTCTTCAATGCTCTTTGATAGAGATTCGTAATTTTTCAACTCCTGCTGGATCATTTGTTCGATATTTTGTGATTTGGTTGCAGCGAATGTGCACTGAGCCAACTGGGCTAGAAGCCGATCGTAGATTATTTGACTGAAAACGATTTAAATTGAGACTGAGTGGGGGAGATTTTATTGATTTACTTACTTGTTCTCGGGGGTATCGTTCTTTGTGGAGCACCACTTAATGAAAGTTTTCAGAAGAATGTTCAGCCTTCTGTCGTCTCCAGTTCCGTCGCCGTCGATAAGTAAACGTCGTTTAATAACATCATCTGTGGAAAGACAGAAGTTATGGACAGTACTTGAGGTTTCAAGAGGATTTACTTACCATCGGTCATTTTTTTATGAGAAAAATGTTTCTGTTTCTTTTCTTTTCTTTAAATAATTTTGCTGAAGGTTTTGGTTTGATAACAAGAGCCAAAACAAATGCAAAATTGTTGACGTTCAAATGACAGTTGAATGTGTGACGTTTAGAAGAAAATGAAGTTCGTTCGTTTTACGTTTTCAAAGTCTGTTTGAGGTATGAACACTATGTTTTATATTGCACTCTTCCAATTTAGGTGAATTTTTTTCTTTATTACTACGAGATTTTTCTTTGGGTAATCACAAACCTTAGCATTATTTTACATGACAAAAATAAACAAGGTCTACTCTACCCTAAACACTGAACGATTTTTCACAAAAATGGTGTACTAAAGGTTCGAAAACGTTTCAAGGCTTACGCCCAGGAGTCGTAGGACCTCGACCTTTAATTTTCACTTATTGAAGATACCACATAAAGGTGTCAAAATAAATATACTCTAGGAAAGACAATCAAAGCCTTAAATATCTATTTGCATGGCATATAGCTTTGATCAGCCTCGTACAAAGTCTCATTAGTATGGGTTCCACGGCATGAGGGTGGCATACCATCACGTCAAGAAAGGTGGTAAAAGTCAATTTATCGGACGCTACCCAAGCTTTGGCTTTAGTCATGACAACTTAAAACAGGAAGTGAAGCACAGGGTGAGATTGTGCACAGTCAAATACTGGAATGATCTGAATGTTTTGATCACTCAAAGAAGGTCCTAAACTATATTGACAAATAGCCGAATTAGCCGTTCTAATGGATAGGTGGCAAATAAGAATATTGTGCGGAGCATAAAAGAGTCACTTGCCACAATTCGGATTTATTTCTGGAATCTGAAATAAGGGCCAATCAACGAAAGCTCGGAATGATGACCATTTGGCTTTGGGTCTTGGGTCAATACGCTTTCATATCGGCGTATAGCAAATTTTTTTTCCAAAATACCTCACAGGGACGTTCAGAGGATTCCCAGTTTTTGAGAATGGCACGGAATCGACTGATTGCAGTTATGACTTATTGACTCGTGTATAGCCGCAATATTCTCGTTGTTTCTGGAATTTTGCTGTCACACTAGTACGGCAACACGTATGAAGTGAAAAAATCGATTCGATTTATTTTCATCTGAACGCTAGATCTTCCACTTTTGGGACGATTATAACGGATAAAGATTGGATTTACTGCACGTAATTGATCACGAAATGTGATAAAAAAAATTTGGACGACTTGTAAACGTTCTTAAAGCGTACTTCATTACTAAATGGTGGACAGTCTGAAAAAAATATGTTACAACTGTTAAAAGATGGTATTCGTCAGTCCAGAGAACTCTATTGGAAAAAAGGGGCAGATCTAACGAAAAAGCCTTTATTCTGGTCAAAATTTAGCGCTTAATTGATGGAATAGGGCCTCAAATGTTGAAGGAGTGGCTCAAAATTAGAAAAAATTCGCCGAGGAAGCCGTATGCCTAAGGTTGTGCTCTTCATAATATTGTACAATATGTACCCTGTATTGTTCGTTTGATCGAGAATATTACTGTTGTGGCCGAGGACGTCTGAAAGTGTCCACAAACATTGATAAGACAACCAGAGAATGTTCGTTGGGTTGAATTTTGGTGAAAGGCCTGAAGAAATTCCCTTAGAAAGTGCAAACAGTTCACCAATTGCAATTGTTAAGTTAGTCTCATACTCTGTTTAACCTGGTGCAAGAAAAGGATGATTTCGTATCCAAAATCGTAATGAGCGACGAAGCCCATTTCTACTTAAGTGGTTAAGCGAATAAACAAATGTTGTGTTTCTGGAGCATGGAGAGTTTACATGAAATGCACGAAGAACCATTGCATCCCATTAAAAAAAATTATTTGGTGTGGCATTTGCAGTAAAAAAGTAATTGGCCCTTAATTTTTTGCGGACGCCTCAATAAATATGGTGACTTGACGTAGCCCCAGAGAAAATAATTCAATGACAAGATAGTGATGGTTAATGGACGGATCCAGCTCTTGAAATGACTATTGCTAAATCGTTTTTACAATAAAGCGATGTTTCTGTTGCTAGTATAGGGGAAGCACCATCCTGTTCTGTTCATCGACATTGCTGTCACGCAAATTTGGGAACAAATAATCGTTGATTATCGGGTTGTACCGGTGTCTATCAACAATAACTAGTCCTCTGGCCTCACATTTGAAGACATAAGGAACAGTCCATGGTGTACAGTCCACACCATACGGTATATTTTTCTGGATGCAATGGCATCTACTGAACTTCTTGAGAATTATCCTCACTCAAAATACGTATGGCAATTCTGCTTAGCCATATAACCAGAAATGAACCTCATCACTGAACAAAGTTGGCGGTAAAGTTTCACGAACAGAGCTCCGATTTTGGAAATAAATTTCAACAATATGAATTATTTAATAAATGAAGCTTTTCAATTGAAGGTGGCAGCTGATTGACATTTAATTCTTTAATAAATTTGTCCGTAGTGTCTCAATAGTTACAGACGGATCCGAATAGCCTCAATGATTTCTTTTTATGTTGTTTAAGTCCTTAGGTTTTGTAACGACTTTTAAAATATTTTCCCCCTTTCATTCATCTGTCAATTTCATCCAATTCTTCAAGACTTTTTTGGCGATCTTTGTGATTGTGGTAGAGAGACTTTTCGTTATTTTCCCCTGGCATAGACTTACTAATTCGACGATGTTGCCCAAAGTATTATACATAGTTTTGAAACTTCATAGATTTAGCATTGAAATCAATGAAAAGGTGCGAACGTGGCATAGAAATTGGTAAAGATCTTACATTGAATGATAATTTATTTATTCGGATAGAATGAAGTTTCTCAGAGATCAATCCACCTTATTCATCTCTGGAGCTCAAGTCACTTATCCGATTCCTCAGGGTGGAATCAAAAAAGCATTATTTTATGAGTGCCGAAGATTTTGATTTCAAATACGGGGTCATCAAAATGAAAAGAAAAATCGATCGTCGAAGTCAAGCAGCGTCAAGCGCGAGGTAACGACCAGACTTTTAAGCTGAGGAACTGGTTCAGCTTGACTCTAGCACTACCTATGTAAAAAGAAGAAGAAGTTGGTGTTCGTCCGAAAGTGAAGGAAATTGTCTAAGGTTTTCAATGTAATATTAATGCTTTGATGATTTTGAGTTTTCACATTTTATTTGGTATAAAATGTGAAACGTTAGCTCTTTCTTTTATAATTCTGAAATTACTACAATTTTCTTAGCGCCTTTCCTCCTCCATAAATTTTCAGAAAACTGTCAGCTCTGTCACTTCAATCATATTGAATATTAACCATTTGCGCATATGCTAAATAAAATATTAAATATGTGCAATAAATGCATTGTGTTAGGAATGACAATATTACATTCTGAGACATTGTAAAGACGCCTCTATTTAGCAATTCAATCATTATATAGCCGGAACTAGTGAATTATCTTAACTAACCAAATATTTATGAAACCACATTTTTCCTAACTGAATTTATAAAAATCTGTATGGTACATCCAAGATAAAATATTTCTATTCATTTATTAACAAAACGAGAACTCATTTGTTATCGAACACAGATATCGATATGCAAGCACCGTCAATTTCTCTCATCTCTAAATCGATTCAATATATTCCGCAACTGTCAATAGTGATATAAAAATAGAACTGCTTTCAAATCTACGGCATTTAGCAGTGTCTTCATAAATCTTCTCCACTTTTCGTTATTTAACACAATAAGTGCGCAAATTATTTTCACTTAGTAAAATAGTTTTCTTCGTTTTAACCAATTAAAATGACAACTAAAACTCTCCGCTCTTTATTGAGTGAATTACGCAAAGCATCATCTAGCGAAAACATCAAGGACAGCTTGGCTGTGCGTTACATTTTGTCACAATTCAGAAAGAATCGAACAACAACCGAACAACTCTGCAAAGAACGCGAAGAGGAACGTTTTCTGGCCGAAACTTACCTCACTTATTTGTCGAGCATGAGGAAGTACAACGAAATCTACAACGAATACCGTGGAAAGGGTGAGCGCTCCGTAGAAGAGACTGCCAACCTGGTTGGCTTTAAATTACCGCACGATCCAAAATAAAGACAAAATATAAAGTTAAGATCTAGAAATTGAATTTTTTATTTTGCGCTATGCATGTCAGAGTGAAAATAGTATTCCAACAGACAGGTCAGGTAGATGCTGACTCAACTTATACATTAGATTGACTTAACTATGGTTGTACTTTATTTTTGTTTAATAAAGGCATCCATAACATCTAGAAAATTAATTTTGTTCTATATGTTCTTATTTAATAGAATAAAAGCGTCCTATCGCGTTCACGCTTGACATATAAATCTAAATCACGAGATTGTGCGATATGAAATCTCTTAGAAATTGACTCGAACTACATACAAGATTGACTTAAGAATAGGTAAACTCTTTCTCCAAGCACTGCTGTTTGATGTACCAATCAATTAATCGCTCGGGGAATGCACACATTGATGCTAATGTGTCACGTTCGGCTAAAAGCATTGTTAGTGCAGTTGCTTGATCGTCTTTTGCTGCTAATGCAGCAGCTCTTCTTACTCGCCTAGCTGCGGTGATTTTGTCTTCTGCTTCCATTAACATTGTGGGGATGGTAAGAATTACATGGAGTAACGCTGTGGTCTTGTCGAACACATTCTTCAGCTTGTAGTGATGAAAAATCCATAGCAAATCGTGTGCGTTTCTACAAATCATCAGGTCACTGCGGATGTAGAGAGTTTCCAGCTCAATACGTAGCTTCTCGGGATATTTGAACTTAAAATATTCGATGGCGTTTCGAAGGATGTTCTCTGGAAAGTTCCCATGGAATTTGTAGTACTGTTCGGATTTGAAAACGATATGAGCTTCCCAGTGATTTGTAAAGGAGAAGCGTTCCTTTATCTCCTTCAGCATCACATTGCAAATCTCGATTTTGGCGAACGCTCGCAGGAACGGCTCACTTGTTTTGTCATCATTGTCGCTGTTTTCAACAGCAATTGCATCTTTGGTTTTACGAATTTCGTCAAGAAATTCATTGATTGCTTCCGCAATTTTCACAGAATCCACAAAAGAATTTTGCAGGCTTTCATAGAATACATTTACATCGGCCATTAGGTAGTAGAAGAAGGATAGGAAGTACTGAAAGCCGTCATCTAATAAAAGTTTCTCACAAACATCTGCCTCACGTATCAAATGCGGCGATGAGTCTAAATCTGTGTGGAGCAGGATCATAAAATTCAAAATCTCCATCTTGTTCTCGTGGATAAATACAAGAGCACCCTTCTCAAAGCTGCCTTCCGAGTAGACAGCTGTAGTGTCAAAGAATGCCTGCAAGACTTTCGGTTGCATCTCGAAGAATTCGTACATTCCATAGAGATTAGCAAAAAATTCCCTTACTCGACTATTTTGGCAGACGGCTCGCTCCATGACTAGAGTTAATTTGTAAGCGTGGTAATGCACGTAGATGGCATTTTTATATTCTTCCGTTATAAGTCTATGTACATCAGAAATCAGCGGACTAAATATTACTCCACCTATGTGACTCTGAGATATCAGTTTCTCCTTTTGTGTGGGAAGAATTCTGTCGAGTTCGTTTAAAATGCTCTTGGAAAATGACTTTGCATCTCTCTGCGTGGGTTTTACAAACGTCCAAAACCGTTCGACTACTTTGTTTTCCAACACATACCGTAAGATTACCCCTAACTGATCCTTGTGTGCAAGGTCCGTCGTCTCTTCGGTGATGAGAGCCACAAATTTAGTCGCTCCAATTTCCTCCATTACAATTGACTGATACATATCGAATGCGGCTCTGAGCAGTTGGTCTTTGAGATCCTTCGGTGTAATGTTACGAAATAACGTGGAATAATCCCATTGCTCCTTAAGACTGGGATCTATTTTGAAGAGCAGGTCTATCAGGCCGATTGGTTCAAGCTTTGTACTCCAACTTTGCTCACCGTTTAAAACGTACTCGTAGAGGTTTGCATGATCAATGAAGCCTTTGATGACACGGGTTAGCACCTGACGGTTTCGTTGTACATTCTCATTGTGCGACTTTAAAAGTCCGTTTTGAACAATGCCCACTGAGCATAAAATTGGCTGAAAAAGAAAAGTTTGTGAGAACAAGTATAAGAAGACTGACCAAGTTAGATTGCAATAATATTAGAATGTAAAAAGCTAATAAAAGTTACTTAATCTATTATTATTTATTTTGAAAACAAGAATTAGACAAAAAGTCTTAAGAAGCTATTACAATACATGATAAAGTTCCTGAGTGAGAACACCGGGTTCATAGTCGAGGTCGAGTCGAGGTAGATAAAGTCTCTTACTACTCAAAGTTGTAGCTGCTTATCGAGTATTTTATCCTAGGCATCGATGTTGTGTCCGTCTTTGTTGACAGCGTATACCTTATTTCTCTGTCATTATCCGCTTAACTCATTATCTTTTTTAATTCTTGTAAATGCCTCTTTGACAGCTCGCTGTGTTCTTTCCAATTTAACATTGTCGTCTGCGTATGCAAGTAGTTGGACGGACTTTTGAAAAGTGGAGTTGACTTGCGAGTCTCGCATAATTCTTTTAAGAACGATGTTGAAAAAATCCGCGACAACGCATCGCTTTGTTGAAGCTCTTTTCTTACACTGACGATCTCGGTTTTGTCATTACCGACCTAAACGGAGGAGCGTGTACTCTCGAATGTACATAGCCGAATGTATTTGATGTTTGAATGCCAAAACTAGACATGGCTCTATAATTCGCCTAGTTATAGATGCAGTCGTAAGAGGCTTTAGAATAGATAAAGGCATGGTGTGTATCGATTATGAAGTAATACGAAAACTTGATTTATGGTGGACTTTCCTGGCCTCAAACCATACTGATAGGGACCGATAGGCGTTTACGTAATAGGATACGAACAATTAGACAACTAAAACACTGCAGGTGTGGCTTGTGTCGGTCTCAATATGATTAAATTGGTTGACGGTGATCAGGCGTCAGCCAGGTTATTTTATGGATATCAAGGTGTGGAAACCCATCACAAAATCAATTAGCCTTTTTGCCCTGCTGGACCAACCAAGGTTCTCATATCTATCGATGCGAAGATCACTTGTGGTGCAGCTAAGGTAATTAATTAATACTGCGGAAATAGCAAAACTGATTAGATTCATCTTGAGTTAGACTACGAACGTTGCAAAATTGCCCTCTTTTTTTGCAACGCTCGTTAATGAGGTAAAAAGCGATAGATAAAACACGTGTGAAAGCAGTACTTGAATTTTTTATCGGGAATACAAATAGATACTCTTACAACCTGTAAAGAGGCGACAATTACCAAGAGAACTGAAGGGGTATGTAAATGCGATATTTCGATTGTGGCTAAACAAATGGGTAAAATAATTCTAGATCGAGCGAAAACATATCTTGATTCAAAGCTCGATATCGAACAAAAAAGCTTTCGAACTGAACCATCGACCACGTCAACACCTTGTGGATCATCACTGTACAATTCCTCCAGTGAAGACAGATCTTCGTTCCATTTGTTGTTCATCGAACTCGGGAAGGCCGTCGTCACTATAATACGGGCTACCAATGATGGTGGTAAATATCACTTCTTACACAACAGAAATGTATTAGAGGAATTTAAAGTTCACAGTTTAGTACACTAAAGGCAGCTCTGAAGGTGGTATGGGGCTGAGTCATACACTAATTTGAGATATGCAACTGGAAAGAGTTGCCGCCCTGAATAGCTACACTGTGGTATTGTCGTTAAGATGAGGTCTACCAGTTTAGCCGTTAAACAACAAATAAATCAGACCTTGAGTCTTGAAGTCTTGACGACGAATAAATTATCCTTACCTAACATTACATAGCTATGAAACGTACATTAACCAAAAAGATTTGTTGCGATTTCATTTTCACTCAAAGGTATTCGAGAGAAAATACGCATACCTGTTAGACAGGATTAGATCGATCATGTGTTGTAGAGTGGAAGTCAAAAATACTACTTTCAATCAGCATTGTCGGGGAGCTTAAATCAGGTAAGTGAAATAGATTTAGGTCAATGGAAACTATCATATCCCCGAGGCTTAAAGAATTCCTACAAGAACCTGGTCTGCCCGACCATTATTATGAAACAACCAACGAGGATAAGGATGGATTACAGATCATACAAAACAAAAAATCGCAACGACGTTTGGACCTGTACATAGAATGTTCGGACCTTGAATAGGCCACGTACAGCCGAACCACTAGTGGAGGTTCTAGGCAGCTATAAAGCAGATGAGTCGGAAAAACTAAGGGTGAAAAACTGTGGCATACCATATATTACGGTGACTGCTACAGAGAACAGAACCCATGTCTATTTGTATATATGTTTGTTGTAAGGGGCAGAACAAGACAAGAAGTTATGTGTTATCGCATTGTAACAATATACCACAAATCCTTATTCTCCAACAACAGGCTGATAAGCACTTACGCACTGATATGTGCACTGATAGCCGATCGTACGACCTTCACAACAAAACTTACGAGCAATGAACATGAATCAATGACTACACGTAGACTTTGGCTTGTTTCCTCTCCTTCAAGATAGAATATCACTATAACTAGCACACGGTTACCTTACAGGTTTATTCAGAAACTAACATGGAGGTCATCTTATCGTACAATATATCAGGTTACGATCAACGTAAGACACATCTTGACCATTATAGATATCCAAACATTTAGAGGAGCCAAAATAGACGCGGACCATCAACGAGTTGCAACCAAGGTATGGCTTAAGTGAAATTTAACGTTGAACAGCTGCAATCGCAACAATCGCGGGATACTGAATTGCTGGATTTCACCCACGAAAACGGTTTGATAAAGATAGCAGACAAGTACTTGGAGCTAAAAAAGGATGAGAAGTGCACATTAGAAGATATAGCAATGTGCGACTGCAAGAACAATTTTCGGAAGGGACCCATAAAGCTGAGCAAGGATGCTAAGTAGTAGAGTCACAGTCTGTTAAGTGGCGAGTACAATCCAAATTCCGTTGTCAGGCAGAATAAATTAATAGGGGCGATGAGAGGAAATTCTTCCGGGCATAATAAAGTAACGTAGCAATGTATACAAAACAAGGTTGTAATATCAGATGATATACACTGCAGCGGGAGATGACTTGATAGAAAACTTCAACTCATTTTTAAAACTGGATCAAGGAAAGTACGTCTGAGGAATGAAACTTCAGCATTGTTTGCTCGATTCAAAAATACAAGAGTCATCAGTCATCAGTCATATCATTTACAAGGCCTTTGCAACCGTATTATTTGAATGCCTTAAGCAATTTTTCTATGATCGAAATGATCGAAATCCTTTTCGTTCGATTTTATGCCCAGTAAGACCACAATTAACAAAATAATCACAAATTCAGATTGGCAATCGGAGCATATCGGGAAGCGAACTATACAGAACAGTTCTAGTTTTGGGATCTCTGCCAGACTCGTCAAATTGTAAGGTCAAAAGCAGTCTCCATAAGACACTTAACGTCAAAAAGGGTTAAGATAAGGTGATGCGTTGTCATATGACTTCTTCAACATCATGCTTAAGAAAATTGTGCAAAAATTGCAAGCCATATTCAGATTCACAAATTCCAGAAGTTTTCGCAGCAACTTGTCTACTTCGATGACATATTCATCAATAGCAGAGCACAGCAAACTGTCGTTTGTTTGCAAATATGTACATATTGGAAAGAAGCAAACAATATGAAGAGGTATGAATGAAGAGTTACACTCTTTTGACCTAAAAAGGCAATTGAACATAAGGCCTTGTCAAAAGAAACTAACTCTATACATGCCCCAAATCATTCCAGTCCTGCTTCATAACGCAAAACACAGAAGTTATTGGAGACAAATTAAAATATTTTTGATCACCTTCAACGGTGAATCAAAAGTATGCAGTCACTGTTGCTTTAAGCAAACTAAATTAAATTTCAAAATTGTCAACACCTTTGCTTGATCTATAAATTCTTTAATTTTATTTAGGTTTGGTTTAGTTTAACAATTTTTAGTTAATTTTTATTTTATTTTATTTGGGGTTATTCGAGCTGTCGATGGCGTTGCCAATTGCCAACAGTCAACATAAATAGAGCGAATGAGCATCATCAACCCGGGCCGAAGAGTTTTTGGTTCCCACTTGGAGGAACACTCGCCTCAGGAAGCACATACATATGGATGGCGATCTCAACAATCTTGCACTGTTTAACTCGAAGAATTTAACCAAGAATTCGGGTAACTAAAGAGGCCCATGTTCATCCTAGACTAAAGCGTAATCTAAATAAATAAGAATCTTCTCCCTCACAATGTATTAACTGCTTTCTCACAAAAATGCGCATTAGCATCGCAACATTTGACGAGTGTTTAGCTTTGGACGAAAGAATTGGCCCAAGTATGTATGACTGTACGAACAAATTGAAATGAATATTCTATGCGCGACATATTTAATTACATCTCTTGCAAGAAGGAACCGAAATTACTGACGGAAACATGGAATAATAAGCAACGTTTGGAAAAAACTGAACGAGAGCGAAAACCACAAATTTTCGAATGTTGTAACCCGAAAATAAGAAACAAAAAACAACAAAGAGGAGTTAGGTTACAAAAAAAAAACGCTCGATTAGCTTAGCTTGCTTTTATCTACAGAAACGGCAGCCCACCTAACTGAAGAAAGTGATTTCTTGTGTAATTTTCTGTACAAATATTCGGCCGTAAGGTTGTTACGAAACTCACCCATCTCCGTACCTTGAATTTTGCTAGAAGCTACCAGACTCGTTATTCAGATATGATTCATAGCACTACAACACATACCAGCGGACTGATAGACGGGTTATACAGTACAACTTACAATCACTATTGGCATTCCATAATCTAATCTGAAAGTGCAGATTATTTCGTTCTTTGTTTATAAAACGCTCTTGCCTGGATAGCGGATGCTCGAATGATGTTTTTGGAGTACACCATACCAGCTTCTGTATCCAGATGTACAGAAGAATAAATGATTCCTAATTTGCTAAAATACGATGGAACGAATGTTTAGAATCTTAAAGACTTACTGTTCCCAACATTGCCAGATTTAGGGCATTCTTGACGTGCGCCTCTGTGTTAAAGTGAAATCTACCGAAACCTAGACTCGGATTTGGTGTTTCTTTGGCTGGTGTAGTTCCCATTAACAAACAAGGAAAACAGTAGAACACTTTTTTTCGATCATCGCCACAAATCCAATCGTATTGTCTGTAAATTCGAAACGCCTGCATATTTGGAATTGTTTTTCTTTTCGGCGGTTTGCCTGGTTTTCCAGTGGCAGCTTCATCTTTGTTGGGTTTTAATGTGAAATTCGGTCGCGGTGGACCTAAATCACGGAGTTTTATCTTTTCGGGTATAGAAAGGGAAGCAGCACCGATTTTAATTATTTCACGAACAGTTAATGGTTTATTATTGACTGTGTGGTTCTTGGTACTCATGTTATTTCACTTGAATTGAAGAGAATATTTTTTAGCGAGCACATACATACAAATTGAAAACACAAAATTGAGTATATAAAACAAAACAAAAACCTTCCGGAGCACGGTTTCAATTCAATTATCAAATGATGACAGTACTGACAGTCTGGAAGTCAAATGTAATATTTCGCTTTTGACAGATCTTACCGAGAATTGTTTGATTGTGGTATGAGTATAAAACTTGGTGGCGATTAGTTAAGTTGGAGTCACAATGTAAAGCAGAGGAGCAATGTTCAATTGAAAGGTAAGTAACACTTTTATCACCGTATTGCATTCCCCTATTAGAGCTATTGCGATACTAATTGAGTACTCAGTTATGATGCCAAATTTTTTCGCTAAATCATTGGTGAACTAGGAGTTATATTTTCTATCATAAGTTAAATTTTACCTTGGAGAGCCACCTTATTTGCTGTGGCCTGCTCTCTATTATCAATCTTATTACGTGCTTTTGGGATCATAAATATTGGGGACATTTTACTGGCTACTTCGTATGCGTTTTCATGCGTCATAGCCACTTTGTCTTGAATTTTGAATTACTGCTATGACCTCTTTATGCTGATGGTATACGTGATTAGATCTTGAACGATTAGGGAAGTCACTGAAAAGCGTCAACCAGACGATTCCGAGTCTTGTAGCTGAGTTTACATCCACGTAGATACTGGGTATTTGTCTCGCACAACAATATTTAACTTACCGAATTTATACACAAACTCGAGTAAAGACGGATCTGCCCTGAGAAAGTTTGGACTTTAAACGGACTGTACGTGCCGAACAACTATCGAAGGCCCTAAATTGTTAAAAAACAGAAGACAGAGAGCTGCTGCTAAGGAAAAAAAAACTGCACATGAGCCCTATGAGTAGGAAAGAAAGTCTTTGAAAATAAAGAAAGAACACGAGAAGCACGCTACCGAGGAATTTGAGAGATGTTGGTTTTCGAAAGTGTTATCAGAGAATAAACAAATACACTTTTCGTACAAAAAAAGAATCTAAGCCTGCAAGATAAAAATTGATGAGTACATGTAGATGCGAGTGGTGCTGAGAAGATGAAAACAATACTTCTGCGGTCTATATTAAAATACTACTACCAGGTTCCCCTGACCTAGACAATGGTAGCAATAGCATTACTGAAATCAATTAAATTTGCTAGCACAGCTGGACTGCTTGATGAGCCATTTAAAGCAGGTCGGGATGACATGATTGGGAACATGCACCTACACATCTGTAATACAATATATGATAAGAATAAAGCATTCCCATAGCATTGAATCTCAGTATCATTTGTCCGTTCCACAAGAGGAATAAATCTCGTGAAGATCGGGTATACGATTTTTGATGCCATATTATGTGAACGCCTAAAATTATTCACGGGTAATCTGATTAGTCTATACCAGTGCGATTTCAGACCTGGAAGCTCCACCGTCGATAAAATATTCCCGGAGAAGACGCTATATCTTGTAACATGCAAGCCTTACTGGGTAAAAAAAGCTAGATATTTTTTAAGTCCACACGATTGGACGAGCACAGCGAGCCATTAAGAAATCTTTCGTGATTACGTATTGAGGCCAAAATGAGTCTGACTGTAAACGAGAGGAAAACAAAGTATATGCTGCCAGAAAAAAAGACACACAAGACCGACGGCTTGACCAGAACTTTAAGTCAGTGGATGAAAGCTAAGATTTCGCAACAAAAATGAGGTAAAAATAGTTTGACAACATCTATACTTAAGTATAATAAGGCTAGTAAACAGAGCGACTTGCCGAGCTTATTTCCAAGATTTGGTTGGAGGGAAAAGTGTCTGACGAATGGAACCAGCAACCTAAGCGTGCATATGAGTAGTCTGAGGCGATTAGGATATGTAGAGTTAATAATGAAATGTGCAGTATGAAAGGACTTCGAACTCGGTGCAAAATTAAAAGTGCTTCTTAACCATTTTGGAATGGTAAAAGATCCGTTTGGATTCCCTCTGATGCAGAGCTCTGTTACATGTATCTCCGCTTAAAATGAGGAGGTGTTGCTTTTTATGCTTGAGTAGAAGTAGGTTGCACACTTTTCCTCACACGCCTTACTCTGCTTAATACACTGGTGTGCTACACTAGTAAACCTGAAAACGTAACCTTAAATTTGTTGTTGGAGTTGTATCTTTTCAGACAGTTGCCTAAATTGATGATTCCATTCAGCTCATTACCTTAGGGTTCCTATACAAGGTTCGTATGAATTAACTTTTTTTTTCTGAGATGAGCATGTACGCGTTAGTAAGAGCTTCTGCTGAGTGTGAACGTGAAAAAAGGGAGGTTTATTAGAAATTGCAGTTCTGCGGTGGAAGTTGTTGTTCCACCTGATCTGTACACAGAGGCCAGTTTTTGTAGTTTGATGAATTCGATGCGTTATGTTTTGATGTATGCCACCAAGTTAATGAGGCTTTGCTGGTTCATAGCGAGGTGATGAGTCTTTGATATGGATGTAACACGTCAGTTTTTGATGATAAGGCTTTATTTTTTTTTTAGAAATTACAGCTATTTTAGTGTGTGGAAATTGTGACCGGCTACTTTTCGATTTTTCTTTTTTTTATAGTACATAATATAACCCCCACAGGCTCCTAGTTTAAAAAATACACTAACTAACTAGGATTAGTTTTTTGTCTGAGTGTTCTGTTCCTACAAAAAAAATTCGCACGAGTGTAAGCATCAACTTTTCTGAAGCAGAGGATCAAACCTTGTGTTATTTATTTCCTTTCCTAGAGCGGAAAATAATTTTGGACTGAGTTAGGATCTTATCACTTGACGCAACTTCTAACTGTATACATGTTCAGGATTGTGACTCTTATGAAATCAGCCGAGTACTGATCGCCACAAACAATCATCTTTATTTCACACTGAACTTGTTCAGAAACAGGCCTGGGATATTGGCAGACATTTTTGTCATGGTCGGCCTTCAATTTCCTACACAAGTCCTGGCGTCATCGTTTTCCTCGTCGAAGATTCAAAAGACCAGACTATTAATTTTTTTTTTGTAGATGGTGTCTTTTCTGCGGGAAATGTTGCGGACTTTTCTTAAGAAGGTTTGAAACTGCAGTTCAAGAAGCTCATATTTTTAAGCCCCATAAGTGTGCTCTACATCACGAGCTGCAAAGAAATAGATAATATTTTGAATTTTATGACATATTGTATTCCAAACTTAGTCTAACAAGTAAGTCAACAAGATAAGATTCATTAAGAGAAAAGCTGGTTATTCCGTGCCCTTTGACATTATCCTTCCTTGATGAGGTTACTAGTCTAAGAAGAAAATGAAGACTTTTTCATTGCAGTTAACTACTCCACTTTGACCAAGAACCATGAGTAGTTCCACAATCGCATAAATCCTGGTTCTTATTTTGCTATCACTAGAAACTCTGAGTCTTCTTCTAATTATGTGTTTTGTGCTCATGTTTGGCTCGCAATTCGCTTGGATTATATAGATACTATTCCCAGTAGGCGGATTGACGTCGTTTTTTCTATGCACTCTCAAATCAATCTAAGTATGCATTAAACTAGATAAGAAACAGTTTACGAAATAAGTTACATGCATATGTACGCACACTGTACATGCTTTAAGTCACACTATCTGTAGGGCACTTTCCATTAATTTTTGCTGACATAATTGCATGAGAATAACCTTTTAAAATTTGCTTACGTCAGGTAATAACAACCTTGCATCGCACAAAGTCACCGCCAACAATTTATTATCTTTAAAGACAAAACTGTAACTCGAGTCTGCACAATTTCACCAAATTGCTGGCGCGAGTCTGTCGACGTCGTGTAGGGGATCACAACCGACCGACATGGCCCACGACCGGCTGAGTAGCAGTTTTTTGTGTTTAGTCGTTTCGCTAATGCTGCAGAAATTAACTTTTACTCTGTTAATTACAACTCACCTAAGCTAAAGAAATCAGCTTTTAGAGATTTGTTAAATATGATGTTAGAGGTGTTGTAAAACCATGTGCGATATACAGATGCCTGTAGTATTCATATTCTCGTAGAAGATCACTATTTGGTTCCGGTATTCATGAGGATGTTGCACGAACCAATCACTGTGATTTGGGTAAACTCATTTGAACGTATTGCAATCGCGGAAGAACTTAACACTAATAGTATTTTTTTGTTTTGTTATTATGTCGACGGAATCCAATAAGCGGATTGAATTACTACCGCAGAGATACAATTTCTCAGGCATTTGCTTCAAAACTAATTTATTCTGAGATATTGTCACCGCAAATGAAGCGCAATAATCCCGCACAATTTTAATAAACGTGCAGAGAAATGTGTTGTAATTATTGTTTTGTGAGAGTTTTTAGCCATAACAATGGTATCAGGAGATACAAAAATATCTTAAATGTTTTGAATGTTTATTGCCAGCAACATGCAAGTAAAGCCAACAGTCCGTTGATGAATTTTAATGTTTTACTTATGACGAGTTAGGATTTGAATTAAGTAATCATTACCGAATTGTGCGAACTTCTGGGAATTGTGCTTCGATTGAGTGAGCCAAAGCATGTTTATTGGATTATCTAGTTACATGAGGATTAAGTATTTGTCCAGCTCTTACAAATGAAACAAAGAACTTATTTGAATAATAAGTCTTCAGGGTCTCTCACACGACTGACTTCTTATCTTAAACTAACTTAGCCTAATACAAAACATTATATCATACAATGAAGTGTTGATGATTAACAGTTAACAATTATGTTGTATTGTTTGCATTGCTAATGCCGCAATTGCCAATCTAGGTCAACCGGTTTGCTGGAGCAATTTTGCTATTGGGCTGTTCTATGCGGCTTATCTTCTTGGCGCTTACAAACAAAAGCTAATCCAAGTTAAATTTTGTTTTTAAGCTGAAGTTTTCCGTTATGTATTGATAATGCCATTTGAATTGTTACCAAGTAATGTCTAGGTAGGTATTATACTCATTGAGCTCAGGGCTTATTCCGCCGAGTTAGTACCCGACCACGTGCGTTAACCCCTCTCTTATTGTTCCCTACTCCGGGTTTGTCGTTTCGTTTCGCTGGCTTTTTACTAAAATTGTGTTTGCTTTAAGGTGGTAAAGGTTTCGTCTCCCCGCACGTAAAACTTATCTTACGGGGCTTCTTACCACATTTCTGATCTTTATATGAGTATCGTTTAGTATAATATTACTACAATAATATATCAAAAAATATATTGGGCAAATAGCGAAACACTCAAGCTTGTTTTTACACTTGTGCTGGCTTATTAATTTAAAAATTTCAATCCCTAGTTGACAAAAGGAAGGAAAACCTTTAAAACGACAAATTTTGAAATTGAAGAATGAATAGAAAGTAAGAGTCTTGCTTCCTGCATTTCTTTTAGCGACATGATTTTACGGCCAAATTTAGGATGAGATTAAGAAGAATCACCACAATTCACTATTACGTACAGTTAATGAATTGACTGAGAAAGAAATTTTTATTTTTGCATTTTAATAACAGGCTAAATGTTACCTACAACAAAACAGAAAAATGCAGTTATCGGTGTCTTGCTAGGAGACCTAAATGCCAGAATATCGTTATCATAAAATTCGGTTTTGGCGATGATAATAAGAATGGTAAACACAAGTAAGTACTAACTAAAAGATACGCCTTTTTCGGCGTACCCCAGGGAAGATACATCGGGCAACTGGTGATGTTAATAGTATCATTGTAAATTCATTTATGTATTGTATATCAATATATACTGATGACTTAAAAATCTTTCGGTTCTCTCTGACTGCTTTTCATTGCCAAAAGACTTAAACAGGTTTTCCACTTGGTGCCGGAAAAATTTCCTCGAGCTGAAGGAAAAGAAATTCCAAACTATCATATAACATACTAAGGAACACTATTTTTGGCAAAAAATTTTATTTTTCAACATATTCTTCTTTTAGCTCAATACGCCGTCCAAATAATACGATTTCTCGAGGCCCTCAAAATAGGCGTTTGTTTCACTGATGAGCTCTTAATTCAACCAAAATCTCTTACCACCAAGCAAAGAACTCGTAACCTAATTCATGTAATTTTGCTATTGCGACTGCGGACTGCCTTGACCTGGTGGAAGAGAACTTTTTCCTCTCCAAACGTGGTTCAAATCGTCGCCAACAAATCAAATCGTTCCAACAGCTTTGAATAATAGGCGCCAATGAGCTTTTTACTTTTTTTTTTAAAGGTAATCGATGTGAATTATACTGTCGCCATGACCGCCCCCGCTCAATTATCAAGGCTTCGCCCATCAATGACGTTGTCTAATAAAAAGCGGGGGCAGAGAAAATGTTTTTTTATTCTATTCAATATAGTTTTCTTTTAGTTTGATACACTTATTCCAGCGATTTTCCAAATTCTTGATCCCGTCCGAAAATTAATTTTCCGGAAGGTCTGCCATCTTTTGAGGTTTGGGAAGAGATAATAGTCCGAGAGAGCCAAATCCTGCGAATACGGTGGATGGTACAGCAATTGGAGCCGTAAGTCATTGATTTTAGCCGTGGTTGTGATGCTCTTGTGCGCCGGTGCATTGTCTTGCAAAAACAAATTTTTTTTCGCTTCATCTGAGGCCGTTTGCAGCTATTTCGGCCTTCAATCGCTCCAATAATGCACAGTAATACCTACTCGCTGTTGATGGTTTTTCCTTTTTCGAGGTAGTCCACGAAGAGTATGCCATAACAATCCCAGAAAACCGACGCCATAACCTTTTCGACCAATCGAGCCTCACTCGGCTGCTTCGAAGCACTCGTGCCGGCTTCAGTCCGTTCAACAGTTACCAATCGAAGCCAAAAGTCCGCCCGATTCCGCATCAGCAAGTCCAAACACTCTTTCGCGTTCATGTTTTTGGTCAGGTGTGAGTATGCGCGCCACCCAGCGGCAGGATATCTTTTTCATATGCAGAATATTGCCAAAAATATGGCGTGTTCGCTCAGTACTAATCTTTGTGGTATCTGCTAGCACGCGCTCCTTCACTTTCCGGTCAGCCAACACCATTTCATGTATTTTTTTGACATTGTCCTCTGTAACCGCATCGGAGGGCCTGCCGCTGCGGATTTGATCGGTAGTGGAGTTGCGGCCACCACGAAACTCTCGAAACCAATATTTGACGGGGTAATCTGAGGGAGCATTAGCCCCATAATATTTATCCAACTTTTCTTTTGTTTCCTTCGCCGTTTTGCCATTCAAAAAATAATGTTTTATGACAGAACGAAAATCGTTTATGTCCATACTCAACATGATGCCAAACACGTCAACAATAATCAGCTGTCATAACAAAACTAAAGACAGTATCGCACTGAAATTTGACATGTCTGCCTAAATATGAACGAAGTTCAAGGCACCATAACCTTTTTTGCAGTAGCAGCGCATTCTGGCGGTTAAGGAGGTTACTTTTCACTCCACCTAGTACAAGCGCCCGGTCAGAGGTCCTGTTGAGTTGCAGGATTTAAAACACGGTACCATGGGAGTCAGAAGCCCCCCGGATTTCGGTCCGGGCCTGACTTGTTGAGGTAGGCCCCCTTGTGGGGGCGTCATGGTGGCTGTGGTTTAAACTCAAAGTCGCGGGAAGGGTCTTGACCCAATGTAGAGTTGCAAAATACTTAGTGCTGCGACCCTAAGAGCAGTAAAAGGTTTTAGGTCGGCCTCGACCCTTACCAAGAGTGGATGGATGGATGGATGGCAAGGTGTATCCTTGCTCCCATGGATGTATTAAGCCTACCAGGCAGGAGTTCACGTTAAACACTAGAGACATCTGTCGCCATGATCTTGTTGGCTGACAGACGCATCTTGGCCTTTTTCGGCTTCAATTCACCAGGATAAGTCCACTGTCTTAACTGTTCCTTGGTCCTTGTTCCTGGTATGTTGCGATGAATCCATATTTCGTCAACGGTTACGAAACGGCGAAAAGCTCTTTCTTATCCAAATATTTTTGCAAAACTGAAATCAATGATCCAGTTGATAATCCTGTAGCCTCTTCAAGTTCGCCCACCTTCACTCGTCAATCGTCCGAAATCATACCGTTGATTTCCGGTGTGGTGAACTCAATTGGGCGACCAAAAAGTTCGGCGTCACTTGCGCTGCTGCTCCTAAATTGAATAAAGCGCTGTGAATAGTGAAGAGTCCTTATAATACATTTCAAGCTTTTGTTTGGTATGTGTGATGGTTTTTTTTGCGCAAAAACTAGTTTTCAATGAGCACTCGAAATTCACTTTCAAATGGCTGTCACAACAAAGTTATTTGACAGATCGGTCTGAAAATGTGGGTGCGTTCTTTTGAAACATGACGACATGATGGCCGCCATATAACAGCACCAATATATTGCGCATAGAATTTATACGGTGAAGGTTTATCCTTTATCCTTCGTAAAGACAGTGACATTGACATTGTTCACCAGCTTTCAACTGGTAACATTGACTCCTGCCCCGAAAACTTCAGTTCTCTTGTTGTATTAATCATCACCGAACGAATTATGGATATCATAAACCCTTGTTCAGAATGCTACGGGAAGCCAACTCTATTCAACATGTCTTTGATTTCCACCTTAGTAAACAATTATTAACATATCATAACAATTAGTAAGCAGTAAAGCGCATAATAACACTGTAATGCATGTTATTGTCACTTATGCAAACAGTTTCGCGAGTAGAATTCAAGGAAATCCCAGCAAATGGCTATTCTCAAATACCTGTCAAGTGACCGAAAAGCAGAAGTTAACATTGAAAATGTCGGTAATGCAGATCGTAAAAGTGAATTCGAGTCCCAGCGTGCGTCGTAAAAAGTTGTGAGATGTTCATTGTAGCGAACGTCCTTCCTGGTTCAGCGGTTTGCACAAGAAGAGATCCGACAGTAAAATCTTTCATAGCATGACAAAAGTGCTAACAAGTGACCTAAGCTTACGACAACAATTTGTGAAAATTTTAAGTGGTTCACAATTGATTTGGGATGAGGATCAGCTTAGAAGATGGAAGCAACAGTTAATGGACATGAAAGGATTATCTGGGATTTCTTGTAGTAAATCCACTGTATGTCGTGTAATTGTGAGTGTTCCACACTTAAAGCTTACAAAATTACAAATAAAAACACCGATTAATCGAGCACACAAGCAACAGCGCTTTGAATTTGCAAGAATTCATATGACTTGGGATGTGGACGTTCTCTCCATCTCAAGAAACTGAAGCAAAGTTGTCTTTTTGGATGAAAAGAAATTTAACTTAGATGGTCCTGATGGCTACAACTATTACTTTCATAATCTCCGAAGAGGAAATATGTTCTTAGAACGTCATCATTCAAGACAAGGAGGAGTCATGGTATGGGGTGCGATTTGAAAATGTTTGGGGATAGGTTGTCCTTGAAATTTACAGAGGAGACAAGCAATATCAAGACAATCAAGAGCTAATTGCTGCGAATAAAGCTTTTTGTGTCAAGATTTCCATGAATCATCTTCAAATTTTGTATGACTCTTTGAAAAACAAAATTTTTGAGGTTATTTCTAACTGTGGAGGCAGAACATACTATTAAAATCGCACAAAATTAAAATAAATAAAAAATAAGGAAATATTGAAATTATGTTTCTTTTACTCAATGTAACTGTACCTCTCTCCTGAATATGTTTGCTTTTCTCTTTGATCAACATAAGACTAAAAAAAGATTTACTAAAACCTTTCGTCATAACAAAATCACCAGACTTAAGATTTCTCTGCAAGTTGCCTTGTGTTTCAATCTATTTAGTTTAACAGTTTTTTTTTAACATTATGTAAGTTTTTAACTTTTTAGATTTTATAAGGGTCAATTAAATCTAAACGGATTTTAATACACCTATTAAGCAATAATTTTGCCGGACTCACGACAGTTGTACTATGAATGGAGCTGCGATAGTCTAGTAAAAATCGCTGTAGATACCCATTCCAGCTTAGAGCTGTTTTTTTTTGCCATGGAACACTTTTGTAAGTGCGAATTAAACCGTTTTCACATTATTTTTGTTGAATGCATAATTAAAAATAAATAAATAAATGGTGTGACAGATCATTTTTTACACTCCTGAGCTGGGCCTACTGTTTATTGCCGGTTCCGAACGTCTCTCCTGCGAAGCCATTGCCCGTCGAAAGGGTGATGACGATTTTGAAAAATTCGCTGTTATGCTACTATCGGGATGCATAATTCCACTATTCTCTAAATTCATATGAGGTAAACTGCGTTCCATTATCGGTAACAATTTTAGTTGGTAGTCCAAATCGCGAGAATAAGCCTCTTAGTTGTTCAATGGTACTATTTCTGCTTATAGATTTATTCATGTCTATGCATTCTATCTATTTGCTTTGAGCGTCCATCAGTATAAGGAAATGTTTGTTAAAATAGGACCCATGAAGCCTTAATGCAGTTTTTCCCATGACTTAGAAGGCCATCCAGATTTTGGATGGGTTTTCACCTTAACAATACCCAAGTGCCATCCATGCATTTCTGAAAGCATTTGCTTCTGCATACTACCCGAAATAACCAACATAGTGCGCCATTCTATGTCGAAAGCTCATTCTGTCTTCTCAAATAAAGAGACAACCAACTGTCTGAGATAGTTTGTAGCCAGCCATTGAGCACAAAAGTTAATACTTTTTTCAAAACTGCATCCTTCGGTGTGAAGGTGCAGGTCGTATTTATCAATCACGTGCCTAAGGTAGCGAAATGATGACAATTCGAAACCTGCCTCCTGCAGCATTGAGGGAAACTAAACAATGAAGGTGTCCGTGGTGTAGTGGTATATGCATAGACTCCTCAAGCAGAGGGTCGCGTTATATTAGTTATAAGAAAATCTGCTCGGCGTCAACTCTGACATGAAGGCATATAACACTGGCTATAGTTTGACAACCACATTTGGAAAAATACCGAAACCTAATACACCTGAGTTTCAAACTACTACACTACCCGCCTGCGCCCTGGAAAAAAACTAGTAAAAAGGTATTCATATTCCCTTGGTGCGAGCGCGGGATTAAAAAAAAAAACAATGGACTTTAACACGTTGTTCCTGATGGACCTAAACTAGCCCTTTGTTGTAGAAATTGTAATACAATTTCTAGAATTCTCGTCTAACACCAACTGCTGATATGTATGTATGATATGATATTTTGAGAATTTCCTCTCGCTCTGCCAATTCAGCAAACATTTCATCAAGTGGGAAAAGCGTGATGTGACTCATTCATTAAATATGGAATAAATGTGATTTTGAATTATTATTGTGGTTCCAATGTACCCCACTCCCTATAGTTTTTAAACTGATTAATTCATCAATCTCTGCTTTGACTTCTCCCCTAATGGCAAAAGCTTACTTCCTTGGTGGACAGAACTTTGGCACCAGAACTAGACAACATCGATATATCTAACCTATTATTCAAAAAAGACTGCGCTACATACCATACAGGCGACGCAACGCTCAAATTTGTGAATTAGAAATCTGGCGACTGGGTCATCTCACAGTGAGCGTTCGATTTGACACCACATGATTATTTTCTCTGCGGCTACTTAAATTTTTTAGTCTACGCTAACAACCCAACCACATTGGACAAAATAACGCCGCACATATTGGACAAAATCGTTAAAAATTAGATAGACTGCCAACGAACTCGAGGCGGCCATTTGAATGATGTGATATTCCACACATAATGGCATGAACGTAGCTTCTAAATGGAGCCAGAGTCAACTTTATAGTATATCTTACATCGTTGTTGTTTTATTTAAATTTTTTCCAATCGTCCTTATCTGATTACCCTTTATAATACCGAAGCAGATCTTGTGTCGGAGAGTTCCACCCTTGTTATGTGTCGAGGCCGATCTAAAACCTCTTGATGATCTTCTCGCAATTTGGACCACCATGACGCTCCCATAAGGGGGCTTACCTCAACAAGTCAGGCCCGGACTGAAATCCGGGAGCGCCTGACTGCCATGGTACCGCGATTTAAGTCCTGGTAGGGACTACCGGTGCTCCTGGTCTGCTAACTGGTCAAATCGTAGCAAACTTGGTGGCGTCATCTGAAAACAGTTACGAAAAGATCAGTTCTTTGCTCTGTCCCCGCTTTTTATTTGACAACGTCATTGATGAGCGAAGCCTTGATAATTGGTGGGGGGGGGGTGGGTGCGACTGACGGGGCAATAGGAGAAAGCAGTCTCCGTCCAGTGGGTAAATGAGCAATGTTGCCATCATCGGTGATTAGATGAATGTATATATCCAATATTGCCATTGTACTCATATATAGAGTTTTCCAGTAGGAACTTGACAACTTTGAATTTAATTTATGAACGCATTCTTTCACTAATCAAAGCTGTCACTGTCAATTTATTCAGTAAACTCAACATTTTCATCATGGTAAAGTACACTAACGAGCACCGTCTGCAAATTATAAAAATTTTCTACAGATATTCGGAGTCGCAAGATCATCTTCAGTGACGAAGCTCATTTTTGGCTCAATGGGTTCGTCAATCAGCAAAATATGCGTTATTGGTCGGATGAAAACCCACATGTGCTTCATGATTCACCACTTCATCCACAAAAAATAACTGTTTGGTGCGGTTTGCATGCCGGCGGCGTTATTGGGCCATATTTTTTCGTCGACGATAATGATCGTCATGTTACTGTGAATGGTCAGCGTTATCGCGCCATGATCACCGATTATTTTTGGCCCGAATTGGAATATATGGTTTCAACAGGATGGTGCCACAAGCCTCACAGACACGCTACAATCGATTTATTGAAGAGTAAGTATAGTGAACGTGTTATCTCAAGAGAAGGGCCAGTCGATTGGCCGCCTCGTTCATGGGATTTAACGCCGCTTGACTATTTTTTATGGGGCTACGTTAAGTCATTGGTTTATTTCAACACGCCGACGACGTTGGAAGAGGTCAGAGCCAACATTGAACGCGAAATAGCGGGCGCTACGGCCGAAATGTGTGGCCGAGTCGTTGAAAATTGGGTCCAACGAATCGACCGCTGCAAACATGCCAGCGGTGGCCATATGAACGAAGTCGAGTTCCATTCATAAATGTTTTGATTGCACTTCAAACCAATAATAAAGTTTTTGAAATATCTCAAATGGTTTGCCTTTTATTTAAAAAAAAAGTTGTCAAGTCATTATTAGAAAACTCTATACTACAATATTTAAATCCATTAGAGGTTTTTATCATTTTTTTAACATCTATCAGGAAGCTTTTGGCATATTCCAGCAGTCGCACCCATTTCGGCTACTAGGAAGAGGGCATATTAGTAGGCGGGAGTTATGATGAGAATCGAAAGAAGTAAAAAGAAAACACTGGCTTATCGATTTCTGATTCCCTTAGATTCAGATCTCCATAATCATTTATAATACTGAGTCTCCATATGGCGACTAGGCGGGCAATCATTAAAGAGATATATGTTGAGGAAGGTAGAGTACAATGCCAAAGACTTTTTGAGACGAATCGAAAGGGAGAATTCCTTAGAGGCTCTAATTTTGCCAATCCCTGCAGTTGTAAGGAACAAAACCAATATCAGCAATGTGACATAAATCAAAAGTCCACAGAATAGCTAAAATGAAATTAAGATGAGAGGAATCTTTTCCAACCACACATTTGCCCTTGCCTTCGGTACGCGGTCAAAAGAAAGTGACTTGTCCGTCGTAACATTTGTACCTCAATCACAAGCAAGAATGATTTCAGTTCTCTATTAGATACTTTGTTGATAATAATGAATTGGGCATACGTTTTTAAAAGGCAGCACCACCATTAATTGTTGGGCAGAGCAATGAAATAAGCATACCTATGAAACGGAACGGAATGGAACCAGGAACGGGATGATAAAGACGAACTATGAAGAAAAAACTAATAAGGGCTGTCAGAAACTAAAGACTTTTGAAAAATTGTGATCAAAAAATCTAACCTCTAAGGTCACATGCCCTCTTATCCTGAACTTTATTCAATTGGGATCAGATCCCGTATGCTGCGATAAGCAAGTTACGAGCTTTTCGAGAGATATTTGTGCTGATGGCATGAAATTGCACGGATAAGACTTTACTAGTTTTCCACTAATCGACGCACCATAGCAGATTCGGCGTTGCTTTTGTTAATTCGTAACATATGTGCGTTTTCTGTCTTAATACCTTGTCCAAACGGCGATATCATACCCCAACCAAACTTATAGTTAATTTTTGGATAAAGGTCTCAAAAGTCTCAATTCACTGTTTGAAAGTGACAATGACTTGTGGTACATCATAATAATTTATTTGCACGCAAACTATTTCAAGTTTCGGTTTCCACGTAATTGTTTCTTATGTTTTTTATTCATTAAATCATTTACCAACTCCAATTCCAATAGACTGGTACATCTAAAGCAAATGACATCAAAACATCCGCATTGCTTGACATTATCATCTACTCGTATTCTATGAAAGAAAGAATTTCATCACAATTATATAGAATCTGAATAAAAGGTTCAACGTGCTCTTACAACATTAACTTCAAATGTTTTCTAATTTACACATCTACTCGAACTATGTCTGACTTAAGGGTAGTCAGAGTCACACCACCCCACTCAGAACTTCCCAGCTAGAAAACTTGTGACATCGATTTCATTGCTTCCATCGAACAAAAGCCAACAGCAGAGTATTCGAACGAGACCAATACTTAGAGCGCAAAGATGCCATTTTATTTAAATTCGCTTCAATAAGAATGTGGGCAAAAGTCAGCAGTCATCAGCGTCTTCCCTCACCCAAAGACGACATGAACGACGACAATGACAACTACGAAAGCAAAGAAGTTAAGGAATATGCATAAGCGAAGCGACCAGGCGACCACAGTTAAGATAAAACTCAATTAAACTTAATTGACGATAATTGACTGATATGCACGCATGAATAGCCATACTGAATCAATAGCAACGTCTCCATTCTCCAGAGAACCATCCAATCTGATGGTGCGATCTAGTATTCAGTTATTCGAATACCTACTCCAACTACACCATTCATGACAATGAGATACACAAAATGTTCTTCCACTTGCTTTACGAATACAAAGATGCTAATGCTTTTTGGCTTATTACTTGTCTGAAGACCTGCGAAACACTCCGCCCTCCCAAAGCTGTTGGGAACCGAGACGATTTCCAAAGAAGCTTCACATGGATAAATGTATCTTTTGGTCGTAAACCAGTTCACTGTTGGTGTGGATAATTAATGCGATAAATAGCCTGGTTGTCACTAGGTCTAGGTTCAAGGTAAAAAAAGATACTAGTTCTTTGTACCAAGCCCATAGTCAGAGATACATATGTTACTCATATGTACGGATACTTATATGTCGTTGAATTCGATGTGTTGGGGGCTCGGGAGCAATAGCCAGCATCCGAGTATCTTTCGCTGGTGTCAAAGATCTCTTGATACACAGATTTAGTTTAATTGATATTGATGGGTATCTGATGGGAATTTGATGGATTTAGTTTAGAGCACAGATTTACCAGTTTTGGTCAAATCGTAATTTATTTTTTTATTTTTTTTTAAGACATGTGAATTTATTGGTTTGTTGACAAACGTCTCCGGGTGATACACTGTCGATTAAAATTCCTGGAATTCCGCTAGCTTGCTATTGTTGATACTTGTTAAGAAAAAATATGCAAATCCAAAAAGCATCTGAATAAATTGGAATTATAACATTAATATCTGAATTTTGAAATATAGCTGAAATATCGCCAGAGTTTCGCTATGCGATTTTAGATGAAACTTCGATAGTGTACGGATTGGGATTCTTGAAAGAAAATCAAGAAATACGTGGGTGTCAGAAAGAGGCAATCATGTGCAAAGATTTAAGTTAGCTCACTAATAAATGTTGGTATATAGGGTGCTATTGTATCATGACTCACTTAAATCACTTTTAATCCCATAAACTAGGTTGCAAACATATTAGACCTTATATACTTGCAGTGTCCTATCTTGTTTATCCTTTTGCAAGGAACATTGTTCTCCAGCGCAGTTTAGGGTGTGAATTCACGTAGCATTTACTTTAGGTCTTGCTTCATACAGGCTGTGGGTGATTCCTGTTGCAACCGTTTATTGATTGTTAGTTGTTAGTTAGTTGAATACTTAAATTTATATTTTTTCTATATGATTTGCCAACTGCTTAGAGTAAAGCCCATGAACTGTGGTACCATTGAAGTGTACAAGATTACAATTTAAACACTTCCTTTGTCAGATCGCGCCGTATTCGTTTTAGGGTGAACAGCTATTTTTTGTCTTCTTTAAACAGGCTTGGTAATTAAGAAGGGCGGACTAGACCATAGGAGTCCTATGATGGACTCAAGGGTTTTAGAAACAGATCTACCACTCAGCTCATAAGAGGAATTTTTGGCATTTAGCCAGGATGTCAAAATATAGGTGAAGAGAGAATTTTCCACCGAATCAGGGCAGTGCTTAACAAGTTACTAACGACTAATTATAATTATAATTATAAAATATAATTATAAGAAACAAATTTGAATTTCGGCGAATCCCTTTATAAAAACGATTTCTGGTCAAAGTCATCAAAATAAGCAAATCAGCCAGTCTGGAAACACTTAGAAGATATCTTTCTTAGGACTCACCTTCCATTTAACTTGACCAAAATCAGCTACTTATTCCAACAACACTTCGAAGCTGGTTACTGTAATCGGTTCTAGTGCTACGATGCTGCTTCCTTTGATAGTTTCAACTCGCCTTCCACCGATGGCATGTACCGAAATATAATACAAAAGGGTATAGTCCAGCTTTTGGAGAAAATATTGAAATTTGACTACCCAATCGCCAAGAGTTTCAGATCTACCGTCTGATTTGCTTCATTCCCATTCGAGGGCGCACTCGACAAAAAGGATTATGATTATGGTGTTTTTATCGACATAGAACTTCGATCGGAGCTTCGGATTATTGTATTTAGAGCTGCCATCAGCTTGTCTCTATCATTTTGTCTCTTCGAAATCTGAACAAGCTTCTTAAATGTTGTTAGCTTCGACCTGCAAAGATTCTAGCCTGCCTCTAAATAAATCTTGAGCGACCCGCTTAGATTTTTTTGGATTTCGTTGCAAATCCGTGTTCCACCATGGAACTTGGTTACAATGACAAGGGATACGCTGTGCTATTTCTTCGTCGTTGGAGTTTGTTTCTCTTGACAATTACCTCAGTTTCCGTCCAGTAATACAGTGCCTTTGTTTTTACTCAACTATTTATATACGAGTAGTTTTTCATGTAGCTAATTAGTAAGCCACGAAATGGTCATGTCAACATGAATGTTGAGGCCGAGCCTTTTAGGGTCAATTTGTCTGCCCTTTCATTATAGTATTGGTGCTGGCAAGTCTTTTGAGAAGTATATATAATGCAGTAACAGAAAACTGTTGAGGCTATCTCGAAAGCTTTGATAGGAAGTACAGCCGCTTTGCTGTCAGAGAGAATATAAATGTTCTTGTTGGTTGCAGATCTGTTTAAGTTTTCATTAATAAAGAGCACTATTGCTTGTTTTTTTCAGATTGAAACATAAAGATTCGTGCGTACAGTGAGGTATTGGTAGTTTTTTCGTATATGCCAGCTCCAACTCCTTAGTCCGTTTTGGATCAGCTGGTGTACCATACAAGTAAATTTCTTTTAAACAACAATTTATCCTGTTCCCAGTTCTGTCGACCAGGAAATGTAACATTGAAGTAATTGTTGAAGCTGTACTTTTTCAGGAAGTTATCTGTAAGAGTAATTCCTAATAGTTCATTTCTCTTGAATTAAAGTCAAAGCTCTGAATTAACTATTTGTTATTCTGATTCACAGAGATAAGCATTTAGGCCTTAGCCTACGTTTCATTCTGTATGTGAAGACGATATTGGAGATAAATAAGTGACTATTGGTCTGTCAGTTGCTATGTACATCCATAGTGTAATTTTTAGTTTATGGCTCCAGTTTTTACCCAGTAGACTTTTGTTGGTCCATAGTGAGATCCTGGCTTATTCCATAGTTTTTTTGACATGTGAGTTTCAAGTGAGTTTTTGATCCAGGATGATTGGATGATTGGAGTTTCACTTTACTTGAAAACTTTATGGTTGCACCAAAAAGTATTGGATCTTTAAGTTTGTCCAATTTTCTTCTCTTGGTGAAGGTAACTATGGCGCTCTTTTTGAGGTTGACATTTAGTAAGAAGGTTGAGTGCTCTCTAATTTATCTCTGATAATGATCGCAATTTGTATCCTTGGACATAGAAATCGTCGTTGCTGAGTGTGTTTATCGGTTCGATTACTACGATGGACCATAGCAGGGTGGCTTCCTTTCGCAGCCGTAAAGCTGATTCTGTCGTTGGGTAATGTAGCGTTGATATATCTACCGATAAGCATATGCTTCATCCAGTGACATGTAGTATTATCTTCTCCTGTGTTTTGGATACATATCTATATTTGGGCATGTTTGGTGATATCGAAAGATCTTTCGATGTCAACGATGTCAACGAAGCAAGTTCCTGAAAAGCATGCGTTGTCGATTTTTCTGGTTGATAGGGATATTGGTTTTTCTGAATTGGGTTCCTATTTGCCATATATAGTCGACCATCCCTATCGTTTTTTTTTTTTTTTTCTTCACAAGGTAAAACGGTAAAAAACAGTTTTTTTCACCACAACATCACGCGATGGATTGTGGTGAGCGGTCCGCTATGCAAATAGCGGCATCAGCTGAAAAACCAGAAGAGGCGTCAAGTGGTTCAAGCCAATGTCATCAGCTGCAGCAGCTAAGATACACACAAATAAAGATGACAACTTCTCATACGTCTTAGACGATGCCGAAGGTCGCTACATAGGAGTAGAAAATACGAGGACGAGGTCAAACCCATAATAACCATATCAAGCAGCTACAACAAAAGGTGCTGTCTATAAAAGCAAAACAGGCGGCTAAGAGGGAGATGGAGAAACAGCAACAACTCCAGAACCCTCATCAACAACAAGGTGTAATTGTGGATCTACCAAAACAACAAAAATAGAAACAGTCACCAAATCAACAAAAAGTACAGAAACCGATACAAGAAGTAAAAAAAAAGCGCTATCACAGCAAAAACAACAACAGCAACAAAAATCGCAACAGAAAAAGCAGCAACAACAGCAGCAGCAAAATCAACATCAACAACAATAACATCAAGAACAGCAACAACATCAGAAATCAACAAAGCTACGGGTACCACCAATCAACACATTTAAGATGGAATTGAAGGATACATTAGAATTGTGTAAGTCGGCCATAGGCAACAATTTCTACATTAAAAGACTAAGTTTAGATAGGCATGCGATCCACTGCAATGCAGTGGAGCGCTACCAAAAAATTAAAAGTTTACTGAAGGATACAACGACTGAGCTCTTCTCCTATACCCCAAAGGTTGAGAAGCTGCAAACAATGCTGCTGTAGGGGTTAGAACCGTCGACTGATCCGGAGGAGCTCCTTGCACTGCTGAAAGAGAAGGAGTGTGAACCAAGCGCCAAGCCCCTGATGTGCTTTTGGTAAGCGAAACTAAGCTTACTAAAAGACACAAAATGAGGCACAAAAGATATAAAATATTACGAAGAAACCGACCCAATTCTATTCAAGGAGGATATGTTGCAATCTTTGTAAGAAAAGAACTGCATTCCAAAAGAGTATACAGTCGTGTAGTACGTAGGTTTCAGGTGCTGAAAGCATGCGTCATGTATAATACATCCCTCTCCGTAGTGCAAAGCGGCTGTATATGGTGTCTGTCTATGCACCTAAGTCTACTCAATCTACCTTATTCATCTCAGAGCTCGGAGCACTTTTTCGATTCCTGAGGCTGGAATTGGAAGACAACTATTTCATTATTGGCGGAGATGTCAACGCCAAACATAGAGATTGGGGAAATAATACACCAAATACTAGAGGGAATCTACTATTCAATTGGTGGGGTCAGCACAGTATAACGTATCGACTCGGGCTTAAGGCGACAGATAGTCCGTCGTTTCACAGACATGGATCATATTTGGATCTTCTGCTGTTCAACTCACGAATACAACTGACGTGCACTAACCAACAAACTCCAAACTGTCTACGCACTTTCGTGTATGACAGTGACCATTGCGGTTTCAGCACCGAAATAACTATTCCCAACGAAATTGCGGAATTGGAAAGTTTGTTCAAAGGCATTCCTACCAATATAGTAGGGTGCGTTGGACATACTACTCCAGAATACTGACAAGGGCACTCTCCTCGAATTCGCTCTACACGCCGTCCAACAGAAATCTGTCAAATGAGGAGATTAACGGATATCTAAAACTAATGGACGAGACAATTAAACGAACTATGGACAAAACGATACCTCGGTATCAACACACAGACAACGAAGACATATTCCGCAACGCAACTATTGACGCACTGCACCGACATAAAAGTAGACTACTGTCAAGACTAAAAACCTTGTACAGACAGTTTACTGACAGACATAACCCGGAGATCATGACATTGAAGTCGTCGATTAAAAACCTCCAGATATTAATAAAGGAAAATTACAGAAATTCTGTAAGTTTGTATTGGAGCAATAAAATTCGGGCTGTAAACACCAGCAACCCGAATATGTTCCCGCAAATAAATAAAATATTCCGGAAAAATAATCAAAACGACCTTCCATGTCTCAAAATCGCCCGAACGACGAACAACGAACAAATATCGTATATATATATATCGGGTATCGATCCAAATGAGACAGTTGATGATGACAACTTCTTTGTGATCGAGGATCCGCAGGAGAAGGTAGAGACTATAGGAGCGACTTTCCAGTGTGTACAAGGTGAATGACATCATTGGCCCGAACCACGACGTGGAGAGTCGAGTCCTTGTGCACAATTTCTGCCTTCGAAATGAAATTGTGAATTGGCGATTCGAGAGCTCGGGTTTCACCCAGTTCAGTGACAAGAACATGGCAAATACCACCGTTCATTTCTAAGGAAGAACTCCAAACGATCTTCGAATCACTTAGAAGTAAGAAATCAGCGGGAACCGATGAAATACCGAACATTGTGCTTCGACATCTCCCACTAGAAGCGGTGGACATTTATACCACCCTGTTAATTAATGCAATGAATAATGCATAATATCCAGCGCATTGGAAAACTGCGGTGGTACATCCCATTCTCAAAAGGAATAAAGATACTTCCAATCCGGCGAATCTCCGCTCGATCAGTCTTCTCCCAAACATCAGTAATGTTTTCGAGAAGGTGATCAATAGAGTCCTGACTAAGTGGGTTGAGGACAAACATATAGTTCCGGATAATCAATACGATTTCAAGGCGGGCATGATACCATTCATGCTGCGTCTTAACTGCTTTGTGATATCCAATGGAACAAAGGCAAGAAACAGTGCACTCGTGCCTGTCTGATTGACTTTGAAAGGGCCTTCGATACCGTATTGTTGGAGGGACTCTTCTTCAAGGTTGACAGGTTGGATAAGGTGCGGTAAATTTGCCGATCCTGTTTAACATTTACACAAGTGATCTAATAGGTTCACTCCACCACTCAGACAAGTGTGGTTCGTCCTATTCCACAATAGGGCGAACCTAATAAGAGTGGGCAATTTCGTCATTAAGTTGACTCGAAGGCATATTGCAAGAGCAATGACCTCATCGAACAACCTGATCTCCGGGGCTTACTACCCTAATTATATGTATCACGAGAGTGTTCGCTTTAACGGCTTTATTCCTCCAGAAGCGTTTCTCTACCTAGACAGTAAAGGTCTGATCCAGGACAGATTGGCGGTGCCGCTTATCTTCCACGTCGCTCGAACAGCTGCGGACAGGCGGCTCAACTACGACAGAGACGTCGTACACGGCAGTGGGGAGCGTCTCCGGTTCAGTAGGGCTGTAGGGAGTCGCGACCTGAGGGATGTTTCTCAGCAGCATCTACAGTTTTGGTGGCTTTTTGAGGGAGAGGATGCTTCGTCGTCGAATTCCTCCAATACTTGGTAGCTTCATGTGAAGCAAAGTGGGTCCCCTAATTTTTTTAGCCATGACCGGCTTACATAGTTTTAGGTAGGATTAAGTTAGATTTAAGAAAAAAATAAATAAATAAAAACCAAAAAAAAAAAAAATTAAAAAAAAGAACATGTATATATATACATATATATATATATATATATATATATATATATAGATGCATATGTGTATGTATGTATTAGATGTAAGTAGGTTAAGTAGATTAAGAATTAATTTTAAGTAGTTTGTAGGATTTTAATTTTATATTTTATAATAAAATAAAAATAGTCAGGTTACTAAGTTTTTTTTGTAAAAGATGTTTTCTTAGTTTTAGTTATATTGAATAGAAATAGTATACTATAGTAGTAAGATACGTCGAAAGACATAAAATAAGTGTTCGGTTTAATTTAGAGTGCTCGCATGGAGCCAGTAAGTTAGAATAAGAGAATTTTAAGTTAATTAAGCTAATTTTTAAGCATTTTTTTGCCTAACAAGTAAGAGTAAATTAAGTGATACAATAAAAATGCATACAAGCTGAAAACTGACTGGTTCCTACCCTAGCTTAACTCGTTGTCGGCGTTGCCAACACATGTAAGTTCCTAATAAAACTTTTTTTATAAAGGGGATGCATAGGTTGAGGTCCAGGCCTTCTTCCCTAGAAGGGAAGAACTATTTCCGTATTATTATTTTGCAAATAATGTCAAAAAGTCCAGGTCGAAGGAGTCACCCACTAGGTAGGTTAAGTAAATCACTGTGTCTTTCATACCGCCTTCAGCGGGTAATTCAACTATTGCGGCTGCCATGTCTTTACTTATGTGTCCTAAAATTAGATTAGATGTTATATTCTGATTAAATATAATACAAGCTTTAGCGCCTTATTTTAAGGAATTGTAGAGTTACTCACCTGAGAGGTTTTGTAAGTGTACTGCTCCTGAACAAAGACTACATCTAGGTGATCCTTATTAAATCTATGACCTAGTGGCACAGAGGCGGATTTTGCATGCTGTAGATTAACTTCAATGCACCCTTATTCCATAAGAAAGACTATCGTGGGGATATGTTGGTAGAACTGCCAGCATTTTTAGCTTCTGAAGTGGACTGCCTGGTTATTGTGGTTGCCTCCGCTATTAACACCTGAGTTCGGCTACTCATTTATGTACAGCCAGTAGCATATTGTAGGAATTGCGCGTAGGAAAACAAACACACCAAAATGACTTTGACAAATTTATTACCATCCTCGTTCTGTCTTACATATGTCACATCTTTTATACCCTGGCAGCTAGAGGTTTTCGAAATAATCACTCAGTTAGGTCGACGACCTTACACAGATGATATAAATAGGCGGTAATGACAACCGTTTATTATGACAAACGTTAAGCGTACAGTGTTGAGCAGAAGAATTCGTACTCAACAACTACAACTCGGCCTTCCTGACGGAGTGATCCCCCCGATAACTCGCCCATAAATTATTAAATTTGCATCAATTACATTATATAATATTTCAAAGGATAATGCGACTACTTTATATAGATAGTTTTAGCATAAGTTCACATATAATATTATAAAAAAATCATTTACTATATATGTTTTACCAAAATATTCTGGACTTCAGAAATTGAAATCAATGTGTTTATACATAAATTTGTTTTTATATCGAAGTCACCGGTGGAGGGACTCTGTTTATGTTCATTGACATTCAAAGCGGGTTCAATAATTTCATAAATACGGTTTTTTATACTACAGGTTAAATCTTAGCTTATGTTAAGAGCTAACTTACTTGAATCAGATATATCGATATTTAAAATCTGCTGTAGAAATTCATTATCTTCATCAGTTTCATGGACCTTATCCGCATCCACCGAAGAATGATGATATTGATAAACTTGATTGGTGAGATAAATTTCTTCTTTTTCTTCATTCTTGATATTCGGTTTTCGGAACATCAAACCAACCTTAGCCATGAAATCACGACCTAGAATTATAGGGTATTTCATTGAGAACTTTTTAACAACTAACACATGGGCTGAAAAGTCGGTGCCGTTTTATAGTAAAACACAAAATTTTCAACTTTATTTATCAATATAGTTGCCTTCGAGGGCGATACACTGATTGAAATGATTTTTCAATCTTTCGATTCCAGTTTTGTAGTATGATTTCAGTTTAGCCTTAAAATAGGCCTCTGTTTCGGCGATTACTCCTTCATCGGTCTTAAATCTCTTTCCGGCGAGCATTCTTTTGAGGTGTGCGAACAGGAAATAGTCGCTGGTGGCCAAATCTGGAGAATACGGTGGGTGGGGAAGCAATTCGTAGCCGAATTCATTCAATTTTGCCATCATTTTCATCGACTTATGACACGATGCATTGTCTTGATGAAACAGCAATTTCTTTTTCTTCAAATGCGGCCATTTTTCTGCGATTTCGTCATTCATACGCTCCAACAACGCAATGTAATAGTCGCTGTTGATAGTCTGCCCCTTTTGGAGATAGTCGATGAAAATTATTCCATGTGTATCCCAAAATACGGATGCCATAACCTTGCCAGCCGACTGTTGAGTTTTTGGTCATTTTGGACGAGATTCGTCGCCTGCTCGCCACTCAGCTGACTGCCGACTTGACTCTGGTGTGAAGTGATGGAGCCAAGTTTCATTCATTGTCACAAACCGACGCAAAAATTCGGCTTTATTGCGCTTGAACAGCTTTAAACACTCCTCTGAATCATCAACACGTTGTTGTTTTTAGGCGAGCAAACGCGGCACCCACTTTGAACAGAGCTTTCGCATGTCCAAATATTCGTGTATGATATGATCCAACACGTTCTTTTGATATCTCTAGAGCCTCAGCTATCTCGATCAACTTCACTTTACGGTCATTCGTAATCATTTAGTGGAATTTTTTGATGTTTTTATCTGAAACAGCCTCTTTTGGACGTCCACTGCGTGCATCATCTTCGGTGCTTGTATGACCACTTTTAAATTTTTCAATCCACTTGCGAATGGTTCGTTTGGCTGGTGCAGACTCCGGTAACACCACTATTCAAGTGGTGCCCTCTCTTACACGGACTTTTCAGCCCATGTATTAGTAATCTAATGTTTATGATCAAATTTTAAAAATTTATGTAGCTTTCGATGTTTCCAATGATATTCAAAGGGTTCCCGTTGATTCCGCAATACGTTTGGTCTAATTTATTCAGGGTTGATACCATAGATGTCGGCAAAAATTGCTCTTGAACAAAGCTGATGGGACTCCCAGAGTCCAGATGGGTGAGTAGGGCTGTCAAACTCTTCATCCCGTCACACACAAACTGGTAGCCGATGACCCTTTCAAATTCATTGACGACTGGATCAGATTTTTTTTGATTGTCCTCACTCTCCACTGGTTTATCTTCTTCTGGGTTGTGATCTATTGGCTGAATTTTGGTAGTAGGTGTGCGGTTATTTATTGCCATAACATTAGCTTCTGGGCAGTTGCTGGATAGATGGCCTCGCTTCCCGCATTTAAAACAAGTAACGTCTTTCCTTTCTGCTGGGTTACGGGAAATGGTTTGCTGTAGTTTGGTTCTTTGATTCGTTTTTCTCATTTGCAGTGGTTGCGTATCACGATGAAAGAATCCACTTTAAGAAGCTCGGTCCAAGAACTTATCGCGACCGTTGCTTTTCAACCTTTCATATTTGCGGAAAGCAATTTTCAAATCACTTAAACTATTTGCACTATATAGTATGGATTTGCTCACTTCTGTGTCGGTAATACCTCTAATAATGAAGTCCATGAGATCCTCTTCCTCGATTGGGTTATGCGCTGCAATCTCTTGCATAGCCAATACACACTGTTGCACTTCTTCTTCGAAGTTCGTTGTAGATATTGGCCTTTGTGACTACCTTCTTGAATTCTTGAAGTAAGGCTCTCCTCAGTTAATGCCAATTCCTTAATGTGAGGGTCCTTACAAACAGTTTTGCTGTACCGACGAGCAGCCTCATGCCGTATATGAACTTAACCCTTTCATCAAGGCCAAAAAGCTCACAGCACTCCTCAAAATGCTCCAACCATCGTTGTACGGGGACATGATTATCGCCACTGAACGGTGTCATGGAATCTTCATGGTCTTTAAAACCGACAGGAACAGTATATCCAACCCTAAGCTCCTCTTCCGTAACTTGCAGTTCCCGTAACTTCCTTTTCAATGACGCGATTTCCATTTTCTTTTTAACGATCCTTTGTAGCCGTTCCAGCTCTTCAACCACTTCGTCTTCTTCAACACTTCCTTCCTGCGCTCCCTCAGCAAGCTGTGCCGAATCACTTGCGGAAAATTCTCCGTTTCCTAAATTGTGCTCGTGGATTAGTTTAACCAGGTCACCGTCCACATAATTTTGCACTGCCTCCTCCACTCGAAGTCTCAATTCAGCTTTAGAACCACTCGTTTGCAACTTTAATGATCGTAGAATGGTTTTAAGGATAACCACCGTAGCTGTGTCTACGAATTTGAGCGTAGGAAAACAAACACACCAAATCGACTTTGACAAATTTATTACCACTCTCGTTCTGTCTTACATATGTCACATCTTTTATACCCTGACAGCTAGAGGCTTTCGAAACAATTACTCAGTTAGGTCGACGACCTTACACAGATGATATGAATAGGCGGTAATGACAACCGCTTATTATGACAAACGTTAAGCGTACAGTGTTGAGCAGAAGAATTCGTACTCAACGACTACAATATATATAATGACGTTTATTTCTAAGGATATTCAATATACCTACTTTGTTTTACTGTCAGATTCATTTTGGTCGCTTCCGCCTCAATACTCATGAAAGCTTCATTGGCGGCTCGATTGTGTTCGTTCATTCACACCACATAGTCATTCACATATACGTAAATAATTGTGCGGCCCTAACAAAGATCTTTGGTTGGTGAGGGTAATGTTTAAAAAGTCACATGATCTGATCGATGATGGACTTTTCTGGCATGAAACCTCATTATTATGGACCAAGCAGATTGGTAAGAAGAGCTTAGGATGCTCAAATAGTATGGGAAAAATACATCTTAAATGCAATTTTATAGTTAGCGCAGTCAAAAGTGTCTGCTTTCTTGTGGATCGGACAAACGATGGAGAGATACCATGCTCGGGCAGGTGTTCCTCTGAACATATCTTATATCGGACTAGAAGGACTATACATTTTTATTTTGGTAATAAATTTTAATAACTTACAAATGTTGCCATGACTAAATAGACAATAACAAACAAAATAGTAAAGGTAGTATGGTGAATGCACTACATTTAAAAACAAAAAAAAAAAAATAAAAAAAAGTTTTTAATGCGAAATCCTGTATATGAGCTGGTGCATGTGCTTCAATCCAGCTGCTTTAAATACCTCAGCACACTTCATTTTGACTCCATTTGACTATCATCGTCATTATACAGTCTGCAGAAGAAGTATTTCCCTATTTTCAGCACCATCTCTGTCTGCTAGTTGTCCGTGTTCATTTTTGCAGGTTTCCATTCTGGCATGTTCGTTTTATTCGAATACTCAAAATGCCTGAGAAGAATCTAATTTTGTGAATAATCTGGTTGATGATTAATTAGGATGCGAGTACAAATTCTAAGAAATTGAATCCACTGTTGTTGATGTTATAAGTTTTTATCTGCTTTTTGCGCGGCCCATCTTATCGAACTTTTTAAATTGCAGCTAAAATCTGCTTCAAAAAAGCTTAGTGTCTCCTCGAGTTGAAATGCAGATCTGAAGTTCAGTGTGCTTAATCGTTTGCCAGTTAATGCGTCTAGTAGCTGGTTTTTCACATTTTTTACCTCTTCCGTATACGGGTATAAGCCTTACGCTGGCGTAGGTCAGTATAATTCTACTGGCCATTTTAGCATGCCCGTCGCAGGCCATGATCTTGTGACCTTAGTTCATTCACCAGCTGGATCTTATATGGGTGTAAGCCATAAGTCGTCGTTGCTGTTGATACCATAATTAAAAATGACGTCACGGTTCATAAGCAATCCCTATTTTTTTACTAAAAGTTACCCTTTCCTTTCCGAGGTGCTCTCCTCAATAGAAAATTGCATACTGAAGTGGGAAAGGAAGGTTTGACTGATACTCGTATTATGTGATCTGTGTTGGCCTATTTGAAAAAAAAAATCGTTTTTCAAAATCATTTTCCAGTAAGTACATATTTGCCATTATTATCTATGACCTTTTGCCATTTTGTGGGTAGCTTCATAATTCCATCTTTGTAGAACTTCTATTCTTGGCCAAGTGAATTTCAGCGGCTCTTCGGTCGGCCAACTTTTTACTATCAAGAGACTTTTGCAAAGACCGAAGCAACTGGTAATCAGAGGGTGAAGGTCCGGGCTATACGGTGGAAGCATAAAAACTCCCCAACCAAGCTTCGTCGATTTGTTTCGGGTCATCAAAGATATATGTAGCCTAGCATTGTCATGACGGAAGACAACTCCCTTACTGTTGGCCAATTCTGGTCGCTCTTTCTTGATAGCTTCATTCAAACGGTCGAGTTGTGCACAATAGAGGATCGAATCGACCATTTCGCTAATTTCTAGCAGCTCATAATAAACAATTCCCTTCTAATCTCACCAAACACTCAACATAACCTTGTTTGCCGTTAAATCAGGCTTTAAAGTCGTTTGTGGTCGGTTACGGGCCTTTAGACATGATCGCTTGCGTTGGATATTCAATCCACTTTTCATCGCTTGTAATGAATCGCTTCAAGAATGGTTCCATTTCGCTACGTTTCAGCAGCGTTTCACTTATGGTTATTCGGTCAATTAAATTTATTTGAGTTGATTAATGTGCCAAACATCGAGCTTCTTTGAGTAGCCTGCTCAATTTTAGATGAATTCAAACTATCATTCGGTTGATGTTAAGTGCCTCCGCTATTTCCAGAACGGAATCGAACAAACCACTCCTAGGTCCGGCGTTCAATGACAGCACCGTAAAATGCAAAAATTTTTCGGCATATTTTTGCAGCGTTTTTCCCTTTTTTACAGTAAAAAAGCATCAGTTGTAGGTGACCTTTCCAACACATGTTTGTTTGACACAATCAGATTAGTGATTCCAAATAAATGGACACCAACACCATCTAGTGACAAAAAACCGCGGAGACTTTTTATATAATAACATATGTATATACATATTTCATTATATTTTCTTCATTTGGTCTTAAGGATATATAAGGCAAAACTATGACAGTGTAAAACATAAGTTTGAACAGTTCTTAGATTATAGCTCATAAACCAGCGTATCTGTGATTGGTGACTTTTAAAATCGCTTTTTTCCCATGCAGCTAATTTCATAGAATTGGTTCACTGAATTGCTGCTATTGCCAATTTACGTTTATAACAACTTTTTAATTTGGTCAGTATGAAATGCAAGTCAACAGTATGTAAGGCGTCAGGCACAAGACTCCTTTTGATTAAAGAGTAAATGATCGTAGATATCAAAAAGCAAGGCTCCAAGAATATTATCAGAATATTGTACCAGCTGTGCCTTCATATCCTCCATACTTCCCCTGATTGATTGCTGACCTACTAGTAGCTTGAAATTGCTTTAATTAAATATCTATTTATCTATTATCTATTTAATCTATTTCATCTACATATGATATTAGCTAACATGCATACATGTTATCATCAAACATGTGTACACCACTTAGATATTGGATACATCATTCCAGTGATTTCAAAATCACTAAATTACCATATTGTTTCCACACCTCGAAAAATTGCCAAAAAAATAACATCATAAATCGTATCGGATACGAAACGAAAGATACAAGAAGCAGAAGTAACAAAACTAGGTCACAATCGAGTCCAAAAGACCCAAAAGCACAATCAATACTTTCTCCTGTTGAGGTATGAGTATTCGCCTTTTCCAAGAACCCGAATTAATCACATTGAAAATGAAATAAACAAATCTCTTTGATTGTAGTCGATGAATTTGCTTGTATCTGTATACCCACAGTACCTATAGATGCGATTTAGTTGGTTTAATTAGCGAATTCATTTGCAAATATAATACTCGACTAGAGAAGAAGATATCAAAAGATAAAACACAGTAGATTACTACGATAAGAGGGGACATACTTATGTGGTTATCCCTCGTATTTGCATAAGACACCTAAATAAGGAGCAGCAGAATTCGAACTTTAAGAAGATATCTGGGCTTAACCATGAAGAGAACGATACATGTTTGGAACGTGGAAATATTTTTGACTTTTTCTTTTATTTTATTCCAAAACTATTTATACAAGAACCATGTCTATTTTTATTGTATTTTATTGCTTTTTTAGCGCCTGTGGCAAATGAGCCCCTCAGAGATACATACTCGTACATAGGTATACTATTCTTTGCAAAACTTTTATTAGACAAACAAATTTAAGATATGAATTTTGGAAATTTTCGATGCTATTTATATTTTGTTTTTGAAATTATCAATTTGCACGTGATAGAATTTATAGGCCTTGAATCGAATTTTAGGGGCGGCATTGACTGAAGAAAATCTGTTTTTCTTACATACCATTTTTTTTTTATAGAAATAATAGGCAAAAATTTTTGATTTGTCATAATTAACTCGGATGATTTTGCAGAATTCTTTAGATCGTAAAATAATCAACCCCTTCTGTTAAAAGATTTGGCAAACAATTTTCAATATAATTGCGTTTTCCCTTTTTCTCGTGTTGTATTGCAGTTTTGAACGAATTCTTCTTTTTCAAAAGTCCAATATCGAAACTAATGAGAATGTTGTGCTAAACGACGGTTGGGAGTTTTACGATTAGGGTAGGCACTAATATATATCAACCTGGTCCGGTGGCAATGCGAAAGGCCTAGACTGTTGTTCGACAATCACACCCGCCATCCAGGAAATGCAATAGGACAAGCCCAGAAAAAATGCCAAAAAAAAAAAACGTTTCTAGGGCTTGCTAGCAACTTGCTGGCCTATTTCGTATTTTAATTAGAATTTATCATTAGGTCTAGACTAGGCAACAAGTTTTGAGTTTTTGATATGTGAACGAGCGCCTTATCACGATTCGTACAAATCTTAAACTTAGAAACTTACTTACTTACTTAGATGGCTTTTCTAGCTAACGTAGTCTTTTGTCACCTGCTTCTAATTTCGCACAGGTAGTTGGCTGAAAGCCCTTTTTACTTGTGAGTTAGATTCAAAAACTTTTCATTCCGTCGTTTTTTTTTACGAAGTCAGCATCAATGTACAGTCCCTACCGTTCGATATTGAAAAGTCTTCTTCATTCTCCATTGATAGAAATGGGGCCAGAAATAACTTTAAACATTTTCTCTCGAAGTGCCTCAGAGCAATTTCATCCGCATTCGTCAGTGGACGTTTGTACTCTCTGCGTTGTTTTTACGGTTGTATAAAATAGGAAGAGTGATTCTTACCATAGCTCCAAAGATTTCGACACCAGCATATCTTCAAGGTAATACTCCTTATTGACCGTACGACCTTGAAGTAAAAATTCCTGATGCACTACACCACACGGTAATCAAAAAAAAAAGCAGTGAACCAAACTTTGACATTTGATCGATGAAATTAAGAAGTTTTGGAACAAACTTCGCTCACGCACGTCACGTCACATACGAAAAAATTGAATGACACGAGCCGACCGATATGCTAACATCCTAAGGAATTTCTCTTTTCTTCACAGCTTCAACGTTATCATCTTTTGTTAATGTACTAGGACGTCCAGATCGAGGTTCGTCATTGGCATCTTCTCGGCCATCTTGAAAGAGCTTGCACCATTTGTAAACATTTTGTTTTTTTACTTAGAGCAGACCCACCATATTCATCTGTTAACATTTTGATGCAAATTCTTGCTCCATTTTTTATAATAATGAAAAATCGTCGATCACACCAAAACACGTCCTACCTTTCTATCTGTCAAAAACAACCTAAATATGCTTTATACTTGAAACTGTGAACATATGTTCGTTACATGTGTACCAACACAAGAAATGAAAAAATCGCTAATCAAATATACGTTACCCGCAAAATTTCAAAAGTCACTTTAATTTTTGAATACACTCCGTATTAATGTCGTTTCCAGCTACTCGGAAAGATTTTCGAAAGATGGAGTTGACTTGCGAGTTGCGTCAAATTCTTTTTAAAAAAATCACACTACAACGCATCGCCTTTTCTGGATGGCAAATCTAGACATAGGCCTGTATGGTGCATCTCTGTGGACGCTATCATATGCGGTTTTGAAATCGATGATGAGGTGTTGTGTTTAGATTTGGAACACTTGGGTTTCTTTTCAAGATCTGCCGTAATGTGGTGAACTTTCCTGGCCTAAAACCACACTAGTCAGGCTGTTGACGAAAGGTTTTATGTGTTCACATAATATATGTAGTAGGTAGGACTGTATATGCGATTCTGAGGAGACTTATTGCCCTGTTGTTGGCATAGTTCCAGGGATCTCCCTTTTTAAAGAACAAACAATTTAGAGATTCCATTCGTTGGGCATACTTTTGTCAACCCAGATTTTGGAGATGAGTTGATGTGTGCTCTGTGTCCAATCACTACCTTCTGCTGTAATCAGCTTAGTTGTTAAGGCATCTAATCTATCATCAGCTTGGACTTAAACTTGGAATGGAAGTCCCGACTTCATCTTAGTCTGGTAGAAGTCTTCATCTTCTGTCTGATGGCGGGATGTTTTTCGACATCACCGTTGAACAGTATGCAGCACTACTCTACTATGAGGTTCTTTTCTCCATCGTTTCAGATTTTCGTTCGTGCTGTACAGCTTTGGCATGTTCGTCTTATTTTTTGACGAAACCGAACCTCATTCTTGATCTTGATCGAGCACTAATGAGGTTTGACTGCCATTCATTTGTCATTGAACTTGGGATTTCTTCGATTGGGCTCTCTTAGTGCTCTTTGCCAGTTATGCTACTGGTTTTCTACGATCGACGCTGGTGACATCGGACTCTTCGAGAGGTTAAGGGAAACTCTATCAAAAAAGGTACTGGCGGTCTCTTGCGATTGCAGAAGTCGTCACAATAGCGCTCGCTGGCTTTACACTATTACGAATATCTGCATCCGTTTTTGTCTACAATAAGATTATATTCTGAGTCGATATTAGCTGTGTGGTATGTTCGGATATCCAAAACACTGTGGTAGTTCCTTGTGTCGATCTCAATATGATCAATTTGATTGGCGATTTCTTGATCAGAAGTCAGCCAGGTCATTTTATGGATATTAAGGAGGCTATGTTGTGGAGGCTGTACTTTACGACAGCATTAGCAAAAATGCCCTCTTTTTCCTTATTTAGTTGAACCTGGACTTCAACTAATAAGCCACTCTACTAAGTTTAGTATTTAGCTAACTGTCTTCAGTCACGCATTCCAATTCGATTGACGTCCCCTTCTACTTGTCACAGCCTAAGGTTAAGTCTTCCTCTACTGCGTTTTCCCTTCGGGTTATATACGAATTCTTGGTGATGTGTAGTTTTCTAACCAAGTCAAGGGACTGTACAGCTCGTATATAGTAGTTCTTCTTCTTTTCCAAAGCCCGTGAACGCAACCGGGACCAAATATTTTTTTGAAATTATCGAGGATTTCTTTATTCGCCATTAAGTATTTTATTTCTGCTGAAGTTTTGTTGGTAAAATTCATAGCAGAACTAAGGTTGAAAAAGTCCCTTACCAACTCGAAGTTAAAGTTATCGAATATGACGTTGTGGAGGATTCATCGATGTTATGTGTCCCTTCTTGTCGACTTGGTTTTGCCCTCATTTACACTTAACCCATTTTGGCAGCTTCCGTTTCAATACTAACGAAAGTGACAGCCCGCTGAATTCTATCATCGACGTACTCTAGTAGTTGCACCGGCTTTTGAAATTCTTTCGACAAGTTACATTACAGCGTATCATCTTCTCTTAAACCTTTTTTGACATCAAAGTTCTCGGTTGAGTGGTTACCGACCTTGACTGAGCAGCGAGCGTTTTCAACGGTCTTTCTGCACAGGCGAACCAGTTTGACAGGAATGAAAAAAAATTAGACATGGTCATATGCGGCCTTGAAATCAACGAAAAGATGGTGGATATCGATTCGGACTTCTTGAGTTTTTTCCATGATCTACAGGAGTGTGAAGATTTAATCGATTGTGGACTTTCCCAGGCTGTAACCGCACTGGTAGGGACCAATCAGGTTATTGATGAAAGGATTCAGATTTCTTTATACAATATGGCAGATAACACCATGAATTCGATGTTTAGGAGACGGTGCTGAGATTGCATTCATCAGGCATATACTTTTGTGACTAGATCTAAGAAATTAGTTGGTGCATGTTCTACACGAAGTCATTTCCAGCAGCTTTGAGTACCTCGGTCGGTAAGCTGTCAGATCCAGCTGATTTGTTGAATTTTGGTTTAGATTTTGCTGTACTTACTTCGTTCTTGTCAGGAAGACGGAAGTTTTGGCTATTCTGCCTGACGATGGCAGGGCTTCTCCGCTGTCATACAGTCTAACCAAAAAAATTTTCAATATTCTCAGGACCGACTGTGACTTCACTACAAGGTTTCCTTTTTCATCTTTACAGGCTTCTGTACGGGTCTTCTTGTCTTGACACGTTCTTTTTACCTGTTGGTAAAACTTCCGTACGTTATTTCCGTAGTGCGACCACCCAATATTTTCGATCGCGCGCTTCTCGTGCTCTTTTTTCTGTTGTGTTCTTCCCGTCTTTTCTCCTCGTAGAGCTCGCGAGCTGCTATCGTCCCTCGTTGCACCGCCGCTTTATAATATATGATTCTTGTTTAGCTGCATGTGCCTCCCGGCATTCTTCATCACACCAGGGATTTTTCGGTGGTGGTTGGATGAAACCCAGTACATCAGTTACGGCATCTCTTATGGCATGTTGGAAGCATTGTAACTGGTATTTGGTACTTCATGCTAGCAGCATAGCGGTTATTGAGAAATTTTGGGATACGAGTTCGGCAAAGATTCCGACGCTTTTTTGCGTTTTATCTTCTTACAGTTGTTCCTCTTTGTTGTGGCGCTAGGATGGGTGATACGAGTCAATGTTGGCTGCTCGGAAGGTTCGCACGTCCAGAATACTGAAGGCATACCTTATGTCGTTTCATGATCCGGACACCGCCATGTCGCCTTGTGCATATTGAGATGAGGAAACCGTGTGCTTGTTATAGTAATAATTAGACCCGCCCAAAAGTCAATAAGTCCATTGATAGACGTGGTGCAGTTTAGACTTTGCTTATCAACTGTACTGCCTAAGATGTCGATTCCTATCCTGGCGTTAAATTTTTTTTTTTTTTGTTTTTTTATTAACATGTTCATTTTACATATATAATTTAAACCGCAATGCAAAGTGCTTATCTGCACTTAAAAATGGTGGTTCTTAAAAATTTTGTTTTTAACTGCTTTTAAATTTTAAATGAATTCATCGTATACAATTAAATTTCGTTTAAGTTTTAAACAATTTACGTTTAGTAATTTCAATAAGTTAATTAATTTTATACTTTTATACTTTACGAAATACTATTTAAGTAAATACTTTTTTTAGCTCTTTTTTCTTTAATTTTGGAACGATTTTTTATTAATTGAGGAAGTAACTTTCGGATGGCACATCTTAGTTCTCGATTTCCGCATGTGTTGAAGGTTTCCGGAACATCTAGCAACTATTGGACTCGCCGTCTTGTGCTAAGCGTGTGGCGAATGGGTTGCAGAAAACGCTGGTCAACCATATACTCGTAGTGTAGCAATGTTGTCATCTGGAAGTTTGCATTCACATCTAAAACTGTTAAAGACGAATTACAAGGTCTAAAAATTTTAACTAGGTGATATTGTAAATAAGATATTTTATCCAGATGAGATTTCGCTGCGTTTCCCCAGGCCAGAATCCTATATCTCATGCGCGATTCTCATGTATACCTGCTTTTACACGTCGAGATTTGAGTATCGAGTAAGATATACCATTGCAAATATAGTGCTCTTTAGTTGCAGACGCAGAACATTTATGCTTCCGACTACTTCAATTGGTACATTATTGGCTGGTAGTAGAGAACAGTAATTTCGGTGGTATATTTGGACACCGGCCGCTCGTTTGGATAAGTCCCGTACATGCATTACTTTTCTTTTAGATGCATTTATAATAAGGCCGTTATCATGACCTCAATCCGAGACAGCGTTAAATTCACCTTGCAATAACTCCACGGTAGAATTGAAGTTCTTGTGTTTGACCACGATTGCAATGTCATCGGCATATGCATAGGCAGTGCATTTTTTTAATAGTCACAAAAGTTCGTTTGTAAATAGTATAAGCAGGACAGGGACCAGTTTTGAACCTTGCGGTACAACATATTTACTAAGTTTTTCTTCACTTACTGCATCGGATACTTTGGCTTTTATTGTTCTATCAGTCCATTTCTGTTCACACTTTCCAAAAGGTAGGAATAACCGTATTGGTAAACTCCCCTAACAAAGATCCGGTACTTTTACTTTTTTTTGAAAAGCATACTGGTTCGTGTGTAGTACTTCGTGCTTAGTCAAAAAACGATTCAGTCGACTGGCTACTACTTCTTCCATGCATTTTTTGACTGCTGACGAAATCGCGATTGGCCGGTAATTTTCAATGTTGTTTTTTGTTTCTCTCTCATATGCTGGTCGAATGATCGACATTTTCATCAGCTTTGGGACATGACACTGACATACATTTAGGTTTATAATTTTTTGTAATTACTGGAGCAAGAGACACAGCGTTTATTTTTAGATCAAGTGAAAATGTTAAATCTTGGGCACCTGGTTCGAAAAATGCTCCGCAAATTTATCAGTACCCGGAAAATTATTTTGAATGGTTTCATCTATTGAAAGTTTCTTTCTTCCAAGAAGTTCATTTATAATGCTCCAAGTTTTCCTCGGATCTCTATTTGCGCTTGCAAACTTTTGTTTGTAAAAATTTGTTTTAACAAAATGGATATTTCTATTAACAGCATTCCTGAAATTCTTGTACCCTAAAGTCTATGTATATCCACTTAGATTTTTTTTTACTTCGTTCTTCTTATCCGATCATATATTATACTACCTTGATGAAAAAGTTCCCGGTGGCGCTCCAATTGTTCCGATTTGAGTTCTGTTTTTTTTTTTTTTTTTTTGTTAAGTTGATACATCTGTTGTTGACATTCCCTTTAAATCTTAGCGTCATAGCTTGACATCTGCAAGAGTTACGTAGCCAAGAGTACATCTATCTTTGTGTGTGTTGACAATTTTTTACAATTTTAGAAATTTCAATTTGCAAATAAAATTTTGCGTAAAAAACGGATTTAATGTGCGCGAAATTTGGAAATGTTAGAAAAGTGTTTCGGCAACGATTCTATAAAGAAAACGGTCGTTTACCAGTGGCACGAGTGGTTCAAAATTGGTCGTGAGTCAATCGAAGATAATGAACGCAGTGGCAGACCATTGACATCGAAAACCGACGCAAAACTTTCATGAAGTAAAAGTCAATAACCGCAAATTAACCATCAGAGAGATAGCGGAGGACTTGAACATTGCCTATGGAGCCGTCCAAGACATTTTGGTTAATGATTTGGGTTTCCGTCGTGTAGCAGCAAAGTTGGTGCCAAAAGACCTCAATTTCATGCAAAAAAGAGACCGTGTTGACGGCGCAAAAGAGATGATTTTCGAGGCTGAATCCGATTCCACATTCATTAAAAGGATCATTACTGCAGACGAAACGTGGAGTTATGAGTACGACACGCAATCCAGACATCAGGCAAGTGAGTGGCGTTTACCAAATGAGCCGAGAGCAAAAAAACGACGTCGTTTTCAGTCAAAAAAGAAGGCAATGCTCACGGTTTTCATGAATTACAACGGTGTAGTGCATCATTTTTGACAGAAGGCCACATAGTAAACAAATAGTATTATTTGGCCGTTATGAGACGTTTGCGTGAAGCAATTCGCCAAAAGAGACCAGAATTGTGGGCAGAAAACTCGTGGATTTTACACCATGATAACGCATTTTTTTTTGACGAAAAGTGCAACAAATACAATCCAACAGCCACCGAATTCACCTGATTTGGCTCCCTGTGACTTTTTTCTGTTCAATCGAGTTAAAAAACCACTACGGGGAATGTATATTAAGTAATGGAAACATCGCAGGAAACACTGATGAAGTTTAATGTTAGCGAATTTAGCCTTGATACGCATTGTCATAAAACGTAAGAAATAAGTTTGCCATAAGACGTTAACGTGTCGAAGACTTCTTCCCTAAGTCTGAAGCGTATGGCAAATCTTCATCTGAATTAGTGCTGTTTCTTTTACATATAGCTTCGCAGTAATACATGTCACAGTTTCCCATTCTACTTCCTGAATGGCAGTGATATCTAGATAATAGCCGTCAAGGGCTAATTGTTCGGCTGCACGTGGACTGTCAAGTATCCGAACATTGCACGTGCTGATCCGAAGGTCGTTTGCTAGGGTCATCAACAGCGACTCCATTTTTAATAGAGCCCATTAGTTCGCTCTTCACATGATTTAATCTCTTCCGTATAGGTTTGTTAGCCGTATGACGGCGTATGCCTGTATAATGCTACTGGCCGGTCTTGTACTTGCCATTTTAGCTTGTATGAGTAAGGGTTTACTTATGCATTTGCCGGGGACCATCACTGGGAGGTAAGGTAAGCACTTCGCTACGAACTTGATTGTTGCGCTGCTGGAACAATCCAAATTATAGGATACTTAGCTCCCTGATCAATCGCCACACAGGCTCCAATCCTTTTACTACCATGGCATCTAAATCGCCAAGAACGATTTCCATACAATACTTAGAGCATTTAGCATGATAAAGCTGGTTAAATATCCGCTTTGTTGGTAGTATAACATACCATATGTTTTTGGTATACAACATAATTGATAGGCATCAGATATCAATCTAACTTCATTTCATGTTAAGCAAATGATTTAAATTTTTGTTAACATTTATCCAAAAGACATTTTCTCATAATTTTAGTGCTACGAGTAAATCTTAGTAGAGAAAGACCTAAAAAATTACGCAAATTATGTTTTAAAATTTAATTTTAGCTTTGAATGAGCCTAAAAAGGGTGACCAGATAAGAACTATAGGAAAAAAAATGTATATAAAACAATAACGGAGTGAGATATAAAATTGATTATAGATTCATTTTGAAGCTTCTCATGCTATTATGTGTGGAATAGCACATCATTCAAATGGCCGCCTAGACTTCACTGAAAGTGCTTCAAGCGATCCAATTTTTGATGACTCGGTCCAATATGTGCTGCGTTATTCTGGCAATAGCGTGTCGAATATTGGCTTCGAGCCCGTCCAATGTGGTTGGCTTGTTAGCGTAGACTAAGGACTTGACGTAGTCCCGTAGAAAATAGTCGAGTGGTGTCAAATCGCATAATCGTGGCGGCCAATTGCTAAAAGCTTGCCATGAGATGACCCAGTCGCCAAATTTCTCCTTCACAACTTCGAGCAATGCGTCGCTTGTATAGCATGTAGCGCCGTCTTGTTAAAACCACATCTCGGATATATCGATGTTGTAGAGCTCTGACCACAGAAACTCAGTTAATATCGCTCTTGCCTTGTTCGCAGCGTTCGCTACAATAACGAGAAAGTAAAAAATGGGCCTCGCCCGAGAAGCTGATGGTGTTTTGTCCAAGATCCGGATCTCCGGCGAACATTTCCAGCGCTCATTTATCTAACTCACGGCGTTTTCTATTGTCTTTCGGCTTCAATTCTTACGTCAGCCGATGGCGATGTCCAATTCACTCTGTCTGGTTGGCTTAAGATCCAAAGAGTGCACTCATACTCAAACTTTTCCACGGTGCGATGAATTGCCTGCACACTGAAGCCATGATAACGACCGACCCCACGAAGAAATTCACTTACCGTATTTACAACCGAGCCCTAATATTGATAGTAGTTTTTAATAGTTTCCGCACGTTTGGCAAGCGTAAAACGATGCATGATGAAATGGCAAACCTTACTGAATATTTTGACAGCTGAATGTCATTGGTAACTTTGACAGCTGCTGGAATATAACAGAACAACTATCATTGCTATCCGATCACCCTTTACTAGGAGTATTTAGATTGGATTTCCATATGAGTAACAAGTATGACCAAAAGCCAACGGAGGATAACAAAATTGCTAACGGTTATAAATCTAATATTCCATTTGTAAATTCGAATTTTTTCTTCACTTAACTTATTTTGCATGAGTCGGCAACTGTAAAGATGTCCTAGATTATTAATTGTTTCGCCATGGTTTGGTTTTAAATTTTTCGGGTTGTTAAACTGACGCCCAAATCTCATTATGGTTCGCCAGGTTCTTCTGGGACTCTTCGGATACAAAGATACGGATATTCCGGAATCAGTTACTCACTGCCTATTCATGAGAAACTTCAATAACTTCTGATTCAAATATGTACATGGAAGTAGCTCATATAAAATATCTACTATGCTGAATATCGACCTTAATTAAGTTGTGTAAATAACTCTCGCTTATACGCCACGTGAGTACGAGATCATTATCTGTTGGTCACAACGTGGACAAAAAAATACTATTAATGTGTTGCCTTAGTTGCAACTCTTTGCGCCAGGTTGACGCCAGCCAATGCCTTTGCTAATTTTATTACTCTAATTAGTATTTCCCTCTTCGTTTAGTATCCTATTTTTGGTGTCCTGTGATGTTGGAAAGTCTCCAACTTTGGTATGTGTTTACCATTTTATGACCTATGTACGAGTTTGGCCTGGATTATATCGTTACAGTGAACTTGCGCCTGAAAAACAGTCTGCCAAACTCCACAGTCCATTGGAGCTAATCCATCAAATCAACTTAACTGTCCATTTATCCCTGCGTTCTGGTCAAACGTCAAATAAATCAGGATATCGGAAATTGGCTGTAAAATCCAATTACCTTAAGCATTTTCGCAAATGAATTACAACAGCACCTTTAGCCAGTCGATGCTCCCACAGTCCTTAATCAACTTTGTTTGGAAACTATCTCACAGAGATTTGCTTAAGTAAGCTATAAAAAGACTAAGCACCACATAGTACCCAATACCACACGGCAAATACCTACAGACTCTAGACGAACTACAAGTACGAGTAAATCCTCCATAAAACTTCACAAGCAATCTGCAATTCCATTGACTCTAACCGACTTCATCAGCTCCTCATACACCGTGCGGACTAGGGCTTCGCTCTTGGCTTCGCCAGTCCCCAGTTCACAGTCGACAGTCGACAGTCGGCAGTCTGCAGTCGACACCATTCTAATAGATTTACTCGTAGTAGCCTGCCTCCGATGCGAGTGTGCCAGAAAAATTCTCCATCACCACCGTACCTGGGTGGGAGGTAAACAAAACCGGGGCCCAACAACACCAACAGCAAAACAAAAACAAGAGTTACAAATCCAAATAAACAATTTAAACGTGCCGACTGAGAGAGATATGTACTATTACTCGTTTGGAGTTTGAGTGGAATCGACATTTGAGTACTTTTAGAACAATGCACTTTGCCTTACCACAGCCCTACTCAAAATCTCAATTCCAATCCCAATCACCTGAGGACAGGTTTCTTGCTGTGTTCTTGTTTTTGTTTTTGTTTTGTTTTTATTTTCTTCGTGTGTTTTACCTTTTCTGTGGAATGGGAATTGGAACTCGTTGATTTATATGACACAGGTAGATGAACAGGTAAAAGTTAGAGTGGCACCGATGGCACTAATTTTACCTGTCGGATCTACATGGAGGGTAAAATGGGCAAACATAACCACTCAGCCACTCGTAACTTTATTTTATGGTTTTTGTTCACCGTCGACGACACCAACGACGTCGACAATCCGACTAGACCCATCTACGAGTGAGAAAATGGGATCAAAGGAATCACCTTTATTTTCAAGGCGATATTGAATATTTGTATTGTTGACGCTGAGGATGCGAACGGTTTGCAATGGTTTTCAGCGAAACTGATTGGTGGCCAATGAAGGGCTTGGGTTTTGTTTTTACTATCAGAGGACGAAGGACGTATTTTTATTTTAATTTTGAAGTGCTATAAGCTATAATCTTTTGTCGCTTAGGGGTAAAATTATTTTTGTAATAAAAATTTTAGATTGCTAGTCTCACCCTAAATAGAAGACTATTCCACTTCTGCATGTATATGTATGAATTTGAACCGGGACATCATCATTGATTAATCGGAACACATTACCAAAGGCAATGAGGTAGTAGTAAAAGTACAAGTCCGGAAATGGAGTTTTTGGCAGAGTTAATTTTTAATTCCAAGACATTAGATTCCCATTCCACTCGTGCTGTGATTTGGTGCAGATCCATAATCCTGTGAAAAAGTGAACAAACGTCGTCGTAATGTAGATGTTTGAGTTGGGATGTAAGAGTCCAACGAATTCTATTGTTTTTAGTAGACAAGGCTTTGCGAAGTACATTGCTTACCACCTAGAAAGCAAACTTGTCGGACTCCACTTGGATATCTAATTCGGTTGACAACTTAGACCCATCATAGGTTGCTTTGATAATAGCTATTAGTTTGTCGGGTATATCCCCCATGCGCTATGTAAGCCAAAAAAAAACTGCCTGTTAACACTGTTCAACTCCTTCCAAAAATCAATGGACTAAAGGTGAAGTGGTGACCGGTATTTAACGTACTCTTCAATAATCGTCCGCAGGATGTTGATGTTTTTTGGCATTTAGTGTATCTTCCAGATGTTTCTTTATTTAAATACATTGCTCAGAGTATCTATGAGATCGCGGAAATACAATAGTTTCTCCAGTCTTGGATAGTAAGTGCTCCACCAGATGTTTCCATTGAACACATTTTACTGAAAGGATATTATTTTATTGTGTATCTGTCCTGGTTTGATCAAGATATTTAGTGGGCTTCATTCTTGCCACAGCATTACAAACATAATTAAAAACCACACACAGGTCTTGGCAGAGAAACCTTTTCGAATCTATCATTAACATGCAGCGTACTGCCGAACATCTAAAATTCCAGTAGTTTAACGAGTATGTATTAAGGTGTTGGCGTGGCGCAGTGGTTAAGTTCATCGACTACAATGTAAAATAATTTAGGTAGAAACTAGGACCAATACCGAAAGCCATTCAAAAGAAATAACATCACTTCCCTTTAAGCAGACAATGGGAAGCCTCCAAAAGTGAAATCTTCAACTTATAAAGAAATCCCTAACTATCCTGTAGTTCGCATGATGGACTGCCTTACGGCTTCTGGCTCAATGGACTTTCAGTCAATCCTTACAAAGCTGAGGTTGTTCTGTCCATGAGAAGCAGGACGCTGACTACGTCACTATTCATTTCTTTATAAAAGCGATGTATCTGGGAGTTATATCCTGGATAGAGAACTTTTTTAGACTAAGCATGTCACGTTGAAAACCTCCAAAGCGTTGTCAGCTTTCTGAGGGTTCGATATACCTGCAAAGCTATCCTCTAGATGCAGTAAAAAGATAGGTAGAACTTGAATTTCTTAGAACTACATTGGAGTTTTGTTGTCGTTGCGAATCGGCTGCTAACTGACCCAATGACGACTTTCCTCGTACTCAATATTGGTTTCGGCCAGAATTTGAGTCAGAAAAGGTATACCGATGGCTCAAAAACTTGTTTTTGTGTCTCTCAAACACAGATATTCTAATGGCAATGAACTATAATATGAAGAATTAGAGCAGGCGAACAATTTTAGTCTGTGGTGATAGCCAAAATGTGCTTAAAGTCTTGTTGAATTCCTTCAATTAATCCCGGTTAGTTCGAGAATTCAAGACTTTTTTTTAACGCGGTTGGAAAACCGAATTTATTGAGAGTTGTGTGGGTGTTAGCTCGCAATGAGCTCGTAGAAAATGTGATCGCTGATGAATTTGTTTTTCATAAATACTCAGAAGGGGCTAGTTTGAAGTTATGTAATGGGAGGAGAAAGTCATCCTGGCGGCGCCAAAGGAGTCATGAATTAACTGAGCATAAATCGACCCTGTGAAAATATATTTTTTCCTACCATTTTGTTTTTAGCGCAATATAGCACTTATATATTTGCTATAAATCTCAACAGCTTGAGGAGCAAGAATATCTTTGTAATGTTTTTCTTTTCTGTAATAACGCCCTTTGATTATGATTCCAATACAACAATACAATACAATATAATACAACAAGTGAATTCACTTTTTCAAGAATGCTTCCACGACCTCCAGTTCTCCAGTTTGACTATGTCCTTAGGTAGAAATCCATTTTTCTACAGCTGAACTTGCGATTAGGGACTGGTGCGCTTAGCGTTTCCGCTAAATTTTAAATCAGGTGCAGTTTCGGAGAAGGTGTTATTCTTTTCGTTATTTCGAAGTCGTAACTGAATCCGGAAATCTCATTTAGAACTCAGTTTTTGCAATCCCACTTGTGAGGCTTGACTGGGCTATACTACTCAGTTCGTGACGGCACTTAGTAGGTATTAAAGGTTGATCCGGCATTGAATTAAACACACATTTATTTTGAAATCAATGTAGAATTTTATTAATTAGTAAAGCTCGGTCTATGGCAATTATGAATGCAATACAACGTTGTTAATGGGACCAACATGGCTTCTTTTGCAACTGACCATCAGAGGGTCAAGCTTATCGATATCTTTTTGAAGAATAAGTGGGTCAATGGCCGCAATTTTAGTTTGAATGTTAAGTTTTAGATCCTGAATTGTCGCTGGGCTATTGGCATAGACCTTACTCTTCAGATAACCCTACAGGAAGAATTTAAAAATATTAATTCGCATATGCAATAAATTGATTGATTGATGGCTTTTGTGGGCGGTAGCACCATCATGTTGAAACTAAAATTCGTCCAGACCCAATTCCTTCAATTTTGGAAAAAAATACAAGTTGCGGTAACGTTCTCCTGTAACGTAACTGGTAAAGTTCTGTAACTGTAACTGTCTGTTAAGTCTCTTCTTCGAAAAAGTACGGGCCAATGATGCCGCAACCCACAACCTGCACCATTTGATTTTTTTGGGATGCATTTGTTTTGCGTGAATCTCGCATGGGCTTAAATTTTTTTATTTACGTACCCATCTATCCAAAAATGGGCTTCATCGAAAAGATCAAATTTGATGACAAATTGCCCTGGCGATCGTAGATGGTCCAAAGGTTTCAATTGCTGTGTAATTTTCAATTTATAGGCGTGCAAATGAAGATAAACTTTTAATATTCACTGTAAAGTGCCATAAGACAGGCCCAATTGTTGACTTCTGCAACGAATTAAGGTGTCGCGTGTACCGATACCGAACCAGTTTTTTTTTAAAACGCTTCACCAATGCACGAATTCCGGACACACTAAAGTGATAATTTAGACCGAAAAATTTGCGAATTTTACGAATTGTTACTTTTACAGATCGCCCATTTTTCATTTGGTTGAATAACAAAATTGCATTGTTGTGTGGTAAACAACTCGATGACTAAAATTTCCAAAGAATGTATGACATTGTCAAAAAGATCAACCAAACTGAATTCTGTAAATGACAGTGTGTAATTGACAGCCAACATCTCCATCAACTGGCTCACCCTTTACGATTAGGTGTGCAACTAAGTTATTGCTGTTTTTTTCTTTTTTATTGAAAATACAACTTTATTGTGGAAAAATGGTTACAAATGAATCATTAAAAGTATTGCCCATCGCTAGCTACAACTTTTTCCCATCATTCTGGCAGTGTTTGAATCAAGCCATTTTTTAATGTCTTCAAATGAGCGGAATTGCTGATCAGCCACATCATGCACATCATGTGCCATCAAACTGAACAAGTAATAATCGGACAGCGCAATATCTGGAGAATATGGCAGGTGGGGTAGGATTTCCCGTATGAGTGTTTCCAGGTAGGTTTTAATAGGTTTGGCAACGAGAGGCCGAATGTTTTCAGGCTGTAGAATCACGTTTTCGTGCCTCTGCTCGTATTGTGGTGAAGAATTGAAATCGATACTGTTCCCCAGTGATGATTTCGTTGGGTTTTAAAAGTTTATAATAAATAATACCGACCTGGTGCCACCAAATACACAACATAATCTTCACAGCGTGAGTATTTGGCCGAGCCGACGACGTAGAAGCACTACCAGGCAGTTCCCATGACTTTCTTCTCTTTGAGTTACTGTAATGAATCCATTTTTCATTACCCGTCATAATGTGATGAAGAAAACCACTCTTCTTGCCTCTGGAGCAGTTGTTCATAGGCAAAAAACGACGTTCAACGTCCCATGGCTTTGAATCATAAGTAACCCAAGTTAATCGCTTTTGAATCATTCCCAATGCAATCGTTTAGAAACGGAATTGTAAACAAGCTCTTCTCGCCTTATGTACAGGTCCTCATCGAGCGATGGTTCCAATTCAGCGTCTTCGAAGGATTTTGGCTTTCCTTCACGCGGACGGTCGTCAACCTCGAAACCACCGTCTTTGAAGCGACAGAACTAATCACGGCACGTTGTTTCACTTAGAGCAGCATCTCCGTAATCCTTTTGGAGCTCTCGATGCGCTATCTATGGCTGTCAGACAAAAAAAAGGACTGTTTTCTATGTGAAAGATGCAGGCCAGTAGAAAAAAAAAAAAAAAAATACAGGTCACTTCAAAAAGGTTTTCTTAGAAAAACATGCATCGTCAAATTCAAAGCCATGTTTAACTTCGTAGGATTGAAGATGACATTATAGCACGAGAACATTGCAAATTATAAAAAAATTTGTTTTTTAACGATTCTGTAAACAAAACAGTGATTTACGAGTAGCATGCATGTTTCAGATGTGGTCGAGAAACCGTCGACAATGACAACCGTTCTGAAAAACTATCGATTTACTGGCCGTGAACCAGAAACTGATCAACAGAGATTGCATCTATGCACCGAAGGCTTAACTTTTGTTTTCTTTTTCAAACAAGGTGGTATTCCAAAATATGGTTCATCAAATATGTTCACTTAGGTCACTGTAAATTCCAGATATCGGATTCTAATCCGAACCAAGCTTATGTGAAGCACTACACTGTGCTTTGTACAGTATTGAATAAAGTCTGTACTTTCCAAATTTGCCTTGATAAATTTTTGACTGCCAAAAAGAAAAGAAGAATGGTAATCCATTCTGATCAAAGCCCTCATCGCATAACCTGGCAACAATGTCGGGTACTTGCGCCAGAGATACAAAAAAAAAAAAAAAAAAAAACACACTCAACAACTACTTAAAACACTCGACCACCCATTCAACGGACTCACCCTAGATTGAGTGCTCTCTAACATTTGAGTAGAACGAAACGACGAAATCGAACTGGCACTCATTCGGCTCGTAGCTCTCTCTCTCGTCGTTTGGTGCAGCGGATAGATTGGTTTTATTTTCGATTTTTTTTTGCAGTATCTCATGGATACTCTGTAGTCTGTTGCTGTTGTCTGTAAGTTATAATCTCGGTGTGTTCAGAGTCTGTTCCGTGTCATACTGAGAGCGTAATCCGGTTCTTGTACTGCCGCAAGGTGTGTAACGTGTAACACATTTTTATTTTATCGTTGCTCCTGTGTTTTTGTATAGTGAGTTTATTGAGCTTATCACGCGTCGTGCCCATAGTAAAGTGCTTATCCATTTCATAAGAAAAAACCTACGTCTACGCCATGTACTCGTATAATACATAAAACGGTTGGGCATCTCTGGATATCTTTGAAAATCTAGATTTGAATTGTTACAAAATTTTTGCTAATTTTACATTCTGTTGGGGTCGTCAATCTCCTAATTTCCCCCCGTGGTTTTTTATTTACTTATTTTATTTTTTGTTTTTGTGGTCATCAGCAGAAAGGCGATTCTTTATTCGCGGTCATGTCGTCGTTTTGATATATTTTTGTTTTTGAAAGCCGTCAACTCAACGTCAAATTCAGCGTAGAAACCGGAATCTCATGAATGTGCATTAACAATTAATTCAAATAACAAAAAAGTGTATTTCCCTTTAAATAAATGAGTGAAAAAGCACAAGAAGCGACATAAAATTGTGAAAGTTTTTTTTTTGTGTTTATTTTTCCCAATTTGCGTCGCTTCATATTTTTTCGCAGCAAACCTTACAGCCTTGGCGTGTAATTTAAAAGTGAATGTGACAACAATTTAAATTTGACGTGACAATACCTGTAAAGCTAAGAATTTTACGTCCCAAAAAAGGTTTAGGCAGCAGAAAAAAAGAGCAAAAATAATCACTGTTTTAAAAAGAACAACTGATAATGCCCTCGTAAATAATAGTGATCAAAAAAATGTGATTTTTATCGCGTATTCAACAATACAAAACGAAAGATAGTCGTTATTTAGTTTACTTGTAGAAATTTGTGGTTTTGTATATCTAAAACGGTATTGTTTAGTGTTGAGCAAGGGAAATGCGCGGTAAAATTTTGTTTTTGTGATAAAATAACGAGGCGTGTTGGTAACCGATCTAACCTAGATACACCTAATTGTATTTCAGTAAGATTGCATTGTTGCTTGAATATCTGAAGGATTCCCAATTATACCAATTGGCAATGGGATTCTCGTCGGCCCTGCAGGGTCGTGCGGCTCATGAGGCGCTTATTGTGCGTCAGGATGCTGAGCTGCGTCTCATGGAAACGATGAAACGTTCATTCCAAATGAAAGCCAAATGCGACCGGGAGTATGCTATCAGTTTGGCAGCTGTCGCCCAACAAGGATTAAAAATCGATCGTGCTGATGATATGCAAGGTGAGTTCTAAAACACTATGATTTCACGGGGATACTAGAAGAAATGAGTCTACGAGTTGTGCAAAAGAAATTAGTTTAAGACACTTGCATCGAATGTTACTCGTCATGTCTTAATGAGAGGTGCCGATTTACCGGCGGGCAGGAGGTTTTAGAGGAGTATCAAATAAATTTCATAAAATAAACGAGGATGCTACGCTTCTGCTTAGTTGGTGCTACAGTCCGGGGTGGACATGGGCCTTAAGCTAACTGCCTCTCTAACTAGCGAAGTCTTTTGCCAATTGCCGCCATTTGCGCATACGAAGTTGGCTGAGCTCCCCATACTCCCCGTCAGCTCCACTTTCCGGGTCGGAGCGCTGGTGTCAATCATTTCAGATTTTTGTACGAGCTTGACAGTTTTGGCATGTTCGTTTTATTTTTTGGTAAGAGTTCCGATCTTCATTCTTCTGCCAGCATCTCTCAAATACCTCAATTTAACGTTTCTTGTGCTCTTTCCTTTTCCCTATAAGTTGAAAATTAAAAAAAAAAAAACTGAATAGTAATTAAACTGAAACTAACTAAGAGTTCGCAAACCTCTCTCATTCTTTTCTGCAGGGCCGCTCTGTGCATGCTTATTTTTTCAGATTTGCCTGTCTGCATTCGTCATCGAACTGGGGGTTTGTTTATTGGGACGAGTTCAAACCCAGTACAGTAGAGGCCGCTTCTCTTGTTTCTTATTGACAGTGATACCACTGATCTTTTACGGTAGATGCTGAGATATCCGCATCCCTGTCTAGGCTTCAATAAGATAATCGTCCGAGTCGCTCGTTAGCTGCTCGGAATGTTTGGACATTCGGAGCATTCTAGAAATGCCTTGTGTCGATCGCAATATGATCAGTTTAATTGACAGATTTTAAATCAGGAGCAGGCAGGTCATTTTATGGATATCGGGGTGTGGAAAGCGTGTGCTTTTAATAGTTATATTACATTTCGCTGCAAAGTCAATAATCCTGCGTCCCTTTTCGGAGTGTTCCTATCTACTGAGCCCTCGGTCAATTATCGAGGCCACTTCCGATATGAAAACTGTTTTAAAAAAGCGAGGATAGAGCAAATGACTGGTGTTATCGTAACTGTTTTTAGATGACGCCACCGAAGGTTGCTTCGATTTGATTTGAACAACCGGTAGTCCATACTGTGGGACTTGAAGAGGTAAGCCCTCTAGTGGGAGCGCCACCGTGGCTGTGGTTTAAAACTTAAAACGCAGGAAGGCTCTTCTAGTTGTTTTAGACCGATGTAGAATTCGTTTAGTACGAAATAGTTTAGAATTGTCTTCAACAGTTGTCAGATCCCTAAAGCAATTATTCCCAATTCATGATTCCTAGATGTCCCTTTCGGTATAAGAAAAAAAGATTTAGTTAATCATTTATGGTTAATGAAATATCTATTAAATTTTCTTATACATAAAAATACTAAAGATGGCATCCAGTTAAACTTGTTTCCTCTGGATATACAAGATGGGGCAAAAGTAATGTCATAATGTGAATGTCCCATAATTTTTGCAAATGGTATGAAGTGTGTGTGTTGATAGATATTTATTGTATGCTGTAGACAGGTAGAGGATTAGTTGAGCGATACACACTTGAAGAACGCGGATTGTTACTGCTTGTTTGACCAATTTCCGATCTGTTGCTGCCTCTTGACCGTCATGTGAGGTTAACTTACTCCCATGCTCTGTTAAACCTGGTGTAAGAAGAGGATGATTTCGTATCCAAAAGTGGCTCTGTAAATAAGCAAAATTTGAGTTTCTGGGACACGGAGAATTCATATGGGATACACGAAGAGCCGTTCCATCCCCTCAAGGTGAGTGTTTGGTGCGGAATTTGCAGCGAAAGAGTAATTGGCTTTAAATTTTGGAGGACGCCGACGGCACCACCGTAATCGTAACTGATGAGCGCTACAGATAGATGTTAAACGAGTTTTTTTTTTTTTTTTTTTTTTTTTGTCGCAAGTTGATGAATTGGGTCTCGAGCATTGTTGAATCCAGCTGGATGGGGAGTAATGGAGATCTTGAAACACCAATTTCAAATCCATATGATCTCCCGTTTTGGCGATTTGAACTGGGCTGCCCTTGAGGCTTTTAGAAATCTCGCATTTCCCACAACAAACTACAAACCTTGAAAGCCTTGAAAGAAATCATCAATCACTTGGTTTTGTGTTTTTTTTTTATAGATGTAGAGAAATAGTCTCTAAATGAACCCCTTCCTCAAAATCTTTCGGTTCGAAATTGCGCTGTTATTTTCCATCAATGACAATAAGATTAACCTACAAACCAAACTCCTTCATAAAATTACATAAACAACAAGCATCTACAGGAAATAAAGATACAATCTTTGACCAAACGTCTACGTTCACCTTTGATTTTATTTTGCTTTGTCAAAAAGGGCACTGCTTGATAAGCAACATTCCGAGTACGAGTACTTAGATAAGAAAATAATTTACGACTTTCCTTTGTAAAAGTAGAACAATGTCAAAGTTTTTCGAAAGCTAGATTCCGTGTAGATGAATAAATGCATACGAATAACTGCGCAAAGATCAGAGATTTAAAAACAATTTATGTCCAAAAACAGCTCCTAGGAGTGAAGTTGTACAACTGTGATCACATTTATGACCACAGGTCACATTGTGGCTTTCTGGAATACACTACATGAGTATGAGTATTCAAAACCGTATTCATCGTCACAATATTGTATTTATCGGTTTTGACGTCATTAAAACTTGCTTTGTCACAAGTAAGTTGGTAAACTTGACATGAGATAAGCCAACGGCGGCGCGGCGTTAACTTTTCTACAATTTTGGATTTCTCAATCAACTTTCGGGAGAAAAATTTTTTTAATACGTTTTCTTTTGTTTTCTCTTTTTGAAGTTTTAAAACATGCAGTTATTCGTGTCTATGACAAAATTGAGATAAGAAGTTGAAGCTCTTGTGCATGGTATCTGAGTTGCACTGTTTACCGATGCAGCACTTATGGGAGTTTTATCGCACATTGGGTTTAACCAGCGGGACCATGAACCACAGACTGGTTGTGGTGTAGTCCCAAGGTAGATGCGATTAATTCAGTCAGCTTAGCCCTAGTCATTAAGTGAGATTGACGTCAGACGGTATTATGAGTCAACTATTTGATAAGAACTGTTAAAAGATTTGAGCAAAATTTTATTTGCAATTAAAAAAAAAAAAAACAAAAAAACAAAAAAAACCTAGTTGTACGGGTGCAGTCACATTGATGAGCTTTCAATTTGGTGTATACAAAGAGTGGCTTATTGCGCAAACTTCTGTCGACCGTGTTTAGTTTGTTTTGGTGATTTGTATTTCTTATCGAAACTTGTGAAATACTTATGAGTATTTGTATTCTGCGGGTAGTCATTTAGATATTAATAGTTGAGTAATTACCGGCACAATTAATGTAACAGAGATTAAGTTTATTTTCCTGGTTTGAGTACGTGACTTCGAGTCAATATAGTGTTATATAGAGCCACGGAGTCTGTTCTTTTAAATTCGTGGATTGAAAGATTTTTTTAAAATTGTTTGCCTCATCACTTCAACACTACAAAATGCTGGTATCCATAGAAAGTTCATTCAGCCATTATAACATATTTTCTCTGAAACCGATACAGCTGTGGCTGTGCCTTTCATCAAGTAAGCCTTTTATACAAGATATAGATAGTCTTATCTGAAATTTTCTGTGCTGAGAATACTGAATTAATGTTTTGGCGGTATGTATACTTACTGAGGTGGCGCTACTGCTCAGAGTAAAACTGGGTCCCAACAAAAAAGCCTCTCCAGCTAGAACGATTTCTCGCTAGATGCGAGATGAGATTTGTTTGCACTTGCGTGTGCAACCATAAATACGCTCGTCCTCCACTTTACCATTCCTCGGGGTTAAAATCGAAGACTCTTTATCATTGTACAGCTGTACGGTTCGTGCTTGAATCTCCTTCCCCATTCCGTTTCGATACAAACGGGAAAGCAATATCTTTCTATCGAAACGGCTAAATGCTTCTACATGCTTCACTTTCGACAAGGTCCAAGCCTCTGCACCATAGAGCACGACCAGTATGATAAGGGTCTTGTATAACTCCTCTGTTACTCAATTGCCTCCTGAGCCAGAAAAGCGAAAGCTAGAAACAGTCGTTAACTACCTCGAAATTATAATTACCGATGGTGACATTTTGGTCAAACTGTCTGTGGTGAGCGTACTTTTCTGATGACAGCATGATAACATTGTTTTACCCTCGTTTACCACCGGACTCATTCTGATCGGTTTTGCCTCAATTCTCACAAAAGCATCAATAACTGCTCGCTTTGTTCGTTCTATCAAACCAATGTCATTCACGTACGCAATTGATTGTGCGGAGTTAACAAAGGCCGTATATCTTTTGTTGGCCAGTCAGTTTTGTACGATACTTTTTAGGATGATGTTAAGAAAGGTCTTCTTTCTTCTGAAACGGAAAGTTGATACTCTGAATTCATGCTTCTGGCATGTTGTCCTCTGAACATATCGTACACATGAGCAGACACCAATCCGGTCATTTTATTATTATACCTAAGCTTCATAATTGCTACTTTTTCTTCTTCTAGGTAAATGGGATGGAATTCTCAGTCATCTTGGTCTGGTGTGAATGGTTCATTCTGTCTGACAGCGGCATTCAGTCGTGAAATAGTATACAGAAATAGTCTTTCCATGTTCATCTCCCATTCTGGCTTTGTTGACGGGGCGTGCTTGTTTTATTCTCCAACTGATTTTAGCTGATTCCAACTAGTACTAGTGATGTATCAGATATTGGTATATCTCTCCTTCAGAGGTGAAACACCAACAGTGTTGAAAGATCGTTTGGTACTCTGTCACTTTGATTAATGGATAATATTCTCATCCCTCGAAAACTGGAAAATAATTCGGGATTCAGGATTAGCGCAAACTTAAAAACCTATGTCGTGTGACGTTTCAAAAATGTCTCACTTTGAAGAGCCATAGCTCACCTGAACCAGAACTAAGATCATTGTGCCCAAACGACAGGAAAGATTGCTACTAAGAATCTTGAAGAGAGATCACACGTTTGGAATCTCAGTGGGTTCTTTAGCTCAGTGGTAAGTTTTTTTTTTTTTTTCTTCGAGAGAACAAGACAATCGTAGATCTGTTTCTGCGAAGGTCTGGGTGGTAAGTTTTAGTTTTACTATACCATACAGCGTGATTGGTTTTTGTTATTTGACCGACAATTTGTCTAAACACACGTGCGAATTTGCATTTAACATGTATTTACTTGACTGATGACCCCATCCTTGATGCTTCAACAGGCCGTGATTAATGGGGCCTTGACAAATAGGAGAGACTGTGGATTATGCAGCTCCTAACAACTCATAATATCTCCCGAGCTGCTGGTGCTGGTGTACAGCATAAACTCACGATATTTGCATTCGAAATCTCAGTCAGTAGATTCTTGGAAAGCGTGTCCTAAAAAGGCCACCCTATTTTAAAATTTGAAAACAAATGTAGTGTTTATTTCAAAAGTTCTGATGTTTTTATTTTAACAAAGAATGTAGTCATGAATATTATGTATGGAATACAATATCCGTCTTGTGATTGATGGCACACTTTGATCTCCTTTTGACGATATTTTAAATGACAGTTTGGCATAATGTCAGCTCAATTTCATGTCGCTGTAAAATCAATTCTGCGAACGCTCGGCACTGCGCATGGTCTACTAGCTTTAAATGTTGTATCAATTGAGTTTTCTAAGCATGCAAATGCAAATCCTTAGTCAAAATTCGCTTTAAACTGCTACGTGAAAATCTGAATTCCTAAGAACGATGGTGAATTGAGGTATAAGGATTCCGGTCAACACTCTCACTGACTGCTGCAATGTTTGCATTAGACCTAGCTGCACGAACACGGAAATGTCTCTTCAGGGTTTGAACTGGCCCAATCGCTTGAAATCTTTTGATTATTCGGACCACTGTACGACGATAAGGTGAATTATGGTGACCGAAAAATCCATCCGAAAAATCGAATCGTCTCCGCAAAAATCTCACTATTTCGGTAGTAGATTTTCACAAGTTCTAGGCGTTGCGCGTTCATGTAATTCTCAATGCATAAACTGTAATGTTAACAAATGACAGCTGTTAAACAGTATTGCTGTTCGTACGATCGATGCAAAAAAAAAAGGCTCAAAATTCAAAATAGGTGATCTAACTTGGGCACCTTTAGATTTATAAAGTCCTTAATCTGTTAACTACCGTGTAGTTTTGCTGTGCGTGTAGATTTCGATTTAGCTCTCGGGGATATCACTTTTAATAATAATAGTTTTGGTCTGGGTAATGGCAGTTATTTTTTTCTTACTCTGCTTACTACTCGAAGGCACTGTAGGCACTTTATTATCAAGAAGCGGGGAATACCTAGGGTTGTGCAGTGTACCCTAGCCTCCTTGCTGATGCCTGTTAGAACCATCGGTGAAGAAAGCCAGTTTCTGCATCTTCGGTGAAAGAAAAACAGTTTTTATTTGTATTCTAGAGCTACATTATGCCTATCCTTGGTGGTTCTGATCAGTCTTATCCTGATATGTTACTCTTAGCTGGTACTGTGCGCAGGAAGAATGAGTATATTAAAGCATGGTTAACAGAATATAGTACAAAAAATTATATCTGGCAATACTTGTTCCAACTAGAACTTAAAGATTTTTTTTTTGCAATTTATCTTGTATATATACTTTTTCAATATCATTTGAACAATGCATAGTTTGTTCCAATTTTAGATATGAAATTCGGAAAGAGACAGAGACCTTCTTCTGTCGGACGGCGCTAATTTTATTTGAATCGATTGTACAAACATGGACTCAATTAAGGTTACTTATTACCTTATTTTTGCTACTTTTTCCCTCTTCTTATTATCTTCTTCCCTTTGGCAGAAAAAGAAAATGATTGTTAAAGTGAAAAATACTTACTTAATTAGCATTAAAAGGTGTGTGTGCAAAAACATATTTCAAATGTTGCAAATTACTTCAATAGTAAGTCTTTGTTTAGGGGAAATACTCCAACCGAGATAGTTGTTTATGTATATTTGCCAATATAAGTCGTAGGCCACACTATCTTAGGATAACGAGAGCTCTACAAACCTATTATTATTGTTTTGTTATGAATCACTGATACGGATTCAGAAAGTCAAAATTAAAAAATACAAAACTCGGTCATTAGTCAAAATTAAGACTGAATATCAGTGTAAATTATTGATATTGAAGGACTGTGGCCTACCGCTAATCATAATCAATTTGGAACTAACCTTGCAAATTATCATCACAATATGCCTTCATATGATGGCATGATTTACGAAAAACTTGAAAAGTTGAACACAGATATTTTTGCATTTAGTCACAAGCTGTGTAACTGGTTCTTTTAGATTGACTCCGCCAGATGTGCTCATGTCCATACGTAAAAATATAAAACTTGCAAGCGTATCGTTCAGATATTATGACCACAAACTACTATACGATAAGGATCATCGTCTAAAATTATCGATGTTTTAAAGAAGCCAGTTCCAAACTTATAACAAGTGTTCTGTGGCCTTTATGTCGGATGTGATACATTGTATTTTATTTAAATTATACATATTGCGGTAGTTAAATAAGGTGCTTCATTGATACTTCCGTTTATTAAGATTTGAAACTTAATACTTGCTTCTTTCGTCATTCCTATCACTTGAAGGAAAATTGCATTTCAGTTAGGTTCAACTCTCAGGCGAGAATTAACAAAGTAACACTTTGATAGTAATTACAGCAACAGAAGTATAATGACGCTTTCTAAAACGCACACTTCTTTGTTGCTTACGTCGTTCTTATAAAACGACGACACTATTCGGTATCCCCGAATAAGACTCAACCAACCGCATGGTTTCAAGAAATACACCAAAGTAACTTACAATTCCAAGATTCGATGGGTCCATCTTGGTAACCTAGTTAGCGCAGGAGACTAAAAGCCCTTTCAGCTTATCCGTTTTTATGCAGCTAAAATTGGTTGAAATCACTTTCTATTTGTATCGGTCTTCCAAAAGTTTGGAATTAAAAACTCCGCATTAATGTCTATCTGCTCTCCATGACCTAGTCGTCTAAGGTACATAACTAATATTCAGGTAAATATCGATGTACAGCTTGCATAGTTTGTCGTTGAATTTTCTCTTCTAAAACTCGTCAACGGACTCGGGACCTAATATCTTCGTCTCAAAGCATCATATGATATCTTCCTCAACTTTGATTGGAGTTCGTATGTCAACATCATTTGGGCATAACTGGATAAGTAGGGTCATAGATAGAGTTTCATTTGATTAAAGATACCAAGTTCAGAGGTCATAGTTACTGCCTTTGTTTCACGAAACGATTAGCAATAGGTTTTCTTGTTTGATTATATAGGGTTTTCTAATAACGACTTGACAACTTTTTTTAAAATAAAAGTCAAACCATTTGAGATATTTCAAAAACTTTATTATTGGCTTGAAGTAAAATCAAAACATTTATGAATGGAACTCGACTTCGTTCATATGGCCACGGCAGCCACGTTTGCAGCGGTCGATTCGTTGGATCCAATTTTCAACGGCTCGACCACACATTTCGGCCGAAACGGCCACTATTTCGCGTTCAATGTTGGCTCTGAGCTCTTCCAACGTCGTCGGCGTGTTGGCATAAACCAATGACTTAACGTAGCCCCACAGAAAATAGTCAAGCGGCGTTAAATCGCACAAACGATGCGGCCAATCAACTGGCCCATGTCTTGGGACAACACGCTCACCATACTTACTCTTCAATAAATCGATTGTAGCGTGTGGTGTGTGACTTGTGGCACCATCCTGTTGAAACCACATATCGTCCAAGTCCATATCTTCCAATTCGGGCCCAAAATAATCGGTGATCATGGCGCGATAACGCTGACCATTCACAGTAACGTGACGATCGTTATCGTCGACGAAAAAATATGGCCCAATAACGCCGCCGGCATGCAAACCGCACCAAATATATATTTTTTGTATATGAAGTGGTGATTCACGAAGCACATGTGGGTTTTCACCCAACCAATAATGCATATTTTGCTTATTGACGAACCCATTGAGCCAAAACTGAGCTTCGTCACTGAAGATGATCTTGCGACTCCGAATATCTGTAGAAAATTTTTATAATTTGCAGATGTTGCTCGTTAGTGTACTTTAACACTATGAAAATGTTGAGTTTACTGAACAAATTGACAGTGACAGTTTGATGATAAGTGAAAGAATGCGTTCACAAATTAAATTTAAAGTTTTCATGTCCCTATTGGAAAATCCTATAGTTATAGTAAAATATCATTTTTAGAAGATGTGCCCTTACTAACTTTTGACTAGCATTTTTGCAATGGAATTGAATGATATGGCTTAACCTTTGAATATGGTTTTAATGCCAATTCTTTTCAACGAATATTTCTGCCACTCTTTTGAAGAGAAATATGAAGGCATAAACAGAAAGTAGATAGCATGGGCTACTTCGGCTATTAAGTCCTTGTAGAAAATGCTAAGGAAATATAACATCAGAGAACTTCGCATCCGATTCGTCAAATGAGCTGGGAGAAGGTGGAGAATTATATGGCTCACTGGAAGGGTAATTGCGAAGAGCAATATTTCCTATCCCAGACAAACCAGAAGCTGGTTAAAAATGGAACAAAATTGCTAAAAATAAGGCTTGGTCCCATTTGAAGTGTATTTGCCAAGAGTTTTTGTAGAGAACATCTCCCGATTCTGACCATTACCTTCTTTGTGATTAAAAATGGTGAGGACTTGAAGATTCCTTCGGCAGGCAAAGGTCTCTCATGCACTTGCTGCTCGGAGTTTGCAAAAAAATGAAGGTTTCACGCTTTACGCAGAAAAATTATAGCATGAAGAACACAGTGGTAATGAAGACTATTCAATAGCTTGAACCGGACTTTTGCCCCATCTATTTATTTATTACTAAACCCACATCCCTTCTCTTATCGCGGTCCTATTATATCCACAACCCTATCTTAGGTATTATAACGTAACGTTAGATTTAGCATTAAATTTTTCTCAGGTCTAAGTACTCGTTGCCGATTTGGCCACATTATTTACGACTGTTATTGACGGGTTTCCGAATACATTCCATATGTTATGTGATAAAAACATCTTGATTATGATAATTTTCTTGCTCGGCGGTTATTACGGGTAATACGTACTCTACAATTTTTTGCCTCAATGAAAGGAGGGTATAGCGCAGTGTCGTTATGTCTGCAGCAAATGTGCCAACAGGCACGAAAATATCCATGTTCGATAAGAGCTACGTGAGTTATCCTATTTCTTTATGTATGACTTAGTTCGTTCCTGTCAGCGTTTCGTCTGCGGTGCTGTATATGGGTATTGTCCTTCCAACTGCAAAGAAAGCTTCTTCTGATACTATGTGAAATACCAGGTGTACCGGTATGAAATTTTTTTTATGAAAATAAAACACTAGTTTTTAATGGGAAAGTAAAAAAATATTTTATTTAAAGTATTGGCCATTGCTAGTTACACATTTTTCCTATCTTTCAGGCAAATTATGGACTCCACGCCAATAAAACTTTTCGTCTATTGAAGCAAACCAAAAAGTCACCCAATTTTCGACTTTCTCGTAGGATTCGAAGTGCTGCTCAGCTAATGCGTGTCCTATCGATGAAAACAAATAGTAGTCGGAAGGAGTCAAGTCTGGTGAATACAGCCAAATTCTTTGGTTGTATCCTGAACCAGTTTTGCTTTATGTGCGGGTGCATTGTCATGGAACAAAATTGCCATGCCGTGTCTTCTGGTCGTTTTTCGATCAATGCATGGTTCCAATTGATCATTTGTTATCGGCAGCGATCTGTATTAACAGTTTCACCAGGTTTTAGGAGCTCGTGGTACATCACACCTTTCTGGTCCCACCAGACATACAGCATTGTCTTCTTGCCTAATCGATCTGGTTTTGCAGTCGAAGTTGATGGTTGTCCCGGATTAATCCATGATTTTTTCCATTTAGGATTCTGAAAATAAATCCATTTTTCGTTGCCAGTAACAATTCGATGCAAAACTAATTTTTATCGTGTCTTTGAAGCAAAATTTTAAAAGTGGTTTTTCGGTTTTCCATCTGTCTTTCATTCAATTCATGTGACACCCATTTTCCAGACTTTTGTTTCTTTCCCATAGCTCTTAAATGGTCAAAATTGTTTGTTGTGCAACATTTAACATTTCTGCCATTCTGCCATATTGTTTGCAATTCGACGTCTTCAAACTTTTTTGGTTGTCTTCCACGTTCTTCATTTCTCACATCAAAATCGTTATCTCTGAACCATTGAAACCATCTTTTGCATGTTGCTTCTGATAGAGCATGGTCACCATATGCCTCGACAAGCATTAGATGCGACTCTACAGCACTTTTCTTCAAATGAAAACAAAAAATTAATGCTTTCCGCAAGTCATATTTTTCTGGTACAAATTTGGACATTTTTAACACGATGAAAAAATATGATGTTGTTTGCTCAATGACTTGATGTATACTAAATTTTTTTAACATGTGTCATAGCAACCAAAAAGAAAAAAAAAAATTAAGGCCCGTTCACAATAAATGTTCCCTATCGAGACATTTGTATCTTGACGCCCACTTCATACCGATACACCTTGTACATAGAGAATTCGTTTCTATAACCTTTCTATAGGTTTATAGTCGCATAAAGCCTATAGACTGGATATGTTCTTATTCTGGATATCAAATTTAAGGCATCATTCTCGAAAGGCATTACTGAAGTCGTGCTGCATAAACGTTGCAGGTTTTCCGTGAATGACAGCTGTTGCACAAGGATAGCACAATGCTACTTATGCGAACATCTGACGTCTTGCCTTTTTTTTCACAGCAGGATCCAACAGCTATCTTAAATATATTTCTTCATCTTTTTATTAACGATTGTATCGTGACATGTGCCGAATCGAATCTGAAGACTACTCGTGAAAACAGACGAAGAAAACTTAAAGTGTATATTGTACAACCTACAGTACAATATTAAAAGTATTTAAACAAAACGGTTCGCAATAACAGGCTTGCTTCAGTCGTTATACTAGCATCTAGGAACATCTGAATACGCTATCCACCGGGAAATTCTTCTAGACGTCGGACGTGCAAAAATACATAAATAACGTAGTTCAAGGTTGAACGGTTACTGACAAAAGTTTTGAACTTTTGAGCCCGAAAATAACCAGCAGACGACTGTATGGTTCTTTCAAGACGAACCAAATCCAATAAAAATTGTGCGCTCATTAAGTATTTCGAAGCTAATGTCGCCACTGTGCCATTGGAACAACTTAGCATAGCCAATTCGGATTGGTACACCACCACGATAATTCGAGCTCTAACAGATCGGCTCAAACAAGTCACTTTTTGATCACCCAAAACATTGAATTGATGGGACACCCGCCGAATAGCTTACACTTAGCACCCAATGACTTCCTTTTATGTACGGAAATCGAAAATAAATCGCGAGGTCAACATTTTTCGACTGCTTCAACGCGTTGAAATTGTATTCTTTGGAGTAACTTCGTTTGGAGTGGAAAAGAGCTTCGAAAATTGGTTCAAAGGCATGTAAAACTGTATCGATATTTATGTTAAAGTATTTTGAAAAACAATTAAGCCATTTTTGATGATAAACATTGTTTTTTCTCAAGAATTCAACAGTAAAATTGAGCGAACCACTAGCAAGTCAGGCTAACTTTTACCGAAAAAAATGTTCGTGCAAAAACTAGAGAAGGGCCAAAGAAAATAAACTTCCACCAATTAAAACATGGAAAGAGGTGATCTAAGTGCACAATGTGTTAGAGGAAACAAATTAAAAATTTAAAAGAATCGGTTTCACATACCATAAGTAAGGAAAAGTGTTAGTGGAACAATGGGAGTTGAAAAAATAAACGCAAGCTTTTTAAGCATAGACTACGGCAATGTTGAACCGATATAGTGCGTCTTTAGCGTGGCAAAAAAGACACAAAGAAAGCAGGAGCAAGAACACGTTCCCTCACAACCTTTAAATAGGCGACAAATAATAGAAAAAGAATAACGTCAAACCACCGTCAAACGAGCTAATATTTTTTTAAAATTGCGGCATAACGAAGAAAACCCCGTTTTCATCAAATTGGACAAAGCGCTAAATAGAACTTTCAGAGATGTTATACAGACGGTGTTCGGTTCTCAAGATGTACCACACACGTTTATACAGGCTCATCCGTTTTGTGGTTTCGAAAGTAAGTTTAAATAAAACATATTTATATTTTAAATTTCGAGAAAATTTTTATTTCGATATATTGCCTGGATCTTGGAAATAATGGAATAAAACATCAAATGTCCTCCATGAGAGTTCTTGCATGACTTGATTATGACAAGGTAAATTTCGGGCAATAACTCGGCCACAACTTGACGGATATTTGTTTTTAAAGCGTCAAGAGATTGCTGATTGTATGCATAAACACGAACTTTTGCATAGCCCCACAAAAAGAAATCCAACGGCGACAAATCACACTATCTTGGTGGCCAGTTCAATTCACCAAAACTTCAGAACTTCACCATAACTCGTGCAGGAGATTTTTCTTGCAATAAAGCCCCATTTTCGATGAAGTATGGACCAATGAAAAATTGTCTTTGGCTTAAATTCTTGAACCTTAACACATCTGTAACAGAGTCAGCCTATGGTATGGGAGAAAAATACCATTTAAACTTAAAGATTGTTTATAAACGAGCATCGCAGTATGATAATACTATATACGAGAAAAACAAAGGAAAAACGACAGCAATCGAAGTGAAAATGTTACAAATGTGACAAAACGTGATCGAATGGATGCAAACGAATTCAAGGAAGTCTCCACATTGAGAATGATTTTGCAAAGTCGAATGACAAAATCCCGAAAGAAAATTATTTAGCCAGTCATATGTGAAAATAAGAGCGGCCTGTAGAATAGTTCCAAAACCCACATACGGCACAACAGCAATGTACGAGGTGTGTTGAAAGAGTAATGTGACTTTATATTGTCATAAAAAAAATTTGTTTATTCAACAATATTAATGTTGTTTCCTTCAAAGTAATACTCCTCAGATATAAAACACTTGTGTCAACGCCTTTTCCAATCCTCGAAGCACTTCCCATAAATACTTTTTGGTATAGCCTTAGGCTCTTACAGCGATGCCGTTTTTATTTCCTCAATCGTTGCAAATCTCCGTCTTTTCATAGGTCTCTTTAGTTTTGGGAACAGAAAAAAGTCGAATGGAGGCAAATTCGGTGAATATGTTGGCTGAGGCTTGATTGTCGTGTTGTTTTTAACCAAAAAACCTCTCACAAGTATCGTGATGCAAAAGCCATGAATTGTTTTTCCACAATTTCGGACGTCTTTTTCGTATTGTTTCTCGCAAGAGTATACTCCTTATTGACCGTACGACCTTTAGGTTAAAACTCCTGATGCACAATGCCACGGTAATTGAAAAAAAAGTGATCAAAACCTTAACATTTGATCGAACTTGTCGTCCTGTTTTTCGGTCTTGGCTCTACTTGGTTGTATCGTCCATTGGGACGATTGGACTTCGGTTTCGACGTCATAATCACATACTCAAAATTCGCCACAATAGTGGTGACGTCATTCATGAGCTCTGAGCGATGCTCTTGCCACGGTTCTTCTGATCAAAATTAAGAAGTTTCGGAACAAACTTCGCTGACACAAGTATTATGCCCAAAACACCAAAAAAATTGCATGACATGAGTTGGCTCAACTGATATGCCAAAAACCTCATCAACTTGTTTTATGGTAATTCGACGATTTTCCAAAACCTTTTTGTTCACTTCTTCCTCGTCCAGATCGAGGTTCGTCATTGACATCTTCTGGGCCATCTTGAAAGAGCTTGTACCACTTATAAACATTTTTTTTTTTACTTAGAGCAGACCCATCGTATGCCAGTGTCAATAATTCAAGTGTTTTAGAGGACTTGATTCCATTTTTTTTTTCACAAAATTTGATGCAATTTCTTTGCTCCATTTGTTATAATAATTGTAAATCGTCAAACAGACTAAAACACGTCTGACTTTCCTATATGTCAAAAACAAACTAAGTATGCTATACACTTCAAACTGTGAACATATGTTCGGGACATGCGTACCAACACAGCAAAAAAAAAAAAAAATCGATAATCGAATGTTCCTTGCTCGCTACATATTTCTGCGGTTCATTACAGAAGAATTAACTACATAGACTTGAGTCCCAACATTCGTAAGCCATATACATGGAAAAAATTAATTTTCAGTTCACCCGGCTTAAAAACAGCGACCGGCATCGGAAATACCAAAAGTCAATTTATTTAAAACCAATAAATTCTATTTATAGAAATTTTGAATTTTTAGAACATTTGTCGCAGCTACAACAGCAGTTTTTGGCGCATGGGCTACATTTAATTTTTATTATATCCCTAAAAGCAATTACGAGTAATTCGAAGCATGAATTATATCCTATAAAACCTGTCTGATCACTCCCATTTGTTGCTAAAAAACAGACCTCCCGTTTAGCCGAAAACAATGAGAATAAAAACCAACAATAGGGTAAACGCGTTTTGAACTTTTTTTTTTTTTTTTTTGTTAATTTTCATGATCAAGGCCACAAATAATATAGTATAAACAACAAACAACAGCAAGACGTCAAGGTCAATAAAATAAAACAAAGATGTTGGTGTTAGTAGTGATTATTGTCATTACGACTTTAAGTTCGATTGTCGGATACTCTCACTTTGCCAACTTGGCCAAATCAACAAGTGCAAATTGCAGCTCCAGGTCTGATTGGTTGGAAGCTATCTCACCATGTAATTGTTTCTTTAAGTGAAATTAACCAGTGTTACATCAATTATTCTTTTATGCATCTTTCGAGTATTATTTCTTTGTCTTTACCACTTTGTTTGTCTTGCATTTTATTTGCTTTCCTGCACCCTGGTAGTATCGGTATTTAGTTAATGTTTATAAACAAGTGCTATTTGTACAGGAATTCGAGATAGGAGGGAGATTTTCCACAGATTGAGCTCCAGTCAGTGGTGCCATTTTGAATAAGGTGCCAACGAACCAAACCGAACCACACGCACAGACAAGCGCGGCGTGTGTTTAATAACAACTCTTCTAAAGTGAAGGAGCTGAGTGAGTGATGTATCCTTGTCAGGTTTAATTATGATGATTGCACTGACTTGTATGTCAATGGCTTAGACAATGTTACCACGAAGATTCAAAGACTTGTAATTGGAGAAAGTTTCATTTAGAATCAATCCTTTGGCACCTTTTAATCGTACATACTCCGTGAACAATGATGGAATATAAATATTTATTTATTTTTTTTTTACGATAAATGAAGCAATAGGTATATGCTAGTATACAAGAAAGGATACTTAACATACTCACCTCGGCCAGAACTCAGTAATCGATCTCGAAAACTGTAAATCTAGTACTGGTCTCATTTATCTCATTTTATTTCAGCAGGCTTCTGTTCGGCCTTTGAATGCCGACACATTCTCTTAACTTCTAGGTAAAACTTTTTTTTATTAATTTTTATTTTATTTCACACATTACAAAGCTTTTAAGGTATCAACAACTATTACGAGTATGCATCATAATATACTTATAAAAAACAACGTCTTTCAGTACGATATCCAATCAACTAATTAAACAAACTCATCTAATAAGCTAACTAAGTTAATTCAAAGTTGCATAAGCATTGTAGATATAAAAGATAAACAGATTTGTTAAAAAGAAATGTATATAAAGGTTGATATTGCTGCTGTATCCGCCAGTGTTAATGAAGGCCATGATTTGTTTATTCGTCGCCGTTTACAGCGAATGGGTTTGTGTTATTTACTCGACTACGTGGATTTTACACAAGGATCTTAGTCTAAACCTAACAAAATACAGCTGATCCAAGAATTGAAGCTGAACGACCTGTCACAGTGTTGAATCCTTGGAAAAGCTGGAGGAAAATCAGCTTTTTTATCGAAACATTGGTTGAATGGGCATGTTATAAAACAAAACTGTCGTATTTGGTCCGATAATGATGAGCAACCTCAGGCAATATAAGAGCTGCCAATGCATTCGAAAAAATGCGCTGTTTGGTGCAGTTAAGGGTCCCTTGGAATCATTGGACCGTATTTTTTTCAAAGTTGACCGTGAGAACAACATTACCGTCAATGGCGCGCGTTATTTTTGTTGTTCAAAATGCACAAGCTGAACGCGGTAGATATGGTAAGATGACGCTACATGCCACACAGCACACGAATCGATGGATTAATTGAAAAATGTATTCGGTGAGCAATTCATCTCTCATCCCGATATACATTCGTTTTGCATGTTTGAGGGTTATTCGAACCCTCTAGTGTTAGAGCTCACGAAAGAATCACATTATTTCAATGTACGTCTGAGGTTGTCAACTGATTGTGTAATATTAGCATCACCTATGAGGCCAGATCAGAAGGAGACAAATATTTCTTACTTCGCTGCATTTTTGGCGACATTAATTATGTGGTCATTTCAACGTAGGTTGTCATTGATACATATACCGAGAATGGAAAATTCTTCGGTTTCGGCGATGTAAGTGTCATTCATGGTTAATGGCTGGGTATCTTTCGCTTTAATAACAGCACGCAGCATTGCCTTTTGGAAGCATTAAATTCCACTCTGTTAATAGTTTCCCAATTGGCTATGCTGTTAATATCAGAATTTAATGAGCTAAGTATATGCTGCCGTGCCCGTGAAAAGCAGAGAGTACTGTCGTCAACAAAGGACTATATTGGACTAGAAGTAACAGACAAGAGATCATTAATGAAGATTTAAAAGTGTGTAGGAGTTAGCGCGGAACCCTGAGGCACACCAGTACCTATTTTGTAGATATTAGACTTGAAACTTTCCAAGACAACTTGAATTGATCGTTCCGAAGGGTAATTTCTAATCCATTGAAGAAGAGATTCATCGATCCTTAACCCACGCATTTTCGACAAAAGAGCCTGATGACAAACTCTGTCAAATGCTTTAGAATTGTCAAGTGCAACTATCTTGCTTTTGGCATCAAATCACCAGTGTACTGCACTGCCGGTCATTGAGAAGTGTTCGTGTTTCGAGATATTACATTAGCTGAGGGTTTACCAGCATTTCCATCACCTTGGAAAGAAGGGATAGTGCAATAGTGCAATGGGTCTGTAGAAGGAGAGAATAGAAGATTTGCCTTTCTTAATATAGAGATGGTCTGGACAAATGATCTCTTTTATCTGCCCGGAAAGAGTCCGGAAAAGTAGGATCGATGGAAAAGCTTTCGCCGTGGTTTTGCCGGCGAGGAGAACACATTCTCAGAAGAAGTGGAGATATGCTATTTAGACCAACTGATTTATATATATTAAGATCTTAAAGCACTCTTTCTGCTACACTAGCACGAAAATGGATTCGTTCCATTAAATATTCAACACACTGAAGAGGGACATGCGGTGACAAAGCACAATCTGGAAGTATTAAGCTGGCCGTAAAATGTGTAGCAAGCAGATTGGTCTTGTCTAGAGAGCTGACAGCTGGAATGTCATTGTAAATGAGCTGGGATGAGGCAGTATTTTTGATGTTTTTGACGAAGGACTAAAGCTTTTATCACCTTTGGGATATTGTAGAGTCGCATTTCTCTAACCTTGTCAGTCTCTTTACAACTCAAGTCGTACAAGGCCTTTTCATTTGGTTTGATACTCTTCATCCGATGAGGGATAAATCACCTCATTCCAAAAAGAATAGTGTCCGTGATAATATCAGCATTGGCATGCATTTTGGCATGCATTTTGGCATGCATTTTGGCATGCATTTTTTCTCTAGCTGTGTTGTCGGTATACAACAATAAGCTGATATGACACCATGGGCCGACGAGCCTAGAGGAGAAGAAACATCGATCTTTTACTTATCAGGATGAGAAGTTAAAAACAAGTCAAGGGGGTTGGCGGTAGGACTATCAAGTCAATTGCTGTTATGTTCGAGCTTCTGTAAAGACAGGAATAGTAGATAATTTCTCAGTTCTTACTTCGTCTATCATTTCATCCATATTATTGTTTTGGTCGGTTTAATTTAGAGTTTTTTTTGTGCATTGCCAGTATGCATAAAAAGGCAGTGTACTCATTCGTTCTCCGAGATACGTTGGTGAGTAAAATTCAGCTGGCATAGCTAATAAACTGTGGAGCCGTATTGAAAAAAAGAAAACTGGAGAAGTGAATCATCTTAATGCACAGGTTAGTGGGCATAAAGCGTTTCTTGAATTATTACCGCAAAAAACGTCTCAAAAGAATAAACGGCTTGAGTTTGTTATTGACAATTTTGAGCCAGAGAAAGTCTCCCGCACCTATCTCTCCCCTGTCGATAGTAACTTAATGCGAGCAGTCGCGGGCTTTTGCAAAAGCAGAATATCTCCACTTCGTGGCTTTGGCTTGTGTTTTAACTGCATCGTCACGCTTTAAGACTTAAACGAAAATTAGTGATAATTTTAAATGGACAAGTTTATTTCCGCACCGAAGATAGCCAATCTACATTCATAATTTGCAACATATTTTTTTCTTGTGCATTTTATTTTTCTGCCAGTTTTATTTTCTTTTTATTATCGCACCAAGTTTTTTTCACCTGAATCTTTTTATTTATTTCATTAACTAATGTCTGAGTTATATCCGTTCACACCGGTTTTCTATGTTCTTTGTTGTTTCTGATTTTTTGACTATTGATTTGCTTTGGCTGCTATTGACGAGTACAACCTAAGAATTCATCAAATACAAGGCCGTATAATTAGACAACATTCATCCTGACTTCATAAAAACTCTTTCTAGATCACCCATGTAATGGGTGGAAGAGATCTACAATTATCCAGATTCCAAAGAATGGAACAGGTTCTGAATATATTGGGTCTATAATTCGTGCTGTTTGCTAATAGATGGCGCAACTTGTATTATTCCATTGTTATTATTCCATTGGAACATGCGTTGGAAAGCTACTGTCATTGTACGTCATTTCAGTATATGTCATTCATTTGAAGCGTAAACAACAATAATTTTTTTTCACTCAAATATGTTGAACTTTGTGCCTGAAAAAAGTGTTTTTGCGGGGAGTTCTTCTTCATTACTTTAATATGAAGAAAACTGCTGCCGAAAGTCATCGTATTTTGGTGGAAGTTTATGGTGAACATGCGCTAACTGAGCGAACGTGGCAAAAGTGGTTTCCACGATTTAAAAGTGGTGATTTTGGTTTGGAAGACGATGAACGTCCTGGGCAGCCAAAAAAGTTTGAAGATGAAGAACTGGAAGCATTACTCTATGAAGATTGTTGCCAAACACAAGAAGAGCTCTCAAAATCTTTGGGTGTCACTCAAGCAGCCATTTTAAAGCGTTTAAAAGCAGCTGGATATATTCAAAAGCAAGGAAATTGGGTTCCACATGAACTCAAGCAGAGAGACGTCGAAAGGCGGTTTTGCATGTCCGAAATGCTGCTGGAACGCCACAAAAGGAAGTCATTTTTGCATCGGATTGTTACTGGTGATGAAAAATGGATCCATTACAACAATCCCAAGCGCAAAAAATCATATGTGAAACCCGGCCAACCAGCCAAATCAACGGCAAAGCCGAATATCCATGGCGCGAAGGTAATGCTCTGTATTTGGTGGGTTCAGATGGGTATGCTGTATTATGAGCTGCTAAAACCGGGTGAAACTATCAGTAGACAACGCTTAAATAAACGTTCATATTTTGAAAAAAAAAACCGCACGAATTAAAATATATACCAATAGAACCATAGCTATTGTTGCCTTTTTATCCAAAGTCTTTGAATTCATTTTAAGTACGCAGAGGATTGCAGTCAAGTTTCCAGTCAAAGCTATACATCAGCTTTACTAAAAGTTTTTGACTACTTATTGCCGCTAATTACATTACTGTGATAACCTTACTTGAATTTTCTAAAGCATTTGACTGTGTTAGTTCTAATATTCTCTGTGACTGACGACATATTTCAACTTCTTTGATACTTCTAACAAACATACTTATTCATACATGACAACTCGCTAGCAAGCTATTTCATGTAATAATAAACTGTCTTCGTTTCTTCCTGTTAATAGTGTTCCCCAAGGTTCTATTCCTAGTCCATTACTGTTCTCTCTATTCAGAAATTACTTACCTTCTTTTTTATCTCATTGTCAATTGAACTGTACTTATACATAAGCTTTCTAATTGGCATAGTTGAAGACGCAATTTCTAAATTAAATGATGACTGTTGGCACGCGAGATTTTCTAAGCAAAATTGACAGTAGGACAATAAAAACTGATTGATTCCTCTTTAAGAAATTCAGTTTTATTTTCTATGAAGAAAAACTTACATTCTCTGCAAACTTCTGCTTATAACACCACCGAAATCCCCGAGGACTGCTGAACAAAAAAGTGCAATCGCTGCTTCAAAAAACCAATAATGTAGTCCAAACTACGTGACTAACTTATTATCGAAAATGAAAATCTGCACACGCCCGAAAATGTCGTGAAAATATCTCTTAATTGAAAAAGAAAAAGAAAAAGTAGAAAGTTTCATTCTACGAATAGCACAAAGAATAATGCTTGATAGGCGCATTCAGAGAAGTCTGTGATTCGCTTTTCAATCTGATTTCAATACAATTTCAATTCAGTCAGAAATTTTAAATAATGCAGATACTTTAAGAAAATACTTAATCGGCTCGATGACAATGACCTATGTTCAATATTCGAGTGGTCCACATGGAACTGAACTCTGACAAAACAGAAACAATATCTATATCTAAATACCAACCACATTTCCTTGATTTTCTTTCCGTTAATTTAAATATATCTCAAGTTGATAATGTCACCTATGCTAAAAATCTTGGAATTATTTTTAATAACAAATTAACGTAGGATGCTCATATAAATTCCATTCCAAATATAGTCTACGCGTCGCTACGACACCAGCTAAGCTTAAACTGGTTCCCATTATTCGTATCTCATAAGGTTGTGAGTTGTTTGCGGAACCCGACTTCCACACGCTTCAAAAACTAAAGGTTGCTTTTAATTCCATTACCCGGTTCGTATTTAATCTTCGTAGATTTGGTCATATCTCATCTAAAGGTCGTCAAATACAGCAAATATAGGTGCTGTTCTTTGTTCAAATAAAGAACAAATACTATATACTTGTCTCACAAAATTAACTCTTGTTCAATGTCCAATTGTCCATGAATTTGCGATTATCAGTTGACACCTGGTTAACAACACGCACGAGCTGAACGTCGTTAGCGTAGATATGAATTGAGCAATGGTGATCCAGCACGGAAGCTCATTAATGTAGAAGGAAAAGAAAAATTGATCCTTGAGGCACGCCATCTGAAATTACTAGTAAATTGGAACAACGTCCTTTGGCAAAAATATATTTCTGTCTTTGGGTATGAGTGCATCAGTTGTTGTGCTTAAATCCCGGCAACGGTTACGTTACCCCCGACTCAAACAAATAACACTCTGCGATCCCGCTATCCTAGCTGTGGGTTGCTCCAGGTAGCGTTTTGAGGGCAGCAAAACTAGGTTATAATAGAAAGGCCACCACGTGATTTTTTCCCGGAATAACGAGAGTATCGGTCTTATAACCGAGGTTTAAGGCCCTATTTGTTCCCAATAGCGTTTTTTACACAAGAATGGAGCTACTGTAGCTTGCCTTACTCTTAGTTTAGTTTCCTATCAAAAATAAGACCCAGATATTTTTCCCTATCGGAGAAGACTAAACCGGGGACGGTCTATGATTGGAATTTTGTGTTTCCTAGAAAAGAGGACAAGATCAGTTTTGTGGGGGATCCGCTCAGTCGGTTAATCTGTCGAGATTTAGTTGAAGGAGTTCTTTAATGATATTAAGATTCTTGCCTGCTACCGATCGCTTTCAGGTATGTCAGCAGTTTATTGAACACCCAATTCCAGAGAAAGGGTGAAATAACACCGGCTTGCGGCGTACCCCTGCGGCTCTCTAGCAAAAGCCTCACCCAATTTGGAGTTGATAATCCTGCTACTTAACATAAAACTGATAAATTCCCCAAGTAAGCCATCTACCTTCAGAGTTGACAGTGTAGTTTTGATTGCGGATATGTTTACGTTGTAAAAGGCACCCTCTTTAAAGCAGGAATCCTTCGACGTAGCTGGTCATGTGTGTAGACCCGTTTCCACCGACTTTCTTTTACGGTAGTCATGTTGAGCAGTAGACGAAGGTCGTGGATCAAATTTATATCGTATACAGATATCAATCAGTAGTTCTAGAGTTTTCAGAAGGAAGATCATAGACTTATAGGTCTGAGGTCCTGTGGGACAAACATGAGAGCATTTTCCGGCTTTGGGAATGAAAACTACATTAACTTCTCTCCATGACAGTGGAATGTGTATCAATTCTACATAGCTTCTCATGATATTTTCTAGCGTAGGCAAGATAATATCTGAGGGCCTTTGTAACTCGTCAGGTGCTATACCGTCTGGACTAGTAGACTTGCATAGTTTAAAGCTATGCAGCGCGCAGAGCAGCTTATGGTATCTCTTCTAATCAGAGTGTGCATTTTTTTCGCGGCTGCAGAAGTCCTGCTATGGTTATTGCTGGCCGTGAATAGGCAGCTACTTGGAACGTAAATGTCCAGTAGCTGGTTGAGTGATTAATCACTTAAGGTTGTCTAAGAGCCATCGGTTTTTTTTTCTCAAAACTAGGCATCATAGGACTTGTAAACACGATTTTTCTAAGCTGCGATGCCTCAGAGGTTTCTATTATTTTGGGAGATTCCTTGTTAGTCCCAGTCAGTCATTTTTCTTGTGTTTCCTCAGACGTTTCTAAGTGGCCCCAGTGTGGCTTTTTCTTAGCTTTAGGTTAAATAACAGGGCATGAGGTCTGATTGAGAGCCAGGATAAAATTCTCAACTTTCATGTCAAGGTTTTTGGTGTTTTGCAGCCTAGATACTGCTCTGCGCTAAGATATGCATACTCACTAAGATATGCATTATAGCGAATAGTCGTGAACAGACCGTCAGCCAGTATCTTACCTAGGCCCTTACCGACTCGAAGCGATTTGCCTTTTTACGGCTGTTATTTACTAGCCTAATCGTCCCGTTTAGCTCATAATTCGCGATTTCCGAAGGATTTACTAGATAATACCGCGAAAAGGTATAGAGTAAGACTTACCATTAGAGTGGCATTGTTTTTTTTTTTTAAGAACTTAACACTCAAGTGGGTATGAATACACTTATAATGCCTCCACATTTGTTAAGTTGTTTTTTTGAAAAATGGGACAGAGAGAGAAAGAGGGAGAGAGAGAAAGAGAAATATGTTAAGGCTCAGTGGTTATTTCGTTTCATGGGTAGCATTCAACATATGTTGGGGAGGTTAAATTCTTAGTAGAAGTAAGCTTGTTCTTGATTCCCAGTTAACTACTCATCTTACTTGATTTTTGTTAACTGAAAAAATTAATGTCTTTGGGGCGAGGTTGAGATTCGAACACTGAACCTTCCGATTTGAAAGCACTTGAACCATGACTACCCACATTCTATCATGATTATTTCTTAAAATCACCATCTTTAGGCAGATGCTACGTATTCGAGGCTTAATATTACTCATTGACGTTTAATATACTCGTACAACAAATGCTTGGAAAAGTTTCTTCCAGTCTTTTGATGGTTTTGTTTGTTTACCTCCTAGAACTTGCATCATTTGCTTCTTCTTTGAATTGACCTAGTCCCATCTTACTACTAGTTCTTCTAAATATTCTTCAGATTCGCTCTTGAAAAGAATATTTAGCATGACGTTATCCACGTCATTCAGTCTTCATAATTTACAGTACACAAATTGTTGATTTATTTTCTTACTATTAGTTATATCATGTTCTAAAGACCTGCTTAGTTTGTATATTACTTCAGATGACGGCCCGCTGATTTTATTTCTCATAGTGGTAGCCTACTACTATTTGTTTCATTTGTTTATTCACCATATGTATCTACTAAACTAAAATTAAATTATTTTTTTTCTTTTATAGGCAGCCTTATAACAAAATCCTGGCGTTCATATATGGACGAACTGGATCAGCAAGCAAAACAGTTTCGCATTAATGCCGAACTCTTAGAAGTCGTATGCGAAAAGATCGCTCATTTGTCACAGGATAAACGTAAAGCCCGAAAATCGTATCAAGAAGAGCACTCAAAGATTGCAGCACGTCTTAATCATGTAAGTCGATACGTGAGCTTATATCTAAATATAAATTAAGTTAAATTTAAAAAAAAGCACTTCTTCTTAAGTTTAAAATAATCCGAAAGACTATTTAAAGTAGCGATCAGTTTGTTAGTTCTATATTTAGTTCGCCAGTTTTAATGGAGACAATGTGGCTCTCTACTTGTGGAGATTGGGTTATACTAGGTACGTCACGTTCGTATTTTTTTAGCGCCGCACAGCTAAAGTATAAGTATCATACTCGTTTCTGCAAACAATTGGGCGAGATAAATTTAATTTTACTCAATCGTACTTGCAAACATAAAAAGAAACTAAAAAGCAATGATATCTAAATTCTATGTAGTCATACATGTGTATCTATGACAGGAATTTGTACAAAATGCATACATATTATCAATTTATCTGCAATACATACGTACATACGAATATGGGCTTATTTACAGATTCTACTCGTATCTGTTCGGCGATTTTAATCAAAATATTTACGTTCTCAAGTATTTCTTTTTGTTTTCCAAATTACGAGTGTACGAAACTGTGGCGCATAAATAAAATTAAAAATAAAAATAAACTTTCTAATGTTCCGTGCGAGTACGTGTATTCAGGGATTGGCTAATTCCCATTTGTCCTAAATACAAAAACGAATATCTTCTGTGAGGTATGTATTTTTAGTGAACTGCGTTAATTATTGTTGTTTGTTTAAACGCCCTGTTTCGGCTAAATACTGCCGAGAAGATCTATTGCAATTATATTTAAACGTTCAGTTTTGTTTAGATTTTCACTTTCAAGATACAAATATCATTACGAGTAGACAGATAAATTTTCTTATTTTTAGGGCGCACCAACGAGTCTAGGGGTTCGGGTGATTAAAAGTGCTGAATCACATCTGTAGAATTTATTGAAAAGGCGTTAATCGGAATCCGATTGTTTACCTTAGTTAACACGTAATCGAAAATTTATATCGAGTCAAAGATCAGAAGTATGTCATTTGACAATGAGAGTACTCTCGACGAGTGTATTTGAGTAAATCGTCAAGAAAGACTACTAGGTGGGCAATTACTTGAGCTTTCTTAAGAACGCTTTTTTCCTTTTCCTGTTTTCTTTTTGAACGCTTCACGTTCAAGTCTTAGCTGGAGGATATTACCCTAAACTAACCGGCGCTTCCAACTGGTTTGACTAGAAGCGAGTTTTTGCACTGAGATTAGGTTTAGGTCCTCTGACACTTATGTATGCTACATTGTATAGGGTTTTACAATAGAGACTTGACAACTGTGAATTTAATTTGTGAACGCACTCTTTCACTAATCACTAAAGGGTCACTGTCAATTTATTCAGTAAACTCAATATTTTTTTCATGGTAAAGTACACTAACGAGCTACGTTCTCCGATTGGGTGATTGGATGATGAATCCCATCGCAAAATCATCTTCAGTGACGAAGCTCATTTTTGGCTCAATGTGTTCGTCAATAAGCAAAATATGCGTTATTGGTCGGGTGAAAACCCACATGTGCTTCATGAATCACAACTTCATCCACAAAAAATAATTGTTTGCATGCCGGCGGCGTTATTGGGCCATATTTTTTCGTCGACGATTACGATCGTCACGTTACTGTAAATGGTCAGCGTTATCGCGACATGATTACCGTTTATTTTTGGCCCGAATTGGAAGATATGGACTTGGACCACATGTGGTTTCAATAGGATGGTGCCACAAGCCACACAGCACACGCTACAATCGATTTATTGAAGAATAAGTATGGTGAGCGTGTTATCTCAAGACATGGGCCAGTCGATTGGCCGCCTTGTTCGTGCTATTTAACGCCCTCTTGACTATTTTCTGTGGGGCTACGTTAAGTCATTGGTTTATGCCAACACGCCGACGACGTTGGAAGAGCTCAGAGCCAACATTGAACGCGAAATAGTGGCCGTTTCGGCAGAAATGTGTGGCCGAGTCGTTGAAAATTGGTTCCAACGAATCGACCGCTGCAAACGTGCCCGCTGTGGGCATATGAACGAAGTCGAGTTCTATTGTACTTCAAGCCAATAATAAAGTTTTTGAAATATCTCAAATGGTTTGTCTTTTATTTAAAAAAAAAGTTGTCAAATCGTTATTAGAAAACCCTATATATGGCCTTCTTCCTCTACTATAGTTTGTCCCTTTTGGTATGCTGTGCTTGTCATTACTTTTTTAGTTGCTTTAGTTGCAAGTGGAAAAGTCAATTCTTTGTTATATCAGCAGTTAAAATTGTGCACCCTGTGTTTAGTTCTTAGCTTTATGCAATTCTATTAAGTCCATTGTTAAAGGAATCGCACGACAGGGGATTCCCTTTCCAGCTGGTATTTTTCATTGTCAGTTTGTGATTCAATACACAGGTTCAAAAGGACCAAATGTTTCCTTGCAAACCTAAATGTATTACTTTTGATTGTTTTATTTTTCTTGGAAGTATTGTTTATCGCTTCAGAAAATCCCTGTGTATACCGTTATGAAATTTTTGTTGTTTTTTTCCAATAGAGGGAGTTATCCTTTACATTGTTACGAGAATTTGTTCTGATCGGACGTGTTTCAAGTGCTCAATATTTTTTTCTTTTAATGGAGGAAAAGAAAGTGCATTTTTGGCATATTTTGCTGTTGCTGTTCGCTCCAGACGTCCACCCACCACAGATGACAATCAAATCTTGGCTGCAGTAACCGTTAGAAGGTATTTGATGACACGGGAGATCGCTTAGCTTAGCTAAAGTTAGACTTGTTTTTATCAGCTCGGTTTGTTTTGATTTTTGTTTGTTAAAATAAATGGATCAAAGATTTTGTATCAAATTTTGCGTAAAAAATGAAAAAAAGTGTGTAAAATGTTAACAAAGGCCTATGGTGAGTCTGCTATGAGTAAAACAAGAGTTTACCAGTGGTATAAGCTTTTCTAAGGTGGCTGTAAAGATGACGTTGAAGATGAAGAACGCCATAAATGCGCCGTACGCCCAGCACATCAACAACCGATGAAAACGTGGAAGATGAAGGAGTTGAAAAAATGGTCATGAACGATCGCCAAATTACAATCAGAAATGTCGCTGATGATGTTGTTATACCGATTGGCTCATGCCATCAAATTTTTTCGAATGTTTTGGGTATGAAACGCGTGGCAGCAAAATTTGTTCCATGTGCTTGCCAACACTTCATTGCTTGTTCGTAAGTTGTCGGCCTAAAACTATACTGTAACGATGCCTCAGCCTTCATATTCGCCAGACCCATGTCTCCGTGTGACTTTTTTTTATTTGCAAAAATAAATAGAACCTTAAAAAGTCGTCGTTTTACAAGCACAGATGAAATTAAAAGCGCATCGCTGAAAGAGCTAAAGCTATTTGGATTTGAAGAAAAACAGGCAGTGGAAGAAAAATGACCAGAATTGGCGAACAGAAGGGGCGGTCTTTTCCATCACGCCAGACCACACACAGCTTTAGTGCCAAAGCAAAAACTGAATTCATTTGGCTGGGAAATTATTCAGCACTCCCTGTACTCTCCAGACCTTGCGCCTTCTGACTACCATGTACTCCGCTCTCTCCAAAACAATTTGAACGGAAGGCAATTCAATTCCGAGGATGAGATCAAAACGTACCTGAAAAACTTTTTTACCCAAAAGTCAGCTGACTTTTACAAAAGAGACATTATGTCTGGCTGACTGACCTTCTACCGCACGACGATTAGCAGATCCACAATTTGTCCTACCAGCACAAATTGATCTTTTGTTCGGAACTGACGTTTTCGCCGAAATTGTCCTTCCGGGCATTGCCAGACAGCTGAATATACCATTAGCACAGAAGATGAGGATGAGCTACAGAAACGGGAACGTTGTCTGCAAAGAAGACTTTGCTATGCGTACCAGGCGGCTTCCTAATGGGCGATACGAAGTGTAATAACTTTTTAAAGATCAACGGCATCCAAAGATGGGCAGAAGTAGAGAATGCGCAGTGCGAAGGTTCACTCATCTCGAACGACCCTTCTGCAAGGACACAGAACTCTACGAAGCTTATGCTCGATGTATTGTCGAATATGCTACACTCGGACAGTCCTCAAAACTCCATACCACTACTACCTCCCCAGCAGCTGAATGGTCGGTGTCTTAAGGTAAAAAAAACTGCTCGATATCCACATGGATGGTATCTGTCCGCAGGGAAATCCATAAGCCTGAATTTATAGTGCTAGATGCTTATTGTGAATGCGAATTAAGCTTTTACGGATTATTGATTCGGATTTCGAGGAGTAGTTTTTATAAAGACTAGTCAAAATCTTTAAAATTTCAAAATCAGGCAGCCTGGAATCACTTAGAAAATTTGATGGCATGTCCACTGAGTTGAAAGCGGAGATTCACTTTACAGGTAACCTAGTAAGAACCTGCTCCTAACCAGAGCTTATTACGGATAATTTGCACAAAACTGCTTTAGGAATGAATCGTCTATCTATGATACAACATACCTACTGAAGCAGAAAATCTTGCGAGAATGGACTTCGAAATCTGGTAGGCAAAACTGAAGGCGCACTCAACAAGAAGGACTACACGCTGGGCATTTTCCTCGACATTGAGATTACTTTCAACAACGCTACTGACGAGTCACTAATTTTGTGGATATAAGCAATTCTAGTAATTAGGACAGTAGTCGACTCACTGCTTAACGCACTCAACAGTTTTGACGTCTATGCTCAAGCACATCTTCTCTGTTGGATCATGTCTAATGATTGCCTCCTCTAAAGCCCAGACAGCCATAGACTTGATCGACGATTAATGCACTGGAAATGACCTTCAAACCGATCTTTTTGAAACTGAGTTAAGTTGAGTTGTTTTATTTACGGGAAAGATGAAGCTGGCTGGTTCTGACTTGTCTAGTGATTGAAGGCATCAATATCCACTTCTCCAACAAATCTAAGTATTTGTTTGTCATACTGGATAACAAACTCCTCTGTACTAACCATGTTACATCGAAAGCTTCCGGCAAGACATGGTGCCTGTCTTCGGTGACATACATTACCTACTTTGTATCTACACGGCTATGATTATAATAATAATATCATATGCGTCGATTGTCTAATGAAACAAGGTCTCACGAAAATACGTTAATGTTGCCTTGTCAAGACCCCAAGGTTGCATTGGGGTTTGCTTTAACACGCCTAGTTCCGCTCTGGATGCCGCCAAAAGTTGCGTTATCGAAGGCCGCCTAAATATCCTTCTCCTCGAGTGTACATTCAATTCTTTCCCCTTGATTTTAAAAAGCAATCTTACAAGATCTTCCACTTTGGCATGCGATGTTGAATCTGACACAGAAGATGCATTAGTCAAACAGTTTTGAGCCCATGAAGGTGAATATCAGGTAGAGTACAACCTACTACAACCGATGGCAGATAGGAACTACGGCGGGAAGAAGGGTATCATAATCTTTAAATCAATCCCTCCGAAATATTCTTTAAGCTTTGGTCTGTAAAATTTTCTAAAATAGTCTAAAATGCCTGAAAAAAATGTAATTTTTGTGAAATTTCGGACTGGAAGTTTAACTATCAAAAAGTATACACATTCATAAATATGTTTACTTTTTTTTATTCAAAAATATCTCAAATGTACAAGAATATCGTATGATTATTGAAGCGTCGTTAAAAAATCTGTGTAAACGGTACCAAGTGGCGTTTCTTGAAAAATCATCTAAAAAAAAAAAAAAAAACCAAAAAGAATATTAAATTGAATACTATAATCTAGTACTTGTCAGAGCTGATTTTGAAAATATTAATTTCTGACGAAATGGCGGACGTACTAGATAATGGTGTATAGAATAATCACAAGCAATCGGTTTATTGGCTTTCGAGAAATTTTGGGTAACGATTTGAAAAACGTGGTTTTGTCAACTTACATGAAATCTTTTACGTTCGACGGAATGTTCATAGCTTCTAAATTTTGTTGTCGGGGTCGTATTCGACCTTCTTTCTCCTCCTCCAATCCGACCGATAATCCTAATAAGTTCATGAAATCCAACAATGAGGTGACAACATTGTTGAATGTTCAATGTGCATGTTGAAAGAAATAGAGCAAGGTTGACGATTTTGGCTCCGCTGTTCATCGTTTTTGACGCCATCTTCCAAATAAGTTGGTTGAAGCTCTCATTGCTGTTTTGGATATATCCGCCAATAGAATACAGTTTGTCTATACATTTTGCCGTCAAATTGTTTTTGCCACCAATTCCAGGATTTCTTTTCTTGTGTTCTCGAAGACGGGTTCCCATTCAATTTTGGACGTGTCCCACGCATTCTTTTTTTACAATTTCAATCTCCTCACTAATACCGTGTACGTTTAAGAGGGGCCATCCGCGACGGTATTAGTATACATGCTTTTCGACGGATTTTGAAAATAATTCTTTCGTGGCGTCTACTTCCATTTTGCCTGCCGATCCGTCATGATTGATCCTGAATTTTTCTTCATGGTTAGATTTCTATTCCTCATATTGCTCGGTATTTTTGTGTTTATTTCAATAGTTACGCTCAGCACAATAAGAAGATTTCACAAGAAAATCAGTGATTTTTCCTGTAAACTGAACAGTGAGAACCGTAACTCCATACAATGAGGTAAAACCACGTTTTCGCCACGTACCATCTCTTGAAACGGTCAGTTTTGTTATATCAGCACTCGAATTTTGTTTTGTTATTTCCTGTTGTTCTTCTTTTACAAATTGTTTTTACACCAATTGAAGGATACTCGAAGCAGCAGAATGAATGTTATTAATTACCATATCATACTTCGTTTGTTGAAGCGGAGGTGGTAAACCTATGAGTCCACAAAATTTCATACCTCCACGCAAACCAATCCCCAATAAGTGCTTAACAAAAAAGAATCGTGTATTTGTTTCGTAAGCTGTGTTGATGTTCGGGCACGAAGGAATGAAAGTTGGTTTGCACGATGAACACAAAACTACAATTTTAAAACCGAGTCCTCGAGTGCTTTCTATAGGGTTGTCCAATAGGGACTTGACAACTTTGAATTTAATTTGTGAACGCACTCTTTCACTAATCATCAAACTGTCACTGTCAATTTATTCAGTAAACTCAACATTTTCATCATGGTAAAGTACACTAACGAGCTACGTACTCCGATTGGGTTCATCACCAAGATGATGAATTTCATCGCAAAATCATCTTCAGTGACGAAGCTCATTTTTGGCTCAATGGGTTCGTCAATAAGCAAAATATGCGTTAATGGTCGCGTGCAAACCCCCATGTGCTTCATGAATCACCACTTCATTCACAAAAAATAACTGTTTGGTGCGGTTTGCATGCCGGCGGCGTTATTGGGCGTCGACGATAACGATATGGAAGATATGGACTTGGACGACATGTGGTTTCAACAGGATGGTGTCACAAGCCACACAGCACACGCTACAATCGATTTATTGAAGAATAAGTATGGTGAGCGTGTTATCTCAAGACATTGGCCAGCCGATTGGCCGCCTCTTTCGTGCGATTTAACGCCGCTTGACTATTTTCTGTGGGGCTACGTTAAGTCATTGCTTTATACTAACACGCCGACGACGTTGGAAGAGTCGTTGAAAATTGGGTCCAATGAATCGACCGCTGTAAACGTGCCCGCGGTGACCATATGAACGAAGTCGAGTTCCATTCATAAATGTTTTGATTGTACTTCAAGCTAATAATAAAGTTTTTGAAATATCTCAAATGGTTTGCCTTTTATTTAAAAAAAAATAGTTGTCAAGTCGTTATTAGAAAACCCTATATTAAGAATCAAACATCACTACCACACTTTTTACATTTTACACATTCCGATAAGACAGAAAACACAGTCAGAAAATTTAAAATTAGATACCCGAAGTTTGGATCTTCCAAACCATGATCAGTCATAAATTTTTTGGCACTGGAAGTAATGTTTTCGGCAGTATTTCGATTTCTGAGCGGTATTTTCTTCTTACTCCGATCTTTTCGAAAAGATTCGGATCAATGAGCTTCTCGAGAATCTTTATTTCTGATATTCATTTTCTTCAGAATATTTATTTACAAACGAAAATTGATTGTAACGCACAGTTGCACGAACTGCAACTGTTGACAAAACGTATCTACTTCTAGCAAATAGTTATTTTGATATTCGTATGATATTTCCGTTATACTTGGAGCCGATCACGCCCAAAAACATATTAGAATCATAAAATAGGTCAAGGGACGCTCTGTTCGAAGGGTCTCTTTCAGCTACCTGCTTCTCAGTTTGACGCCGCAAAACTCGTTTCACTCTCGGCTATATCGAAATATTGACTTGGTGTTTTCACCAGATATTCTTGAGAAATGGAAAAAAAAAACATCGATTTTTTTCGACCATTCTGTCTATATCTCCCCTTAATAAACTTTCTAGTTTCTCAACGTAGCCACTCCACTATACTATAGAACCACCGATCTGTAGGAATTTCCCCTGGCACCACACGTTTGGTAAGAACACAGTTCTGGACTGCTTGGCAAGAGTCTCCTCAAACTAATTCCTTTGGGAATCCTTTTTCTCAGCAAGGTCACATTCGACTTTGAGATTAATATGCATTTGGTCTTAGTTTTAGAAAGGATATCAATAGAAATGTGCCCGAAAACAGTCTAACAGAAGAACCAGTTTCATGGAAACCTCGACTTTCTTTTTCGTCTAAAGCTGATAAGCCATAACACACACTTAAGTCATGACAATGTGAAAAAAAAACTCCAATCAGCCAACGTCTTTCAGTTCTAAGTGTTTTCCCCATAAAAATACATTCGCCATTAAGACTTTATAAAAACCAAGACGTCCTATCTGAAATTTGACACACAAAATAAGTTAACGTCACCACTTTTGTCATGTCTAAATATTCAAATAAATCACCGTGTGTACGATAAACGATAAAAGGACAACGACGACACTCGAACTCGAACTCGATTCGATCAGATTCCTCGTTACTCGTGCACGAGACAAGCAAACAAAGACGACAAGACAAGAGTATGTCAACAGAAAACAGGTAGTTAAATAAATATAAACAAAACGTACCACAAAGTGAAAAAAAAAAACAAAAATAAAACCCTCAGGTAAAAAAATATTATTATTTTTGGAACAACATTACAGCCAATAGAAACAACAAGAGAAAAAATCCAATAAAACATTAGAAAAAATATTTTCAATAAATACTAGCAGAAGCAATTTATCATTGGAATGACCATCAGTACCCGAGCGGACTTATCCAAACCGGACGACCATCATCAATTAAGCGAATTAACAAATAAACGTCTGTCAATACCGCCAGATGTGAATATTGGCTGAGTTGGGGCGGTCAAATTCGGGGTCGGTCCATAGGGAAATCAAATCTTTGAATCAACAAAAATTGGGAAAAAAATTTGAAAACATTTTCTCCGACACCATGTACCAATGTAGGAGCACAGATACACTTTCCGTCGCTGTTCGAATCCGAATACTATGTAGTCTCTCTCGTTTCCTAATGAAGCGAGCGTTTATTTTTATAAAAAAAAAAAAAAAGAATTGCCGAGTTGGCTTGCTTGTCGTCACCAGAATCACTTTTAAAAATGATTCCCAAGGAAAACTCTGAACGCAGCAGATTTTAGAAAATGAGATTTTCCTGCCACCATCCGAACATGACTTTCGTTTTCTTAGGCATGATAGTGACAAGGGCCAGCTAGAATACGGACAGTGACTAGGTGTAGACCAAGGATGTGTGCTGGCCCATGAATTGTAGGCAGCTGAATATGCTGGTGTAGCACCCTGCATATGCTACGATGGCCAAAGGAATGTTTTATAAACAAAACAGAATTTATTTTTGTGTCTTTTTAAAATATTCGTCTTGGTATTTCCACGTTCAGTCAGCGGCTGATAATCGGGGTAAAAAGTCAACGGACTAGTACCATATATGAACCTTTACTCTTTTACTGTATTTTTCCAAAGATGCTTTTAAGGGTTTCCTTTAAATTTGTTATGGTTTCTAAGTTACAGATTTGCCTAAAGAATTAAAGTGTCTGCTTGAGATATGTCGTTTTTCACTGTCCTCGATCTCCGACACGAATCTTATCAGAGTGTTTTTTTTTGTACAGCAACAGCTGATAGTTAATATATGGTGGCACCACCATCCGAACAACGTTTGCAAATTGTGGAGAGTAACATATTTCCAAAATCAGTGTTCAGTAAAAAATATTTATATAGAGCGCTACGCCAATTTTACGGTCAACATAATCGACCATTTGAGTTAGCTATTCCCAATATCTTGTTTTTTACTCTTTTACACTCGAAACCAGTGGCAAGAATGCGCAGAGCGCACACAGTATCGTTGAGGGCAGAGTTGCGAAATATCCAAATTCCTCGATTCGTCATCGTGTGCAAGAGCTTGGCGTGTGCTCATCGACTTTGTGAAAGATTTTGCGTAAGGATATTGGTTTACACGCTCAATTGCAGCAAGAATTGAAGACAGACGATCATCGTTTTGGTAGTGAATTTACTGATTGGGCGACAGCGAAAGGAAGTCGGTCCATTTTTTTTACCATCAAGTTAAGTTCAGCGATGAGGCTTTCTTACATAAGAAGCAAAATTGTCGAATTAGAAGCAAAGAAAATCTAAAAGTAATCCATCGGATACTTTTTCATGACATCGGAATGTCACCGTCAATAGCGCCCGGTACATTTTTTTTTTGTTTCCAAAAGTGAGAGAACATTACAAAACGACTGGTTTTACTGTCATCGATTTCACCCAGTTATTGAAGGAAATGCTTGGAGACAGCATTATCTCCAGAAATGGACCTGTGGCCTGGCCTTCAAAATCGTGTGATTTGACGCCGCTGGAATGTAAAAGTATTTGAAGTCGTTGTTCTATGTGGATAAACCAACAATAATTCCCTCCTTGGAAACCAAAATTGAACCCACCATTCGTGAGTCACGGTCTCATATGTGCGAAAAAGTGGCCGAAAATTGGAATTCTAGCTCCTTGAAGCCTGTGACACTTCCGTGGTAACCATATGCCCTAAATCATTTTTCAACATTAATGGCATAAAATTGTCTATTAAATAAAAAAAAAAAATTAGCGTGTTTGCCTAAGTTGTGTGTTTTATTTCAATTTGACCTCTTACAGTTCTTGAAAAAATACGATTTAGTTTTCCGGATTCCGACCGAGAGCATTTAAGGATAGTCCCTGATATGATTCTCAAGTACCTTGGTCCAGGTGTGTAGGCTTAATTGATTTTAAGTATATGACCTACTATTTTATTCAGTTGAAAGTTACATACCATATATGAACGAGATCACATCGTATTCTGATCAACTTCTAGTGGTGTTTATCGCCATCAAGAATTCTAGGATGAACTTTAAATTTTTTCTAATTCAGACTACGGAGAAAAATTTAATTTCCGTATATATTTTACTATATCCTTACGAATACTGTTTCACTATTCTAGACTCACCTGTTATTACAGGTGCGTTGAACAAAGACAATGAAAAATGTTTGGCATCGTATTTCTTAATTTTCCAGAATCATTTCATCCCTTCACGGTCTTATGGGAAAACATCTTATCTTCAATCTATTGCTATTTCAAATTCCGCAATGAGCTGCCTCGTTAATGTATGTATTTGCAGTCTACCAGGCCTTGCATCCGAAATAATTGTCTAAGCTTGAGCTAGGAGATACTTAGAGAATACAAAGTTCTCCTGAACGGGCTGAATTCTGTGTGTATTGATTCGATTCCAGGACTAAATGGAATACCGAGAAATGAGATCCTTGTTGAATATACTAACCAATGCTTAGAGATGGATTTCTCAATGATATGAATGCTATTAGGACTAGCTGCCATAAATCCGATTGAGACTCCTATTAGCAGTTGAAATACGTATAGGCACAGCCGTAGTCGGCGTCTCTTCTGTTCTACAGCATGATAACTTTGGATAGCACCTAAATTGGCTACGCATAGATTACAGATTACTTTTTGTTGACATCATACATTTACCGCTAAACCCATCTAAACGCTTCTGTTCAATATCGTCTGCGAATGAAACTTGGTACCTCTGGAGTTGACCTGCGAGTTTCGTACAATTCTCCCAAGAACTACGTTCAAAAATCTCATAATAGCCCATCGCCTTGTTTAACTCCTTTTGTGACATTGGAGACTTCGGTTTTATCATTACCTAATTCGATGAATTCTCCATCGTCATCCTGCATAATTGAATATGGTTGGCAGGGATGCTAAAACTAGACACGGTTCTGTATAGTTTATTTTTCTTATGTGAACTTGAAATTGAAGAAGAGCTGAGAGGAGGAGAGGGGGTACCGTAACATGAAAATTTAATCTATTGTAGACTTTCCTGGTCTAAAACTATACCAATAGGGACATGTCAGATTGTCTACGACAATGTCTACGTTCACATAGTACGTCAGACAGGATTTTATATCCGATGTTGGGAAGTATTTTTCGCCTCTAGTTGGCACAGGAACACAGGATCTATCTTACCAGCATAGCAGCTGTTTTGGACTTAAGCTTTGAGATTGCTTTCCTGACTTAATTTTGACAAAATTTCTGAGCTTCATTCTTCTAGAGCACCTCTTTAAGGCTTTGATCGAGCGAGGGCTTTCATTTTTCTTCTCTGGAGGATATGTTCTTTCCCTCTTTTCTGCTCGTAGAGCTCGCGAGCACATGTCGTTCTTTTCTGCAGAGCAACTGTGTTTCTAAATTGTTTATCTGCAATCGTCATCGAACCAAGGGTTTGGTTTAAAGCCCAGCATATAAGAAGCGGCCTCTATGTATGCTCCTTGATAGTAATGCCACTGCTCTTTTTCGTTTGATGAATCAGAGGTTTCCTCAAAATGATTCGCTGCCCTTGGGATGTTATGGATATTCGTTAATTCTGCACATCACTGCCTTTATAGACATCAAGGTGTAGAAACCGTGTGCTGGCTCTAGTAACATTAAGTCCTGTCGCAAAATCAATAAACCTGTGTTCGATTCCAGAGGTGATATCTTGGAAGCTGTACTTTCCGACTGTATTACCATAGATGCTTTCCTTGCCTTGCTTGGCACTGAAATCGTCAAGAACGATTATCATATTTGGGGCATTGCCCGTAGGTTTTATCGAGGAACTCCTAGAAGCAGCTTTTGACGAGGCCGTTCGTCTTCTCTATTGGGGCTTGGTCGTTCATGAGGTGATGTTTTGGAAGCTGTACTTTACGCCTATGCTACCTAAGACGCCCTTCTGGCCTAGCTTGGTATTAAAATCGCTTAGGATGGTTTTCACAATCATATATGGATCATTGTTTGTAGGTTTTATCAAGATGCTCCTAGAAGCTCTTTAGCAAGGTTTTCCCTCTCTTCTGTTGGGGCGTGGTCGTTAATGAGCCTTATGTTGGCAAATTTACAATTCCTGAAGCTCAAGATTTTTTCCGTAAGTCTTCCTCTAATGTCTTTGTGGAGTCGGCTATCTGTAATATCACAAGTTTTCATTATGGTACATTCATTTCACTTTCTCTTTTTGTCTCTTCATCGTATCGCATTTTTTGGATGGATATTATATCTGCTTTGTAGCAGTCAAGGATCTGCACTTATTATTCGGCTGCATGCGATCTGTTAAGGGTCCCAATATTCCACTTGCGGATTCGAAGACCATTTTCCATCATTATCCGATGCCATTAGCTATTTCTCTTCAGAAACTGTGTATAAAATCAATCTTTCTCCCGAGATAAAGTGCCGGCTCTATGTATTTAACAACGCCGACGAAACAACAGAGTACATACTGTGTGGTTCTGTTCCTCTCTGCCACTTAAGGAGGTGTGTCTTCCTCAACAGTTCTGTGAACCCTAAGAAAACTACGAGACTTCCGGATAGGGACCTTCTCAAATTCGCAAAAAAATGTATAAAAAGTTGAGTTATTCCAAGTTTATGCGGCATCCAGCATAAAGGCATCGTTTCAGCTTGAAAAGTATGAAACTGACTTTCTCTATTCTGAGGTGGGCTTGTAGCCGAAACTTTCAGAATCTTGTCTAAGGTATAAAACTTTTGATTTTACAAGTTTTTGTTAAACGTTCCTTTTCCAAGGGCATACGTTTTTTTCTGACAGAAATATAATATTGTATATTGTGAACAACAAGTAGAAGGGCGGAATATTTTCATCCCTATCAACGACTATAGTTTTGCCCAATACTTCTTCCATACTAGTTTTTAAGATGAAGCTTAACAAATGCTAAATAAACTGAAACTTGAATTGGTCGTAGGTTATAATGCGGTCACAGAAGATAAAACCGTCGATAAACTTGCTACATATGGTACAGGGAGAGATTTCTTAAGACCTTAACCCGTGTTTAAACCACCTATGTTATATGTTATGGCCTCCATAAAAGGTAAGTTACCTCACAAGACCTTCCGGGCTATCGAAATCAAACTTCTTCAGACGAACTTCAACACAGGGCAACGCCAGTAATCTCTGTCGTTTACTTGGCTGAATTAAAGCCATTCGATCATTTGTCTTACTTGATGACGTCTCACTTAATAGTTCCTGTGTTTCAAACGTGTAATGGCTTAGGATAGTCAACACAGTAGGACAAGGCGTACAGATCTTTGAATCATCTTCTTACAATAAAAAAAAAAAAAAAAAAAAAAAACGCCATTCTAAAGCGAAATTCGCAGATTATCGAACCTCTCTCTATTTTGTTTGACGTGGTCAAATCTACTGACATTCATATGTATGTAAGCTACTACTAATTTCCCCAATCAGAACTACATCAAAATTGCAAATGCCAATCACAGGTCTTACATTACACATTCATCATCCGTTAATATTTCGCCCACACTGTATCTTTCAACTGAATTCTAAACATTTAGTTGTCGAAGTTCTTTTCACTTTGTCTTTCTTAATAAATTGTAGAGAACTAATTTCGCGGCTTGGTATTCAAAATATTTACACCAAAACGACCATCGTATCATTTCCGTCGCGGTGTCACGGTAATGTTTCGCCTGCTCATTTGGCCGACATCTGTTGATGTTCCTCAAAGGAGGAACGTATTGAAATTGAAATTATGTCATGCAGTATTTTTGTATTTTTGTACTCCTCAGTCTTGTGCAGATTCTTGTTAGCTTTCCCAGTTTTTTCAAAGAGGTTTTTCTTAGAAAAGTTTTTCCGCATTTTTGTCTACGAATTACCTTTTGAGAACGCTTCGTTACACAGTAGGTCAGTCGTACAGGGAGAAGTAGATATTATTTTTTGGTGCAGCAGCAGAGGAAATTTATTAGATGCACACAATAAACCGCCCGAGGAGGACCACAGTGTCTGGGGTGATATTACTCAGAAGAAGTATTTTTCAACATTTTTAATGGGATTTTCCTGGGAGCACACATTTGAGGGAAATGAGTTTTTTTTTTTTTTTTTAAAGAAATTTTTGGGTTGGGACTTCATGGTGTTGGTTTTCTGATACACTTCAGAATGAATGTAAACTACTTTCATTTGACCCGGATAATTTGAAATTGGTTTAGAAGTTTACTCTGGAAGGGCTATCTAATTGACTTGTGCCCTTGTGGATCACTTGAGGGCATTCAAGCTTTAATGGGGAATATTGTAAATGGGAATACGAGTATATGTCTTTAGTGCTGTGGTTTTCAAATCTTAAAAATTGACAATTAATTAGAGTGGAGGAGTAAATATAATTGAGCACGGTTTGGTTTGAAAATTATGAAGGGTTTTGTGGGCACTTGAAGTACAATAATATAACTAGATTTGTACGCTGAGTTGAGTTTAAAGTGTTTTCATGATTTTTGTATAAAATGTCCCAATCTTATGATGGACAACAGGGCTGCAAAAATCTGTCAGACCACGGTTCATTGGAAATTAAGATCCATGCTGAGCCACTTTCTCACTAAAAGGGTTGTTAGACGCTCTAAGTGTAAGCACGGCAATGATAAGGCCGACTACATTTCCGCCAGAAGATGATCTCCCATTTTAATAAGCATTTCGAAGCAATATGCATCGACTTCCTGCCATCAAACCAATCCATCAATCCATATTATTCTTTTTGCTGCAAAACTTTTTACGCCGCTTATCTTCCAACTGCAAATTTATTGAAACTTAATTCAGCCCAATACAAAGCGGTGAACAATGGCCAATATTATATGGGCACCATATCAAGGGAATCCAATGGACAATGATATCTTACCTTGTAGTAATCGGACAATATCTGCCGAATTATGCAAAAAAGCAGGCAGGGCACATTGTACATATATAAAACCTTAGCTTAGTTCAGCTTCAAAAGGCTCTCCCCCTCAGAGTTTTACTCCAATTGACTTGAAACCTGGAGAAAATATTCTTAATATGTTGTACATTTAGATAACAAAAATAAAAATTGTAACTCTTAGACGGTTCCCATTGTCAGTCCAAAGACTGAATCACTGTAACACGCTACAATCAATGTACATACTTGTTTGGAATTTGTTAGTTGACAGTGCAGGGTGGACCTAGGCGTCAACCAACAAACTTCTCCTATTAGCGCCTATTACCTGCGCTATATTTTTGTTATAGTTTGCGAGCGCTCAAAGGATTTGAGTATCGTTAAAATGCTTGCGCACGGCGATGTCACCTTCGAGTAGGTAGGGGTCGGAGCATTCACATTCATTTGCTCTCCATGTCCTAGCCAAACGACTGATGTGCGCTTTTGTAGCTGTCTCGATGTTACTGTTTAGCTCGCAAAGTTAACTGTGAACACTCCAACAGAGTCCCCCAACGAGATCGTCTTCTAAGGTTCATGCTCTTGCACCATAGAGCAGAACTGAGGTGATAAAAGCTTTATATGGAGGAGTTTGGTATATAGAGCCTCCTCTGTGTTTCTTCGGCTTTCTTAGGCGAAATAAACAATTTCAACCATGTGCAACTATAATTCTTCCATATACTTTTGGAAAACAGTGACTGGTGTTGGCTGCGAGTTTGGTCACATAATGGGATATCTACTGCCTAAAGCCCTTTTTAATAGTAAAGGTCTCAGTGAGATGGTTTTTGGCTAGCGTTTAGATATTGCTACCCTTACTCCTTTTGGATGAGTGGAAAGAAGTCAGTCTTGGCTTTCATCGCCTAAGTTGAATGGTTTGTTTTTGCTGACAGTGGAGCTTGGGTCATCGCCGTCAATAATCTATAGAAGTGACTGTTTCATATCCAGGCACCAACTGTGACTCCACTACTAAATTTATTTGCTGTTCCTGTTTAAGTATATACATTGTACCTAGAGTAGCACAACTTCATTTGCTCGATCACTTGCTTCTTTTTTCTTCTGAGAAGCTAATGTAATTTTCTTCTCTTTTGCTTGTTAGATCTCAGGAGCCATTCTCGTTCGTCTATACAATACAGATTCATTGACAGGTTGATAAGCAACATGTGCCCTTCTTGCACTTTTTATCAAACTAGAGGGTTCGTTATAGTGCTGTCATATCACCTGTGGTATTTCTGACGACTTTCTAGCACCAATACCACCGCTTTTTAACTCTTAATGCAGGTTGTAAGGGCGTTCAGGAGGAAACGCTACAAACAGTTTTTTTTTTCGTATTATTCAAAATTTTTAGACTCTATATTATATACTAGGTGTCCAACTAAATTATCGCTTTTTGATGAAAACGCAACTTTATTGTGAAATTTTTTTTTACAAATGTCTCATTAAAATATGGCCAACCGCTAGCTACAACTTTTCTTCCTTCTTTCCACCATCTCATTTCATCTTTCTGGCAGAGGTAACAGTGTTTATCTTTTGAGGTTATCTACGAATCAAGCCATTTTTTGATGTCTTCATATGAGCGGAATTACTGATCAGCCAGACCATGTGCAACGGAACGAAACAGGTAATAATCGGACAGCACAATATTTGGGGAATATGGCGGATGAGGTAGGCCTTCTCATTTGAGCATTTTCAGGTAACGGGTTTGGAAACGTAAGGCCGAGCGTTGTCATGCTGTAGAATCACTTTTTTGTGCCTCTGCTCGTATTGTGTCCGTTTTTCGCGCAGTGCTCAGCTCGATCGCATCAATTAAAGTCGATACAATTACCTAGTGATGATTTCTTTGGGTTTCAACAACTCATAAAAAATAACACCGACCTGGTTCCACCAACACAGCTCGTCTATGAATAGAAGCATGACCGGTTAGTCCCTATGACTTTCTTCTCTTTGAGTTACTGAATTCAATCTATTTTTCATCACCTGTCACGATGCGATGAAGAAACCCCTTCCATTTTTGTTGCTGGAGCAGTTGTTCACAGGCGAAAAAACGACGCTCAACGTCCCTTGGCCTCAAGTCAAGAGGAACCCAAGTTCCTTGTTTTTAAATCTTCCCCAACGCATGCATTCGCTTGGAAATGGCTTGGCGAGTAACTCTTAATGCTGAAGCAAACCCTTCTCACCTTGGCACTTATCTTCATCGAACGATGGTTCCAATTCAGTCTCTTCGAGGGATTTTGGCCTTCCTTCACGCGAACTGTCGTAAACATCGAAATCACCGTTTTTGAAACGACGGAACCAATCACGGAACTTTGTTTCGCTTAAAGCAGCATCTTCGTAAACTTGTTGGAGCTCTCGATGGGCTCAGCCGCCGTTTTCAGTGAAAGAACAAAATCAACACTTCTCGCAAATGATGATTATTTGGAACAAAATCAGACATTTTTACACAACCAAAAGTATATGACGCCAAAACAAAATCACTAATGTATTAAAACGATTTGTTTATCATATGTCCAAGCTTGGTTCATGACGTTTTGGATATGTCAAAATTGACCAGCACCTACTTCTGGAGCCATCTATTGACAAACAGTGACAAACTTCGTTGTATATTTATTATAATTAATACTAGGTGGAGTGAAAAGTAGCCAGGATGCGCTGCTACTGCAAAAAAGGTCATGGTGCCTTGAAGTCCGTTCATATTAAGGCAGACATGCCAAACTTCAGTGTGATACGGTCTTTAGTTTTATTTTGACAGCTGATTGTTGTTGACGTGTTTGGCATCAAATTGAGTATGGACAAAAACGATTTTCGTTCTCTCATAAAACATTATTTTTTGAGAGGCAAAACGGAAGGAAACAAAAGAAAAGTTGGATAAATATTATGGGGCTAATGCTCCCTCAGATTACACTGTCAAATATTGGTTTCGATAGTTTCGTGGTGGCCGCAACTCTACTACCGATCAAATCCGCAGCGGCAGGCCCTCCGATGCGGTTACAGAGGACAATGTCAAAAAAATACATGAAATGGTGTTGGCTGACCGGAAAGTGAAGGTGCGCGAGTTGCACATGCCACAGAGATTAGTACTGAACGCACACGCCATATTTTTTGCAATATTCTGCATATGGAAAAGTTATCCTGCCGCTGGGTGCCGCGCATACTCACTCCTGACTAAAAACACAATAGCACTTCGAAAGTGTTTGGACTTGCTGATGCGGAATCGGGCGGACTTTTGGCGTCGATTGATAACTGTTGAACACCAGAGAACAGAATGAGTGCCCGGCAATGGACTGGCACGAGTGCTCCGAAGCAACCGAGGGAGGCTCGATGGGTCGGTAAGGTTATGATGTCAGTTTTCTGGGATTGCATTATTGGAGCGATCGAAGGCCGAAATTGCTGCAAAACGGCCTCAATGAAGCGAAGTTTCTTTTTTTTTTTGCAAGAAAATGTACCGGCGCACAAGAGCATCGCAACCACGGCTAAAATCAATGACTTACGGCTCCAATTGCTGTCGCATTTACCGTATTCGCCCGATTTGGCTCCCTCCCTATTTTGTACAGCAGTAAAGTCAATTAGCTTCAGTCCTACTTCTAGGTTTTGTCAAAAAGCACGTAGGTATATCCAGTCCTTGGAAACATCGTCTATTTATGACATGAACTCATATCAAACTGATACGATTTGATGCCGAAAGCTTATGAGTTCTTACCTTAATGTGTGACTCTATTTTTCTAGGCTATATCTATAATAGGATATTTATTTGGGCATTTATTCACCGAATTACCATTCGACTCCATTTGTGAAATCGATGACACTTTCCAATGTCTACCTTGTATAATTCATAGTTTTCCGTTTTCTGCACTTTTGAAGTCAATAACATCTGCTTTAAAGCCCTCTAAGGCCTTATCTTGTTGTTGGCTGCTCATTTCCGATTTAAGTTCCGAATACTCCATGTATGAGTACAGATCTGAATTTCGTTGTGATGATCCATTCCGTTCGTAAATCCGTTCTCAGGGTATTGGTTTCCTCACAACAGTGTGGTTGTACTTGATCACGTTATAACTCCCTCCTTGTGAGATCCGTGACCCATTTCGAGAATATGGGAGAAGCCGTTTATACAGTAAGGGTTCACCCGCCATCATTACTTTTTCAGCTCCCTGACTGGTCTTGAAAAACCTAACTGACCTCAGCTCCAAATACGTTGAAATAGCTGTTACATGGAATCTGCATTGCTGAGTGTTAAAGTCACTGTTGATTCAGTAAATAGAATTTATCCAACGTAAGTCGTTCTTCTAATTTTCAGTCTTTTCTGATAGAAGTCAAACGAATAACGGGCGGGACGGTTATAAGCATTGATATGATGCCTTGGGTAAATATCCAGCGATTTGTCTATCTGCAGTCGGGTCGTATGTGTTAAATTGGATAAATCTTTTGTTAAACTTTTTCTTTTTTTTTTTGTCTGATCATATTTAAGTGCGTTTTGTCTCTGAGTAGCAGCCATTTTCGGAAATCACTCACCAATTAAATACAATTAACACGCTTACAAGTTATTTTCACAACGATTTCATCTCACCCAAGAATATCACGCCGCTCGGTCGCCAGCCTACGCTCGGCATAATAATGAGCCCCGAAGATAGTATCGCCTCCACAAAAACCATCACAACAAACATATTAATTATGCATCCTCCAAGTCGCCTGTCCAATGACTCAGTGCTTCACAGTGACCAGAAGATAGACGCCTGGACAAAACTCAATTGAATTGAACCCATTTTCACCGGAATCATACTACGACTACGACTACGATTATGAATGTGATTGCCAGAGTACGCCATCTGAAGTCATCGCCCATTTAAAAAATTTTATTTCGTCGTCTGCAATATTGAGTCATTAGTCGCAATGAGCACCCGTTCTCGCAACGTTAAGGAATATTTTCATAAACACATATTTCCTCTCAACAAAATACGAATATTTAGATTCAAAAAGAGCTAAAGCTGGCCACAAGCATACTCGCAGATGTCACAGTGGTCATGATGGCATGATGGCAAATTAATCGTTCACCGTCATGGACAGAAGCATCTAAGAAAAAATATTGTTTGATCATCTAGGAATTACGATTCGCAAAGTAGTGACCAGACGCTAGCCCAACGCGGAGCAATTAAAATATGAAATTTACGACTCTTCGTTTTTTGATATAATTGAATTACGAGTATTTTTACGGATGGTTGTGTTGTCGACAAAACTTTTATTTTCAACGAGGTTTGTGAACATTTGGCGGCGCGCCAACTAGTTGAGTTGAAAGGTTTTTTAGTAAGACTGTCAGGAACTGGTGTCATGTCTAAGGGGTTCCGTTCGTGTCCACTATCTAGAACAGACACTCTTGCACACATAGATATAAATACAAAATACTTTGGGGGCAAATTTACTAGTTCATGGCTCCAAAATGGGTAGCTACACACATACTCGTATAGACATGTTACCTCAATTTGAGGAAATACCTTGGGGTGCATTTTAATATCTTTTATCTAAAAAGTTATTTGCTTTGTGGTAGGATTTTTTTTGTCCATGTGAGGAAAAAATTTGACTTTGTACAATAAATCTATCCTCAGTGAAATTTATTACCCCAGAGAACTATTCATTTATTGTTTTCTTAAATGTAAGGGCTGCAACTAGCGTTCAAGTTCTGTCGTGTGACTTAATGGGTTTCGGTAGACAATTGCTTTATATCATGCAATCAACTTTCGACCCTGTACTCACTATTTCTTATTTTAAAATGGGGACTGCCATATGACCATCGCATTGATGTCCAGGGAAACTCCCTTCCACAGTCGATGTTACTCTCTGTTAATTGTATATGGTGTTACCGTAAAGACCTTTTTATAGTTTATCGCTTTTTCTAGTATTCTGTGAAAGTGCGGTACCTTTTGGCGTAACAACACGTGTAACCTTGTCTTAGTCTCTAGCTTACACACCGTTCATTATCTTACTAAATTGATTAGTTTCCGATAGCTAAAACAAATACTATTGTACTTCTGCTGAATTCACCCTTTAGGCAAGAACTGATACCTCTACGAGCCGGAAAGTTGATGGACGCCCATACACTTTTGTTTGAATGGACGTCGATAAAGATGTTGCTCCTCCAGAGCCCGTCAATACAAATAGACCAAATATTTAACAAAGAATGTTTCTTACAAATAACCTTACTCATTTCTGATTGACTCCATGCTTCAGCGTCATGAGAAAGTTTTGCGCAGAACCTACTTTGCTCTTCGAGATAAGAATTTGTAATACAATTGCCTTATTTTCTGATGGTCCTTTTTATTCTTGTCAGGACAAAGAACTCAGATATTAGAATTAGTTCATTGTACTCCTTTTATGTGCCTTTTACTGAAATTTCGAAGGATGAGTTAGGGTACCAACCACGTCAGCACGGAGTACCTGCAGCCTTGTGTGTGCGTAGGCCAGATATCCGCAAAAGTGCTCTGCGGTGTCGTCATTACTTTCACAGCAATCGTATAAGGATTTTATATGACAGACGCTCAGCACACTTAAGTGCATAGCAAAACCAAAGTGCCCGGTCACGGTGCCAGTAAGCTGCCTGCATTCTTTCCCGTTGAGGGACAGCGGGAAAGCCATTGACGTCTTAGGAACATTGGAAAATATCAGTCTGGTCTGCCATCAACCTGGGGTGTCAACCATCTGCATTATGGTCGTACCATAACCCACTGCCAATAAGAACCTTTATCGAGAATGCAGGCAGACCTATCGTAGTTGCGATTGTTCAACGTTCTTCAAGTTCATCGGCGATTTTATTTCCGGTGATTCCATTGTGGCCTAGGATTCAAACAAGACTCAGTGAATCTAGCTTTCCGACTGTGTTCTGTGAAATCTTGCATTCTCGAAATAGTTTGGAAATCGTGAGAGGGTTAAGGAGCTAAAATTTTTTTTTGGCTCAAAATCTAGCCAAAGCAATTCCTTGACATTCCCTGGGTACAGTCGATTTCGTCGAACTCATTAAAACTAAAGTGCGTGTTGTACCATAGAACAGGTTTCTTTAAAAGGAAGATTGCTTCACCCCCAAAGCTTATGATATGGACATCAAGGGGAGAGAGATTTATCAGTGCGTCTTGAGCAGAGCCAGACGTTTCAGAGTAAGCCCCTATGCAACAAAGGCAGATCGTTCTTTGGGGTCTAGTATAAAGAGTAATGGAGAATTTTCGTGAAATCTTGTACCACTTGACAACCGACGCATAGGATACAATTGGTCTTATTATAACCCTGAAGATCCATCGTCGGTGATAGGCCAGCATGCACAGTAGTGGTAAAGACAGATCAGCTATTTACCATTGCCACTTGGTCCCAATCATCATCTGTAATCAAAGTCCTATTCACCAGCATTGCTTTCATCTACAAAACTGATTCGACTACACAGTGTTGTATGGTCGATTTTCATATGCCGTCAAAAGCAGCGCTTTCGTTGTCAACCTCAATGTCGATGAAAATGCCCAGCGTGTATTCCTTCTTTGAAACGCACTCTTGCAGCATCTTTCGATTTAATTTGTATCTTAGACAGAAGATGCATTCTTAAAGCCCATTACTTAATCAAAGCTCGTTTGTGACTTTCTGTACAGTGGTTCCATATAGGGATTAAAGGCACCAGAGTTCAGTGTAGATACTCGTAGATACTCTATTTAATTTTTTTCTAAAGGTGCTTTGGTACATATCCTCAAAATTGATGAAAAGATACTGAATGTCGACTTGGAATTCTTGGAGTGTACAGAATTCAGTACACCGTGAACCCTTAAATCAATGAAATGTTTTACGCCTTCGGAGTATATGTTAGATACGATCTTGTATGGGATTCCGAGAAAGATGATGTCGTTTCTGATTTGGTGAAGTTATGCCGCGAGTCCATTTCTTTAGCATATAATCTGGTCAAACGACAGCTTTAACAGCTCCACTGATATATTATCGGAGTCTGCGTCCATGTTGCCTTTCATCTTTAATTGTAATACTAATATTTTTTTTTATAAGGTAAACTGAAGTTTTGGTTATTTGTGCCTAAAATATTGAATATTTGGTTTAGCCTGCCAACGAAATTTTTTCTCTTAGGGTTTCGTCTCCATATTTTTAGCTCACACTGTAGCTCTATGTTCTTATTCTTGAAGTTGAGACTCTTTTTCTATTCGGTTGTTTTGCTGTAATGATTGGCTGAAAACTGAGGACTTCAGTTGTATCATTTCTAATTTGTTATTGGCTCTACGCCACTGGTGTTCTGTGCATGTATAGGCTGTGCGTAGACAAAGTTTTAAGGTTAGAAAGGGATCTTGTGACGGAATCTTCCGACCTTTTAGCGTGGTAAAGTGGTTAAGTTCATCGGTTATTGTACAAGTGGTCTGGGTTCAATTTTCAGGGAATACAAGAAAAAGTAGATCAAATTATTTCTGAAGTCGTCATCCTTTTGGCAGGCAATGGCAGACTTCCGAAAGTGAAGACCTTTGGTTAAGAAAAATTCGTTCATTCCCTAGTCTCTCAGAAGCTTAAGATTTTTATAATACTGAAATATTACGTCGTTTTGTTCACGTTCACGTTCATAATCTCGCTAGAGTTACGTTAGGTGAGAGCGCAATTCTAAGTAGCCTAAGCCCGTAAACGTAAATGTGATACTTTCTACTGTTACTTTGGTAAAAACGATTTAAAACAGGAAATAAAGCACTCGGCAAGATGATGCACAGTCTAATACTAGGGTGATCTAGATGATTTTATCTACTCGATAAAATTCACTTTCCTTGTAATAAACATCTTTACAGATTGGGAATCATCTCCAACAGCACATTACTAAGTGTCCGACACTATCACGTATGCAAACAACATTTCTCAACAAATACGAGTATATTGTCCATGAAGCGGATCTGAAGGGGATCTTGCAGAAAGAGCAGATCCAATTTCTGAAAACATTAATCCATCTAGCCGCAATACAACAGGTTCTTTTCCCTACCCCTAAAGGTTCAGAACTTGCAGAAAAATTCAATAAAAAAGTACTTAACAATTGTTTGGGTTACAATTGTTATCTAATTAATTTATTTAATATTTTCCTTACAAGTCGTTGAGCTTGTATCACTTTTCCATGGTCATAAATTGTTCATTGTCGTCAACGAATCCGCTGCAGCCATAATTTTTGGTACAGTCATGTTATATTTTTATAAAGCTCTTTATATGATATGGCTCTAGCCATATAATATCATATACTTACTCATTACCTAGGTAGCGCTACACTTCTGGGTGAACTTGGGCCTCAATTTGCAAGGCTTTTCAGCTAGCTCGAGCCTTAACTAACTCCCGGCAGTTTTGCACTACGGTTGAGGTCCTTCTTTCCTCTACTGCGCTGTCCCTCCGGGTTAGATATAAAGACTCTGTGGGCTGAAGCATTGGTGTCCATGGTTCAGCGCCATATATTAGGACTGGGATAATTGAGATAATAGAGATTCCTTAGTTGTTCGGATAGGGCTGGTTGGTATAGGGCCTTACTAGTCAATTGCCCTCTTAACCTAAAGAAACAGCGGCTGCCAAGAGTGATTCTTGGCTTCATTTTAGCTGAGGTATTGTTGGTAGAATTTATAGTCGAGCCAAGCTAGACAAAGTTTTTAGCTTAAGATTTCCGCCAATTTTTTTCAAGTATGGTGCTGAAGAAGTCACTTGACAACGCGTCAACTTGTCTAAAACCTTTTTGACATCAAAGGTCTCGGTTAAGTCGTTATCGACCTTGACAGAGCGGCAAGCGTTGGCAGGACATCTCAACTAGACAGGACTCGGTATAACTGATACTCGTATGTATATTAGATTGTTGACTTCCGTGGCCTGAAACCTAACAGGGTTATATTGCTATCCTCATTTCCTTTTTGGTGGAGTGGTCTATTCATTCTGACGGCGGGATGTTGGAATTCGTCAACGTTATACACTCAGCAGAAAAAGCTTTTCCACATCTCAGCATCAACTGTGACTCTGTAAGGTTCGGCACTTGATGCTAGCGTTATAGAAGTTACTAAGAGATTTCGGGATACGCGTTCGGCAAAGATTTTGTTTTGGAAGTTTTATCTCCTCACAGTGGTTCTTAATTGTTGTGTGGAAATCCGCATTCGCACCTTGGCTGTAACAGGTTAGTGATCTGAGTCAATATTGGTAACATGCCCCACGTCTATCGCAAAATGATTAACAAGCGCCAGGTCTGCTTGTGTGTATGGAGTTGAGGAAACCGTGTGCTTGCTATAGTAATATTTCGTCTCGCCGCAGAGGCAGTAAACTTAAGTTCGTTGGCAAACTGTCCCACCAAAGATGTCCTCCTATAATATCCTGCCGTTAAAATTGCTTTATACGATTGTCAGGAGCTCGTACAAACATTCTTTGCGGGCGTCGTATTTATCTTCCGTAGGGGCATGGCCGCATATAAGGCTTATAATAGTGAATTTTGCCTTGATGCGGTTTGTCATAAGAAGCTCGCTTAAGTGTCGGAAACTCAAGACTTCTTGCAAAGTCTGCCGCATATGGCAAATCCGCATCCGAATAAGCGCTGTTTCTTTTCCCTATATCATAGTAATATTACAGTTTTTCATCCTCTTTTTGCTCGGCCCATCCAATCACATTTGCTGAATGGCGGTAATATCTCCGTGATAGCAGTTAAGGGCCTCTGTTAATTGTTCGTTAGCACGTGGCCTGTTAAGTATCCAAATATTCCACTTGTAGATCTGAAGGTCCTTGTTCTTGTTGGGTTTTCTTGGGGCGTCAACAGTAAGGTCATCCATATCTGGGGCTTGTTTCTGTTCCAGAATATTTTTTATTTTATTTAAGTGTGGTAGAGAAGCTTCCCCGACGTATTACCCGCCACCGTAGAAAGTCAGCTACTTAGTCTCAAAACCTCGGACAACGACGGTGCGTGCGCTTTTATTTACCCAACAAGGGCTTATCCGCCCTCGTCTCTTTTTCAAAAACTTTCTTCAGTCTTGAAAGGTCATGATTGTCCTATGCTCCGAAAATGTCGAAGTAGCACAAATAAAGTATCCGCTAGTCTAGCTGTGAACGTCATTATTGATTCTATTGGTGAGAATTCCTCCGCTGCATGTCCTCGTTCTGAGGAGCTCTTGTCGGACATCTGGAGTACTTGTCCATCAGGGCAGCAAGTAAGAAGATCATCAAGAGGTGTCTCATATGGCAATGCGTGCTAAAATTCACCCGGCCGAGTTTGAGCTATTCAGAGTGTTCGGCGCCATATATACAGTCAGGCTCAGCATACTCTGATCGATAGCTTACTAATACGAGTACAATATATGTATATGTAGCCATAGGAGGCACCACGTCGAGCCACCATATTATATCATATACTCATATACCATTATATATCGCATTCGAGATATCATTAACCGTTTAAAACTTGAATATATTCTGAACTGAATTAAAGTGATTGTAGTAACTTATTTTGCCGGACAAGGGTCGCTTTTCAAGATACTTAGTTCTCAAGCTCCAACAGTTGTCTACTGCTACTGAAATTATTGAAACACCATAGAACATGTAACGCGGAGGTCATACAAATTTAACTAAAAACTCTTTAAATCGCCTTACGTGTATAAAAGATGCATTTCATAATCTTCGTAGATACTTTATTTCTTTAAGACAAAACACTGTCTATACATACTTCTAAGAAGCTTTTCCGTTTTACTATGTTGTCGTCGATGGTTCTGTTCGAAATTTCCTATTATACCATATTTCGAATCAAAAACGTCGCCCCCGACATAAACCTTCTTTCATCTTTCCCGAACAAAGTTAGATCTCCTCACATTTACCATTTGAATTTATCCCCAAAAATACCTTTGTCGCGACGAATCAAATGTTATAATCACGCAGCCGTACATTGCAACAATGAAAACAAGGTAAAAGCCAATCAATTCCATTAAATTAGTGACGTTCGCACTGACATTGCCATGTCATAAATTCTTCCAAAATCTCTTCAAAACTCTCTCCGAACGGAACTGGTTTGGCTTCCTACGAACCCGGATGGTTAGCGCGTTGCTAAGACTGAGTCAGCTGATTCATTGCGTTGCGTTTGACATTTTGAAAACAATGTCTGCATTCGATTCCAGTGGTCTCTTCGCCAAATGAACGTCCAGCACCCCGTGCTCGGATTAAACTGCCATAATTTATGAACTGCCATAAATTATAGTTCGTATTAATGAAAGTTGATGGTGATGTTGTTGGTGTTATTAAAGGCGATCCACATTACATGAAGGAGGGCGCCGCAGAAGTTAGCCGTGTTGACATTTTATTACCCTCCCGGCCAAAAATTTAGAACAGCATTTCTTGATTAATTGCTCATACGAGTTGGTGAATTTGTTTATGACGATTTATTGCCACAAATGTACGAGTGGCAGAGGATGGAAAGCATTGAAAAGTGTTTTGGCTGTTTCCTTTTTTTTTCCTGATTTTTAAATTTTCCAACATAAAGAGCTGCCAGAGTTAATTGAACATTTTTCTTAATTAAATTTTCTGAAGTATTTCCATTTTGGCGCGTTGCTATGCATGAATAAGAGTAGAGTAATTGAACTATTATCGTAAATTAAATTTCTCGACGCTGAAAGGATGGCTATTAGCCTCGTAACGCATAGTCACAATGTATATGGTATGTAAGTCTGTGAGGTTGAATATACAAGTATTTTTATATAAAATCGAATTATTCCTATCGATGCAGGTTGAGTTTAATGGATAGAGCTCAATGATTTGATGCTGTTGTTCCGTTGTTAGTGCAAAAGTGGGCATAAGTCAAAGGCAACGACAACCACAGCTAATGATAGTATTTCTTTGTCCAGTCGTATTTTCGCATTCTCTCAGGAGCTTCAGAGTTTTATAGCTTTTCCAATGAATGGTTATTTTCGACATGGACAATCAATGTTTGTTGAATTTTCTATTAATGTATCCGGATTCGATGTACGAGTATAGTGCACAAGTACGTTAAGGGGATACAAAAGACCAGAAAAAAAAAATTAAAACAATTTTTTTTTTTTTTTTTTTTTTGTCGGATAACTTAACATAAATGAGAAGTCAAGTGATTTTCTGGTCTTAAATGAATTCAGATACTTCAGACATTCGTTTGGTAAAGCAGGAGTTGTAAGAATAGGGTCAAACACAAATCAAGTCATATTTACGAGTAATTGTAAAGGGCGGAGGTCTCAATGGACATTTATAATATTAGACGGCAATTAGCTTTTGACAGCATTCAGTAAAATAGCAGTGCAGGTATCTGCAAGCATTTCATAAGAAAGTAGGACAATTCCCAATGTGTCATACTATTCATTTCCTTGTTATGATTATAAGACGGTGTTTTAGTGGGTCTGACCCAGTTTCAAGTCGTGAGAAGATTGCTTATAAGTCTTGCCTTGTAAATTAATCGCCGATGATATTTTTTTCTATCGCATTGTGATTTGAATTTCAGTTTCTAGACAAGACTGGGTAAAACCTGCTTTAATAGGGATCTAACGATGTCTCAAATTGACTTATGTCCTCATTTATGAGATGTAAAGCACGAATACGTCCTTCTGGAATACGTGACTAGTATTGAGATTTTCGTACATTCTTTTCCCGGCTGAGACTCTGCCCAAAGCTGATCACGATTCATTTTATTGTATAATATGTAGAAGCTGAAGTTTTCTTATCGTTTTAAATATCGAATGGGTGAGAATTTAATGGGAAACTAGAGGGTTTTCCAATAGGGACTTGAAAGCTTTGCATTTAATTTGTGAACGCATTCTTTCACTAATTATCAAACTGTCACTGTCAATTTATTCAGTAAACTCAACATTTTTATCATGCTAAAGTACATTAACGAGCAATGTCTGCAGATTATAAAAATTTACTATAGATATTCGGAGTCGGTGACTGCAACTTTAAGAGCGTTAACTCCAAAGACAGACAATAACAAGTTTAGTGCAAAAATTTGAGTCTACATATTCGTTGTGTGGTGCTGCCGTGTCAGTGAGACAACGGGTTGGTCGAAATGTCGAAAATATCGCTGCCGTTCAGACGTCCGTAGCAAACGATCCAAATCAGTCAATTCCACGGCGTTCTCAAGAATTGGACATCGCTCAGACCACATTATGGCGTATTTTGCGTAAGGATCTTGGTTTACACCCATACAAGATCAAGCTGACTCAAGAATTGAAGCCGATGGACCATCTGAAGAGACGTACGTTCTCCGATTGGGCTCTGGCGAAGATGCGCCAAGATGATGAATTTCATCGCAAAATCATCTTCAGTGACGAAGCTCATTTTTGGCTCAATGGGTTCGTCAATAAGCAAAATATGCGTTATTGGTCGGGTGTGGGTTTTCACTTCATGAATCATCACTTCATTCACAAAAAATAACTGTTTGGCGCGGTTTGCATGCCGGTGGCGTTATTGAGCCATATTTTTTCGTCGACGATAATTATCGTCACGTTACTGTGAATGAACAGCGTTATCGCGCCATGATCACCTATTATTTTTTCCCGAATTGGAAGATATAGACTTGGACGACATGTGGTTTCAACAGGATGGTGCCACAAGCCTCACAGCACACGCTACAATCGATTTATTGAAAAGTAAGTATGGTGAGCGTGTATCAAGACATGGGCCAGTCGATTAGCCCCCACGTTCGTGCGATTTAACGCCGCTTGACTATTTTCTGTGAGGCTACGTTAAGTTATTGGTTTATGCCAACACGCCGACGACGTTGGAAGAGCTCAGAGCCAACATTGAACTCGAAATAGTGGCCGTTTCGGCCGAAATGTGTGGCCGAGTCGTTGAAAATTGGGTCCAACGAATCGACTGATGCAAACGTGCGAACACAGAACTCTATGATTTTTGTATATTGAAAATAAATCTTACCTCTTATTCGCAGTTTGCGTACTAGCGATGAATTCCTCGACATGATCCATTTAAGCATGGTAATTCGGGTTGATCTTGGGGAACATTTTCTAATCGCATGGACTCCTCAAGCAGAGGGTCGCAGGTTCGAATTCTCTGAAAAAGTCTTTTCATAGAACTCTGACATGAAGGCATAACACTGATGTTCGAGTGGTTGCTGGCTGGGCTAAATGTAACGAACTAACAACTAGCACGTACTTAGACCCACTGGTTGAGGATACACTGGCTCCATTTTGACAACCACCTCTGGGAAAAACATCGAAACCTAATACACCTGAGTTTCAAACTACTACACCACCCGCCCGCGCCCTGGCGAAAAGCCTGTAAAAGGGTATTCATATCCCCTAGGTGTGGGCGCGGGATTATATATAAAAAAAAAATGGTCGTTCAAAAGAGCAGGACTTCCTATTAGCGTTGGTTGAGCATTAATCTAATTATCGTGATTAACCGTCTTTAGGACTGATTTATGGTCTATAGTCCCTTCTTGTTGACAGCATACCTATACTTAGTTTTGCCCTCATTCACGACTACCATAAACCCATTTTTGCCGCTTCTGTTCCAATAACATACTTGCGAACAGTGATAGCTCGCTTAATTTTGCCAACGATATCAGTATCATCAGCGTATGCAAGTAGTAGTACATAATTGGAAAATTATGCCTTTGGTGTTGACTTTTCAGATTCGCATAATTTTCTGAACTATTATGTTCAAAGAGTTACACTCTTCACCGTGCAATCGTTCTCCATCGCCTTTCTACACAGTCTGACGAGTTTGGCAAGGATACTAAGGCTAACTATGTACCTGTATAGCTCGTATTTATAGGTGGTGTCATATGCAGCCTTAAAATCGACAAATGGATTATGTGTAGCGATTTGAGCTTCTTGAGTTTTTTTTCCGGATTTTCTATAGTGCGTTTCTTTTCGATTGTTAATTGTGAACACACAGAGTCTAAGACCGTAATGAAAGGGGCTAATCAAACGGCATATAGGAGACAGATGACTTTATAATTGGCGCAGCTAACAGGACCTCTTTTGCACCACATCGCAAGCGAATTGTTTTCTTGAATGTTCATCATACCACGGGTTTCCTAGAGGGGAAACTCAGCACATCATTTGCGGTATTTCTGATGGCTCCTTGGCATTTGTTCAACTTTTCTGCAACACTTGATGCTAGTCGCATAGGACATCTCTAGAGGTTAAGTGATACGCGATCTCCAAAGGCTCTGCTGCCTCGAAGTTAAGTTATACAATCACTTCGCTTGGGTGAAACAGTCTGGTTATGATATAAAGAAATCTATCCGGATCAGCGTGTTTTTTAGTTTGGTAACTTACTTTTGTAGAATATTTATTTAAATATGTCGTGGAGCTGGTTTTTTAGCCATTCCATCCTTAAAGCTTGTTTCTTTTGCTAGGAACGTATGTGTTAAGTTATTTATAAGGACAAGCTGCAGAGAGAAGGCTTTTGCTTAGAACTTACACCACACATATTTATTTCACTTGGGATTTATTTGGATCGATCTGTTGTAGGAAACAACTAGAAGAGGAGACATGACCATAGCTAGAGTAAGCCATAAAAATCAAAGAAGTTTAATTCTCCATGAATTTGGACTTGGACTTGAATCCCAAAGCCTCGTTAGACTTATACCCACTACCCCCTAGAAAATAAGTAGTGAGTACCTGTTATTTTTTTCTAAGTCACTATGGCCTGCGATAAGTCTCGCCATCAAGGTGAGCCTATACTGACAGATTAGAGTAGTAAACTTGTTTCCATAAAATTTTTTGTTGTTCAATAAGTTTGTCGACTGGTTTGATTCCACATTTCGGTTTCGAACGTCAAACTAGAATAGTGTCCCGGATCTGTAGATCAAAAGTGCTTACATGACGCCTTAATTGCTTGGCTTAGCCTCACTATCTATCAATCTTTTCTAAGATTAGTACACAGTTAGCTAGGTTTTAAGTAAGTCGATAACACGTCACTTCTTATATATAATTTGATATCCTATTAAGTTGAGGATCAAAATTTTAAAACCTCACTGACATGGATATCCCACTTTTTCATCTCTTTATGTTTATCTTGCCAAAGTGTGTCTGGAAAGAGTTCTCAAGACAAAGTCGCCTTGTAATTGTCACTTGCGAAACTTTCAACTCAATTTTGAATGCTTGACATACGTAGAAATATGACGTAACTTTACACAATAAAAACCCAAACCGAATCGCATGTAATGTAGACTACACTTTCTGCTTTCATCCGTTTCATTCGTGCAAAGTTGCAAAACACAACCCCGCCGAATCGTAGCTTTGCAGTCTAGTTCAGTTCAACTGAAGGGGGGCAAAGATTTATTGACATAAATTCATTTTTAACAACTTCTTCACGCTCGTTTCTATGCAAATTTAATTATCTACAAACACTGTGTCACAGCTTTAGATGGGACTCCAGCTGGAAGCTACCCTCCCGTTTTGGACTCATAAAACAATTTCAGGAACTCATGCAGCAACTGTGCGCGGGTTGCAATTAATCGATAACAACTTCTGCAAATGCATCCTCCGCACAGCCTAGGGGTTGTTGACATTAGTGTGGAAATAAACTTTAACCTCTCCGAACCATTCACCCACTCACTCGTTCCATCCCTAATTCATATTATAAAGCACAACAAAGCATAGTTCGTCCTCGTATTCGTATTCGTACTCGTATTCGCATTTGCATCCCCTAACGTGGAGAACAATCAGACACATGGGGGTGGGTAGTATCATTTTACACCCTCCGCCACTTTGGCAATCAAAGTGAAGACAAATGTTTTTCTCTCACTGCATTTCATCATAAATTCCAAAAGAAGGGTGGTGTTGGGAGACCTTAAATGACCATAAGGGATGTTCGAGTTATAGTCACAGACAGTCGGGCAGGCAACATCCGAGTCGAGTAGTCATTGTGGGGGGCCAAAAGTTTTCGGTCGCCTCGTGCTCTTTAATTTGTCTGCCCGGAGTTTTTTTTTTCAATTTTTTGTACGAGCATTTCCATCCGTCGGATGAGGCACATCGAAAGGGGAGTTGGAAAAATAATTATCGTCTCTGCGGTAGAATGGTTTACGATATTTGTGGCAGACAATAACAATCCCCGAGAATAACGACATTTTCGTCTTGTCTGTAATTGCAGTTGAACGATTCAGTTTTTATGATATAAAGTGTAAGTACTCGTATCTGTGTGCAAGTTGCGGCTTGATGAGTGCTTATTAGCCATAGAGACTGAGAGACAATGACATGGTAGTAGTTCTTGATGGGCACCTTCTACTCAGTTGTCTTTGCTAGGGTTCTACAATATCTACGATACTTTGCCTCGGGTAATTCAATAGTTTTTCAATTTTTCTTTTTCTTTTCCAAAAAATTATTTTCTTATCGCGTCTTTGTAGCAAAGGGCAGCCATAGAAAATACTGATGTACCGTGCATTCCCGGAAGATTTCGATATGGTTGTGTGCATCAGAATGGAAAAATAAATCGGGCTTTAAGTACTCGAAATAGGGGTGGAATGGAGGGGGTCTACAATAGTATTTCTGGAAGAAAGTCAGTAGTCAATGAGGAAAGGGCATCCAAAGCGTGTTGCACGTGACTGACAAGAGATTTGGATATTTCGTATGACTATCAACAGAAGTTGGAAATTTTATTTTCATTGACAAGTTGGTTGTGTTGATTGCTTTTACTCGTAAGTAGTACATCGCACAAAGGAGTTGATTTGATTTTGTGTTACACAAGAGTGAACCATATTGTTGGGGCAATTTAAGTTTGAGTTTTCTTCTTTGATTCAACCAAACGAGGTACGAATGTGAAATGTGAAATGAAATCGGTCGTCTTTCTTTGTCAAAGGTTTCATATAAATCGAGTATAAGTACTGGCATGTCAAGTTCTTAAGTACACATCGGAGCAATGAACAGAAATAGTACTTATGTACTTTAAAAGTCATAAACCTACAAGCTTTGAGTATTTCGAGGAAAGTGACTTAAGTCGATGTGATGCCTATGACAGCAATGACCTAAAGAACACTTGCAAGTCTTGTATTCCTAATTAAGAAAGTGGAATTTTCTCTTGTCAGAGGTCGTAGTGCAGTGCTCTTGTCAAAGAACTGATAAATTGGGACACGATTCTGGTTTGATCAAGGTTTCTTATCCGAAACTCAGCTTCCAATTTAACTTGAAGCTCATTTGAGAATAAAATACTTATAAATTGTCTTCTTTAGAAAGGCAGATCCTTCCCACTCTTCTGCTACACTATAAAAGAGTCTTCTAAAGTTTCCAATTCATTAAATGCCCTTTTAAAGAAGTCTCCTTTGTAAGGGGTGATTCATCGTGAGGTTGGATTTTCAATAGGCTTTTTTTGACAGATCAGGCGTGACTCCTATCAAATTGCTATGTCATTTTTGTTCACTATCGTTTGGCAAATCATCATGGAAAGACTCACATTACAACAGTGTTTCGAAATTGTTCAGCTGTATTACGAAAATCAGCGTACTGAAACCACTATTGCCAATACAATTCGCAAATTTGAAACTCAGTTTACATTACTGGATGATTCTCGACCGGTTATACCACATGCAGCACATAGTGAAGAGACTATAGCAGCTGTAGCTGAAAGAAGACCGTGACAAATCGATTCGTCGTCGTTCTCAGCAGCTTGGCCTGGCGTATTTTACGTGATGATCTCGGCCTAAAAGCGTAGAAAATTCAACTTGTTCAAGAATTGAAGCCAAGGGACTTGAATTTGCGTCAATTTCTTCAAAATTGAGGAAAATCAGAGTGTAACCGTCAATGGTAACCGTTATCGCGCCATGTTAACGGACTATGTGCTTCCTGAAATTTAAGCACATGGTCTCGGTGAGTTCTGGTTTCAACAAGACGGCGCTACGAGCCATACAGCGCGTAAAACAATAAACTTGTTAAGAAATCATTTTGGTGAGCACTTAATTTCAGGTTTTGCTACGGTACGGTGCGATATCACATCTTTGGACTATTTTCTCTGGGGATATGTAAAGTCTTAGGTCTTCAGGAATAAGCCAGCTACGATTGATGCTTTGAAAGCCAACATAACTCACGTTATCTGCGAGATACCAGTCGCTATGCTCGAACGAGTTGCCCAAAATTGGACCTTCCGAATGAACCACCTTAGACGTAGTCGTGGCCAACATTTACATGATATTATTTTCGAGAAGTAAATGCCATGAATCGTTCTTTTAACCGATAATAAAAATTTTGAGTTTACTTTCAAATTATGTGTTTTATTTTATATTATAAATCAAACCTTACGATGAATCACCCTTTATAGGAGATCGTTCTGCCGGGTAGCTCTGTCAAATAAATAGTTTCAACAAAAATTATTTTGTCCACCGTGTAGCAACTATAGAAAAGTTATATTCAGCGCGATCTAGTGCTTTAAATTGTTGAATTCCCAAGACCTTTTGAAAGTGCTTCCTTGTCTTAAGACCATTTTGTTGGGTTATATGGTTATATGTTGACGTAATTTGGGAAATAGGATCTCTGCCTACTAACCCGTATTGATATTCATCTGTAGCAGCCAGTCTATGATTTTCATTACATAGTAAATAGGTGCAGAAAGCATTTCTCTCGTTTGTGCTGATTAATCCAATTGATAGCATTAACAAACAGCTGGGTGCTGCATACAAATCAAGACTTGTCATTGGGAGAAACCTCAATATAATAGTTTCTACCCTTCTAAAAATTGTATATGCATATGATAGTGTCTAAATACTCCCATTCGTCTCCCTACAAAAATGACACCAGTCTATCCTTTACCTCAAAAAACTTAGATCTTACTCAAAAAAGGAATTAAACTGTGCATGGCTATGAGATAAGCAGTCATAGTCTTACCTATGATTTTGCATAGGTAAGATGGCGCCTCTAGCCATCAATAAGACGACAGATGGGAAAATGGATAACGTGTAGGCTATCGAGATCAATCTCGCCAATTTGATCGAGCCGCGCAAACGTGTACGGAACACTCGGACCTGCGCAAACACAGCTGGGTGTCCATAAACATGACCAAGAAAGGAATGAAACGGACGTTGTTGGCGTTGAAATTTCCGACATAGAATCAACGGCGACGTCAGACGCAGATCTATCCTTCATTAAATTTATTGCGACATATTCAGATCTCAGCTCATTTGAGTATTTATCTTCGACATTTAGCCAGGATGTCGAAATAGAGATGACTGAATAGTTTCCAGTGAAGTCTATCACGTAAAACACAATTTTGTAAAACGACAAGCAGCCTCAGATATGCATGATATTACTGATGACCATCTCAGCAAACGAAAAACGGACAACAATTTTCAGCTATGTACGTGGAATATTCGGACCAAGAAGTGCAGTGAGATGAACTGGGTCAAAAAACAATAGCAAAACTATGACATCAACTTTGGTGATTGCTAAAGATAGGAAAATCAATGCCCATTTGGATGCGGATTTGCCACCGCTGGAAGGCTTCAACAAAAACTTAAGAGATACAAGCCTGTAAGTGAACAACTGATAATGATCCGTATTAAGGCTAAATTTGAAAATTTAAGCCTAATAAGTGCTTAGGCTTCTACCGAGGAGAGAACGGCTTTGTCAAGGATTGTTTCTACGACCTCCTTGATCAAATGTACCCGTATATGCAAAGTCCTAGGATTCCTTGGCGATTTTTTTTTCCAAAAATAAAAAGAAAGAAGCAAAGAAGCACTCGATATAGATATTGAACATTTGGTATTGTAGGAACAAAGTTTGGAAATTCAATCAAAAAGTCAATGGAACGTGTCATGAACCAAATTCAGAACGTATTAGCAGAGTTAAAGTTGGTGATGAAAATCTGGATGGATAAATTCGGCAGACTGTTTATAGGCGAAGATGACCATAACTTCGAGGTCAGGCGGAATCAACCATTCAACTTGGACTATGACCCTCGACAACACTATCAACCCGACCAAAAAACTAAAAACTTATAAGATTTCTGGGGCGGTAGATGACCTAATTAGGATCATACACCAGGTAATCTGTAAAATTTGGTCGGACAAAAGTATGTTCAATGAACAAAACATCAACATCGTTCTTCCTATTTTTAAAAACTGCTTTAACTGCAGAGGAACCAGTCACTTTAAGATCTTATCTAGCGTAAACAATCTGATATTTCCTTACCAATGTTGTTTTATGTTAAACATCAATCAGGAGAAAACTATCTGCCCCACAAAAGGCAGTAATGATACCACCAGAACATTTGGTATCAAAACAGCATTTCAACAAGACAGCGAGCTGTCGCTGGCGCGTTTGCTATGATTAAAACAGAATCAGCAAAGATGAGTTTAGTGATATATATCCCGGACGCATGAATTTTAACAAAAAACAGTTCTTGGAGTGATTTTTGGTGCCCTTTGCATAAAATTGGAGAAGATATAATGATGAATATGGAGCAAATGTATATCCACCCTCTGGCCCGAAGAATCTTCGAATCCATTTTGAAGGAACAACGCGGTAAAGGAAGACCGCGCTTAAGCCGGCCTGCTTGTAAACAATTCCCTTGGAATCGTAAAAGCAAATCAACAATGTTTTCACTTTTGATTTCTTCAAACGAGATTTTTTGAGTTTCGGGTCGTCTGGCGCCTTCCACTCGGAACTTTGGCGCTTGGTTTCATAGTGACATTAAAAACACAACGTTTAATTACCAGTCACAGTCTTATAACGGAAGTTCTTGTTAATTTTTGCCTCAGACCCAATAGTTCCACTTCAATTCGTCCGAGTATTATGAAAAAAGTTCAGATTTCTTAAGTTTAAACGAGGTTGTCTACGCAATGTGAGATGAATTTTTGAAGACTAGAACAGCCATTTGTAAGCCCTCAGGTGTAGAATAATAACCTGCTCCAGTTTAAATTAGCTCTGACGATTGTTGAAATATGACCATACAACAAGTTAACTCACACGAAATTTTCGCCAGGCAAAAAGAGTAAGGGATGAATTCGAACCTTTTTTTTAGGACATTCGTAGATGAGTAAACCTTTGAGCCGTCATATGCAGAACCATTAATCGAATAGAGATCCAAACTATGGTTCTTATTTTTTTTCGGCTGCTCAAGGCGTCCTACTGTTAGAGATTTTTAAGATCAGTGACAATGCTTGACTTTTTCGTCGTGCTGCTTAAAATCATCAACAGGTTTCATTCCATCGTATTGTGTAAACGTATATTCTATACCACATATAGTAAATTGACAAACATCAGAATGCTTTTCGGTTATTTACAGTCTTGGTAAAGACCACCATACTTCAGGCCGATGCTAACCTTTTTATTAGTTTCGAAGCTGCATATGGCAACTGATTGTGAGCTGATTACGCTCGAAAATACGAAAAGCACTGCTGTTACGTGACTTTTTCAAACTTGTTTCAAGTCAGAAGTCCTGTTGCTCATAGACAAAGACAAACTATAAGTAGGTTGAGCCTTTAATTGAAGACTTATCCGGATAAGTTGCTTTTAAAATACAAACACAGCTTTGAAGGAGTTGAGAAGTTTAACTATCTTGGGGCAAAATGAAAGTTCCACCAATGAAATTGATGGTAATTTTGTGCAGCCAAACTCTGAATAGCAGTTTCTAGATGGAAGTGTCCAAAGAGTTGGCATCAAAACTTCTTACTCTAAAGACAAAGATTTTAATATAAAAATCTTTCTTATGAAAGAAAATGCTGGACTGACATTGACAATGTCTTTCTGACATTTGGTTATATTTGTGATTAAGGCGTTTGTATGAGGCGACTCAACTGTGAGTTCCATATACCTACCGTAGAAAGATGTGGATACAGTCAGGAAGCCGAAAATACCTCGGCTACAGCAAAAAGAGTTTTTGATGTCCAGCCGCCTGGTTTGAGAAAAGATCGATCCATAAAGGTCAAACATTCGCCGACACTATACAGCTCGTTCTAATAAAGTTGAGTACAGAGCTGGGGACCGTGAACCTAAAACCCTCAAATCCCTCCATCCCCATTAATACAATAAGTAACAAAATAATTCACTGAAATAGAAAATAAAAAAAATTATTTGTGAACCCTACACATATAAAATAATCAATAAAAAATCCGCTATCTTGTTTATGCGAAGTAATACTCGTCAACAACGAGATTCTAATTCCGATCTACTCTACGAAATTAATGGGGTTGATAATACTATTATTACCTTCAAACCCAAGTCATAAAAAAACTTTGTTTGGTCTAGGGGCGCCTAAAAATATTACCACGCTATGTAATGTCAATGGTTCTATATAAATTTATAACCTAAACTCAAAATATTTCCGCCCATTTCCTGAATAAATTTGATTCAAATTTACATTTAAATTTGGTATAGATACGGTTGAGTTAAAAATACCACTTCATCTCTCAGACTACTTAGTATTTATGAATTTTCAAAAAACAAAAAAAAATAATAATAGTAACAATAACAATAAAAATAAATGTCAAAACCCATTTAAATAAAAGCTTCTTACTTAAAAAAAAAAAAAAAAAAAAATCCAAATAAAATGTTTCTAAAATATTACCACAAGTAACAGCCAAAGCAGTAGTAACCGCCGCAGCAACCTTAGTCTCAGATCTCTTTGTTTTATAATAAAATCGCGCGCAGAGCATCTTTCGCTCAGCATTTGTGACAGTTGGCTCGTCATAAATCTTGTCAAAATTCCAACTGAAAACAAAAAACAAAATGTCAACTCATTTTCGACCTCCCAGACCCATCTAAACGCGAGTTTCACAATGAAAAAAAAAAAAAAAAAACAAAGAAAAAGGTTTGCCGCGTGAATTGTGGTGGGCGTGAGATACAACAACTTCTTATACTGCCACCACTTAGACCTACCTATACACAGACCTCCAGCACACACTTATATACAATGAAACTGTAAAAACAAAGCAGACACACCTCACCACACACGGTGGCGCGCGGTAATGAATTTGAATACCATGCTGTCAATTAACTGCTTTAGCGCTTGAATAATAATCGCTTCTGAAGACTAGAGAACTCAAAGACTTGCGATACAGATACTTCTACAGATATATAACGTATGGAATGTCTGTTGCTTAGGTAAGGTCTCTGGCGTGTTGTTAAATAAAATTTTGCGCGCGCGCTTGCGCAGCGGTATGGTTTAATAGTGACAACAATGAAGTTCTGGGGACAACTGAAATATCAAAATACTTGTTTACATTCGATATTTATCGAAGTTGGGATGACATATTTTAGAGCTTAATTACCAGAGGTTACACTTGGACCGATAATAATTTGGCAAATGGCTATCCTTGTCCATACAATACTTCGACGATGCCACCCAGCTGGAAAGTTATTTTCGAACACGATTTGTTTTGTTTTTGCTTGTACCAGCAACTGGAGGTTGCCTCATTTGAATATCCGAGTGCGAATCTATTTTTATGCAGAGAACCTCCAAGTGGCCGTATCAGTAAGCTTAGACGGGTGTGACAGCCTAAGTTAGATAAATCACTTGAGATGATAAATTATTATTTTCGTTTTGTGCACTGTGCACACCTACGCTACAATACCTTAGCCTTGAACTTATTCACGCCTAGTGATGTGGTTGATTGAGCAACGCAGCTTGAGTGTCAGATCAGTTTTGATGCATGAGATACGAATATGCTAACTGACTAGATTCCGACGAAGTGGCTTTTATCAACGGTAAGTTGTTTGTCGTATTCTGTTCGATTGGTAAATAAGTTTTACCTTTGACAGGTGTCAAAGTTGTTGAAAGATATCATCAGGCACATGCAGAACTGTCATAATTGCAAAGTTTTTCCTAGGGCAATTATTTTTCAAAGATTTTTTTTTTTTTGCATCGGTTTGACATAATCAGTTCTATTTATTTATTTCTGGTATTAGTGAAGGTGTTGACGTTTGACAAATGAGCTGCCGATTTCAAAAAAACGACAAAATATGTCTATCATCTACTTTTTTTCATTGACGATCGTTTCAAATAGTTAAACCATTCCTTTCTCGAAAATTCGGTTCTTTGCAAGCTATGATTGCTGCAATGAAAATCATGCCTATGTCGGCGAATGTAACAAATAAACCACTAGATGAAAAAATCCTCAGGATATATCAGAATCCAGTGCTACTACCAACGCCCAATAGCATCGTCATTTTTCTCCAGAAGAGCTCACATATCTAGTATGAAGTTCGTTTGGTTAGACTGACTTAGTTGAGCCTCCTTTTTTTCTCGTCCCTCTGACTTGTAAATGGTCAAAAACAATATCAGAATTATTTAGGAGAAAAGTTGGATGTGAAAAGGCCATCAAATTCTGGTCTTACTTTTCGGCAGTTGGATCGTAATATACGTGTCTTGCTCGCCTTATTCGAATTAGCTGGTATTGTTGTTTACTGTATCTACCCCAAGTCACTTCAACGATATGTGATTCATATGAATATATGTATGTAGGTGCTTTTTCGAAAGTGTTTACTCGCGATTTGATTGTGTCAGCCAATATCTTAATTTGATAACCATAGATTTGAGCTAAGCTAAAGAGCGATAACTTTGCTAGAGTACTAATGTTCCTGATAGCTGTTCTATAATTATTTCAACTTATCTAATCCGAGAGATCAGGCGGAATAGTGTCTCTCGAAATAATTGAAGTTTTCACGGCCATCTTTTCTAATTTATCTACATTCAACGTTACTACAGCTTTTATTTTAAAAAAGCTAGAAACCTTCCTACTGCAGGTCATGAATCTTTTATTTCAGTTTGAAAGCACACACAGATAAACGTATCATTTGCAAAAATCGGAAATTTGACGGTGATCTTAAATGATATTCCTTGTTCCTTCCTTTATAGCTTTATTTAGGTTCAGCTTCAACTTTGCTCCAAAGAAACATCGATCAACCTAACATTAACTGGGTCAAAGCGATGTTTGAAAGCCGGATAATTACTACTTCATCAGGGCCTACTTCAGTATCAGTATCTGCCGTAAATGGATGTCCGCAGGTAGGCGTATTATCGTCACCCTTGTCACCCTTGGTCATAGATGATCTGCGTAATAAATTAAGCTCCAACACATTTGGTTATGCTGATGACCTAGTAATTACCTTTAGGGGCAGAGAGACTAACAAAGTCACTATACGTATGCAAAATCCTGGACTGGTGCATCAGAGAGAATCTTGAAAAGAACTCAAATGAGGCTGTTATAGTTCCTTTCACAAAAAGAAGAAACATAAACTTAGCTATAGTTTCAATTAACCATACATTTGTTGAGTACTCCGACGAGGTCAAATATTTGGGAATGGTGCTAGACAAAGGAGTCAACTGGAACTCTCACTAAAACAAAAAAAGTAATTAAAGCAACCAATGCTTTATGGGCCTGACGTCATGTTTGGCAGCACATGGGGGATCTTGTCAAAGATCACTACTGGATTTATACTTTGATGGTCAGAGCCATCATAACATATTCTTCTGTAGTATGGTTGACTGAAGTCACGCAAGAAGCCGGAATTTTAAAACTGAATAGATTACAGCGTCTTGCATGTTGCAAGAAGTAATAATAGTAGTAGGTAATAATAGGACCAACCCGGCTACACTTATATATATGTATAAGCAAAGTGAGCCTAAACACCCTTCTTCTTCTCCACGAAGATCCATAGCAAAGAAGCATAGGAATAACCCACCAATAATGACAGAAAGTGGTAAACGGATTGTTCTAAAATGGAATCGAGAGTGGGAGCTAAAATACACGGACCAAACTTAAATACAAATTTAGCTATGGCCAAAGTCCCAGTGTATTCCATATTTACAACTCTCGTATCAAAGGCGCAAACATCCATATATACACGAAAAATCAAGCTGCTATAAATGCCCTTAGCTCGCACATCATTGACTCCAAATCAGTCACGTATTGCTTCAAAAGTCTCCAAAAACTAAGCTCCAGGAACAAAACTAAGCTGTGGTGGATTCCTGGTCATGAGGCCATTGATGGATGTCGGTACAATATCAAAAACTTAGCAGGTTAGCTCACATGACACCACCTCAACAAAATGAATCTAGTCGACTCTTCTAATACTCACACATCTTGTCATATGCTCGTAAAACTTTTTAGATAGGATCCAAAACGTGCCATAAAACTTATAAGAGACTTAATGTCTCGTGCCTCACCCTGGACCATCTCGGCTGTAACCATCACTTTAAACCCTAAATTGTAACACTCACCTTGATATGAAAGCCCACCAGTATACCCTACGTCAAACTCGTTTCCGGAAGTTCTCTTAATGGAAATCATTATTACCTGCAAACATTCAAAACCAACGTACATCGGTACCTCGCTCGCCTAGCGTGCAAACGTTGTAAAGGTACTCAAAATCCTTTGAGCATACACTGTTAATAAAAGATTTCGGGATAATCAATCTCATGTTCACAAGCACACTCCAAAGTTTAGCTTGTGGATTCCGGTCGTCCATAGAACAGCTGGACTTGGCTTTAGCATAGTCCCTACCCTTCTGAAGTATATTTTTCAGAGTAAAATGTGAGTCAGTTGTCCTTTTATCTAGACTGAAGGAACGTAGTCCCTGTCTCCAGAACAGATTCCTGTAGTTGACTGAATCCGGTTGTACCTTTCTTTAGAGAATCAATCGTGTCAGTCGTAAAATATTCTACGACAGTATCGAGTCCACAATATTAAAACGAGTGCACATTGTGTCATAGTCACTCTTAACCTAAGGTCTCAAAAACTTCCGTATGGATTTTACCCCCACGGACAGATCTGCCAACCTAAGGTGATATTTTACCGGGGTAACTGCGTCTACCTTAGAACAATTTTTTGCTATTCTCAAAACCATAGGTTTATTATCCTTAGTACGTACTTAGTTCCAGATTTAACAACTTAAAGAGGCGATTACTCCATTTACGCAAAAAATCTCAATATCGGCAAACTAAGACCAAAATCTTGAGCTGTTGGGATATGAGAAAACGTTTTGTGCCCATCCACATCAAGGCTAAATTCGTCAACATCAGCCTGATATTTGCTAATACACTCACGAGAAAAATATACGATCCTACTACACCATATGCTGTTTCTACGATTTTTTACGGCGACGTACCACGGCGCCGTGGTGTCGTTCTAAATCAGTCCAATGCCCAATCTGTTTGCCGAAAAAGAGGTGTTCTTTTGGCTAGAAGACGGAGACTGTTTACCAAATTGAATTTTACAGCGACATTGTTTCTGACTGCACTCGATATCTTACTTGGATACAGTCAGGATTTTATCCTATGTCCGCAACTTGAAAGAGTAAAATCCAGAAACCGACTCCTAAAGTGCCTCCTTGATCAAAAAAAAACGGAACAACAAACGTGTGGCGCTACCACTGTTTCGATTTGAGTTCTGTTTTTTTTTTTTTTGTTAAGTTGATACATCTGTTGTTGACATTCTCTCTAAATCTTAGCGTCATGCTTGATATTTGCAAAAGTTACGTAGCCAAGAGTACATCTATCTCGGGGTGTGTTTTGGCGATTTTTTACAATTTTAGAAACGGATTTAAATTTGCAACAACGAACTTGGGTTAAACTTTGCGTAAAACGGATTTAATGGTGCGCAAACGTTGGAAATGTTGGAAAAGTGTTTCGGCAACGATTCTCTAAAGAAAACGGTCGTTTACCAGTGGCACGAGCGGTTCAAAAGTGGTCGTGAGTCAATCAAGGATGATGAAAGCAGTGGCAGACCATCGACATCGAAAACCGACGAAAACATTGATGAAGTAAAAGAAATGTTGGTCAATAACCGCAAATTAACCATCAGAGAGATAGCGGACGACTTGAACATTGCCTATGGATCCGTCCAAGACATTTTGGTTAATAATTTGGTGGTGCCAAAAGACCTCAATTTCATGCAAAAAAGAGTCCTTGTTGACGTCGCAAAAGAGATCATCATCAACAAAAGGATCATTACTGGAGACGAGACGTATGTTTATGAGTACGACACGCAATCCAGACATCAGGCAAGTGAATGGTGTTTACCAAATGAGCCGAGTCCAAAAAAACCACGTCGTTTTCAGTCAATGCTCACGGTTTTCGTGGATTACAACGGTGTAGTGCCACATGAATTTTTGCCAGAAGGCCAGACAGTAAACAAAGAGTATTATTTGCGGGTTATGGGACGTTTGTGCGAAGCCATTCGCCGAAAAACACCAGAAATGTGGGCAGAAAACTTGTAGATTTTGCACCACGATAGCGCACCGTCGCACAGTGCCATCATTAATCGTAATTTTTTGACGAAAAATTCAACAAATATAATCCAACAGCCACCGTTTTCACCTGATTTGGCTCCCTGTGACTTCTTTCTGTTCAATCGAGTTAAAAAACCGCTACAGGGAATGCGTTTCAGCAGCCGAGAAGAGGTAATGGAGAAATCACAGGAAGCACTGAAGATATACCGAAAACCAAATATAAAAAATGTTTCGAGGATTGGATCAAGCGCTGGCATAAGTGTGTTGCAGTCAATGGGGATTACTTTAAAGGGGACAATATAGATTTAGATGAATAAACATGTATTTTTAATTTTCGGAATAAATTGATCAATCTGGTATGACTCCAAGCCCCCCAGGCCATCCATGATATACAAAGAGCGACGCTTTGCAACAAATCTAAGAACATTGTGATGATTAGCAGCTTAGAAAATTGGTCTGCGGTAAGCAATGCTGCGGCTAGAATTCATTGCAGTCTTTAGCATTTGAAGACCCATCATATTACGAGAGTGCAGACAATAGGTGAACCACGCAACACATTACGCGTTTCACACCAAGCCTCGTGAAATTTTAGCAAACATTATCTTTCATAGGGAGTATATCTGATCGACTTCGCTTTTAGAAGGTTTGGTTAATTTTGAGCTCCTTCTGACGAGGTACTCGTAAATCACAAATCATCGGTATCTAGAAAACTCTCACCTTCTTTTGCAAAAACAACAAAAATTGCCACTTTCACATTGATGTTTTCGAGGTGTTACTTTTGAAAGATTTTATGTGACACAAACGACAGCTAGCCAATTATGATCTGTCAAATCAAATCTGACTTTAATTTAAGTAAAAATTAAATAACTGTATTAGGTCAAGATTATACCGATAAAAGGCTTGTCGAAAACATAAATAAATGCTGACATTTCAAAGGCGTTTTGTATAACACGCAAAAGTCCAATTTAAAAATGAAACCGAACATTAACCAACGAATTGAGTTATGAATGTGCAATGTATCTGGACAATGACATCACTCTTTTTCTGTTCCTTCAGCAATCCACATTCGAACCATGTCGACACCCTTCCTTCAGCCAATCGATTAGAAATATATTATGCACGCGGCACATCAGGTTGCAATGCATTTTTACACGAAGTCTGTCTGTTCAAACACTTTGACAATTTATTATTCCATTTCAGTTTTTTCCCCATTTACCATATTTTTATTTAAGTTCTTTTCACTTTACCTTGTGGATACGTAAGCTTAGAGTACATGCCTAGCCATTTTCCGTATCTAAGACGAAGAATTGGAAAGAATTTTCCTGTATTTTTTCGTTATTGTGTCATTTAGATTTGTTTTTTTTTTTTGTGTATTTATTGTGCCGGTGATAGTTGTTTTTTGTTGTGAAGTGTAATTCATACTTAATGCGGATGCACCTACGAAAATGTAGAACACAAGTGGCCGACTCTCTAACAGGTTGCAGGCTTGATTTACAGCCGGATGCAGATAGTGTACTCGTATGCGGTATGAGTTACGAATAGTTTGATGTAGGAGAAAGTATTCTCTATGGAGAATCATAGAATTTTAATGGATTGTCGACCTGCAGAGAGGTATCGTCTGTATCCTGGTTAATCAAGGAAATGTTGCTTTCAGTTCGTTAAACTGAAATTGAGGTCATTTGAATTTGCTATTGATGGAAAAGTGAAGAGACAATAGTTTTCTTGAAATCGGCACATGCATCTTTAATGATGCTAAAGGGGTGGGTTAAGTTAGTTAAATCGCACTACAATTTGGAATAAACCTGAGCTTCAGCAAATAACCTCATGATTGAGGTCTCTTTACACTTTATGTATTACCGCCATCCAGAACGAGATCTTCCTCTAATGTGCTGTCCAACTATGTATGAATCAAAGAATGTTCACGCCATATCGTTGATTTTTATTAACTTTTCGTGTCCTAGTCATTTTTTGCAGCTAATGGATACTTTTCTGACCAGGTCGATGCCTTTTTACAGTTTGTAGAGTTCGCTGTTAAATTTCTTCCTTAAAGTGTAAATATGGTATGGTATAGGTGTAGAAATGTCCTTATTAAGGCTCATAGTTAAAGTTAGGGTCTTTTGTTATATTTTAGCATATTCATCGATGTTGTGTCCTGTTTTGTTGAAAGCACTTATTTCGTTTTCCTTCGATTGACATTCACACACATTTCTGCCGATTCTGTTGCAATACTTCCAATATATCCGTGTCATCAGCGTAGAGAAGTTGTTGAATAGACTTTTTGAAAATTCCGCCTCTAGTTTCGTAGAATTTTCTCAAGAATGACTTCAGCGAAATTATGGTAATGCATCATCTTGTCTTGAATCTTTTTGACGTCGAAAATCTCGGTAAAATTGTGTATAACCTTTACTGAGGAACGAGCGTTTGTCACTGTCACTCTGCTAAATCAATCGAGCTTGACAGAGGCACAAAATCTAGTTTATAGATGTCAGCACATGAAACTTTCAAAATGCGAATACGTCATGGAAAGCGGGATAAAAACGAAGGTCAGTATTAATTGATCGGAGAGCAATGATGAGAGCAACACAATACTCGTATAAGCCTTATATTTGCCCACGACCCTACCAATGAAGCTGGCGCCTCTATCAAAGAGACTTTCTACGATCCTAACAATGTGTATACGGAGCCTGTCCAGAGTAAAATATTCAAATCGCCCTTAAGGATTTCAATAAGGAAATCGCCGAGTGTTTTAGATGACAAGAAGCAGAAAATTCTTAAAAAAAAAAAACATCAGTATGGATAAATCCGGGCAATAGAACCACCAATTTATTGACCACGTACTAATTGAAGCAAGGGGCCCGTCAAACGTCCTTAATATATTAATATTTAAAGGAGCATGTGACTGTTGTTGCATCTCCATCCAATACCAGAAAGTTATGCCAATCAACAAAAGCAGCACACAGAAAGTATTCGGATATGGCCGAGATCAACGAGACGCTCCGTCGTGTGATTTCTTTATTCTTGTCCTGGAATAATTAATGCGAATTGCCAACATAAACATACCATAGAATGCTAGATAATGATGAAGACCGCAGATCACGAACTATTTAAACTATAAAAGGATATGGAGGTCGTCATCATAAGGTTTCAAAACCCTTAATTTACGAAGCAAAGGGAGCCTTAAAAGCGGATCCTCTTGTTTAAAGGCAAACAATTGTGGATGGAAATTTTATTTCAGCATCGTAGCATCGATCGTGAAAAGTAAAACACGATCTTTTGATAATTCTTATGTCCTAGAAAACGCCTTTCTGTCGCAGGAAGTTTTATATTATTACTTGATCTATCAAGTTTGCTAGCTTGAAAAGCCAAGAGTATTGGACGCATTTATCTCAAACCCTACACTGCTCCCCTTGAATTCTAAGTTCTGGATCAACTGTAATCTATGTGAAAGCAGGCTTTAACTATAATCGTGGTACTCCAGGTGTTTTAGGCAGGATAGCATCGTTCTTTGGGTTTCTTCGCTTACTGCAGACATTGCTATGCAGAAAACCTTATCAGAAAAATAGATTTGGTGACAGGTGATTTGTCTGTGGGTCCGATATTTAAAAAATGTTCTGCCGATGATTATTACTCATCCATTACGTATTTTAAAACTGTGTTATGGCATTTCTTTTCGGCGTCCTTTCATGAGTACTATATGGCATTCTGATAATCAGTAAAAGTAATCTTATGCAACTACGAAAAGTTGCATTTGATTGCATAATGTCAATTATTTTCAGTTTATCTTGCAATTTTGTTGTAAGTATCCTGTTACCACACGAGTCCCATGATATTAGCTCTTTTGCGATGCTGCTGTAGGTGTTAGCCCTATGCCAGACTTAAAAGCCAGCTTCCAGTAAGTTTGACAGAGTAGAGTAAGACAGCGGCCCCGATGGCGATGAGCTAAGTTATCCATCTGGTAAAGCATAATTTCTATGAATCTGCCGGTCTGCAAAACTACTTCTGTGAGTCAAGGAGGATTACAACGCTTCAGTATATGCTCGTTATCTGTATATTATAGCCAAAGTTCATCAATGCACTATTCTTACGTATAAGATCCTTTCGAAGTAATTTGTTCTACGGTGCTGATCGCTGCGTCACATTCGAAGGACACTTGTGTTCCCTTCACTTTGTAATCCCCTTAGAATTTGAAATAGGTCTTAGTGGTAAATCTGTAAGGTGTTTGGCTGCAGAAGATATTTCTCTTTATTCAATAAGCCAACACCTGTCATAAGATGCTATTTCTAAGAAGCCTCACACTAGTGGTTGCCATGCAGATCAACATCTCTATAAAGTTGGAATTGAATAATGGTGCGCTCATAGTGGTAGTGGACTGGTTTTCAAATCGAAAAGTTCGGTGTTCGAATCCCAACCTCACCTGAAAGGCATTCGTTGTTTCAGTTAATAAAAATTACAATAACTAAGATGAGTAGTTGACTAGGAATCAACCGCAAGCCAACTTTCACTAAGACTTTAGTCACCGCATTAAATGTTAGATGCCACCCATGGAGCGAAATAACCACTGAGCCCAAACATCTTTCTTTTTTTCCCCATCCCATTTTCCAAAAAACTTAACACATGCTGAATATGAATATAAGTACAGAATCAGTTTATTTATCTCAGCTTTTGCGCAAACCCAGTACAGCAAGTACAGGAAGAAGATGAAGTTACTAGCAGCTGAGCGGAAACGTTAAAGGACCTTAGGATGTGGATAGGCATTAAACGCTGCATAGGGTTTCTTAAAGATGTGTCAAAATTTCTAAAAACAAAATGGTTGTAAGCTCTTAGATGGCGACTCTAATAACATGACATAATTTAATGACATTTCGACTGTTAGTCATGAGATAGTGAAGTTTTTGTGACGCACTTGGTATTTTCAAAACCACGGAAAATAACCAGTTTCGTACATTGACAAAACGCTTTTATTTTATGAAAACAAATACGGTTAAAGCGCTAGAATGGCTTAGAAAGTGTTATAAGGAATCTGCTCCGTTGAATGCAACTATTTGTCGCTGGTTTGCTGGACTCAAACGTGACCGTTCAGATACAAATGTAGGTGACCAAAAACTACATCGTGTTAATGATTCAGAGTGCTGTTTAGAGCTGCTAAAGCGAAATAAAAAAAATTGTTTCATGCGATATGTGACAATAAATGAAACGTGAATCCTATTACCCTATTACTTCACAAACTAAAAAAAAAAAAAAGGAATGCTCACCGGAAAGAGAACAAATCGTTCTACAAGAAATGCATCGAAATGTCAGAGCGGCGCTGGAATAATTGTATTGCTCTAGAAGGAGACTATGTTGATGAATAAAATCTAATTTTGCCAAAAAGGTATGTTTTTTTTTTTTTTTATTTCCTGTAACAGAGACCATCTGTTTCATATACATACATACGAGTATCTGCCGTGGGTACGTGCTTATTTTCATGTAGACACGCATGCTGATATCACTTTTTGCGAATTTCCTATCTTAAAGTAAACACGATAAACCAGATTTAGATTTACCCACTTCCTAACTAGCTTCCCCTCGATAAAACCACACTGCAAACAGAAACTTCCACTTCCATGAATTGTATGACAACCTCAGATACATTTCAGAAACTCAAGCAAGAAACACCATCGCATGTAATTTTTAATTTTTGATTTTGAATTACAAAACAGCTAATTTTATTGTATAACAGAGTGACAAATGACAACTATTCGTACATACTGATTACCGCTACCGTTAATGATCGCTTCAGGAATAATCCACCACAGGCACTGGCTCTATTTGAAATTCCCTAATGGTTTCTGCCTACGGTGATAGTGAAGCAACTGCAACTATCAAGTTTGAATTACAAATGCAATCCAATGACAAAAATATGACAGATCTCACATGATTTTATTTTTCTCTCACTATTATCAGCCGCAGGCATTTACCTTTAAATGCCACAAAAATTCAGTTATGTTAACGTACTTATACCTGTATCTGTTTCCTGCTTCTTTTTTTCTATATTCATAGTATCGCTCGTCATCTGAAAGTTAAAGATCGCTGAATTGAAATGTAATAGCCGTGTACGTATTCGTAGTGTGGTACGTGTAGATATCTGTACTATGTGCAGCTGCTAAAGGAATTATTTGATGACACGCTACTGATCACACTTAAATTACAAATGCTAATGCAGTGATTTATAAAAGTGTGATGTTTAGATACATATAAACCAGGTTTTTCACAAGACGAGATTAGAGACAATGTTGCCAGCCAACTGGTTCAATTGATTCATTCATTAATCATTCATGTTTATGATAAATGCCTCAGCAGGCAATCTAAGAGGTATTGATTAACTTAAGCTCTGCTTTGCCACGATGGCAAATGCACTTTTACAACATATGCAAATGTATGTTTAATTTGTAATACATCTCCATTCTAATAAATTTATTTTCTTCTTTCTTTCTAGGTAAGTTCTTAAAACCCAGAGGAATAACACTTTGTGATCGATGGATAACTAGACAGAGTATGTTAAAGCAAAACTTTTAAAAATGACATCCCCAAGGTAGTTTATATTCAAATTTTGTTGCTTCTCCAATTTCTCGTTGACTTATCTTAGCCGTGTACATCCAAATGACCCACCTCGCTGACATTTCCCGTGGCTTACCGAAAGCTTTCGACATAACATGCCTATACCAGAGAAGTCTGTAATCCATGATGACAATCAAATACTTAGATTCATTGGAGAATTGGATAGTGACGCCTTTAAGCACTAGATAAGTCAGAGTTCATAAAGCGATTACGTCTAGGGCTGCCTGTGCTTTAATAGGAGCTGGATTTGATAAGGTTTACTTGGAAGTGAGTCTCAAGCATGTGCGGAAGAATATCTGCTTTCGACTCAGTGTAGGTGTCTTTAGATTTTCAGTGTGATCGAGCCTGGTTGTTTTTGCCTATTTAGAAGCTTTGACTAACCTGCGAATTTCACTGAAAATTTAAAACAATAAGTGATACCGTTCAGATTCTAAACAGCTTCGTCTAGCTTTTGTTTTTTCGTGTGTTTTTTTTGGGATGCACTCTTGAACTTGCCAATCTCCTCCTTAAATCGTGTGCGCTTGGTTTTTATTTGGTTCCATCTGAAATCGATATTCCTATGATCTTACATGAAGATCTCTGAAAATGCTTTCCAGCCGGTAATCTCCTAAGCGTACCTGTTTGATAGTGTTAAGACGATTACTTGTGTCTTACTTTCGTAACAATTGTTTGCTGGGAACCAACACTGTTGAAATAAAGATCAGACGATAGTATGAAATCCATTTGCTACTGCCCCAAAAGGTATTCTGAGTATTATAGGTATGTTTAATATTGGTTGCAGTAATATCGAATCATAGAGAAACAAGCTGATGGAACGTCGAATTTGGGCCACTTTTCGTTGATTTTGTAGCTAATGTCTGCAGCAACTAAATCAGTTCCAAGAGGTTAGTCGGTTTCAGTGGGTATCACTTCCAATGTTCTCTGTTGCCCTTGGAAGGATGAGACTAGGCAATCATGCAGGTTTTCCTTTCCTATTCAACTACCCTGTAGACGGTTAAATGTTTGCCCTTTTTGGAGCCTGTTTGACGTTTTTGATCTAACGAGACAGATGTGTTTCACGTGAAATCCTGCCAGGTAGGCTTAATTTCACGGGATGGCCATACATCCATGGGAGCAAGGATACGCCTTGCCATCGTTTACCGTCATTTCTTTGATACCGAAGCGAAACTCGTGTTGGAGGCAAAAAGTTCCACCCTTGGTAAGGGTCGAGGCCGACCTAAAACCTGTTACTGCTCTTAGGATCGCAACACCCAGTATCTTGCAACTCTACATTGGGTCAAAACCCTACCAAGGGACTTACCTTAACAAGTCAGGCCCGGCCCGAAATCCGGGGGGCTCCTGACTCCCATGGTAAAGTGTTTTAAGTCCTGGTATGGACTACCGATGGTCCTGCCACCCAACAGGACCTTTGACTGGCCGGTTGTAACTGGTCAAATCGTAGCAGCATTCGAAGGCGTTGGTATCGAAAACCTTTACGATAAGACCAGTACATTTGCTCTGCCCCCGCTTTTTATTAGACAACGTCATTGATGGGCGAAGCTTTAATAATTGGAAGGGGCCCTGATTTATCGATACAAGCCGTTTATTGTTTATTTAAAGGAAACGTAACCGTAACGTGCAGAGCTTCTCCATTATTCCAGCTCAATTTACCGAACATGTCGTAGAAAAAGGCACAGGAATTATTGGATTCAAATGATCTTATAACACATTTGTCTGCGCCTAAATCTGTGGAGGAGCTTTTGTGTATGTTGGTTGGGGTCTTTAAGGCCCGTACCCCGGCTGCAATTGAGAGGACCGCTGGTGGATTGTCGCTATTGAAAGTACCACCTGGGATAGTATCTATAAGGTTTAGATCCATACTATAGATATTAACCATTTTAAGGCTATTTTGGATGTCTCACCTGTTATTTTCAGAACCTAGGGATCTGTGATTGTATTAATCGTGAATCCCAAATAAAAGGTGTTCTTTTGAAAGGGTTAAGTGAAGCATTTTTTTATTATGAAAAAGCGTTCATGACATATATTTTGAACATGGAGCGTAGTTTCCCCGAATGTTTTTGTGACCTGTGAATGATTGCGACCTCTGGCTTCATTTTTGAAAAAATAAGGACCGAGAAAGAAACCATAGCGAATAGTGTACTTTTGTCTGTGTAATTGAGTTTCATGAGTCTCTTCTAGTATTTACTCAGGAATAGAAAAATAGGAAAATTTTAGCCAAAGTGAGCCTCGTCATCAGACACGATTTTTCAATAAAAGTAAAAGTTGACTTCAAGCTGCTCAAGAGCCTATTCCGCGAACTCTCGTCGCAAGCCACTGTCTCGTGGCTTAAGTTGTTGTGCCATCTGAATCTTGTACGGGTGTAGGGCGAGAAATAGTGCTACATTTTAAGTCGCAACGTTTACGATTTCTTTTGTATGCACATTGTAGGCTTGAAGTCATACAGGGTGTAAAACAAGACTGATCAAGCTTGAGGACCAAAAAACCACCTAATCTTCTATATATTTCACGAATTGAAAGCCAATTTTCAAGATGTGTTTGAATGTTATGAAAGCGTTTAACTGGCGTAAGTCCTCGTAGTGACCATTTGTCAAACAGAACTGAACATAAATCCTCAAATTTCACAAAGATCCTCTAAACAGTACATTAGCTCTCGTGAAGGGGCGGACTCGATTCTCAACGCATTGCCTGGAAGCTTATAATCGTCAATATATTTAGGGCTGCCTACGAAAACAATAGCTGGGCAGATGATAGATAGCTGACGATGATGATAGCTGGATAGATGATAGATCTTTAAGAAAGGTGGCGAAGATGCACCAAAGAAATGGAGACAGTAGTACTGTGGGTACTGTGGGCAACCCCTGCTCGCTCGCACGCTATCAAACATTAAACGAATCTGCACCCTTAACTAAAGCTCTTTAAATAACACTACAGCCCGGAGTGGACCTACGCTTGAATCAATAAGACCATCGAATTAGCTCGATTGTAATCCTTATATTATACAGGCCAAGTTTTGTTGAGGTCCTTAAGCAATTGATCGCGCCAACTGAGTCGAGTTCCTCAATTCAAACTAAACCGAGGCATAGTGGTGCCGCATCGTCTGTGCAGATGGGCTCAAGTTCACCCAAATAATTATTTTGCATTGGCGTGTACATTTCACACAACTTTATTATGAGCATACCAGTACTGTTGAATTTGATGGGAATACACATAAGAAGTATAGAAATGGTGTCGTACAAGTATGTGTCCTTCAAATGGATTAAAATGGTTTTTCTCATGATTTGCCTGGTATGAAAATTTGGTTTCGGCCTTAAACTGCGGTGATATCGATTAATCAAGTTATTGTCTAAAGGCATAAAAAGCCCACAGAGTACAGAAGATAAGATTTTGTAAGCGGCGTTGAGGAGACTTAAACCTGTATGAGTATAGTTGACGTAGTTTAGGGAGTATTCTTTCTCGTTGGGCGAGTAATACTGTGTATACCCCCGCTTGACCGCAACGTCTACTCACAACAGGTTTGTTTAACTTAGTTTTGTATATTACTGTCTCTCTTTCGTCCAGGTTGGGTGAACAAAATTATTGGTTAGGATCTGGGAAATTGAATGATTTATTTTGCCCGGTAGCGAAATTTGAACACTGTCGCTGACAAACGATCTTGAAGCAATCAACAAGGTTTCCTTGATCGCATTTGTAGACATGATATGTGCTTGTTTGCCTCTGGTTATATTTTTGAGCTGTATTCCTGCAAAAGCGTCTCTTTATTTCTTCGAACGTCTACTTCGTATGTTCTTTTTCTTAGTCTCTTTTCTCGAAAAGGTTATGTTTCTTGTTTCGCTGCTTGTGCTTGCCGACATTCTGTTTCGATTTTTGATTACACTTCCATTGACTCCAAGGGCTCGATACTCGATCGGGAAAAACTCTGACGATTTCTTGTTATTGTAACCTTTATACGTAACTTCAACACCATCAGATATATACCCAGAATAGTTCAACGTCATATTTAGAAGCTGCTCTCATGTTTAGTCCAGAAGGGCACAGAAACTATTGTTAGTTGATGTTGTCATAACATTGATATAAAATTTCATAAGGCGCTGGTATACATGTCGAAAATTCTAGACTTCTTGTCTAAATTTAACTCCAATGACAAATCCAAATAAGAACTCTTGCTCTTCTCAGTAGTGATCACGGTAAACGAAAAAAAAAATTGCTTACTCCTCAGTTTCTTAACTACTTACTAAAGCGATGAAGGATGAAGACAGATTCTGCTTTGGAATGAAGATTCATCCGAAGCATCTATAGTAGGTAAGATGCCTTTTTTACTGAGCAGTTAGATTCTTCGAACTCTTACGACATTAAGCCATTTAAGGAATGGCACATGTGTCTGACAATATCATTATTGATCTGTACCTATGTAGTATGGCTGCAGGTTGGGATGATAAAATATTATCCTTAAAGGACTGCAAAACAATTGAAAGACACATATTTATTAAAGAGCTTCTCTATCTCTCCAGAGAATTTTGGAAATTTTTAAAGGATTATGAAATTCGGATGGGGTCTAATAAAATTAAATGTACATCATGCGGAATACGCCGGTTTATGTTAGTTCTCATTAGAACCGCTAGTAAACTTGCTATGGCCTTGTAACTAGTAATTTCGTTTCATCATCTTTATGAAATATCTTGAGAAAAGTGGTGTTAACCATCTATCACTTGTCTACACTAATGATTTTATTATTTCCTTCAATGACCGTATCATCAATGCTTTCCCACCGAATCTAGGTATAATGGTTAGTTGGAGATGCAAACAATTTGTTTTTTCTAAGTTAAGTGTGCCCCTTTACACTGTTCTATCATTTAAACGCGAGTTCATTTAAGATTCTTATTGAGATTATGACGTGTATTTGTAATAGGCGTCTGAAGGGTCTGCGAAGCTTCGACACGTGGTCGTTGGTGTTGCTAAAATCTCAAAGAATTTGTTAAAGTTACAGAAATGTTTGTGTTTTTTTTTTTCAGAGTTTACAAGCCAACGAATAGAGAATAAATTGGTAATTTACAATATTTCAGCAAAGATGCAGATGGAGATAATGATGTAGTGATCAAGAAAAGACTTAAAGATTTTGACTGACCCACATGAGCCCTTAAATTTAAAAAAAGTGACAGATTACCCAGTTTCTGATGCACTTAGAGAGAAAGATCTAGCAATGGGAAAGGGTTGTTCTTTGCTTAACCCAGAAGTTCGAACCTAAGTAGAAAAACTAACACAAATTGCATATGTGTATTGACAATATAAACTTAGTCGGCTAAGTCTTTAGTTTTATTCAGGTAGAATAAGCCGAAAACTCAGATGCCAGTAACCTTTTTTCAACATATGAATGCTGAAACCTGAGCTCCGAGTCCTTTTAAGACGCATTTTATTAGGATTTAGATTTTTGACATAACGTGGCCAGATCTTTTTATCAGAATAAGGTTTTGAAGCAACGGCAATATGCTGAGAAGGTCAACAGAATATGTTCTTAGAGGAAACGCGTCTAAATACTGAATCACCAGAAATGATATCGGCCTTCTTGTGGGCATTTTGGCATTGCAACTTTGTACGATACCTTTAATCTGTTTGGAATGCTCGACTTGCCCTTTATTTTACTTTAAGTACGGATCTGCCCGTACATATTTATCCTAAAGCTTTATAAAAATTTGTTATTTCACTATTTCTAGTCTAGAGAGAAGGTAAATAAAAATCTTGTTTATGATTGGAAAATAGAAAAAAAATGTTAGTCTTGTCCATTTCGAGCCGATGTGAAACCCTTCCGCTTCAATGTCATAGCTGGTGTATTTGCAATGTTACTACAACCTCGTGACGGTGCATTTGTGTGGAAATGTTAATTCAATTTTCCACTTTTCTCTTCACCATTAGCACATCGACTAAAAAAGATACGAGCAACAACAATAAGAATAGAAACTACAACCACAGTCTTATTGTAGCAAATAAGAGCTCAAACCGTCAAGCCATTGCATGCCGCCTTAAATGCCATTAGATAGGATTATGTTTCCACCCTTTAAGCCACTTCATTTTACGAGTTTCCGTTTTGCGTCCTCCAGGTTGTCTTTTTTTTTTTTTTTTTTTTTTTTTTCGTTCGTGTCCCACGTCTTTAATTTCATCATGCTAAAAGGAAATGACAACAAAATAAAAAATAAACAAACTCAAGGGTCCCACGAATTGACCATCGATATCAAACCAAGCAATAGCTGCTCAGTGTTTGGTTTGAAGTCGTAAAATCGACTGCAAACACTGAGAGTTGACGACTGAGAGCCAGAGGTAGTCAAGATAGTTTTCCAAATAACCCAAGAGGGGTGCTCTTTTTCCGAATCTGCTTCTGAAATATCGAATAACTTCCTTGATGAGGTGTTTTATTGTACCATGTCCGACGTAGGTCATGAGTTATACATAGTATCTTTAATATTCATTTTTTTATTATCTGACAACCATGCTAGGTCGAGAGATTACCCACAATGTCTTCACCATTGCTGGGTGATTTCAGAATTCCTGTTAACAATTGGTGACTGAATCTGACTGGGAACATAATTTTTTTATCGTCTTTTGGCAAGCAAATAAAAATCATTTCGAGATAAATATTCGTGTGATTGTCTTTGAATTTATTATAGTACCATGAAATATTTTTATTCCCCTCATTAGAGGTGATGCAAAACTCATGATATGTCAAGGCTTTTCCAACTCAGGGAAGAGAATTATTTGCGAATATTTTTTGGCTTACATAACAATGACGATGTTGCTGATAGTTTAGCAACAATAAAAGTATCCATAAACTTGTCTTTTAGTGCTAACACTTTACTGAGTTATTATTCGGAGAAACACTGTGGATACTTTTTACTGTCTGTCACGGACATTTTCTGATGAAAATTAACTCAATGTGACGACAGACGATCTAAAAAGCTGAAGGTCACACTACAGAGGACGAATGACCATTAAGGCAAAATGGCATATTATGTGCTATTCTAAATATTGACGGTGCTGGCAATACCAGATACGATTCCATCTTAAATGCCATTGAACTCAGAGATATACCCCGGATGGGTGAGACTGATGTTCGAATCCATAGAAAAAACTCTACCTCCTGAGAGACATCAACTTCTGACTCAGCAGCTAAAGGATAAGTTCTTTCACCCCGTGTACCTTGTATACGTTAAATAAGTGGCAATTCACAGTACAGTCAGCAGAGATAAAATTCGCTCTACAATCAAACTTCCTTTCTGAGCTCGACTTGATCTGTCCGATAAAAATCTACATACCAACGTCTTTATGCTTCAAAAGGACGTTCAACATAGTGATCCCCACTTAACTAGAATGGGACTTCCAAATCTCAACATTTAACCATGAAGGTAACTAGTAACATACCATATGGATGAATTCCGGATCAAGTGCAGGTATCTATGATTCAAAACCAAACGTTGAACAGTCAATGGAAAAAAGTCCCAGCGTCCTTCAAGCCTGATCATCAAGTTTATTCAGAAAACTGACTTAACAGCACCTTGATGGAGTAGCGAGCGTTCTCCATCGTCTTTCTGCGCAGATTGACGATCTTGGCAGCCATGCCAGAACTAGACATGGCTCTATATAGCTCGTCTCTAGAAATGCTGTCATATGTGGCCTTAAAATCGAAAGATGGTGGGTATCGATTTGGACTTCTTGAGTTTCTTTCAGAATCTCCAGAAGTGTGAAGAGATGGTCAATTCTGGAATTTTCTGGTCTGAAACCGCACTAATAGGGGTCAATCAGATTGTTGGCGAAGGGTTTTAAACGTTCACACAATATGGCAGATAAGATCTCGTATCCGATGTATAGTTGGCACAGTTGAGAGGGTCTCCTTTTTTGTGGATCGGGCATTTGGTGCTGAGATTCCATTCATCAGGCATACACTCTTCTGACCAGATTTGAGAAATGAGTTGGTGCATGCTATCCACAAAGTCATTTCCAGCAGCCTTAAACGAATTACCGATAAGCTTGGGAAAGATTCACGATATTTTAGAGTACCTCCGAAGGTGGGCTTGAGGGTGTAGTGATGAGCATTCACAGCGGGACGGGTGTTATGGCTAAAAGTTTGTAGGGGCGGAATGCTACCAACAATTTTGGTGGTATAGTTGTGGTGAAAAAAGCGATACATCAGGGTGAGATAAGACACGTTACGTCAGTATGGTGGTAAATCCAAATCCGAATAAGCGCTTTCTTTTCCCCATAGCAATCACCTTAGTACATAAGAATTCATTTGGTCTGCCGGCAACATAGAGAGTCATGCCATATGCAGTTGTGCTGATATGAAACATAAGCCATAAGCCGAGGACGCAATCAGATCTAGCGTAGGTTCGGGTCCTGAAATACTCTTCTCTGGGCCTTGCCAAGCAAATTCATCGGCTTCATTTCGTATGCATCTGATCTGACATCACTGCCGTTCAAAAGGCTCAAAACAAAAGATTGATGAAAAACTTTGGCATTTGCTGTTGTGTATGCTAAATAAAGGGCTTGTCCAGAATCTGCATCCAAGATTTGTTATGAGAGGGAGATTTATACAAGAAGTTATAAGATTCAGTGTAAACGATTTAAGATATAATTTTTTTAAAATATACGTGCCTCGAACACAACGTCTACTCGGATTACTACCTTACAACAACTGAAGAAAGACAGCAGAACCTATTCGTTGAAAAGAGCCAAGGCAAGATCCACAACGGTGCAGTACACTGAAAGTTGAGACCTGCTTAAGGACTCTAAGATAAAATGACCATTAGTTTCTCTTAAAGAAATCAAAGAAACAAATTGCAGCAGAAGGAAAAAGAAACATTTACAAGGATCTCTTCTCTACTAGATAGGCCCATAATTCTGTCTTCCAATATTTATTATTATTATTATTATCTTAGGGAACGATACAAATTTATTTGTAGGATCCGGGATTTAACGCCGGGGTACTTTGCCCATGTGGCGCGTTTTGTTAACAGCACGCGGAGTACTAAGTTCCCATGTGGTCCTCCACCTACGTACTTACCGCGCTTAACACTGCTTGATTTCGGTGATCTAGTGGGAACCGATGCTTTCAGTGTGGCGAGGCCGTTGACTGTCTTCCAATAAAAAAATGCTACTGATGCATCTTTACGTAATTTCTTAAATTTTTAAGTTGTTCCCAGTTGGCACGTAGATTAGCAGTCTATCTATCTATCTTCGAATCCATTCTGACGATTTCCAGCGGATTCTCATTGACAATGTAATTCCTGGTGGTCGACATCACTGTCTAGGCATCGGCTTAGACAGACCAAAACACAAAAAAAGGAAAACAAATTTCTTACGTCACCTATTCTCTCGCTATTCAAAGCAACTCAGGAAAATCATAATAAAATATTAAGTAAACTTGATTTTTTTTGTCAAAAATATTAAAAAAGAGAAGAGATATTCAAAATCGAAGTGTCTATCGTTATTCTCAAAATCAAAATGGTAAAATTTATGGCAAATTTCTTTCGATCTATAACACCAAACTATTGCTCAAACAAGTCTGAAGCACGGGTAATTTATGTTCACATTGAGTTCATCAAAAATGGTAAGGATTCTGTTTTTATTTCAGTTCCACGAAATGCTTAGGCTTGGACAAAATTTAGTGGAACAGAGGAAGGAAGTCTCCAATTTTATAAAAGAGAAGAAAAAAAGAATCAATTCAACAACTCCTGTCGATGTACCGGATGGAGCTATTGAATAATTTTTTGACTTACATCCCTAATGTTTCAAAAGGCAATTTGAATTTCTTTTGAATATGTATACATATATGTAGATACTCTTAGTTTAACTGTTGTAAATGTAAAAATCATGTTTGTAAATTCTAATTAAAATATATAATTTACAATAAAAACCAAGGTGCTGAAGGTGCATTTACTTAAAGGACTTCCAAACAAATGCTTCCGTACTGGATGACAAAACTAGCTCAATGTTTCCAAGGGCCCCCTTTAGTTCATTTTACAAAGTTTCAAATGTGTACAGAATTTGGTCGCTATATGTTACTTAAAAGTTACACTTGCCGACTGGTATGTATATTGCCGAACGCCTAGACATTCACAAACAACGTGAACAGGATCTTATGCGCATGCATATTTCATTTTTGAAGCAGTATTGCGTTTTTATAGATGTATCACATTGGCCTAATAGTCTTGTCATACGTCATATATGGGTCTCCTTACACATAGAACTTGGCTGAAGTTTTGCTGCCGGCAATATTTGATCCAATGACTTTTTATTTTCGAAGGTACTGGCAGCTCACTGATCTCTAAATTTAGAAGAGGTATCGCTATTTCATGTTATATTTCCTTCTACGCTATAATTCCAAAAGAAGGAATCCGGATTAGCAACTATCGGAAGCGCTAGAGAAAAAAAAAAAACTTGCTCTCTGAGATTATGTCTCGTTAACCACCCAAAAAAATACCCCGCTTCAAATTTCTTGATTTTCTTAAAGTCGAGCTTTTATTTTGGAACTCTAAGATTGCTTACACCCGCATGAAAGCTTTGCCAGCTCCTTAAGGTTATTGCACTTATCATAGTTTTCTAGATATAGTTCATGTTCTATGTCTAAGCAATTGCTTTAAAGGTGTTGTCACTTTAATTCTACATATTTCCAGTACTTTTGGGCGGTTAATGGAATTTTCGACTTGGGACTTACTACATTTACTACTAATGCTGCCCTAAATCATCCAATATCATTCAATGTGGAAATTATGAGTATTTCTATAAGCAGTCATACTCATACTGTTGTAAGATTGTCATGACTGCAAAGCCAATTAGCAGGAATAACTAATAAAGAATTTACTATAGAGCCCTAAAAGTTTTATTTTGAGTAAGCGATGACAATTGAAGTTCTTAAGAACTATTTACCATCAAATTCAGGAAAGTATCCATGGATTTCATTCCAGGGATTGAAAAACTATCCGGTTTTCACGCTCGTCGAATGTAATCATAAACAACAATCATTCTCTTGGGGGAATCAATCGGTCACCCAGCTCATCAATGAGAATGTTAAGCGAGGCGTTCAAAAAATGGTTAGAAGAGCTAGTGCTATCAAACCAACAGTTTATTATCGCTGGCAATAAAAATCAAATTTATATACAAAAGATGAAGCATACAATTGAAGTGGAAAATTTATGTAGACAAATCATTAACGAACCCACAAGAATAACAGAATTTATAACAAATACCCGCATAACAGTTGCCAAAACAAACCTTGAACTAAAAATCAGTGATCATGAAACAATAACAATCTATTTTATTGCTAAAAGAGAGATTTTATAAAGAAATGAAGTGAAAGTCCTGAAATACAACCGAGCCTCGTGTTTAAATCAATTAAGATACAGCCATTTAATTTCAAACTCTAGATGTGAGGATTCAAGTGTAATCAGGGGAATGCTACAAGACGAGCTGTTACGAATGACTACAACGATCGACTAAAGAGTTTGAATCGTGTAAAAATAGCCAAGTACCAGGAATTTAGAATGTCCGAAACCGATGTCAGTTGGGACAAGTGTCGCGCCGTTAGAAACCAGTATAAGGCAGAAATAGTAAAAGCTAAAAACACCAAATCGTGAGAGCTACCGTTCAAAAAGCAATGTGGAGGACCATAAAAACATTCGTGCTAAACAAAAGACTTATACTTCAACGGAGTGTGCATAAAAGGTGATCGAAATAAGTTCTTTGTACAAATCAATTAGTCGATATCTTACGAGCAATTCACTCCGAACGTTGAAACCTCAAATACAACCTTTCGCTTTGAACTCGTAAATTTGCAACCCATAAGGCAGGTGTTACGATTACTAAATTAAAAAAAGGATGTCAATCACGCGATAGAGATAGTTCAACTGATAAATCAGTCATTTAAAACCGGGTCATTTCCGGAGTCATGAAAGGGGTCAATAGTTTTCGCCTGCGAAAGATCAAAGGAACAACATCATGTGAGAACTTTCGGCTAATAAACGCACTACCAGTATTTGAAAAAAAATAGTTCAAATTCAACTTGAGGAATACCTACATATTTCGAAACAAACAATCTGTTTCTCGAAAGCCAATTAGGGTTCCAAAAAAAAAACTTGTATGCGTCTGCTCTAAACAGCATTCATATCTCTTGGAAAGATGATTTCTACGAAAAAAAACTTTGTAATTGCTATGTTTTTAGATATTAAAAGAGCATTTGAAACGATTGATAGAAGTATTTTAATATCTACTAAAAACTTCAAAGTTATGGTATTAAAGTCAAAGAGCACGATTGGTTCGCATCGTTTTTAAGAGGGAGACCTCAACGAACAAGGATCAATGGTACCTTATCAAACAATATTGAACCGACGCTTGGAGTACCGCAAGGTTCAATCCTTGATGCCTTGCCCTTCATTATATATGTAAATTTTCCGGAAGGTCTGCAAAATACTCCTCAGGTGGCATCTTTTGAGGTTTAGGAAGAGATAATAGTCCGAGGGAGCCAAATCGGGTGAATATGGTGGATGCGACAGCAATTGGAGCCGTAAGTCATTGATTTAAGCCGTGGATGCGATGCTCTTGTGCTCCGGTGCATTGTCTTGCAAAAACAAAAAATTTTTTTCGCTTCATGTGAGGAAGTTTTACAGCGATTTCGGCCTTCAATCGCTACAATAATGCACAGTAATACTCGCTGTTGATGGTTTTTCCTTTTTCGAGGTAGTCCACGAAGAGTATGCCATGACAATCCCAGAAAACCGACGCCATAACCTTTCCGACCCATCGAGCCTCCCTCGGCCGCTTCGGAGCACTCGTGTCGGCTTCAGTCCACTGCCGGGCACTCATCCTGTTCTCTGGTGTGTAATAGTGGATCCAAGTTTCATCAACAGTTACCAATCAATGCCAAAAGTCCGCCCGATTCCGCATCAGCAAGTCCAAACACTCTTTCGAAGTATTCTCGCATTCGTGTTTTTGGTCAGGAGTAAGTATGCGCGGCACCCAGCGGTAGGATAACTTTAATACTTGTGGTATCTTCTAGCTCGCGCAACTTCACTTTCCGGTTAGCCAACACCATTTCATGTATTTTTTTGACATTGTCCTATGTAACCGCATCGAAGGGCCTGCCGCTGCGGACTTCATCGGTAGTGGAGTTGCGGCCACCACAAAACTCTCGAAACCAATATTTGACGGTGTAATCTGACGAAGCATTAGTCCCATAATATTTATCCAACTTTTATTTTGTTTCCTTCGCCGTTTTGCCTCTCAAAAAATAATGTTTTATGAACATCGTTTTTGTCCATACTCAACATGGTGCCAAACACGTCAATAACAATGAGCTGTCAAAACAAAACTAAAGGCAGTATCGCACTGACATTTGGCATGTCTGAATAAATATGAACGGACTTCAAGCCATCATGACCTTTTTTGCAGTAGCAGCGCATTCTGGCGGTGTAGCGGCCAAGGAGGTTACTTTTCCTAATATTACAGCCAGGTTGCCGTATTTGCCGATAATGCCCTATTATTTATAACGGGGAAAAATATTCATGTATCTGAATGCACGATACAAGAGAACTTTGAATCTGAACGTAAAATACAAAAGGACTTACTTAGTTTAAATACATGGATAAGGGTAAACAAATCAAAATTAAATGTTAAAAAATCTAAATGTATGGTTTTTAAACATAAAGTCAATATCAATCTTACAATTGAAAATGAACTAATTGAACAAATAGAACAAATAAAGTATTTAGGAGTTATTATCGACCAAAAATTAACATTGAGTTTACATGCCGAATATTTTATAAAAAAAAAAATAAAAATAAAAAAAAGTAGGACTCTTTGGAATAATCTGAAGTAAAATTTATTTAATGTGTGCAACACATATATTGTATATAAGGTCACGATAAAACCGCGCTTTGAATACTGTTCATCAATACTATATATTACATCTAATAGTAAACGATTGTTTAATTGCAGCGTTTACAAAATAGAGCAATGCGTATAATTTTAAAATGTAGTATTTAAAATTATACGAATAATGCTCGATGCATCATTAAGTGCAAAACGAATAATTCTATTCAATGTTTTAAATTTTATTTTTAAAATTAAATTCGATCTTGTACCTGAATATTTAAAAAAGTATTTACGATTTGTAAGGGCCTTGCAACGCTCTTATTTGAGAAGTAGTAAAGATTTCAGATTACCTGATTATCGAAAAAATGACGTAAAAAATAGTATTGTATATAAAGGTTGCCGGTTTTTTAATTCATTACCGCATTTTATTAAATATAAATGTAATTTTCAAACATTTAAAAGACTTGTGGTCAATTACATCAGGCTCATGATCCCACATACATAACTTTAGTTTTGCTTTTTTTTTTTTTGCTTTAACAACCAATACTATTGTATTGAATAATTTATACGTTCATTAAGTTAAGTTTAAATATGGTTTTTTTTTTTAAACTGTAAACTGAATTTAGTGGCATTATTTGCTAAATAAATAAATAAAATAAACTGTACCTATAAATCCCACCTTGATCAAAAAGTTCCCGGTGGCTTCACCGTGTATCGCTCCCATTGTTCCGCTTTGAGTTTTTTTTGTTAAGTTGGTACATCTGTTGACATCCCCTCTAAATTTTAGCGTCATAGCTTGACATTTGCAAAAGTTACGTAGCCAAGAATACATCTATCTCTGTGTGTGTTGGCGATTTTTTACAATTTTAGAAATGGATTTAAATTTGCAACAACGAACTTGTATTAAATTTTTCGTAAAAAACGGATTTAATGGTGCGCGAACGTTGGAAATGTTGTAAAAGTGTTTCGGCAACGATTCTCTAAAGAAAACGGTTAAAAGTGGTCGTGAGTCAATCGAAGATGATGAACGCAGTGGTAGACCATCGACATCGCAAACCGACGAAAACATTGATGAAGTAAAAGAAATGTTGCTCAATAATCGCAAAATAACCATCAGAGAGATAGCGGAGGACTTAAACATTGCCTATGGATACGTCCAAGACATTTTGGTTAATGATTTGGGTTTCTGTCGTGTAGCAGCAAAGTTGATGCCAAAAGATCTCAATTTCATGAAAAAAAGAGACCGTGTTGACGTCGCAAAAGAAATGTCTTGTAAGTAAGACACGCAATCCAGACATCAGGCAAGTGAATGGTGTTCACCAAATGAGCCAAGACCAAAAAAACCAAGTCGTTTTCAGTCAAAAAAGAAGTCAATGCTCACGGTTTTCATGGATTACAACGGTGTAGTGCATCCTGAATTTTTGCCAGAAGGCCAGACAGTACACAGAGAGTATTATTCGGACGTTATGAGACGTTCGCGTTAAGCAATTCACCGAAAGAGACAAGAATTGTGCGCAGAAAATTTGTGGATTTTGCAACATGATAACGCACCGTCGCACAGTGCCATCATTATTCGTAATTTTTTGACGAAAAATGCAACAAATACCATCCAACAGCCAACGGATTCACCTGATTTGGCTCCCTGTGACTTCTTTCTGTTTAATAGAGTTAAAAAATTACTACGGCGAACACGTTTCAGCAGCCGAGAGGAAGTAATAGAAAAATCGCAGGAAGCACTGAAGACATACCGAAAACCAAATATAAAAAATGTTTCGAGGATTGGATCAAGCGCTGGCATAAGTGTGTTGCAGTCGCTGGGGATTACTTTGAAGAAGACAATATAGATTTAGATGAATAAACTTGTATTTTTAATTTTCTGAACTTTTTGATCAAGGTAGTATTCTCCTGACTTACTGCAATACCCATGTTGGTTTCTGCGACTACAGAATCAGGGTTAATTTCAATAATTCCATACAGAAATTTTATTAGTGTGAATTATATTTGAGAAAAGGGCCAAGTTTCTTTAGTATGAGGAGATGCATGTAAAGGGCATAATCTTTAGCAAAAGTGTTGGTGTTCCTAGCTTTTTGAAGAAAAGGAACGGCCGAGGTATTGTACGGACACCCACATTCATACCCTTGTATACAGCGTTTTTCTGTTCAGTTGTCTCCTGCGAAAACCACTAACCGCTACAAATAAACCACCATTTAAAAAAGACAAATAGATTGACAGAGATATAGAAGCTATGTGTAAAACTGTGTTAAGTCCCTATTTCATAAAGGGAAGTGAGCGTCATTTTGAACCTTCAACATTAGTTTTCTGATCCTATGCTCATCCCACCGAGCTTGTAGACCGCTGGCTTAGGTAAAATAGTGATATGAAAATTTTCATTACGTCTTAGGTGGGGTAGTTTTGGTCATCACAGCTTAAGTTACATTTGCTGGTGCGCGTTTATTGGCTGCCTTACCTTTTTTAATCGGGGTATTTTATTTGTAAGTGTTTGAGATGGATGTTTTTTAGGGCACGCTTCCATCTAAAAGAGAAGAGAGAGCCATTGGATCTAAAAGATTATTTAATATCGATTGGTTTAGTCCGAGTATAGCAGCTGCTTCTAACATTTTTTTTCTTCCCTGGTTAACTAGATTTTGACGGCATTATCAATTCCAAAAAGTGGACGCCACCACAATCTTTCATAACTAGGCTTTGATCTGTTCCAAATGGACTTTACTGAGAGATGCCTGTTCATATTTCATCAAAACGTCACTTGTTTTTTCACCTTTCGTACCTGACATGATAAAGTCCACCTCTGTCGTCAGAAGCTTAAATCATGTAAATACTTGTCACGAATAACTTGAAAGTGTTTATTGGGTCCTTGGCTATAGAAAATAGATTGGCAACGAAACCTTATGCAAGTCAGCTAGCAAAGAATCTGACCCACAACTGCCGGATGAAAACAAATAAAATAAAAATCTGATAAACGTATAATCCATTAGGACTAGAGCTCAATAAAACCAAATTAAACAAGCTAGTCCCTAAAGCTAAACCATAACTATCAGATCTATTCAGAATGCTGACATGCCACAAAGTTCTGAGATCGCATGCAACGAAGCTGCGCTATAGCTGTGGCCGTGGTGTAGTGGTATATGCATAGACTCCTCAAGTAGAGGGTCGCGGGTTCGAATCCCGTGCGAGGCAATTCTCTGAAAAAGTCTTTTCATAGAATTTGTATGTAGTTACAATATATGAAAACTCTGACACGAAGGCATAACACTGATGTTATAAGTACTAGCACGTACTTAAGACCCACTGGCTCCAGTTTGACAACCATTACTGGGAGAAACATCGAAACCTAATACACCTGAGTTTCAAACTACTACACCACCCGCCCGCGCCCTGAAGAAAAGCCAGTAAAAGGGTATTCATATCCCCTTGGTGCGCGAGCGGGATTATAAAAAAAAAATAACGATGGCAACCTTTAAAAAGGCTGTGAAGATGAAGGTTCACGACATGATACCCTGATGCATAGAACTCTTGGAGGGTACTACGTCCCTGACTTCGTACTAGAGCTATCTGCTTCTAATCTTTATAATTTCGCAAATGCAACAAGGTGGGTAAGGCTCAATTAAAAACCGATATCAGGACTAAATGTCAATCAAAAACAACCATCAACTAGAGTCTATTGGGCATCACATAGCGTCTGCATGAGGCTTCTGTGCGATGCGGCGTAACGATGCGTTAAGGCGACGCATATTCAAACCTGATTTACCTACGTGACTTGTTAGTAGTTCTCTTAGACCTGTCAGCTATCGGTTAATAAAGCTTTGTCTACACCACTTTAACACCAAAATTAATTACGTCATGCCTCGCAAATTTTGAAAAGTGTTAATTTTAAGCTTTCAGACCCATTCCGTTTTTGGTGGTTGTTTGTTGCAAAGCTTTACAAGTTTTAGGCTCGTCAATATTTCCTATTTAAGAAGACAATTTGGCTTATTATTAGGAGGATCGTTGTACATACATAACACTACGTAACGTGATAAGGATCTTAAACATTTCTTAGATTGAACGTTTGTAAGATAAGACTTTCAGCTAAATATTCAAGGGGATAAGATGCTCTAACCAATAATTCGACATTCTTTTTGAGACTAAATGCTCAATGTCGCATGACACGTCTTTACTGTTTTAACCGACGAATGCAATGTAATTTAGAGAAGGAAATAGACACCTGAACCCAGTTCGGCAGTTTAACGCAGACCCACGTCGGGGTTTCTTGGGTGTATAGACATTTTAGCAAAGGAAATAATTCACCGATAATCTAGAGTCTTTAGAAAGGAGTCACCATCATGCGTAGCTAATACTATGATATGATCGTACTTACTTACTTATTAAAGTGGCGTTATAGTCTGTGGTGAACCTGGGCGTCAACTAACAAGATACTAATGATCTCTTGCCAGCTGTCTCTAATGTATCACTTCAAGTTGGATGATGTCCGCCTGCACTTGCGTGACCATTTTAAATGCAGTCTTCCTTTGATCCACCGTCCCTCGGAGCAAGACTCGAAAAATTTTTGGGCCGGAGCTGTAGTGTCTATTCGTCCAACATGGCTCAGCCATGGATCCATATACGCCTGAGTACATCGATGTCGCTGTACAGCCTGTTCAGTTCGTGGTTGAATCTCTTCCTCTATTTCTCCGAAAATCACACGATGTATCTTTCTCTCTTAACGACCAAGTGCTCCTTCATTCGTTTTCAACAAGGTCCAAGCCTCTGCGCCATAGAGCAGGACCAGTGTACTAAGGATCTTGTAGAAAGCCAGTTTAGCCTTATCTACTAAGACTCTATTACCCAATTGCGATCTGAGAGAAACACTAAACCAGCTGATGTCGTTTGCTGCTTGCGAATGCAGAGGTAAGGTAGATGAAGTCTTTAACTACCTCGAAGTTGTAACTGCCAATTGTTACGTTGCAGCCAAGCCGTCGGCTTTAAAGTCGACATATAGATGACGGGTGTCGATTTGAAATACCTGAGTCATTTCCAAGATCTACCGTAGTGTGGATATTTAATCCATAGTAAACTTTCGTGGTGCGGTTGGATTGGCAAACGTTGCTGAGATTCCATGCTTCGGCCATGCTTTCCTCTGACCTGGTTGGAAACCAACGCCACTTTATATACTCCTTGTTTGTCTTGGTTCATCGTCAAACCACAGGTTTCTTTGTGGCGGCACTTTGAAACCAATCACATCAGAAACAACTTCTCTGATGACTCACTGAGTACATTCATATTGATATTCTATGGTTTGTCGAGGAAGAAGAACTAATATTTTGAGAGAGATTGAGGAAAACATGACCGGCAAAGATTCTTGCGGTCTCATGCATTTGTATCCTGGCTACAACAAGATTAATCTGGTTGATTGATCGGGGAATAGCCAGGTCCCTTTATAGATGCTGAGATGTGGGAATCGCTACACGTTCTAAAAACCGGAATCTATTGTGGGTCGTGAGGTTATGCAGGCTGTATTTAAGAAGACCCGCTCAAGGAAGTCCTTCTAACCCAGCCTTGCATTAAGATCTCCCAGCACGATTTTGGTGTCACAGCTGGGGCAATAAGTACATGTTTTGTCAAGTTGGCGTAGAGCCATAAACGCAAATCAGGCGTATAAATATAAAATATACAGCATTATTCTCATATTTTATTTATACAAATTATAGCTTGACATTACAGATTTTATGTTTTAAAAATAATATAGTTTAAATGCCGTCCATTTCTCTCAAAACCAAGTCGAAAGGTTATGGTCCGGTGACCGAAGTGCCAAGATTATGTCTCAATCCTTTATTACCGAATTTACCCTTAGTATATGGTTATGATGCGTTCGCTTACACGCTGAAAGCCTATGGCTTTTTGTTGAGTCTCCCTCGAATCCAAAGCTACAAGATAAACCTTGTGGAAACCAAATACTCGTGTATAACTCTCAGAGGGATCTGTTTAAGACTAAGTTTAAAATCTGCTCGTTCTGATAAAAATTATGTTCTGTGAGTATCGCTATGATGTCAGTTGGTGCCTAGTCTCTTGTAAAGCTATTGCGTAGCATTTACAATTCCTCTGCTTATCTACCTACATTCTCATCAACATTTCGCAACATCTTAACTTCGACATACTCGCAGCCGAACAGAGCCAGGAGTGCTCTGCTTCAAGGCATACATGAACCTCAATCTAAGAATATTACTGCCTTCTTACCTCAAAATTAATCTAGATATTCGTCAGAATTCGACCTATGATTTTCAGAGGAGACAGAACGTACTGTGTCTTACACTATATTTCTCCAACAATAGTTCCATGATAATGACCTCGAATCATTGTAGAGTTTTCTTAAAATCTCGGCAAATCTGTTCAGTCCTATCAGACTCTAAATTTACCAAAATTCAGAAATATCATTATCGTCTGATCGAAAATCTGACGCCTGCAGCTAGTTGCGTTCTGTAAACGAAATTCACCGAACCAAGTTAATTAGTGGAATAACTGCGCCCCAGTAACTGGTTACTCTAGTTTCGCATCAGTTGTACGTTGTCCATTGTCAGTGTATTCATTACGATTGTCAGTGGATCTAAGAAGGAACCACTTTCCAGCAATCAAAAGCGGCAAAATTATTGAATCATCACAGCGAATTTGATTATTGTTATTGAGGCTTTTATTGGGCATTTCCATAAATAATCTCCCAAAGGAAAGAGAAAGAGTCCTCACATACCTGTACCGACATCTATACAGAGACCACGTGAAACTGAGGGCGATCAACTTTACGTTGATAACCGCAATAGTCGTCTCAAATTCGAGGTCTTAAAACTGACTGCTGGAACTAGTGGTGGTGATGGTAATGGTGGTGGTGGAACTGGTTCCAACCATCGAAAAGATTCGCCATTGTCGGTCGTATGTCGTAGTTGCTGCCACAAAACTTGATTTCAGAATTCGCCATACGATTTAGAGACTTGAAATGTGTTACAAGTAACGACTTCAAAAAAAAAAAAAAAATAAAAAAAAATTTAAAATCAATCTCTACTACAACAACTACAACTACAAGTTCAACTTTTGCGCGATCAAGTTTTTTTTTTTTTTTTTTTGTTTCGGCACAGGCTGTGGTAATAAGCTGAAGCTGAATGTAGAGCTGGGAATACCACCGGTCTGTGTGTTCCAAATTTGGACTAATTGATAGGCTCAGTGGTAAGATAAGTGATACTTGATCCCAGTGAATTCTGTTTTCTCTGCTGGATTTCGCAATTAACACTTGACAATGGCGGTTTACTTGTTGTGTAGTGTGGTCTCACTTGACAGATAGAAAGATACGAACTCATGGTTTGAGCCTAAGGTCTCTCATAATCGTTTGCGACTTTGAAGATTGGATTGCATATGTACGTGAAGGCATCAGTCGCACTAAAATCACTCGAACATAGTACGCAATAAACAATTTCTTGGAGCAAAAACCCAGTATAACCAAGTTTGGATAGCAGATTTGTAGGATTGGTATTTCTGTAGCAAATCAGAAGGTGTGTGCGGAACGCCGTATGATGTGTTGCATTCGACCCAGCTCAAAGAGGGTAATTAACAGACAATAATGTTGAATCTGAATTGAAGCTGGAGAATCTGGTATTTACCAGATGAGATTAGCAATTACACCGCAACTCAATGAGGAGCTATGTTTCTCTAAAAGACTAGCTTTCTCTTCAATAGTGCTTAACGCAGATCAGGTCATTATTCAAACCATACTCCTAATTCGTTATATCTTTAAGCATCGACAAAAAAATTGCGGTAGTGCAATGGTAGATTTGACCGCCGGATATGCAGGGTTGCATATCACTTCGGGACCTTGCTTATGTTACATCAGAGTGAAGCCATTATTTAGGTTCAGATAACGATTGCGACGAGTAAGCTCGTCTCTGTGATAGGCTAATGGTCACCCACCTCACTAGTGCCATAAATCATTCGCGGTGTCTTTTTATATGGGTTCCGTGTCAGGCGTCCCGTTGTAGTTATTGATCTTTGCTCTGGTGATGATCCCAACTGTGTTCTCGCCGAGTTTTTTTGTCGGATCGGGATAAATAATTCACTGCCATCCAAACATCCCAATTAACATGGCTGGGACGATGTTTTCGGGAGTCGAACCACCCGCAGCTGGCTTTTCGGCTTCAGTGTTCGTTGTTGCCATATTTCGCATCCAAAGAACATGGCCTCAGCTGCATCATGAATCGAAAAACAGTTATTTTATCTGGGGAACTTTTTTACCGTCACACTGACTATATCCAGAGAGGAGCTGGGTAATGTTATAATTACCGCCACCTTATGAATTGGTCCATCAAACTGTCCTTAGCAGTTTTACCAGCGTGCCAACGTTCTGTTCTTTTTATCTTATCTTCTTTGTTCCTCTAGAGCCAAGACATTTTTCCCTACGCTCCCCGTCCAACCATACTATGTATAAAGATCACCTGCACTATCACAACAACAGCTGTAAAGGATATCATGCAATAAGTGCAACCTACCCAAAGCGCGTGAGGCAGTACGTCCCCAGTTTGTTGAAAGCCAATCCGCCCATACACACGTACAGCAATATGAATTAGGTGACCGAGCGAAAAGCTCGAGCAACGTGACATCGTTTCTGAAGCAGTTCTACCCGCAGGAGCTTGTCTACGAGGTCCCGCAGATCTGAGCCTAATGCCATATCCTTCTTCTCGGTGGTGGTGTACTGGAAGTATCTTTTTTGAGTAGTTAGACTCGGTTTGCATCATCCGTCCATTTGACTGAATTAAATGTATTCCTGTCATCAAAGATGATCAGGATACAAGCGCTCCACGTCTTGTAGGGTGCTTTTCAGGCCCATTTAACTCTCTCCAAGACCTCAAAGACTACCACCATTCAAGTTGACTGACCTATCTTTTCAGCCGACGACGTCGCCCGAAATTCGTTTGCGGAACATCTTTTCCAACATCTGTCAAGTGTTATCCAGTATATACATATATATGTATGTATTTTTTTCTATAGGAACACAGATACAAAGAACTAGTCAATTGTACTCCTTGTAAGGTCGCCCAGAACGTCAACGCCTAACAACTACAGCCTAATGCGAGCGTAAGCCGCATACTCCGCGGTGTTATTATGTTGTATCAGTCATGCCCAGCAGATTTAAATGCTTACCAAAAGTGTAGTGCCCCGTAACGATGCCAGTAAGCAGCCTGCAGTCTTTCTTGCTAAAGGACAGCAGGACAGCCGCCTGTCGTCATTCGTTTGAATTCTATGCAGAATGTCAATGGAAGCCTTAACCGAGGACGCAGGCAGACCTTAAATAACTTGCCTTGCCTGGTAATTTTATCGCCAATTTTATTTCCCGTTGTCCCAATGTGGCCTTCCGACTGCGTTCAGTGTTGCCTTCCATTCTCGAAAAAGCTGGGAAGTAATAAGAGGGCTCTAATTGCAGCGTGGCTGTCGCTACAGATGTAAATTCTTGGCTTCCTACACCGATTCTTTATAATATATTTTGTTGCCATAAGGATTGCGTATATCTCCGCTTGGAAGATAAACGCAAGTTTTCCTAACAGACGTTGTCGTCTTACAGAAAGACACCAACGCCGGATCCTAAATCGTTTTTGAGGTCATCCGTAAAGACCCGACTACATTCCTTTCCTGGCTCATATTCTGACTGAGCACTTTTAGTTATGTATTTATTTAACAGGACGTCGCGTCGTAGTGAGAATTATGGAGTCTTTGAACCTTATTTGACAGATGAATATCTCGAGTCGCACGTCTTCCTTTCAGGTGTCTGGTGTCAGACAGTTCTATCAAGAGTACATGCACCCAGATAATTTATCTGCTAATCTATGTGCCCACCGCATCATACCCAGATGACTGTCGAACGCCTTTTACGCAAACTTGCTGTCTCCTATAACTCCAATTAGATTCAGGATCTTGTTTCACTGTCTAAGTTCTTGTCTTCCTGAGCATTTGGATCTCCCATTACGATAATGGCATCACTATCATGTGGTCCATCAGTCCCAAGATTTGTTGTGTTTCTTACTCTAGTCTGCTCTCTGACTAAAAGAATCTTTTCGTCAAGACACGGTAAATGCAGACAATTTGATGGCATCGCGCCTTTTCGATCACTCATCGGAAAGTTGACCTATATGCATTCGATTTCTGAATATTTTCTCAAAGATGTCAAGTTAGAATTGAGCCATTATCAGCTCCAAAAACATTGTTCTCAGCCAATTCAATAAAGATGAAATTAACTCGAGATTTTATTGTATATATCTCAAAATCAATTAGGTCGCACATACTCATTCGACATCTTACTTTAAAGAACCGGGTCCATGGTTTTATCTCTGACTTTCAGACATTGCGCATCACTTTTGCAGTGTAGATCACCGCAGAATTACTGAAATTTATGCAAATGCCTGCTTTAAATTTTAATTACAACTAACTTGACCATTTCACTAATGAATGACCCGTCTGTCCGGCGTTTGCTTGCCCCTCCCTTCTCATGTTGCATCTTAATTAAATAATTTTCTGTTAATCACCTTTGCCGACCAGAATAGAAATTACAAAAAAAAAAAAATCTCGAAGATAACCACTTTTTTGATCGAAAGATGTTATGGCTACGTAGCCTCAAGGTTTAGTACAAATATACTTAACTCGGCTCAGCTGAGGAGTGCTCCTTTGTTGGATCATCTCTCCCCATCGTGTTGACCTCATCTACACCTCCAGCTGCTGTAGTACCGATGCTGGTTCTGGTACTAGCTGGTGAGTTGCAACAGCAGCTACCATCGTTTGTCGGTCAAAAGACCACAATTCCAAGAACCCTGGACCAGTTATGAAACAAGAAATTTTGAAAAAAAAAATTCAAAATAAAGAAAAATGAAGGAAATAAGAAGAAAAACAAGAACAACGACAGAGAAAAATGGAAAAGACGAAACGAAAAGAAAACGAACTTCATTGGACATTCGTATGGAGTTGGAGATGGCGATCGAGATGCAGAGGATGTTATACCTAATACATCAAGAGGAATACAATTTCAGAACAACAACAACAACAGCAACAACAACAAAAGGAAACTCGTTCCCGCGGATTCATGACATGACCGACCAGGGAGTAGTTGGTGGAGTCAGACGTGTGATATGGTAACCAAAGCGCAGGCTCACAACAGAGTGAGTGCACTTAACGCACAGGTCGCTCTGAATATGTTGTTTCTGTGCATGTGCCTTAATCTAGAGCTCTTCGTGCCCTGCACACTAAATCTAGAAACACCAACAAGTTTCCAACATGAACCAGATCCAGTCCAATCTATATTGTGTGTGGTGTGGCGGGGTATAGTTACAGTCTTGGCGATTTAAGAGATCGAGATGCTGGTCTTTCTTTTTATTTCATTTCAACTTCTGGGCGATACTTCATAACTCAACTGAAATATCAGCGAAAAAAGAAAACAAAAAAAAAAACACAAATCCCATTGCAATGAGTTGTAAAATTATTGTTGGGTAATTGCACTTTAATAGCTTGTTCATTAGGTACGTTTATAGTGTTTTAAAATGAACAACATTTACTACTGCGGAGTTACGTTGTTTTCTTAGACTTGAGCCAAGGTGACCGCTTATCGTGTTTTAATATCGAATTTTACTTCAACCGGTCCATTTCTCTCTGTTTAAAGAATACCTCGCTCAATCAATATCAGTATCTAGTTCTAGAGACTTCTCATCACCAAATATGTTTACACAAAAAACTAGCCGACCTTAACACGTGCAAAAGATACTGAATTTTTCCAATGTTGTCGAGTACGCCCCTTTGAGACTTATAGATCCTGTTTTCTAGTTAAGAATTCTTAACAAGGAAGGCCAGATGAATGTCCTAAATCGGTAATTGACCTTATCCTTAAGGTTTTCTTTTTCAGCTTTGGAGCATTTTTTAGACGACAGTGACTCGTTGGGAGCATGTATTGCATAGTACCGAAGTGAAGATCGACAAATAGGTACCAAAAATTCGAAAACTCATTGATATGAATCACATCGCCTCCATCGAATCCAAACTAGTAGCCCTTGATAAGTTGGTTGAGGTAACCCACCACTTAGGCACATTAAGGGGCTTGAGTTAATCGTACGTCGCAGCATGTTTATGCCTCCTCCTCCGACTGCAACATGAGATCGAGTAATATCGACGGGCTGAACAGCGTAGTTCTCCATGCTATGAAGCGTGGGCGATAGAATAATCGTGCTCCGTATCTTAGTCTTCATATGGCGGAGATACTTACGAGTACCACCGTGGCCAGACAGGAAGTGCATAAGATTGTAGTTGCAGTTTCCATGTTTACGTTGTACCCAGTAAAGTTTATATGTCCATATGCCTTTTGTTGTATTATGCCAGCGAGCTTGCAACATATCTATTCACGCTGTCTTTTCTTTTCTTCAATATTGATGCTCTTCATTCCATTGGCATCGTGTTGGCTTAAAGCTCTTCTGTTATATATCCTCAACATTTCATCTTCAAGGATGTCGACGGAAACCATTCCAGCTATCACAAAGACGGCCTCGTCTGATATGGTTCGAAAGCCGCTGATAGTCCGTAGCGCGCAGAGTCTGTATGTTGAATATAGTCTCCTGTTTGTCTCCGTCGTCCCCAGATCCTGTGCATAGACTAGATTGGCATACAACAATACTGATGTGACAACTCTGGGGACTAGGATCCTTTTTGAGTATACAGATCCACCAATGTTATACAGTATGCACGAAAAAGCTCCCGGCATTTGCGATGCTTTCTTGGTTAAATAATCCACTTGTATTTTCATAATCTAGGTTATGAGGGCAGCTTCTGTTTTGTGATCGGCTAGTTCTACGCTTGCTTATACTAGCCAATCCTTTATTCCGACAATTGCTTCGATTCCAGCGGATTTAGCTGTACGAATCTGTTTACCTCATGTCACGACGGCAATGCCATCAGCGAATCTAATTACCGTAACCCCACCAGGCAACTCCAATCGTGAGTGAAATCAGTTTTTTTGAATAATATTAAAAAAAATGGCTTTTTTCATTTAATCACGCCACAATTGATTAATTTTTTTACTTAAATTAAATTATTTAATTTTCTTGCTTTAGCTTCATTTCTTTAACTTTGAATTACACATCTTTTTCCATTGTTATTATTTTAAAACTTTTTTTTAAATGTTTTAATTGCCGACCTACCGATTGTCCTTAACTGATGGTTGTGGCGTGAAGTTGTGTGAAGAATTTTTTTTTAAAGAAAAGGGTTTAGTTTAATCCTGCTAACGGTAAAAATTAATTTACGCTATTAGCTCATTGGGTTGACTTTTATCCTTACAAAGAAAATGCTTTCACCAACAAATTTAACGCAGCCGCAGCGGTTAGAGAAATAAACGGTGCTCTTAGTTTGGGTACATGTAGTGAGAGAACTGTTCGGAACTGGCTTTCCAAGTTCAGTGAGGCAGATTTTTCGCTCGAAAATTTGCCAAGGGGCAGACCAAAGAGTGAATGAAGAACTTGCAGCAGTTGTTGAAGAAAATCCAGCTACTACTATTCTTAGCCTTACTACAAGGTTTAAAGTGTCAACTGCTACCATAAGTTGCCACCTTTCCCCCATCGGAAAGGTAAAAAGAACTAGAGAGATGGTGCCCCACGTCCTAACACCAGCGAATATGCTATGACGTTTGGAGTTTGCAATATCTTTGATCCTGTATGGATCAAACATCCTGGTTTTTGTATTGCATCGTCACCTGCGACGAAAAGTGGATCCACTACGACAATTGGAAGAGGTCGGAAGAATGGATAGACGTGGGTGAGCTTTCCAGTGGATTTGGCAAGACAAACTTATGGTACACCCCAAAAGGGTAATGGTGACAGTATGGTGGACGAGCGAGAGAGTTGTCCATTATTCCTTTCTCAAACGCGGAGAAATAATCACGGCCGAGTCTTACTTAGACTAAGAATAATGAACAACAAATTGCTCCAAAAACAGCCGTTACTGGTAAATAGGCGGGGTACCATACCATGCATAACAACGCAAGACCACATGAAGTTTTGCCTCATCCGCCTTACTTGACCGATTACCACCTTTTCCGAAGTTCGGGCAATCACCTCCAACATAAACAATTTATAAGTCCAGATGCCATAAAACATGACTTTAAGGACTTCTTAGTCTGATAAAGATAAGGAGTTTTTCAAAAGAGGTATTTTTGCTTTGTTGAAACAGTGAAAAAATGTCACAGATGATGGAGATTATTTTTTTGAATAAAAAAAATTTTTCTGCATAAAAATCGGCCACTTCATATGTAACGATATAATAAAAGCCTTTTGTTTTAGTATTTAATAAGGGTTGATTAATCGTGAGGTTTGATTTTCAATAGGCCTTGACCCCTATCAAATTACTTTGTTATTTTTGTTCATGGAAAGACTTACACCACAACAGCGTGTCCAAATTGTTCAGCTGTATTACGTAAATAGGCGTTCTGTGAGAAATGTTTTTTGTGCGATTCGAGGAACTTACGGTCGACCTACTGAAACCACTATTGCCAATACCATTCGCAAATTTGAGTCCCAGTTTACATTAGTGGATGATACTCGTCCGGTTATACCACATCCAGTAGGTAGTGAAGAGATTATGGCAGCTGTAGCTGCGAGACCATGACGAATCGATTCGTCGTCGTTCTCAGCAGCTTGGCTTGGCGTATTCGACAACTTGGCATATTTTACGTGTGGATCTCGGCCTAAAAGCGTACAAAACTCAACTTGTGCAAGAATTGAGGCCAGGCGACTTGAATTTGCCTCATATTTTCAGTGAATGGGCTCTGGAAAAACTCAATGAAAATCCGCTATTTTATCTTGAAATTTTGTTCAGTGATAAAGCCCATTTCTGGCTTAATGGATACGTTAATACAAGAAATTGCCACTTTTGGGCTGATGAGAAACCGAAAGAGTACCAATAGCTGCTCCATTAAAAACAACAGTATGGTGTGGTTACATATTCTGTGGGGATATGTAAAACCTCAGGTATTCAGGAATAAGCCAGCTAATATTGACGCTTTGGAAGCTAACATTACTCGTGTTATCCGCGAGATACCAGTCGCTATGCTCAAACGAGTCGCCAAAATTGGATCTTCCGAATGGACCACATCAGACGTAGTCGTGGCCAACATTTGCATGATATCATTTCCAAAAAGAAATTCCATGAATTGTTCTTTTAACCGATGATAAAAAATTTAAGTTCACTTTCAAATTTATCTGTTTTATTTTGCATTATAAATCTAACCCTTAAGTTTCTGATAAAGATTAAAAAAAAAAAAAAATCATAAAAGGTAGTAGAAAACTGAAGGATTGCTTACCTAAAATAAACACCCAACTTTGGGTGGGTAAAAACAGATTTGGGTATATAACTGGATATATAAAATGTGTTGATCACTAGTTTGGGGTACCACTAAACAGTCTAAATATTCGCTTAAGAAAGTATCGCAGGAATTTACCAATGGGTGCAATAGAACAGTATCCCCACACTTGGGCTCCATATAAAAGTACTGCTGCTGCAGTTGATCGGAATAGCTTTCGGTTTGGATTATGGCTTACATGTTCATTATTAATACATTTGCCGAAAACTAAATAGCATTCGCGTTTAGCTTCAGACAATTTGTTTTGAAGGTGTTAATTCTTGCTTGTGTTAGGGCTGATCAGAACGCCAAGGTACTCTTGTACTCACGTATAATTTCAATAGCCTCCCCTTGGAACGTCCACTTTTCATTTCGATAGTACCTCCCACCACCATTTCTAAGTATCGTCATCTTGGACTTTGTTAGATTAGCAGTTAGATTCCCAGTTTTGCAGTTGTTATCACGTTTATTATTATCTGCATCCACCCGACAGTATCTGCAAAAAAGACAATATCTGCAAACATGTGCGCGGAGATACTTGTTCGGTCTAACTGAATCCCACCTTTCACAGTGTCTGTTATGCCGTTATTCAATGGAAATATATGATAAATATTGGGTCTATAACTTGTTTTGCTAAGAGATGGCGTAACTTATATTATTCCATTGTTATTATTACATTGGAACATGCGTTGGAAAGCTACTGTCATTGTATCATTTCAATAAATGTCATTCATTTGAAGCGTAAACAAGAATAATTTTTTTTCACTCAAATATGTCGAACTTTGTGCCTGAAAAATTGTTTTTGCGGGGAGCTCTTCTTCATTGCTTTAATATGAAGAAAAATGCTGCCGAAAATCATCGTATTTTGGTGGAAGTTTATGGTGAACATGCGCTAGCTGAGCGAACGTGCCAAAAGTGGTTTGCATGATTTAAAAGTGGTGATTTTGGCTTGGAAGACGATGAACGTCCTGGGCAGCCAAAAAAGTTTGAAGATGAAGAACTGAAGGCATTACTCTATAAAGATTGTTGCCAAATACAAGAAGAGCTCGCAGAATCTTTGGGTGTCACTCACTTTGGGTGCCGAGAGACGTCGAAAGGCGGTTTTGCATATCCAAAATGCTGCTGGAATGCCACAAAAGGAAATCATTTTTGCATCGGATTGTTACTGGTGATGAAAAATGGATCTATTACGACAACCCCAAGCGCAAAAAATCTTATATGAAACCCGGCCAACCAGCCAAATCAACGGCAAAGCCGAATATCCATGGCGCGAAGGTAATGCTCTGTATTTGGTGGGATCAGATGGGTGTGCTGTATTATGAGCTGCTAAGACTGGGTGAAACCATCAATGGACAACGCTACCGAACACAGTTAATCCGTTTGAAGAGAACAGTAATCGAAAAACGCTCGGAATATGCGACCAGACACGAAGCAATAATTTTCCATCATTTCCAACGCTCGGCCCCACGTTGCTATTCCGGTTAAGAACTATTTGGAAAACAGTGGATGGGAAATCATACTCCACCCGCTTTATAGAACCGACCTTTCCCCTTCTGACTACTATTTGTTTCGGTCGATGCAGAACGCTCTCACTGAAATACGGTTTACATCAGATCAGAATATCAAAAATTGGCTTTATTTATTCTTGGCTGCCAAGTCGGCGCTGTTCTTTTGGGATGGGATCCACAAATTGCCAGAAAGATGGGAAAAAGTCATAGCTTCAGATGGGCAATTCTTTGAATAATACTATTGTACATGTTTTTCTTAAATAAACGTTCAAATTTTGAAAAAAAAACCACACGAATTAAAATATATACCCAATACGTTATGTAAAACATTATAATGGATTCCTTAATTTTCAAATCTTTAGTCCTTAATTTTGTAATCAAACTCTATTTCATTTTTTATTGTTGAGATATACATTCTTATACCAAAATTCATTGTATACTCGTATATGTAAATTAAAGATACTAATTTGTTCATTTTATTTTTTCTTTTTTCAGGTAAGTAACCCCAAGTCAATGTTAACCACAATTTGATCACCAACGAGAGGTGCCCGGTCAGTCCACTTACGTCATTATTAATGAAACTCCCACCCTGTACAGAGAAGTCATAAGCCTCCTACGCCTCTGGCAACCATTAGTATGGCCAAGAAAATCTCGGAAATTTCTGTTACATTCAAATTAGTATGTTATATCGTAATCTCATGAGTAGAACGATATGTTTCTGGTATTGGTATTGGTTTCTGGTACTCGGTGTCGCCTCTTTGAAATGTGACATTCAAGGATTTATTAACTACAATTTTTAGTTTTTATTTTTTATTTTATTATTTTTATTTATTTTTTAGATTATAGTTAAGCTTTAAAGAAAAAATTCATTTATTTCCTTTGGTAGTAGTTTACCTACTTGTCATGTAATTTTTTGTGAGTATCTAAGTGAATTTCAGTTGCATCTGCATACAGACTCCATTCTATAACTTCTAAAAAATTTATGACGAATTTTCTAATTAGATTTGTAAAACGACAGCAAGAAACTAAAAGATACGTTCGCTAGTCACTGCAGTAGGATTTGTTTTATTAATTTATTATAATTACCAGTGATTTGTGAACTATGCGGTTCGCTAAATAAGAAAATTAAGACAGATAGTGCAGTATATTAAGATAGTTAGGTAATCGAAAATTCTTAGTCACAGAGGTAAGGGTAAACATTGTGGTGGGTGACATCTTAAAAGTTTATAAATTTACCTGGCAAGTCTATCAAGTGATTGATTGCTTGTAAGATTATTTCCGACTTGACAAAAGCCATAGACTTCAGGCTCACGAGTAGATTTCTTTGAATAAGAAAGCTTTTGCTGATGATAGTCATAACGTGAACAAAGGCATCCTTTGGAAATTACATTGTACTGTGAGGAATTTAATGTATTGGAGTCGGTTAAGTTAGGAAACTACAAAGTGTGCTATGACCATTAAAATAAATTGTCATCCATTCTGATGAATGGAGCTGCAAGGGATAGAGCCTTCGTAACTTCTACTTTGTGCTCGGATGTTCGGGGACTTACAACAAATGTACCAGTATTCAAATGAAGACCTCTGGTTAATTGAGGTAAGAGTGGCTATTGGAAAGACCATCCCTATTTTCCCATTTCAATGCCACGTGGATTTGTAATCCTCCTACTCTTAAAACCAATTTGAGCTTCTGATGAAGCGAATGACACTGTTAACGTCTTCATTGTCTTTCTTCATTGGAGTTTCCTTTTTTGGGCGAGAGCTGTGGATGTACAGAGCAGATTCCACCTAGAGGATTGTATCCACCCCTTCCTCTGCCAAGCCTTCTTATATGCTTGTTTATAAAGCAGTGTCCAATAATGAAACCTATAATTGCGCTGAGATGTTTCTTATTTTGAAAGATAAAACCTTTAGAGCGATTTAGCTTCAGCTTTAGCCAGATCTGTTTGGTCACTACACATGTTAATTCAAGAGTCCATCTAAGGTTTGTTCTTTTGTTAGCATCCAATTTGCATCTAACGATTGTTATACAGATGCTACCCTTTTCTTTAAGAATCAGTAGAGTTGTTCCAATTTTTGACGAGTTTGTCGGCCCTACAATTTCCTGGAATACAGACACATTCCCCGGCACCCAACATAGGTGAAGTTTAAACTGATTTGCCATCTCCCTAAGAGATGATCAGCAGTGAAGGGCAATTCTAAAATGAGTCAAGAGACTTGACTGCGGCGGCCTGCCTATCCGAAAAAATGCGGATACCACGGATACGGCCACCAACCCCGCTTTCAGCCTTAGATCCTGCTGTACATAAGTGGATTAACTGGACCTCCATGAGTTGACTGGATTGTCTAAAGTCGTCCATGAAACACCCACCCCGTAGGTGAGTATTAGTCTTACATTCGAGACGCATAGCCAATGGGTTATGCGAGGTTGAAGGGCCCAATTTGCTCCCAATGACTCTTTTGCAGGAGAATAAAGCTAGCTTTCTTGAGTTAGGTTTCCAGTTCAGTTTCCTACCAAAAGTTAGACCCAGATATTTTGCTGTATCGGAAAAGACTAAACTGGTAGAGTAAAACACCAGTTTTATGGAGGTTTATTCCAAAGTTAAGGGATTAATCTGTTATAATTTAGCTGAAGGAGTTCTTTATTGGTATTAAGATACTTACCTGAGACGGCTATAGTAACGTCATCCCCATAAGCAATCATACTCCTTCCACCCGCTTCTAGATATATAAGCAGCTCATTAACCACTGAGTTCCAGAGAAGGGGTGAAAGGACACCGGTGTACCTCTCCTAACGCATATTTTAGCAGAAACGCCACCAAGTTTGAAGTTGATTATCCTACTGTTGAGCATAAAGCTGATCAACACCCCAGTCAGTCGTCTACCTGTAGAGTTGACAGCGCAGTTGTGGTTGCACATGTGTTGACGTTGTTAAAGGCACATATGGCCAGGAAAGCGACCATTGTGTACTATCTACAATATAGGGTTTTCCAATAGGGACTTGACAACTTTCAACTTAATTTGTGAACTCACTCTTTTACTAATCATCAAACTGTCACTGTCAATTTATTCAGTAAACTCAATATTTTTATCATGGTAAAGTACACTAACGAGCTACGTTCTCCGATTGGGTTCTGGAGAAGATGCGCCAATTTCATCGCAAAACCATCTTCAGTGACGAAGCTCATTTTTGGCTCAATGGGCTCATCAATAAGCAAAATATGCGTTATTGGTAGGGTGAAAACCTACATGTGGTTCATGAATGACCACTTCATCCACAAAAAATAACTGTTTGGTGCGGTTTGCATGCCGGCGGCGTTATTGGGCCATATTTTTTTCGTCGATGTATCGATCGTCACGTTACTGTGAATGGTAAGCGTTATCGCGCCATGATCACCGATTATTTTTGGCCCGAATTAGAAGATATGGACTTGGACGACATGTGGTTTCAACAGGATGGTGCCACAAGCTACACAGCACACGCTACAATCGATTTATTGAAGAGTAAGTATGGTGAGCGTGTTATCTCAAGACATGGGCCAGTCGATTGGCCGCCTCGTTCGTGCAAATTAACGCCGCTTGACTATTTTCTGTGGGGATACGCTAAGCCATTGGTTTATGCCAACAGGCCGACGACGTTGGAGGAGCTCAGAGCCAACATTGAAAGCGAAATAGCAGCCGTTTCGGCCGAAATATGTGGCCGAGTCGTTGAAAATTGGTTCCAATGAATCGACCGCTGCAAACGTGCCCGTGCTGGCAATATGAACGAAGTCGAGTTCCATTCATAAATGTTTTGATTGTACTTCAAGCCAATAATAAAGTTTTTGAAATATCTCAAATGGTTTGCCTTTTCTTTAAAAAAAAAGTTGTCAAGTCGTTATTAGAAAACCCTATATATGTTAGTGATTATTTGTTGTGGCTAATCAATGAAGCCGTTTCCACTGACTTTCTTTTACAGTAGTCATGTTGAGCCGTAGTCAGGATAATATCTGAAGACATTTGTGACTCGTTAGTTATTATACCGTCCAGGCCAGCAGACTTGTATGGTTTGAAGCTATGAAGCGCGCAAAGCAGCTGAATCAGAGAATGCATTTTAGTCATGGTTGCAGTAGTCGTTCTAAGAGTAGCATGGTAAGCCGAATGGAAAGGATTTTCTTCTTAGCATTGAGGCATCACATGCAGAAATTAATAGATCCGACAGCGGAAGTGCCAGGTTCTCCGCAGTCCCGGGTCTTATATGGTAAGTATCAAGGTTTCTCCAAGTTTTAGTTTTACGTGCGAGAAAGCTTCTGGCAAAAGTTATATCCACCCTTTACCCGCCTTTTGGAAAGAATTTTCAGTGCTCTCGTTAATTAGAACTATGTTCACTGTTGCGAATGTTTCTAGAAAACCTCGTTTCCTTGCATTCTACGTTCTGCTTCCCTATTGCTATTGTCCCAAGGACATGTTTGGGGAAGCGTAACAGCTATAGAAGTGAGTGCCATTGATCTTGGCTATGGTGAAGCTTTCCGCTTTTCTGAAAGCCTTTGTTTTCCCATGTCCATATTGGTGATGTTGTTGTCTATAGCTTAGCCAGATACACTCGTTTAGAGCTCTATTTGATTTGCTGATCAGGACCACACCAATTTGATTTTCTTTAGTTATTTGAGTTAACAGATCTTGTGCGGCTTCGCAATGGTTAAGATTGAACTGAGGAATTTTCGTCTTAGATTAGTCAGAATCTTTTTAAACACTCGACACTTGTTGCTACCAGTGAGATGACTGGCATTCTTCAGAGGTTGCCCCTTTTGCAGTAGAGGCACCTTTTACAGGTGTATTTTGGATCCCTGGTCATCAATAACGTGCTTCGATATATCCTCTATCGCTTTTGTTTGCTGCTTCTTTCACCCTAGTGGCCAAAGCGTCGTATATTTAAGCCTTTTTCATCCCATATTGCCTTGCACTTAAGTTTGCCATACGGGATTTCTAGCTCCACCACTAAACCCACTAAATTCCTAGTTATAAGTGTGATTTGCTCCCGCTCTTCTTATGCCTTCTGCCGACGATACTATCTGTCCGTCGTAGGCGTACAACATTTCTTCCAATGTTGATCGACATTTGTGGGAGAGGAGCTGCCAATTGTTTCTACATAATGGGCGACCTATTCCTTTAATTTTCTGCCCTCCTGAGAAACCCATAGTCTACCGGTGTAATTGAACCTTAGTATCCTTAGTAGGCAAGTGCGTTTTGTAAGGGTATGTTGTTCCTACTTAATGTCTTGGCGCGATTCTGCTTCGTCTGATTTTGTGGCAGATCTTTTGCTTGCTTAAATAGCGTGTTTCCCATGACGAAGAGGTTAATAGTACAAAAGTAAACGAAATGTTCCGCATTTTTAATGTCGATGCTGTGCAATCCCATCATATGTTGAGTTGTGACCCCTAATTAGATTAAAAAAAATTGAATTAAAACACAAAATTAAGACTATCGACCATCGCCTCATTACGTCAGACCTGTCAAACGATTTAAATCACTTCAAATGAGTTCAAGGAAGCCATTAAACTTCCCACACTCACTTAACGTTCTAAGGTGTACACACAATTAAAATGCCAAACAACCGACTAGAAAGACTACGTGGTTTTCGCTCTCCAAAGATTACTTACGATCTATTCTCATTATATTTAAACCGAAAAAAATGAGACATCTTAGGGTACTTTCCCAGACATCTCTCGCCTATTAAGCAGGCGTTAGTATTCTATAGCTTACGACAAACATCATAATTCATTCACAGCAGCTCATTGCAATGTGCGTTCGTTAGATTATTTCGTAATATTTAACTTTTCTCACTGATTAACAATTCATGACTTACTCGGACGTTTCTGCCAAAAGCGGAAGCCAACTTTTCTCCCCGGCTTTCATTGTAAACATAAACTGAATTTTAATGGAAATGCCATATCTTTTTCTGTTTCTATTTTTAAATAGCCAAATGCCGGTCTTAAGTGGTAACAGTGGTTGTTAACAACGTTATGACAGTGAGTTAACGAGTTTTTGACTTACGTAAGATATTAGATGTCAAAGCTCTCTTCAAACAAGTATCTGTCAAACGCAGTGACATTGTCGCCAGCCCAAACTTGAGAAATGCATTCAACCAAACAAAATGACGAACAAATAACAAAAACGGATTAAGGCTTTAAATTTAGAGCTAAACCGGGGAGAGTACGATGCCAAGTTTAGTTTAGAGAAACTTTCGTTTTTCTTTCATTGGTGTGGCAAATTTAATGACTGACATGTGCGCTAGCAATATACTCGTATGTACGAGTACATATGAGTATGCATGCGTAAAGCATGGCGGATACGCCACGCTGTCATGTGTTGCGTAGTGTTTCGTTGATTACTAATGGAATGCAAATTTCAATGAAATGTAATAACGCAAGTGAAATGTGTTTTCTATTGAACCAATGAAAGTTTTCTTTTGGATCGATGTCAGCAGATCTTTAGCCAGAGGTTAATTGAGAATAGACCGATGGAAGATAGCTGTAATTACGTCACACAATCAGTGGTGGGCCAGGTACACTGTTCTGTGTAGACGTTTAGAAGCCGCTATGGTCCATAACATTAAAGAAAAGCTTATATTCACTTAATTTGTGATGATTTTCACAGAGACCTTGTTTAGTCCTGTCGGAGCAGCTCTGTCTTAGTTTAAATAGTTATTTTTCTTCCTTTATAAAATATCCCATTTGGCCGTGTCCGGATTCAGGATAATTCTACGTATAGAGACGCGTCATACTGCTAGATTTTTAAGTTGTCCGGAGATCCCGCATAACGAGTGGCAATAGAGAAATTTTCCACAAACACTTAAGGTGAGCTGGAGTGTTATTACAGAGCTACCGATTTAGAGCATCGGAAAAGAAATGGCCTTAGTTTTCTTCTCTCTTTTGGATTTTCCTACATTAGCGAAATTTGTTCATATGAAATAGAGCATTTGGGATTTGTATTGTAACACGAGCTTCATCCGTTATTTATGTTTAGAAAAACCATTTAAACAAAGTGTGCCAGTAACGTTATCCTATTTTACGCATTTTAGAGCAGCAGTTAATTCAAGGCTCAAAGGGTGGGTATTTATCGGATTCGATATACACATGTTTCAGCGCTTGCGCGTATGACTACATCCACAGTGCTCCTTTACCTATTCTTTTCAATCGTTTGATCTTTCGATCGGTCCTTCAGCAGCTTAAATCTGCCCGGCTGCCTGTCCATGCTAATTGGATGGACACCGAGCACTCCAACTCGGATAGTCAACGAATCCACAGCAGAGGGAAACTCGTTCAGTAAGTAAATAAGGAAGCAAGATCATCTTTTGATCCTTCAAGTTAGAAGAAGGTTGGTTTCCAACCGCTTCTTATAAATCATTAGCCAGATTCAAGTGAAATTTTTAACAAACAAATTCTTACTAAACTTCAACATACCATATGTGCAAAATTTAGATGATTTTCTTAATGGAAAACTTTCCGATTTTATTAGGTTAACGTCCCAACCCAAGAGAAGAAATGGCATCCTTCTCTTTTGAATTCACTTGAAACCCTTTTGAAGCTTCTCCAAGTTTTCCACGTTTTGTTTGCCTCTTCTCCCACTTTTATCTCAGTGATAGCCATGGTAGCCCAAACTTTTTCTTTTATAATCATCTTTGATGATCATAAGCCAATAGATAGACTCTCTATGACGCTATGCGTTCATAGTACGCTCTTGCCATTCCAGAGTAACTGAGACGTTTAACCGAAAAATGGTCAGAATGGAATTTTACGCCCTTGAAAATGTGTACATTCAGCATTTTGGAGTATGCTTTTTACCGCCCACGTCGTTAAATGGATCCTTTTGTGAAGGAATATTAAGTTTGTCACGGTTGTGGGTATAGTTTCGGACAAGCTCCGTCGTAGAATTTCTAGCGCTTCAAACGGCGCGAAGTATTGAATTAGTACTTACTTACAGTGGGCTGAGATACATCGAACTCTTAGAGCATTACAAATCCAGTTTCAGGCAAATATATTTGTTGTTAGACCGAATTACATGTTTCTATGGGTTCTTACTTCAACATGTGGTTGCATTTAGCGTGTTAGTATACCTAGGGTATGCTTAGGTCTTGTTTGGTGAGTTTGTTAACCTTACGATTCTCTGAAACGTCCCCATGCCCTGTATCCAGCAAACTTTTAAAATGGGATTTGTACTGCCGTCTCTCTAAGAAATAACCCCAATTTCGGTTATTTTTGAGTTTATGGAAGATGATATAGCTTGGTTGCTAGAAAAGATGCGGGTATACTTGGTAGATATTACGTTTTTCTTTAGCCCAAATCAGAACTCTTTTATTGTCATTGTTTCCACATGGAACACGGTGCGAAAAGGCGAAAAAAGAGACTACGATTTAACTTACAATATAGTATTTGAAAAAACACCTCAACATTACCCGAGTGGCATGATGTGTCGCCTATCCAAGTACATTAGTATAGGCTTTATGAATGGGAACTTTAGCCAATGAGTTACGTTCGTATGCCACCAAGTTCCAGAGAAGGGGATAGAACACCATCTTGTGGCCATTTTCTACATGCAGATCTTTTGGCAGTTGGGCAATCCGATTAGACGCATTAGTTAAGTCTCCGGAAACCTGGAGAGTCATGTCATCTGCAATTTTGCTGATATGAAACCCAAATGTCGATAAAAACTCTAACCAAAGACGCAGACAGACCTAAAGTAGGTTCGGGTCTTGAATAACTCTCCTCTGGGCCTTGCCTAGCAAACTCATTGGCGATTTCATTTCTCGTGATAACATTACCGTGATTTGAAACCTAAATAAAACTCAGTAAATCCAGCCTTCTGACTACATTCCGTGCAGTCTTGCATGCTCGAACCAGCTTGAAAGTCATAGCACTAAGCCCTCTCCACCGAGTGTTCACAATAAAGTTCATTACTTACGTTGTCATTTTCTAGATATAGACCATCACCGTATACTAAATCGGTTTTAGAGCCATTCATGAAAACCAGACTACATTCCTATCCCGGCGTAGATTCTGGCCGAAGCTACTCCAGAGAAAGTCGGATTCGTATTTTATCCGCAACAGGAGTCCTGGTCTTATTGCATCAGACGAAATATTCATAAGAATGCATTCAAAAGACAATCGGTGCACAAAATCTTCAAAACTCCAGTGCGTGCTGTACCAAAAACCACTAGAAGATGCATTCTTAAATGCAGCCCATGATATGAGTATCAAAAGGAAGAAAATTCACCAGTGCGTCTAGAGCAGCATGTGGCGTGCTAAGAAAATCCCCATGCATCCGTTCTGGTAAAAGCAGCAATGACGTATTTTCGTGAAAGCTTGTTTCACCAGACAACCGACGCAATTGTTTTTTAAGGACTTAACGCTCAAGTGGGTATGACTACACTTATGATCCCACAGCATATGATAAGTTTTTTTTGGAAAATGGGACAGAAAGAGAAAGAAAAATGTTTGGGTTTAGCGGATATTTCGCTCCATGGACCGCATCCAACATTCAATAGGGAGAATAAATTATTAGTGTAAATTGAATTGTTGTATTTTGAAAAACCATTCATGTCAGGTGAATTTTATTGAATGAAAAATAGAACGTCTTGCAGGCGTGGTTGTGATTGAACGCCGAACCCTCTGATTGAGAAGCCAACACACTGCGAGTTAAATCTAGCTGTGTAAATCTAGAGAACAGCACATGTATTGCCGTGAAATCCTTTTCAAAAATAAGTTTGTTTTCCAGGATTATACCCAAATACTTAGCTTCGCCGAAGAATTGGATAGTGATGCCTAAAATTACCAGATAATCGTTGAGAGAAACTCTTCAATTTACAGACAATTGACTGAAAGCCCATTTCTAGTGCCCCAATCTTCGATCACGTCTAGCTGTCTATATCATATTACAAACAGTCGCTAGGCATGACCCAACGAACTGTACTGCTACATCATCTGAATATGCCTGAGAATAGACATCAGAACTATTGAGAGCGTTAAGCAGTTGACTAAAATGCACCATTGGAATAGAGACAGAACCCCGCCTTGAAGACAACCCTTGTTTACGCCCGACATCCCAAATTGGCAGCAATCAGCATCGGCGATCTGAGTCGTATTTACAAGGATTGCTTTTGTCCACAAAACTAGTGATGTAAAAGGAAATACTCGATAATAGGGACTAGAATATGATTACATTGATTTACTTTTACAATACTCACGTTGACCGTAGATAGAAGTAGCGTATGCATAGTTTCTCTTCGATATCGATCATAAGAGTTCTTAGAACGTTTATCAAGAATTTTGAGAAAGGCAGAGTGCGTCTTCTGTTAAAATCCAACTGCAAGTCTGCTGAACTACAGTCCGAAAAATGCTGTCACAGTATGACTAGAAGTCATACCAAAACCACAATAGCAGACTAGATATCAACGCGGAATGCTCGAATCCAATAATTTTAAAGCACTTAGGGTTGTTGTAGGTTTTGAAACGGTCTTGTGGTAGAAGCAGCTGCTGTAATTTCAGAACATGATTTTCTATAATAGAACGAAATACGATGTCTGTTGTTTCCATACTTATATTCCTTTGGTGCCACTTCAGCTATCATTTTCAAATCAAGACCATACTTAGGGCGGCATCAAGCATCTGAAATATTTTCCAGTTAGTTGCGCAACCACATAATTCCATAACTTCTGTGCAACTTCCATATTAACATGGCACGTACCATTTCAATATATATTATTTGCCAAGCGGGTTTCCCTTTGGAATTAAAAATTTTCTTTGTCAAACTTCTCATAAACTGATTCACCTTTAAATACAAGATTCCCATTCAAGATCACAACTTCAATGATATCATAACATTACCAACTCTCGGATGACTAATTTATTGTCGAATCAAATAGTCACAAGTCGCAACAAAATTTGAATACTCCACTCACGAATGACCCACATATCTGCCCAAGAAGGTGGGCTCGAGTGTATGGTTTCCACGCATACAAGTACTTCCACCGCAAGATATTGAAACTTTTTAAAGAAAAAATAAAAACAAAAACAGTCTCGTTCCGAATACGAGTATCTGCGTCTTGTATCATAAAATGCAAACAAATTGATGTCGTCCAAATTGTGCGTCATTTTGCTTTTGTAAAAGTTGATCCCCGCACTTGTGTACGACATTTCAGTTAAATTTGTAAATGGTGCAGTCTGCTCGTTGAACAAGAAAATCGCATAATTAACAAAACTTCCTGATTTTGTTTACCTTGGAATTTCCACAGCAAATAAATTTTCCAATCATCATCCAATTAATGCCGCCGACAGGCAGCAGGGCAGAGAAAATTCTCACGTACGAAAACATGTATCTCGTATGCGTATCTCATCCTGTTGGACTGCGAAAGCGACCCGAAAACATTGATTTGCAATTTGAAAAGTTGCCCGCGATTTTCTTCTGTTTGTGCAATCAGAACAGAATCAGACGCGCGAGCGCCAGTACGAGTGCGTTTACGCCGATAAATTGAAAGTAAATTTTTGCAAGACAAGCAAGTATGTACATAGTATCCGTATACGTCAGGTTGGGCTGTCATCGTTATCATTGTTCTAATTACGAGTCGGTGGAGAATGGTTGAAGATCGGTGAGGAATTCTGGGTTGGGCAGTGAAAATCTCGTGGCGCGATTTTACCCGAGGCTGTTGGAGCCGGATTGACAAGATTTACGAATGATAAAATAAATAAATAAAACTCGAGGGAGAGTGAAAGCACGCCTTGAATTAGTTGCAATAAAGCGGAATGCAGATGTTCAAAAATCTAGAAAATCTAGAAAATCTAGAAAATCTTGAAAGTCACTGCAGGGGCACTTTTCGCTTAGGTGAGGAATAAAAATGATTCATTTGACAATCGGCGGTTAGTCGTGCATAATTCTATGAGGAGTTGGAAACCACTTGACAAATTTGATAGAGATTGATAGTGACTCGTGGAAATTGTTAGATAGGCAGACGTCCAATAGCTCTTAAGTCTGTTTAATTTGAGCTGACATTAACTCTGATAGGATGGATTGGATGTACGTTTGCCTATCTACAGAAACGTGTTCACAAATATTTTCCGCTAATCAATTTTGCTGCAACTGTTTCAGATTCAAAAGTGATGTCAAGCTGTGCCGATGCTGAGTAAAGTTAATCTGATTGTACTCGTATGTTATGCACTTGCTTCAAAGTAGTTTTTCCGCTCTATTTGGAGTCACAGCAAGTTGATGGAACAATATTTTCCATCGCACTTCATCAGAGAAGAGAACAAAAGGGCAGAGATGTTTATAAATGAAAAGAACCGCGGTCACTTACGATGGATTTACATAATCAGTAGCATAACACTACTTGCTTCACCAGTTATTACTGTCGTTGACCAACTGCACCCTGTTGCGCACTCGAACTGCACCTCCATTCACTTGTGCGCACTACCTAACGTAAAATCTTTATTAACTTAGGACTGAAGGTTTTTCAATTCGATTGATTAGTTACCGTCGTAGTTCTAATCATCTCCAAGGACTAAAAAAACATTTTTTCCACAAGACCAATAGAGCTCTTTGTTATATTTTCTCCACAAACGGTCCCAGAAACCACTCGAAGTAATGAAGCAAGATTCGGATATAAGATCCTCATTATCCAAATCTAGCTTATTTATTCAAATCCGTTTTAAGGCTGAAGACACAGCGAATGCAAAATGTAATTTCAGACGAGGCGTCATATAGTAAGTAGCCTATGCATCTATATTGTGTGTCCGTGCTATGCTGGAGGCAGGTCACTTAAGACTAGTTTAGAAGAAGACTGGCATCTTTATAGATCCAGCAAAAACAATATAAGAAGCTTATTCGGATTTCAAAGCGTGCCTTCAATAAATACTTTTGCGAAAAAATCAATATGCTCTGTGAAACAAGTAGACTGATCAAAAGGAGAAGATCAACCCGGCTGTAGCCTCTTAGAAAATTTTATGGTACCGATACAAAGTCGAAACCATAGACTCTCCGTCTTATGCTTGAGATTCTTGTTAACGAAGCTGATCGTGAGCTAAATAATAGAACACGCCGTTGCTGGTATATCTGAAGGGGCGGCCGTGGTGTAGGGGTATATGTATAGACTCCTCAAGCAGAGGGTCGCAAGTTCGAATCTCGAGCGAGGCAATTCTTTAAAAAGAAAAGTCTTTTCATGGAATTTGTATGTAGTTATATGTAAATCTCGTCGGCGTCAATTCTGGCATGAAGGCATAACACTGATGTTGGAGTGGTTGCTGGCTTGGCAAAATTTAACGAACTAACATCTAGCACGTACTAAGACCCACTGGTAGAGGATGCACTGGCTTCAGTTTGACTACCACCTCTGGAAAAATATCGAAACCTAACACCTAATTTTCAAAGCCTAGTGAAAAGCCAGTAAAAGGGTATTCATATACACTTGGTGCGCGCACGGAATTATAAAAAAAAAATTGGATGTGGCGACGGATTAAGTCACTTTACATGCTGCTGTTTCTTTCTTTGATGGATTCAAATCGCCTGGCATCGATAGTTTATATACCCAATTATGTTACAAAAAGTAGACTATAGACCAGAATAGACCAGGTAACTCCGAAGAGAATCTTCACTGCTAGTCTGACACTAGCATATCTACCAAAACTTTCGCGAACAGTGAGAATGGGCTTCATACCGAAAATCGAAAACGAGAACTACACGCTCTTCAAGAACTTCAGAATGCGAATGTATCCTCTATCTGCGTTGCAACACGCTAAGCAACTCCTTAAATCTTGCGAGAGGGCGATTCAAAATCTGGTTGGCAGATCTGGGCATTTCGATCGATATTGAGGGTGCTCTCGACAACGCAACCTTTGACAGCATGTGTAACTCGGTCAGACAACTCGGCGTAGATGACACAGTAGTTTTGTGGATAAAAGCAATGCTGTTGAATAGGACACTGATTGCGGATACTGAGTGCGGCCAATGTGTGATGGGGGGGGGGGGGGGGGGGGGGGCGGTAAACAGAGGTTTCCCGCAAGGCGGCGTTGTATTTCCATTACTATCGTGCATGTTAGTTCTTACGTATATTCACAAGTAAACGCCGATGATGTAGCTGTATTGTCCGTTGGAGCATTTCTAGAGACAAGGAAGCCGTTTGGTCTAACTATTTCTGGTCTAGTACATAAAAGCATCACCATCCAGTTCTCCAAAGAAGTCATATATAGGGTTTTCCAATAGGGACTTGACAACTTTGAATTTAATTTGTGAACGCACTCTTCCACTAATCATCAAACTGTCACTGTCAATTTAGAAGAAGAAAACTCAATATTTTCATCATGGTAAAGTACACTAACGAGCAACGTCTGCAAATTATAAAATTTTTTTACAGATATTCGGAGTCAGTGACTGCAACTTTAAGAGCGTTAATTCCAATTTTCGGTCGTAATTCTCGCCCTAGTAGACAGGCAATAACAACTTTATTGCAAAAATTGGAGTCTACATATTAGTTGTGTGATGTTGCCGTGTCAGTGAGACAACGGGTTGGCCGAAGTGCCGAAAATATCGCTGCCGTTCAGACGTCCGTAGCAAACGATCCAAATCAGTCAATTCCGCGGCGTTCTCAAGAATTGGGCATCGCTCAGACCATATTACGGCGTATTTTGCGTAAGGATCTTGGTTTACACCCATACAAGATCAAGCTGACTCAGGAATTGAAGCCGATGGACCATTTGAAGCGACGTACGTTCTCCGATTGGGTTCTGGAGAAGATGCGCCAAGATGATGAATTTCATCGCAAAATCATCTTCAGTGACGAAGCTCATTTTTGGCTCAATGGGTTCGTCAATAAGCAAAATATGCGTTATTGGTCGTGTGAAAACCCACATGTGCTTCATGAATCACCACTTCATCCACAAAAAAAAACTGTTTGATGCGGTTTGCATGCCGGCGGCGTTATTGGGCCATATTTTTTCGTCGACGATAGCGATCGTCACGTTACTGTGAATGGTCAGCGTTATCTCGCCATTATCACCGATTATTTTTGGCCCGAAATGGAAGATATGAACTTGGACGATATGTGGTTTCAACAGGATGGTACCACAAGCTACACAGCATACGCTACAATCGATTTATTGAAGAGTAAGTATGCTGAGCGTGTTATCTCTAGACATGGGCCAGTCGATTGGCCGCCTCGTTCGTGCAATTTAACGCCGCTTGACTATTTTCTGTGGGGCTACGTTAAGTCATTGGTTTATGCCAACACGGCAACGACGTTGGAAGAGCTCAGAGCCAACATTGAATGCGAAATAGCGGCCGTTTCGGCCGAAATGTGTTGCCAAGTCATTGAAAATTCCGTCTAACGAATCGACCGCTGCAAACGTGCCCGCGGTGGCCATATGAACGAAGTGGAGTTCCATTCATAAATATTTTGATTGTACTTCAAGCCAATAATAAAGCTTTTGAAATATCTCAAATGGTTTGCCTTTCATTTAAAAAAAAAGTTGTCAAGTCGTTATTAGAAAACCCTATATTTGGATGTTATCCTGGAAAACAATGTTCTATGGACTAAACATGTTACGCCAAAATATTCTAAGGCGCTGTGGGCTTTTTGGCAGTGCAAAGGAGTTATCAGCAAAACATGAAGCCTGTTACCGGAAAATTATATCCAATGCAGTTATTTGGTGAAATAAGCACTCACAAAAATACATCATTACTGATTTTAACAGACTACAAAGAACGGTCTATCTCGGCTGCATGTGGGCTTTCCCTTGCACGCCTGGCACGATGAATTTCCCTCCCCTTAATATTCGTATCATTGGCTGCACTCTCAAAGCCATCTTCCATTTAGAGAGAAGTGGTGTTTGGTACAACACTGGAGCTCTCAAGACCTTGCGCGCCGTCTCCCTTTCGGCGCTGGCGTAATCGGCATGCCATCTGAAGCAATAACACAAAAACTCCTGCTGCAGTAAAAATACGAAGTCGACTTTTCCTATACTCTATACATGACTAGAATCTGAGCCAGGAAAGAAATATAGTCGAAACAGGATTTGTTACTGGTGTCTTTTCTAAGGACGACAACATTTGAACTCACTCATCGTTAGGAAAGCTTGTGTCTGTCTTCCAAGCAGGGATATAAGAAACCCTGATTGTAAAGAATTGCTGGACAGGGCGAAGCATTTGCTGCGTTACGACCCTTTTTGGACAATTTTACGACTTTCAAGCTAGTTCGAGAGTGAGAGATAACTTTGAACGCAATCGCATTTTTAAATTCACTGAGTCTTGTCTGGGTCCCATAATGGAATCACGGGAAATGAGGTCGCTGATGAGTTTGCTAGGCTAGGCTCAGAAGGGAGTTTTTCGGAACCCCAACCTATGTTAGATCTGTCTGTGGAAGTGATGACGACACCGCTGAGGACATCCTCTGTTAATGTCCGGCTTACGCTCGCATCAGGCTGCAGATACTTGGCGCTGGCGTGGTAAGTGCTGATACTGTAGGCACCTTTTCCCTCAACTGCTTACTCGTTTCTCTTCGAAAGACTGAGAAATTCCATTCAAAGGAACATACTATACAAGGAACACAATGGAACAGTTCTTTGTCTGACTGCTCTTTTTCGACGAAAAAAATAAAATAAAATAAACAAAAAATCCTGCTTAAGAAGTCATAAGTCATGGCATCGAAGATTTTTGAGAGATTACTTCCCATATTTACGGAGCAGCAAATATTCTCATTTGTCATTAAGCACAATCCCCCAAGTTTGGTAGTGATGCCAAAATTAGACATGGTTGAGGCCCAGATAAACACTCGGACAGCTTTATTATGCTTTATACAATCGAAAACTTTAATATTAAACTTAAAAACTGAAAATTTTGATTAGTGGTATGGGATAGGAGTAATGGACGAAAGCCATATACAGTCTTGAATATGGGAACAGATCTAAGATTTTGTGAGTTGATGTTCAAAGAGATGAGATGAGTTACAATGGAGCAGGAGTATCAATTTCTTTTACCAAGGAATAGGTTTATTATCAATGACGTTGTTCCAGGGTGAAGTTGGGAGACGTTTTCGAGTGTATTATATATTGGGTATGTAATTTAATTCGTGCGGTTTATTTTTTCAAAATTTGAACGTTTATTTAAGAAAAACTATGACTTTTTCCCATCTTTCTGGCAATTTGTGGATCCCATCCCAAAAGAACTGCGGCAGCTTGGCAGCCAAGAATGAATCAAGCCAATTTTTGATATTCTGCTCTGATGTGAACCATATTTCAGTGAGGGCGTTCTGCATCGACCGGAACAAATGGTAATCAGAAGGTGCAAGGTCTAGGCTATAAGGCGGGTGGGGTAAGACTTCCCATCCACTGTTTTCCAAATAGTTGTTAACCGGAATAGCAACGTGGGGCCGAGCGTTGTCATGATGGAAAATTATTGCCTCGTGTCTGGTCGCATATTCCGGGCGTTTTTCGCCTACTACTCTCTTCAAACGGATTAATTGTGTTCGGTAGCGTTGTCCATTGATGGTTTCACCCGATTTTAGCAGCTTATAAAACAACACACCCATCTGATCCCACCAAATACAGAGCATTACCTTTGCGCCATGGATATTCGGCTTTCCGTTGATTTGGCTGGTTGGCCGGGTTTCACATATAAGTTTTTGCGCTTGGGGTTTTCGTAATGGATCCATTTTTCATCACCAGTAACAATCCGATGCAAAAATGACTTTCTTTTGTGGCGTTCCAGCAGCATTTCGGACATGCAAAACTGCGTTTCGACGTCTCTCGGCTTGAGTTCATGTGGAACCCAATTTCCTTGCTTTTGAATATATCCAGCTGCTTTTAAACGTTTTGAAATGGCTGCTTGAGTGACACCCAAACATTCTGCGAGCTCTTCTTGTGTTTAGCAACAATCTTCATAGAGTAAAGCTTCCGATTCTTCATCTTCAAACTTTTTTGGCTGCCCAGGACGTTCATCGTCTTCCAAGCCAAAATCACCGTGGAAACCACTTTTGGCACAGCTAGCGCATGTTCACCATAAACTTCCACCAAAATACGATGACTTTCGGCAGCAGTTTTCTTCATATTAAAGTAATGAAGAAGAACTCCCTGCAAAAAACACTTTTTCAGGCACAAAGTTCGACATATTTGAGTGAAAAAAAAAAATTATTGTTGTTTACGCTTCAAATGAATGACATATACTGAAATGACGTACAATGACAGTAGCTTTCCAACGCATGTTCTAATGTAATAATAACAATGGAATAATACAAGTTACGTAAAGTTATTTCTTTCTTCTTGAAGCGGAAAGCAGTAAAAGCGAGATCAAATGTGGGTGAGCCGATTATTGGTTTCGATACTCTGAACCTAAAAAGTCGCACCATAGTGTCAATCATTTGTGTAGGCAGTAACTATATAGTAAAATTAGATCTAAAGAAAAGGAGACTTTAACTTGAGAAAAATAACTTTATGCAAAGATTTATTGAAAGCTATGTTAAAATATCAAGAATTATACCAGCAACTTCTTTGCGAACTTCTAGAGCACCCAAACAACTTGAAACGAATTCTGTAAGTTTTAGGGTTGTTAATTTACTCTTTAAGAACCTGTGTTAATAATTGGAAAAAATGGACTTAGAATGAAAAAACATTTAGTTCTATATATTATTTTTGAAGAGCTTTGTAATGGAGAACAGGGTTATTACAGAGGGAGTTCAATTTCAGCCCTTACTTACTTAGTAAATGTAAAATACGTAGCTCAGTATACCATAGTTCGCTTCTACAGATGCTGTTATTTGTGATTTGTCCCAAAACCTGTTAGGGACCAATCTTATCTTTGGCATAGAAAATATTGGGAGGCCCTTGCCGCTGCACTTGGCGCAATTTGGTGGATTTCTTTTTTTGTGGATTGGACAAACAATGCTGTAATGCCACTTACCTGGTAAGTCATATTTTCTGTCGACAAAATCTTGAAACAGTACGAGTATGTACGAGTATGTCCACTGCCTTAAATAGTTTAGCAAGCAGTCCATCCGGTCCAGAAGAGCGCACGAGCCGCTCATTTTTCTATACAGCTCGGCTTCGTTGGCGAGTTTCCAAGCAAATTTTGCTTACCTTCACGGTGACCGCTATGTTCCTTTCTAAGATGATGAAAGCATTTACTAGACATTTTGATACTTTGGTCTGCGGTAAGGTCAAGTCCATTTATAGACGTTGTGTTAACCATGATCACCGACTGTACTACCAAAAATATTCCTATTTTCCTATCATCATTCTCTTCTGGGATCATCCTTTCCTTTGTGAGGGAGAGAGCGCGTATCAAACCGATAACGTAAATTAACGTTCGGTTTACATCTTAGTGAGACGCTTCCAACACATGAAAAGTCCTTATTTACCTCAGCTCTAAATATGTAGTATTTTATATAAGGTCTCCGCCACGCTGACTGAGATTCTTTTTGAGGCTCAATCAATCCTGTTCTTCCATCTATCAACAGTGGCGCTTAAAAGCGCCAAGTTTAGTTGGATAAGACCAATATCTGTTAGCTTTAATTTAAATTGGAGATGTGGAGGATATGCAAAAAGAAGAGACAAAGTAGGGAGGGCGTCGTAAATTGCGAGGGCTTATGCTAAGAGAAATGGAGATAGAGTTGTAAATATGTATGATAGGTGCGCAATGAACAAAACTTGAGAAGAGTCGATGAATGGACAGAAAGTCTGCTGTGTCCCTACATTCTTCGCAGGTATTCAAATAAATAGGCTTTAGGTGGTGAAGAGGGCTCTAGTCACATAAGGATTTAAAAATTCTTTGATAAAGCCAGGAGATGACTTGCTTACAGAATTGTAATACCAATCTGCGAACGGAACTAGGGGTACAAGTTTTTCATGCAGATGACACGTCTGACTACTGTACATAATCGGAGAAGAATCTGGTCACATAAAATGAGGAAAATGAAGCAAGATCCTTTATTGTAAGAATGAAAAGAAGGAGACCTAAGTGGGTCCCTTGTGGACAACGGTGACTTCCAAGAAAGTATGGTAGATGATAGAACTAATATAAAATGAAAATTGTAGTGAAATCAGTTGTAATAACTTAAGTCCTGTTCCCATTTTCAAAGGCTGTGCAAGCATTTTAAGAGTACACAAATCCCTTGAGCGCGCGCAAACTATAAAAAAAAAGCCTGAGAGGGCGAAGGGCATTTATTTAATATTCTCTTTGGATGGGCGAAATGTGTAGGGGACGAACAATGTTCAAGGCAAAATAAGTTCAATTATTGTGTAGTTATGGTTTTAAGATTATGCATACCCTACCGTACAGCACCCAAGCACTAGAGTTATCCAATGCGTCGGGTCCATCCCTAATTTGAATACCATTTCGCCTTGAGCAAAATTATACAGATTGACGTCATTGCTAATCAACATCGAGAGCGTACTATTCTCAATTGGACTGTTTAATTTTCTAATATTAACGGTAACTACAAGCCCATATCTTACTCTTAATACTTTATGTAAGCGAAACATATCTAAACCGCATCCTCATTCTTGAGATTCAGGCTCGCATATTCCAAGTCTAGTTCACTGAAATTAGAAAGATGAAATTCATTTAAACTATTTTTCATTAAGACGCCGGTTCCTGGCGAAAAAGACTTTGTTTATGTGTTTTTTTTGATTCCTCCTAAATTATCATCTGACCCATAGGATGTGTCCTCCTTGGTTTTGTTGAGGAACGTTACTTAGGCAAGATTAAAAAAGTTGTTAGATCATTTCGTTAGTTTGTCCAGGAGACACACGATCTTGCAATTTGTTGGAAGAGGTAGAATTAAGAATACTCTTACCATTTGACCACACCGTCGAGGCATAATGTTTGCCTGGAAAAAGGAGTTGCTCAAAATTAAGCATGTTTACCTCGGGGAGTCATTGCACAATAGTAGCTGGTTTTTGGCGTTTGTATTCTTTCGGTCATTATGCAAAATCTCACGACCTTACTTATTGTCTTAAAATATTTACTTTAAGACCTCGTACAGTTTTGCTGAAGTAGTCCTTCATTTAATCCAGCCTGAGTTATTACAGGATAACTCAGAATTACTTCTACCGTCGCTATTTCACCTCGTCTAAGTTAATTCGGGATTTCAGTGAAATATTTTCAAGGAGACTTGTGAGACAACTGGCTGGTAAAATTTCAATATGACGTATTACGATTAGCCTTCCTTCTTGTCAGCTCGGCTGCAAGTCCCGCTCTAAAACATTGAAATAAACAACAAATTTTGTACTGGATTAGTTATTTTCTTCGTTCGTTTTAGTCATGAGGCTAGTTTCCATTTATTTGATTTTAGGCTAATCTAGATCAGTCTGAGAGCGTCACACTTGTGTGACCATGACCGCCATTGCTTTTTTTAGCCATCTTTTCTAGTAACAAAAGGGCTATAACTACTAGAAACAACCCTTAGAATTACAAGACTTTGAAGATCTGTTCAAAATAAGTCGCATTCACATAAGCTCTTCGTTTTGTAAGTATGATAATAAACAGGTGAAAATGATGCTTTAAAAATAGTATTCTTGTCTTGAATCCTTGACGAATATATGGCTATGAGAAGCAAACTCTCTGAATTGGAACAGAATATATTATGATAAATGACTTTATCATATTGATCCCACCAAGAGGTTCAGATGGGTAGTTAGACTAATCCTTGATATTATCGATCAAGCAATCACAAACACTGGCTGATCTGGTGAAACTGACCACAGACAAAAACTTTTCATGGCTATGAATATCTCATGTTCAAAAAATAAGAGTTTCAATCACAACACTTTAAGCTCATAAATACAAATGTCGTCCCATTATTTCCAGATAATCTATTTTTAATCAAGCAGCAACTTCATCAAACCTTCAGGTACGTGATGTAATAAAAAATCCCAGAGACGTTTTTCCCCCTAAAAAGATACGAGTTCAAGTAATCCAATCCATCTGACAAATCTTAACCTCGATTGTATCCACAGTTTGTAACCAGAGCTGAAAAGTATGGTACGCATGCCCAAGTGCGCATCCGCAATTTACATTCACCTAGCGCATGCGCATGCGTTGACCTCTCATCTTCTTCACTGTGATCACTGATCACAATCCTGTTTTATAACCCTCTTGTCGATTTTCTAGTCTTTTTTACGGCTGTAACGTCTCGGTACCTCCAACTCCATCTGGCTATTGCTAAATCAAGATGAGAAGAGGCGCAAGCGCAACTGTAACAATTACGAAGCTTCAATTGTCATTTTGTTTTTGTTCATCTTCATCTTCATCTTCATCGCCATCACGATGGTCGTCTTCGTCGTCGTCGTCGTCATCATCATCATCGTCATATGAATATCCGTCCGTCCGTTTAAAGCCCGTCCCCTGATCGTGATCGTTTTCGTCTTTGTCAGCCGCAAGATCCCCACCCTGGACATTTATTTTTGTGTTGTTCCACGGCGCGTACAGAGATTAAGTGAAAAAGATAATAATAAAATTACAAATCAAAACAACAAAAACAATATAAAAAACCAAAGAGTTAACGAAAGAGGAAAATAGTATCTAACAAATGAGCAGAGAACTTGGAGAGACATTATCCGTTCATTTGCAACAATTTCCGAGGCGCAGATGCTGTCCTCGTGTCTGTATGTTTGTTTGTCGATGGAATTATCTACACTTATGGTGTACACTGTACAGTGTACAGTTTATTATTATTATAACGACGCGAGTGCCATGCTGGTACGGTGTGCCACCGCCACGATGCACACCTGAGGCCTCGTCTGACTAGTTAGACCGCTCTCCACCTGAAGACACAAGAACAACAACTACAACAGCAATACCAATAAAAAAAATAATAAAACGGAAAATAATAAGAAAAAAAAAAAACCTCCAACTTCCAAGCTTAAGCAATCGCCGCAACCGGCTACAGGAAACAAATCAAAAGGAGTCGTGGCGTGAAACTAAGACAGTGGGGTCGAAATATCGGTGGACGGATTGGATTAAAAACGATTTTTCGAGTAAATTCAATCAGATAGAGTGTAATTGGGTGAGAAATATTACTTTTATCTGTAAATAATATTTGGTATTGATATCTACGGCATTAAATAAAATGAAATCTTAGGCACTGACAATTTTAGCTGTCAAATTGAGCTCTTATTTTGTATAGTCTGCCAAATCATCGTGATTTGTTAATACATTTCAGATTCAAAATTATTCTTACTTTCATTGATCACATAATTTCAAGGTTGTGCCTTGACAGGACATTTTCTGTCAGAATTTATTACAGAAATGACTGAAGTAACAAATAAATTACCACCAAGAAGGAACTGGAATTCACTGCGAAGCACTTGAGGTTAACCACTCCTTTAGAACAACAGATGGATGTAGTGACTTCTAAGCTAAAATGCTAGTACCCAGGGCTAAAAAAATTTATTGCAAATTATATCACCGGGAAGTTAATCATTGTCAGTCAGGCAGAGTGTTAAGAATCTGGGCTTCGCAATAATCAACAATCACATGATCAGCGCTGAGTCAGTAGACTGTTGAAGTATAGAAGGCGGACAACCTCATCGTTGCGTGATAATTTCCAAATTATTACAAAGCCCGGAGTTTGTTGTTTAGTTCGACGTGGTAGCTTAAATCGTATTTCGGGTGTAATTTACGGAGAAACCAGCGGTTTTTAAAAGTGTTTTTGGAAAATGTCATCCGTGATGCTGTTATATTGTATGTACTGGGCACGCTAGACGAAATACAGTTAATACTATATAATGTTGTATATGAAGAGCCAAGAACGCACATTTTTTGGTTTCGAAGGTTAAATAATCTGAAAAAAAAGAAAATACATTGTACATGCCTATCATGCTGAGCGCCTAGCTGAGCACAGTGTACAAATTGAAATTGTAAGTCACCTGAATGAAGAATGAGAAGTCTATGTACTTATTTTTTTACAGAGCTCAATGTCTGGCTTTTTCTCTTCATAGATAGCCGGGATCAAATCTATCGTCGTAAGTCGGACTTCCTCATAACCTAAAGATTACTTTATCGAAGATTTCCATGTTGGACTATTGGTGCAACTCAGATTCAAGGTCTTTGCGAAGAAGGAAGAATCCAAGAAAAGCCAATTGGAGAGCTTGGAGAAATTCATTAAGAAACGCTTATGCTTAGACCAATACAAGACGTATAAGAAACTGTTCGGATACTGATGCCCCCAAGTTTTTTGAACTGGGGTATCGGGCTTAAAGAAAGCTTCTTCTAGATTTCCGTTTTCATGGTGGAATTAAAATCTACAGCAACTTCTAATACTACTCCAACAAGGTAAACTAGACAACTTTTAAGTAGGTAAGACTAATTTGGAAGAAGACTGAAATCTTCACAAATCGAACCAAAAAGTTATAAGAGGTTTTCGAAGAGCGGGTTTGTAAAATCGACAGACTTCAGTTTTCAAAGGGACAAACAACTATAAACACTCAAAAATTTGGATAGCACCTATGCTGAAATGACAGTAGATGTTAATTTCATTCTGTGTCTATTCGAAAATATCACATTTCTACAGCTTCAGTAAAATTCACTTTAAATTCCCAGTTTGTTCAAATACATCAGTGCTAAGAATGAAGGGTATAATTCTTCTATTTACGGACACCACCTGCAGTGAGTTGATTTTCTGTCCACACTGTATACCACTTTGTACTATGTCAGTTCATAAGTATTATAATCTTTCTCGCAGATTTTGTTTCTTTTATTTTTCTTTTTTGTGATTTTTACGACACGATCATAACGATTGAATAATTTTTTTTCCTAAACATCGATTTCAATAGATTCGGTGATAGCACAGATACAGATACTTTGTTGCACTTAAAAGCTTTGACCTAAATTTCGAAAATCTTTCTTACGAAAGAAATTCGAAGTCACATTAAGCGGCAGTAGTAGATAAAACAAATTTACCCTCCACTTCAAACTCAAGTGTGCACTCTAAAAAATTGTTCCCCCAAAATCAATAGAACAATGATTTGAATGAATCTAATAAAACTGTTTTGATTTCGAAATCAGAAATCGTTTTTTCGGGTGCAATAATTGAAAATCAATTGAAAGGTAGACAGAATATGACATATGTCGCATCTAATTTCTGAACTTTTATTGTCCTCATCAAATTGTAAATTGGGAATTAAGTGGAGATGGAGAATTACGATTTATGACCACTGTGCGTCAGGCATCTAGAATTTTAGAGAATTTTTTTGAGACAAGAAAGAGGTAATAACAGAACAAATCTGGTTGGAAGGTTCATCTTAATAGACGAACTCAGGTTGGTACAAAATTGGTACGACGTTCGTTAAAAAGATAACTTCCCGGTCTTAACTTCATTTGTTAGAGATGTATCTTCATGTCACCTATCTGACAAAGAGAACCCCTTTTAAACACTTCTCCTCTCTTCACGAATCAATAATCTTTTCTTTAATCTTAAATTAAACTATTTGTATCGAGCGGTAAGGATATATAATGGATACTCGGCCCCTACCAATCCTTAGGGTAGGTACCCTACTTACATAAGGTAGCAGTACTTAGACGAGTCCTAGATTGATTCTAATTATGATCCAGTCATATCATATATATGTGCGGCATATAATATATCCGAGGCATAATGATCGGCTGTCGTAATCCTTGGGCTGCTCCCTTAGAGAGGTGAATCCTTCCATTCGCTCTAACGATGTAATTTGTATCCAGGAACGGGCATAGGTTGTAACTCCCCTATTCGACGTAGGGATTTTTTTCCAGGTCAGTAACCTCATCAGAAAGGGCTTCACACTGCGCGTCCCTTACTAACGCTTCCTCTGCCTCCTTGAGTTCATTGCTGGCTAGGCACCTACTCCTTCTATGCTGCTTCTTTTTCTGCGATTTAAAATTTTGCAGAAACCTGAGAGCATACGCCGTGCTCCGAAGAGCAAGATGCCACTCTTGCCGATGTATCCCAATGAAACGCGGTCTCAGCTTTTCCACTGTCGGTCCTAATACCGTTTCCTGTGGCCAGTTCTCCGAGGACGTTAGGAGAAAAGATGGTCCCAGAAACTATCTACTGGTCGGTTTGAGATCGGGCATTTTTTGCCACTTAGTGGCTTCATCAGCAACGTTCGCGCCTGTCGGGACCCATCTCCATTCTTCCAGTTTGGTTAGCTCCAGGATTTCTCTGACTCTAAAGGCCACATACTGCCGGTAACGACGGTGATCTGCTCGGAGCCAAGTAACGTCTGTTGAAGGTTATCCCGTGCGATGCCTCGATGTACTTTGCGAAGCAAGCGCCTAGCAGAGCGGCTTGTAGCTCTAGTCGAGGTATTGATAACACTTTCAGGGGGGCTACTCTTGTTTTTGCCCCTATTAGACTGGTTTCTATGAGTGTGGTGGTGGAGTTACGAATGTATGCTACCGCGTCGAAGCCATTCTCACTTGCGTCAACAAAGATGTGCAGCTGCGTTTCTTGCCCCCAACCGGAACTAACGTAACATCTGGGAATGTTCACCGCATCCAGTTTCGGGAGTTGCTGAACCCATTTGATCCACTTTTGATGATAACCTTACCGGGCTTATTTGGGTTTTCGACGGGAAAGACTGGCAGGTACCACGATTTTTCCCGGCAGTTACTTGACTCATCCGGTGAAAGTTGCCGGGCGTACCCTTTTTTGAGATACTCGTCGATTTTCGTGTTGAGTTTATCGGCTAACGATTGATCTTTCCTTATCCGCTTGTGGAGGCACTGAAGTCTTCGCCTCGCCATTGGGTAACTGTAATATATATATCCAGAGAAGTCCTGTCCCGAAACGTCAGTCCTTATAGATCGTCCTTGTTTGCAGCAGGGACATGGCGCGGGCGTCGTCGGTAGACAAGGTGGTAGTTGATGGAGGTAGCGCACCGAAATTGTCAGCACGTAGGAAACTTTCCACCATTTCGCTCAGTAGGAGACGTGGGACTGCTTCACGGTACGAGTCGAGTGGTATTCCACGAAGGTGACAGAACTTCTCTTGCAGTTCGTCCATACGAAGTGTTTGTGCTGGTAGACCTAGGTTGCGCACGGTGTGAACGTCAGCGATCGAGAATTTCCCTACGTCTTCCCCAATGCCGGATATCTCGAAGTTAAGTAGTTGTGAGCTCCCTTCATACCTCGACGTATTTTCCGTCCATCTCAGGCACAGTGGCTGGGGCTTACCTTGAAGGTTCAGGAGTCTTGCCATCTCCTCATCCATCAGCGTTACCGAGGAACCGTCGTCAATGAACGCGTAGGACTCCAACTTGACTCCATTACCGTACAGCTGAACTGGTACAATTCGAAGTAGGATAGGATCCTTCCAATGACTACTAAACCGGAGTGTATCATGATGAGTGCCAATTGTTCCGGTATTTAACCAACCGCGGTGGTTTGACGTCTGGAAGTTCGTTGTGTAGAAGTGGATGATGTTTCCGGGTACAGCCATGTGTTCCGCATTCGGTATTGGACCTACAGCTCCGATAACCATGATACGTCAAGCACCGCCTGCACAATTTGTGCTTTCGCACCTCTTCCCATCTGGCACTACGATCTAGTCTCAGGAACTGCTTACACCGCTGAATGGACGGGCACCCGCCGTCGCAGATACAACATGGTTTGTTGGAACTGTCAGAGCGTTGATCCTTCTCCTCATAATGAGCGTGTAGTTGTCCCAGGTTCTTCCCGATTTTCTTTCTGTCGCCTTGACTCCGATCCGCTTTACTTGCTGCTAGTCCAAGCGGTGGTGAGGTAAGCACTTCATTGGCTGCTGCAGACATCACGCGTATCCATGTATTGAAATCAATCAGCGTGCACTTATGTAGCGTCTGCATGTGAATCCCCCAATTGAAGCGCATCGTCGGTGGAAGCTTTTCCACGAACTCACAGCACAGGATTGTTTTGATAATCTATTAATCCGGAGGATTCCGCTGTAGCACACAGATGCTCCATCACTATGACAAATCGAACGATGGTGTCCAACTTCTCAACCTTCGGACTTGTTGCGTCGCGAACCACCTGTATAAAAGCTTTGACGACCAGCTCAGGTCGCCCGAACAGCATCCGTAATGTCGACAGTACCCGCTGGAGGCAGTTAGGTTGGACCAATAGGCTTTTGACGGCTGCCAGAGCATCTCCCCTAAGGGCCTTACGGAGTCGCACGAGATTTTCCTCGTCTGAGAACGCGCCCAACTCGGAGTTACGATTGAAAGTGGAGATGAACAGGGACCATTCGGCTGGGTCCCCGTCGAAAATGGGTAGATCTTGCATCATTAGGTGTCGCGCTGCGATTTGGTTCCTGCTTAGTGTCAGATTCCCCGGCTCAGTTTGGTTGAGACGGGAATTCGCAACTGATCTGGAGTTCCGCTCTGGGTAGTACTCGTGTCGGGAGTTGTCTGAATGGTGCATATCCAACCTAAATCCGGTGGCATTATTCTGGTTGGCATAAGCTTCGGAGCGGTGTAATTGCAACGACATCTGTTGATGTTCTCGCTCGATGGCTTCGCTCGAAATAGCTTGAGGTCCCATCACTTCTGTTGAGTTACGTAATTTCCGAGATATTTTGCCAGCTGCCTTCAGTTGTGCGCACTTTCACTTGTGTGCGCCGCCTAAGATCAGGTCGTCCTCTATTGCGTTGTCCCCCTGGGTTGAAGTCGAAATCTTTTTGGGCTAGGACGTTGGTGTCCTCCATGCGCTCAAGGTGACCCAACCATCTAAGCCAGGGTATCAGAACTTTTCTTACGAGGTCAGCATCGCTGTATAGCCCGTACAGTTTGTTATTAAAACGTCTCGTCTCTGCTTTCGTGAAGTTTTGTCCCAGGCGTCGATGTTTTGTGTACGTCTTTGTTGGGAGCATTTAATTTGTCTTTCCTTCATTGGCCGCTTTATTTAAAATCACAATACAACAACATGTTGTTGAAAATTCAATCTAATTTAAACCAACTACAATAGTTATCACTTTTATCAAACTATCTACTTTGCTTTATCTTTTACTTAAACCACTTTATCACTGCTCTCAATTCACTTCTCAAATTCAGTTTTAGAACTGATTTCACATCTATTCGATGCCGGTATTTATACTGCCTGCTATCTTTCGAGAAACTTCTGAAGTAGTTAGCTCTCCAATTTTCCAATTTTCCGGGACTTTCGATATCACTTGTCAAAGAGCTTCCATTAATCTTTCATTGAATGAGTCTTCTATTCTTCGTTTATAGATGTCGCTGTTCACAATAAGAGGTTGTAATATTCAATTGGATGAGAGTTCTCTTCTTGATTTATAGGCGAAGTTCACTTGTAAGCTTCGTATAGATCCTTTTCTGACATTGACATTGCCGGCCTTGGCGGACAGATGAATGAACTTGACTAGGATGATAAAACTAGAAATAGCCCTGTATACTTCATCCTTAAAGATGCTTGTATATGCTACTTTCAAATCCTTGAAAAGGTGAGTATATCGATTCAGAAGTCTTGGGTTTTTGCCAGAATCTGCCATACTGAGAAAAGTTGATTTATTGTGGACTTTCCTGCCCTAGACTACACTGATAGAGGCCGATTGGAATGCTTACGGTGGGTCTTAGGCGTTCACATAATACGGCCGGCATAATTTTATATGCGTTATTGAGCAAACTTATTCACCTATATTTGGGAATCTTTCTTCTTTAAATTCGGACAAACGATGCTGATGTTCCATTCGTTGGGCATACTTTCGTCCTCCTAGATCTTAGAAGTGAGTTGATCGGCACCAGGGGCTTTGTAAGACTTAGGCTTAGAAATTGGTGTCCGGACTTCAAATTGATCTGTTTACGTCCTTCTTTCTGACGGTGGGATGTTGTTTATTACCACCATTTAACAGTCTCCAGAAATAATCTCTCTGAATTCTCAAGACCGACTGTTGTTCTACTATGAGGTTTTCTTTTCCATTCTTGCAAATTTCCGGGCTTTATAGCTTTGGCATATTCGTTTTATGTTTTCTGGTAAGATTTCCGAAGTTCATTCTTCTGATAGCACCTCTTTAAGGTCTTAATCGAGCGTGCGCATTCTTTTTTTCTTGTAAGGATACTATGTTCTTCCCCTCTTTTCTGTTTGTTGAGCTCGTGAACTTCCTCGTATTTTTTTGAGGAATTTTTATGAATCCACTTTTTTTTCATAAATTGTCTGCTACGATCGGTTGGGGACGGTTGAAACCTAGTACATCAGGTGGGGCCTCTCAGTTTGCTCTTTGGCAGTGATGTAACTATGTAGTCTTTTACGTTCAATGTTGGCAGCATCGGACTCTTCGAGCGGAAGGCCTGAAGGCCTCTTGCGAATGCAGCCGTTCGATGTTAAACTTCATTGCAATGGTTTGATGGCTTTGGGACGTTACTGTTATCTTGACTACAGCAATGGTCTAAATCGGTGTTAACTGCTCGGAACGTTCCGACATCTAAACCACAGGAGGAGTGCTTTGCGTCGATCCCAATATAATTGACGATTTGTTAATCAAGAGTCCAACAAGTCCCTTCATGAATATCAAGGTGTGAAAACACACATTACGTGTTGCCGCAAAATTATTAAGCCTTTATCTAGTTTCAGAGGTGATGTCGTAGATGCTGTACTTTCCATATTACTATATACCGTATTACCATACACCGCATTACCATATACCGTATTACCGTATAAACGATACCCTTCTTTCCTAGTTTGGCATTTAAATCCTCAAGCAAAATTTTCACTACATACTTGGTCCATTGCTAGAAAGTTTTGGGGAAGAGCTTATAGAAACAATCTTTTGTAGGGTCGTTCTTCTCTTCTTTCGGGGCGTTGGCGTTAATGAGGTATATGTTGGCGAATTTGACCTTTATTACAGTCGTCGTGCCTTACGAATGTCCTGGCGGTTGTCAGTAGCATTCTCCATAGCAGGTTTTATCTTATTTTTTCCAGTTCATCCTATCGCACTTTTTAGATGGCAGTTACAATTCCTTTGTAGCAGTCGAGCGTGAGTTACATCGCTTCACGCGATCTGTTAAAGAATCGAACTTCCGAAGATCGTGCCACTTTTGATTCTTTGCTAGGATCATCAACCATAAATCCGCAACAATCCGAGGCTACTAGTATAACCTGGTTCGTCAAATGTTTTTTTTTATCCCTTCTGTAGGCGTAGGCAAGTATTATACTGGTCGAGCACACATTTGCTATTCTATCTAACGTGAATGAGGATTTTACAATCCAAGTTATAGGATAGTCCAAAGTTTTCTGAGCAATCATCGTTTAGATCCCCGAAATGATTTAATGGCACGTTTAATTATGCCGTCTCAAAATAATTCCTTTGTCTTATTCCAAACTACTCTGGAATAAACCTAAGGAAGCTCTCCTGGAGGAAATTTTTAGAATAATCGTAAATCGGAGTGAAAATGGAAGATGAAACTAGAAGTTTTAGCTTCTTAAAGGCCAATTCTGTCAAGGTGCCATCTGTCTTTTGTCCAATATGATTAATTTACTGTTTGGAGAAAACTTTGGGGATACGTGATACGCGCTTCTGGGAATTTTGCATGGATTTTAGCAATATTATCCACGATTCTTTCTTGACTCTTCTTATATCATGATTGTGTCTGTTGAGGCTTTTTTTGTATCTGTTCCATTCTTCACTTCGTTTTCTCAGTTTTCAACTTTGAAGTAACACACCTACTAAGGATTGATGTTTTTTGCGTCTTTTCATATTTTATTTGCCAAATAGGCGATATGAGCTTAGTTATCATGAGCGATTCTATACAGGTTGCTGTATATACCTTGTCTTTCCACCAATTCTTCCCAATTTAATTCACTGCCTTCAAGATTGCCTAATAGCCGCTTGGTTTTCCAAACAAGGGGTGAAATCCAAAGTTGTCGCACTCTAAAAAGTCATTTACCATATGAAGACCAGACTACATTCTTTTCCTGCCTCAAATTTTGGTCGAAATCTGCAGAATTCTAATTTCTGGTATCAATACTCTGGCGAGACAAGACGAGAACGAAAAAACATTCGGCGTGGAAGATCATCAGCGGCAGTCAAAAGACATCTATTATCCAAAGATGGCGATGGCTCGAAGCACTAGATTTGTCAGACAAGTCAGTTTCCTCCTTCTCCTATCTATTCAAAACACTTTACATAATTGACGATACCGCATATGTTCTTCTACGAAGGTTACAATAAGAGGCGAATTAATGGATTTTAAATTCGATAAATTTCTGATTGTTAACACATAATTATGGCAAAAATTAAAGTAATTAAAAAAATCTGAAATTTGAAGGCAAACTACAAGTAGTTACACAAATCGTCTTAAGTCTAAATGCATTTACAACTTGCTTGATAAATCGGCTGCATAGAATCTCTAATTTCCATTAGGGATTTTTTGTTTTTTTTTTTTTTTTTTTTTTTTTGTTGAGCTTCCCGAGTTCAAAATTAAGACAAAAAAAAATAATGAAAGCCAAGGTAATTAAATTGTTTACCATTTATGGAGCGTGCTTCTTTCATTCACACTATTTGCATTCGTTTACTTAGCGTTAAAAAAAAAAACAACAGAATTTAACAAGCCGGAAAATCCCTCATTCCATCCGATAACTGTCTGATCTGCACGATAAAATACAAGCTCGTTTAAATTTTAAATTAATTACGAAAAAAAATTTGTATATAAATGAAATTCCTATGTTTATGGTAGATCGAAAGCAGGAATGCAAAAAAGAAAGAAATTAAAAAATCCACAAGTTCAAGAGTCAAATTTTTTGCTTTGAGATACTACAATACTTCGGATGTGCCTCTACGTGACAGGTTCAAACGACCAAAGCCAAGCCAGACTAATAAATTGAGGAATTTGTTTCTTTTTTTATGGGATACATTACTCGTTCCACTGGGGAGCTTACACAGGCATTACCATGACTCGAAAATCAGAAGGTACAAGTATCTTAACTAATTAACCAGGACTGGTTCAATTAGAAATGCGACTGCGATGAAAAGTTTTTGAGGTCCGGTGAAGTACACAAAATTAACGATGAATTCATTGGGATAGCGATGACGCTCTACAATTAACTGGCCATACATACATAGTAACACGTGCGCTTAAAACTGAAAGTGATTTCAATTTACCATTTAGCGAGTTATATGGTATTTGCCACATCGCTTGTTTTTGCTTTCTCTTTCAAAGTTCTTTCTTAAAAAAGTAAATAAATAAATTTAAATATTTATTTTCGCATTTTGCTAATTTATTTGTTTTTCTTTTTTTTTGGTCTGGTTTTATAGCTCACCGACGAGGTGGTACGTAAGAAGTCCGAATATCAAAAACACCTAGAGGGATACAAAGCACTAAGGACCAGATTTGAGGAACATTACATCAAATGTAAGTACATACCATAATTTCGATTAGTATTTTATGATATATATATTCAGGAAATCCTTTCACAAGTCGTATTCCTAAAAAGTTCACCTCTGTGTTTCTTCTACCAAGCTCATCTGCGATGTCAATTCCTGTAATCATATTGTGATCTGCAAAACTAGATGGGAACCAGTGAGCTTCCTTCTTGTCCTCAAGACTCAACTTTAGCGGAACTAACCTAAGTCTCACTCCTAGTACGCCAATAGTCGGTCACATGTAGGGTTGTTTTAGGCTTTTTTACTGAGAATTACTCTAGAGCTAGAGAAAGGAACTGATAAAACTTATATGGAATTACATAAAAAGAGCCCAGCTGTGGCCACTAAATTTGCGACATATGGTATTGTATTAGCTCCAAAATGCCAAAAGTTAGAGGAAGAAGTATGCGTGCAAAGCAAGTGGACTTCAATATGAGGTTTCATTTTGATTTATCAAGAAAACGCATAATTGTATGAATTGTATGAAATAAATTGTATCAGTTAAATGACCTGAACGATCCCTGCTGCACATGCAGTGTCTTTTGATAAAATTATTCATCACATCTCCGTGCATTAACGGCTTTACTTCACCGATAAAAGCATGGTGGCTGGCTTTAAATACTTGAATTGACTAGACGGGCAATGCTAAGTCTCATGACTTCGGCGGCCAATTCCGATCACTATGTCCAGAAGTGACTCGGCCAGGGAACTTTTCTGGCAAAATAGCAATGGTTTTGCCGTTTGTGTGGCTTGTGGCGCCCTATATACCAGTTCCGGCCATACAAATTCATTGGTCCTGGTTCGATTATGGCGCAATCCATTCACGGTAGGATCCTTAAGAAAAACACGATGTGGATAGAGAGGCTTTTCGTAGTCATTCTTGGATTTCCTCAGCCCAAAATGCTACAATTCTGCTTCTTTCCAAAGCCTTTAAGTTGGACATTCATTGGCAAAGGTATGGCACTGCTGATAATTGGAAGGTTTAAGTTTTTTGGTATATTGAACCGTATGGCTCAAGTCTTTATGAAAAATTCATAGGAGTTTTGTTTGTGATAAGCCAAATTTTTGGATTCGAGAAATCTTTGATTTCGGCCACTGAGAAGCAATGTTACCAGTTATTTTTATGTAACATTATTTGGATCTTTTCATCACTAACTTGTCACAATAACTCAAATTTTTTCAATCAATAACAACAATTGATGGACGAGAAAATCCTTCAGGTTGGCCGAGAAAAATTTTTAAATTTTTTTTGGAAAAATTTTCGCCATATTTTTAGCAAATTTTAGCACTTTTAAAGCATTGCTAAAACATGTGTTCATTCCAGTTTATTGATGGCGTAATTTTTACTTTTGACAAAACAGTAAGTCAACACAATACTATATTTGCGCAGAGCTTCAAACCTATGAGTCTAACTACATTCATGTTGAAGAGCATGGAGTGAACGGTTGATCAACATGCCTAAGAACCCAATAATCATTGCGAGAGTCCGCTTCAAAATCTGGAAATCAGAATTGAAACCGCACTCGACAACAAGCAATACGCGCTAACTATTTTTATCGGCATTAAGAGTGTTTTCGACAACACAATTTTAAAGGTCATGTGCAACTCGACCAGACAGCAAGCCGTAGATGAATCACTAGTTGTAGGGATAAAAGCAATGCTGGTAAATAGGACACCGATTGCGAACGCAAGAGTTACCCGCTGGGTGACATCCTTTCTCCACTTATATGATGATTTTTGGTCAACTTACTTCCTAAAGCTCTCAACAGTTCTGATGTCTATGGTCAGGCATATATGCAAATAATGTAGGTGTACTCTCTGTTATATCATGTCTATCGACTGTCTGCTCTAAATCAAGAGCAGCGTAAGACGTGATCAAAGAAACGAGCTTTTAGTCAGTCGTCTCAGAACTGAGGTTGTTCTCTGAGAAGGAGGAAACTGACTGGTCTGAGTCATCTAGTGCTTAAAAACATCATTTTCCAATTTTCAAAAGAAGCTAAGTGTTTATGACTTATCCTGGGTAACAAACTTCTATGAACTATACATATTACGTTGAAAGTACAATGGAGCTATCGACAAGACATGAGACCTATCACCGAAAAGGAAAAGGGTCCTTTCGATCTACATGCCTATGGACCTATGCCTCAGTTGTCTGATGGAACAATCTTTTACGAAATGCAACACTGCTACTTTTAAAAGGCTCTAGACAACTCCAGTCATCCACATCCAATCTCCATCTCCAATCTACAACATACAATCACCCACTCTCAAAGCAGTACGAGTCCATGCTTGACGTTATATTCGATAAAATTAATGAGCTAAGAGACGAATTGACTACGAATAGAAGTGTTGAATGATGTGGAAAACCTCATTGAAACAGGATGACACAAAATCGATGGTCTTCCAATCCGTACGACAAATACAATTCTTCAATTTTACTTGAATTGTTACAAACTAAAGCCGAATCATTATCACATCTAGTGCCAACAACCTAACCCCTAAATCCTTGCATCAGCCTTTCGACCCAAAAATCGTATGCTGATATAACTGATTGAACGTTAACTCCTCCTGTCGCCGCCCCACGGAAACTTGTCACACTTGTTTCATGGAAACTTAACACGACATGGACACTTTCAGAGTGACAAAGCAGGCTAGTCCGACTCCACACAACGAATCAGATGTTCATCACCCCAAATTACGCAGATGTTATTTGAATCTCTGAGTTTTCCAAAAAAAGATATAGCATCACCACCAGCCAATGCACAATATTCCAAAAATCTTACCACAAAAATAAATGCAATTTCAATCTAAACTTACCGGGTAGATATGTTCAAATTTATATTTGTTGCATATCCAACATTAACCTTGGAAAGATGAGGGTCCCCAAATGGACGGATAAACCAACCATTAAAAATATAAAAAAAAAAACAAACGACATTCCACCTAGTTATAAATCACCCGCATCTCACATTTACATCCTTAACGTTGACGTAAGTGCTTCCATCAACGATATCCTTATATTTGGTAACTTCAATCTGCCTCTCCTGAAGTGGATTCCTTTGGATGACAAGTTCTTTTTTACCGCTTCAAACGCTAGTTCGTCCAAGAAATATACATATGTATATTCATTGATCGTATAACAAACCCAATTCTATGCCTAGTAAGTAGCGTCTCTAACTCAGCAGCTAGACCTTATTTTCACTAGCGATCCCATTATCTCCAAACTAACGTCTTGTCCCTTAACGCTAACGGATGCGCATCTCTCATTTTTCTACTTCTTCCCCTACTCTCTCTTGTGACAACTTCCAATAAACTTAAATTTCGCAAATAAATATCTATCTTAGCAAATCTTCTTTAGATTTTACCAAGTTATCTTTATCTAATGTTGTCTCAATTTTTTTCTCGGCATAAAACACATCTACTTTCCATCCTTGGAATAACAGAAGACGTAGCTCGATAAAAAAAAAAAGCGCGAAACAAATCATGTGTGGTTTCTCTTCTCAACAACTCTGATTCTGACTTTTCTAACTATCTTGGAACTTACTTCCAATTCACCCAGCTCTATAACTGCCTCTATCAGAGCTTTTTCGACAATGCGCAGACCAACCTAATACCGACCCACATACTATTGCCAGTTATTTTGCAACCTTTTGTGAACGATTATTTGCAAACAACTTCTACGTACCCAACCTCGTCTATTTCAAGTATCTTCCCAATTTCTCCATTGACCGCTCTCTTGCTCAATCCTTTAATCCTAGCCTTATCAAAGAAAAGTTACAGAATCTCAATAATAAATTTTTACCCGGGCCAGCTCCCCTCAGTATTTCTCAAAAAGTGTGCCTAAAATTTTTCGCACCCACTTCCCTCCCTATTCTATTTATCCTTCCCACAAGGGAAATTCCTCAAGTTTGGAAGTTTGGAAATATAAAGTTCTAAGCTTTCATTGCAAGTCATCTATATCAACTACCCTACAAACATACTCGTAGTTGAATGCAAATCTTTTGCGCTTTCAGCCCTAGAAATTGGCAACGAAATCAGGTTTTGCTAAGGCCTTCTATAAAATATCTCATCAATTGATCCTTTTCAAATTGTCTTCCCTCGATTTTGAACCCATATTATTAAAATGGATATTTTCTTATGTGGAGAACCATTATTGTAGCATTCGTTTTAGGTTAGTCTTCACAACTCTGTTTTTAGCCATTTCTAGTGTTCCACAAGGCAGCCATCTAGGTCCCTTTTCTATTAATTTTAAGTAAAGTGTGATTTTTTAAGCGTTTGGATTTTAATTGTCAAAAATACACATCAAAATTGCAAAAGTGTATAAAGTTTTTCTTTAAGTTGATAAAGCATGTAAATTTTAACCACCATTACGTTTTAAGTAATCCATACGGAGAGTCCAACTTTGGATTATTTTTTCGGGCATATTAGCTGGTATCTTGCTAATAATACGTGTAATGTTGTCTTCAGAGGCTGCAAACTAAATTGATGAGATAATCCTTAAAGCCAAATCATCGTTTGGTTTAATCAAACAATGATCTTAAGAATTTTGTAATCCTTGTGACAACGTCTCTTTAAATTACCCTTGTCTGGCCCCTTCTTGAATATGCCAGCCAAGTGTAGTCCCCCTTTCAGCGAATTCATATTGTATACCCCAAATCGAGAATAATCAACGTCGTTTCCTTCGAATTTCCCTTCGAGAACTATCCTGAAATGATCTTTTTATCTTAGCTCCTTTTCGTTAGGTTAGGTTAGGTAAAAGTGGCTGTTAGAAAGACTTACCCACTTAGGCCTATTGGTCTATTGTAATGCCAAGTGGATTTATAATCCTCCTATTTTTGGAACCAATTTGAGATTATGGTGAAGCGTAGGAGACTGTTAACGTCAATATTCTTTAGATCGGTTAAGAAAGTTTTCTTCTTTGGGAGAGAGCTAGGCATGTACAGAATAGGAGGAGGATTGTCTCTTACTCCTCCTCATTAATGCAGCTTATACAGAAATCATTTGTAAACTCGCCAAGCCTTCTTGCATGCTTGCCTAGAAGGCGGTGTCCAGTGATGACACCTATGATAGCGCTGAGATGTTTCCTATTTAGGAAAATCAAACTCTTAGAGCGAATTAGATCCTGCCAGATCTGTTTGGCCGCTGAACATGTTTATCCAACAAACCACCTAAGGTCTGTTCTTTAATATTTATTTGTAGCGATTGGTATACCTTTTCCACTAGAATAGGTAAAGTGGTTCCAATTTTGGCAAGTTTGTCGGTCCTACAATTCCCTGTGGCACCTAACATAGCTGAATATCCTCCTGAATTTCCCTACTAGATGGTCGTCATTTAAGGGCGGTTCTAGAATTTAGTGAGACTTAGTCCAGGGACTTGATAGCTGCCTGCCTATCTGAAAAGATAAGGATACTTGTAGATATCACGTTTTTGTTCACCCGGAACAGGACTTCTTTAATTGCCAAAATTTCCGCCTGGAACAGGCTACGATGATTTTGAAGGCGAAACGAGGGACTTATATGAGCTTATATGAGAGAACACCGCCACCAAATCCGTTATCAGTTTTAGATCCATCTGTGTAAAAGAAGATTGACTTGTCCTCCATAAAATCATCTTCCTTCAGAACGATTTTTTGTCCACTCGCTTTAAGGCGAATAGCTGCAGTCGCATCTCCTAGCCTGTTGAAGATATCGAGGGGTGTCAAGTGATACAGAATATCCAGTGCCGCGCAGGGAGTAGAACGTAGGGCTCCACTTATTTATAGACATGCTGTTCTTCCGACTCTGCTGAGTTTGCTTCAGTTAAGTGTGTTAGTGGACGGCCTTAGGTCCACTAGACAACAACCCCATAGGTGAGTATCAGTCTTATAGCCGAGACGCATAGTCAGTGGATTATGTGAAGTTGAGGGCCCCATTTGTTCCCAATGCCTTTTTTGCGAGAGAATAAATAAATATTTCTTAAATGTCTCTCCGCCTCAAACTTTTTACCCTAAATACCTTCGAAAAACGCAGAGACGTAGCTGATATTCTCTTTATTCGTCGACTGTTTCCTGGTTCTGTGGATTGCGCCTTCCATCGCACCTCTTATGCTTCCAACGGTCCAATCTCCCGCATTGATCTCCTCTACCATTCCCTTAGTTCCTAACACCTAAATTTTGTTAGTTTTTAAGTCCTATTGTAATTTTTAAGTTAAATATAAGCCAAATAAATTTGGGCGTTAGCCCTACCAAAATTAAATTAAATTAAAATTCCTTTTGGACATGCCGTTTGATGAAATGACTTCCAAATCTCCTGTTGCAGAAAAAAATGATTTTAGCCAGAATTCATTGCTCCATCGTTTAAGCTGAGATATGCGCAATCTTGATGGCACTGGGTATAAGTGACACTATACCCTGTTATGTGATAACGACTCCGCGGATCATTACTTCTATGAGTAATGAGTCCAAGTCGCAAGAGTCCACTTTTTGAAAAATTGAGAAATTCCAGTAAAAGGAACATACAAGGGGAACAATGGACTAGTTCATTGTTTGAGTGCTCTGTTCCGACAGAAAAAAAGGTCATCCATATCCAAGGTTGTCTTTCCTTTTGTGTTCAAGCTCTTTGTTGGTAGATGTCCACGGATTTTTAGGCGACTCAAATGTCACTGTCTCCTTCTAAGCAATTTCCTCGCCGAAAAGTCTACAACGCGGCTTATCTGAACCGAGCTTCTTAAAATTCAACCAGCTGAGCTTGCGCAGGTCAGTATGTTCAGTTACATTTGCACAGTCAGACTTTGCATGATTGAAAGCAGATGGTTGTTCTATATGCCGGAATTTCCTTGTCCTTTTTTTGAACTTGGGATCATCCATAACGAATTTTTCGTTTTCGAACATTTATTACAAATTTGACGTGTTCTTTGCGGGGTTATATGTAGTCGTTTTTGCGTAGTGAGGAGTCAGTATAGTCAATCTCGGCGTAAACTTTCCCTTCGATAGTTTTATGCGCGCTTTGTTTTTTGACATCAAACGGGTTTATATGGAAAAAGTAAGTAAGGCATCAGACTTGCTTTGAAAGAGCATTAATCGAATGTTTGCGCTGTTATGATAATTTTAAATAATTGCTTCAAGGTCCTTGTTGCTAGTCTAGATAAACGTTTGTTTTGGATTGAGACCTAATTTTATTTAAATTGTGTAGTTTGAAGTAATTCTGAGTTTGTTGTTTTTAAATTAAATTAATTTTTATAATTATAAAATGTATAATATTAATTTTTTTTTTTTTTTTTTTTAAGGTGGCCGCGGTGGTCGTAAATTAGACGATGTCCGTGATAAATATCAGAAAGCCTGCCGTAAGCTTCATTTAACACATAACGAATATGTTCTCTCCATAACCGAAGCCGTAGAGGTGGAAAAAGACTTCCGAACAGTGCTGCTGCCAGGCTTGCTAGAACATCAGCAATCCGTTCAGGAAAGCTTTATTTTATTATGGTTTGTATAGAAATTCATTCTCTCTATACCAAAGGTTGTAATAGTAATTTGTATTCCTGTAGGAAAAATATCCTTCAAGAAGCAAGTCAACATGGTGATCTAACATCAGATAAATTCAAAGAAATCCAAAGGCGTATTGACAATGTGATAAATAATATAAATCCCAACGAAGAGTACAGAGAATTTACGGAGAAACATAAGCAAGTCTCTAAGAACCAAAAAATAGAAAGTCATTCTAAATATCAATCATTCCTCAGGACCTCACCCACCAGCCCAATTATCTTTCAATTCGATGAGACTCTCATCGAGGACATACCTGGCAAGTTGCAATCAAATACATTGACTGTTGACAATTTAACCGTGGATTGGTTGCGATCCCGACTGAATGATCTTGAGGGATCTGTCAAGGAATGTCAAGAGAAACAATTGAAAATGATTGGCGATCAAAATGGTGGATCACCAATTGCTAACGGTATTAATGGCATGGTGAACAAAGATAGTCAAAAGTATGAGTTTTCTATTTTTTTTTTTTTTTTTTTTTTTTAATAAATTTGAAGAGTTCAGTGAAATTTTTAAAATTGAATCCTTCAAATTTTGTCAATGTTAGATTTTTATGTTTCTGATTATGATTTTGTTTTATTTTTGACAGTCGGAACTCAAAGGATCTTAACTCGCTGCGGTGTCAAGAGAAGCAAAAGCAAAAATTGCTGGACATGATCAAGTGCGCACTGAGCGAAGTTGGCTGTGAAGAACTACCGTCCGGATGTGATGATCACTTGAATGTTGATCAGACTTTTATTGAAAATTCATTTAATAATGACAATCAGGTTGGTTGTTACCCCTCCTCATGTCTACTTCAGTATTCTTAAGTTGGTTATGGGTATATGGGTAAATGTTGGTATAGTTATAGAACGATAATAAATTTGGGTGTGGAGTAATTGTCGAATTTTCAAAACTGATTTCTGATCTTGTCAGAACATTATTGCTTTCTTGCAGACTTCATCAGTTAAGATTATAAGTTTCTTAAAAGTCTGTAGAATTATTCCCTTACGTTCTTAGTTCAGTACTTGCTTTCAGCGAGTTTTTTTTCCCCCTAAGGCTCAACTCAAAATTCCCAAGACAATGGTTTGAAACCATATTTTGGTTGTTCTCACTATAGTCATTAGTATTGTTCGGCTTCCGATAAATACATATGTAGATACTATCTCGATTGTTTTACTTTCAAATTGCAGTCCTCATCAGCCAGTTTCCCTTCAATCATTTTTCAATTTATTTAATGATTTGTCGTCCAAGTCAAAAACCCCAACTGTATTACTTAGCGTGCTTCCGACCCTCTGCCTGATGTACAGGACCCACCATCTCTATTTCTAGTCTCCCATACCAAAATACTCAGGCTTCTCCAATCATTCGATCCTTAAAACGAAGGTTTGGTTAACATAGATGTCTCGAACCTGAGAGCTGGGATGCATAGTTTCTCTTGGCTAAGACTTGTGCCCATCTGGCACACTGGGAGACTGCGAGTAGATTGATCTACTGGATTCTTTTTTTTTCAGTTGTTTATTGTTTAATATATCTATCCTCATAATATTTAAAGTATATTTAAATACTCTTCAGGGAGAATATATTTATTACGAAATGTTGCTTGCATCCGTACCAATGCTGGGCAGTGAGTGTTTAAGTGTTCCACAGACTTCTCAGTTTCAGAGAAAAATCTACATGTACTCTTAATTGTTTCATGTTAGCTTTTTTGTTATAGTTCCTTGAGTGGTAAAGACCATTCCAGTATTTGACTGTGCATTTGCCCGTTGTTTTATTTCTAGTTTTAAGTCGTTATGGCTAAATCCAAAGCCTGAATGGACTTTCTGCACCTTCATTGGAATGGTTGGTCGACTTTTCATTGCCATCGTGACCTTAATGTCTAGTAGGCTTTGTTCAGGAAAGTTTTTGATGTGTACGAGTAGTTATTTAGTGATTCGAATACCGATTCATATCCGACTGTTTCTTGTGAAAGATGGTGGCAGCCCTGCTCCTACGGGTTGAGATGTTTTTGAATATACCGCTTTCGTGAATAATCGTTCTGCTTTTTAAGATTTGTATTCCATTGCGTGGAAGTAGACTGTAAGCCTCTTTGAAAAGCTTTGAGATTTCACTAAGGTGCCTTCTATCTTTTTTAGTATTTCCAAGTAACCACTGAAGTTACTTCGTCTGAAATGGTTCGCGCGCTACAGCCTGAATGCTTGTATAGCTAATTCTTGTTGTATTACTATATGAAACGGATCTAGGTTTAATAACGCATTCTTACCCGGAGTTGGAGCCGTTCTCAAAGCCTTTGTAATGCACACTTTAAAATAAAACTGAAATATATAATACGATTGGCCTCACCGATTGATTGTACAGTCAGTATGTCATTTTGAGGTTCGGGTTCCATGATTTGTTCAATAGCTGTTTTGTGGTTCATAGATATTTAATAGCCTTCTTTGTTACATATTTGAATTAAGGTCTACTTAACCTCTTCCTTTGTAAGCAGGTCCTGGAAGTATATCGCTTTTCCTTGTAAATGGAATAATTGTGGTTTTGTTGAGATTAATTGAGAGTCCCTATTTTTTTACACCAGTTTCAGCTGGTGTATTGATACTGCTAGATAGTTGATACGTTTACAATGGTCGCCTTAAGCCATCCAAAAGTTGTATTCTTCCTACAATCTACGACAAGGCATACTGCCTTGTAAACAGAACCCAAGAAGTCTGGTTCTGGACAAAATAAAAGCCGACAATATTTCCACAGGGCATTTTGGATACAATCCCTTTGAGCAGTGGATCTCCATACTGACGTTCATCAGTACGTCTTTAAAGAAGGCAATAGTCCGCCTTTTCCTTGTTTATTCTGCACGGCCTTAGAAAAAGAGGGCAGACTTTTTCACCACCTTGTCTGATTTTGTACTCAGGGGTTACTGAGTTCTGGCGTATGCTTCTTTTCTGCTCAGTCCGTTTTTCATAAAGTATCTGTTGTATGCGTAAATTTTTCTGTTGTCAGCTGGTTCTGCTTTTTATCCAAGCAGCTGGATTTTTTTTTTAATATAGTGCCTTCCACGTAAACATTTGCCCTATCCACTATCTGTTCAAACTCTATATTGGAGAAGTCACATGACAGCGTATATATAGTACTTGCCAGCATTATACGACCTAGTTGAATTATTGAATATATGGCAGAATTCTGAATTGGGCCACTTCCCCATATTACCAATGACGAAATAATAGGTGGCCATTGGTCTTTTCCAGAACTTGTCTCAGAGTGAAAAATATGTCAATATGGTGCGTGCACCCTACCAACACACAACCTCCGTATTTTCAAAGTTGTGCTTGTAACTGATTGGTTGGCCTTTTTTTCTTTACGGTTTTAATATCTGCATCAATGTCTTATACTCGTTTACTATGAAACGCAGTTATTTACAAGGACGTTAATACAGGCCACAGTTTTTTTACCCTTCGTTTGACTTCTTCGTTAGTTTCTGGATGCTGGGAATATCTGTACTAGAGCAGTCTAGAGTTTTCACTAATATGGCCCAAATATTCCATGTGCAGATCCGAACACACGGTGCTTTTTACATGTTGTAGGTTCACTAATAGGCGGCCTGTCTTTATTCAAAGATCTTGTTTATTTCCCGGTAGTTAAAACCATACACAAGCACCAAACTGGAGGTAGAGGCACTTTCTGGTACTACGGTATTCCGCAGCTACAGTTGATCCAATAAAGATTGATCAGTTACTACCTCTATTTCAGCACCGGTACTTGTCTCTAGAATTCCTAGACCTCAGTTTCGAATATGTTGAATTAGCTCATATAAGAAACCTGCCGTACTGACCATAGAGCGCTGATTTAATCGCGCCAATTTTTTCGCTATATGTCAACTTTATACCAATTATTTAATTGTTAGTTTCATAGAATCAAACTCTTCTTAATAATATGTTCATCTTTAAGTAGAAAACAACGGCAAAATGCAGGAAGCTTTACAAAGCAAATCGACATTATAATTGCGACTTTATCTCGACTGGATAGCCTACTAATTGGCCATCTGACCCAGCGAAAATACCCGACCTTATAGATTTCTTTATAACGACAGGAATCAATAGAAAGGAAGTAAGGATCGAAAGCAGCGATGATCTGTTATCGGATCATACGAATGTTCTCCTAACTGTCAACGGCTTGTCATTAGAACAAATGAAAATTGTTAGACTAACCCACAAAAGAACGAACTGGTGTAAATTTAAGGAACTCCTCGAACAATTTATTAAACTTAAGTCTCCGCTAATCACAATTAACAATATTGATACCGAGTTGGAACAATTCATTGCCGATATACAACAGGCAGCGGAAGATGGTACACCGAGTTATTAACAAAAGAAACAAGCATCGGTAAAACATTCCACAGAAATTAGGGAACTTATATTAGAAAAGAGAAAAGCTCGCAGGAAATGGCAAATGACAAAATATTCTGGCGATAAAGCTATTTTCAATAGACTAAATATTCAACTTAAGAAATGTATCGGTATTTTTTTAAAAACAGATCTCTTAGCAAATACCTCCGTAATTTATCTGCTGGCAAAGCCACAGACTACTGCCTTTGGAAGGCTGCTAAATATTTAAAAATACCTTAAACGCCCCATTAACAGTATCTGTTGAGAAATGGATCTCCGACCGAAAAGAAAAGGTTCAACTTTTTTCGGAGCACTTGACAAATGTCTTGAATACTTACATAAAGTAGATGAAGACATAATCCCTTATGATTCACTAAAAGAGATCAAAACATGTATTCATAAACTTTCTAACAGAAAGAATTACCATAAAAAACTCTGATAAAACTGAAGCTTATAATAAATGCTTGCTTTGAACAAAGATATGTTCCATATCACTGGAAGATAGCACAGATTATTGTTATACCTAAACAAGGTAAAACCTCTAACGGAAGTTACTTCTTACAAACCAATCTCACTGTTACCGGTGTTACGAGTAATGTTATAGAAAAGGCACTTGAAAAGAAACAAGTTTTGTTCTATAATATTTTTAGACGTTGCACAAGATTTTGACAAGGTTTGGCATAAGGGCTTAGAATATAAACTACATAGGGACCTACCTAGACAGTACTAGGAGGTACTAAAGTCTTATATAGCAGATTGATTTTTTATAATTGGCTATGTTTCACAGAGAAGCGCTCTAGGACCCACCCTGTATTTATTATACCATATATCAGAGATATACCGAATGCGAGTGATACGATGATTGCCACATTCGCCGACGACACTGCTTTTTTATCAACTGATGGATGCGTGGCTAAAGCAACAGATAAACTACAAAATTCAGTTGACGAGATATGTTATTGGACGCGACGATGACGAATTAAACTTAATGAGTCAAAGTCCACCCATATCAATTTCACAAATAAGAAAATAACGAATGTTCCTTTAGTTATAAATAACCAGCTAAGTATCTAGGTATGAATCTGGATGCAAAATTGAGGTGAAAGGAACATGTAAAAAAAAAGGTAGAAGAGCTTAATATTAGACATAGAGAAAACTTTATTAGTTGTTGGGACATAATTCAGATATGTGCACTGAAAATAAAATTTTATTATATAATCAGATACTAAAACCTGTTTGGACGTATGGCATAAAATTATAGGGTACCAATTGTACTAACGTACAAATAATACAAACATTCCAAAACAAAGTCCTTCGGGGGATAGTAAATGCCCCATGGTACATTGAAAATAATGACTTGCATCGAGACTTGCATATTGATTCTGTAGCCGATGTTATCAAAAGATACGCAACTCATCATAACGAGCGCTTGCCGATGCATATCAATCCTGAGGTGGAAGACTTCTTAAATGTACGAAATATGTAATATTCGTGGATTAAAAAGAACGAAACCTCACGAACTTTTAACTTAAAAATTATGAGATCTGGTACTTAAACTATAACACCTCCTCAAACACAACTTAACGTTGGAAAAAAAAAAATCATTTATCGATCCCTCTTTGATTGGTCATGATATGGAAGTGGTTTTAGTGAGGTAAGAGTCCTAGACTACTCGGGGTTGAAAAACCCCAGAGTGTCTTTTGAGATTTCCACCTTCAATAAAAATTAAGTATTTGTTACTGGGGTATGTAAGACCTTAGGAAGCCGTATTATGATCTTGTCAATAATGATGTCTTTAGTTTTCACCGGTATCTTAAAATAATATCAGCTTTTTCCACTGTTCTGATGTTGCTGCGTTTTTTCTCAAATTTTTTTAAATAAAAGGCAAACCATTTGAGATATTTCAAAAACTTTATTATTGACTCGAAGTACAATCAAAACATTTATGAATTAAACTCGACTTCGTTCATATAGTTTTCAACGACTCGGCCACACATTTCGGCCGAAACAGCCGCTATTTCGCGTTCAATGTTTTCTCTGGGCTCTTCCAACGTCGTCGGCGTGTTGGCATGACTTAACGACAATGACTTAACGTAGCCCCACAGAAAATAGTCAAGCGGCGTTAAATCGCACGAACGGCCAATCGACTGGCCCATGTCTTGAGATAACACGCTCACCATATTTACTCTTCAATAAATCGATTGTAACGTGTGCTGTGTGGACATGTCGTCCAAGTCCATATCTTCCAATACGGGCCAAAAATAATCGGTGATCATGGCGCCATAACGCTGACCATTCACAGTAACGTGACGATCGTTATCGTCGACGAAAAAATATGGCCCAATAACGCCGCCGGCATGCAAACCGCACCAAACAGTTATTTTTTGTGAATGAAGTGGTGATTCATGAAGCACATGTGGGTTTTCACCCGACCAATAACGCATATTTTGCTTATTGACGAACCCATTGAGCCAAAAAATGAGCTTCGTCACTGAAGATGATTTTGCGATGAAATTCATCATCTTGGCGCATCTTCTCCAGAACCCAATCGGAGAACGTACGTCGCTTCAAATGGTCCAAATATCTGTAGAAAATTTTTATAATTTGCAGACGTTGCTCGTTGGTGTACTTTACCATGAAAATGTTGAGTTTACTGAATAAATTGAGAGTGACAGTTTGATGATTAGTGAAAGAGTGCGTTCATAAATTAAATTCAAAGTTTTCAAGCCTTTATTGGAAAACCCTATATATGTTATGATGGTATTTGTACAAGAAGCCAAAAACTAAGTTAAAGGAAACTAAATTCTAACTCTTATGATGCATTTTTTCAGCCAGATTTCTTTCTAGTTTGCCTATAAAATGTATCGATGATGTCGCTACTGATCCTTATATATATTTAACCTGTTACGCACCCTAATTTGAGGTTTCTTTCTATTTGTGCGCGCCACCTAAGTGAGGTCTTCCTCTACTGTTTTGTCCCCGGGTTAGATTCAAGCATTGCAGGCCGAAGCATTGGTGTCCATTCGCTCTACATGTCCTAGCCATCTCAAGCGACTGGCTTGTATAGTTCGTAGTGGAATCTTTTCCTCCAAAGCCCGTTCATGCAAACGGGACCGAATATTGTACGATGGATATTTTTCTCGAATCGACTGAAGATATTTTCGTCTACTTTCGATAGGATCCATGCTTCTGTCCCATAAAGTGGAACTTGGATGATCAAGGTCTGATACAGAATTTCTTAATTTTCACAAGATAAGACCTTACTACTCAATTGCCTTCTTAGCTCAAAAAAAAAAAAAAAAAAAAAACAGCGATTGGCAAGAGCGATTCTTCGTTTCGTCTCTGCGAAGGTGTTTTGTTGGCAGAATAGCACAGCCAAGGTATGCAAAGTCCCTTACTGCCTCGAAGCTATCGCTGCCGACAATTCGTCGATGTTGTGTCCCTTGTCGTTGTCAGCATATAGCATACTTGGTTTTGCTCTCATTTAACGCTGTGTCAGAGGCTCAACACTTCTTGCTTAAGTCTGCCACCTCTCTTCATGACTCTCAGGTATTCACTTCATATTCAATTAATACAGAAGATCCGATGTCTATTTGAGTTATTTTTTCCGCCTGACAGCGGAATGTTATATATTTCTAGAATCAACTGTTTTTTCTCATCTCTATAGAAATTTGTAGTAGGTTTATGTCTTAACCATTCCTTTTATGAAGTCTGGAAACGTTTCCTGCAGTGAAATCTACTACTACTCTTCCTATCAAGTTTGGAAGTCAAACACCGTAGCAAATATCGGCGCTTATACGCATCTTTCTTGCATGCGTTGACAAGTGAATATTGTCTTCCAAATCGAATTTTTGTGGTAGTCTTCGAATATAGCCTTCCGCTAGCTTGAATGATTTGGGTCATTGAGGTCCCTTTCATGTGATATATGTTTTTGACAGAGCCCATTCTATAATCCAATTCTGGGCCACTATTTTGAACTTTTGGGGACCTATACACGTCGAATATTGGCTTTCAAGTCCTTAATAGCTTACACCTTCGCAGCATAAACCTGCGACTCTACATAACCCTACAAGAAGTATTATTTCGCAATATAAGGTTGCCGCTTGGAATGAGTGCTCGGTAAATCAATAGTTTCATGTCGTACCGCCGTCCTTCTGGAACCACATATCGTCCGCATTAATTTCATCAATAATCATCTGTCAATGCCCGGTAACGCTGGACATTGACAGCAACGCGAGGTGAAATTTTGTCGTCTCATAAGTCTCTTCAGCATTGCTCTAACATCCCATTGAGTCAAAAGTGAGCTTCTTCATTAAAAACAATTTTTCAATGAAAATAAAGCTCGACTTCAAGATAGTCAAGATCCCAATTCGCAAACTCTCGTCGAAAGCTATGGTCTCATGGCCTAAGTACTTGCACTAGTTAGATCTTTTGTGGGTGTAGGCCGAATTTCGGGATTGTTGCGATCGACGTCAAATTGACAATACTAAATCCTCATCTCACTTTCACTTAAAGCAGATACAATTTCCTTTGTGTGCACACTATTTTGGTGTGTTGCTGCATCAATTAGACTGTATGTGGTATCCACGACGAAAAGTGATATTAGTTGATCGATTATGAAGATCAAAAACATCACGTTTCGCGAATTCAAGACTAATTTTGACTAACTATGTTTGTCAAACAATAGTGAACATAAGTGTCAAAGAACTGTCAAGGGGACAACATTGAAAAATCCATCAGTTAAAAAATTAAAAAACAGAAACACCATTATTGGTTTTCTTGTTATACTATATGTCCTTCACCGATGACTAGGGGGCATATCTTTCTGAAGAATTAGACCAGAGCTTTCAATTTTTCGAGAAAGATATTTCAAACGCATAAACGAAGATCATTTGAGATCAGCGCATTTATTTTTCAGTGGATCATAAACTACCTTTGAAGATATCAAAAGAACGGATATCTAGATCGGTTAGATCCCACGATCCTCTTCTCCAAATGCTATCCCAAATGTCGAAAAAGGATAAAATCCAAAATGTCGTTACGTATGTATGTAGGTGCAGTAACGTCACTATCCTGGTATATAACTGCTAAATATTATTTGCTAATCGGCCCATTGGAAAAAATCGACAATTAACTCCACGCTCTGCCCAATTCCCCCAACAATATCGTAGTCACAAGTTAACATAAATAACTTTCCCGGTGATGGGTTTATTTTAGTCAATAATTCTCTCTTTCTTTATTTTCTATCCGCTTTAAACCTAAACAAACCATCATGGTAAACAAAACAAAAAAAATAAAAATCCAAACAACTCATCGAAGAATCGCACATCATCAAACGTAAGTATAATGAATGAACTAATACGCCGCGGAGGTGTTCTTACACTCTTACGAGGACCATTTAAAAGAAAATCGGCAACACCACAACCGACAACGCCCACAATTCGGACCCGCAATCGTTTTAACAAACAAATGCAGCCACGCTCTCAGAGTCTTGGTTCTTTATCGGTAATTTATGCAGAAGATGAGTGTAAGACTAACCTAAGGTTATCAGCCAGTATGGAAGCGAATAACAATCTTGATAGTGATGCCATTGTTGTGTTTAATCCCCTACCCGAATTGCCAAAGATCGTTTCTCTCAAGAGACGTAACTCAATGCTTTGTGTGATTGAAGAGCCCCTTACTAACATTTATGCTGAACTTGAAGTGAACGATCATCAATTTGTCATCCCCAATTGCCGTGAATCTAACGCAGATTCAAGCCAACAGAGTGTACAAATCGAAATCAATCATGTCCCTAATCTTGAAGATTCCCCTACCACAAAATTATCCACAGATGAGAATGACTGCCAGCCGCTAACGAAAAATTCCATCGACGCTCACTTAGACAAAATCGACGAGATCAATCGATCACTGGACGATAAGTTAAAACGATCACTGCCTCAAGCTCGATTTCTTCAAACAGCTGGTGATGATCTTGATGCGATAGAATCTAGTCCTGTGGATCAGAAACCATCGACTAAAGAAGTCCTAGAATGTGCCTCAAAGCGAACCCCATCCTCATCCTCAGATACCCGACCAAGGGTGGTACGTAAGAGTTCCGGTTCAACTCCCTGCGGAAAGAAGCGATCCATGTCATTCTCACACAAATCCATTAACACGATCATCAACAACATCAAAGAGTTCAAATTCCCACGGAGTCCTCTATCGCGCGGGCACAAAAATCATTCATCGACTGAAGACCGTGAGATCAATGAAATTCTTGAGGGAGTTAAGGTGCTTAGTAAAAAACCTGACTCTATTGAAGATACAAATGCAACCGCTATTCTAATAGAACCTACCATCGAAATGCCTCCTGAAAAAGACACCACAAATACCTCCACCAAGCCGAAAACGAAAACGCCCAAAATGAAAAAGTCCAAAGTTATCGGCAATACATTCCGTTCAAAGCTGATTAATTTCCAAATGCGCCGAGGGAAGACCTGTAAGTCTTGTGCCAAACGTCGACGGATACATCCGAGCAAAAGTGTTTTCGATTTTGCCAAGGAATTCAATCTGGGCAGTTGGGATGAAGAGGAGTTCTGTGCTTGCCTTACAGATGAAAAGGGTATCTTGTCAACGGGTACCAACACAGGCAATGAGAACATTGATGACGACGATGAAATTATTTCCATGAAGGATCATCGACACACAGAATCTACGTCGGCGGGTGTGAGTACGAAATAATGCAACGATCCTTCAACAAAAAATAAAAATAAAAAATAAAATTAAAAAATCTGTAAATGGCTACTTGGCTTGGCTCCTGCTTGCGATAAAATGTACAAAATTGGTTTGAAATATTGTAAAAGCTTTTCTTTAAGATATTAACATTGGTATTAGTTTGTTTGTTTGTTTGTTTGCACGTATTTTCTTGTTATAGATACATAGTTCTTGTGGTTTTTCATTTGCTTAAATTGTATGATAAAATACTTTTTTTAAGTTTAAAGAAATGTTTAATGCTTATACATTAGTACTTATATTATTTATTTAAAACAATCAATACCTATGAATATGGGAAAACTTACCAATGAAAAAGGAGATCCTTTCTTTTAACGGCTCTATTTACGATCGTTGTAACCTGTCCCCCCATTTAATTCTAAAAGTGGTTATTATGTAGGATCGATCTACTCTTTCTAATAATGTCCAAGTACTGCAGATTAAATGAGAGTGGTACACTGATATAGTTGAAAACTAAAAAAATAAATTAAATTAAAAATAAAATGGGATCGATTCTGCAATATTTAGTAGCATATGCACCCATTTTTATCTTGCTACTGGATTTCAACATATTGTAATTACTAATCGATCATGTCCGATGAACGGTTACTGTTTTAAGACAATTATATAACCATACACGCTTCGCTTAATGTAGTGCACGTTAAAATTGTGTATCCCTGAAAACTTAGATGTCCCTTTCAACGTTTCAAAATTTTTGTCAATTCCCATGATCACCACGATCTTAATGAACTTCTCCTTCTCAGTTCGTATACAATGAACATTGGTCGATACCGTCGCATGTTTTCCATCTCGCCGTACCATTGTAGTTGGAGCCATAATCGTTGGCAATGGTAAAGCTTTTTATGTTCTTCGTTTTGCACCCAAATCATACCTCCACATATGTACGAATATGTATATTATAAAACTCACCTCGCTCAGTAATAATTTTAAATGTCTCCCAAATATGCACTTGGAATATTATAAGGTTCTCCACTATAGCTAAAATCTTCAACTAATAGTTGTGATAAATTGGTGTAGGTATGACATGACTTCCAAAACGTCATTAGGTTTAATTATATTGCTCCATTGACTATCTTCATTGTTGGCCAATTGAACTGCAATTTTTCAAAACGCTGTACAACATCGAAATATCGTAAATCAAGGGACATTGTTTTTTAACCACTCAAGAGTCTTGTTGGAATGTCCATTCTCTCTCGTTGAACTGTTTGGCTGCCCAAGATTTCAAACCATCTTCCAAAAACACAAGTGGCGAACTTCTATCGGCTGTTACAGCTGCCCAAACCATGACAAACGGTGGCACGTGACTCCTGGTGGCCAATCGAAGATTCAAGTTTTCGTATGACCTTTTGGTTAAATAAACACGATCGTTTTGTTTGTTCACGAATTTTTCGATTTGGAAATTTTTCTCATCAGAGAACACTAAATTCGGTAACTGGCTACGTTCGAGCTCCTTTGCTCTATCGAACCTCAGTTTTTTTTAACATCGAAAAGTTTGAGCTTTCAATATTCGTTGCGTGGTCATCTTTGATATCTTCAGCTCAGTAGCTATTATCCTGCCACTCTGTGGAGAATTTCATTCAATTCGAATCTTAACTTTCCGAACGACTCCTGACGCTAATGCAGTTTTTTTTTCGACCACCACAAGAGCGTTTTACAATGATAACTCGGTCCAATATGTGCGGCGTTATTCCGGCAATAGAGTGTCGAATATTGGCCTCGAGCTCATCCAAAGTGGTTGACTTGTTAGCGTAGCCCTAGATCTAACCCAGTTGCCAAACTTCTCCTTCACAACATATAGTGCCGTCTTGTTGAAACCACAGCTCGGATATATCGATGTTGTCGAGATCTGACCACAAAAAGTCTACTTCCTCATTTTGAAAGAAATAAGGTCCGATAATGCCGCCATGCCATAAACGGCACCAAAATCTTTGTGGATGGTTTTTTTTACATATAGTAGCTGCTGAGCCAAAAATGGGCCTCGTCCGAGATGATTTTTTTGACAACATTTCCAGCGAACTCAAGGCCTTTCTATAATTGTCTAGTTTAAATTTTTGCTTTAGCACAATCTTATACAGATTTGGGCCCAAATCCAACCGCCAAATAAGCCAGGTTGGCACTCTGGTGATGCCCAATTCAGGTGATCGGCGCGGAATCGACATTTATCGATCTTCTTCGATACTGGCCTCTACGGTGGCTATGCTTTCTTCAATTTGCATCAATCTCAGTCTGGTTGGTGGCTTAAGATCCAAAAGAGTGTACTCACGCTCAAACTTTTCATCGGTGCGACGAATTAACCGCACTTTGAAGCTATAATGACGACCGTCCTCACGACGAAACTCATGTTGCGTATTGGCAAACCTTACTGAATACTTTTCCGGCTGGGAAACTTTAGAAGCTGTTGAAACATGACAATTAGAAAGAACGATTACTACCTACTCACCCGTTATATCGCTATCACCCAATTACGTTTCAATTTCATTACGGATAAAAAAAAATCCACAAAAGTGATTCGTAAATGCGTAAATGCACGCCTGCGAAAAATGAAACCAACTATCATTGAGCGGATTATTGATGCAGTTTTATTAACTTATGTGGAAGTTACAGCCTTCTGAAGTTGGTTAAAGTTCAGTTGGTCCACACTGTAAAACAAGTTTATAAATTTTCATTTTATGAAACACCAGCTTCACCGATCCCAATCAGTTACAGTTTCTCGTGACGCCTTAGCCGCAAAGCAAAAAACTTTTCTTTTCATAAAATCTTTTTATTTATTTATTTTTTTATTTTTTGCAAATAAATGCAAATAAAAATTACCATGTCTAGTTTTGATTTACAATAGCGTATTTTTTCAGGTAGTGACATCTATCATCTCTTCTTTGCCATCATATCTCATGAGCTCAGTAATATGACCATCAGCATTGTAGAGTTAATCATCTTCCTATGAGGTTAAGTATTCAGTAGTATTTACAAATATTTGTACATTAGGCTTGCACTTGAACTGATTATTCTCGAAACACCTAGAACCATTTGTTATACAGGTATACCAACTTCAGACACATCTCCCTCGTCAGTACCTCTACTGATACGTGTACGTGCTCTGGTAATCTAAAAAAAAAAACTTATTTTGTGCTGATTTAGGTTCAAGAAAGTCAGCCTATCATCGCTCATTAGCTTTATGCAGTATGCAAATGCCTCCAGCACAAAATCCACGTTGTGGATGCACTTATTTCTCAACAATCAATTTTCTGAGCCACAAGTTTGACAATTTCGACGGTTAAAAAATCAGCAAATTTGTTGTGGCAATACCTATCATCTCAACCCAGGTCTCAAGGCAATTACTACTTAATTGCCATCAAGTAAATGACTCCTTACTTAAGGTGGCGCTAAGGTCCGGGGTGGACTTGGGTCTCAACAAACAAGCGACTCCAGTCAACTCGAACTTTAGCCAGCTGTCTCCAGTTGCGCACTCCAGGTCGCCCGAGGTCCCCTTTTACTTGTGCGTGCCACCCAAGGTGAGATCCTAATCTACTGCGTTGTTCCTCCGGGTTCAATTTAAAGACTTTGTAGGCCGGAGCATTAGTGTCCATTCATTCTGCATGTCCTAGCTATCTCAGGCGACTAACGCGCCTTCTCATCTTCTTCTTCTTCTCTTCTAAATCCGACGCAGCGCGACCGAACATGTAGGGCTGAGATAATCATGGTTTAACATATATTGAAGCCTCTTAGGTTTTCGGGATATGGACTTACAGAGAAACAGCAATTGACAAGAATGATTCTTCGTTTTATTTCTGCTGAATTGTTGTTGGCAAAATTCATAGCATGGCCAAAGTAGACAGTCCCTATCTACTTCGAAATTGTAGCTGTCGACTGTGACGTTCTGCACAATTCCGCACAAATATTTTAAGGAAGATGTTAAAGAAGTCACATGCCAGAACGCTAGTTTTTCTAAAACATTAACTCCCTACCGACCTTAACGAAGCAACAAGCGTTCTCCATCGTCATTCTCATGGGTTTTTTTTCCAAAATATGCCATAGTATGAATATTTGGTCGCTGATGGACACCAATGACAAACATGTAGTTGACGAACGGCATCCATAAAACTAGGGAAGTGACCTAGTGCTCGTAGAAGCTTTCTTTCGTGTCGTCCTCATTCTCCTCTGAGGGAGCGTGCGCGCATATAACCCTAACGTTGGTAAATTCAGCCTTAATACGGATTATTACAAGGCGCGCGTTCACATGCTGGAAAGTCAAGACTTCTTGCCTAAATCTGTCTCTTATAACAAATCGTCATCCCAATAGGCGCTGCTTTTGCAGTCGAAAACAGACGCCGTATCGCAGTTTTTCGTCCCTAATTTGTTTACCCATCCCATCGCAATACTTGGATGGTGACAATATCTGCTTTGCAGCAGTGCACAGCCTGTGCTAGTTGCTCGGCTGCACGTAGCCTACTGAGGAACCTAACATTCTACGTGTAGATCTGAAGTTCGTTGTCCTTGATTCGTTTGCAGGGGTTGTCAATAGTAGATCCGTCTGTATCTGAGGCTTCTTGTTGATTTGTAGTTTAACCATGTTTTTCATGGCTGGGTAGTTACCCTGGAGCTGCAGTTCCATTGTAAATACCCCTACAACTAAGTTTCGGTTAGACTGAAGCCAGTAAAGCGTTTGGGAATGTGCGCGCTGTCGCTGGTCCATTAAGGGCTTATCCGCCACCATCTCTTTTCTACTTGGAAATAAAATAAACCCAATTGCTGTGTAGGAAACAGTCGCAAACCTACTCATCGCCAAGTTGACATCTCTCAGTGCCTACCCTATTTCTACAGCATCAAGCCATCTAAATGACTCCTAGACAAGACTAAATAACCGAAGTATAGCACATTCCAGCTCGATCAAATGACAATAGAAACCTCGTATGCAATTTCGTTTCCGACTTACTGACTTAATTTAGATAGGTAGCGGGTAATTTTGCCTTAAGCAGAAAACTTCTGATGTAAGCTCAGTTGGTTGCTATCTACCTCCAGGTGGAACTTTGAATTATCTTTGCTGGAGGTCCTTCAAATCTTGCAAGGCTGGAACGTTGTCGCACATACATATCCAGGTTCACTGAACCATCTCCTGTTGACTGAACCCAGAATTATGCGTTGCTTTATAAAGGTCCATGCTTTTGTATCATGTAATAGTATTGCGATAATTAGGGCCTCAAACGAATTTCCGTTTCCTAAATGTTATACATATAAGCAGCAATTGTCAAAAGTCGGTTCGGTGCTATTAAAATCAGACGGGTAATGTAGACAAAAGTCTTTAAAAGTCTTTAAAATTTAAGTATGTAACCTATTCACTAATGAATACATCCTTTCAATTGTTGTATACATATGCTTCGACCCCGCTTCAATAAATTCAAATACATTACTGCCGTCGATTGAATGTGTATCGATTGAAAGCTGCTGAGTCTTCTCCAAGATCTGTTGAAACGTGAACATCTAGTCGTTTTCGCTCAAAAACCCCACCGATTACGATAACTTAGGTTGACTACGAATGACGTATTCCTCCAGGCCGTGAAACGGATAGTATTTCTGAAGCAACATATCGTCCATTTCAGTACAATTGCTAATGAATACACCATGAGATGCTGAAAATCTATTCATCTTTCGATTTGAACTTTATTTTACGTATAGACAAGTCGCCTTGACTTAAATCGTTCTAGCGGTAGATTATCTTCAGACATTCTGACTCTACTGTCATCTGCCTTTGCCCATCTATGCAAGCTTCATTTTGTATGTTATACACTTGCCTTGCTTTCCTTCACAGAAGATGCGTTGATACATTTTCCGAAATTCGGATCGTATTTGTTTTCCAACACTTTTTTCACAGCAGTGCTGTTCGCTGTGCTTGCTGGGAGAACCTGGCACACTGAATGGGCACTTCTAATCGCTTGTTGACCGTATACAACGTTCGATGTTGATAATACTGACAGACTGAGAAGAATCTGGTAAGCGGTAAGACTTTCTGCGTCCAGACTCTTCACAATGTGTGTTTGAATGAGCTTCATCTCATAATCAACGTATTCAAATAAAATAGTGTGAGTCACGTGCTCAAAACCTGCCAAATATAGGGATACTATCTAACATGGAGCGCAGTGTGATATATAGTATCCGGTTGACAGTTTCTTGGTCTGAAGATCGACAGATTCCTTAACGAATTGTGAGATGGCAAACATAAATGTTCTCGCGATGTTGATGATAAGGGTTATGAACATGCTGTTAAACCGATCGATCTGAGTTTGTATTTGAAGATATAATTTTAGGGTCGTTGAGGTCGCCAATTGCAAGACCTCGTAGAAGAACTTCATAGTTCTTCGTAGTACGTTAAGAGGCAATGTATGAACGGTCTCTATAAACAAATCTGTTTAGCCCCTAATTCTTTAAAAGTTGTTCATACCCGATCCTTGTAAGGTATAGATTATTTTGGTTAATCTCTCCTATCCTAGGACGACATAATGTATGGATCAGACCGTCATTTATTACCCGGCCTTTTTTTCGTCCACTTATTTCTTGTTTAGATATCTAAGAAACAGAATCAGTGAACCAGGGCGTCGTATTTCTTCTTCTTTATAGCAAATTCAATTAGAACCTTTACCAGACACTCTGGCAAAAAAAGATTGTACTTCAGTTAAGGTAAACGGTTATCGTAAGTCAAGTATTATTTTAATATAAATAAACCACCGGAACTCGCTTCAGAAAAACACAAAACCCACTGGCCTAAAACAAAATGCCAATTTCCAGTCGGAAAGCCGCCTACCTCAATGCTCAAATAAGACATCTAGGTCACTGTTTACTCGTACGGTAAAAATTTTTTGACCAATAAGTCCTCTCACACTTGATCCATTTACCTTGAACTATCATAATTTCGGATGCGTTATGATGAAATGCTCAAAGATGAAATCGAGAACTTCATCATCACACCGACGGAAGTCATCTTCTCACTACTCACATCAACTCAATTAACATCGCCTCCTATTAGAGTTGCCCTGTAGTCGTTCAAACTATCCGTCGTTCAAATTCCCAACCATGAAATACCTCACAATCTAAACAAAATCACACAACCAATCCGACGCGGAGAGATGTTTAGATTTTCGTAGCCCATCCACGCTTGTGGATATCCCCACCTTGGAAATTGTGAAAATTAAAATAATCTGTTGAGTAATTTTCGAGAGCACGGTTAATCCAAAAATAAATATTATCTATCTCTCGGATGTCGGATGCGTTGAAGTAAGCGTCAGCCAACCAGTTCCTTGGTCAGCTGGTGAGAATTTAGAGAGCGTCTTGGCAAACGGTTTTCCAATGGAAAATTGGCCACGACATAGTCGATAGATTGCGATTGGTTTTGTTTTTCCTTTTCTTTTTCAAAATCCTATTCTCCCATTTTCCATTAACGTCAGTGTTCGAAAATCGTTTTCATTAAATTTTACCAGCATTCGCCTCTGGATGGAAAATATGAAAGTACCGGCATCCGAGAGAACTAAAAGTACTTTTTTGTCGAAAACTTGGAATCTGTCGCATTGCAATATCGATACCGAAATAGACTACAAGAAAGGGGAGCCGCGTTTTGTATCTTTCTTTTCGCTTCTCGTGCTTGTAATAGTACCTTTTTTTGACAAAAATCGGAAAAGTGTTTTCAAGTTGCCTCTCCAAAAACAAGACACAACAATTTTTTTTTGCGTGTTCCGAAATTGATTTGATTTTTCTTTTTGAGATGTGACAAATTTTATTGGATTGGATTTATTATATTGTTTTTCTGGAAGTGAGAACGAGTGTTTTGCAATAAGTGTGAGGTGCATAGTCCGTCACTTTTGACCATGAGTACATCCGGTGTCAGTAGTAGTAGTTCAATAAATTTTCAAATAATATTGATGCCAAGTGGACCGCCTATACCTCCAGTGAGGAAGAAGAGACCCAAGTCGCTTTTAATGGTTGGTAGAAGATTTATTTTAAAGATTATATTTTGAATTTCAAGTGTACAAGTTTTATTGTTTTTTTTTTTTTTTTTTTTTTAAGTGATCTCGTGTAATGTGCACTTCAAAATGAAACTGAGAGCAAAGTAATGTCAAAGGGCGATGAACTCGTCTTCGAATAGAACTGTTATTTCTAGTCTCATTTTAGAAAATGATCTCAGACATTGATTGGTTGTCCTCGTAAATTGCTCAGGGCAATACGCAGACAAATCTTAAAAGGATGTCATACCTAAGTGTTCAAAAGTCATAACTCGTGTCGGATCGAAGATATTTGTGCCACATGCCAATCCGAATTTCAACCTCACCTATAGTTTTATGATTTTGTACTCTTCAATCATCAAAGTTACTCCTTCTCTGATGTAACTTTCCCGCGTTATACTCAAGAACTTAGGTCTGCCATATTTAGTACATTTTTCGAGATAGAGCAACTCAGAAGAGTGTTAGGAAGGGCTGTGTCCTCAACTTTCTTTTTTAAAGCAGATAATTAGTCTACCTGGACAACTTATTTATAGGTCAGTCTCAGTCTCGATCAATGGTGCCGTCAGCGAAATTTTTTCCCAACTGTTTCTTGGTTACCTCATTAATCATTTTGTAACTAATTCCCGACCGAGCGGCAGAGCGATGATAAAGTTCAGCCTTTCTTAACGAGCATTATATTTCTATAACTTAGGACATTCTCTCGAGGAATGTATCAGCGACTCTACCTTCCAGGCTGTCTCCATAAAACTGGAAAAAATCTGAACTTACTTCATAATATTAGTTTTGAACGACAAAAACATTTCTTATTTCTCTTTTTTCGTAAGCCAAGACCAAGTAGCAAACGGTCTGTCAACATAAGTCTCTCATTTAAAGCAAAATCTTTCCTCACAAACTAAAAGCACTTGGCTTATCATTATATCTATTCCATAGCATTTACAATAGAACTGTATGTCCTCCAAGTTTTTCTTATCGAATTTAATTCATGCAATTGCTGGAGTTCCATAAGGAAGTCATCTCGGAACTTATATTTTTGCACTGACTACAAATGTAAGAAGACGTGCCCGGGTTTCACTTAACTCGTTGCAGAATCTAAGAAGGCCTTCTCTGTTCCTAGCTTAACTCAAATCTTCAGCGTTTTTTTTTTTTATTTTATTATTTTTTTTTTTTTTGTAAATACGGGATGCCGCAGAAAGACTCTGGAACATTTTGTAGCCAGCTCATCGGCTTTTACATTTCCTTTGATACCTCTGTTCCCTGGTGCACAGCAAAGATTAACTTCGTTTCTTTTAGATAAAACTATGAAGACACCAATTTAAAGTTAAACACCAGTTTAAGCTTGACGCTTTCACTACTGTTTGGCTGTCCGTGAGTATATATAGGATTTTCTAATAACGACTTGACAATTTTTTTTTTTAAATAAAAGGCAAACCATTTGAGATATTTCAAAAACTTTATTATTGGCTTTAAGTTCAATCAAAACATTTATAAAAGGAACTCGACTTCGTTCATATGGCCACCGCGGGCACGTTTGCAGCGGTCGATTCGTTGGACCCAATTTTCAATGACTCGGCCACACATTTCTGCCGAAACGGCCGCTATTTCGCGTTCAATGTTGTCTCTGAGCTCTTCCAACGTTGTCGGCGTGTTGGCATAAACCAATGACTTAACGTAGCCCCACAGAAAATAGTCAAGCGGCATTAAATCGCACGAACGAGGCGGCCAATCGGCTGGCCCATGTCTTGAGATAACACGCTCACCATACTTATTCTTCAATAAATCGATTGTAGCGTGTGCTGTGTAGCTTGTGGCACCATCCTGTTGAAACCACATGTCGTCAAAGTCCATATCTTCTAATTCGGCCCAAAAATAATCGGTGATCATGGCGCGATAACGCTTACCATTCACAGTAACGTGACGATCGTTATCGTCGACGAAAAAATATGGCCCAATAACGCCGCCGGCATGCAAACCGCACCAAACAGTAATTTTTTGTGGATGAAGTGGTGATTCATGAAGCACATGTGGGTTTTCACCCGACCAATAACGCATATTTTGCTTATTAACAAACCCATTGAGCCAAAAATGAGCTTCGTCACTGAAGATGATTCTGCGATGAAATTCATCATCTTGGCGCATCTTCTTCAGAACTCAATCGGAGAACGTAGCTCGTTAGTGTACTTTACCATGTTGAAAATGTTGAGTTTACTGAATAAATTGACAGTGACAGTTTGATGATTAGTGAAAGAGTGCGTTTACAAATTAAATTCAAAGTTGTCAAGTCCCTATTGGAAAACCCTATAATATAGATGGTGACCCCTCTCATTTCTGATCTAAGGGCGCTACTGACATATCATAACAGTGAAACTTTTTCCCTTTAACCTTGTAACTTTTGTTTTTGAGCCATGGATACCTGTACCTATCTATATACTTAGATACAGGATCTATCCGTATATCACTTGTCCTTAAAATTTGATGCTGGTTTGGTCTCTGAATACATTGCAGGTCTGATATGGTGTTTTTTTTCTTCACCATATTACTGATGAATAGGGTATGATAGGCCTGACCCTTATTGTGTAGGTGGATAACTTCAAAGAATATCTCCTAAGTCTACTGGCCCATATGGCTTTGCTAGCTTTGGTAGTTTTGCTATTTATATCTGAGTTCCAATTTATTTTATTTGTCAAAATCTACTCCTAGATATTCATTCATTGAAGAATTCTATATTTGTGTCGCTGAGAGAGATCTAGTCAAAACTCAGTTTTCCCCTACGACTGAAAAGGAATAGTACAGCCTTTCCGGGGTTTATTAAGAAAATTTCTTCAATACACCAATAAGACACTACATTTTGCATTCTGTTACAAGTTTTGTTTGAGTGTTTACCTCTCACGATGAGTACGAACTGATCCGCATAGCCAATCGCTTTGTAAGTCGTCGATGAAAAATGATCACGATATGGTAAAAGAACACCTCCTTGTGGAAAGCCTTTAAATGTTGAAACATTTACTGATTTCCGGCCCAAAGTAGTAGTTATTCGAGCATTGCTTTCACCTATCTGGGGGCAAGGTGATCAATTGGTCTGAGTTAGTAGGCTTTTCCAATGGAAACGTACCCGAAATCGTCAGAGGCACCTTCAATGCCTAATCAAAGCAAAACACATACATTCCAGTAGCTCGTGCTGTTTAATCTCTTTGTCATAAATAATTTTCTATTCCACAGAACAATTTAATTAAAAAACGGGCATATTTCCGCTTATAATATACTCAATCCACGTACTTTTGCCAATAGGTTCAGAGAAGTTCTTGTAAATTCTTAAATATAGACCCAAACAGAGAACCCTTCACGATGTGGTTGGAACTTCACAGTATCTTTAACTATTTTGAATTCTCTCACCTGCTTAGATGTAGAAGGAATCATTAGCCAATCGGTAGTGTGTTAACAAGGTTTCAATTGACTGCAAATGCGGACGACGTCGTAATTTTGCTGTCAGAAAACTTCCACACTGTGCCTTCTCATGAAGAGGGATCTGAAAATAATTCTTTTCTGGACCACAAGCTGTGGTCTCGGGGTGAATTTGAAAAAAAACTAAAACCTATCCTTGCGTTCCAGCACCAGTGGGATGATACTTGATTAAGTAGCAGGCGCTTAAGTAGCAGCCTAACTTCAAACATTGGACAATGAAAGCTTATATGGATCTTTATGCCTCTAGTAAAACTTTTGTAAGAAATAAATATTTTATCTTATTTTGGATACCATGGGCTTGCTAACTGAACTAGAGACATGTGGCTCAGGTACAGGTACAGGCAGATCTAGACTCGACTTCGCTAAAGTAGTAGCCATAACCCCAGCCCATTGAACAATATGAGGACATCCCATCTGTTTAGTAGATTGGCTACTGAGACCGCGAAGAGAAAAATCTCTTACTTATTATACAGATATCCGACCCTTGCGAAAACGAAAAAGTTTATTATTATTATTATTATTATTATTATTATTATCAAGGGAACGATACAAATTAATTTGTAGGGTCCGGGATTTAACGCCGGGGTACTATGCCCATGTGGCGCGTTTTGTCAACAGCACGCGGAGTACTGTACGAATAAAAGGATTGAAAAATTTATTCGATAACCAATAATTCCTATCGTATTTGAATTTACCACTTCTACCTACCTAACTTGAACCATCTATACATCTTCTTGTCGTATAGTTGTTCAGCCTGTGTTGCGCCAGTTTTTTTCAATTGCATCTTCTTATTTCCAATTTCTTCTTTTTCCATCCCTAAGTTGGTTTCAAATGTTTTCCATGACCGCGACAGTTAAACATGTTTGCATGGCTGCAGTAATGCAACGGCATGCCAATTTTTGTACTTTGTTGAATATCGCTATTTTTTGGTTAAGCTTATTAATTAGTAACGCTGCATATCTATTATATGGTAGATAATTGGTCTTGTAAATCTATCTGAAAGGCCTTAGAATGTATTTCCAAGACTTGTGTATCAGATTTATAAGTGTACGAGCAGCTTTCTCCGACATGTCCTCTACACATCTTACACATCTACAAAATCTTTTTTCAAAGCAAACGTGTAAGTTTTCATTAGCTTTTAACAAAGTCCATGCTTTTGCTCAATGTTGCAGGACCGATTCTCACCATAGTCTTTATCTTTTCTTTGATTCTTTAGGAGTGAAGATTGAACTAGTAACATTCAAATTATTCTCAGCTCTCAGAAGTGATTGTGAAGCCTTAATATGCTGAAACACTTATTTACTCAGATGACAGCTTATATCACTGCAGTGTTGGCGTTTCCTAGCTTGTCTTCTTATGCCCTTGTTGAAGACGACTTTGAAATTGGTCAAGTATATTGAAAATGTGAAGCCTTTCATACAGATAAGGGCAAATCAGATTACTAACAAATGGTACAAGAAGCTCAAAGAGTACAGCCGGCAGTATTTTGTACGCGACACCCGAAGCGTCTGCAATCGATGTTTGTTTTCGAATACAAAAAGTAACTTATGTATGTTATGTACCCTCATCCACGTCTATCAATTTAGACATTATTCTGTTTTCATCGGAATCTCTCCTTTTAGCTTACCAAACTTCACGACAATATAATATCTACTCCAATCCGGAATTGAATTTAAGTTGTCCACTTTGTTACTAGAAGCCACAAAATGAACAGAAATTTGATTTTTAACCAGTTTGATGCGCTGTTTGACTTCATACAAAGAATTGTAAACTGTATGTTATGCTCATACTAATCTCGTAATTGCGGACATTTCTATGTTTCTATATTAACAAATTCTGTGTGGTTTTGACAATTTGAATAGACAACAGGTAAATTAGCCCACATGAATACCATTGATAATCATGCCTCCAAAATCCTATCCCTGTTATGTACAATGTCGATTCTCTCATCTTTAAGCTCTTCGGAACATTGTGTCATATCAGCAAAATTCTCGTATACTTACCATACAGTTTGAGAAGGAACCACATGAATACCATATACGAGAAAGCCAGTTGAATTGGACCTAACACCTTGTTCAGGCATTTTAACTGCTCGTTGTGTTTTCTAGATAACGACATGGATGCTGTTGCTGATGTGATCATAACACTATTTTCTTTGAAATAAGATTGTTTGTCCCATGTCGGGTGAGCTATATGGTATCCAACCGAAATGAAATCAAATGAAGAGGAGACTTCGATCTGCTAAAAGGTCGTCAGGCTTAGGGAACTGTTTTTTCGGTCGTATAGTACACTCACCCCGGGAAGGAAAACAAAACAAAAATGCTAACATGCCAGAAATTATTAGAACACCTCTTAAACATTTGAAACTCAAATACGATCAAAAACTAATTCAAATAATACTACAGTGTTCCAAAGATATTAGACATTTTTGATCATTCATCACAAACATAAGGAATTTTGCCTCATTTCTAATGCCAACGCATTCCACAAACAGAAAATGTGGAACATGAAACTTCTTACCTTTCGGAACGTTCAATTTAAGTTGTCTCGGATGGTTTTAAGTCTAATACCCACAAAGTAAATGCTAGTGTGCCCCAGGGCGCCGTTCTGTTTCCGATACTTTTATTAATTTTCATGAATGGTCTCTCCTCTGGTTAGAAGCTCGTATATTTTTTAGTTGACGACAGTACGTTCTGCCCTTTATATTCATCCCGGACACACGTTCCTACTCTTCAGCTATACCTATAACAGGAACTGCAGCATTTGCTTAGGATAACATATTGGTGAAGCGCTAATATAATGGAATACAAATCTTCGAAAGCACAATGCTATCTCGTTTATAAAACGAAATGTACACACTCAGCAATTATCTATAAATAGCACTTCCATCGTCGAAACTGATTTTATTCTCGACCGTTAAAATATAGACTTTCTGAAATACTCTAGCCCATATACTCTGGCCGAAACTTCTCTACACTTGTAAGATAGGATTCCGAACCGTGCGCTAAAGCCCATATGTGATTCTAAGATTATGATATCGAATCGGGTAACGTGTAAAGGCAGGTCTTCTTTTCGTTGATAATCTTAATCTTCATATTGACTTTGACAAGAATGAACACAGCATTTCAAGTAGACTCTAACTCCCACTCGTTAGTTATAAGTTGTCTTCCAATCTGCAACAATCACAATTTGATTTACGATTTCTTTCTCTCATACCCCTATAACGATTGTTTGTTTAACATTTACGATGCATTTAATCGGCACTAGCATGTTTTAGAAAGGTATCCTGGTATCTCTCTAACTCATCACCGTTTTCCGGCACCTTGAAGCATGCTGCTTGGTTTTCTCATTTCCGTATGCTAAACATTCCACCGTGTGAAACTAATAGCTTCTCCTTATTGCATTACCCGACTAAAATTTTTAAATTTCTTTACAGATGTCACTTTCTTCAAACCGTCCACTCTACGAAGAAGAATGGTTTCATGGTGTCCTGCCTCGTGAAGAAGTCGTCCGTCTACTTAACAACGAGGGTGACTTCTTGGTTCGTGAGACAATTCGCAATGAAGAAAGTCAAATTGTTCTTAGCGTCTGCTGGAATGGACATAAACATTTCATCGTTCAAACTACAGTTGATGGACATTACCGATTTGAAGGACCTCCCTTCCCTAGCATACAAGAACTCATCATGCATCAATATCAATCTGAATTGCCGGTCACAGTAAAATCTGGAGCGATATTGAGAAGACCAATTTGTCGTGAACGCTGGGAACTGAGCAACGACGATGTGATGTTGCTAGAAAAAATCGGAAGGGTACGTAAGTCCTGGCAAGACACTCCACAAAATAATAAATTCATTTTCACTCTTCTAGGGAAACTTTGGAGATGTCTATAAGGCCAAACTCAAGTCTACAAAACAAGATGTCGCTGTGAAAACGTGTCGCATGACATTGCCCGACGAACAGAAGAGGAAATTCCTTCAGGAGGGTCGTATCCTTAAACAGTATGATCATCCAAATATCGTCAAGTTGATCGGTATCTGTGTACAGAAGCAACCCATAATGATCGTGATGGAACTGGTGCCTGGTGGGTCGTTGTTAAATTTCCTGCGTAAGAACTCCAACGTATTGACCACAAGACAACTGATGGGCATGTGTCGAGATGCTGCAGCAGGTTAGAGGAGGATTTTTCCATTTTCTATTTTACAAACTATCTGACTCTTTTATCTTTTAGGTATGAGATATTTAGAATCGAAAAACTGCATTCATCGAGATCTTGCTGCAAGGAACTGTCTCATCGATTTTGAAAATTCTGTTAAAATCTCTGATTTCGGAATGTCTCGTGAGGAAGAAGAGTACATTGGTTAGAATTTGTTATTTCATAATTATCTTGATCCTTGCAATAATTTAAAAACTATTTACATTTTTAGTGTCCGATGGAATGAAACAAATTCCAGTGAAATGGACCGCTCCGGAAGCTCTGAATTTCGGGAAATATACTTCGTTATGTGATGTCTGGTCGTATGGTATTCTTATGTGGGAAATATTCTCGAAAGGTGATACACCATACTCGGGAATGAGTAATTCAAGAGCTAGGGAACGAATCGATACCGGTAAGATTAAAAATATTATAATTTTTGGTAAATTGTATTCTGCAGCTTAAATAACGTTTTTTTCGGTGCACTAGTCAGTCAGTCCTCCCAAAACGTAGGTTGCCTGACTGATGTTACTCATCTAGCCATGCCAAGGCTAATTATATCCTATTCAGTGCAACAGAATCTCCCTCCTCTTGATATTAATTTTTTATGGGCTGCACTTTCAAAACTAAAAAAAGCTTTGTTTAAAAGTCCAAAACGAAACGAAACTGAAACTCACATGCAGTATCTTCCTGTCGAAACGGCTAAGTGATTCTTCACCCGCTTTGGGCAAGGTTCAACCTCCTGCAGCAAAGGCCGGGATAATATTGGTTTGGTGTAAAGAGAGTTTGGTCATAAAAGAGAGGGCGGAAGGTAACAGTAAGTTACAGTAAATCTGCGTCTGATTTCTGCCCTGATGTCCTTACTGCTTGTAAATGCGGAGTTAAGGTAGACGAAGTTCTTAACACTTTGAAGTTATTACTAGCAATGGCATCTTTGGTGTGCGTCCTTTTCTGACGACAACATATACTTTGTCTTGCCGTCGTTTTCTGTCAGATCTATTTTGATCTCTTTCGCCTCAATATTTCCAAACTATCTTAAAAGACTGTGCTCATCCAATCACATCAATGTTATACGCAGGTAATTGTCCAAACTTTTTCCACAGCTTTTTTTTACGGCGCATCACCTTGTCTAAAACCTTGCTGTCGTCTTCGTGGAGGGTGAATGGTTTGTTTTGCCTGAAAGCAATTTCTTATCGCCGGTAGTTCTTTTTTAAGGTTTTCAACACCGACTGCGACTCTAATGCTAGTTGTCCAAGTTTATCATTGCAGCCTTCCATTTTGACTTTGTAGCCCTTTTCATGTTCGATTAATTTTCTGATAAAATTTTGGAACGCCATTCCTCGATTGAACGTTTATCAGTTATTTCATTCCGTAAATCCTATGCTCTTCCATTCTTTTCTACTTGTGAGCTCACGAACAACTCTAGTCCTTCGATGCAGCGCAACTCTTGAGATGCATGTACATACCTTCATTCATCATCAAACCAGAAGTCCCTTTTGGGGTAATTGAAACCAATCATATTAAAAGTAGCTTCTCTGATGGCTCGTTGACAACCTTGCCATTTTTGCTCTATGGCTTGTTTATGAAGGCCTGAATTTTGAGAAAGCTTGAGGGAAACGCTATCGCCAAAGATTCCTAAGGTAATTTGCTCAATCGATTAATCAGGTCGTAGCAATCGAATCTTTTGTTGTGCTTTCCGGTAACCCGTTGAAAGAAGATCAAGCCACGAATCGTTATCTCCTAAAAAAAAAAATTTAGTATCATACCCATACAAAATTCGTCTTTGATGATGTCATCTTTATCCTCTGTAGGAGCATGTATGCAAATCAAGCTAATATAGAGTTCGGCTTTAATTTTGATTGTTATTAGTCGTTAGCTTACATGCCGAAAGCTTTAGACCTTTTGCCTGAATCTACATCGAATAGCAAATCCATATCCAAGTAAAAGATAAGTAATAAAATTTTTATTTCTTATTTTAGGTTATCGAATGCCAGCTCCTGAAAATACCCCTCCTGAAATGTACCGTCTTATGCTTAAGTGCTGGGCAGCTGAAGCCGAATCACGTCCACATTTCGATGAAATTTTTAATGTCGTCGATGCACTGATTATCCGATATGATAATAATAGTAATTAATTCATTTAATTAAACCACAGCGTGTCTTAATTTATTACCGCCTCTGTACTAAATTTTTAAATTTTCTATAAGCAATTCAATATTTCGTAAAATCTAGTACGTGATAAAAATGGCTTTTTTATTAAAATAAACAACGAACAATTCACTTACATTTTGTTATCATTTGTATAAATAAAAAGTAAAATTTATAAGCATGCATAAACATTATGTAGATAAGTATTAATTAATTAATAGCGTCCTTAAAAGGACACGGATCGATTTATCTGCTGCAACTAACGCTCTATGTGCCAAAAATAAAAAAGTTTAATAAAAAAAAAAAGCATTTTTGAAAAATAGCGACAATTAAAAATTGTAAATTTATTTTGCTTCTGTCCAAATTATAGTTTTCTCGTTTGTTAAATTAAAAAAATATATATATTGCACTGCTAACCAAGTTTATTTAAGTTTATAAATATTATTATATTTTCCTTACAACGTCAATTACAATATATAAAAATATATTAAAAGAAAGTAATACATATACATAAACGAAAATAAATGGAGCTCATAAATTATTGTTAATTTAGTTTTAAGTTTCATTATCGAATATTGTAAAAATTCGAGAAAAATTATAATGTTTTTTTGTAAATTACCCATAAGTACACATCCACATAAATAAATACATACAAACATCTAAATAACATGCTATGTCACGTAGTTTAAAATTTAATTTTAAAGTTCAATTTTGTCTTTTTTTAAATTGAGTCAAAGAAATGAATTTATTAATTTTACCCCGAATCTTGTATTTTAGTTTTTGTTTTTAGTTTTAAGGCAGTGTACCTATGCTTGTATTGTATTTTGTTTGAACAAGAGAATGAAGATAAGCCTTATGTATAACAGAAAATATTTTTTTTTTTTTTTTTTCAAATATTCATTTTATTAGAATGGATTAAGAATGTATATTATTATTTTTTAAAACTTAAATCAATAAAAAAAAAATACTATGTTTTAAATTTATGAAAGTATTTTCAGTCATTCTTGTTCTCCTTAATGTATTTTTTACTTACTTAGATGGTGCTACAGTCCGGGGTGGACAAAAGTCTCAGCTAGGGTGCCTCTTCAGCCAGTGCCTCCAGTTGCACACACGAAGTTGACTGAGGTTCCCTACCTAAAAGGAGGTCGACCTTTACTGTTTTGTTCCTCTGGATTGGAGTCGAAAACTTTTTGGGCTTGAACCCTGGTGTCTAAGAACTCACGGTGACCTAACCATTGCTGTACAGACCTTACAGTTTGTTATTGAAACGTCTCCTCTACTTTCCATCGATCGAAACGTGACCGTACATAACCCGAATAACTTTTCTCTCGAAGCGCCTGAGAGAATTTTTGTCCACTTTCGTCAGTACACGCAGGACTGGAATGATCAGTGTCTTTACTACTCAATTGCCTTCTAAGGCCAAAATAGCAGCGATTAGAAAGAATTAACAAGAGTCTTCGCAAGTTTACCGCGCTAGTGTCGTTGACGGAGTTGATAGCGAAGTCGAGATAGGTATAAGTCACCTCGATATCAAACGCTCTATTTCCAGGTTGTTGTATTCCCCCATTATTTGTGTCAATTTCGTCTGCGTTTTCGAGTAACTGAAAAAAACTTTTGAAAGATGGTGCCTCTGGGGTTGGCTTGACAGTTTCGCACATTTCTTTCAAGAGGTGGGTTAATACCCACGCTTTCAAGGGATTTTGAGAGCCCTTAAACTGTTTACACAAATCGCAAGGAAAATTATGGAGGAAATAAAGAAGGGTATCGATGTACGTTGTATCGTTAAAAATACAAGTTTATTCATCTAAATCTATATTGTCCCATTCTAAGTAATCCCCAGCGACTGCAACACACTTATGCCAGCGCTTGATCCAATCCTCGAAACATTTTTGCGATTTTTCCATTACTTCCTCTCGGCCGCTGAAACGCGTTCCCTGTAGTGATTTTGTAACTCGATTGAACAGAAAGAAGTCACAGGGAGCCAAATCAGGTGAATTCGGTGGCTGTTAGATGGTATTTGTTTAATTTTTTTGTCAAAAAATTACGAATAATGATGGCACTGTGCGAAGGTTCGTTATTATGGTGCAAAATCCAACAGTTTTCTGCCCATAATTCTGGTCTCTTTCGGCTAATTGCCGGATCTTCGATTGACTCACGACCGTAAACGACCGTTTTCTTTAGAGAATCGTTGCCGAAACACTTTTCCAACATTTCCAACGTTTGCGCACCATTAAATCCGTTTTTACGCAAAATTGAATACAAGTTCGTTGTTGCAAAATTAAACCCGTTTCTAAAATTGTATAAAAACGCCAACACACACAGAGATAGATGTACTCTTGGCTACGTAACTTTTGAAAATATCAAGCTATGACGCTAAGATTTAGAGGGAATGTCAAGTTTGTACATACTTAACAAAAAAGGAACTCAAATCGGAGCAATGGGTGCGCCGGGAACATTTTGATGTGGTATCCACTGAACCACATAGTGGTCTACATAGTGTAGACATAGTGTCTACTGTATGTACGAGTGTATCGAATGACAAATGACAATGTATTTCGAAAAATTCTAACTCACCAGGCAAAAATGTCATAATAGCTCAAGATTGAATCTAAAATCAATAAAACTCCAACCAGCTTTTATTTCCTTAAATTCAACAGTGTCTGTAGAATTGCGCTTTTCATCATCAAACCTAGAGTTACTTATGTTCAACAAAACTTTGTTGATTAATCTACATTTCTTGCTGAGTGCACAGCAAAGCACCTCCACTAAATTCTTTTTTAACTCACTTCCCTTTAGTCAACTTCCACAAATTACATTGCAACTTAAGTTGTGCAGGATGTCAATAAGACAGGAGGCTTGAATATTTGAACAGGAATCTAATCAAGCTGGAAAAAAAGATAACTATCTTCCAAATCCCGATGAACTCCAAACAGAAACCAAAAAACAAAAACCATTTCCTCCAAGTCTATAAAGATAAATAACAATTTTTTTTTTTTATTTTAAATAAATATTTTCTTACTTTTATTGGACCACTAAGGTCCTTATTCCAATAGTATCACTATACAATAGTTTATGCGTAACTTAATATACAATAAATAACAATGAACTAGCCTCAGGATCCAAAATTAGAGTTGAGATCGCAGTCTTAGAGATATTTAGTCCACCTCTTCTACTGTAGGACCGTTGTAACTGCCTCCGTTGAAGCCACCTGCTTGTTGGCCGCAGTTGCTTGAATTTGGCCCGGCTCCGGCAGAAGTGTGCAGTTTGGTCATAATGGGGCTACAGATCTTTGTCAATTCTTCCATTTTATGTTCGAATTCTTCCTTCTCAGCTGTTGTGTTGTTGTCCAACCACTTGATAGTATCATCGCAGGATCCCAGAACTTTGTCTTTGTCTGACTGTGGGAGCTTGTTGCCGGCCTGTTCTATTGCCTGTTTCACGTTGAAGGCATATCCTTCAAGGCTGTTGCGAGCGGCAATACGTTGGCGATGTCTTTCGTCTTCTTCCTGGTATTTCTCAGCTTCATTGACCATTCTATCGATTTCAGCTTGTGACAGTCGCCCCTTGTCGTTTTTGATTGTAATGTTCTTAGCAGCGCCGGAAGCCATCTCCTTAGCATTCACATTTAAGATACCATTTGCGTCCAAATCGAAGGTAACATCAATCTTCGGAACGCCACGAGGAGCTGGTGGAATGCCGGTCAAGTTGAAAGTACCCAGCAGATTGTTGTCTTTGGTTAGAGCCCTTTCTCCTTCGAACACTTGGATTGTAACCGCAGGCTGGTTGTCGGAGTATGTTGTAAAAGTCTTCGATTGTTTGCATGGAATCCTCGTATTGCGCTCTATTAGTTTCGTCATCACACCACCAGCTGTCTCAATGCCCAGTGAAAGTGGAGCCACGTCCACAAGTAGCACATCTTGAATTTTGCTGCTCTTGTCACCGCTTAGAATTGCTGCCTGAATTGCAGCTCCATAGGCAACTGCTTCATCTGGATTAATTGACAGGTTCAGAGATTTTCCGCAGAAGAACGTCTGCAGCAGATTTTGTACTTTTGGAATTCTAGTAGAACCACCAACTAGCACGATGTCGTGGATTTGATTCTTGTCCATCTTGGCATCTTTCAATGCCTTCTCCACTGGTTCCAATGTCGAACGGAATAGATCGGAACACAGCTCTTCAAAGCGGGCTCGACTGATCTTTGAGTAAAAGTCAACTCCTTCGAACAGTGCGTCGATTTCGATGCCGGCCTCTGTGCTGGAAGACAATGTGCGTTTCGCTCTTTCAGCTGCGGTTCTAAGGCGGCGCAGAGCTCGTGGATTTGATCGCAGGTCTTTCTTATATTTACGCTTGAACTCTTCAGCAAAATGTGTCACTAATCGGTTGTCGAAGTCTTCACCTCCCAAGTGTGTGTCGCCTGCTGTTGATTTCACCTCAAACAGTGAGCCCTCGTCGATGGTAAGGATAGAGACATCAAATGTTCCACCTCCCAAATCGAAAATTAGCACATTTCGTTCACCAGACAAGTTTTTGTCTAATCCATAAGCTAGAGCTGCTGCAGTTGGTTCGTTGATAATACGAAGAACATTGAGTCCAGCAATAGCACCAGCGTCTTTGGTTGCTTGACGCTGCGAATCGTTGAAGTAGGCTGGAACTGTGATGACTGCATCTTTGACCGTTTCTCCCAAGTATGCTTCGGCTGTTTCCTTCATCTTAGTCAACACCATAGAGCTGATCTCTTCTGGAGCGAATGTTTTCTGTTCAGCTTTGAATTCCACACTGATTTTGGGCTTTCCACAGTCATTGACCACTTTAAATGGCCAGTGCTTCATGTCATCCTGGATTTTTTGGTCATCAAACTTGCGTCCAATCAACCTCTTTGCGTCGAAGACTGAGTTCTTGGGGTTCATGGCAACCTGGTTCTTGGCTGCATCTCCAATGAGACGTTCTGAGTCTGTGAACGCCACATAGCTGGGTGTTGTGCGGTTGCCCTGGTCGTTGGCGATGATCTCCACTTTGCCGTGTTGGAAGACTCCAACGCAGGAGTAGGTGGTTCCCAAGTCAATACCGATAGCTGGCATGTTGCCTCTGTTTCTTTCGTATTCACTCTTCACAACAGGAATTTTACTAATTGTTTTTTTAATAGTTTTGCAAAGTTCGTTCGTTTTATCACCTAATTCTTGTATACGTCTTATTTAGTTTATATTATTTTATTTCACACAATGCAAATTATTTAATTTCTTTTACTGTTTCTACTTTGGTTAATAACTCACTTTTAAATCACTATAACCTAACTGTTATCCCTTTGTTAGTTTGTTTAATACTGAAATTAAGAGAACAACGGCGCGTATTTATATGCTTTTCATTTAAACGAGAGAGTTCTAGAAAATGTATCTCGAACGTTTTCGAAGATTCGAGAAAAATTAAGAGTTTTCCGTAGCTATGAATCAGTGAGATGAGAATGTAAATATCCAGAGAGCATTTTTGCAAGAGATATTTTGTAAACGAGGTATTCTCTTGAAAACCTTCGTTTGTTTATCGTTGTTGCTCTTTAGTGGTTTCTTATTGTTATGCATTTTTTTTTCATTACTCACGCTCTTTTAAGTTTTCTGAATTTTATTTATTTATTTGTTTTGTGCGACGACTGAAAATTTGGAGTTTTGTTAGAATGGGAATGAAAAGAGTGTCGATATTGCTGTGGCAACACATTTTAAGAGAGAGGTTTGTGCAATTTAAAAATCCATATGTGGATAATTGAATGTAAAAACTTTTCGACGGTGAAGTGACGCATTCGTATTTAAACGTTTTCTCTGGGGACAGGGCCAAGTTCAACTTATGTAATTTATTTTTGGTTGCAATAATTAACAAAAGCTATGACATGGACGGGCTGTGTAGTCTGTATTGCACTGTAAGGTCTGCAGATGAGCCTCAAAAATGCCTTTAAAAATTGTCGACATTTAAGTGACTCCGAAAGTAAGGTGTGTAGAAGAGGCACCGTAGGCTTTATGTGAAATTAGTAATTCATCGTAAGCAACAATTGAAATATCGAAGTCTACGCCAAAAAAGTTTGGTAGGGATTGAAACTTTTCTAAGGAGGTAGGTATCGTCTCCTTGAGGTATTTAAAGCCATGCATTCACATAAAATATGTTCAGTGGTTTAGTCGTTTTCCATGCAAAGACGACATTCAGTTGTCCTGTCGTCTGATATCATGCTTTTGGATTATTCAGATTATTTTATTTTATATTATTCAGATTTATTGCGGAAGGGTTTGTAGTTCTTTCACCCTGGCAAAGCCTGGGATGTTTTCTTAATGGAATAGTATCCATTGAGCCAGAAATGGGCTTCATCACTGAACAAAATTTCACGATAAAACACCGGATTTTCATTGAGATTTTGCAGAGCCCATTTACTGAAAATGTGACGCAAATTCAAGTCGCCTGGCTTCAATTCTCGCACAAGTTGAATTTTGTATGCCTTTAGGCCAAGATCCTCACGTAAAATATGACAAGTTGTCTCAGCTACAGCTGCTATAATTTCTTCACTACGTGCTGGATGTGGTCTAACCGGTCGTTAGTATCATTCACTAATGTAAACTGAGACTCAAATTTGCGAATGGTATTGGTAATAGTGGTTACAGTAGGTAGGATTTTGCGTACCGTAAGTTCCTCGAATCGCACGAAAAAATTTCTTACAGAACGCTGATTTTCGTAATACAGCTGAACAATTGGGAATGCTGTTGTGGTATGAGTCTTTCCATGATGACTTGCCAAACGATACTGAACAAAACTGATAAAGCAGTTTGATGGAAGTCATGTGTGATCTGTCAAAAAAACCTCACGATGAATCACCCTACATTTCCGTTTAAAATACGCTGGTTCTTTTTCCCATTGGTTGCGGTATTCTGATGTTTGGACCAAATATGTTATACAAGCACCCACCCGGTGTCCATCTTTGATCCATCTGTATATTATATATTAAGATTTGAGGTTGGGGTTTTTAGTTCAATGCTTCTTGGCTTGGGATCACTATATCCAAGCGCAGAGTCGTAAGTAAATAGTCATTTACCGCTTTTCAAAAGTAAAGTTTGAATCAAAAATGTCTATTCGTCCGTTTAAAGTCACTCTGTTGAACATATGGAGATCTACCTTACCAATAACGCAGTAAAAACGGTCCTTCATTTCCTGAATAGTTTGCGGCTTTTCAGATTACAACAAAAAACTTTCATAGCCCAACAAGAGTGGCTTCACATCTCACGATATCGGTGGATAATTCACTGGTCTACTTCGAGTTACAATGTTAATATTGAATCGTGTCCTCAGTAACTCAATAGTTTAATGGGCAATACAACACATAGCGTCATCTGCAACTATGTACTTATTGCCCGTATCATAAAGCCGTTCAAAAATGACCCTCGTTACTAAGCACGACCTTTGGATATGAATATGGATCGATTTCGAGCTGTTCAAGAGCCCAATCTCCGAACTCCCGCCATATGCCAAAGCCTCTTGTCTTTAGTTTCATTATTAGATGAATCTTGTTCGCAAGATGTTCCACTTTCGCACGTGGAATGTTCGGACCCTTAATTGGCCATGCGCAGCCGAAAAATTAGCTGATATCAGCAGATATCACCCTCATCCAGGAAGTGCGAAGGGATGGGCCGAACATAAGGAGGATAGTTATAGGGAAAAGATGCGGATTTATTATATGCGACAGACTGAAGAAGTCTTGAGTTTCTGACACGTAAGCGAGCGTCTTATAACAATCCGCATCAAGGCTGAATTCACTTACATAAGCCTAATATGCGCAAATAACCCTACGAAAGACAAGGACGACGCAAGCAAAAAATGATTTTACGAGTTCTTCGACAAGATATATGAAGAATATCCGAAGTATGACGTTAAAATCGTACTGAAGTACTGAAGACCAACGTCAACGCCAAAGTGCCATCAGAAACGCCGCAACTGATGTGCTGGGTTTTACCCGAATACTACCCAGAAATCCCTGGTTTGATGGCAAGCACATGCAGCTTAACGAGACAGTATACGATGTCAAGAAGAGAGGGCACACAACATCGACCAATTGGACAGAACATCAAAGTCAATAGCTATAGTCTCGAAGTAGTAAGGGACTTTGTCTTTGCAAAAATAAAACGAAGCATTACTTTTTCCAATCACTGTTTCTTTGGGCTAAGAAGGCAATTGAGTAGTAAGGCCCTATCTAGAAAAACTAGGGATCTCTATATAAGACCTTGATCATCCCAATCCTACTTATAGCGCAGAAGAATGGACTCTATCGAAAGTGGATGAAGATATGCTCAGAAAGAAAAATCGGTCCCGTTTGCGTTTAAGGGTCTTGGAGGAAAAGATTGAACGATGAACTACGCGAACTGTACAGCGACATCGACCTAATCATTCTCGGTATGTGTGTCAGTGACAATTTATATTGGAATGATCACATATTCGATGTCGTCAAAATGTCTAGGTTTCCTCAAGCGATGTAAGAAATATTTCACCCTCTCTGACCTGGCCTCAATATAGAAGGCATTTATCAGCCCAAAACCGGGGTACAATGCCCCTATCTGTTCAGGTGTCCCTTAGACCTTTCTAGATAGGATCCAAAATCGTGTGATAAAAATCATAGGTGATATAAATATTAAACAATCATTCGATACCCTCGAACAACGACGTAACGTCTCCTGTTTCACCCTGATGTATCGCTATTTTCATCACCAGTGATCCACCCCGTCGCCCCCTTCTCGCTGACAATATTCATCAATACAACCTCAAGCCCACCTTCGGACGTTCTCCGAAATGCGTCATTCTTTCCTAAGCCATACAACTAGCTTATTAAATGGCCTGCCGACCTCTTTATTTCCTAGCTATTATAACTTACAAACATTTAAAACCAACTCACATCGATATCTCTTTTTTTTTTCCTACCTTATTTCTTCCTTTCACTATATGCAAACAACTTAAGGGTACATAAAATCTTTTGTGCACGCGTCTATTATAAACAAAAAAATTAGAAATAAGACATAACATGTAAATTCATCTGTATATTCATAAAAAAAAGATGGCAATTCGCTTAATTAATTAATCACTTAGGCCACATAGATCAAATGAATCTTGTCTCTAAAATCCCAGAGCTTGACATGATCTGCGTAATAAATATAGGTTCAATTTAGTGATCCCAAGCCAAAAAGCATTGAACTGCGAATCCCCAACCTCAAATCTTTAAGGCATTATGTGGTATACAGATGGATCAAAGATGGACACCGGGTGGGTGCTTGTATAACATATTTGGTCCAAACATCAGAATACAGCAACCAATGGGATACAGAACCAGCGTATTTCAAACGGAAATATAGGGTGATTCATCGTGAAGTTTTTTTTTGACAGATCACACATGACTTCCATCAAACTGCTTTATCAGTTTTGTTCAGTATCGTTTGGCAAGTCATCCTGGAAAGACTCATACCACAACAGCGTTCCCAATTGTTCAGCTGTATTACGAAAATCAGCGTTCTGTAAGAAATGTTTTTCGTGCGATTCGCAAAATCCTACCTACTGTAACCACTATTACCAATACCATTCGCAAATTTGAGTCTCAGTTTACATTAGTGAATGATACTAACGACCGGTTAGACCACATCCAGCACGTAGTGAAGAAATTATAACAGCTGTAGCTGAGAGTGTACGCGAAGACCTCGACGAATTGATTCGTCGTCGTTGTCAGCAGCTTAGCTTGGCGTATTTGACAACTTGTCATATTTTACGTGAGGATCTTGGCCTAAAAGCGTACAAAATTCAACTTGTGCAAGAATTGAAGCCAGGCGACTTGAATTTGCGTCACATTTTCAGTGAATGGGCTCTGCAAAATCTCAATGAAAATCCGGTGTTTTATCGTGAAATTTTGTTGTGATGAAGCCAATTTCTGGCTCAATGGATACGTTAGCAAAATTGTCGTATTTGGCAGATGAGCAGCTCGAAGAGTACCAGGAGCTACCATTACATCGATTAAAAACAACGGTATGGTGTGGTTTATGGGCTGGTGGATCATTAGTCCATATTTCTTCAAAAATGAAGCAAATCATAATGTTACCGTCAATGGTAACTGCTATCGCGCCATGTTAACGGACTATGTGCTTCCTGAAATTCAAGCACATTGTCTCGGTGTGCTCTGGTTTCAAACAGACAGCGCTACGAGCTATACAGCGCGTGAAACAATTGACTTGTTGTTGAAACCATTTAGGTGAGCACTTAATTTCAGGTTTTGCTACACCTTTGGACTATTTTCTCTTGGAATATGTAAAGTCTCAGGTCTTCAGGAATAAGCCAGCTACGATTGTGACTTTAAAAGCCAACATTACTCGTGTTATCGGCGAGATACCAGTCGCTATGCTCGAACGAGTCGCCTAAAATTCGACCTTCCGAATGGACCACCTCAGACGTAGTCGTGGCCAACATTTACATGATATTATTTTCAAAAAGTAAATGCCATGAATTTTTCTTTTAACTGTTAATAAAAAATTTAAGTTCGCTTTCAAATTTATGTATTTTATATTAAACCTCCCGATGAATCACCCTATATATGCCATTTAGCTGTGCCTCAATCTCCGATAAGAGAATGAAGGGACTCCCCATCCATATACTAACGACAGTCAAGCAGCCATTAAAGCTTTAGACTTTAATCTTATTGACTTCAAATCATCCTTGTACTGCTTCAATATATTAAAAGAGCTCTCCTATAAGAAAAAAGTAATACTTTTGGGTGGCTGGCATTGTCGGAAATGAAATAGCTGGCGCACTTACCGATTCTTTCATTTGCCCTGAGCCGTGTGTATATTCCATTAAGAAAACATCCCAGGCTTTGCCAGGGTAAAAGAACCATCAAACCCTTCCGCAATAAATCTGAATAATCCCTATAATCCAAAAGCATGATATCAGACGACAGGACAACTGAATGTCGTCTTTGCATGGAAAACGACTAAACCACTGAACATATTTTATGTGAATGCATGGCTTTAAATACCTCAAGGAGACGATACCTACCTCCTTAGAAAAGTTTCAATCCCTACCAAACTTTTTTGGCGTAGACTTCGATATTTCAATTGTTGCTTACGATGAATTACTAATTTCACATAAAGCCTACGGTGCCTCTTCTACACACCTTACTTTCGGAGTCACTTAAATGTCGACAATTTTTAAAGGCATTTTTGAGGCTCATCTGCAGACCTTACAGTGCAATACAGACTACACAGCCCGTCCATGTCATAGCTTTTGTTAATTATTGCAACCAAAAATAAATTACATAAGTTGAACTTGGCCCTGTCCCCAGAGAAAACGTTTAAATACGAATGCGTCACTTCACCGTCGAAAAGTTTTTACATTCAATTATCCACATATGGATTTTTAAATTGCACAAACCTCTCTCTTAAAATGTGTTGCCACAGCAATATCGACACTCTTTTCATTCCCATTCTAACAAAACTCCAAATTTTCAGTCGTCGCACAAAACAAATAAATAAATAAAATTCAGAAAACTTAAAAGAGCGTGAGTAATGAAAAAAAAATGCATAACAATAAGAAACCACTAAAGAGCAACAACGATAAACAAACGAAGGTTTTCAAGAGAATACCTCGTTTACAAAATATCTCTTGCAAAAATGCTCTCTGGATATTTACATTCTCATCTCACTGATTCATAGCTACGGAAAACTCTTAATTTTTCTCGAATCTTCGAAAACGTTCGAGATACATTTTCTAGAACTCTCTCGTTTAAATGAAAAGCATATAAATACGCGCCGTTGTTCTCTTAATTTCAGTATTAAACAAACTAACAAAGGGATAACAGTTAGGTTATAGTGATTTAAAAGTGAGTTATTAACCAAAGTAGAAACAGTAAAAGAAATTAAATAATTTGCATTGTGTGAAATAAAATAATATAAACTAAATAAGACGTATACAAGAATTAGGTGATAAAACGAACGAACTTTGCAAAACTATTAAAAAAACAATTAGTAAAATTCCTGTTGTGAAGAGTGAATACGAAAGAAACAGAGGCAACATGCCAGCTATCGGTATTGACTTGGGAACCACCTACTCCTGCGTTGGAGTCTTCCAACACGGCAAAGTGGAGATCATCGCCAACGACCAGGGCAACCGCACAACACCCAGCTATGTGGCGTTCACAGACTCAGAACGTCTCATTGGAGATGCAGCCAAGAACCAGGTTGCCATGAACCCCAAGAACTCAGTCTTCGACGCAAAGAGGTTGATTGGACGCAAGTTTGATGACCAAAAAATCCAGGATGACATGAAGCACTGGCCATTTAAAGTGGTCAATGACTGTGGAAAGCCCAAAATCAGTGTGGAATTCAAAGCTGAACAGAAAACATTCGCTCCAGAAGAGATCAGCTCTATGGTGTTGACTAAGATGAAGGAAACAGCCGAAGCATACTTGGGAGAAACGGTCAAAGATGCAGTCATCACAGTTCCAGCCTACTTCAACGATTCGCAGCGTCAAGCAACCAAAGACGCTGGTGCTATTGCTGGACTCAATGTTCTTCGTATTATCAACGAACCAACTGCAGCAGCTCTAGCTTATGGATTAGACAAAAACTTGTCTGGTGAACGAAATGTGCTAATTTTCGATTTGGGAGGTGGAACATTTGATGTCTCTATCCTTACCATCGACGAGGGCTCACTGTTTGAGGTGAAATCAACAGCAGGCGACACACACTTGGGAGGTGAAGACTTCGACAACCGATTAGTGACACATTTTGCTGAAGAGTTCAAGCGTAAATATAAGAAAGACCTGCGATCAAATCCACGAGCTCTGCGCCGCCTTAGAACCGCAGCTGAAAGAGCGAAACGCACATTGTCTTCCAGCACAGAGGCCGGCATCGAAATCGACGCACTGTTCGAAGGAGTTGACTTTTACTCAAAGATCAGTCGAGCCCGCTTTGAAGAGCTGTGTTCCGATCTATTCCGTTCGACATTGGAACCAGTGGAGAAGGCATTGAAAGATGCCAAGATGGACAAGAATCAAATCCACGACATCGTGCTAGTTGGTGGTTCTACTAGAATTCCAAAAGTACAAAATCTGCTGCAGACGTTCTTCTGCGGAAAATCTCTGAACCTGTCAATTAATCCAGATGAAGCAGTTGCCTATGGAGCTGCAATTCAGGCAGCAATTCTAAGCGGTGACAAGAGCAGCAAAATTCAAGATGTGCTACTTGTGGACGTGGCTCCACTTTCACTGGGCATTGAGACAGCTGGTGGTGTGATGACGAAACTAATAGAGCGCAATACGAGGATTCCATGCAAACAATCGAAGACTTTTACAACATACTCCGACAACCAGCCTGCGGTTACAATCCAAGTGTTCGAAGGAGAAAGGGCTCTAACCAAAGACAACAATCTGCTGGGTACTTTCAACTTGACCGGCATTCCACCAGCTCCTCGTGGCGTTCCGAAGATTGATGTTACCTTCGATTTGGACGCAAATGGTATCTTAAATGTGAATGCTAAGGAGATGGCTTCCGGCGCTGCTAAGAACATTACAATCAAAAACGACAAGGGGCGACTGTCACAAGCTGAAATCGATAGAATGGTCAATGAAGCTGAGAAATACCAGGAAGAAGACGAAAGACATCGCCAACGTATTGCCGCTCGCAACAGCCTTGAAGGATATGCCTTCAACGTGAAACAGGCAATAGAACAGGCCGGCAACAAGCTCCCACAGTCAGACAAAGACAAAGTTCTGGGATCCTGCGATGATACTATCAAGTGGTTGGACAACAACACAACAGCTGAGAAGGAAGAATTCGAACATAAAATGGAAGAATTGACAAAGATCTGTAGCCCCATTATGACCAAACTGCACACTTCTGCCGGAGCCGGGCCAAATTCAAGCAACTGTGGCCAACAAGCAGGTGGCTTCAACGGAGGCAGTTACAACGGTCCTACAGTAGAAGAGGTGGACTAAATATCTCTAAGACTGCGATCTCAACTCTAATTTTTAATCCTGAGGCTAGTTCATTGTTATTTATTGTATATTAAGTTACGCACAAACTATTGTATAGTGATACTATTGGAATAAGGACCTTAGTGGTCAAATAAAAGTAGCAAAATATTTATTAAAAAAAAAATCTTAACTTTATTGACTTGGAGGAATGGTTTTTGATTTCTTTCTGCTTAGAGTTGGTAGGATATTGGGAAGAATTTATTTTTCTGCTTTAAGCTCTGGATTTTTTCCAATTTCTTAATTTCTTGGTTTACTTAGATGGATGAAGATGAACTTTGTACAATAAACAGGTCTCTGTCAGTACTATTCTATGTGGTAGCAATGATTGGCGAAAGTGTACGCCTACATGCAACTACTAAAGAAAAGTGCATTAATCAGGTCATTTAAGGGAACGAAAGGTCGTGCCGTTTAAGCTAAATTTGCTTATGTTTCAATTTTGTAAGCATCCTTGGAAGACTTAAAATGAGCTACACTGAGTAGAACGTAAATCTTGGGATCTGTAGTGATGAATAATCAATTGATTATAGCGTTTCCTTAAACCTTCTGGCTATTGGAAGAATGAAATGACGTCAACATATTGTATATGATTAGAAGTACTATTCTCAATTATAAATCAAGTTTATAAGTTAAATTACCAATCAAGTCATGATCGGCACTTGTCTGACCTGCTCAAGCACAGCTGAGAGAACTAAGTACATTCGCGTATTCAATTAAAAGCACAATAAGGACATTTTGATGGAGGAACTCCCAAGATGGAATCAACGCCGAAGTCAGAGAAATATACAACGATGCCTTCATTCGAGCTGTAACAACATACTCGAAGCTCAGGTTACGTGAGAAATTTCGGGTATCTAGCCAAGTTTTCTTTATAGAAATGGTGACGTAGAGTTTCTGGCGAACCAATAATAAATACTTATACCGGCGTAGTGTGCTATTGGCACTATCTTCTGTTTCTTAAGGTAAGGTTTGTGCCTAAAACACTATATGGTACGTTTTGAAGCAATAATCATCCGTGGACATGGACAAACATACTGTTCACTACCCTTTCAAATGAGAAGTGGACAACGAACTTAAGGCTTTGCATGTGGAATAATCAGATTCTTAACAGTCCGCTACAAAGCGAATTCAGTAAGATATAAATAAACCATGTATTGTGTAAGTTGATTATTTTGAGTTCAAAATATAATTCATGATAAATTCATACGAACGGTAATAAGACAGCTTACAGATTTATACATTTGAGTGTAATTACATTTTCTTGACAAAAATGGGTTTCGAAAGGCTATTTAAGTTTGTTGGAAGCATACGAGTATATAACAAGAACACCTACAGCGTACTTTCTACGCCCATATTCGTTCTAGTATCTTGGGATCAGTAATTTGTTTTGTTGTCGTCTACGCGTGTTTACTGCTTGCTGGATTAGTGGCTTATAGAGGGTTTTTAAAAAGGGCATAACAATTTTGTATTTTAACACAAACGCCCCTTAAACTTTTATGATCTGTCAATGTCGAAAGCTCAGGTTTTCATTTTTATCATGAACGAGCAACGTTTGGAAATTATAAAAAATCCTGAGTCAGTGGTCGCAACATTTATAGAGCTTACTTCAATTTTCAGTCGTTATAATCTTCCCACCAGACAAGTTGTGCGTACTAAAGTGGATAAATTCGACTCAAAATATTCACTATTGTATGTTCATGTGACAGTGAGACACTGGACGAAGTACCGAAAATATCACAGCCGTAAGTGCTTCAGCTCAAAATGAGCCAAATCAGTCAATTCCACGCCGTTCACAGGAATTAAGAACCGCTCAGTCAGTCTTACAAGGTCAAAAATAACACAAGAACTGAAGCCCGTTGATCATTTGAAGCAGCGAAACTTCTCCGGTTGGGCTCTGCAAAAGTTTGAAGAAAATTATGAATTCTGTCGAAAAATCATCTTCAGTGAAGAAGCTCATTATTGTTTTAATGACTTTGACATGTATTGTCACCTTTGAAGGTCGACAATATATAAGGTAAGGAACTGCGTGTTATCATCGCCATTTTGTGGCTGTCACCTCTTTACCATTCTCTGGATGCTTGCATGCAGCGAGCTTAATCGTTGGATCTGCGGTGTGTTTCCACACGCTAATAAACCATACATCAGCCGAGACGTCTGGTAGACATTGGTAACTCAGATGAGAAAGAGCAAAAGCGCATTTTTTCGTTCTATGTAGCCGAACCGCTTTAGTGGTTTTTCTTCCACCCGTATGATAATCGACTTCTGTTGTCCTATTTCCTCCCTCAGTCTTTCATTCCTTTTACTGTCTCTTCTCGTTTTCCTCGAGACTATTCTCAAAATTTTCATCACGGTCGCCTGAAATCGGCTCAGATGCTTATCGAGCAGTTATAGGGATTCTATACTTTCACGTCGGTTTAAATTTCTCTTTTATTTACTAGTGTTCCCACTTATTTGAAAGTATGTCGACATTGCTTTTTCTTCTATTACTGACAATGTTAAGTTCCGTATTCGGGTGGTCTTCCTTCGGTATCCACATTACTTTGATTTTGTCTGCATTGAGTATTATCTCTTTCGTTTTGAGTTCTTTATTCCAGATGTCAAGCGTTTGTTGAACTCTGTCAATTATATTTGCAACGATGATTACATTATTTGCGTAGAGTTAGAACTTTAGGTAAATGGGACTTAGTCTTCTCATGCCGACTATTGTTCTGTTAGTTCAACTTTTGAACATTTCAGTAATCTCGGCCAGGTAGTTAATGAATAGCAGGAGGCTTAGACTGTCTCTTTGTTGAAGTCCTTTATCCAATTTAAAGGGTCTGTTACTGGGTCTTTATTACTTTAATGGCGTTTATTAATTTTTCTGGCACATTTTTTGCTTTAAGCTTATACCAAATGTCTTGCCTTAGTACCAGGTCGAAGTCGGCTTCTAGATTCAGGAAAGCTAGGAATGAATCTTTGTTTTTCCTATTGATTTTTCGATGAAGACTCTTAAGGTTGATAAGAGGTACTGGGTTTATCGTCCTAGTCTAAAGGCTGCTTACTCTTCTTCTAGGCAGTGTTCTATGGATTTCCTCAGTCGTTTCTCGAGGATCGTATACAATTTATAGACATGTGACACAAGAACAGTCGTTCCTGCTTCCTTTTTTGTGAAGTGGGATGATGATGCTTTCGTTCCACGCTTATATTCTTCCCACACTATTGGAATAGCTTTGTGAGTTAAAACAGGAACGCGTAAAGCTTTGTATAAAACTTATGTACTTCGATGAGGATGCATTTCCTTTTGCCATTTTTTTTTTTTTCTCAAATATGTCACAGAATCTCCCCTTAAAGTTCTCGGCACATTATCTCACCGAACATGCTCCTGTTTATATACAACCCTTGCGATTCATCAGTTTTGCTATCAGAGACTGGGATGGCAAAAAGGTCTTTTGCCGCTGAAAAGTTATAGAAATATTACATTCAAGTTCCAGTTGCCTACTAGAAAAGTGAAAATAATCCCCCAGAAACCTATTCTGAAAATGCAAAATTACCAAAATTATGAAAATCATGACAGACTTCCCAAACCAAAGAACTAGATTACCAAATTAAAAAAACAAAATTTCTTTCTTTTTTAAATAAATTATTTTTTGCTTTATTCTTAGATTCTAACTCTTAAGGCTATTAACAGGTTGGACAACCACAAAGTACTCATCTTCTTAGTGTTAAGTATGTTGAGCAATATGTACAGTCTTGTGTTTTTATTTTTGATATAATGACGATGCTTAGTCTTTCAAATCTCTCCTTCTTCAAGAGTTTTAGTTTAATCTACTTCTTCCACAGTTGGTCCAGTGTGACCACCACCAAATCCTCCAGCTTGCTGGCCACATCCCTGAGGACCACTTGCTCCACCGTTGTGTATCTTTGTCATGATGGGGCTGCAGATACCAGATATGCTCTTCATCTTATCCTCATACTCCTCCTTGTCAGCCAAAGAGTTGCAATCCAGCCACTTGATAGTTTCTTCGCAAGCATTCCGCACTGTTTTCTTGTCTTCCTCACTGATTTTCTCACCGACATGATCTAAAGTTTGTTTAAGTCCAAACACATAGCTCTCCAAGTTGTTGCGGGCGGCAATTTTCTGTCGCTGTTTCTCATCTTCTTCCTGGAAACGCTCAGCTTCGTTGACCATTCTATCGATTTCGGCCTGAGAAAGACGGCCCTTGTCATTTTTGATGGTGATGTTCTTGGTGTTGCCAGTGCCCGTCTCCTTGGCGGATACGTTTAAGATACCATTTGCATCTAAGTCGAATGTCACTTCAATCTGGGGCGTTCCCCTGGGAGCCGGTGGGATTCCAGACATATCAAATGTGCCAAGGAGATTGTTGTCCTTGGTCATAACTCGTTCCCCTTCGAATACCTTGATGTTCACTCCAGGCTGATTGTCGGCGTATGTTGAGAACGTCTGGGTTTGTTTGCATGGTATTCTGCAGTTGCGCTCAATAATCTTGGCCATTACTCCTCCAGCTGTTTCGATACCCAGTGACAATGGAGCTACATCAACTAGTAGGACATCTTGAATCTTGCTGCTCTTGTCGCCGCTAAGGATTGCAGCTTGGACTGCGGCGCCATATGCTACTGCCTCGTCTGGGTTGATGGAGAGATTTAGTGATTTTCCACAGAAGAATGTTTGAAGGAGATTCTGGACTTTGGGAATTCGTGTTGAACCGCCAACCAGAACGATGTCATGTATCTGGTTCTTGTCCATTTTTGCGTCATTCAATGCTTTTTCGACTGGTTCCAGAGTCGCACGGAATAGATCTCCACAAAGCTCTTCAAAACGAGCACGAGTTACTCTCGTATAGAAATCGACTCCTTCGAACAGAGCATCAATTTCGATGGTGGCTTCCGTGCTGGACGACAATGTGCGTTTCGCCCTTTCAGCTGCTGTTCTTAGACGACGTAGGGCTCGTGGATTCGATCGGAGGTCTTTTTTGTACTTTCGCTTGAATTCATCTGCCAAATGGTTGACCAAGCGGTTATCGAAGTCTTCGCCTCCCAAATGGGTATCTCCTGCAGTTGCTCTCACTTCGAACAGTGATCCCTCGTCGATGGTCAGAATAGACACATCAAAGGTTCCGCCTCCCAAGTCGAAGATTAGCACATTTCGTTCGCCCGAAAGATTCTTGTCTAATCCATAGGCTAGAGCTGCCGCTGTTGGTTCGTTGATGATACGGAGAACATTGAGTCCGGCAATAGCACCAGCGTCTTTGGTTGCTTGACGCTGAGAGTCGTTGAAGTATGCTGGAACTGTGATGACGGCGTCCTTAACTGACTCGCCCAAGTACGCCTCAGCGGTTTCCTTCATCTTAACCAACACCATAGAGCTGATCTCTTCCGGGGCGAATCTCTTTTGTTCTCCTTTAAATTCAACTCCAATTTTTGGCTTTCCACCTTCGCTGACTACCTTGAAGGGCCAGTGTTTCATGTCATCCCTGATTTTTGGGTCATCATATTTGCGTCCTATTAATCGCTTGGCATCGAAAACTGTGTTCTTGGGATTCATGGCAACCTGGTTCTTGGCTGCATCTCCAATGAGACGTTCTGAGTCTGTGAACGCCACATAGCTGGGTGTTGTGCGGTTGCCCTGGTCGTTGGCGATGATCTCCACCTTGCCGTGTTGGAAGACTCCAACGCAGGAGTAGGTGGTTCCCAAGTCAATACCGATGGCTGGCATGTTTTCTGTTAGATATGTGTTCACTCCTCACAGTAAAATGTTACACAATACTTTGGAATTGTATGTAATCTGCTTTGATTTTTCCAACTTTTATCACTTTTTTTCAAAATTTTTGGTCTTTTCAATTTATTTATTAAATTGTACTTTAAAATATTTAGTTCGTTTTACGGTTACTTCTCGTTTAGTAATTACTTGAACTAAACAACTATGATACTTCAACCACTTTAACTTTCAACTAAATCACTTTGTTAGTTTGTTTGATACTGAAGAGAAGTGAACATCGGCGCGTATTTATATGATTTCATCGAAGAGAGAATTTTCTAGAAAATGTATCTGGAACTATGTAGAAATTTCTAGAGATTTTTTAATATATTGTTTTTGTGCAATGGATATTTGTCAACTTGGAAATTCTCTTTTGGTTAGGGAAAATATTTTTTAGATACGAATGAGTGTTGAAAAGGGATGATAAAGAAAGAGACACAGAATTTAAGAGAAATGACTTTATTTATGTTTTTCTTCGTTTGTTTTGGTTACTTCGGTTCTTGTTCAACTATTTATCCTGTTTCTAGACTTTTCGTCGTTGTCAGCCAGAGAAAATCGATTTAATGCATTTTTTCTCTTTAATTATGTTTTTTCCAAATTTCTTTTAATTTCTTTTTGGCTACTCAATTTCAAGTACCATACATGCATAACTAATTTTCTCGATGGTTCTACCCATTAATGTGGTGAGGTGAAAAGAAACCGAACCGAAAATACTTCGACGAATCAAACGTTTTGCATTACGTTCATTTGTTTATATGTCTTTACGCACGCATTTTATTTTTATTTTTGTTTATTTTAAAATATTTTGAATGAATTTCGTGAGAGCACCACTTTAGATTGATGATGTAATATTAAATTGGACGAAACTATTTTGAGAATAGTTATTAAATTTACTGAGAGAAGAATTATTAAGTAAAGGGTATTCGTTAGATGCTCATAATTTCTTTTAATGAGGATTTTCTAAACTCACGCAATCCATCTTTTGACGGGTGTCATACGTACATGCATGTTATGTGCATATAAATAGGTTTGTTTAGGGAAATTTTGTTAAGTGTGGTTAGTTAGCAAGACGGGGTAGTAGGTCTTTTGGGATAATCTCACTGACCAATGCGATTGCTTAGCCGGTGACCTTGCGTAGTTAATATGTCTATCAGTTTTTGTTTTATTTAAAAAATAAAACTGATTTTGACAAAGTTTATTTCGAATGTGTCACGTGATGACGTGAACTTCTTTGCATCTATAGTGTGCACATTTATTCTATTAGTTGTTGAGGGGCAAAATGGGATATGGATACTACGGGTTAGCCGCCAAAAATATATAATAAGAAAAGTGATCTTTGATGCCACTTTATTTGTTTAATTTAACTGGCCCGGCTCAACCCCAGACTACTTTATTGAGTTTAATACAATCAGATCTTATAACTAACACAGTGTAGAGAGGTGATAAATTAGAGTGTGATTGAGTGTACTTCTACTGCAATGGAAATCGAGCACGCGGGAGATTCTACGTATTATTTTTGGATAGCATTCGACATAGTGGTACGTTCGGTGGTTATTTGAACGAAAAAGAGGAACAGACCTTAAATTAGTATTTAAAAAAAAAAAAAAATCTGATCTAGCAGTGAAGGGCAGTCGTTGGAACCGGTTAAGAGTTGGAATCTTCGTTGGATAGCTTCGATACGTGGAATATGGTTTTCATAGTAAGAGGACTATACCTGGCTAGCATATTCGAGAAGTGTTGGTACAGGGATTTTTTGACATATGGGTCTGAAAACTTTTTAGTTTTCTTCGTTCATCAAGCCAAGCGCGGAGTAAACTTAGCTAACTATGGAATCGACGTGGATCGATCCGAAATCACAGATAACATCCAAATCCTGCATCGAAGTGATCGAAACTACAGTTTGTGTTGATATACACAATACAAAGCCAGTTCGGTTAGAAAGTGTTGAACGCTTCCGGGAGTATGAGATGGCTTGGCATTTCTTTATGTTACGCGCAACGAAGTTTTTGTAGAACTATATTGAGAACCTATTGAGATCGTCCTGTAGAGGTTAAGAACATTTCATATCACATCATCAGCATACACTAATATGTGTGAGTTCTTTATAATATCGACATCAATAATATTCAAATTGAAAATGAATGGGCCAAGGTTACCGCCTTGTGGAACACCCGAAGTGGCTTTAATTTAATTTTTAAGTTTTTCCAAGAATTATTTGAACCAAAAAACAAGGTCAGGTTAAAAACCAAGTGCATCGAATTTGAAAAGAACTAATTTATGTTTACTTACTAATTTTTTTCCCTTGCTATGGGGCACACAATGATCTGCCTTTAGGAAATCCACATTGGTTCGATGCTCTCAGAGATGTAAATAATGCAGGTTAATTAGCAATCGGTCCGTAGTTGGTAACAGCTTATTTGAGTCCTTTTTTATGAATAAGGATTATATAAGCGCTACTCCAGAGGCGATGTACAGCCCTCAGGGAAATCAAAAGTCTGAATGTACATAGTTACACGATGTTGAATATGATTATTGGTACATTTTTTCACAAAAATTGCGGACACACCTTCGGAAGCAGGAGAAAAATCATCTTTGTTAATCTTGGAATAGAATTGTTGATGTCAAAGGAAGTTCATAATCACCGTCAATACAATTTATAGCAACAGATGTTAAGACCAGGTCTAGTTGTCTAGAGGGAGATTATAATTTGCCAAGAACTATCATATCTTTACAGGCATCAATAATCTGCGCTTGAAGACAATAACTTTAACACCTACAAATACGAAATCAGCTGTTACTGTCTTTTTAACGAGTTGGTGGTCAAAACGATCGTGAATTGTCAGAAGGACTCCTCCACTTATACAAGAATCAGCATTCTCACTGCTGTCATCACGAAACACTCTGGTTCAAACAGTTCTGAATCCTTGATATCACATAGATGAGTTTCGGTCAAAGCAAAAATATCAGATGTAAGTTTTTGTGAGTTAAGATAGACAGAATTTGTTTTTGTGCTCAACCTACTTGCATTTTGGTAATAATATGAAAAGAAATTGGGTACGTTATTGGTTAGTGGGTTAGAAACGATAATAGTTTTTAAAGCTAGAACGGGCTTTTGTAGGTGGGGCAAAGCATTTGGTCTAAGTTGGAGATGCGGTTTGGCTTTTAGTACGGACGGAAGACTAGATTTCGTGACTAGTTGTATGAGAGTTTAATGGGTGAATAGAGAATGTAAGGTGAATAATTGGTTCTGTGGAAGAAACGAGGGAAATGTTTCTACCTAATAACTTCAGTTAGAGTCACGATGAAAAGTAGAGGATTGTTATGACTACGGGTTGTGTTGCTCTTTAGTTCTCTTCTGGTTTACTTTTATTAGCTTCAGTTCGCCGATTTAAATTACTGCACTTCATTGTCAAAGATGAAGCTAGCACAGTCAGGTGTTTTGCTTGTATTTAGTTTATCAAATTGCTCGTTCTATTCCGAAGAAGTCTAGGAAGCACCAAATCTAGAGATTGTTGGTTCAGGAGGTGGTGTAATAACTTCGTATAATAGTGTTGGTGATAGAGAGCGAGGTGGCGGTGAAGGAGTTTCTTGAGGAATGATTAGAGCTTTCTCAAGCGTTGCAGCTATCAGAGATGTATTTTACATTGCGCTAGATTGAGGCTGTAGTTGTAAAGGGAGATTATAAATTTTGTTGAACCTAGATCTGATATCGTCAGCAATGTCACCGAGAAGTTAATAAGATGCGACGTGATTGCTCACATCATTCACTCTGTTAGCTAAAATTGATTCAGGGGCAGGAGGATGATAATGGTAATGGTGCCACATTCGTGAGTTTTGTACAGAATAATAACCAAGATGGGGTGTTGGGACTTTATCTTACTTCTTGTGTTTTGAAAACTTTATTAAGTAACCCATGTGCTTAAAATAACTGTAATTACAAAAACTGATTACCAATGATGAATATCGTAAAAAACGAATAGTTTATTTTTTTTATAACGTATCGAATGTTAAGTAAATCGTCTTAACCTCCAATACCCTATATCCCTATCGGATCATAAAAACGTTATATAGTGCTCGCCGGTACTGAATGGTTCGTAGGTTAACATAGTAAAACGTATTTTTTTGGTAAAATTCTATTTTATATTCAACATAGATGACTTCGAGGACAATAATACAACGATTATAGCGGTCATGAAATTTGGCGATACCATTTTTGTAGTACGATTTCTCTTAAGCCTCAAAATAATTATCAGTTTCAGCGATAACTTTCTCATTAGTGCTAAATTTTGTTTTTACAGTGAACCTCAAACAGGAAAAAGTCACTGGGGGCTAGATCTGGAGAATACGGTGGATGGAGAAACAATTCGTAGCCTAATTCATGCAATTTTGCCATCGTGCCATTATATTAATGAAACAGCACTTGTTTCTTTTTTAAATGGGACCGTTTTTTTCTTGTCCAACACACTCTTTTGATATCTTCAGAGTTTCAGCTATCTGGATCAACATCTCTCTTTCACGTTTTCGCCCGTAGCAGACTCTCTCGGGTGTCCACTGCGTGCATCGTCTTGGGTGGTCATTTCGCCCCGTTGGCAAACCACTTTCCAATGGTTGAATTTTCTGGTTCAGAGTCCGAATATTGTTTATCAAGCCAAGCTTTGCTTTCAACAGTATTTTTTTTTCTCGTAATAAAGCAATGCTTTATAGACACATGAAATTTTTTTTAAATTTTTTTCACAATAAGTGACGAAAGTGATTATTTACCATTTTTTTGAAGAAGAGATGAGAGAAGCAGCTGTGTTACAACCTGATATATTGTGTTATTTTCAAAAGACAGAGTAATACCATATTCTATTGAACCATTATCTCTGACCCCTAGAGTTCTTTCCTCTTCTATTTTATTCGCAAGTAGACAAGGTAGAATTGATTTCTTCTACTTTTTTTTTATTTGTAATATACTTGTTGCTTCAGGCCCTACATTATTTGCCGCTGCTCAATGAAATGATGTAGTTTCAGTGTTTTTTTTTTTTTTTTTTTTATACAGCCGATTGTTGCCGAGAATCGTTAGTATGACTACTTTGTTTAGTGTTTGGCAATATAAGACCGATTGGAATTCTGTGGACATAACAACAATGCGAGCAATACTATGGCTTACTGCTTTTAGCTTGTGTTTATAGATCAAGTGGTGAATTCCTTGAAGAATTGTGGGATAGTATCTAAGCATAGTTGACCTATTTTTCCCTAAATCATTGTCTTTGCTTCCATGATAAGGACCGAAGAGCTAGTCGAAGAGAGATGTTGGAACCTATTCGTATTGTTTTTATTAAGCGGATAAAATGTTTAAAAACATTATACTACTACCTACGGAATAACCCCCGTGTGGAGCTCCCATTATTCGGATTTGTGTTCTGTTTTTTTTTTTTTTTTTCTTGTTAAGTTGGTAAATCTGTTGTTGACATTCGCTCTAAATCTTAGCGTCATAGCTCGACATTTGCAAAAGTTTGTATGTATTGGCGATTTTTTACAATTCTAGAAATGGATTTAAATTTGCAACAACGAACTTGTATTAAATTTTGCGTAAAAAATAGATTTAATGGTGCGCGAATGTTGAAAAAGTTTTTCGGCAACGATTCTCTTAAGAAAACGGTCGTTTACCAGTGGCACCAGCGGTTAAAAACGGTTAAAAAGTGGTCGTGAGTCAATCGATGATCATGAACGCAGTGGCAGACTATCGACATCGAAAACCGACGAAAACATTAATGAAGTAAAATAAATAACCATCAGAGAGATAGCGGAGGACTTGAACATTGCTTATGGATCCGTCCAAGACATTTCGCCGAAAGAGACCAGAATTGTGGGCAGAAAACTCGTTGATTTTGCACCCTGGTAACGCACCGTCGCACAGTGCCATCATTATTCGTAATTTTTTGAATTTCATCGAGTTAAAAACGCGTTTCAGCAGCCGAGAGAAGTAATTGAAAAATCGCAGGAAGCACTGATGGACATACCGAAAACCTAATAAGGGGTGATTGAGGTTTGATTTATAATGTAAAATAAAATACATAAATTTGAAAGTAAACTTAAATTTTTTATTATTGGTTAAAAGAACAATTCATGGCATTTACTTCTTCAAAATGATATCATGTAAATACTAGCCTAAAGTGGTCCATTCGAAAGGTCCAACCAAAATGAGCACAAACAAGTCCATTGGTTCACGCGTTGTATGGCTCGTAGCGCTGTCTTGTTGAAACCAGAGCTCACCGAGGCGTTAACATGGCGCGATAACGCTTACCATTGACGGTAACATTCAGAATTGCCTCATTTTTAAAGAAATATGGACCAATGATTCTATCAGCCCATAAACCACACCATACTGTTGTTTTTAATGGATGTAATGGTAGCTCTTGGTACTCTTCGGGTTGCTCATCAGCCCAAATATGGCAATTTTGTGTATTAACGTATCCATTAAGCCAGAAATGGGCTTCTTCACTGAACAAAATTTCACGGTAAGACACCGGATTTTCATTGAGATTTTGCAGAGCCCATTCACTGCAAATATGACGCAAATTCAAGTCGCCTGGCTTCAATTCTTGCACAAGTTGAATTTTGTACGCTTTTAGGCCGAGATCCTCACGTAAAATATAACAAGTTGTCGAATACGCCAAGCCAAGCTGCTGAGAACGACGACGAATCGATTCGTCACGTTCTTCGTGTATACTCTCAGCTACAGCTGCTATAGTCTCACAGTCGGCTGGCAAGATTATGACATCCGTATTTTGGGATACACATGGAATAATTTTCATCGACTATCTCCAAAATGGGCAGACTATCAACAGCGACTATTACATTGCGTTGTTCCAGCGTTTGAAGGACGAAATCGTAGAAAAACGGCCGCATTTGAAGAAAAAGAAAGTGCTGTTTCATCATTACAATGCACCGTGTCACAAGTCGATGAAAACGATGGCAAAATTGAATGGATTTTGATACGAATTGCTTCTCCACCTAGCGTATTCTCCAGATTTGGCCCCCAGCGACTATTTCCTGTTCGCAGACCTAAAAAGAATGCTTGCCGGAAAGAGATTTGAGACCGATGAAGAAGTAATCGACGAAACAGAGGCCTATTTTAAGGCTAAACCGAAATCGTACTTCAAAACTGGCATCAAAAGATTGAAAAATCGTTTCAATCAGTGTATCGCCCTCGAAGGCAACTATATTGATAAATAAAGTTGAATTTTGCAAAAATTTTGTGTTTTACTATAAAACGGCACTGAGTTTTCAGCCCATGTATTATTTTAATCTTAAAAACAATGATTCCAATGAAATAGAAAAACTCAAATTTATTAGAATGAACGTTTTACTTAGCGCGTCAATGCTAAATTAGTTAACAAAAGCCTAGAATGCGTGTATGCCCCTATGAAAGATAAGAACGATGCTATCTCGGCAGGACATATGAGCAATGTGCTGATTGTACTAAGCGATTTAAAATCCTACACGTCATAACGCCTGGCAACGAACTTAAGCATACTGACTGCCCGCCCAATTATCAAAGCTTCCTCCATCAATGACGTTGTCTAATAAAAAGCAGGGGCAGAGCTAATACTAGTCTTGCTGGGTGCTGCAATCCTCAAATCAGCAAGAGGTTTTAGATCAGTGTCGATTCATACCAAGGGTGGAACTTGTGCCCCCAACACATTTCCAAAATTGTTTCTCTCCTCTTCTGCTTCTAGTATTAATACGAGTCAGCAGTTCTCATCTGGTTGTGTAATGTAATATTGCACGATACGCTCTCCTTCTCTTTGAAGTCAAACTCCCCAACAACATTAATCGTCAAACCATGGGTTCGTTGCATAGGGTCGCCTAGTTAAACGTAGCACTTCATAGAAGGCAATTCTTATCCGGTATCATCGTTGCTGTACCTCTGCGCTTGTTGCGGATTAGGCGGTTTATGATATGAAGGATTGTGGTGAAAACGTGATCTCTTCCGACTGCAGCTGTTCCACGTCGAACCTTTTCAAAGTAATTTGCCCGCATTGTACTGTCTCTGGTACTTGCAATATTATCTTCGCTACTACTATTATGGCCTGAAATACGCAGATGTCTAGAAAAGTGAATGTGTCCGCAACTAACATTGCTGTGTTTTGATCTCGTGACCCGCTGTGTTCCTGTTGATTTTAAAATGTCCATAACTATGTTCCATTTACTTGCGAAGTTAGATTGGCTATGTCGGTTTCTGGAAATGATCGCGTACAGACTGTGCATGCCCACGGCACTACCCAAATTGATCTCCTTTCCTACGAAGTACGATTTGTACGTTGTACGAGTACTTGGGACACCGCTCATAATTTCTCTCCAGGAGTTCGGATAAGCAATCCTTAAAAACGTCGATCTCCTCCTCCCATGAAACAAGCACGCATGTAAGTAAAACGGACTGTTCACAATCGCTTGCCTACATATATGTATCACTTTATTCATAAGTCCCCATCTGATGACTACTAAACGTCAAAATAAGGGATGAACATGTTTACATTCCCTGAAGTAGATTCACAGTCTGTGGATGGCGGTTATATCAGTCTTATAGGCTTCTACTGTCTCTACTTGGTATTCCTCTACTTAGTATCCTGACATTTCAACTACATGCACTTACAAAATTGTTCTTGGCAACTTTTCATGAGCCGTAAACTGTTCAATCAGTCTAATCGGAGACTGCTATTGTAGACTTTATGAATTAAGGCCGGTATTTTTTGCTCATGGTCCTTTTCCAATTTTTCATTTCATATAGCTTTTTGGACTGGTCCGCATCCCTCTGTAGTTTGTTGGTTATTAATAGGATGAAATACTCCAACGATATCCACCGATTTCTGTGAGTGAAAAGTGCTGCTTCTATTCCAATGATGTCAATGTCATCTGTCATCTGTCATCATCCGGCATTGGCTTATGGATTTTGTTCAATTGCTTCAAGTTTAATTAAAAGAAGTAATGTAAACACGCATCACCTTTCTTTAACCCTTTTACACAACAAAGCTTCCGATGAGGTTGCTTCTCAATTCTACGGAGCAGTCGATTCTTCGTAGTATGTAAAGAGCTTTCTTGATATCCCCAAACCTTACATATATAGATCGTCTCTTTAGATGTGGACATGAGCGGCCATAGCATTGATAAAAAGTTGGTGAGTGTCGATCTGGAAATTTTTGTTTTTCTCTAGAACCTGTCATAGTGTAGATATTCGGTGAATTGTAGATTTACTTCGCCTATAACCATCATTCAGATCATTAGCAGATAATTATTACATGCAATTCAAAGAAAAAAATATCGTGAAAAAGATGTTAAGGAGACTGATGTTCCTATAGTTGACGCACCTTACAAAGTTTCCATCTTCGTAGATAGTGCAAACGATATTAAGCTTCCATTCGTCAAGCATACATTTTTTGACAGCTTGGAAATGATCTCTCTGTATAATTAGGCTAACAGGTCCTATTATTCCCGAAGCCATCTTTATTTACTTTTGCTCGGGTGGACTGAAATCTTGGCTTAAATCGTCCAAGTTCTGAAATCAGAATTGGCATCGACTGTCTCTCTTATTAAATTTGCTTGCTCATTTTAACTTGTAGTTTGAGTCTTATTGCCTTGACGCTTCCTTCTATCACCAAGCGCTTGGTCTATCACTCGAATTGAATGTTGTCTACTTTTTCTCTTTCACAAACTAACTTATCAGTGAACATAATTTACACCTACCTTAAATCTCGCCTTTTAAACCTAGAAAATCCATCATTAACCCTCCACAAATTCAAATAATTCGATTACGAAAATAAAAAAATAAAAAAACAAAATCTCTTTCTTCTTTAAATAAATTATTTTTTGCTTTATTCTTAGTTTCTAACTCTTAAGGCTATTAACAGGTTGGACAACCACAAAGTACTCATCTTCTTAGTGTTAAGAATGTTGAACAATATGTACAGTCTTGTGTTTTTATTTTTGATATAATGGCGATGCTTAGTCTTTCAAATCTCTCCTTCTTCAAGAGTTTTAGTTTAATCAACTTCTTCCACAGTTGGTCCAGTGTGACCACCACCAAATCCTCCAGCTTGCTGGCCACATCCCTGAGGACCACTTGCTCCACCGTTGTGTATCTTTGTCATGATGGGGCTGCAGATACCAGATATGCTCTTCATCTTATCCTCATACTCCTCCTTGTCAGCCAAAGAGTTGCAATCCAGCCACTTGATAGTTTCTTCGCAAGCATTCCGCACTGTTTTCTTGTCTTCCTCACTGATTTTCTCACCGACCTGATCTAAGGTTTGTTTAAGTCCAAACACATAGCTCTCCAAGTTGTTGCGGGCGGCAATTTTCTGTCGCTGTTTCTCATCTTCTTCCTGGAAACGCTCAGCTTCGTTGACCATTCTATCGATTTCGGCCTGAGAAAGACGGCCCTTGTCATTTTTGATGGTGATGTTCTTGGTGTTGCCAGTGCCCGTCTCCTTGGCGGATACGTTTAAAATACCATTTGCATCTAAGTCGAATGTCACTTCAATCTGGGGCGTTCCCCTGGGAGCCGGTGGGATTCCAGACAGATCGAATGTGCCAAGGAGATTGTTGTCCTTGGTCATAACTCGTTCCCCTTCGAATACCTTGATGTTCACTCCAGGCTGATTGTCGGCGTATGTTGAGAACGTCTGGGTTTGTTTGCATGGTATTCTGCAGTTGCGCTCAATAATCTTGGCCATTACTCCTCCAGCTGTTTCGATACCCAGTGACAATGGAGCTACATCAACTAGTAGGACATCTTGAATCTTGCTGCTCTTGTCGCCGCTAAGGATTGCAGCTTGGACTGCGGCGCCATATGCGACTGCCTCGTCTGGGTTGATGGAGAGATTTAGTGATTTTCCACAGAAGAATGTTTGAAGGAGATTCTGGACTTTGGGAATTCGTGTTGAACCGCCAACCAGAACGATGTCATGTATCTGGTTCTTGTCCATTTTTGCGTCATTCAATGCTTTTTCGACTGGTTCCAGAGTCGCACGGAATAGATCTCCACAAAGCTCTTCAAAACGAGCACGAGTTACTCTCGTATAGAAATCGACTCCTTCGAACAGAGCATCAATTTCGATGGTGGCTTCCGTGCTGGACGACAATGTGCGTTTCGCCCTTTCAGCTGCTGTTCTTAGACGACGTAGGGCTCGTGGATTCGATCGGAGGTCTTTTTTGTACTTTCGCTTGAATTCATCTGCCAAATGGTTGACCAAGCGGTTATCGAAGTCTTCGCCTCCCAAATGGGTATCTCCTGCAGTTGCTCTCACTTCGAACAGTGATCCCTCGTCGATGGTCAGAATAGACACATCAAAGGTTCCGCCTCCCAAGTCGAAGATTAGCACATTTCGTTCGCCCGAAAGATTCTTGTCTAATCCATAGGCTAGAGCTGCCGCTGTTGGTTCGTTGATGATACGGAGAACATTGAGTCCGGCAATAGCACCAGCGTCTTTGGTTGCTTGACGCTGAGAGTCGTTGAAGTATGCTGGAACTGTGATGACGGCGTCCTTAACTGACTCGCCCAAGTACGCCTCGGCGGTTTCCTTCATTTTAACCAACACCATAGAGCTGATCTCTTCCGGGGCGAATCTCTTTTGTTCTCCTTTAAATTCAACTCCAATTTTTGGCTTTCCACCTTCGCTGACTACCTTGAAGGGCCAGTGTTTCATGTCATCCCTGATTTTTGGGTCATCATATTTGCGTCCTATTAATCGCTTGGCATCGAAAACTGTGTTCTTTGGATTCATTGCAACCTGGTTCTTGGCTGCATCTCCAATGAGACGTTCTGAGTCTGTGAACGCCACATAACTAGGTGTTGTGCGATTGCCCTGGTCGTTGGCGATGATCTCCACCTTGCCGTGTTGAAAGACTCCAACGCAGGAGTAGGTGGTTCCCAAGTCAATACCGATGGCTGGCATGTTTACTGTTGGATTTGTGTTCACTCCTCACAGTAAAATGTTACACAATACTTTGGAATTGTATGTAATCTGCTTTGATTTTTCCAACTTTTATCACTTTTTTTCAATATTTTTGGTCTTTTCAATTTGTTTATTAAATTGTACTTTAAAATATTTAGTTTGTTTTACAATCACTTCTCGATTAGAAATTACTTGAACTACACAACTATGATACTTCAACCACTTCAACTTTCAACTAAATCACTTTGTTAGTTTGTTTGATACTGAAGAGAAGTGAACGTCGGCGCGTATTTATATGATTTTCATCGAAGAGAGAATTTTCTGGAAAATGTATTTCGAGCTCTGTGGGCATTTCTAGAAATATTTTTTTAATATCTCATTAATATTCTTTGTTTGCAGTGAAGTGTAAAAAGAAACGAAATTCTCTTTCTGAATCTACTGCGCAGGTCTCTTAAATTTGTGCTTATAAGATATCAGTTGGTTTTTATAACAATAAAGAGAATTTTATATAAGAAATGCTTATTGAAAAAGAAAAAAATAGAAGATAGTGTTCGGTGTTCACTGAAATTCATTTTCGGTCTTCTACTGAGAACTGTATTGAAACGAGTTATAACGTGAAACGAAATTCTCTCTCGATTAGTAAAAAACTGTTAAAAGACAGGAATATTGTTTGTAAGAGGATGGTAGATATAGAGGGAGAGAATTTAAGAGAAATGAATTTTTTGTGTGTTTAGAATTTATTTTGTTTGTTTCTTTTTTTGGCTCTAGGACTCTGAGTCTGTCATACATTGGTATGCATTCATATTTCTTTTCTTTCATCCCGGAGGGGTGAAAATTTCTAGACTTTTCGTCCTTTCCGTTACTGTTCATCTTTTATTGCTTTTCCTCGTTTTCTTAGTTTATTTGGTCACATGGTATGTGCACTTCCTTTAAGCACATACGCAACTGATTTTCTCGATGCTTCCACTTTTCAATATAATGAGGAAGTGGCGAAATTGGCGAAATGCCACCAAAAATATTTTGATGAAACCCAATGTGTTTTATTTTAAGCTCATTTATTTATTTTTAAATTGATTTATTTTGAGATATGTATCTACGTATCTACTGAAGTTTTGAATGAATTAATTTCGTGATAATACCATTGATAGATACATAAGTAGATAGATTCAAGGGTCCGATCCTACTCTTCACATATTTTCACTCGAACACATTTGTAAGTAGGTTCTGGCATTGTCCCATAGCTCAAACTGCCTACTATTTATTCCTAGGGATCCGAGTCTAACAGTTTCGAACACTATCTTTTAAAAAACAAAAAAACTCCTTTTTTAAATCGTCTGTTCTTTATTGAGTCTATCTTCAAACTAAACTTAACAAATTCAATATCTTACCAACTAACCAGCAGCTACATAATATGTATTAAAGCTTAATTTGCTAAAAATATTATCGAATGATTTACACATGCAGGTGATCCAATGATTCCAAGAATTGACACAGGTGTACCAGATGCACAGTTTAGTGCTTTATTGAATTATGCGTTTTGTTACAATATTGTTCTTGTTCGTGGAATTCGTGAATCGTTGGGTCAGTTGTGTTAGTGAACCTAGATTATGTTTGTTTTGGGCATGGGAACTTTTGAGATTGTAACTTCTAACCAACTCCTTAGCGAAGCAAATCTCTTGGAAACCTGACTGTCACAGAATACAACAGAGTGTGACATTGTGCCGCTTAGCCATCTTGTTGCGATGCGCAACAAGCTCTAATTTATGGTGTTCTAGGGAGGTTAGGAATCTAATCGCCGGTTATTGCATTCTAAGCTGCGGAAGCTTAGACTTCGGGTTGCAAGACGGCACAGTATGTGTGTAAATTGGAGGATTTGTGTACATAAATTTTTTATTTTTTTTTTTCGCTCTGCAACATTGCAAGGCCCAAGTGTTGTGCAACCAGAAAGGCCAGTAGCGAAGAAGGCCTAGAAATGCCGATTTGTCACTGATCAGCTGAATTGCGCATCGCCAAAGAATAAGCCCGCCTTATTTTGTGGTTGGATTTGGGACTAAATTCGTGTAAGCCTATGCTGACACAAGAATTGAACCCGGGCGACCAGTTCGCCAATTGGACGCTGGTGCATTTTTGGTTCAGCGGCTATGTCAACAATCAGAATTTTCAACGCATCCACAACGATTGACTGTTAAGTGCGGTTTATGGCATGGCGGAATCATCGGACTTTATTTCTTTCGAAATGAGAAAGGAGACACCTTTACCGTCAATGGTCTCAGGTATAGAGCTATGTTAACTGACTTGCTGTGGTCAGAGCTCGACAATATCGATACATCCGAACTGTGGTTCCAACAATAAGGCGCTACAACCTATATAAGCGGTGCAACGCTCAAACTTGTAAAGGAGAAGTTTAGCAACTGGGTCATCTCACGGCGAGCGTTCATTAATTGATCGCTGCGATAATGCGATTTTATACCAAACGATTACTTTCTCTCGGCTACGTCAAGTCCTAAGTCTATGCTAACAAGCCAACCGCTTTTGACGAGCACAAGGCCAATATTCGACGCGCTATTGCCGGAATCATACCGCACATATTGGACCGAGTTATCAAAAATTGTACCGACCGCTTGAAGTACTGCCAGCGAAACCGAGACTATGTGCTATTGCTTACATTTTGTTTTCCTATAGTTCATATCTTGTCACACTATATACATATCTATAAAATACAAAAATTCAATATCAAATCGTCTGCGATAGAGCGTCGTACCCATTATTCCTATTTTAGAAAATAAGATTTGGATTCACTTCTAATTAAATAAAGAATTGCTTCACCCTTCTTTTCGTTTGGAAAATTCCGGAATAAGCACCAAACGAAGAAAACAGTTGAAGACAGACGAATATTGATGTAGGTCAGGGAAGAAACTAAATAGAATAGTAAAATATAAAACTCTTAAGAGAGTGAAAATGTTCTCTTTAAAAATTCCGCGTTCTAATTCAAAGATATCACTGCCTGAGAAAACTCTACTCTTAATTTTTGTCATAATCAACTGAGAGGAGAGTGTTATAATTTTCTTATTTTTCTCGTTTCTACAGAATTCCAAACAATTCCAGCTACTTTTTCTAGAATATACTCTCATCACAGAAATTCATATAAATACGCGCTGCTGTTCTCTTCATTTCAGTATTAAACAAACTAAAAAAGCGAAAACGGTTAGGCAGTAGTGATTTGAAAGTGAATTATTAACCAAAGTAGAAACAGTAAAAGAAGTTAAATAATTTGCATTGTGTGAAATAAAATAATATAAACTAAATAAGACGTATACAAGAATTAGGTGATAAAACCAACGAACTTTGCAAAACTATTAAAAAAACAACTAGTAAAATTCCTGTTGTGAAGAGTGAATACGAAAGAAACAGAGGCAACATGCCAGCTATCGGTATTGACTTGGGAACCACCTACTCCTGCGTTGGAGTCTTCCAACACGGCAAAGTGGAGATCATCGCCAACGACCAGGGCAACCGCACAACACCCAGCTATGTGGCGTTCACAGACTCAGAACGTCTCATTGGAGATGCAGCCAAGAACCAGGTTGCCATGAACCCCAAGAACTCAGTCTTCGACGCAAAGAGGTTGATTGGACGCAAGTTTGATGACCAAAAAATCCAGGATGACATGAAGCACTGGCCATTTAAAGTGGTCAATGACTGTGGAAAGCCCAAAATCAGTGTGGAATTCAAAGCTGAACAGAAAACATTCGCTCCAGAAGAGATCAGCTCTATGGTGTTGACTAAGATGAAGGAAACAGCCGAAGCATACTTGGGAGAAACGGTCAAAGATGCAGTCATCACAGTTCCAGCCTACTTCAACGATTCGCAGCGTCAAGCAACCAAAGACGCTGGTGCTATTGCTGGACTCAATGTTCTCCGTATTATCAACGAACCAACTGCAGCAGCTCTAGCTTATGGATTAGACAAAAACTTGTCTGGTGAACGAAATGTGCTAATTTTCGATTTGGGAGGTGGAACATTTGATGTCTCTATCCTGACCATCGACGAGGGCTCACTGTTTGAGGTGAAATCAACAGCAGGCGACACACACTTGGGAGGTGAAGACTTCGACAACCGATTAGTGACACATTTTGCTGAAGAGTTCAAGCGTAAATATAAGAAAGACCTGCGATCAAATCCACGAGCTCTGCGCCGCCTTAGAACCGCAGCTGAAAGAGCGAAACGCACATTGTCTTCCAGCACAGAGGCCGGCATCGAAATCGACGCACTGTTCGAAGGAGTTGACTTTTACTCAAAGATCAGTCGAGCCCGCTTTGAAGAGCTGTGTTCCGATCTATTCCGTTCGACATTGGAACCAGTGGAGAAGGCATTGAAAGACGCCAAGATGGACAAGAATCAAATCCACGACATCGTGCTAGTTGGTGGTTCTACTAGAATTCCAAAAGTACAAAATCTGCTGCAGACGTTCTTCTGCGGAAAATCTCTGAACCTGTCAATTAATCCAGATGAAGCAGTTGCCTATGGAGCTGCAATTCAGGCAGCAATTCTAAGCGGTGACAAGAGCAGCAAAATTCAAGATGTGCTACTTGTGGACGTGGCTCCACTTTCACTGGGCATTGAGACAGCTGGTGGTGTGATGACGAAACTAATAGAGCGCAATACGAGGATTCCATGCAAACAATCGAAGACTTTTACAACATACTCCGACAACCAGCCTGCGGTTACAATCCAAGTGTTCGAAGGAGAAAGGGCTCTAACCAAAGACAACAATCTGCTGGGTACTTTCAACTTGACCGGCATTCCACCAGCTCCTCGTGGCGTTCCGAAGATTGATGTTACCTTCGATTTGGACGCAAATGGTATCTTAAATGTGAATGCTAAGGAGATGGCTTCCGGCGCTGCTAAGAACATTACAATCAAAAACGACAAGGGGCGACTGTCACAAGCTGAAATCGATAGAATGGTCAATGAAGCTGAGAAATACCAGGAAGAAGACGAGAGACATCGCCAACGTATTGCCGCTCGCAACAGCCTTGAAGGATATGCCTTCAACGTGAAACAGGCAATAGAACAGGCCGGCAACAAGCTCCCACAGTCAGACAAAGACAAAGTTCTGGGATCCTGCGATGATACTATCAAGTGGTTGGACAACAACACAACAGCTGAGAAGGAAGAATTCGAACATAAAATGGAAGAATTGACAAAGATCTGTAGCCCCATTATGACCAAACTGCACACTTCTGCCGGAGCTGGGCCAAATTCAAGCAACTGTGGCCAACAAGCAGGTGGCTTCAACGGAGGCAGTTACAACGGTCCTACAGTAGAAGAGGTGGACTAAATATCTCTAAGACTGCGATCTCAACTCTAATTTTTAATCCTGAGGCTAGTTCATTGTTATTTATTGTATATTAAGTTACGCACAAACTATTGTATAGTGATACTATTGGAATAAGGACCTTAGTGGTCAAATAAAAGTAGCAAAATATTTATTAAAAAAAAAAAATCTTAACTTTATTGACTTGGAGGAATGGTTTTTGATTTCTTTCTGCTTAGAGTTGGTAGGATATTGGGAAGAATTTATTTTTCTGCTTTAAGGTCTGGATTTTTTCCAATTTCTTAATTTCTTGATTTACTTAGATGGATGAAGATGAACTTTGTACAATAAACAGGTCTCTGTCAGTACTATTCTATGTGGTAGCAATGATTGGCGAAAGTATACGCCTACATGCAACTACTAAAGAAAAGTGCATTAATCAGGTCATTTAAGGGAACGAAAGGTCGTGCCGTTTAAGCTAAATTTGCTTATGTTTCAATTTTGTAAGCATCCTTGGAAGACTTAAAATGAGCTACACTGAGTAGAACGTAAATCTTGGGATCTGTAGTGATGAATAATCAATTGATTACAGCGTTTCCTTAAACCTTCTGGCTATTGGAAGAATGAAATGACGTCAACATATTGTATATGATTAGAAGTACTATTCTCAATTATAAATCAAGTTTATAAGTTAAATTACCAATCAAGTCATGATCGGCACTTGTCTGACATGCTCAAGCACAGCTGAGAGAACTAAGTACATTCGCGTATTCAATTAAAAGCACAATAAGGACATTTTGATGGAGGAACTCCCAAGATGGAGTCAACGCCGAAGTCAGAGGAATATACAACGATGCCTTCATTCGAGCTGTAACAACATACTCGAAGCTCAGGTTACGTGAGAAATTTCGGGTATCTAGCCAAGTTTTCTTTATAGAAATGGTGACGTAGGAGTTTCTGGCGAACCAATAATAAATACTTATACCGGCGAAGTGTGCTATTGGCACTATCTTCTGTTTCTTAAGGTAAGGTTTGTGCCTAAAACACTATATGGTACGTTTTGAAGCAATAATCATCCGTGGACATGGACAAACATACTGTTCACTACCCTTTCAAATGAGAAGTGGACAACGAACTTAAGGTTTTGCATGTGGAATAATCAGATTCCTAACAGTCCGCTACAAAGCGAATTCAGTAAGATATAAATAAACCATGTATTGTGTAAGTTGATTATTTTGAGTTCAAAATATAATTCATGATAAATTCATACGAACGGTAATAAGACAGCTTACAGATTTATACATTTGAGTGTAAGTACATTTTCTTGACAAAAATGGGTTTCGAAAGGCTATTTAAGTTTGTTGGAAGCATACGAGTATATAACAAGAACACCTACAGCGTACTTTCTACGCCCATATTCGTTCTAGTATCTTGGGATCAGTAATTTGTTTTGTTGTCGTCTACGCGTGTTTACTGCTTGCTGGATTAGTGGCTTATAGAGGGTTTTTTAAAAAGGGCATAACAATTTTGTATTTTAACACAAACGCCCCTTAAATTTTTATGATCTGTCAATGTCGAAAGCTCAGGTTTTCATTTTTATCATGAACGAGCAACGTTTGGAAATTATAAAAAATCCTGAGTCAGTGGTCGCAACTTTTATAGAGCTTACTTCAATTTTCAGTCGTTATAATCTTCCCACCAGACAAGTTGTGCGTACTAAAGTGGATAAATTCGACTCAAAATATTCACTATTGTATGTTCATGTGACAGTGAGACACTGGACGAAGTACCGAAAATATCACAGCCGTAAGTGCTTCAGCTCAAAATGAGCCAAATCAGTCAATTCCACGCCGTTCACAGGAATTAAGAACCGCTCAGTCAGTCTTACAAGGTCAAAAATAACACAAGAACTGAAGCCCGTTGATCATTTGAAGCAGCGAAACTTCTCCGGTTGGGCTCTGCAAAAGTTTGAAGAAAATTATGAATTCTGTCGAAAAATCATCTTCAGTGAAGAAGCTCATTATTGTTTTAATGACTTTGACATGTATTGTCACCTTTGAAGGTCGACAATATATATGGTAAGGAATTGCCTGTTATCATCGCCATTTTGTGGCTGTCACCTCTTTACCATTCTCTGGATGCTTGCATGCAGCGAGCTTAATCGTTGGATCTGCGGTGTGTTTCCACACGCTAATAAACCATACATCAGCCGAGACGTCTGGTAGACATCGGTAACTCAGATGAGAAAGAGCAAAAGCGCATTTCCTAAGTTAGCTACATTTGAAACTGTAATCGCCTATGACAACCAACTATTCATGTACAGTATAAGTAAATATATTAACCAAAATCGTCGAAAAATTGTCAACAGTACGAAGAAGTTGTAAGCAGTCATTGTTACATTTTTATTGTAATTTTATATTTTATATATTACTTCTGTTTTGTTTGCGCTTATGACCAAGCCACCGCCATGACACCAAGAACCGACAACGTCGAACTCTCCCCGCATAATTCTTCAGCTGCTTTAAAGTCTTTCTGGTTAAAGATAATTGTCTTATCGTCTGCATGTTGTGATGAATATCAACGGTCCTAATTTCGTTTTCTGTGGAACAATATATTTAAAGGGCTAGATTTTGTTTTATCTTAACTCTTTATTTTGGATTGTAGCACTCAAACCATGCCAGAAGTGGTCCTCCTACCCCAGATTTTTCCATCTGCGTTAAGATATTTTTGTGGCATAGACTGTCATGGGCTTTTCTTGATTTTGATCGATTTGATTTGAAAAATCACCCATTAACCGATTTATGCTATTTTTTCGTTCTATGTAGCCGAACCGCTTTAGTGGTTTTTCTTCCACCCGTATGATAATCGACTTCTGTTGTCCTATTTCCTCCCTCAGTCTTTCATTCCTTTTACTGTCTCTTCTCGTTTTCCTCGAGACTATTCTCAAAATTTTCATCACGGTCGCCTGAAATCGGCTCAGATGCTTATCGAGCAGTTATAGGGATTCTATACTTTCACGTCGGTTTAAATTTCTCTTTTATTTACTAGTGTTCCACTTATTTGAAAGTATGTCGACATTGCTTTTTCTTCTATTACTGACAATGTTAAGTTCCGTATTCGGGTGGTCTTCCTTCGGTATCCACATTACTTTGATTTTGTCTGCATTGAGTATTATCTCTTTCGTTTTGAGTTCTTTATTCCAGATGTCAAGCGTTTGTTGAACTCTGTCAATTATATTTGCAACTATGATTACATTATTTGCGTAGAGTTAGAACTTTAGGTAAATGGGACTTAGTCTTCTCATGCCGACTATTGTTCTGTTAGTTCAACTTTTGAACATTTCAGTAATCTCGTCCAGGTAGTTAATAAATAGCAGGAGGCTTAGACTGTCTCTTTGTTGAAGTCCTTTATCCAATTTAAAGGGTCTGTTACTGGGTCTTTATTACTTTAATGGCGTTTATTAATTTTTCTGGCACATTTTTTGCTTTAAGCTTATACCAAATGTCTTGCCTTAGTACCAGGTCGAAGTCGGCTTCTAGATTCAGGAAAGCTAGGAATGAATCTTTGTTTTTCCTATTGATTTTTCGATGAAGACTCTTAAGGTTGATAAGAGGTACTGGGTTTATCGTCCTAGTCTAAAGGCTGCTTACTCTTCTTCTAGGCAGTGTTCTATGGATTTCCTCAGTCGTTTCTCGAGGATCGTATACAATTTATAGACATGTGACACAAGAACAGTCGTTTCTGCTTCCTTTTTTGTGAATTGGGATGATGATGCTTTCGTTCCACGCTTATATTCTTCCCACACTATTGGAATAGCTTTGTGAGTTAAAACAGGAACGCGTAAAGCTTTGTATAAAACTTATGTACTTCGATGAGGATGCATTTCCTTTTGCCATTTTTTTTTTTTCTCAAATATGTCACAGAATCTCCCCTTAAAGTTCTCGGCACATTATCTCACCGAACATGCTCCTGTTTATATACAACCCTTGCGATTCATCAGTTTTGCTATCAGAGAGACTGGGATGGCAAAAAGGTCTTTTGCCGCTGAAAAGTTATAGAAATATTACATTCAAGTTCCAGTTGCCTACTAGAAAAGTGAAAATAATCCCCCAGAAACCTATTCTGAAAATGCAAAATTACCAAAATTATGAAAATCATGACAGACTTCCCAAACCAAAGAACTCGATTACCAAATTAAAAAAACAAAATTTCTTTCTTTTTTAAATAAATTATTTTTTGCTTTATTCTTAGATTCTAACTCTTAAGGCTATTAACAGGTTGGACAACCACAAAGTACTCATCTTCTTAGTGTTAAGTATGTTGAACAATATGTACAGTCTTGTGTTTTTATTTTTGATATAATGGCGATGCTTAGTCTTTCAAATCTCTCCTTCTTCAAGAGTTTTAGTTTAATCTACTTCTTCCACAGTTGGTCCAGTGTGACCACCACCAAATCCTCCAGCTTGCTGGCCACATCCCTGAGGACCACTTGCTCCACCGTTGTGTATCTTTGTCATGATGGGGCTGCAGATACCAGATATGCTCTTCATCTTATCCTCATACTCCTCCTTGTCAGCCAAAGAGTTGCAATCCAGCCACTTGATAGTTTCTTCGCAAGCATTCCGCACTGTTTTCTTGTCTTCCTCACTGATTTTCTCACCGACCTGATCTAAGGTTTGTTTAAGTCCAAACACATAGCTCTCCAAGTTGTTGCGGGCGGCAATTTTCTGTCGCTGTTTCTCATCTTCTTCCTGGAAACGCTCAGCTTCGTTGACCATTCTATCGATTTCGGCCTGAGAAAGACGGCCCTTGTCATTTTTGATGGTGATGTTCTTGGTGTTGCCAGTGCCCGTCTCCTTGGCGGATACGTTTAAAATACCATTTGCATCTAAGTCGAATGTCACTTCAATCTGGGGCGTTCCCCTGGGAGCCGGTGGGATTCCAGACAGATCGAATGTGCCAAGGAGATTGTTGTCCTTGGTCATAACTCGTTCCCCTTCGAATACCTTGATGTTCACTCCAGGCTGATTGTCGGCGTATGTTGAGAACGTCTGGGTTTGTTTGCATGGTATTCTGCAGTTGCGCTCAATAATCTTGGCCATTACTCCTCCAGCTGTTTCGATACCCAGTGACAATGGAGCTACATCAACTAGTAGGACATCTTGAATCTTGCTGCTCTTGTCGCCGCTAAGGATTGCAGCTTGGACTGCGGCGCCATATGCGACTGCCTCGTCTGGGTTGATGGAGAGATTTAGTGATTTTCCACAGAAGAATGTTTGAAGGAGATTCTGGACTTTGGGAATTCGTGTTGAACCGCCAACCAGAACGATGTCATGTATCTGGTTCTTGTCCATTTTTGCGTCATTCAATGCTTTTTCGACTGGTTCCAGAGTCGCACGGAATAGATCTCCACAAAGCTCTTCAAAACGAGCACGAGTTACTCTCGTATAGAAATCGACTCCTTCGAACAGAGCATCAATTTCGATGGTGGCTTCCGTGCTGGACGACAATGTGCGTTTCGCCCTTTCAGCTGCTGTTCTTAGACGACGTAGGGCTCGTGGATTCGATCGGAGGTCTTTTTTGTACTTTCGCTTGAATTCATCTGCCAAATGGTTGACCAAGCGGTTATCGAAGTCTTCGCCTCCCAAATGGGTATCTCCTGCAGTTGCTCTCACTTCGAACAGTGATCCCTCGTCGATGGTCAGAATAGACACATCAAAGGTTCCGCCTCCCAAGTCGAAGATTAGCACATTTCGTTCGCCCGAAAGATTCTTGTCTAATCCATAGGCTAGAGCTGCCGCTGTTGGTTCGTTGATGATACGGAGAACATTGAGTCCGGCAATAGCACCAGCGTCTTTGGTTGCTTGACGCTGAGAGTCGTTGAAGTATGCTGGAACTGTGATGACGGCGTCCTTAACTGACTCGCCCAAGTACGCCTCGGCGGTTTCCTTCATTTTAACCAACACCATAGAGCTGATCTCTTCCGGGGCGAATCTCTTTTGTTCTCCTTTAAATTCAACTCCAATTTTTGGCTTTCCACCTTCGCTGACTACCTTGAAGGGCCAGTGTTTCATGTCATCCCTGATTTTTGGGTCATCATATTTGCGTCCTATTAATCGCTTGGCATCGAAAACTGTGTTCTTTGGATTCATTGCAACCTGGTTCTTGGCTGCATCTCCAATGAGACGTTCTGAGTCTGTGAACGCCACATAACTAGGTGTTGTGCGATTGCCCTGGTCGTTGGCGATGATCTCCACCTTGCCGTGTTGGAAGACTCCAACGCAGGAGTAGGTGGTTCCCAAGTCAATACCGATGGCTGGCATGTTTTCTGTTAGATATGTGTTCACTCCTCACAGTAAAAATTACACAATACTTTGGAATTGTATGTAATCTGCTTCGATTTTTCCAACTTTTATCACTCTTTTTCAATATTTTTGGTCTTTTCAATTTGTTTATTAAATTGTACTTTAAAATATTTAGTTCGTTTTACGGCTACTTCTCGTTTAGTAATTACTTGAACTACACAACTATGATACTTCAACCACTTCAACTTTCAACTTCCAACTAAAGCACTTTGTTAGTTTGTTTGATACTGAAGAGAAGTGAACGTCGGCGCGTATTTATATGATATTCATCGAAGAGAGAATCTTCTAGAAAATGTATTTCGAATTTTGTGGATATTTCTAGATCTACTATTTCCCTTTTTTTTTCGTATTTGTTTTTGTAGGAATAATAGGAAAAGAGACAAAATTTAATTTTACTCAATATAAAGAATTATGTAAAAGAGAAAACTTTTTTGTATGAAGAGAAACAACTTTAGGAAAATATTCTAAGAGAACAGATTGGTTTATTTTGATTATGTTTTTCTTCGTTTATTTTGGTTGCTTCGGTTACTGACCTACACGGAATCTCTTGTGTATGAGGTGAAAATTTCTAGATTTTTCTACAATGTCAGTTGAAGAAAAATCGATTCCACTTTTCTTCTTCTTTATACTTGTGTTCACTCATATATCACTCTACCGGAGGCAGATGCTAGTATTATACCTAAAACTGATTTTCTGGATATTTCCACACAGCAAATCATTACATTTTGACGGAAGTTCAGCGAACTGTGTGTCGTGCAGATATTTTTGCTTATTATTTGTTTTGTAATGCTGATTAAATTAAAATTTTTAGATCTCATTGAAATGCGATAAACAGTAAACAGGACTATTCCACTGCTTACTTATGTTCCAGTCAGTTAGAATTTTAATCCACTATTTGCTAGGTCAAAGATCCGTAACTAGAAAATCACATTATGGCATAATGTTACAATCTCTGTAGACTACTTTCATACATACCTAATCGTTTTTATATGAAAGAACTGCCATATCTTGTTCAGAAATGAATTTAACTGAATTGACATCGGACAGATAACGAAGTTAAGTCACTCAATCCCATAAAAGGAGACACTTTTACTTGAGATAACTACAAATAAAAGTTAGGTATTAGTGGGTTTTCTATTTTGAAAAAAAAGAAAAAAAAAAAATTGTGCCTTTATTATGAAATATGTACATATGTATGCATATCATTCATATGCCCTCCAGGGAACACCTTCGATGAATGGATCCTCTAGTGCTATGGATATTCACACGAAGCTCGTCTGACAGATGGGAAAACAAATGCAGCATGCAGAGTGTAGAATGCAATAAAGTGCAACATGTTAATAGAAGTAAGAAATGGATTGTAAGTGAATATGTTTGTTTTAATTTGTAGGCAACTCAATCATTATATTCTGAATCGAATATTAATAAAATATCATTTAAAATCAACAAATACTGAGCAGCATTCATTGTGTGAGTTTTTTGTATTAATTCAAGAAGGTTAGACTAGGGCTTTTTATATATCAGTTCAGATTGATCTAGCTGTTCCAATAAGGTGTTCTCTTAGTAACATCGATCAGGTAACAGGTCGGCAGAAAAGTTGGTAGGCTTGCACATACATACTCGTATATGGTATTACTAGATTTAAATCCATATGGTTTATAGTAGTACTAACCTTCAAAATTTGTCAGCTGTCTGACAGTTGGTTAGTGAGATATGGTATAGCATTGTTATTTTTACTAGGTGGAGTGAAAAGTAACCTCCTTGACTGTCAGAATGCGCTGCTACTGCAAAAAAGATTATGGTGCCTTGAAGTTCGTTCATACATGCCATATGCCAAATTTCAGTACGATACTGTCTTTAGTTTTGTTTTGACAGCTGATTGTTGCTGACGTGTTTGGCATCATGTTGAGTATGGACAAAAACGATTTTCGTTCTGTCATAAAACATTATTTTTTGAGAGGCAAAACGGCGAAGGAAACAAAAGAAAAGTTGGATAAATATTATGGAGCTAATGCTCCGTTAGATTACACGGTCAAATATTGGTTTCGAGAGTTTCATGGTGGCCGCAACTCGACAACCGAGCAATTTCGCAGCGGCAGGCCCTCCGATGCGGTTACAGAGGACAATGTCAAAAAAATACATAAAATGGTGTTGGCTGACCGGAAAGTGAAGGTGCGCGAGCTAGCAGATCCCACAAAGATTAGTACTGAGCGCATACGCCATATTTCGGGCAATATTCTGCATATGAAAAATTTATTCTGCCGCTGGGTGCCGCGCATACTCACTCCTGACAAAAAACACGAACAAGAGAGCTCTTCGAAAGAGTGTTTGGACTTGCTGATGTGGAATCAGGATGACTTTTGGCATCGATTGGTAACTGTTAAGCACCAGAGAACAGGATGAGTGCCCGGCAATGAACTGAAGCCGGCACGAGTGCTCCGAAGCGGCCGAGGGAGGCTCGATGGGTCGGAAAGGTTATGGTGTCAGTTTTCTGGGATTGTCATGGCATATAGTTCTCTTCGTGGACTACCTCGAAAAAGGAAAAAGAAGAAAATTTGTTTTTGCATAATAATGCACCGGCGCACAAGAGCATCGCAGCCACGGCTAAAATCAATGACTTACGGCTCCAATTGATTTCGCATCCACCGTATTCGCCCGATTTGGCTCCCTCGGACTTATATGTCTTCCCAAACCTCAAAAGATGGTTCATCAATAAAAAATTCAGCTTATGCGAGGAAATCATCGAATAAATAAAAAACATTTAAAAAGGAGGTTACTTTTCACCCCACCTTTTACATACAAGTACAGTAACCTTGGCCCATTAATTTTCAATTTGAATATTATTGATGTTGTCGATATTATAAAGGACTCTCACATTTTAGTCTATGCTGATGGTGTGATATGAAATGTTTCTTAACCTCTACAGGACGATCTCAATATAGTTCTACAAAAACTTCGTTGCGCTTAACATTAAGAAATGCCAAGCCATCTCATACTTCCGGAAGCGTTCAACACTTCCTAACCGAACTGGCTTTGTATTGTGTATATCAACACAAACTGTAGTTTCGATCACTTCGATGCAGGATTTGGGTGTTATCTGTTATTTCGGATCGATCCACATCGATTCCATAGTTAGCTAAGTTTACTCCGCGCTTGGCTTGATGAACGAAGAAAACTAAAAAGTTTTCAGACCCATATGTCAAAAAATCCCTGTACCAACACTTCTCGAATATGCTAGCCAGATATAGTCCTCTTACTATGAAAACCATATTCTACGTATCGAAGCTATCCAACGAAAATTCCAACTCTTTGAGATTGGTCAGTGAGATTATCCCAAAAGACCTACTACCCCGTCTTGCTAACTAACCACACTTAACAAAATTTCCCTAAACAAACCTATTTATATGCACATAACATGCATGTACGTATGACACCCGTCAACAGATGGATTGCGTGAGTTTAGAAAATCCTCATAAAAAAAAATTATGAGCATCTAACGAATACCCTTTACTTAATAATTCTTCTCTCAGTAAATTTAGTAACTATTCTCAAAATAGTTTCGTCCAATTTAATATTACATCATCAATCTAAAGTGGTGCTCTCACGAAATTCATTCAAAATATTTTAAAATAAACAAAAATAAAAATAAAATGCGTGCGTAAAGATATATAAACAAATGAACGTAATGCAAAACGTTTGATTCGTCGAACTATTTTCGGTTCGGTTTCTTTTCACCTCACCATATTAATGGGTAAAACCATCGAGAAAATTAGTTATGCATTAATGGTACATAAAATTGAGTAGCCAAAAAGAAATTAAAAGAAATTTGGAAAAAACATAATTAAAGAGAAAAAATGCATTAAATCGATTTTTTCTGGCTGACAACGACGAAAAGTCTAGAAACAGGATAAATAGTTGAACAAGAACCGAAGTAACCAAAACAAACGAAGAAAAACATAAATAAAGTCATTTCTCTTAAATTCTGTGTCTCTTTCTTTATCATCCCTTTTCAACACTCATTCGTATCTTAAAAATATTTTCCCTAACCAAAAGAGAATTTCCAAGCTGACAAATATCCATTGCACAAGAACAATACATTAAAAAATCTCTAGAAATTTCTACATAGTTCCAGATACATTTTCTAGAAAATTCTCTCTTCGATGAAATCATATAAATACGCGCCGATGTTCACCTCTCTTCAGTATCAAACAAACTAACAAAGTGATTTAGTTGAAAGTTGAAGTGGTTGAAGTATCATAGTTGTGTAGTTCAAGTAATTACTAAACGAGAAGTAACCGTAAAACACTAAATATTTTAAAGTACAATTTAATAAACAAATTGAAAAGACCAAAAATATTGAAAAAAAGTGATAAAAGTTGGAAAAATCAAAGCAGATTACATACAATTCCAAAGTATTGTGTAACATTTTACTGTGAGGAGTGAACACATATCTAACAGAAAACATGCCAGCCATCGGTATTGACTTGGGAACCACCTACTCCTGCGTTGGAGTCTTCCAACACGGCAAGGTGGAGATCATCGCCAACGACCAGGGCAATCGCACAACACCTAGTTATGTGGCGTTCACAGACTCAGAACGTCTCATTGGAGATGCAGCCAAGAACCAGGTTGCAATGAATCCAAAGAACACAGTTTTCGATGCCAAGCGATTAATAGGACGCAAATATGATGACCCAAAAATCAGGGATGACATGAAACACTGGCCCTTCAAGGTAGTCAGCGAAGGTGGAAAGCCAAAAATTGGAGTTGAATTTAAAGGAGAACAAAAGAGATTCGCCCCGGAAGAGATCAGCTCTATGGTGTTGGTTAAAATGAAGGAAACCGCCGAGGCGTACTTGGGCGAGTCAGTTAAGGACGCCGTCATCACCGTTCCAGCATACTTCAACGACTCTCAGCGTCAAGCAACCAAAGACGCTGGTGCTATTGCCGGACTCAATGTTCTCCGTATCATCAACGAACCAACAGCGGCAGCTCTAGCCTATGGATTAGACAAGAATCTTTCGGGCGAACGAAATGTGCTAATCTTCGACTTGGGAGGCGGAACCTTTGATGTGTCTATTCTGACCATCGACGAGGGATCACTGTTCGAAGTGAGAGCAACTGCAGGAGATACCCATTTGGGAGGCGAAGACTTCGATAACCGCTTGGTCAACCATTTGGCAGATGAATTCAAGCGAAAGTACAAAAAAGACCTCCGATCGAATCCACGAGCCCTACGTCGTCTAAGAACAGCAGCTGAAAGGGCGAAACGCACATTGTCGTCCAGCACGGAGGCCACCATCGAAATTGATGCTCTGTTCGAAGGAGTCGATTTCTATACGAGAGTAACTCGTGCTCGTTTTGAAGAGCTTTGTGGAGATCTATTCCGTGCGACTCTGGAACCAGTCGAAAAAGCATTGAATGACGCAAAAATGGACAAGAACCAGATACATGACATCGTTCTGGTTGGCGGTTCAACACGAATTCCCAAAGTCCAGAATCTCCTTCAAACATTCTTCTGTGGAAAATCACTAAATCTCTCCATCAACCCAGACGAGGCAGTCGCATATGGCGCCGCAGTCCAAGCTGCAATCCTTAGCGGCGACAAGAGCAGCAAGATTCAAGATGTCCTACTAGTTGATGTAGCTCCATTGTCACTGGGTATCGAAACAGCTGGAGGAGTAATGGCCAAGATTATTGAGCGCAACTGCAGAATACCATGCAAACAAACCCAGACGTTCTCAACATACGCCGACAATCAGCCTGGAGTGAACATCAAGGTATTCGAAGGGGAACGAGTTATGACCAAGGACAACAATCTCCTTGGCACATTCGATCTGTCTGGAATCCCACCGGCTCCCAGAGGAACGCCCCAGATTGAAGTGACATTCGACTTAGATGCAAATGGTATCTTAAACGTATCCGCCAAGGAGACGGGCACTGGCAACACCAAGAACATCACCATCAAAAATGACAAGGGCCGTCTTTCTCAGGCCGAAATCGATAGAATGGTCAACGAAGCTGAGCGTTTCCAGGAAGAAGATGAGAAACAGCGACAGAAAATTGCCGCCCGCAACAACTTGGAGAGCTATGTGTTTGGACTTAAACAAACCTTAGATCAGGTCGGTGAGAAAATCAGTGAGGAAGACAAGAAAACAGTGCGGAATGCTTGCGAAGAAACTATCAAGTGGCTGGATTGCAACTCTTTGGCTGACAAGGAGGAGTATGAGGATAAGATGAAGAGCATATCTGGTATCTGCAGCCCCATCATGACAAAGATACACAACGGTGGAGCAAGTGGTCCTCAGGGATGTGGCCAGCAAGCTGGAGGATTTGGTGGTGGTCACACTGGACCAACTGTGGAAGAAGTAGATTAAACTAAAACTCTTGAAGAAGGAGAGATTTGAAAGACTAAGCATCGCCATTATATCAAAAATAAAAACACAAGACTGTACATATTGTTCAACATACTTAACACTAAGAAGATGAGTACTTTGTGGTTGTCCAACCTGTTAATAGCCTTAAGAGTTAGAATCTAAGAATAAAGCAAACAATAATTTATTTAAAAAAGAAAGAAATTTTGTTTTTTTAATTTGGTAATCGAGTTCTTTGGTTTGGGAAGTCTGTCATGATTTTCATAATTTTGGTAATTTTGCATTTTCAGAATAGGTTTCTGGGGGATTATTTTCACTTTTCTAGTAGGCAACTGGAACTTGAATGTAATATTTCTATAACTTTTCAGCGGCAAAAGACCTTTTTGCCATCCCAGTCTCTCTGATAGCAAAACTGATGAATCGCAAGGGTTGTATATAAACAGGAGCATGTTCGGTGAGATAATGTGCCGAGAACTTTAAGGGGAGATTCTGTGACATATTTGAGAAAAAAAAAAATGGCAAAAGGAAATGCATCCTCATCGAAGTACATAAGTTTTATACAAAGCTTTACGCGTTCCTGTTTTAACTCACAAAGCTATTCCAATAGTGTGGGAAGAATATAAGCGTGGAACGAAAGCATCATCATCCCAATTCACAAAAAAGGAAGCAGAAACGACTGTTCTTGTGTCACATGTCTATAAATTGTATACGATCCTCGAGAAACGACTGAGGAAATCCATAGAACACTGCCTAGAAGAAGAGTAAGCAGCCTTTAGACTAGGACGATAAACCCAGTACCTCTTATCAACCTTAAGAGTCTTCATCGAAAAATCAATAGGAAAAACAAAGATTCATTCCTAGCTTTCCTGAATCTAGAAGCCGACTTCGACCTGGTACTAAGGCAAGACATTTGGTATAAGCTTAAAGCAAAAGAGACAGTCTAAGCCTCCTGCTATTCATTAACTACCTGGCCGAGATTACTGAAATGTTCAAAAGTTGAACTAACAGAACAATAGTCGGCATGAGAAGACTAAGTCCCATTTACCTAAAGTTCTAACTCTACGCAAATAATGTAATCATAGTTGCAAATATAATTGACAGAGTTCAACAAACGCTTGACATCTGGAATAAAGAACTCAAAACGAAAGAGATAATACTCAATGCAGACAAAATCAAAGTAATGTGGATACCGAAGGAAGACCACCCGAATACGGAACTTAACATTGTCAGTAATAGAAGAAAAAGCAATGTCGACATACTTTCAAATAAGTGGGAACACTAGTAAATAAAAGAGAAATTTAAACCGACGTGAAAGTATAGAATCCCTATAACTGCTCGATAAGCATCTGAGCCGATTTCAGGCGACCGTGATGAAAATTTTGAGAATAGTCTCGAGGAAAACGAGAAGAGACAGTAAAAGGAATGAAAGACTGAGGGAGGAAATAGGACAACAGAAGTCGATTATCATACGGGTGGAAGAAAAACCACTAAAGCGGTTCGGCTACATAGAACGAAAAAATGCGCTTTTGCTCTTTCTCATCTGAGTTACCAATGTCTACCAGACGTCTCGGCTGATGTATGGTTTATTAGCGTGTGGAAACACACCGCAGATCCAACGATTAAGCTCGCTGCATGCAAGCATCCAGAGAATGGTAAAGAGGTGACAGCCACAAAATGGCGATGATAACACGCAGTTCCTTACCTTATATATTGTCGACCTTCAAAGGTGACAATACATGTCAAAGTCATTAAAACAATAATGAGCTTCTTCACTGAAGATGATTTTTCGACAGAATTCATAATTTTCTTCAAACTTTTGCAGAGCCCAACCGGAGAAGTTTCGCTGCTTCAAATGATCAACGGGCTTCAGTTCTTGTGTTATTTTTGACCTTGTAAGACTGACTGAGCGGTTCTTAATTCCTGTGAACGGCGTGGAATTGACTGATTTGGCTCATTTTGAGCTGAAGCACTTACGGCTGTGATATTTTCGGTACTTCGTCCAGTGTCTCACTGTCACATGAACATACAATAGTGAATATTTTGAGTCGAATTTATCCACTTTAGTACGCACAACTTGTCTGGTGGGAAGATTATAACGACTGAAAATTGAAGTAAGCTCTATAAAAGTTGCGACCACTGACTCAGGATTTTTTATAATTTCCAAACGTTGCTCGTTCAAGATAAAAATGAAAACCTGAACTTTCGACATTGACAGATCATAAAAATTTAAGGGGCGTTTGTGTTAAAATACAAAATTGTTATGCCCTTTTTAAAAAACCCTCTATAAGCCACTAATCCAGCAAGCAGTAAACACGCGTAGACGACAACGAAACAAATTACTGATCCCAAGATACTAGAACGAATATGGGCGTAGAAAGTACGCTGTAGATGTTCTTGTTATATACTTCGTATGCTTCCAACAAACTTAAATAGCCTTTCGAAACCCATTTTTGTCAAGAAAATGTACTTACACTCAAATGTATAAATCTGTAAGCTGTCTTATTACCGTTCGTATGAATTTATCATGAATTATATTTTGAACTCAAAATAATCAACTTACACAATACATGGTTTATTTATATCTTACTGAATTCGCTTTGTAGCGGACTGTTAAGAATCTGATTATTCCACATGCAAAGCCTTAAGTTCGTTGTCCACTTCTCATTTGAAAGGGTAGTGAACAGTATGTTTGTCCATGTCCACGGATGATTATTGCTTCAAAACGTACCATATAGTGTTTTAGGCACAAACCTTACCTTAAGAAACAGAAGATAGTGCCAATAGCACACTTCGCCGGTATAAGTATTTATTATTGGTTCGCCAGAAACTCCTACGTCACCATTTCTATAAAGAAAACTTGGCTAGATACCCGAAATTTCTCACGTAACCTGAGCTTCGAGTATGTTGTTACAGCTCGAATGAAGGCATCGTTGTATATTCCTCTGACTTCGGCGTTGACTCCATCTTGGGAGTTCCTCCATCAAAATGTCCTTATTGTGCTTTTAATTGAATACGCGAATGTACTTAGTTCTCTCAGCTGTGCTTGAGCATGTCAGACAAGTGCCGATCATGACTTGATTGGTAATTTAACTTATAAACTTGATTTATAATTGAGAATAGTACTTCTAATCATATACAATATGTTGACGTCATTTCATTCTTCCAATAGCCAGAAGGTTTAAGGAAACGCTGTAATCAATTGATTATTCATCACTACAGATCCCAAGATTTACGTTCTACTCAGTGTAGCTCATTTTAAGTCTTCCAAGGATGCTTACAAAATTGAAACATAAGCAAATTTAGCTTAAACGGCACGACCTTTCGTTCCCTTAAATGACCTGATTAATGCACTTTTCTTTAGTAGTTGCATGTAGGCGTATACTTTCGCCAATCATTGCTACCACATAGAATAGTACTGACAGAGACCTGTTTATTGTACAAAGTTCATCTTCATCCATCTAAGTAAATCAAGAAATTAAGAAATTGGAAAAAATCCAGACCTTAAAGCAGAAAAATAAATTCTTCCCAATATCCTACCAACTCTAAGCAGAAAGAAATCAAAAACCATTCCTCCAAGTCAATAAAGTTAAGATTTTTTTTTTTTAATAAATATTTTGCTACTTTTATTTGACCACTAAGGTCCTTATTCCAATAGTATCACTATACAATAGTTTGTGCGTAACTTAATATACAATAAATAACAATGAACTAGCCTCAGGATTAAAAATTAGAGTTGAGATCGCAGTCTTAGAGATATTTAGTCCACCTCTTCTACTGTAGGACCGTTGTAACTGCCTCCGTTGAAGCCACCTGCTTGTTGGCCACAGTTGCTTGAATTTGGCCCAGCTCCGGCAGAAGTGTGCAGTTTGGTCATAATGGGGCTACAGATCTTTGTCAATTCTTCCATTTTATGTTCGAATTCTTCCTTCTCAGCTGTTGTGTTGTTGTCCAACCACTTGATAGTATCATCGCAGGATCCCAGAACTTTGTCTTTGTCTGACTGTGGGAGCTTGTTGCCGGCCTGTTCTATTGCCTGTTTCACGTTGAAGGCATATCCTTCAAGGCTGTTGCGAGCGGCAATACGTTGGCGATGTCTCTCGTCTTCTTCCTGGTATTTCTCAGCTTCATTGACCATTCTATCGATTTCAGCTTGTGACAGTCGCCCCTTGTCGTTTTTGATTGTAATGTTCTTAGCAGCGCCGGAAGCCATCTCCTTAGCATTCACATTTAAGATACCATTTGCGTCCAAATCGAAGGTAACATCAATCTTCGGAACGCCACGAGGAGCTGGTGGAATGCCGGTCAAGTTGAAAGTACCCAGCAGATTGTTGTCTTTGGTTAGAGCCCTTTCTCCTTCGAACACTTGGATTGTAACCGCAGGCTGGTTGTCGGAGTATGTTGTAAAAGTCTTCGATTGTTTGCATGGAATCCTCGTATTGCGCTCTATTAGTTTCGTCATCACACCACCAGCTGTCTCAATGCCCAGTGAAAGTGGAGCCACGTCCACAAGTAGCACATCTTGAATTTTGCTGCTCTTGTCACCGCTTAGAATTGCTGCCTGAATTGCAGCTCCATAGGCAACTGCTTCATCTGGATTAATTGACAGGTTCAGAGATTTTCCGCAGAAGAACGTCTGCAGCAGATTTTGTACTTTTGGAATTCTAGTAGAACCACCAACTAGCACGATGTCGTGGATTTGATTCTTGTCCATCTTGGCGTCTTTCAATGCCTTCTCCACTGGTTCCAATGTCGAACGGAATAGATCGGAACACAGCTCTTCAAAGCGGGCTCGACTGATCTTTGAGTAAAAGTCAACTCCTTCGAACAGTGCGTCGATTTCGATGCCGGCCTCTGTGCTGGAAGACAATGTGCGTTTCGCTCTTTCAGCTGCGGTTCTAAGGCGGCGCAGAGCTCGTGGATTTGATCGCAGGTCTTTCTTATATTTACGCTTGAACTCTTCAGCAAAATGTGTCACTAATCGGTTGTCGAAGTCTTCACCTCCCAAGTGTGTGTCGCCTGCTGTTGATTTCACCTCAAACAGTGAGCCCTCGTCGATGGACAGGATAGAGACATCAAATGTTCCACCTCCCAAATCGAAAATTAGCACATTTCGTTCACCAGACAAGTTTTTGTCTAATCCATAAGCTAGAGCTGCTGCAGTTGGTTCGTTGATAATACGGAGAACATTGAGTCCAGCAATAGCACCAGCGTCTTTGGTTGCTTGACGCTGCGAATCGTTGAAGTAGGCTGGAACTGTGATGACTGCATCTTTGACCGTTTCTCCCAAGTATGCTTCGGCTGTTTCCTTCATCTTAGTCAACACCATAGAGCTGATCTCTTCTGGAGCGAATGTTTTCTGTTCAGCTTTGAATTCCACACTGATTTTGGGCTTTCCACAGTCATTGACCACTTTAAATGGCCAGTGCTTCATGTCATCCTGGATTTTTTGGTCATCAAACTTGCGTCCAATCAACCTCTTTGCGTCGAAGACTGAGTTCTTGGGGTTCATGGCAACCTGGTTCTTGGCTGCATCTCCAATGAGACGTTCTGAGTCTGTGAACGCCACATAGCTGGGTGTTGTGCGGTTGCCCTGGTCGTTGGCGATGATCTCCACTTTGCCGTGTTGGAAGACTCCAACGCAGGAGTAGGTGGTTCCCAAGTCAATACCGATAGCTGGCATGTTGCCTCTGTTTCTTTCGTATTCACTCTTCACAACAGGAATTTTACTAGTTGTTTTTTTAATAGTTTTGCAAAGTTCGTTGGTTTTATCACCTAATTCTTGTATACGTCTTATTTAGTTTATATTATTTTATTTCACACAATGCAAATTATTTAACTTCTTTTACTGTTTCTACTTTGGTTAATAATTCACTTTCAAATCACTACTGCCTAACCGTTTTCGCTTTTTTAGTTTGTTTAATACTGAAATGAAGAGAACAGCAGCGCGTATTTATATGAATTTCTGTGATGAGAGTATATTCTAGAAAAAGTAGCTGGAATTGTTTGGAATTCTGTAGAAACGAGAAAAATAAGAAAATTATAACACTCTCCTCTCAGTTGATTATGACAAAAATTAAGAGTAGAGTTTTCTCAGGCAGTGATATCTTTGAATTAGAACGCGGAATTTTTAAAGAGAACATTTTCACTCTCTTAAGAGTTTTATATTTTACTATTCTATTTAGTTTCTTCCCTGACCTACATCAATATTCGTCTGTCTTCAACTGTTTTCTTCGTTTGGTGCTTATTCCGGAATTTTCCAAACGAAAAGAAGGGTGAAGCAATTCTTTATTTAATTAGAAGTGAATCCAAATCTTATTTTCTAAAATAGGAATAATGGGTACGACGCTCTATCGCAGACGATTTGATATTGAATTTTTGTATTTTATAGATATGTATATAGTGTGACAAGATATGAACTATAGGAAAACAAAATGTAAGCAATAGCACATAGTCTCGGTTTCGCTGGCAGTACTTCAAGCGGTCGGTACAATTTTTGATAACTCGGTCCAATATGTGCGGTATGATTCCGGCAATAGCGCGTCGAATATTGGCCTTGTGCTCGTCAAAAGCGGTTGGCTTGTTAGCATAGACTTAGGACTTGACGTAGCCGAGAGAAAGTAATCGTTTGGTATAAAATCGCATTATCGCAGCGATCAATTAATGAACGCTCGCCGTGAGATGACCCAGTTGCTAAACTTCTCCTTTACAAGTTTGAGCGTTGCACCGCTTATATAGGTTGTAGCGCCTTATTGTTGGAACCACAGTTCGGATGTATCGATATTGTCGAGCTCTGACCACAGCAAGTCAGTTAACATAGCTCTATACCTGAGACCATTGACGGTAAAGGTGTCTCCTTTCTCATTTCGAAAGAAATAAAGTCCGATGATTCCGCCATGCCATAAACCGCACTTAACAGTCAATCGTTGTGGATGCGTTGAAAATTCTGATTGTTGACATAGCCGCTGAACCAAAAATGCACCAGCGTCCAATTGGCGAACTGGTCGCCCGGGTTCAATTCTTGTGTCAGCATAGGCTTACACGAATTTAGTCCCAAATCCAACCACAAAATAAGGCGGGCTTATTCTTTGGCGATGCGCAATTCAGCTGATCAGTGACAAATCGGCATTTCTAGGCCTTCTTCGCTACTGGCCTTTCTGGTTGCACAACACTTGGGCCTTGCAATGTTGCAGAGCGAAAAAAAAAAATAAAAAATTTATGTACACAAATCCTCCAATTTACACACATACTGTGCCGTCTTGCAACCCGAAGTCTAAGCTTCCGCAGCTTAGAATGCAATAACCGGCGATTAGATTCCTAACCTCCCTAGAACACCATAAATTAGAGCTTGTTGCGCATCGCAACAAGATGGCTAAGCGGCACAATGTCACACTCTGTTGTATTCTGTGACAGTCAGGTTTCCAAGAGATTTGCTTCGCTAAGGAGTTGGTTAGAAGTTACAATCTCAAAAGTTCCCATGCCCAAAACAAACATAATCTAGGTTCACTAACACAACTGACCCAACGATTCACGAATTCCACGAACAAGAACAATATTGTAACAAAACGCATAATTCAATAAAGCACTAAACTGTGCATCTGGTACACCTGTGTCAATTCTTGGAATCATTGGATCACCTGCATGTGTAAATCATTCGATAATATTTTTAGCAAATTAAGCTTTAATACATATTATGTAGCTGCTGGTTAGTTGGTAAGATATTGAATTTGTTAAGTTTAGTTTGAAGATAGACTCAATAAAGAACAGACGATTTAAAAAAGGAGTTTTTTTGTTTTTTAACAGATAGTGTTCGAAACTGTTAGACTCGGATCCCTAGGAATAAATAGTAGGCAGTTTGAGCTATGGGACAATGCCAGAACCTACTTACAAATGTGTTCGAGTGAAAATATGTGAAGAGTAGGATCGGACCCTTGAATCTATCTACTTATGTATCTATCAATGGTATTATCACGAAATTAATTCATTCAAAACTTCAGTAGATACGTAGATACATATCTCAAAATAAATCAATTTAAAAATAAATAAATGAGCTTAAAATAAAACACATTGGGTTTCATCAAAATATTTTTGGTGGCATTTCGCCAATTTCGCCACTTCCTCATTATATTGAAAAGTGGAAGCATCGAGAAAATCAGTTGCGTATGTGCTTAAAGGAAGTGCACATACCATGTGACCAAATAAACTAAGAAAACGAGGAAAAGCAATAAAAGATGAACAGTAACGGAAAGGACGAAAAGTCTAGAAATTTTCACCCCTCCGGGATGAAAGAAAAGAAATATGAATGCATACCAATGTATGACAGACTCAGAGTCCTAGAGCCAAAAAAAGAAACAAACAAAATAAATTCTAAACACACAAAAAATTCATTTCTCTTAAATTCTCTCCCTCTATATCTACCATCCTCTTACAAACAATATTCCTGTCTTTTAACAGTTTTTTACTAATCGAGAGAGAATTTCGTTTCACGTTATAACTCGTTTCAATACAGTTCTCAGTAGAAGACCGAAAATGAATTTCAGTGAACACCGAACACTATCTTCTATTTTTTTCTTTTTCACCAAGCATTTCTTATATAAAATTCTCTTTATTGTTATAAAAACCAACTGATATCTTATAAGCACAAATTTAAGAGACCTGCGCAGTAGATTCAGAAAGAGAATTTCGTTTCTTTTTACACTTCACTGCAAACAAAGAATATTAATGAGATATTAAAAAAATATTTCTAGAAATGCCCACAGAGCTCGAAATACATTTTCCAGAAAATTCTCTCTTCGATGAAAATCATATAAATACGCGCCGACGTTCACTTCTCTTCAGTATCAAACAAACTAACAAAGTGATTTAGTTGAAAGTTGAAGTGGTTGAAGTATCATAGTTGTGTAGTTCAAGTAATTTCTAATCGAGAAGTGATTGTAAAACAAACTAAATATTTTAAAGTACAATTTAATAAACAAATTGAAAAGACCAAAAATATTGAAAAAAAGTGATAAAAGTTGGAAAAATCAAAGCAGATTACATACAATTCCAAAGTATTGTGTAACATTTTACTGTGAGGAGTGAACACAAATCCAACAGTAAACATGCCAGCCATCGGTATTGACTTGGGAACCACCTACTCCTGCGTTGGAGTCTTCCAACACGGCAAGGTGGAGATCATCGCCAACGACCAGGGCAACCGCACAACACCCAGTTATGTGGCGTTCACAGACTCAGAACGTCTCATTGGAGATGCAGCCAAGAACCAGGTTGCCATGAATCCCAAGAACACAGTTTTCGATGCCAAGCGATTAATAGGACGCAAATATGATGACCCAAAGATCAGGGATGACATGAAACACTGGCCCTTCAAGGTAGTCAGCGAAGGTGGAAAGCCAAAAATTGGAGTTGAATTTAAAGGAGAACAAAAGAGATTCGCCCCGGAAGAGATCAGCTCTATGGTGTTGGTTAAAATGAAGGAAACCGCCGAGGCGTACTTGGGCGAGTCAGTTAAGGACGCCGTCATCACCGTTCCAGCATACTTCAACGACTCTCAGCGTCAAGCAACCAAAGACGCTGGTGCTATTGCCGGACTCAATGTTCTCCGTATCATCAACGAACCAACAGCGGCAGCTCTAGCCTATGGATTAGACAAGAATCTTTCGGGCGAACGAAATGTGCTAATCTTCGACTTGGGAGGCGGAACCTTTGATGTGTCTATTCTGACCATCGACGAGGGATCACTGTTCGAAGTGAGAGCAACTGCAGGAGATACCCATTTGGGAGGCGAAGACTTCGATAACCGCTTGGTCAACCATTTGGCAGATGAATTCAAGCGAAAGTACAAAAAAGACCTCCGATCGAATCCACGAGCCCTACGTCGTCTAAGAACAGCAGCTGAAAGGGCGAAACGCACATTGTCGTCCAGCACGGAGGCCACCATCGAAATTGATGCTCTGTTCGAAGGAGTCGATTTCTATACGAGAGTAACTCGTGCTCGTTTTGAAGAGCTTTGTGGAGATCTATTCCGTGCGACTCTGGAACCAGTCGAAAAAGCATTGAATGACGCAAAAATGGACAAGAACCAGATACATGACATCGTTCTGGTTGGCGGTTCAACACGAATTCCCAAAGTCCAGAATCTCCTTCAAACATTCTTCTGTGGAAAATCACTAAATCTCTCCATCAACCCAGACGAGGCAGTCGCATATGGCGCCGCAGTCCAAGCTGCAATCCTTAGCGGCGACAAGAGCAGCAAGATTCAAGATGTCCTACTAGTTGATGTAGCTCCATTGTCACTGGGTATCGAAACAGCTGGAGGAGTAATGGCCAAGATTATTGAGCGCAACTGCAGAATACCATGCAAACAAACCCAGACGTTCTCAACATACGCCGACAATCAGCCTGGAGTGAACATCAAGGTATTCGAAGGGGAACGAGTTATGACCAAGGACAACAATCTCCTTGGCACATTCGATCTGTCTGGAATCCCACCGGCTCCCAGAGGAACGCCCCAGATTGAAGTGACATTCGACTTAGATGCAAATGGTATCTTAAACGTATCCGCCAAGGAGACGGGCACTGGCAACACCAAGAACATCACCATCAAAAATGACAAGGGCCGTCTTTCTCAGGCCGAAATCGATAGAATGGTCAACGAAGCTGAGCGTTTCCAGGAAGAAGATGAGAAACAGCGACAGAAAATTGCCGCCCGCAACAACTTGGAGAGCTATGTGTTTGGACTTAAACAAACCTTAGATCAGGTCGGTGAGAAAATCAGTGAGGAAGACAAGAAAACAGTGCGGAATGCTTGCGAAGAAACTATCAAGTGGCTGGATTGCAACTCTTTGGCTGACAAGGAGGAGTATGAGGATAAGATGAAGAGCATATCTGGTATCTGCAGCCCCATCATGACAATGATACACAACGGTGGAGCAAGTGGTCCTCAGGGATGTGGAAAGCAAGCTGGAGGATTTGGTGGTGGTCACACTGGACCAACTGTGGAAAAAGTTGATTAAACTAAAACTCTTGAAGAAGGAGAGATTTGAAAGACTAAGCATCGCCATTATATCAAAAATAAAAACACAAGACTGTACATATTGTTCAACATACTTAACACTAAGAAGATGAGTACTTTGTGGTTGTCCAACCTGTTAATAGCCTTAAGAGTTAGAATCTAAGAATAAAGCAAAAAATAATTTATTTAAAGAAGAAAGAGATTTTGTTTTTTTATTTTTTTATTTTTGTAATCGAATTCTTTGAATTTGTGAAGGATTAATGATGGATTTTCTAGGTTTAAAAGGCGAGATTTAAGGTAGGTGTAAATTATGTTCACTGATAAGTTAGTTTGTGAAAGAGAAAAAGTAGACAACATTCAATTCGAGTGATAGACCAAGCGCTTGGTGATAGAAGGAAGCGTCAAGGCAATAAGACTCAAACTACAAGTTAAAATGAGCAAGCAAATTTAATAAGAGAGACAGTCGATGCCAATTCTGATTTCAGAACTTGGACGATTTAAGCCAAGATTTCAGTCCACCCGAGCAAAAGTAAATAAAGATGGCTTCGGGAATAATAGGACCTGTTAGTCTAATTATACAGAGAGATCATTTCCAAGATGTCATAAAAACTGTATGCTTCACGAATGGAAGCTTAATATCGTTTGCACTATCTACGAAGATGGAAACTTTGTAAGGTGCGTCAACTATAGGAACATCAGTCATCTTAACATCTTTTTCACGATATTTTTTTCTTTGAATTGCATGTTATAATCATCTGCTAATGAACTGAATGATGGTTATAGGCGAAGTAAATCTACAATTCACCGAATATCTACACTATGACAGGTTCTAGAGAAAAACAAAAATTTCCAGATCGACACTCACCAACTTTTTATCAATGCTATGGCCGCTCATGTCCACATCTAAAGAGACGATCTATATATGTAAGGTTTGGGGATATCAAGAAAGCTCTTTACATACTACGGAGAATCGACTGCTCCGTAGAATTGAGAAGCAACCTCATCGGAAGCTTTGTTGTGTAAAAGGGTTAAAGAAAGGTGATGCGTGTTTACATTACTTCTTTTAATTAAACTTGAAGCAATTGAACAAAATCCATAAGCCAATGCCGGATGATGACAGATGACAGATGACATTGACATCATTGGAATAGAAGCAGCACTTTTCACTCACAGAAATCGGTGGATATCGTTGGAGTATTTCATCCTATTAATAACCAACAAACTACAGAGGGATGCGGACCAGTCCAAAAAGCTATATGAAATGAAAAATTGGAAAAGGACCATGAGCAAAAAATACCGGCCTTAATTCATAAAGTCTACAATAGCAGTCTCCGATTAGACTGATTGAACAGTTTACGGCTCATGAAAAGTTGCCAAGAACAATTTTGTAAGTGCATGTAGTTGAAATGTCAGGATACTAAGTAGAGGAATACCAAGTAGAGACAGTAGAAGCCTATAAGACTGATATAACCGCCATCCACAGACTGTGAATCTACTTCAGGGAATGTAAACATGTTCATCCCTTATTTTGACGTTTAGTAGTCATCAGATGGGGACTTATGAATAAAGTGATACATATATGTAGGCAAGCGATTGTGAACAATCCGTTTTACTTACATGCGTGCTTGTTCGATCGCTTGATCGACGTTTTTAAGGATTGCTTATCCGAACTCCTGGAGAGAAATTATGAGCGGTGTCCCAAGTACTCGTACAACGTACAAATCGTACTTCGTAGGAAAGGAGATCAATTTGGGTAGTGCCGTGGGCATGCACAGTCTGTACGCGATCATTTCCAGAAACCGACATAGCCAATCTAACTTCGCAAGTAAATGGAACATAGTTATGGACATTTTAAAATCAACAGGAACACAGCGGGTCACGAGATCAAAACACAGCAATGTTAGTTGCGGACACATTCACTTTTCTAGACATCTGCGTATTTCAGGCCATAATAGTAGTAGCGAAGGTAATATTGCAAGTACCAGAGACAGTACAATGCGGGCAAATTACTTTGAAAAGGTTCGACGTGGAACAGCTGCAGTCGGAAGAGATCACGTTTTCACCACAATCCTTCATATCATAAACCGCCTAATCCGCAACAAGCGCAGAGGTACAGCAACGATGATACCGGATAAGAATTGCCTTCTATGAAGTGCTACGTTTAACTAGGCGACCCTATGCAACGAACCCATGGTTTGACGATTAATGTTGTTGGGGAGTTTGACTTCAAAGAGAAGGAGAGCGTATCGTGCAATATTACATTACACAACCAGATGAGAACTGCTGACTCGTATTAATACTAGAAGCAGAAGAGGAGAGAAACAATTTTGGAAATGTGTTGGGGGCACAAGTTCCACCTTTGGTATGAATCGACACTGATCTAAAACCTCTTGCTGATTTGAGGATTGCAGCACCCAGCAAGACTAGTATTAGCTCTGCCCCTGCTTTTTATTAGACAACGTCATTGATGGAGGAAGCTTTGATAACTGGGCGGGCAGTCAGTATGCTTAAGTTCGTTGCCAGACGTTATGTAGTGTAGGCTATGTAGGCAATTTTAAATCGCTTAGTACAATCAGCACATTGCTCATATGTCCTGTCGAGATAGCATCATTTTTATCTTTCATAGGGGCATACACGCATAGTAGGCTTTTGTTAACTAATTTAGCCTTGACGCGGTCGGATCGGATCGCTGCGAACAGAGTTGGGAGTCCGCTAAGTAAAATGTTCATTCTAATAAATTTCAGTTTTTCTATTTCATTGGAATCATCATTGTTTTTAAGATTAAAATACTTTGTTACTTTAATTTTCACTAATATTAAAAAAAAGCTATAAAACTTATAATTCTTGGTTTCTGTAAATATTATAGATAATATAAAATAAAGTTACACAAATAGATGTTAATTTAAATTGTTACTGAATTCATTCAAAATTTTTATTAACAAGTACTTTTAGTTTTTTTTGTGGAGTTTAAGTTGTGTATAAATTATACCATAAATCAACATTTAAAAAAGAATGTAATTTTGTCTGAAATGTTTTCATTTTAGAATAGGTACCTAGCTTCTTAAATCTGCCTGCAGTTTATCACATATTACATTACATTACAATATTTAATCATTGATTTTCTTTCTTGTTAAATAAATTATTGTACCGTAGTTTCTTATTGTAGGATGTCACATTACATTTAACAACAAGTTAAGATTTAATGAATTTTTTTATATGTATCAAGTTCATGCTTCAGATTGTAAACGAAATAGCTCATTTGGTTGCGTTGGACGTCTCTGATTTAAATTCCTCTGATTGAGAACATCCCCAGAGATAGCTTCGTAGGGTTGTAGATTTCTTAGAAAAAAAAAAGAAAAAAGAAATTCATTAATGTGGTTCTAACTAAATTGTTTCAAAAAATTGGTAAGAGCCCTTCACTTAAGTACGAAAAAAAAAATCTTGCGCTGTTAAAGGTAAAAAAAAGTGTTATGGTTGTGTTAATGTAAAATTAAAAAAAACCGAATATTTTATATCCTCTTGCAAAGGGGATAGGTATGTTACTTCTTCTGTAGGTAAATGACTAGAGGTGACAATGCTTGCATGTGTGAGAGATTTAGAATTCTTAATTCAATGTATCCGGCTCAATATCTTGGGGTAACTTAAATAGACCATTTCTCCTGTCAATACATAATGAGCCGAAATTAATAGGTTTCTAATTCTTGGCTACTTCTGTCTATCGTTACGGCTCTCGTTAAGTTTAAATAATGCGCATGTTGCCCTCGAGTCGGAGGTTTTACTATTTGTCAAACACAAATCACAGTGCACATCTGAAAGAAAAGTCGTCGTAAGGGTCATTTTCGGAACTTTATTTTAAAAAAGAATGTGCAAGTAACCTATCGGCTGAAAAGTTCGTAAGCTAACATAGTAAAATATAGTTACCTTCGAGGGCAATAATACAACGATTATAGCGGTTATGTAATTTTGCGATACTATTTTTATATTACGATTTCTCTTTAGCCCCAAAATAAGCCTCCGTTTCAGTGATTACTTCTTCATTAGTGCCGATTTTTTTTTTACAGTGAACCTCAAAAAAATATCTGCAAACATTAATAAGTCACTAGGGGCCAGATCTGGAGAATACGGTGGATGGAGAAAAAATTCGTAGCCTAATTCTTGCCATTTTGTCGTTTTCATTCTTTTGATATCTTCAGAGTTTCAGCTATCTCGATCAACTTCACTTTTTCACGTTTTCGCCCGTAACAGACTCTTTCAGGTGTTCACTGCGTGCATCGTCTTGGGTGCTCATCGCATCGGTCATAGCATCGTTTTTCTATCAACGTATATCTACGAAAATGCAACAAATTTTACATTTCTATAACCGGGTGAATACGAGGAATGAAAAATGAATTCTGTACTCGTACAACAGCATGAAATGGAATAGACCACGAGTTATAAAGGTGAGCTGCAGATATTCGAAAAGATACATCTTCTGCATTAAATTATTAATTCGTACTGCTCACAATTGATAAATTGAATGCTGCAATCAACTAAAAATGCTCGAAACTGATTAACCGTAGGGGAGTAGTACTATATTTGCAATTTGGGTGGTATGCCGTACCACTTCCGTACTTCATCTTACACCTTTCGATTTATTCAAGTTTAAATAATTTGGTATCGTCAGCATAGCGAGAAAGGGCTGAGTGTTGAATGACCCTTTCAAGATGGTTAATAGTAGGATAAAGAGAAGTAGACTACCTTGAGGAACACCATTTAGCAAGATACCATAAATTCAAAGCCCAGGTCGGACAATTTGAACAGGATTAGTTTATGAGATATCTGATCAAGACTTTCTGAAATCACTTCTTTACCACTTTCTAAGGCTGAGACAACAGAGGAAATGAGTTCGACAAGGTTAGTGGTAGTTGATCTACCTTTCAGAAAGCCGTGTTAATTAGGGGAAATAAGAGACTTGCACTGGAAGCTTAAGGCTTCGTACAAAGTGCTTTCGAGGTGTTTGGGTATATGTGAAAGTTTAGCTTTGGGGCGATAATTGATGACTTCGCTCTTTAATCCCTTTTTGTGTTGAGGAAGTATTCATCATTAAGTTGCTGTAAATTATTTTCTATTACTGTATGATCAAAACTTTGAGAAATAGTGAGTATTTGAAATAAGAAGGATCCGGTTCGAAGGAATAACCAGCAAAGGATTGCTTAAAGAAAGTAGCAAACAAGTTGGCTATGGTAAGAGGATCGTTTGTTTCTCTTATTGCGTAAAGAGCGAAATCTACGATTATGCCATGGGAGGAGGATCGTAGAAGGTGTTTTATTGTGTGAAAAGGGGACATAGAAAAATATAGAATTAAATAATTCTGTCTAGTAAATATAGAGAGCACCATTACGAGACATATTGATGAAATAAAAAGAACACTTACTAAGATATGCGTTAGTTTTGTGGAGATTCGCTTTACGAAAATCGCAAGAAGATTCAACTGCAGATGGGTCTGATTGCCTACCCATATAGTTAGAGACCCCACTAACTTGGTATAAACCAGAGTCTGTAAGCTCATCCAAGAAGAGGCATTCTTTGCTCGAGTTAGGGTTTGCATTAAAAAAAGGTTTATCACCTGATTGAGTGCAGTTGAGGTACATTGAAATCGCCGAATACGATGATATCATCGAGAAAATCAGATAAGTTAACTATTTGATGAATTGTTGTTGCGTCGGTAGGATGTAAAAATACATAACGTACAGGGAACTCGACAAGGAGAATCATCTTTTGGATGGGTAAGAACGCCGCCGCGAAAAACATTCCTGATCCTTTATATCGGGAATAAGATTAGTTTCATTCAAATGGGAGAGCGTGAGACTGGAGCAAGACAGCACAGGTTTTAGATTGCAGTCCTCTTACGTTTTGATAGCAGAAGGTAAGAGGAATGTTATTTCGAGAGGGCCTAGGTGTGGTTGAAACACAGGCAATGGTAGCACGTTAGTCACAAAAAACATTCCTCGTTTTCAGGTGTGAGAACCTTTTTGAGTGCACGTAGTTAAATATTGAAAATGCTGTGAAACTTGATATACATATATAGATTAGTTAGACTTGTAAGGTTAGTTGAGAGACTTTCCTGCTGTATGGAGACCATGCCGCATGTTTTAGTTTTTCCCTCATACCAAACTGAGTCGGATTTGTAATGCAGATACGCTAGAAGGAGACGTATATTCCCGTACGTCTTTTTGTTCTGAGCCTGGAAAGTGTATAACGACATTCCGTTGTGTCAAAAGTTTGTTGAGTTATTTTAACTGTGGGTAGCAGAAAGAGGTGTAGCAGCGGTAATTAAAGGGCAATTAGATCCATTTTCAAATGAGGGGCTTATAATATGAAAATTGAAATCGAAATTTGGAAAAGAATCGCTAGTAAGATCATGTGCAGAGGGGTTAATTATTTCAGAGAAAACAGTGAGAGAGGGGCTTGAGTGAAACGCAGGCAGCTAGTGCTATGTTGGAGCTGGAGAAATGATGAGATTGGTTCGGAATGTGGATGGGAGGGACAAAATTGAAGAATATGTTAGTTGTGTATCTCCAATTAGAGTCAAGTTTGGGTGGGTTTGGGAGTGGTTTCGGTAACTTATTTCTAGAATAAGAGTCCGGGTTGGAACGAGAGTTGGATTTGGTAACTTAGAATTAGATTAATTTTATCCTGTTTTTTTTTTTTGCATTTTAGGTGGTTCTTTCGATGAAATATGTAATCATCTGGTTTTCAATTTCATCCAGTTTACGCCTCCATTCGGAAGATGTGCATTTTGTACCAAAATGTGTTGTGAGCTTGAGTGGGGGAGTTGACAGTAAAATAGTTTCAGACTCTTGGATTATCGAGTGGGGGGCAGCGAGAGAGAAAAGAGTCTTAATAGCTAGCCCAAGTATTGTGGCTGTTACGATGAATGAATTGCGCTAACGACCCGTGGTCAAAGAATTTTAATGCTGGAACTAGAAGATATAGATGTGGGTTGATCTTTATTTGCAACACGACGTGCGGGACTTATACACAAGTTGCGAAATCCTTGGCTTTTACAAGAAAAGTTCATATCCTTTTAGGCCTGTAAAGTAAGATTAATGCCAACGCTTTCTAGTCAATTGAAGTATTCAAAGCCAACATCCGTGCTATTGTCGGAGAAATGGAGCCGCAAATTTACGGAAATGTGAAAAACAATTTTATCAAAAAGCCTAACTGTGCAAAATAATAATATATTAATTTTTGTTATTAATAGTAACTCTTCTTCTTTTGATTAGAATAAAAATTAAACATGATGATATAAAAAATACGAGTTTTTTGAGGTTTTATATTAACTTCTTATTCGAAAACTTGTTAAGTGTATGCTAGGTTGCCCGATAAATTTTTATGGTGTGGCAGCACCGATTCTTTTGACGTTTCCAAATATCAAATCCATAGAATTCGAAACTTTTTTTGGTAAGAAACAGTGACACGTCAATATGCGTTTAGTGGTTTCGTTGTTACAGTGTTTCAATTAACAACTTAGTGAAAAAAAATGGAAGTTTCTCATGAAAGATTTCGTTGGATGATTTTCTATAGTTTTAAATGTGGTCTAACTCGGCAAAAATTCATAAACCGACTTTGTATGGCTTTTGGTGGCGAAATACCATAACAGGTTTGCAGAGTTCAAACGCAGGCCTGCTAGCGTCAGTGATGAATTTCGTGAAGGTCGTCCTTGCAGTGCGCTTGTTCCAAAATACATTGATGTCCTACGCGCCATGATTGAAGCCGATCGGCATGTAACATTCCGTGATATAGAAGCAACGTTTGGTATAAGTAAGACCGCAATTCAGTCAATATGCATAAACATTTAGCTGTGAAGAAGCTTTGTGCTAGGTGGATAAAACAAAAGTTAACCGATGCTCAAAAGAACAGCCATTTCAAACGGTGCAAGGAAATGCTAAATTCAATCGTGGTGCTACAAAACGCGTGTTCCGCATAGTTACAGGATACAAAAGCTGGATACACTCGTATGAACCTGAATCTAAACGACAATCGGTTGTTTGGGTATTCCAAGGTGAACTAAACCGACAAAAGTTACTCGTTCTCGAAGCACTTCGAAAAAAATGATTTTTTTTTTTTTTTTGGTAAATCGGGTCACGTTGCTACTTAAGCTCGAAGGATCGTAGGATCCAAAAACTGTTAATGCCGATTGGTACACAAAAATTTGTTTTCCAAAAATTATCAGTGAACTGTGTAAAACAAACAAAAAACGACGTGATTTTAAAACGTCGAATTAATTAGCCATCGCACATATTCTCCTGATTTATAGCCTAATGGTGTTCCTTTTAATAAAAAAAATAAAATGTGTAGGCAACGTTTTTCGACGCCAGAAGAGTTGAAAAAGTATGTTTCCAAGGCGTTGTTTCGAAAACTGGTTCTATCGAATGGAAATGTATATAAATCTTAAAGGAGAAGACTTTGAAAAACAATAAACCATTCTTACTTTTTCTAAAAACTTATTGAACAACCTTGGTATGTAATATTCTGTCAAAACTTTAATCAAAATAATGGTCCAAAATATTACTCTAAGTGAGCAGTGGCTGGTTGTTATATGAACTGATCTCCTTAACCTAGCTTACATTATATTAACAGTAATAAATGAGGGACCATTAATTATAACCGTTTTTAACAAAATGTCAATATTGACAACTGCCAAACAAATTTTGTATAACATGGTCCAACTCCGGATAAATGCAACGTAATCGACACAGAAACACAGAGGAAAATCACTCAAGTCAACTGTGGTTTCTTTTGTTTAAGATATAGTCATTCAAAAGTCTTAGACTTTGTATTTGAAATTCCTCAAACTAATACTGCTATTTGTGATTGACACGCTTATGTGCACACTTCTTGGAAAGTTGCGAAAACAACACAAACTGAAAGAAGTTAAACACTTTGGAATTTTTCCACTTTCCTCCAGTTAGCGTTTTTTTCTAGCTTATTAAAGGTTTCGGAAACCACATCAATCTGCATATTGATCAGGCCATAGGTGCACCACTGCACTCATAAAAATAGTTGACAACATCCGTTCGAGTTTTGATGAAGCTAAAACAATCCTTCTTTGTCTCTTGTACTTTTCAAAAGCTTTTGATTCGGTTATTCACAGCAAACTCTGTCTGAAACATTTTTCTAGATTCAAGGGAGCCATTGAACTGATCCGGTTCTACCTCAGTGAAAGATTTCAACAACTTTCTTTAAACAGAGATGTTTCTATTATACTGGGGCTTTGTAAGGGCCTTCCACAACGTTCAAAGCTTGGACCTCTGCTGTTCTGTTTTATACATTAATGACCTCCCCCAAGTTTGTAAGCACACTATCGTACGATACACATATGGTATATATGAGGGCGTTGCCCAAATATTTTTCTCGGTTACAGATCGGGAATTGGGTTAAAAATTGTAAATTGAATAAGAAGTTGAAGGCAATAAATCTGAGCATGATAAAGTATGTTTTCCATTTACGAAAGTTCGATCATATTTCTAAGATCGAACGGCAAATCTTAGCTTCAACAATTCAAATCATCACAACTGCCTAATGCTTGCAAATATAATAACCAATCAGAGGCTCAATTGTTTATACTTTTAACTGCAATTTTCAGGATCTTCCAGGACTCCTTGTTGTAAACATTTAGAAAGTAACCGTCTGTTATTTGATCATGCTGTTAGACTTTGGAATTTGTTGCAATACGAAATCAGATGCGTGGTAGGGACATGAATTTTGGCTATTCTTTGCTCAAACATTTAAAGAATCTAGGAGGCAAACCAATCGGCTTTGGCTTTTCCAAATCTTGGTTCTCCGAGCTCCTTGAACCACATAAGAGCAATTTCTCAAGCATGAAATCGTTATAGTTCTTAACTGTTTAAATGTCAAGCCAGAAACGAGGGCAAAAAGCTAAGACATAAGAATAATTTGGCCATATCGAGAGAAAAAGACTCAGCAACCCCAAATTGAAAATTTAATCAATTGGGGCATCGTGATTCAGTTGATGTGCTTCGATCTGTCATATATTAGTACAATCAATCCTTTTAAAGATGAAATTTTTAATTTGCCATTTGAATTCGGCTATTAGCCTTAATCTTTTCAAATCAGTCAAGCTGTTTTGCCGTTTAAACTTGATGCCGAATTAGAGAAATTGTAGAGCTTCGACTCTCCTAGAAAGCAAAATCGATAAAGTGCGGCTAAAGTTTAAATACGAATGGTACAAACAAGAGGTGAGAAAAACGGTGGATATAGATCCTTTTTTAGATACCTGGAAAATCGAGGCCCAAGCAATATTTCTAAAATTGCTTTTCAACAGCTAAAATCGAGATGTTGGCGGATAAACCTTGAATGTATCAGTGACAGTTCTCATACCCTCGACATGGTTTACTAATTTTGGAATATCCGGCCCTTTTGGCACAAGGGGTTATAAAAGTGCCTGCCTCTCCAGGTTTGGGTTGTGCGTAGGATAAACACCCGGTCACGTAAAAGAGTCACTGTTGCGAGAGAATCAGAAAGGTGGATCAAATGTTTACGACCTTGCAAAACGAAAACAGGACAACGACGTTCGAATTAGCACACGGAATGTTTGAACCTTGAACAAATGGCGTGCAGTCGAACAACTAGCGGAGGTCCTTGAATGTTATAAAGTAGATATCAAGGCCATTCAGCAAGTGCGGTGAAATGGATCGGACGAAAGAAGGAAATAACTATGACATATATTTCCCTACAGGGGTAAAATACGACGCCGCCAAAGAATGTTTCTACAAGCTTTACAAGCTTCTCGACAAAAAAGACAAGTAGACGTAGGGGAACAACTCACCTACAATCTACAATGCATCGTACAACATACAAGAACGAGAGGAGGGAAAAATATTGTCTTCTCCGCGAGGAAAAGATAGAGCATGGGAAATAAGCGATAGAGAAAACAGAGAAGAGCTACTCCAGGAACAATGTTCGGAAGTTTTACCACAATCGACGAAATCTTCCATTTTCGACCACTCCGGCAGATCCTGGAAAAACCTCAAGAAATCCAAATCGATACGTATCATCTCTTTATCGATTTTAAGTCCGCAAATGACAATATCCATAGAGACAGCTAGACAGAGGCTTGAGAAAATCGTGCCAAACTATCAAGTTAACACCAGAGGCACCATTTTCCAAAGTCTCTACGGCACTTGAATACGCCGATGACATTGACTTCATTGGCAGAAGTCATCAAGCCTTCACTGGTGCGTTTGCAAATATTTGAACATAAGCGGAAAAATAGGTTTAGTCGGGAATAAGTGCAAAAATCAGTAACGGTTATGCTGTCAACAAGCAAGGACATACAACATCAACGAATAGACAGCTAAAACTTTGAGATAGTCAGAGGTGTACATAACCTCGCCTCCGCTAAAAAATCTGATAAGAATATTTCAGAAATCAGAAATCAAAGGAAGAATTACTTTTGCAAATTGTTATTTCTTCGGCCTAAGAAGGTTAAATGCGTATTAAGGGTTTGTCAATAAACACTGAGTAGACTCTGTATAGGACCCTCATTACCCCAGTCCTTTCGGATGAAGATATCATTGACCCTGAACACCAAAGCTCCAGCTCGAAAAGTCTTCGATTCCAACTCAGAGGAACAACGCCGTACAGAAAAACGTCAAGTAAATGAAAGATGACCCCAATCAGTTTGGAGTGGAGGCAGTAAGTCAGAGACTACTCTTATTGGAGAGTCCTATTGATTAAGGCCGAGGTCCATCACGAACTGTACCGCTATTTATATAAGTAAAGAATATAATAGAACCATTGAAGGGAATGTAGAAGCGCTAACTCCTCACGGATCGCTTGGAGCTATGGTACCGATAGTGATAGCTGAATTGGAGATATTTTGAAGTTGTATGCTCTCAGACACGTAATAGTTGGTCATTTTTTAAGCTGGTTTATTACTTTAAGAAATCGTGTGAGCAAAAAAATAGTTAAAACCTATTTTGTTATGTTAAAATGGTTGAAGGTAGGTACCTGCACATCTTTACACATATTTTGGTTATTTTGATTACTTATTAAATTCAAGACAGGAAATGCTCTATATCGATGCAGATTTAAAGGGGCACTTCGATGAATCAAACTACGAATATGAAGACGGTCACGGAGGAAATGGTTTCGGAACGTGAAACGCAGCGGGAAAAGATATACTAAGCTTACGCAAAACACACGGTCCAACATTACTATTTATGGTATTAAACAAGAACGACACTTGATTTCATATTGCAGCGATGAACACCAGATGCGGATAGATTACTGTTTATATTGGAATAACGTGAAACGACGAGTAAAAAATTCAAAAGTGATCTTAGATGAACCACAACTTCTGCTGGACGAACTGTCGCTATTTAAACAAAGACAGAGACTAGGAATGTTTTCAGAAACGTCATACAAATAAAGAACTGCATTAGTTGCATTCAATAATGCAAAGTTTCTACAGAACTATCATAATTTAATCAAACTGTATTACTCTTGTGCTTATAAACGTCAACGTATTGTCCTACTTTTGCAGATTACTAAGTGATTTAAATTCCCAGAAAAATGTTTCAAATCGCAGTGTAAATGCATTTGCTGCGCAAACAAAAGCAACGTTTGCACCACAAACAGGTCTGATGCAATATTTTTGGAAAAAAAATGACGATCGTACTAAGTAAGATATTTTTGCGCAGTGAATGCGTTTTAAAACACGGAAAGATCTGCGATTGTACTAAGTTAGAAATGCAGACGTTTATACCATACACCAAGCACCCAAGGTATGCGGAACAACTTCGAAGAAATATGTAAGCGTAGTGCCGAAACTCTGTTCGGTATTTCAAACCGTAGTAGTGGAAGCATGACACGAAAATGGCGGTAAAGGACAAAAGGAAAGACTTAAAGCGGTAATATCGAAACCAATAAAGTGCGTAACCATGAGTAGTTAGACTATGAACGTTGCGGTAGGAACGAAATATATTGAAGATGAGCAGGGAAACCTAGATTACAAGAGTTCTTTTACACCTTACCAAACGAATCATTTCCGTCGTTCACGAACAGCAAACGGCAGATTTTACGAACGACAATGCTAACAAAGCTGTGCAGTACGATCGGATAACATACCTTCCTAAGTGTGGGAAACATTCGGAAATCTTAAGTGTATATGGCTCGTGGTTTTATTCAATAAGAGGATGCGAGGCGATTGAATTCATAAAACCTGGAAGGAAAGCTTTCTGGATCCACTTTATAGATATAAAGGCAAATATGACACTAGAAAAACAACTATCGATTGATGAAACAAATGTTGTTTAGTATGCAAATATACAAAGGAGTTCTAGACAGACAGTTAATGCGGTTTTGTGGAAGAAAGATCGAAATATTGAAAAGCTTCTAAGGGTCTACACATCGTCTTTATCGACTTCGAAAACTTGAAAACAGCGTTCGACAGTGTTTCTCGAGATTGCATTTGGACGACTCTAAGATCTCATAATTCACAGCGGAAATAATATGATACTGCAAGTTAAACTTGGAGTACACCAAGACAGTGTACAAAGTCCATTGTTTTGTAATGTTGTGCAAGATTTTCTATTCTATCTATCAACGAGTCTGGAACAACTTCTCGGATTTTTGCGCTATCATAGGCAACGACGTGACAGCCCTTCAAGCAACTCTTAATAATTAGAGAAAGGTGCTAGAAGATAACGAGTTACGAACCGGTCGTACTAAGGCCGAATCCCTGTATTGATATCTATTCAAAAGTTCGAAAAATTTAAATACATACCAACTTGATTAAAAAAAAAAACCAAATAACCACCGTGTGACATTGTTCCGATTTTAGTTTTGGTTTTTTTTTTGTTAAGTTGGTACATCTGTTGTTGACATTCCCTCTAAATCTTAGCGTCAAAGCTTGCAAAAGTTACGTGGTCAAGAGTACATTTATCTCTGTGTTTGTTAGTGATTTTTTACAATTTTAGAAATGGAATGTTGGAAATGTTGGAAGTGTTTCGGCAACGATTCTCCAAAGAAAACGGTCATTCACTAGTGGCACAAGCGGTTCAAAAGTGGTCGTGAGTCAATCGAGGATGATGAACGCAGTGGCAGACCATCGACATCGAAAACCGACGAAAAAATTGATGAAGTAAAAGAAATGTTGGTCAATAAACACAAATTAACCATCAGAGAGATAGCGGAGGACTTGAACATTGCCTATGGATCCGTCCAAGACATTTTGGTTAATGATTTGGGTTTCCGTCGTGTAGCAGCAAAGTTGGAGCCAAAAGACCTCAATTTCATGTAAAAAAGAGACCGTGTTGACGTCGCAAAAGAGATGATTTCCGAGGCTGAATCCGATCCCACATCCATCAAAAGGATCATTACTGGAGACGAGACGTGGGTTTACGAGTACGACACGCAATCCAGACATCAGGCAATTGAATGGTGTTCCCCAAATGAGCCGAGACCAAAAAAACCACGACGCTTTCAGTCAAAAAAAAGAAGGCAACGCTCACGGTTTTCATGGAGTGTAATGAAAATTGTAATGCAAAAGAGTATTATTTCGGTATTATGGGACGTTTGCGTGTAGCAATTCGCCGAAATGGACCAGAATCGTGGGCAGAAAACTCGTGGATTTTGCACCATGATAACGAACCGTCGCACAGTGCCATCATTATTCGTAATTTTTTGACAAAAAATGCAACAAATACTATCCAACAGCCACTGAATTCACCTGATTTGGCTCCCTGTAACTTCTTTCTGTTCAATCGAGTTAAAAAACCAGTACGGGGAACGCGTTTCAGCAGCCAAGAGGAAGTAATGGAAAAATAGCAGGAAGCACTGATAGACATACTGAAAACCGAATATAAAAAATGTTTCGAGGATTGGATCAAGCGCTGACATAAGTGTTTTGTTAATGTTACGAACGTCATGCGCGGAATTTTCCACATTAAGCAACCGATAGTAAATAAACTTTAAGGCTGAGCACACCAGCTGGTTTCAATGTTGAACGAAGGTTTTTGGAAAATCCGGTTCAAAAAGCAGTAGAAGCTCAAGTTTGGCGGAGGTTCAAAAAAGACAAATAATTAAATCACCCAAATTCGAAAACATCAGTAAACTCTTGGCGTCACATACGAGACGATCCAAAATAGAGTGAACTGTAGAATGTTTGCAAGGTCCGCCAACCACAGAAGCGGATACGTGAGACAAATATATAACATTAGATGTAATTATACACAATACATATTTAAATAATTAATAAGAGAAGAAGATCTGTATATCTTCACCCCAACTCCAATAATCTTTGTGCAAAACATTTATATTTATTTGTGTGCATTACAGCATCTCCTCTCTTCCATATAGAAAATAAAAACACGAAAGTGCATATAATTTTAGGAAAGACGACACAAACAACAATGATAACTGTGCAAAATAAAAGCAATAAAAAAAAATAATAAAATTTTCAAAAATATCGTTGTTACAATAAATACAAAACTACAGCGCAACAAATAAAAAACAAATTTATTATAAATCTTTCCGTTCGTCGACCTCTTGTAAGTAAATTCTTTTCATTTGTTCATCTTAAAACTAATTATCCTTTAACTACACTATAAAATAAATCTAAAAATAAAGAATAACACAAATAATACAAACTTAATATCTAAAGGTTTTGTTCTTTGTTTCTTTTTGTTCTTTTAATTTTTTTTTTTTTAATTAAGTACACTAAAAATTATATATAAAGTTGAAAAAAAAACAAAAACAAAAACAAAAACTATATTAAATAGGCAAAAGAAAAAAAAAAAACACGAAAATAAAAATAGAAATTACAAAAAAAACAACAAATTTATAAGTTAATAACGTCTTTGAGAACTATTATCCTCTTTACTCTGAGTGAGATCTTCGACAGTGGTCACTTGGGAAATAGTTATTTCCTTCGAATGTCTGTAAAAGATTTTCAAAATTTTCGTAGTACACAATACACAGATAGACTACATACATATAAATTTATATTACAAAGCAATGTTGTGTTTTTCTTGTGGAAATGCACATGAGATGAAATAAATTAAATTTAAAATGTCTTTGATGATTGCGATTACGATTAGGATTCCCATTACGAATCTATCTATTCTCCGCGGCGTTACTGGTTACCTCAGCTTCAGACTTTAGCACTTGTTCAGTTTTAGATGTTGACTTTTGAATTTCGCTGCGATAGATACTTGAACGCTGTTTTTTTTTTGTTTTTTTTTTTTTTTTTTGAAATTCGTTTTTAAAATGAGATGAGAATGCAACGAAATGAAACATAAAATTAAAATTTAAAATAATTTTTAAAGTTAATGAAATTTCAAAATTACCCTCAGGGGCGTACAAATACATTTAATTGTGAAAGGCTCTTGTTAGTTACAATTGAAATAGTGAAGCGCATTAGTTACCTGTAGAATACATAATGCTGCAACATGAAGAACACATCGAACAGCACCGAGAAAAGACCCAAACCGAATTTTGTTGGATCTCCAAATAGTGATACCCAATCATCTATAAGAGAAAACACTCGACGTAGATTAAAAACCAGAAATTCATTAAATATTTAAATCAAACCAAAGTTGTACGCATTCAGGATCATTTGCAGCATACTCAATGTGCCGCCGATAAAGTCCAGCAGAATGTTGCCGATACTCCAGCCGACTGTGCTCTTCCGTCTGTAGTTCATGATGGCCTACAAGTGAACAATTTAATTAATTACCTATTGTGTTGTGAGAGTTTGTAAGGTTTTACTATATGTATAATCTAAAAGCCATAATCGATGAAAATTTTATGAGCACAGGACGGAAACATGTACGAGATCATCATGTTACGACAATATGTCTCTTGATTTACCTTGAGCCGATAAATAGGAATAGCCGATATTACGTGTTCTATACAGGCCAGTGTCAGGAACTTAATGAATTTTTGATCAATTTTTTTACCCAGTGTTTAAGAAGATCATGTTGGATTAATAGTATTCTTCTTGTTGCCCGCTTCTTCACGCAGAGCGCAACTTCAATCGAAGAAAACTGCAACAATTTTACCCAGTGAAATATAGAAAAATTAGACCAGTGAGTCTATATGGTAAATCCTCAAACTAGCAACTTTGCCTTAAACTTAATTTTCGTATGTTCCCAGCATCGGAACGTCTTACGGAAACACAAAATACGGGAATTCCGAGCATGAAAGAACGATGGCATCAACAGCTTGATGCTTCAGACATTCTAACAAACGTATTGAAATTGAACGAAAATAAAATCTCTTGCCACTTAAAATCACCAAGAGCCCAGTTCCAACTGCTGATTTTCCAGTCTTTAAAGCAAAGCAAGAAATGTAGGAAGACAAAGAGAAAATTATAGGCCACTACACTCCTTAGCAAGCTGGTTAGGACTTAAAAGTTAAAGTCTGAATTGGATACAAGTACAAAATGCTTATCAAGAGACAAAAGCCTGTATTTTTGTTTTGCAAAAATCTTTTTGCCTTCAACCGTAAAGATTTAAATACTGCATTTGCAATGATCGCCATTAATAGCCGATCTATTCATGAAAAATCGAAGGTAATCCATAAGTCGAGACTCTTAAACTCATAAAACAGTTTCCTCAATATGTTCAATCTAAATGAGCTATCTAAGAACTTTTAAACCGTATTACTGATGCGAAACCATTATACCAAATTCTCCAGCTGAAGGTAGCCCTTAAATTCTATGAAATCGTGATCTCGGACCTATTTTTCTCTTCCTATTTGAATATAAAACTTTCGTAAAAGCAAACAAGACACAAGCACATATTGCACTCAAGTAATCAAGGAATGACTCGATTTAGAAATGAAAGTACCTTCTGTACACTTCTGCACCATCTCTGCAAATCCATGAAAATCAAAGGGATTATCTCGCATAAAACAATATGTAAGAGAAATGCTTTACGTTGATATCACCAAGATGGTTTCCGCGGAAACTCGTCCATGCACCCATGAACGCACGTCACACATCAGCACACTCAGAGTAATCGTTCAGCAATGGAATCAACTTCAACTCAACACTGTACGTTATCTACAAAAAAGCTTTCAATTCAGTTAATCAGGACTGCATCTGGAAGTTTCTTAAGAGACATGAAGTCCTTTCTTCTTCATGTTCTTTAAATCTTCATCAATAAAAAACGTGGTATTAACTGGAGAGTACCCCAGACATGACAATAGCTAGGCAAGGGCCTTTCAGCGCAAATAACATAAAAGTTATATAGAATATAAATGCTTAGTTGGTTACGCTTGGTTGTAAACCAGCTTTGAATAAATACCTTTTATGTTGAAGCCAGATTCTACTTAGCTAGTGGTCCCCCTATTAGTACTGCTGTTAATATTGGAATTGAACGAACTTCATGTACTCTGACGTTCCAGTTCTAGAGCCGAAGAGCGGGAATGTGTGTCCGGGATGAAGTACGAGTACGATAAGCAGAGAGTACTGAGATCATCAAAGAATTATAGTGCATTTGAAGTGGCAGACAAAATATTAGAAATAAAACTTCAAAAGGGTATCGGAAACCAAACGGAGTGCTGGGGTACATCAGAATTTATTTTAGAATTGAAACCATCCAAGACAACTTGAATTGAACGCCGCAAAAGGTAGTTTTCAATTTGTAATATATCAAGTGCAACCATCTACACAACCAGAATTGTGTAGATTTAGGTTTCACATTTTGGTGAGATACTCGTATGTCATCATATTACCACTAAAACTGTCGCTACAAAAGCCGTCAACGTTTCCATGACCTTGGAAAGAAGGGACGTGAGCAAAATATGTCGAAGTCGCCTTTTATGAGGATGAGATGGACAAATGCTATTTCTCATCTCGGAAACACTACTATATCGTAGGATTGCTGAAAAAGCTTACACAGTGGTTTCGCCAACGCGGAAAGACACTTCTTCAAAAGGGGGAGAGATACACTTGCGGTCATAAAAACCGCACCACCTAATGAGTTCTCAAAAAATGCCTAATTACATCAGATCGTAAGGGTTTTTCCCGAGGGTTTCGGCCTCGTATTCAGTGCAAAAAAAAAAAAATCAGTTTCAATTGAGTTGTGACGGTGACAAGTAAAAAAGTAAAATGTCTTATAAATATCATCAACCGACTCGGGACGAAAAAGTTCAAATATTGCCTTTGGTCGAAAAAGGGCTTGGCTATCGTGAGATTGCGGTTAAAATAGGATGCTGTCATTCAACTATCGTACGACTGATGAAAAAAAAAGAAAATTTGGATCCACTAGAAAGGAATAAAGGCTCGGGACGAAAACGTAAAACAACCCAGAAAACGGACAACGAATTAGCATGAAAGATCGCTTTAAAAGTGCTATCCGTATAAGAGCAGAGCTGAGTGAATTTCATCAAGTTGATCTAAGCGCCGAAACCATACGCCGACGGCTACGGAAATATGTTTATATGGAAGACGACCAGCGAAAAAACCTCTCCTTACCACAAAAATGAAAAAAGCTCGCTTGAAGTGGGCAAAAAAGTACGAAGATTGGACGCAGGATGATTGGCGATGTGTGATATGGTCCGATGAAAGTAAATTTAATTTGTTATATGCCAACAATTTGCCTTACGTACGACGGTCAGCAGTTGAAAGGTTCAAGGAAGAGTGCATAGTCAAAACAGTGAAGTTTCCTCAAAGCCAGATGGTTTGGGGATGTTTTTCTTTTTACGTTTTGAACCCTTTGCACTTTGTTAATGGAACTACTAACGCTCAAAAGTATGGAGAAGTAGTAAGGGAGTTTTTGGTACCAGCAATTGAATAGCATCATTCATATACTGACAAGTGCATTTTTCAAGATGATTCCGTAAGTAAAGTGTTATAAATCAACTTCTAGATGTCTACTTTATAAATAATGAACAGACAAGTAACTAGAGTCTTTCAATAATTTTTAGCTCAAGACAACGTTTGATGACCTCGGAATTACCAGACTAGACTGGCCAGCTAATTCGCCCGATTTAAACCCAATCGAACACTTGTAGCATGTAATGAAACGTAACGTGGCTGAACATAAACCAGAGAGTAAAAAAAAGCTGAATGAAATTCTGGAACATGTATGGAATACTGAAATTTCAAGGGATATTCTGAACTTCTAGAATAAAAGCGGTTATAACCGCCAAATGAGTAGCAACTCGGTATTGATAATTTTTTGGTAAAAGTGGCATATCTAAACATCTTATATACACATACATAAAAAATGTATAGTTTGATTTTATTATTTAATGACTGTATTAAAATATTTTAAAAAAATAAGAAAATTAACTGGTTTTTCTTTCTTTGTTAATATCTTTTTTCAAACATTCAATAAACAGATGGAAATTAGATAGAAATACTTATAAACTACTGCGGAGTACTCAACAAAAATTTCATTTCATTATAAAAATTATTATCGTAGTTATTAACAATTTTTCAATAATTTTGATATGGTGCGGTTTTTATGACCGCAAGTGTATATTATTTGGACCAACAGAATTGTGTACATTGTACTCTCGCTACTACATGTATGGCGATAGTGGATTCATTGTCTATAAAGCCGACAGCTGAAATGTCGACATAAATGAGCGTTAGGATGAAGGATGAAGCAAAGATTCCAATATTTTAAAAGAAGAACCTTAAACATTTTAACTTAAGGATGCTGTGCTATTTTTCCCCAGGTTTAAAAGATTTCATTCCAAAGAAATTGTTTTTCTGATCATATCAGCAGGGGTTGACATCGATATCGTTATCGGGGAAACACAGCTATGTCTGAGGAAGATGTTATATTCGCTCCAATTGGCTTTCTCGTATTGCCATACAGTTCTTCTGGGAATACTGTATTTTTTGTAATAGTGTGGTCTGTTTATGAGAAATTAGCTGATATGACACAGTAGTCCGACGACCTTGAGGGAGAGAGAACATCGACGGTATACTTATCAGGGTTAAAAAATTTTTAAAAACAGTAAATGGTGTTGGCGATTCGACTATCAATTTCTGGTATTCGCATTGGCCTATTGACAACCTAAGTTAAGTTGTTTTCGACAGTGAAGATCCAAGATCTGTCTATCCAAAGTTCTGAAGTCACCCAGAATTGTGTATATGGTATTGGATACAAGAATACAATTCGTTTTCTGAATGCATACTCGTATGCAAAGGTCCGGTAAAGGTCGAATTGGTATCCAGTTTGAGATTTATGTATATAAAACCGTAGTGAATAATAATTGAGGGTTTTCAATTGGATTAATGCAGGAAGGTGTTCATTTTAGCGCCTCTTCTCTGATTCTGCCGTTGATATCAATTAATATATGTTAGCCATTGCCTTTCTTCATTTCAGTACTCTAAAAGCAGATTGCATAAGAAGATATTAGCGGTCATGTCTTTCAGTCTTTTAAATAACTGCTAACATGAAGCTCATCATCTTAAATGATTGGAGTTTTAGCGAAGACTGAAGACTGACTTTTGATTTCCGTTTTTTACTTCATAAAATAGTCAATAAATATTGTTTGACATCGCCATATAGTTTATGAGGTTATTCTTTCACGATACTTGTCAGATGTAATCCTTTTCCGATGCAAAGGAAGAATAAAACAAATTTTATAAATGGTCACTCTCTGCAAATAACTTAGCTGCAAATCAACAGCAAAGTTAGCTACGTTGCATTTTACACGTAATTTTGAAGTGTCGGTTGATGGTTTGATTACATATGCTAGAAGAGTTTCTTTATTGGCACAGTTTTTGTTCCATCGATGGAAACTTACTTAGATGGAAACATATTGTTGAGATGAACATTCCGCTGTACTCATAAAACTCATTCACATTACTCACCTGTGGAATGTATTTGATAAGCGTAATTGTTAACTTGATGTAACTACAGTAGTACAAGAAATCCAGCCAATGTACCACCCCACCTGCAGCCAAACCAGCTGATATCACAACAACGAAGAAAAATATCCCCACGATACCACGAGCTGTCAGTGATACTCTCTGATCTGCTCTCTACAAAAGTAATCATCCAAAATAGATCAAAACATCATCAGTAATTTCCATCAAATCCTACTTTCATCATTCAAAACTTACCTCATATAAGAAACACTGCACAATGGTTATGATGGTAGCTAACATTGCGTGCAATGAAAATACGACATCATTAACCAAAACCGGATTAAGACCACGTGGAAACCGGCTGAAATACTCATCTTGAATTGTCGGTACCCAGAAGAGACCAATATTAAAGACACTGTAGAGCAAGAAGCCGACGATGTTTAATGCAAGAAAATCAAAGTTTAAACCAACAACACTTTTTCGTTTGAAGTTGTAATAAATCTGTGGGTAGAAGGAGATGGACCATGCAGCAAAGTAGATCCAACCAAATACATTCGAGACGTAGACGATTGCCATTGAGTTGGCAACCTTCACCCGCAAATAGATATCTTGGATGCTGCAAAGAAAGGTGAAAGAATTGTTGAATGAGTTGTTTTAAGATGTTTCCATATATTCGTATCTGTATTGAATTATACTTACATCCACGTCTCATTGGGTTGAGATTCTGCAGTCACCTCCAAGTGTCCCGGGTTTCTACCCAGGACATTGATTGTCACATTGACTGGATTATTGTTTTCTAAATTAACGACAGATGGTTCAAGGTCAATTAAATCTTTATGTTGTTTAATGAATGTTATGCTGACATCTCGGTCAAGTGATCCCCTGCAGGAAGGGAAAATATCAAACGTTAGCAAATTAATACAACCAAGTGGCAATAGTTTACCAGTACTCATACGCTCATACGTACTTTATTAACAAATCAACTTCTTCTTGTTCGTTAACGAGGACTGTGATGTCTTTTTGTGACATATATAATGAGAAGGGATGCTCTTGGCTACTTACTCTAGAAACTGAATAGACGAAAGACCTGAATTAGTAGTGTACAATGTGATTTGGGGAAAGAGGTTTTCAATTACCTAAGCACATTGTCGTCGTCGTCAGTAATAGCAACGCTAAGTGCATATTTCTTCTTCGTTCCATTTTGACTTATTGAGTTATCACACTTTGGGCTTTGTTGTACAATTCGTTTGATTATTTAAATCTAGAACAAAAATAAAAACAAGTAGGTAAATTATAGTAAAATGTATGAATCTAGAGAAGGTCTAGAGAGCTCTGTGAAAATGTTACTACCAACTTTAGTTTATATCTGAGAGGACAGGCTTAAGGGAATTTATATAGGTGTATCTGGGTCGTCGACTTAAAATCCCATTAGAATAAGAACTAACAACTTGCATGGTACAAATCTAAAGTAGCATTTGTTGGATTTCATTCTTGTGTATAACGGTTGTTATCTTAACAGAGTTTTATACCAGGCTTAAATGGATAAGATAAGAGAATAAATCACGCAATCGACGTGATTATAAAATAATTTTCGCTGATAAGGATAAAGTTATTTTATTTCCTATCTTAAAAATTAAGGTGAAGGTCAATAAATAGGTAAACAAATGAAGTCATTGGTTGGAATATACCAGGTGTACCGGTATGAAGTTTGTGAAAATAAAACAGTAAAAAACATTTTACTCTAAGTATTGGCCAATGGCATCTTTCAGGCAATTTATGGATACCACGCCAATAAAACGGTTCGTCTTTTGAAGTAAACCAAAAAGTCACCCAATTTTCGACTTCCTGTGCTGCTCAGCTAATGCGTGTCCCATCGATGAAAACAAATGGTAGTCGGAAGAAGCCAAGTCTAGCGAATACGGCGGATGGGGTAGCAGCTCCCAGCCAAGTACTTTGGTTGTATCCTGAACCAGTTTTGCTTTGTTTGCAGGTGCATTGCCATGTAGCAAACTTACCTTGCCGTGACTTCTGGCCCAATCTAATCCTTTTTCAATCAATGCATGGTTCAAATTGAAAATTTGTTGTCGGCAACAATCTATGTATATTAACGGTTTCACCAGGTTTTAGGAGCTCGTGGTAAACCACACATTTCTTGTCCCACCAGACACACAGCATTGTCTTCTTGTCCCGGATTAACCCATGATCTTTTCCGTTTAGGACTCTGAAAATAAATCCATTTTTCATCGCCAGTAACACTTTGATGCAAAACTGATTTTTTATCGTGTCTTTGAAGCAAAATTTCACAAATGGTTTTTCAGTTTTCCATCCGTCCTTCATTCAATTCATGTGTCACCCATTCTCCAGACTTTTTCATCTTTCCCATAGCTTTTAAACGGTCAGAATTTGTTTGTTGTGCAACATTTAACATTTCTGCCATTTGTAGCTGACTCAAAGTTTTTAAACTTTTTTGGTGGTCTTCATTTCTCACATCAAAATCGTTATCTCTGAACCGTTGAAACCATCTTTTGCATGTTGCTTCTGATAGAGCATGATCACCATGTGCCTCGACAAGCATTCGATGCGACTTTGCAGCACTTTTCTTCAATTGAAAACAAAAACTTGAAAAACTGAAAACATATGATGTTTGCTCAATGACTTGATGTATACTAAATACGTTTGACAGGTGTCATAGCAACCAATCAAAAAAAAAAAAAAATTAAGGTCCGTTCACAATAAACATTCGCTATTGAGACATTTGTATCTTAACGCTCATTTCATACCGGTCATGCGAAAGCTGTAAAGCCTGGACAGAAGTCGGCAGGCAAGGAGAAGTAAATTTCATAGTAGAACCACAGTCAGTGCTGAGAATCTGGAAAGATTATTCTTTGACGAACAACATTCCACCATCAGACAGAATGAACATGTAACCTGGACGATAACAGACAATATTTCTGTCCACCCGATCAAGATAAAATCCAGACAGTAGTCTCCGAGTTTAAGTCCAACAAAGCTGCTGGATCAAAGCAGGTGTTGATTGGATGCGGAAAATACGTCAAACCATCTCTAAGATTTTTGTCGACGAAAGTATGCCCGACAAAATGAAACCTCAGCCTTGTTTGTCTGATCTTAAAGAAGAGATCCCCTGAATCAACTAAAGGGGAATAAGTCTCGTCAACGACGCATATAAAATCCTGTCTGCGTATTATGATCAAAATTTTTTTATTACGCTGGGTCCACATCGGCAAACACTAAATCTTTATTGATATTATGTAGATTATAGCGTCTGTGAGATAAACTATTCAGAGCCATGTCTAGTTTTGCAGAATTTAGATAAAAAACCCATGCTGCTCCGTCAAGGTCGGTAATGACAAAACCGAGGCTTTCGATTCCAAAAACGGACTTAAACAAGGCGATGCGTTGTTATTACTATATATTAAAGTAACCAACAAAACATTATACAAGACACCGATCCTCCCAGTCCTGTTTTAAGGTGCAGAAACTTAGGAAATAGTGAAAGTGAAGAACAAAGTTCTTCGGGGAATTTTCTGTCCCGCTTGCATCAATCGAGAATGGAGGAGAGCTTTAAACAGCTAACTGTACGGGCTGGCTGTACAGCGATGTCAACCTCGTCAGAAAAGATGGATAGGTCACCTTGAATGCATGGACACCAGTATCTGGAATGATTTCAACTCCAACCCAGAGGGACAACGCAGTAGAGGACGACCTCATCTTAGGTGGCTTACAGAAGAGAAAGGCAACTTCGTGCGAGCAAATGGTGGCAGCTGGCAAAAGACAGTGATAGCTGGATAGACATGTAAGCTAGAGCCCAGCTTGGTGTAGGTGTAGCACCACCTAAGTAAGTAAGTAAGTAAGATTACATTTACATAAACTTCGTGTAAGAAAATACGCTCTAGCAACAACTTGTGGTCACTAATTTGTCCGAAAGGTTTCCAAAGAACTTTTTGCTTCATGCGCGATGTTCAGCTAATGATCAACGTCTGAAAAGAAAATGAAACCAGATTCCCTCTTCGTTTGCGTGCTTATTGACAATAGCAGTGTTATTGGTCACTGGTCTTACGAATTGAGTGTTCATATGAGGTTCTGTTTTCTAAATTTGTTGCATGCAGGGGAAATCTTCCTAGACTTTTTGGCTACATTTATTGCATCTACAATATCTTTTAAACATAATTTATCCCTTTCCCTGGAATCTCCCCATTGATGATTGGAAAAAATTCATAAAAGAGTTGCCAGTCAAGTCTTTTCACCCATTTATGTTTCTACGGTCTGGAAATTAGTGAAGTGAAATGACGGCTTGCCCGGCCAGTGTCTCCTCGCAGTCCTTAAAAAGTTTGGAAGTGATCGTTTTTAAATTGAGAGGCTGATTGTTTCAGTTGATTGGTCTGAAAATATTGTCTTTATTATTCTTGAAAAATTAAAAAAGAACTTTCACATCGTCTAGAACAAAGCGATATGAGTGGAAAATGGGAGGACGATTAGTTTACCCAAGAGAAGTTGACCTTTTTGATGACTTCTTATCGAAATTTTTTTAATGAAAACCCGAGTAGATTCTGATCAGTTTAAATCCATACAAGTTAGTTATCCAAAACTTCTCCACTTAATGGAACTCCTAATCATACATTTCTTTAATCTAAGCAAGGTTGCCAGCATTATCATAATTTTGGAGGAATCGTTCATTGATTATCAAACATACAGGTGCAAGCAAGTTATTCTTGCAGATAAAACCAAAAAAAAAAATTTTTAAATGAAAATTTATCTAAATTCATGATGCAAGAGGCCGCTGTTGATTAAGGCCTAGTTTCTCCCCTCATGGGACATGTCATTATATCGCAAGAAACGAGCCATTTTTTCAAATCCAAAAATGTATACTTTCAGACGTTTTCCGTGTGGTGACGTCAGAAATTATAATTTCTGTTGTCCGGAGTAAGTTTTTGGAATGAACCCAAACTTCAACCAAGTAGTCAACGAATTTAACCACTTGACCCCTTAATAGTTTCATAAAAATGTTTGAAGCAGCTTGATACGGAATAGGCGCATCTATCTCACCTCATCTCATCTCATACTTCGATAAAAAACCAAACTTTAGTGTTATGGAATATGATACTATAAAGGCTTTTACTGAAAGACCCACTTACCAGAAGGCTTTCTATGTTTGTGAGCAAGGCTCTGGATAAATATTTCGTACCATGTTTAGTCGCTAAAATGTGAAATACCAAAACAATGTGGTTATTCAAGCCATATTACTAGAGAGTGGATCGAAACTATTCGGTTACGAAAACATTCATTTTTATGCTCATCTGTTCAACACCTTAAAGGAGTAAAAGTGTATGCAAAACTGATATGTTGCTTTTGGATATCTTAAATAAATAGGTAAGAACGAATGTAAATACATATACAATATGTGTAGTTCAGCATCTTATAGTAATTGAAGCAAGGACAAGCGTATTCGAATCTGTAAAGGCGTTCATCTATACCAATTTAAAGCCAATTTGATTGCATTCCAAGAAGCTTAATGAGCAAGCTGGGGCAGAATAAAAATGAAAAACTACTATACAATATCTTTTAGTGCTTTTTTTTTAGGAATTCTTTCGTTTTCAGCATGGAATTTTGTATCAAGACTAACTACCAATAAATGTCCATGCCTCAATAAAATAAAAAAAATATATTTTACGGCATCTTGGACAAGGTCTAAAAAAGAACAGGAAGATATCATAAAAGTTGTAATAAGGTTTAATTAATTAGTAATTAGGAAACTGATATCCCCGTCCAACTGGCGACGATGAAGTAAAGATTGCAATCCAATCCAATCCAATCGGAACTGAAGTTTTATTAGACTGCTAGGATTGACTTTGTTGGACTCTGACACAGCTGAAGTCTTCAAAAAATCTTGGTAAGGGACATACACTGACTCAATAAAAATTCAGAACGGACTTTATAGCCGCATTAAGATATAGTTAACGAAATATCGTCATAAAGCACTACTATATAAGAAGAAAACAACTTACATAAATATCTTGCTTACCTTCCTTCCGACTTTTTGTTGTTAATTACTTTGTCGTCAACTAATTTATTTTATGTAATTTTGGAGAAATATCTCTATTCTCAGGAAAGCCAACATAGACCAATGCTAACCGGAGCCAGCGTATGAAGAAGCGATGTAAACTTTTTACGAGCAGAAGCTCTTCACTCCTCTAGTGTTTTGAAAAAGGAGCAACATGAGCAATTACATGTTAACGTGGCCAGAATTGAATGTGTTCTAGATAAGGAGAAGTACGCACTGGGGATTTCTATAAACATACCGCAGATAAGTTACTTTTTTTTGGATTAGACCAAAAATGAGAGTATTTTGAGGACGAAGTCCTATCTCTATTACTACGGTGAAACTTAGTTGACTGTCTGCTTAACAACGTCAACCGTTTTAACGTTTAGTACCGATGATATGCATACAGTGTAGCTGAACTTTCAGTCGAATAGTGAAGACTTTGCTCTAAATGGCAAACGGCCCTGTACGTAATCGACATTTGGTCCATTGAAAGTGGTCTTACCTCTCAAAACTACGGTTGTGCTTTTCACAAGAACGAGGAGGCTGACTTGTCTGAATTCACCCAAAATTTGTGTCGCCTCTCTAGAAGGAAAGTATAGGATGTCATCTTATTAAAGGCTTTCAAGGCGTTGTCAGTTTTCTTATAATGTAAGGGAGTATTATTGGATTTGGTGTGGCGCAGTTGTAAAGTTATTCGACTACTATACAAGAGATTCCTGGTTCGAATTTCAGCCAACACCGAGAAGTAGAAAAATGATTGGCATTAAACAATATTCTAAAGAACAGACGGCGATAGATAAGCGTAATATCACTGAAGCGATTACCCCATTGAGTCTGAGAAATTCAATTTAAAGTAATGTTAGGGTGCGTGCTTCATTTACCGAGGTGTTAGACTCGGAACTACCGGGCCTGACTTGCCAAACTTATAAGTGTGAGTGTTAAACAGAATAAAGTAGAAGACGTACGGCGAATAAAATCGCGTGACTGAGTGTCAATAGTCAGACGACAGACTCCTTATACCTAAACGTATTTGGACCTCATGTCAATAACAATTTTACAATGAAGATGGTGGTGGATGAAATTTAAATGAGCAGCGCTTACATCTCCAAAGCAAGTTACTGGCTTGGGAATATACCGTTCCAGTTCTATCACTCCAGGCTGAGGCTTGTTCGCGGGATTAAATACTTGCAAAGCAAAAAATTCATGACATCTTTATCTGTACATAGAATGTTGGTACTTTAAACAGACCACACGAACCCAAACATTTAGTTAGTACCGAGAGAATCACAAATTGTTGGAGATGCATCATTTGGGTGTAGATTTGTTGTGAACCGCAGAAAAAGGCAAGACTTCTTGAACTATTAGCACGTTAGAAAGCACATTGAAACAACCCGCATCAAAGCTAAATTCGCCTACATCAGTCTGATGGAGTTACCAATGATTGTTTTTATGAGCTCCTCGATTAAACCAACGGGCAATATCATTAGTATGACGTTAAAATCATTTTTGGATATCTTTGGTAGCATAATCGGAAAGCATGGCCAACACCAATGTCTGCATGGCAGACGTTTGCTAGTAGTATCGTTGCCGACCATTCGAACGAAACCTCAGAGCAAAACAAAAGAAGCATGAGAAGCGAGTGAACGAGTAAATGGAGGGTGCTACTTTTAGGAACAACAGACGAATATCAAAAATAAGGTTAACATAACAAGAGCCGGACAGAAACCTATAGTGATGAACAAGGAAATTTAATAATAGAGTCACTGATGAGGATATGAAAAAATCAATCCCGCGAAAAGTTTAACAACGGAGATGACCCAAATCTCGCTATCAAGCAGAACAAACCATTCAGCTTGGACGATGAAAGCCAAGCACTAAGCACCCAACCTAAATGAAGATACTGGCCCGGATGGATTAACTGCCAACCAATTTAAAGTAGAGGAATATGACTTGGTAAAGGGTATGCACCAACTCATTTACAAGATTTGCTCAAGGGAAGTATGACCGAGTAATGGATCCTCAATATCGTTTTCCTGATTTACAAGAGAGGAATACTTGTAAATATACCTTTTCCTCAACCTCAAGGATTCTTATGACGGCATTTATAAAGACGGGCTATACAGCCCCATACCTGGTTTTGGCATCTCCGCCAAACTCATTAGTTTATGGAAAATGATAATGAAGACGGATCGAAAGTCAGATCAATTCACCAAAGCTTGGTGTCAAAAAAGAGGTTAGAGTTCCATCAAATTCCATTAGCAATTCACACAAGCAATTGAGTAATCAAGCCTTTTTAAAAAAACACTAAAAACATTTTAAATAGAACTTCATCATCCAAGTCCTGCAGGAGCATAAGGGATAAAAAGAAACAAATGGTCGTTTTGAAACTAAGAATGGGATGAAGTTTGCTTCCGTTTGCCTTGACTGGCTTTTAAGAATAAGATTTAACCATGAGCTCTACGAGTTATTCAGCGACATCGACCCCTTCAGAAACATTTTAGTTGCTTCAAAGTAATAGGATATACTTCGGCGGGATGCCTTCGATTGCTACGTCCAGGAATTGCGTTGCTATAAGTGAAAGGTATAAACGAAAGAGAACTTAAACCTCTTGAAGTGCGAAACTGAGGGCGGTCAACCAAAGATAGCGCTAACTGGAGAGTTTTATTGGTTAAGTCATAGGTCCAACCCGGACTGAAGTAACAACCAAGGTACCTTTAAAATGTTTGCAAACAGTGCGGGGACAGAATGAGACACGAGACATTACATCGGTGTTCGAGGGTGTCCATTGTCTGAGTGATGTGCCTTTCAGGAATCTATTACTACTCCTGATATATCTAAACAAATTGGTAATTGTAAAATATTTACAACACTTGTTGTAAATTGTCATGTTTTCATTTCTTGAGCAGCAAAGTACGACTTAAACCACACTTCGGTGTTTCCTCAAATAAACAGGAATACCTCTATTTGAATCTTTGTGAATCCAAGATGCTCTTGTCACTCTCACGATCTAATTTGACCAATTTCTCGTAGCCTCTGGATACCATAAAAACAATTGGAAATAGAAAAGGAAATATAATCAGGAACTACAATAGCCGTAGGATTCGAGGTTAGGATAGCGGTATCACCTACTTAAAGTGGTTTTAATCCAATATACTTTCAACACCCCGAAGAAGGTCTTACCCATTTTCCGAACACAATCGCTTTATTTTAAGTATTCTTCACAGCGATAAATTTACTAAGGTTGTGCATTAATTAAATTTAACAGAAGGCAACTATCGTCGTTTGCCAAGAGTGCTTGCAAAAAAAACCAATCAAATAGGCCAAAGAATATCGGAATTAGAAGACCTGCCATTTTGAATATCAAATTAAGTTTACACTAATTAACACAATGAACAAAATGAAGTGCAAATATAACTGATTTTGGTTAGCTCAGTTAACTAGTAAAGATGTTTTAAAATTTAAAGTGTCCAGACAAAACTACATCAGTTAAGCCTTTAACAATAACGAATTCAAAGCAAAGCAATAAATTTTAATGACGCCACTAAAAACGTTAATTTCAAAAGTAATTATCTTTTTGTTTCCACTAAAAAAAAATCATCGTGATACCCATAAAGATACTCATATCACCGGATACGTATGCTTCAACCGAAGACAAATTCGTTACAGCTAAGCATACTCCAACTCTACGACCAACAATTTCACTTTTATTCAAATAAAAACGCCCATCGACTTAAGAAAAATATCGATTTTTCGATTTTTAACTGATCTTGTTCAAAAACCCCATTTAAAGGAGAAAGACAATCGTTTACCTCAAATTTTAAAAACAAAACTTCACTGAGAATCACAGAAAAATCACTCATACGCACCGTGTGCCGGGTGAAGCTCAACTGCTCTTCAACTCAATAACCAGATACTTAAATTCGTTCATGAATCGATTAGTTCAATAACGAAAACAATCGGCTAGCAAATTACCGCTTCAAAAATAACTCGAAATCCAATAAAACTTTTAATCACAAAATGAATGAGACTGATAATGTTTGGTGGCTGGTGCCGAATTAGTTTTCCGTCACACTTTACGCATTTGTCTGATAAATCGATTCGATTAATACACCAGTACTCGAACTTGTAAATCGATAAGCCGATCGTCTTGCCGATGATGGAGATATTCACAAACTTGCACATATATTTCAATTCGACACGATCTGATGTTTCTCCTTAAATTAAAAGTAATTAACCAAAGAAAAATAAATACGTAAACAGAATAAACAAAGTCAACAATCGCGTGCCACAATTGTAGAGGCGAGTGCAAGAAAGTACTACCGATTGGGCAAGTTGAAGGCAATGGTTTCTGGCTTTCAATCGACTACTTTGCAGAGACACTATGTTATGTCAATTTAATTCAATTAGTAGACTGTGAAAATATGTCAACAAATCGTTGCAGATACATTCAACATGCATCTGTATCTGTATGTAGCGGTATGCGAGTCGTGCGTTCACCATGTGTTTAGTGTCACTGACAGATACTAGATACGAGTACCATGCCAGATCAGATACTAGATACTTGTAGTATCAGAAGTTTGACTTCAAAGTCGAAGAAAGTAAATTGGCTCTGCCTCAAGGGAAGAGATGAAAGTTTCGCTGAATCCGATGCTGCCATCGTCATTGTTGTAGGTAGTAATCGCATTCATCGTGGTTGTCATTGGCGTTGTCGGACACATGGTCTCTTCTTGAAGAAGTGGAGTGGCACGAGTTTAGGTTTGGTGGCATCTGATGCAATCCAAACGATGCTTTTAAGTTGGGTTGAGTTTTTTTTTTTTTTTTCTTTTTTTCTTGTTCTCTGATTTAATTTTATTCGAGTCTCCTCAATTGACGGATTCTAATGGACGATTTATTGTTGGAATTCATTTAAAATTTAAATTTAAATGATCTGGGGATTTAATTAGTTGGCGGTGCGTTCTTTTGTAGTGTGGAGCAGGAAAGAACTTCAGATGAAGAATATTTTTTTTTTTTTAAAGACATCGGGTGCAACGAAAACAGATGTATATAATTTCTACAAAAAGACAACTGTGAAATGCTTTTGATAACAATTAAATGTATACGAATTTTTATATATTTACCCACATAAACATTTCTTTAATTGATAATTAGAACACAATTCATAATCTTGCAAGTCGAAGTCAGACAGGCCAGTCTGTCCTCCAGTGATTTGAATTTAAATTTAGATTTTAACAACCAAAAACGGTTATCTGTTGCCTGGGAGTAAATCCGGTCAAGGTTAGTACAGCGTTTACAATGTTTGAGATATATTTCTGTGCTTTGTTCAAATCTAAACTTTGGGAGATCCATAACACCGATCACTTAGTTCGTTAGGTTGGATTAATTGTTAGATTATAGCGACATAAGAGCCTTATCGGATTAATAAGCTCATTGGAGCAAAAGGAGCTCATGCCGCACTCACTGTTTTGCTGACCACACTATGAGTATGGATTTTTAACCATATAAACACAGGTATTCATGACATTTGGCTATGTGTTTTACAACATATTCTCTTCTTCTATCTCAAGAGGTGATATGGTTATTTTTGCTGCTTCCCTTGAGATAATTCGAGCCGATATGTGTTAAACAAAGTAAATATCTTACTTCTTCCTGCACTGAACTGTATAAAAAACTCAGAAGATTGTGAAATGAACTTCAGCATTTACGATGGTGCTTTACACTCTCTCAAGTTATCTTCTTAACAATTTTACTTTCTTTTATACTCAGATACGTCTCTTGTGCCGCTATACGAGTCAATTTTGTTTGTTTTGTTTTAAATCATAACTATTTCGGAAATGGGTTAAAGGTCGATGACACCACTCAGTAACCCATTCAGACAAAATTGATTACAAAACTTCGGGTTGCAACATTGCAACATTTTTAAATTCACTGGATTATAAAATATTTGGAGCCCTTGTAATCAAAAAAAGGCTCCAATTGTTGTTTAATTTTGATCTTATAGGCGTGCAAATGAAGATAATCATTTAAAAATCGCCGTAAAGTGCCATAAGTGAGGCCCAATTGTTTACTTTGGCGACGAATTGAGACACCTGGATGGTTTTGAACACTTTCGCTCACAGAGGTGATGTTTTGGCGCATCCGCGCTGGCCGAGCATGCTCATATGAAGTTTGATTTGTTACCAAATCAGTATCTACAAAACGCTTCACCATTGCACGAATTCCGGACTCAGTAGGGCAAAATGTTACTTTTACAGACCGCCCATTTTTGTAATAAGATTGAATAACAACAATGCCAAAGATTGTGTGATATCTGTCAAAAAGATCAACCACAATGAATTCAGTAAATGACAGTAATTGACATTCAACACCCATACCATATGTTGGCTTACCTTTTATATCAAAGTTATTAAGAGCAAGGCCAAAGAAATCAAGTGCTTGACGTTCACCAAAAAATAAAACCTATTAAATGACGAATAGGGATCATGAAAATATGAAAGGTGATGTAACCCAGACAGTCTCTGCCGCAAGTCCACTGCGAGTCAAAATAAATGAAAGATTTCTACTCTACAAAAGGATCCTATCAAATATAATAGTGATAATGCATTGGCTTCGTTAATTTTAAGAAGTTCCCTAATAAAACACAACGTAGATGTTCTTCTATCCTACAGAGCTACAACAGTTGCCAAAAAAGAGGCAGTTCCAGGAAACTATTCTAGACATGGTGGATCATGCGAGGTGTGTTCAAAAAGTAAGAGGACTTTTGAAATTTCGCGGGCAACGTATACTCGATTATGAATTTTTTTTTTTTGGTACACATGTCACAAACGTATGTTGACAGTCTCAAGTATAAGGCATACTTAGTTTGCTTTTGACAGATAGAAAGGTTAGGAGAAAAGAGTTTGCACAAAATTTTGTACAAACTCTTCCAAGATGGCCGACAGGATGCCAATGATGAATATCGCTCTGGACGTCCCAGCACATCAACAAAAGATGATAAAGTCGAAGCTGTGATGAAAATTGTTTTGGAAAATCGTCGAATTACCATAAGAGAAGTTGCTGAGAATGTTTATGTATCGGTCGGCTCGTTTCATGCAATTTTTTCGGATGTTTTGGACATGAGACGTGTGTCAGCGAAGTTTGTTCCGAAACTTCTTAATTTTGATCAGAAGAACCGTCGCATGAGCATCGCTCAGGAGCTCTTGAATGACGTCAGTGATGATCCTGACTATGCTCAAAAGGGTCATAACTGGTGACAAATCAAAGGTATATGTATTATGATGTCGAAACCAAAGCCCAATCGTCCCAATGGAAGCACCCAGAAGAGCCAAAACAGAAAAAAGCACGCCACATTCGTTCAAATGTCAAGGTTTTGATCACTGTTTTCTGTCAATTACCGCGGCGTAGTGCATCAGGAGTTTTTATCTCAATGTCGTACGGTCAATAAGGAGTATAACCTTGAAGTTATCCGTCGTTTGCGGTAAGCCATACGAAAAAAAGACGTCCGGAAATGTGGACCATTCATGACTTTTGCAACACGATAATGCACCTGCTCATTCATCGTTGCTTGTGAGAGATTTTCTGGCCAAAAACAACTCGACAGTCATGCTTCAGCCACCATATTCACCGGATTTGGCCTCATGCGACTTTTTCCTTTTCCCAAAACTGAAGAAACCTATAAAAAGATGGAGATTTGCAACGATTGAGTAAATAAAAACGGCATCGCTGGAAGAGCTTAAGGCTATACCAAAAACTGCTTATGAGAAATGCTTCGAAGATTAGTATTATATCTGAGGGGACTTTGAAGGGGAAAACACTAATATTGATTAATAAATAAATATTTTTTTATAAAAATATAAAGTCACAATACTTTACGGTAAGTAAGTGAGGAGGAATTGATTGCACTTCTAAGTGTTCTTACATTACAAAGTAAATGGGGCAAAAAATAAGTACACAAGATGGTGAAACAGATGTTTACATGTTTATGACCGTTATTCCATTGATGCTTAGCGCTTCAAAAGATAAACTTTAGAAGAACACTCGTCCATCTGCAAAACTCATGAAAAGTAAATTGTTAATCTGCACCCAACTGTGTGTACATAAAATTAACGACGAAATAGGGATATGATTGACGGAAAATTTCTAAATGAAATAACAGACAAAAAGTCATAGCGGTCATGTCTCATATGCAAAAGGACACAAAATAACATTTCAAATGATGGCGAATATAACTACGAATATTGAATCTAACGACATTGGGCTCAATGTCGATAGACTAAAACAAGGACTTGGAAATACCAATGATAGAATTCGGAGAAGATTTTTCATGGATCAGAGGCAACAGCTCATGTAACTGGGGTCAATGGAGAAGTAATATCGAGGCTTGGAAGTAATACTTAGTGTTTTGAATTGCAGGGAAAAGCTTATCACTGTTAAGTTTAGAAATATTCTATGAAAACAACAGAGTTATTAAAACAAAAAATATCCAAGAAAAAAACCCACATTAATTTTTGGCTCATAGTCAAAATAATATAGATATCCTACCCTAGATAAATAGGAAATATACATAGATACCAAAATACGCGCAAGGTTTCTGGGATGCGCCAGAACGAAGACTTTTTAACATTCTGGCAGCCTCATCCGACCCACTCACTTGTGAGATCTATAATTACAACACTCTCCAGAAATGATAAGTTCAGTAGACCCCAGATGCTGACGAAATTTTCAAGAAGTCAGATTGTTTTTTTTAATAGTTGGTCTGTTTACTTTTTTCCACTGTTTGACTTGAAATGAATCCCCGAAATATATATTTTGGGAGCCAAAGTTTTTGGGATCACTTCGCAGAGCAGAAAAACTGTGAAAAAGTTTAAAACAGGGGAGTCGTATATGAAGATACTGGAGACAGGTAAAGGTGATAAATTTGCTGCTGAGGGGGCTAGAATCTAATCCGGGGGAGCTCCTTGCATTGTTGAAATAGAAAGAATGCGATGAGTTTAAACTAGTAGGAGTTAAGCCATTAGTTACGGCTAAAGTCAAAAGGGGGAAAGGGAAACTACCGCTCTTCCTGGTTCAGCTTTCTCTCAATAGCAAACTCAATGATCTAAGGAGGATAAAACTCCTCAGATGGCTCAGCCACAACTTGAAATAACAGAATAGAATACCCTGTAGGCCAGATCTACGCGCTGCTGCCGGGCCTAACGCGCTCCAGTCGTATGGAACCCGTACGGTACTTGTTGCTCAAAGTCCCTGATGTGCTTTTGGTAAGTGAAACTAACAAAATAAGGAATAAAAGATATGAAATAGTAAAAAGAAACTCAATAAAAGGAGTGGTATTGCGATCTTCATAACAAAAGTATTCCAATTTAAAAGTGTACAGCCGTGTAGTGCGTAAATTCCAGGTGTTTAAACGGTTGTACAAGGTTTCTGTATACCATATGCACCTGAAGCTACTCAATCAATATTATTTATCGCAAAACTCGAGACACTTTTTCGATTACTTAGGTTAGAAATGAACGAGAATAACTTTATAATCAGAGATTGGGGAAATAATACATCAAACACTAGAGGGAACTTACTACTCAATTGGTGGGGTGTATGACAGTGACCATTGCAGTCTCAGCATCGAAATAATCTCTCCCAAAGAAGTTGCGGAATTGGAAGAGTTTATTAAACAGTATTCCTGCAATTATAGTAGGGCACGTGTGACACATTTTTCCAGAACATTGGCAAGAGCACTCTCCTCGATCTCGCTCTGCCCATCGTTCAACAGGAATCTGTCACACGATGAGATTGACAGATATCTTAAACAAATAGACGAGGCTATAAAACGACGATACCCCGTCATAAATTCATAGACAAAGACGACACATTCTGCAACGCAACAATTGACGAACTGCACCAACACAAAAGAAGACTTTTGTCGAGAATTAAAACCTTGTACAGACAGTTTACTGACAGAAATAACAATGAAGTCGTCGATCGTCAAAAACCTCGAGTAACATATTAATAAAAGAAAATTACAGAGTATCTGTAAGTTTGTATTGGAAGATTATAATCCGAACTGTAAATACCAGTAACCCGAATATGTTCCCGCAAATAAATAAAATATTTCAGAGAAAAGATCAAAACGACCTTCCGTGACTAAAGATCACCCGAACGACGGACAATGAACAAATACTGATAACAGCAGGCATAAATCCAGAAAGAGGTGTAGATGATGACATGATGATGATTTGATAAAAAATCAACAGGAGAAAGTAGAGGTCATAGGAGCGATTTTCTAGGAAGTATACAAGGCAAATTATATCATTAGTCCAAATCTCGACCTGGAAAATCTGGTCCTTTTGCACAATTTCTATCTTCGAAATGATATAGAGCACTGGCGATTCAAGAGCTCAGGATTCACTGAGTTAAATCACGAAAATATAGTAAATAATCTCATCGACGATAAGAGGGAACTACCTCTGTTTATTTCGAAGGAAGAGCTTCAAACTACCTTCGAATCACTGAAAAGTAAGAAGTCAGTGGGAACCGATGGCACACCTTACATTGTGCTACGACTTCTGCCATCTACACCATTCCAAGCATTAGAAGACAACAGTGGATAAAGACAGTCCAATCTTGCGAAAAGGTGATCAATACAATCCTCACTAAATAGGTTGAAGACGAAAATATTGTTTAGGATAATCAATTCAGTTTCAAGGCGGGACATGATCTATCACATGCCGGGTATCTGATATCCAGTAGAACAAAAGCAAGAAACAATTCGCATTTGCTTGCTTGATTGGCTTGTAGAAAGAAGGCTTTTGACACTATATGTTTAGATAGCCTCTCCTTCAAGCTAAACAGGCTGGGCATAAGTAAACCACTGCCTTATATCATTTTTGATATGCTCACCAGTAGACAGTTTATCGTAAAGAATGACGACGGTCTACAACAAGGTGCGATCAATTCGCCAGTCCGAAAGACAAAGAAAGCTGGTAAAGGGTGGGCCAATGGGTATTTCGCCATAAGATTTGCGAATTAAATCTAAATCTAGGGACGAAAAAATTCTTTCTTATCGACATTTAAGTCATGTATAGATACTCGCTAACATAACGTATTAAAATTATTGGAGCCTATTATTTTCATGCCGTTCAAAAAGAAAAATGCATATCGGATATAACGTGACTTTGTTGGTGTTAATAATCGACCAAACTGAGTGTATAATTTTAACACGGCATTGGTGCGTTATACCCCAAAGCATATATTTTCCTAAATAACTTCTATATTAAGTTAATACGTTAATACATTATTGATTCTACATATTGGCGGATTACATTTTAATATTCGTTGAAATTTGCTATCATCTAATAACCCCAAAGGGACCAGTTCCAAGTCATGTCCTGCAAAAGTTTAATGGGATATCACGTACACCACCACATCATACCATAATCTTTCGTAAAATTATTTTTTTAAGGCAAATTCATATTGCAGATGATCTACAAACGTTTGTTTTTGTTTTCGTCTAATAAACAAAATTCAAATAAAAAAAGAATTCCATATTATGTACGAGTAGTATTTTAAATAAATTCAGTGTAAACTGAGAGAAGTCATGCCGTACGAGCGAAGGCAATAACATTGGAAAAGCTGTTGCAGGAGTTCGATGAAGGATCTGACGAAAAGCCGTTTATTGATTAGGAACGCGGATTCAGAGGTGTACTATATAGCAGAACAGAAGGAGGAGAGGACTCGATCAGAGGATATGAATCCGAAGATAATGTTGGATAAGACGGTATTGAAAATGGAAGCATATTGAACTGATCTTATTTTGTGGATAAGGACCTTTCGAAGTGGAGTAAAAAAGCAAGTTATAAAAACGTAATAATCCGTTCAGAAAATATTATTACTAATATTCCTTTTATTTTCACAGCAAAATACAAAAAAAAAAAAAAAATCATCTAGAATGGTGCATGCCATTCATATGTAAAGCTAGCAGCTATAGCAACTAGTTATGACCAAAATTATCAGCATTTGCTTAAGCCGACTGACCAAAACAAATAAAAGTCGTTTTTGGCTGGTTTATATTGTACAATTGAAACTTCCATATCTACGGGGAACCGATGCCAGTGGATAAGATCGGTCTCGTACAACGATACAAAGATTCAAAGTTTTATTGCGGTATTTGCGATTCGATAACGTAATAAACAGATCGGTGCGTGTTTCATTTGACAAGCTAACGCCTATCATAGCAATTTTTGATCAGTTTGTTTCTAATTGTAAAGAACATTATACGCCTAGGGAATACTTGACTAATAATGTAAAGCTAGAATAATTTAGAGGCTGAATCCCCTCTAGGCAGTTTATTCTAAACAAATCGACTAAGTATGGCATTAAAGTTTTCATTCTACTGCATTAATATGAAAGTTTATGTTAGATTGCAATCCTAAGGAGCTTTTTGCAAGAGTAACAATCCCACAGGTTGGTCAGGTGCGGACTTGTAGGGTAAAATAGTAGGACGATCCGTAAGAGTAACCGACACAAGAAGATTCATTGATTCCACGGGGCAATCGCCGGGCAGTGTTGGTTATTTTACGGCTTATGAATTCAAGTTGGTATTGCAGACTACGTATGCTCTGTGCACTCGCAAACTTGTAATCTACAGTCCATTGGGGACAAAAATGAGGTAGCGGATAAAATAAATGAAGCCATCATCGCATCATTTAAATGCAGTTCCAAGTTAAAACCCAATATGGTAAGAAGATATTATGTTGGAACCCTTAACATGAACAGATGCGTAAAATGGTGAGAATATTTTTAAACAAACCAATCACAACGATAATTGCGACCTATACAAATTCGCTTTAAACAACACACAGCATGTCAAATCTGAAGCCACAAGATTTCCCTACGATAACAGAATAAACAGATTTTCTGGAAATATATTCAGCATAGACAAAGCTGAATGGGACATAAACTCATTTACACCATATAAGACACGTGGATTAGACGGAATCTTCCCAGCACTGATTTAAAAAAGTCTGGTTCAGATTCTTCCTAATTTAACCGCCACTCTATTAAATCTGGTAACACAGATTAAAGAGGCCTGACAAAAGCTGGAGATTGTAATATCTACTTTCCTAGACATTAAAGGTGCCTTCGATTATACCGAATCCATTTCGAAAGTCATTTCCAAAAAGGGTTTTGACTATCACGCTAACCATTGGGATAGAGCGATGCTCGTATACCGGCAAATCTCAACATCTTCCGGTGAGACTAAAAGCTCCGTCTCAGCAATCAAAAGATGTCCACAAGAACTCGTCATTGATGACCTCCTAATAAAACTTAGTAATCTAGGCTATCAAACAATAGGATATGCTGACATAATAGTGAAGGGTAAATACCTTGAAGACGTTTGCTATAAGATGCAGACTGCTCTAAAGATAGTAAATTCTTCGTAACAAAGCATTTTTCCTAGTTTTCGGTTAGACCCCTTCTGGAGTGTGAGCGCTCTCGTTGGTCTATTAGGAGCTCAACCGCCACCATCTCTTTTCAAAGGCCTTTATTTAATCTAGAAAATCCTTACCGGTATGTGTCCCAAATATACGAATACTATATATAGGGTTATTCATGGTGACGTTTGATTTTCAATAGGCTTTTTTTGACAGATCACGAGTAACTCCTATCAAACTGCTTTATTATTTTTGTTCAGTATAGTATAGTTTGGCAAGTCATCATGGAAAGATTCACCCCACAACAGCGTCTCCAAATTGACCTACCGAAACCACTATTGCTAATACCATTCGCAAATTTGAGTTCCAGTTTACATTAGTGGATGATACTCGACCGGTTAGATCACATCCAGCACGCAGTAAAGAGATTATAGCAGCTGTAGCTGAGAGTGTACGCGAACACCGTGACGAATCGATTCGTCGTCGTTCTCAGCAGCTTGGCTTGGCGTAATTGACAACTTGGCATATTTTACGTGTGGATCTCGGCCTAAAAGCGTACAAAACTCAACTTGTGCAAGAATTGAAGCCAGGCGACTTGAATTTGCGTCATATTTTCAGTGAATGGGCTCTGGAAAAACTCAATGAAAATCCGGTGTTTTATCGTGAAATTTTGTTGTGATAAAGCTCATTTCTGGTTGAATGGATAGGTTAATAAACAAAATTGCCGTTTTTGGGCTGATGTGCAACCCGAAGTGTACCAAAAACTACCATTACATCCATTAAAAACAACGGTATGGTGTGGTTTATGGGCTGGTAGAATCATTGGTCCATATTTCTTCAAAAATAAGGTAAATCAGAATGTTACCGTCAATAGTAATAGAAATTCAAGCACATGGTCTTGGTGAGCTCTGGTTTCAAAAAGACGGCACTACGAGCCATACAGCGCGTGAAACAATGGTCTTGTTGAGAAATCATTTTGGTGAGCACTTAATTTTACGTTTTTCTACGGTAAATTGGCCGCCTAGATCATGCGATATCACACTTTTGGACTATTTTCTCTGGGGATATGTAAAGTCTAGGGTTTTCAGGAATAAGCCAGCTACGGTTGAAGATTTGGAAGCCAACGAGAAACCAATCGCTATGCTGGAACAAGTCGCCCAAAATTAGACCTTCCGAATAGGCCAGACGTAGTCGTGGCCAACATTTACATGATATCATTTTCAAAAAGCAAATGCCATGAATTGTTCCTTTAACCTATTATAAAACTTTTAAGGTCACTTTCAAATTTATGTGTTTTATTTTACAATGTAAATCAAACCTTACGATGAATCACCTGTTAGCTCGGATACGGTCCCATTTGGTTCGAGATTTAACCTCTCCATTGATTCTATCTGGGGGATTCATCCGCTGTCTAGTTTCTAATGCTGCTATTTTGGTTTGCTAGTCAGCCCTCGCACTTATAAGCTTGGCAAGTCGAGTTGCGATGGATATCGGAGGTGAAATAACCAAAATTGATGTGTAAAAACAGTTGCAACACTGGACATCGCCAGGTTGACTCCTCTCATCTTTGAAGGTGACACTCCTTCGTAAAATGAAGTTTGGAGGGTCCTTAACGTTTGAAAATTAATCAGGTTTTGCAAGATTGTACTACAGTATTGAGGAAGGTTTCTAAATCGAATCTTCTAATACGTAAAAAAAAAACTTTTAACATATAATATGTGAGTCTATATTAATATATCTTGTGTTTGGTCTTTAAATGGCAAAAGGCAAAGCCGTGCCAACTAAATATTTTAGCTCTGAAATAAAAAATCTATCTAGTCTTATCGTGCGATTTGACAGCCATGGACTTCTTCGTTTCGGGCTTTATCAAAAGTAAGATTTAAACCAATAAGCCATCTACAATTCAAGAAGTAAAGGACAAGATAATAAATAAGGCATATTGGTGGAATAGACATGAAATTATGTCAGGATGTCATCTCAAATTCGAACAAGCCATGCTATAGTTAACATTTGGTCGATAAATATCTTTCACAAGTAATTACTATCGATCGATATGGGGTGAAACCTTCATTAGCCCTTATTAGTAGAACTGGCCACAGAATCACCAAGGACCTAATGCGTTTGGCAAAATGAACATGCAATGAAAAGTTTGGATGAAACCTATGTAAAATCGAAGAAGAAACAACTCAGAAACTTAATATTCCATTTTAAAGATTTATTCAATTAGCGCATAATGTCGCGAAATGGACCTATGACCAACATTTTATTTGGGTTTTACTTGAGCCGACTAATTAAGGTGACATGGTCAGCACGACGATTTTTACGTGTTTTATTTTATTTCTCTTAAAAAAAAAATACAATTTTCATCCCAGTAAATGAAAGATCTTTACTGGAATAAAATTATTCAGGCATTATTGGCAACCAAGTGGTGTCGAACAGATATTCTGCATCCATTCATTACACAATTGCCGAAAACCGAAAATTTTTCCGTTGTATCAACAAAGAGGTTAATTATCAAATTACCAAAGAAGAACTACCCAGTGATGTGTGAAAACTGGAGAGAAATCTGTATCTTGTCGGTGATCCTTAAATAGTGGTTGCATTGAAGAACCCGTAGGGACAACACTTGATGTCAAAAAAGCAGGTCTCCGGTCTGCATCGACATCATAAAGTCTGCATCTTTTTTAATACAGATAACTTATCCATCCGGCTTTTACTTACTACGAGGATTTTTGCCTGAAAAGATTTGCGCCAAAGATGTATCCTTGCGAAATTCATAGCTGGTATCAAGACTATCTTTGAGGGAGTAAGCCGTATAGAACATACAAAACGTATACAAAAGTAAAAGGCAAATGATTTTGGAAAACGTAGTGGATTGCAAAAAGGTTGAATATAACCATTACTTTATTTTAGTAAAAGTAAGTATGCTTTAAATAGCCCTGAGATAAAAGTCACGGACAAAAATGGAGAATGACATCAGAGTTGACGATATTTGTTTCCGCTGAATACGTAACATTACATAAACTGAATAAAAAAAATAAATAAATAAAAAAAAATAAAACACACACTCAGTTTATATGTTACGGATGTAATTTCCCGGAAGTACTTAATGATAGCTTAGCTTTGTGATTACAATTAAGAGCACGAACTCCCTGTTCAAACTATCATAAATGCCAATTTTGCCCCGGGAAAAAAAAATTATTTCAATAAACTATTAAATGTCATATAATTTCATTTTCTTAAAAACAATTTATGTAAAGAAGTTATGACCTTGAATTGAATTGAAAGTTTTAACTTTAGAAGTGGGTATGAGACCAAGTGTTCTATAACGATGCTAACTTAATTATTGCAAAAAATGTACTGCACACAAAAATGAACCAATTACAACAATTTCCTGAAAGATATTCAGTAAAAAAGAGGGCATTTATTTATTCTATTGCAAGAACATCATTTAATGTCGAGTCGGAACAAAACTTGGCTCTTATATGAACAACTAATCGCGTAAGATAGACTAGGATAGGCCAGGAGAATACCTTGTAAATTATATCGGGTTTTCCAATAACGACTTCAAAACTTTTTTTTTTTTAAATATTTATTGGTTTGAAGTACAATGAAAACATTTATGAATGAAACTCGACTTCGTTTATATAGCCACCGCCTGCACGTTTGCAGTGATCGATTCGGCCACACATTTCGGCCAAAACGGCAGCTATTTCGCGTTCAATGTTGGCTCTGAGCTCTTCCAACGTAGCCGGCGTGTTGGCATAAGTCAATGACTTAACGTAGCTACACAGAAAATAGTTAATCGGCATTAAATCGCACGAACGAGGCGGCCAATCGGCTGGCCCATGTCTTGAGATAACACGCTCACCATACTTACTCTTCAATAAATCGATTGTAGCGTGTACTGTGTGGCTTGTGGCACCATCCTGTTGAAACCACATATCGTCCAAGTCCATATCTTCCAATTCTGGCTAAAAATGATCTGTGATCATTGCGCGATAACGCTGATCATTCACAGTAACGTGACGATCGTTATCGTCTACGAAAAAATATGGCCCAATAACGCCGCCGGCATGCAAACTACACCAAACAGTTATTTTTTGTGGATGAAGTGGTGATTTATGAAGCAAATGTGGGTTTTCACCTGACCAATAACGCATATCTTGCATTGAGCCAAAAAGTGAGCTTGGTCACTGAAGATGATTTTGCGATGAAATTCATCATCTTGGCGTATCTTCTCCAGACCCCAATCGGAGAACGTACGTCACTTCAAATGGTCCATCGGCTTCAATTCTTGAGTCAGCTTGATCTTGTATGAGTGTAAACCAAGATCCTTACGCAAAATACGCCATAATGTGGTCTGAGCGATGCCCAATTTTTAAGAACGTCGTGGAATTGACTGATTTGGATTTGGCAGCGATATTTTCGACACTTCGACCAACCCGTTGTCTCACTGACACGGCAACATCACACAACGAATATGTAGACTCAAATTTTTACACTAAACTAGTTATTGCCTGTCTACTAGGGCGAGAATTACGACCGAAAATTTGAGTTAACGCTCTCAAAGTTTCAGTCACCAAATCCGAATATCTGTAAAAAAATTTTATAATTTGCAGACGTTACTCGTTAGTGTACTTTACCATGATAAAAATGTTGAGTTTATTGAATAAATTGACAGTGACAGTTTGAAGATTAGTGAAAGAGTGCGTTCACAAATTAAATTCAAAGCTGTCAAGTCCCATTGGAAAACCCTTTAAATGAACAATGTACGGAATCACAATTCGAAATATTAATACAAAGTATATACTCAAAAGAATGGACCTTCATCACAGTTTAACGTTGGAACTACACAGTGTTTTTCATTAAGATTATACTTGAACACACCCTTAATTGTTTTTTTTGTGAAGTGTCATTAATATTTTGCTTGTCAATGTCTTGCTTTTTGTCCTTATTGGAAAACCCGACACAACCAAGTCCAGGAGCATTCAGTGGTATCACTTTTCGTCCACATATTGTTAAATGAATGTACAACAGTATCTGTCTAAATAACTTTACAAGAATGAAAACACTCTAAACTGCGCCAAGGGTAGGGACTATAGTGCGCTTAACGTCACTTATAAAATCTTGTCTGACACATTGTGTAATCACCTGTAAACGTTTTTAAACAGTTCGATTAACTCCTCTCCAGCTTAACCCCTTGAGACCGAAGCCTAAACCTTAATAGATATCTAAAAAATAGGATCCGGATTCGGTTTTCTCGTGGTCAAATTAAGAAAAAAACGTTAGTCTGGATAATTCAGAAATCAGAAATGGGGTCATATTTCACCCCATCGGTCTCAGGTAAAACTTTTTAGCGCATTTTCCAGATTCAGTAAGTTGTGTGTTTGAATTTATTTTTAATAAAAAATTATGTGCAATTTATGTTTTAATCCATTTTATTTTAAATTTTAAAAGAAATATACAGACATTTTAATTTTCTTTGGCTGCAACGTCTATTTTTTATGGTATTGGGTAAAACAGTCACGATCTTTGGTGAAACAAAAAAAGAGATTACACTCAGAGCACTTGTTGTTTGTTTTTCTGTCCATCTTACGAGGGCAAACGATACACCGTTTTCGCTTTTTTTGTTTTGTAATAATATGCTTATATGCATTTGTGGTAATTTCTAATTTTCGTTTGATAGCCGTTCTTCGTCCAGTCGTTAGCGTTTTTCTTTCGCTTTATTTCCCAATGAGGCCCATGGCAATAAAGCCTTTAAAACTTAATATGTCGTGGATTTTTTATGTAGACAGTTTACCTATTATTTATTCCTATGTCCATCAAGTCAAATAAAAAAAAAAAAAAAAAACTCGCAAATAATATTTATTTAATTTTTAATTTGCGGTCGGACTCATAGGTTATCTTCTTTTGATCCATGAGATCGACACCCTCCATAAAATTATTGTGAATTTTAATCATTTCTGGGCACTGAATATTTATTTTCTCTGACGATCCAGCAGTGCGCCGTTTAACTGTGCAAACATTTAGTAGCGAAAGGAAATTCAAACACATATACACGTCTTTGTTGTCCAACCACTTGACTACCAAAATTTTGTTAGAAGAAAACGCACCAATTTTACTACGCTGAGTTTTTGACTAACGGGTCTCAAACTTTGGCATTCCCCTGCGCTTACGCCAACAGTTCTAGTCGTTCATAGACCTCCGCGGAGTTTAAACGTGTTTCGACTTGTAAGTGAGAAGTGACGCTTAAGTAAAATATTAAACAAATTGGATTTAGGCCCCACTAAGCGCAGAGACAGTGTGTTCGCTTGAGCCTGCAAAAGTTGTGGGTTCGACTCCGAGTAGTCACCAGACAGTTTTTTATTTTTTATTTTTAAATAAATTTAAAGTGTTTGGATTAACATCATTTGATGGATTGTGATGAGCGGTCCGCTATGTCTTTAGCGGGATCTGCTGAAATGTCAGGTGAGGCTTTGAGTGGTTCAAGCCAAACGCCAAAGACAAAGAGAAGGAGGAAGCTACCAACGACCACTGTAAAGCTGCTTGGGGGAGTGAGGGAAGGAAACAACTTCGCTTCATTGGCCGCAAGCGAATCTGAAGATGAAGAGGAAGAAATGGAGGCCATAAGTAGCAGCTTAAAAATGCTATTAGGTCTATAACTTCGTGCGGTTTGCTAAGAGATGGCGTAATTTGTATTATTTTATTGTTATTATTCCATTGGAACATTCGTTGGGAAGCTACTGCCATTGTACGTCATTTCAGTATATGTCATAAATTTGAAGCGTAAACAATTTTTTTCACTCAAATATGTCGAACTTTGTGCCTTAAAAAGTGTTTTTGCGGGGAGTTCTTCTTTATTACTTTAATATGAAGAAAACTGCTGCCGAAAGTCATCGTATTTTGGTGGAAGTTTACGGTGAACATGCGCTAGCTGAGCGAACGTACCAAAAGTGGTTTGCACGATCTATAAAGTGGTGATTTTGTCTTGGAAGACGATGAACGTCCTGGACAGTGAAAAAAGTTTGAAGATAAAGAACTAGAAGCATTACTCTATGAAGATAGTTGCCAAACACAAGAAGAGCTCGCAGAATCTTTGGGTGTTACTCAAGCAGCCATTTCAACACGTTTAAAGGCAGCTGGATATATTCAAAATACGGTTCACATCAGAGCAGAATATCAAAAATTGGCTTGATTGGCTGCCAAGCCGGCGCAGTTCTTTTGGGATGGGATCCACAAATTGCCAGAAAGATGGGAAAAAGTCATAGCTTCAGATACTATGAATAATACTTTGCATAATACTATTGTGCATGTTTTTCTTAAATTAATGTTCAAATTTTGAAAAAAAAACCGCACGAATTAAATTACATACCCAATACAACAAAGAGTGCTGGCCATAAAAGAAAAGCAAATGGTAAGAAGGAAGAGGGAAGAGCTAGAGCAATCCCAACAACAGTAGCATGCTTAAAAGCAGAAACAACAACAACACCAAACAAATAAAGTAGCACAAGTGCTACAACAACAAAAGATTAAGAAACATCAGCAACAACAAGAGCAGCCACAACACCGGCAACAGCTAAAACAGCAGCAGCCACAAAAACGGCAACAGCAAAAACAGTAGCAGCAGCAGCAGCAACAACAACAACAACAACAGCAGCAGCAGCAGCAGCAGCAGCAGCAGCAACAACAACAACAACAACAGCAGCAGCAGCAGAAGAAGAAGAACAAGGTGCCTCCTATCAACACCTATAAATTGGAGGTAAATGCTACCAAGGACCTGTGTAGGCTGGTCACTGGTAATAATTTTAATATTAAGAGATTGGGGAGTGATCGCCATGCCATCCACTGTAATACAGTGAAGGGCTAGGTCGAAAGTGAAAGAGCTCCTAAAGGAAACGACGACGGAGCACTACTTGCGAAGGACTCAAGTTTGTGGGGGTAATGTCATTTACCACAGCTAGAGCCAGGCGGGAGAAACGGAGTCTGCCGTTCTTCCTGGTGTAGCTCAGTCCCGAAAGCCGTCTGGATAGTCTAAGGAGTATCAATATCCTAGACTACCAGGTGGTTCACTGGGAAAAATAAAAAAGGAGCGAAGGTGTTATCCAATGCGTTCGCTGCCAGAGGTTCGGGCACGCCACGTCGAACTGCCAAATGCAGTCTCGATGCGTGAAGTGCGCAAAGAACCACAGTTTCGAGGAGTGTGCTCTGGGCAGAGACGGAACGTCGGAGAGGACGCAGTTCTCGCGCGTGTTATGTGGGAACGTGGGACACACCGCAAACTATCGGTGTTCGATCTATCCTATCTATCCTAAGTTCGCTGACATTAAAAAATCAAAACTGGCTCAGCAGCAGAGGGTGGAGGTCAAACGTTCACCTGTTAGGTTTCAAACATCAGCCGTCACGTCCCAAATTTCCTACGCCCAAATGGCGGCAGGTAAGGGGGCTACGGTACTGCAAGCGACTGTTGATTGTCCGGCGCCAATGCCGAAAACAACGGAAGCTGCACCTAACATGCTGGCCATCTTGCTCGCAATCCAAGGGCAGATGGCTCAGCTGCAAAAGCAGGTGCAAGAACAGGCCAAGCGGGTGGACCAAATCTATGCGCTGCTGCCGGGCCTAACGCAACACATGTCGTAATGGGTACGCACATGGTGGAGCAAACTTTAAAGGTCCTTGCGGTGAATGTTAATTCACTGATTAGGATCGAACGAAGAGCCGCGATGTTTAAATTGCTACAAGACCAAACTCCTGATGTGCTTTTCGCTAGCGAAACCAAGCTAACCGATAAGCACAAACTGGAGTACTATAATTATATAGTTACGAGAAGAAACCGGTCCCGATCCAAACGTGCAGGCGGTGTCGCGGTATAGAATTCCACAGAGTGTACAAGGGTGTGTTGCGTGGGTTCCGGGTGTTGGAGGCAGTCGTCATCTATATCCCGCTCCGTAGTGGAAAGCGGCTGTACTTGGCCTCTATTTATGCACCTGAGGCTCCACAATCCACTTTATTCATTACAGAGCTCGACACGCTTTTTCGACTTCTAAGGCTGGAATCGGGGGAGAATTATTTTATAATCGGCGGGGACTTCAACGCTAGACACAGAGATTGGGGAAATAATTTGCCAAATACTAGAGGGAACCTACTACTCGATTGGTGGGGTCAACACGATTTCATGTACAGACTCGGTCTTAAAGCGACGGATAACACGCTTCTTCGCAACCATGACAAGTGCGCTCTCCTCGAATACGCTCCACCCGCCGTCGAATAGGAATTTGTCAAACGAGGAGATCGACAATTACCTAAAACAAATGGACGAGACAATTAAACAAACTATGGACAATACAATACCGCGGTATCGACGTACGACTAACGAAGACCTGTTCCGCAATCCTACTATTGACGCACTGCACCGACAGAAAAGTAGACTTCTGTCAAGACTCAAAAACTTGTACAGACAGTTTACTGACAGACAACACCCGGAGATCAGGACACTGAAGTCGTCGATTAAAAATCTGCAAACGTTAATAAAAGAGAATTACAGAATTTCTGTAAGTTTGTATTGAAACAACAAGATTCGGGCTGTAAACACCAGTAACCCGAATATGTTCCCGCAAATAAATAAACTATTTCGAAGAAAAAATCAAAATGACCTTCAGTGTCTTAAACTAGCCCGGACATCAGACAACGAACGGTTACTGACAACAGCAGGTGTTGATCCAAATGAGGCCGCTGATGATGACGACTTCTTTGTGATCGAGGATCCACAGGAGAAGGTTGAGACCATAGGGGCGACTTTCCAGGAAGTATACAAGGCCAATGATACCATTGGCCCTAATTATGACCTGGACGATCGCGTCTTGGTGCACGACTTCTACATTCGAAATGAAGTAAAGAACTGGCGAACCGAGGGCTCTGGTTTCACCCGGTTCAGCGACGAAAACATGGCAAATAATGTCATTATCAGAGGGGGTGAACTACCCCCGTTCATTTCGAAGGAAGAACTCCATGAGATCTTCGACATAATCAGGAGTAAGAAATCAGTGGGGATCGATGGTATTCCGAACATCGTGCTTCGACATCTTCCTCTAGAAGCGGTGGACATTTACGCCACCCTGTTTTATAATGCAATGAATAATGCACATTATCCAGCGCATTGGAAAACGGCGGTGGTTCAACCTATCCCCAAAAAGGGAAAGGATATATCCAATCCAGCGAATCTCCGATCGATAAGTCTCCTTCCGAATATCAGTAAGGTGTTTGAAAAGGTAATCAATAGAGCTCTGTCTAGGTGGGTTGAGGACAAATATATAGTTCCGGATAATCAATTCGGTTTTAAGGCGGGACATGATATCTCACATGCCGCGTCTAAACTGGTGTCCGATATCCAATGGAATAAAGGCAAAAACCAATGTACCGGTGCCTGCCTTGTTGACTTGGAGAAGGCCTTCGACACCGTATGGTTAGAGGGTCTTTTCTATAAGCTGACTAGGCTGGGGATCAGTAAACCACTCTTGTACATTCTTTATAATATGTTAACCAACAGACAGTTCATCGTGAAGAATGGTGATGTAACTTCTGTTGGAATATTTCAAATTAAAAATGGTCTTCAGCAAGGCGCGGTCAATTCGCCGATCCTGTTTAACATTTATACAAGCGACTTGATAGGTTCACTTCCCCATACTATTGCGTACGCAGACGATTTGATAGCGTACAGAACAGGTCCAAAAATCGAGGTCATCAATACTCTCTTGCAGCGTGACTTCGATAAGATAAGACGATTTTGCGATGACTGGAAGTTAAAAATCAACTTTCAGAAGTCGGAAACCATTCTCTTAAGGACGCCGTTGTCTAGAGCCTCTAGAGATACCAGAAAAAATTGGCGAACGTTCTCGATCATTGGACAACGCGGACAGCCTCTTGCCTGTCGAAAGGTAGTCAGATACCTTGGGATCTGGCTAGATCAGTTTCTGTATTTTGACAAAAACGTAGATGCTGCTCTGGTCAGAGCTAAAGGCGCTTTTGCCCTTACAAAGAGACTGTTTTATAGCAGCCAACTCGATGCGAGGGTAAAGGTAATCTGATATATGGCCCTTATCAGGCCCATGCTGGTATTTGGGTGTCCCGTGTGGTTCAATGTGCGAGCAAGCTTAATGGAACAGATTCGGGTGTTTGAGAGGGCTTGCCTTCGCTTATACAGAACACCAGAGTCGGAGTACACAAATTTTTATCGTAATGAGGTCCTTTACAACAGAGCGAACCTAATACGAGTGGACAACTTCGTAATTAAGCTGACTCGAAGGAACATTGCAAGAGCAATGGCCTCGACGAATAACCTAGATCAGATAGGGTTGATCCAGGATAGATCAGCGGATAGATCACACTCAACTACGGCAGAGACGTCGCACACGGCAGTGTGGATCGTCTCAGGTTCAGTAGGGCGGTAGGGAATCGCGATAAGAGGGATGTCGTTCGGCAGCACCAGCATTTCTAGTGGTAGAATAATGGAGAAGATGTTTCGTCGTCGTTTCCGTCAAGTACGGACCAGCCTCACTAATGAGGCAGAGCTGACCAATCTATTTGCTCTATGAATAGCGATGGCCAGCTTGCATAGGTTTAGGTTAACACTTAAGAAATATATACACATATTGGTATATACAAAGGTATATACCCCACTGGATTGGCTTTCTTTGGACGTACTGCTTCATTTGATTTTGGCACTTAAAATGCTCTGTCGTGCCTAATATCGTCTCTTAGTTGTTGTATCGAATTATCTGTAAAATTTACAATAAATAAGCTCGAATTTTAAAATAACGATCACGAGTCATAATATTTGCTATATACGGCACACACAAATCGTGATCGCTAGACCAATAATGTCTGATTGAAGGCAAGCACATAATAACTCATGACGTAAGTTATGCCGATAAATGCTTTTAGCTCACCCATTTTTATGGAAAAAATCTTACCCTTTTGCAAAGCTCCTTTATCAGAATAGCGTTTCGAACTGAGTGACGTTGCCGTATACAGATAACGGAGTGTCATCGCAGAGAACAGAACTTTCGTATGGAAACTCTAATCACAGATAATAAAATTATTATCTGTACTCTAATGTTCTATCGAATTCATTTTGCGTAAACGAATCTCTACGCTACCTAAAAGGAATCGAAACGTCGACGGGAGCATTTCGGGACAAAACATTTAAAGCCTCGGTAGACGTAGATCTGTTACCATGTATTCCTCTAATAATATCTCTCCACCAAGCTCAATATCGTTAACATCGACCTCAAGGAAAGCGACACCCTGACTGACTCGAACTGCAACCAACTTCAGACTGCTATAATTTCCAAACCGTTCATTTCTGTGAGCTCAAATTTTGACACATGACATTAACAAGCCTTTTAAATGATTTGCGTCTCAGTTGTGTTGAAAAATTTTTATCCGCGATGGAATTCAAACGTGATAGTGTGATTGCTTTATATTTGGTTGGAAAACCACAAGTAGCTATCGTAAGAGCCCTCCAACCCTCAACGTGAATAAATCATTTGTGTCTCGAACCATAGCTTGTTACCGTGATACTGGCAGCGTTGCAAAACGCCATGGACATAAAAAAACAGCAACATCGGCAGAAATGGTTCAGAAAGTGAAGGCTCGAATTAAGCGAAACCCGCGTCGAAGTGGAAGAGAAATGGCTCATGAGCTCAACATATCGTTAACATACGATCTTACACCGCAACAGAAACAAGTTAGAGTTGAAAGAGCGTAGGAGTTGTTACGCTTGCGCGAAAGTGGTGAGTTGCCGAATTTGTTTTTTTCCGATGAGTCGCTTTTTGTTATAGAGCAATATGTCAACAAACAAAATGACCGAGTTTACTTGCCAGAGAGGTTCTATCGAAAATTTACACTTTCGAACAGCCACCAGAAAGCAGGCAGCACCGACGGTGATGATTTGGGCCACCATAATTGCCGATGGTCGCTCTCCGCTCGTATTTTTGGACCGTGGCGTCAAAATTAACGCGATCGTATTTCTTGAAACTATCTTAGAGACAGTATTGAAGCCTTGGACAAACAATCATTTCGTCCGGAGACCGTGGACATTTCAACAAGACTCGGCACCGTCACACAAAGCGCGCGTCAACCAAGATTGTTTAAAAAACAATGCTCCACACTTCATTTCTTCGACACAATGGATTGCAAATTCTCGGGATGCAAATCCGTTGGATTGCTTTGTCTGGAGTACTTTAAAGGCGAAGGTGGGCACTAAAAAATACCAAAGTTTGGACCACCTCAAACAAGCACTTCCCCGGGAATCGGCCAAAATACCGCAGAGCCACATGCGTGCAGCGTGCGATGCTTTCTTCGGCCGTCTCAAGGCCATTATTCGCGTCAAAGGTGGACATATTGAAAACTACTGATACAATTTGAAAATTGATGTATTTTTCAACATTTTTTGCTTTAACACAAAAAAATTTATTAAAAAATAAAAAAATTATAGCATTTTAAAAAGTTGCAGTTCGAGTCAGTCACCCTGTTTATCAACTGCGTCCACTTCTTCGTCACTATTCTCTGCTTCTAAAAGTTTGCATATTTCTTCCAAATCCTTTTCTTCATTTAAGAAGAAACTTTTTTGTGTCATTTTTCTATATTATTACTGCGAAGACCAAAAAATTAAAACAAGCACAAAACTGCGTATTTATGAAAAAATATCGCAAGAAGTTTTACTTGAGACCGGCGATGGGGCACACACCATTTAATCTTGTTAAATTTGATGATACTATTGAACTTGCTAATATCGATATTTTTTCAGTAAAACATATCTAAACTCACAAAACACAATTACCTTTGGAACGATTCTTTTCAATTTATTTGATATAAAATTGAAATAAGTAAGCTGCATAAACAACACACTTTCCAAAAGATATACTGTCTTCTTTTGGCATTCCTACCAAACTTTTCAAAATGTTGAATGGTAATGGAGAAGTCTCGCTGCTTTCAGAGGCAATCTTCTTCAGACTTTTAATGCCAAAAAAGGGCTTTTGACCAACATCAGAGACACAACTTTTTAAACAGGAAACTATCTCTGAAGGGATTGCTAATATTGAAACAGAAGCGCCAAAAAGAGCTTAGCGGAGAATGAGGGCAAAATCAAGTACTCGTATATTTTGTCAACAAGAAGGAACGCACATCATCTACTAATCGGATAGAACCTCACAATAGACACCTACAAGTTTAAGGTAGTTAAAAATTGTGTCTACCTTAGCTATGCTATCAATTCTCAATATGATAGAAGTACCCCATGAGAAAGGAAACAGGGAGAATATATATAAGAACCTATGGCGCAAAAGCACTGATGTTTGTTGAAGGGTTTTATAGAAGGACATATAACAAGGAACTCTGGTCAGGTGGCTATGACCTCTGATCCGAAGAATCACCTTAAATGGAGGGCATACCTGTCTTCTTTTACTCAATTTCAACTATCTTGGAGTGCGTAGTTGGCTTCTGTTGACCAAAGACTGTGCTAACTGGGGATATTTATTGTTTGAGTCTCAGGGGCATTTCGCATTCTAACCTCATGTAAGTACGTAATTAATAACGATTTCTTCTTCCTAAGAAAGTCTAATAGAGTAGTTTATTAAAAGTAATGTCGATGCAACCTTTATTAAATAAAATATTTCAAAAGAATGTTAATATTAAACGAAATCAACTTCTACAATTTGAAATAGAGTTATTAGAGTAGCACTGCCCAAGACCTACTGAAATTTCGTAGTTTTGCTATTATACAAGATTTCTGGTGATAACTGTTCGCATTCCTGTCGAATATTCTCCCGCGAATATAAGCCCGCGCCTTCAAGTAGCCCCAAGAAGTCTGGGATGGTTAAACCGGGCTATCTTGCTGGTCATGCCAAATCGCCAAAACGGGAGATTACGCGATCAGGAAACGCTTCCTTCACAATATCCATTGTGGCTCGTGCTGTGTGTGCGGTTGCACCGTCTTGTTGAAACTTCATGTTCACCAAGCCCTGCTCATCCAATTCCGGCAGTAAGAAGTCGTTTATCATGACCCTGTAGCGTTCGCCAGTAACAGTGACCGTATTGCAGATGGCGACCTCAAAAAAATACGGCCCAATCACTTCTCCAGCATGAAAGACGCACCACACAGTTGCTTTGAGTAGATGTAATGGCTCTTCGTGCATCACACACGGATTTCCAGTGCTCCAGAAATGAAGATTTTGCTTATTGATGTAACCGCTTAAGTGGAAATGCGCCTCGTCTCTCATGATGATTTTCGACAAAAAATCGTCCTCTTCGTTGTTGAGATTGAGGATGGCTTTAGAGTAATTAACACACGACTGACAGTCAGGAGACATTAATTGATGCACTGTTTGTACTTTGTACGGGAACATGTATAAGTCTTTCACTAAAATTCGCTGAAGGGTCCGTCTGGTGATACCCAAATGCGTTGCCTGTCGTCTGGTTGATGTTTCTTCGTTCTCAGGGATATCGGCAGCCACAGCCGCGATATTCTCGGCCGAACGACCATTCCAGTGTTGGCCACGCCCTGCATGGTCTTCTGTGGTTCCACTCTGTTCGAGTCGAGTAGCTAAGCGCCGGAATGTTTGCCTAGTTGGCGCGACACGATAAGGAAATCGACGTCGAAATTCACTCTGCGCTAACAACACCGAACGATTATTTGTCAAAAACATTGACACAATTATTCCACGCTCTTGCGGAGTATAGCGCTCCATTGCTTGTCTGTTTGTATACTGGAGCTGTCTAGTTGACGTATTGATACATACCTATGTATGTACATACATGTCAAAGGTTTTACGTTAAAATCATTTTTTGGGGCTTCAACGAAAAATCAGAGAACAGAAATGGAGGAAAGATAAATCCTCCAGGAAAATACATCCGGAGACGAACACAGATTAATCAAGTTTGCAATGTGCATCATGTGCAAAGGTGCATCATTCATTATCACACGTTTCCAATGTCTCAACAAAAACAATGGACTTTGCAAATACCCAAATCAGCAACATGCAAGTCAGATACCTGTATCGATTTGGGGCTCAGAAAATCCACACGTTCTAAGGCTCAAGATGAACTCAAGCCACTATCTGATTGTAGATTCGGATATCGATTTGATTTAGCGAAGAAAATGTCCAATCGCAGGAGCCTTCAGGAAACTTTGCTAAAACACTGTGACACTGTAACACACACTGCTCTATACAGTAGGAAGTACTTCCTTTAGTGAATTAGGCAACACTAATATGGCGAAGAACCTGTAGTTGTATTATACTTACACGAGTACAAAATTATACAAATATAATACTTTGTCTAAAGAAAGGAAGTGAGATGATTAACAATTTTTGCAAAAAAAAAGGGGGACAAGAATCTTGCGATAGAATCAACTTAGAGATGTTAATCTAGAGGAAATATTTAAACAGTTTCCAGAAAGCTTAGTTCTTCCGCCAAATTAATAAGAGCAACAGCAAGTACCAAAAATCTACAAAGTCTGAATTGGCAGGTACGACACTCGTCTTTAGAGCAGAAGAAGATTTCTGTTCACTTAACTACCATTCTAGCTGGCGGTAATGCCTTTCAGCCAAATAATTCAAATGAGTCGGATATAATATAACGAGGAACTTGAACTAATGCATTTGTAAAATTTAAATAAAATAAGCCTTGGAATCGTTTACCAGCTTTACAAGAAGGAAAATACCCTGGCTGACCCAACTTATGTCATGAATTCGTGAACATCTTTAGCAATTACTGGGCAATTTAAATGCGATTTTAGACCAAGGTAGTCTACCATCGACCAGATATAAATTCACGTTCCAACGGATCTTGGAGAAATACCTTAGGAGATTGTAACCACAACCTATAATCGATTAAAAAGTTGGCCATATTATAGAGATGAGGCATTCAATCCTTGGAAAAATGCCATCTTCATAAAAATGTATACATAGAATAGACTGAAGGTCGTCCAAAGAGGTTCACTTAGAAAACGTAAAACACTAAACTATTATTACATTTCCTTTCAATTAGAGTTTTTAGCAAACGGTCAATGCAGGTTTTAGACTTAAAGACTTTGCTGTGAAAAATGCATCTTCTTTTGTTCTCGACGCGGCGCAGAGGTTAGGTTAACTTAGGTGAGGCTATATCAAGTACTCGTAGTACCAGTACCGATTACTCTCACTTAGAACACAGAATGTTCTTCATGATGCTCCAGGATCTTAATGTCCTCAAACATAAAGTTGAAGAACAGAAAGTTATGAGGAGCTTCAATTATAAGTCTTTAGAAGATCAAAGGGCATATTGACAATTGATTTGAATAGTTCTCTAATGTTATCGCAGAACTCATCATCTAGATGAGTTTTTCATCTGATGAACAGGACAGTGCAGCTGCATTGTGTACAAAGAGTGGTTTCCTCTTGATTACCGTCATTTCTACAGTTCTCGCATAACTCATTAAAAGGGAAACCAAGTCGATTGATATGCATGATATTAGGCAGTAGTCTGAATTCAATGATATTGGCGTTAGAGTGTAAAAGAATGTTTGAAAAGGTTTTTGCTATTTCATATGAATATTTCAGAGGGTTTACCTCATTGAGATTACAGTTTTCAACTACTTTCGAGTTTGTCAAAACCAGGTTTATGGATATAATAGTTGCTTCATTGTAAGTATAGATGCAGATATCCATAGCGGAAAAAAAGTCCAATTTACCTAAGGAAAAGCCCCCTCAATGGCTAAAAATTTCCGAGTGAAAAAAATTTGGAAGGCGAAAAGGGATACTTTTGAAGTTATTTAGCTGGGAAATTGCTACGCTAGAAGTTCTGGGTTCAATTTCCAGCGCAGCCACTTAAAAGCACAAAAAAAAAAAAAAAATTATTTCTAACGTCACAATTCATTTATGTTAGTAAGCAAAAATGAGTATGAACTCATCAAATAGACTCATACTACCATTATTTTAGTTAACATAGCTTAAGCAGATGCATTGGATAAGATTTTAACCACTCCAGATTGTTTGTCCGCCCTTGTTTTGAAAAGATTTTTCAATTGTGTTACAATATTTAACTATTTGACCCAATATCTATCCAAAAACATCATGTCACTCTCACTACATTCCGCTGCACAAAAGTTGACTTGTTGCAAAGATGAATGGCAATGGTATTGTGAATAGCTATGTAAAACTTGACATCAAAAAGGTCGAAATGACGATATCGGTAGACAATCTGCATGATAATTCGCCCGATTTGGTTTCTAGTGCTGAATTTAAATAATAAATCAAATACAGAAGGGGAAGATACTTTTTTATTCGGTAGGCATTCACATGATTTGATCTTTAACTTGTCAACCGCCAATTTTTAAAAGTCAGATAATGGCTCTGTTACCCTCTACTCATCTTAGTTTCATCACAGTAAGATCCGGATAGTTAATCCATCATAGAAAATCACAGTTGGACTTCATACAACATTCTTAAGATCAGAGGTCCGTTTCTAAATATAGAATTTTCCGAAATATTGCAATTTTGCAATCTAACATTTTCAATATTTTATCCGAAAACATGGTTCCTCACAGTATCTCCCCAAGGGAATATTTTAATCTAAACTGACTTGAAAAATAGCCCTCTGTTTATTAAAACTAGTGAACTATCAAAATATTTGTACAAATGTTCACCTATGATTTTTGTGTTATCTCAAGAATATACATATATAACTCGAAAATGCACTCTTTAAACGATTTTCAAACAGCCAACTGTTGAGAAAACTTTGGAAAAATATTTAAATAAAAAGTAAGTCCCCTAAAGTGGATATTTTATGCGAAGCACCGCGATAATAAACTCACTAATCAAACTAATGCACTCGAATACTAAATTAAATGCCTAACTTAACAACAATTGTTGATTGACATCAAAAACCTCATCGTTCATTTGAAATGTGTTGTTCTATTTTTTTCTTTATTAACGACAATCCATTAAAGTACAAAACTAAAATCACCTATCACACAAATTACCTATAACATCCGCTACCGTGATACATGCATGTAATTTGTGAAGTACGTTTGTCGCACGCTCGATAACCCGACAACAAAAGAAAAAGAAAAAAAAAAAAGAAAAAAAAAAACCATCACGTTGCTATAGGCATACTCATGACAAGAGTAATCGAAAATCGAAATTCAACAAGGGGTTGTTGAACGAAAGAGTTTTATTGATCAGACATCGTTATCCTCATTTTTTGTTTTTTTGATCTATAATCGATTGATTTTGGCAATCTTATTACGTGAATTTTATCCTGCAATTAGATTTATGGTAGACTTAATTACAACAAAATACTGATAACTATGATACGAGTTTGATATTCTACTCGTGCTGACATTTGACATGACACAATTGTACAAGCTATATTTGTATTTTTGGTAAATTTCCGGTTAAAACCGTGATAAATTGCTTATTTTGGTATTTTACTCGTTAAAAAAAAAAAAAAAAAAAAAAAAAAAAAAAAAAAAAAAAAAAACGCTGAGTTTATTTGAATAGTTCTGATATTTTCAATTTAACAAATACCGTAGACATGAAGATTATGTATGGAATACCCGTAAAATATCCGATAAATGGCCGTCTCGTACACGTTAGTTCTTTTAACAATATTTTCAATGACATTTTGGCATAGTGTCGGCTCAATTTCATTATTGGCGCTTCGAATCTCGTCTTTTAGCTCAGAATTGTTCTTGAACTATTCTATTGATCTTGGTGTCCAATTCATATCGCGCAGGGAGAGGTAACTCTCGATCGATGTGTGGCAGATTGCGCCACCCTATCTTCGCGATCCATTTCAGCCAATTCGGGCCAGAAAAAGTTGTTTATCATCTCACGGTAACGAAAGCCGTTGACGGTGGCCGGATTGACAGTCGCATTCTCAAAGAAGAACGGTCCAATCACTCTCTCCCCAAAGTCGACAATTCTCTTTGTTGATGTAGCCATTAAGTTAAAAATGCGCCTCATTGGAGAAGATGATTTTCTTCGAAAAATCACCACTCACTTGTTGTTTTATCTTACATTCTGCGCACGCTCGAGGCTGCGAATGGGTTACTGGCTTCAAATGGTGTGTCGAATGAATCCTGTCAGCATGCAAATGCAGATATCTAATCAATATTCGCTGTAAAATGCTTCGTTTAAGTCTCAATTGCTGAGAACGATGGCGAATCGAAGTGGATGGTCAACACTCTCACTAACTGTTGCAATGTTTTCATTAGATTGAACTGCACGAACATAGACAGGTTTCTTCTGAATTTGATCTGACCAAAACGCCTGAAATTTCTCGATCAATCGGATCACTGTACGACAGAGAAAGATTCATACCGTCTCCTCCGCAAAAATCTCACCATTTCGGTAGTGGATTTTCATGCTTTCTTTATGTCATTGTAATTTTCCATGACTAAACCTTAATGTTCACAATTGTAAAACAAAACGCTGTGCGACCAATCCAAAAAAAAAAAAAAAAAACAAGCGCAACAAAATTTAAAATAGGCGATCTTAAGGGGGCACCTTTTAATTTACATTTAAATAACCAAAATGCATATACCATATTTGCAAACAAATCGGTTTCATATTTGAAAATCAAGAGATGGTATTCATCCTGAACTATAAAGCTAGGATATCCATGCCTGCCAGGTAAATAGGCGATTTTCTTAGCAAGAGGTTCTAAGTCCACTTAATACCTATTGTCTTGTGATGCTGACACGCAGCCCTGCAAATGGTAATCTATCTATCTATCTGAATATAAGTTACATTTGTGCAACATAATTGGGGGAAAAAAAATACAGAAAGCAGCAACAGCAATGAATGTACGTGCAGGCAACTCCCATAACACGAGTAGTCTGAACGGTTATACTGCAAACCGAAGGCTTCCCAACACAGCACTGAAGTATAGTGTTTTCCAATAGGGACTTGACAACTTTGAATTTAATTTGTGAACGCACTCTTTCACTAATCATCAAACTGTCACTGTCAATTTATTCAGTAAACTCAACATTTTCATAAGGTTAGGTAAAGTACACTAACGAGAAACATCTGCAAATTATAAAAATTTTCTACAGATATTCGGAGTCGCAAAATCATCTTCAGTGACGAAGCTCATTTTTGGCTCAATGGGTTCGTCAATAAGCAAAATATGCGTTATTGGTCGGGTGAAAACCCACATATGCTTCATGAATCACCACTTCATCAACAAAAAATAACTGATTGATGCGGTTTGCATGCCGGCGGCGTTATTGGGCCATATTTTTTCGTCGACGATAACGATCGTCACGTTACTGTGAATGGCCAGCGTTATCGCGCCATGATCACCGATTATTTTTGGCCTGAATTGGAAGATATGGACTTGGACGACATGTGGTTTCAACATGATGGTGCCACAAGCCACACAGCACACGCTACAATCGATTTATTGAAGAGTAAGTATAGTGAGCGTGTTATCTGAAGACATGGGCCAGTCGTTTGGCCGCCTCTTTCCTGTGATTTAACGCCGCTTGACTATTTTTTGTGGGGCTACGTTAAGTCATTGGCTTATGCCAACCCGCCGACGACGTTGGAAGAGCTCAGAGCTAACATTTAACGCGAAATAGCGGCCGTTTTAGCCGAAATGTGTGGTCGAGTCGTTAAAAATTGGGTCCAACGAATCGACCACTGCAATCGTGCCCGCGGTGGCCATATAAACGAAGTCGAGTTCCATTCATAAATGTTTTGATAGAACTTCAAGTCAATAATAAAGTTTTTGAAATATCTCAAATGGTTTGCCTTTTATTTAAAAAAAAAAGTTGTCAGGTCGTTATTAGAAAGCCCTATAAATAAATCGCGAGGATGTTTCGCACAACTTGCAGGAGTTCTGCGTATATGTTTTTTTACATCAACTCTTTTGTTTCTCCGATGACTGATGCATCTTTGCGTTGCTTGGATGTCCTGTGTTTGCTCGTAATTATAGTTTTGATGTTACTTGATGTCGAGATATCACTACTGAGTGATTCGGCACGACAGCAAGGTGTTCTTTTCCCATTTTGAGTAAGACCTCAATAGGAGTGAATACCGTAGCACAGTATAGAATATTTACAAGACGTATATTGGCTCTGTGTAACTTCTTCTGCATTTTTTAGTAATTTTTTTTTTCGGTTTCGTTGCGAGCAAGGTAGCAAATAGATTACCCAATAAGACATATTCATGCAACAAGAATCAACCTTTTAATTCAGATTTAATGGTAGTAACCACGTTAACACCCTTAATATATAGAACACTTTTAGCAATTTTGAAAGAACTAGCGTAGGAGCTAGGATTACGTTAAGATAAATAGTAAGAAGACACTTAAAATACTGATGTTCCTTGTGAGAATCAGAAATTTACTTCACGCTGCATTGGTTAGAAAAACAAAGGCATGTAATAGACTATTACAATATACGTAATTTCTCATAAGATCACGGATTTACATTTTATTTAACACAGTTTGGCTAATATTTTAATGGACTTTGTCGCATCTAAAACGAAGAATTTTGCAAGTGAACGTATTTGTAACCGACAGGCGACAGGCCTGAGACATTCCGTGCAATAGAATCAACTTAAGTACGTAGCATCAAACAATTGAAGAGTAATCTGTCTTTTTTTTGACGAGGCTAAGCAAATCAGCTGGTTTTCCAATGTTTAACCAAGGTCGTCATAGAATCTCAAGTCCCAGTCGAGGTTTGAAGAAAAGGCCAAAAAAGCGTAATAGAATCACTCAAATGCGAAAACATCACCAAATTTTTTGTCTTAAGAACAAAGTAGTCCAAAATAGAGTGCTCTATAGAATGCTTTTTAGGTTCGTGGTTCCTCCATAACCTCTGTCAATTAAACGGACTTAAATCACACGCAGTATCTTTCTTTCGAAACGGCCAAGTGCTTCTGCGTTCACTTTTGACAAGATACAAGACTCTACCCGATAGATAAGCCCCCGGATAATTAGGATATCTTACGTTTGATGTACCTTGCTTTGTCCTTGATTACCGTCAAAATTATTATTTATTATTGACCTCGTTGAAGCAAAGCGAGCCTGAGTTCAGCAGGGATGTCACAATTAAACAAAGCATTTAATGTCTGTAATAAGCGGTTTTATTTAGAGGTATAGAACTTCCGAACTGTCAAACCAGTTATCAGACCAGGTACGTGTTTTTGATATTTATGTTCAGTATACTTTAACAAATTATCAAGCCAAAGAACATGTAAAAAATTTTGAAACATTTTTTCCAAAATTCGAGTTCTATGGCAAACTTATAGAGCAGGAGCTTATACGCAACATTATGGATCAATTTCTGTTTACGGATACTCTTATGGATAATATTCATCCAACATAAGGTCATACTGTGCGTACCGAAGAAGCGATCGCCTTTCTACAGATGAGTGTAACCAAGAACCCATTCCCAGCAACTCTGCCCCTGCCCGTCCACTAAGTGGAAGACTTTGAGGAAAGCTCTTAGCCTACACCCGTATTAGATCCAACTGGTGCAGCAATTGAAGCCAACGGATCATTGTTTGCATTCGTACGTTCGGTAAATGCGCTGAAAATGAACAGAAAGTTAAACAGAATTTTTACCATCAAATCATCTTCAGTGACTCATTTTAGGCTTTATTACTGTTATTACTCCTAACAAGCAAGAGTGAGTGCAACCTCACGAGACTTTTGAGACCCCATTATATCCCGAAAAACTCAATGTTTGGAGCGGTTTGCAAGCCAGAGGCATAATTGACCTATTTTTTTCAAATGAAGATGGAGCCAACATCACCGTCAATGACGAGCGCTACAGGCAAATGTTTAACGGTTTTTTGATTCCCTGTGCCAAAAACAATTGTATAAGAGGTAAATAGTCTCAAGTCACTCATGTATGCTAATAAACCAGCTACAGTTGACGACTTAGCAGCAGGCTTTGCTGGAAAGACAGCCGTAGTGGCCATAAGCCAGATATTGTTTTAAAATGTCATACAATTTGTGAGCTAATAAACCCAAAATATTGGTCATTTCTTTCATTTTTTTGTGTTTTATTTTTAAAAAGAGTTCTATGCCTTTAAAAAAACATCCGATAGATGGCGAGTGTCGATATTAAATTTCCATGTTTTCTAAAATCTTCCGTAGTGCGAATACTTAATCAATGGTAGAGATGCTAGGCTCACAACCGAGCTGATGTGGACCAACCAGATTGATCATGAATGGTTTCATATGCCCACATGATTCAGCAGAAAACATGTTATAGACGATATTCAACAGCTGTATACTTCTATAGTCAAAAGGGTTTCCGTTTCATCTTCTTGATGAACGATGGTGAGATCCCATGCTTCGGCTAAGCTTTCCTCTAACCATATCTTACAGATGAGCTGGTGACTGTTGCCAATAAGGTAATCTCCAGCTTTTTTAAAAAGCTCAGCAACCTTATTACACTAGCTTTGATATTGCTACTCGTACCTTGACTTCGTTTAAGTCAGGGGTATGGAATTCTCTCTCGTTCATGCCTGAGAGCGCTATTTTGTTCATCATCACCATCATAAACCGTCTGAAGAAGTAATCTTTTCGACAGCATCAACTGTGACTCTAATCCTAGTTGTTCAAGTTCAACTGTACAGGCTTCCATTCCGGCTTTCAAACGTCATTCCTGCATTAACATCTCTTCATTTCCCCGATCACGCGCTTCTCGTGCTTTTTCTTTTTCTTTCCGAGAACCCAGTGATCTTCCCTTCATAAAACTCACGAGAAGCTCCCCTCCTTCGATACAGCGTAGCTTTATATTCTTCTGCATTCGTCACCAAACTAGAGATTTCTTATTGGCGGCGTTTTGGAACTGATCACATCAGTAGAAGCTTTTCTGATAGCTCGTTGACATCATTTTCATTGATGTTTCTATGAGGGCTAGAATTTTGCAAAAATGCAAGCTGTCTCTTGCGATTATAGCTTTTTAATGTCGGTCTTACTTGACTCCGTTGACATTTGTACCCTGGTTTCAATACGATGTAGTATACAGATAGTGAATTAGTTGACAACAAGCAATGTAGCGATACACACCTGAAGAACGCTGAATTATTGTTACTAATTATTTGACCAAATCCCTGTCTGTTGTTTTAACGTAGCGTGAATTTTGTCGTCGTTTTCCTCGTTGTCCAGCACCATTTGCGCGAACAATTAAATTGCATCTCCTCAATAGTGACTGATGCAGTGATTGATGCAGAATTTGCAGTAAAAAAGTGATTGGTTCTTATATTTATGAGGACGTCGACTTCACCGTAACCGTAAGTGATCAGCCCTACAGACAGATGTTAACCGAGTTTTTTTTGCCGCAAGTTGCTGAATTAGATCTAAAGCATTGTTAGTTCCAGGCCGCGTGTTCTGCCGTTTTGGGGATTTAAACTGCCACAACGCCAGACTTCTTTCTTGTAAGTCTTGAAAGCCAATATCGAAAAAGAAACTACCAATTTGGAGCCAGATGATTTGCGAACAATAATTTAAAATGCCGTACAACGAGCTCAAATGTGCATCAATTCAGGAGCTTGTCATTTTACCGATAATCATTTTATTCAACCTAATGTCATCAATTTTACACATTCAAATAAAGTTTTCGTGGAAATAGCTTTAATTTTTTTCATTTTTAACCAAAATGGCAACCAATTCACATTAAAACATTAATTTTGCTCCAGCTTGTACTTTGTTTATTTGTTTATGCAGCTTCTTATGCCTATTTTTCGTTAGGTTTGATCTAGCTAGATAGTGGAATACAGTCAATAATATTTCAAATTTAATATCCATATACTCGTAGTGCGACCAAAACGTCGGACAACAACATAGAGAGCACTATCGATTTTTGCTGTTGATAAGTGATAGTGATAGAGAAGTTGAAAAATGATAATAATAATAATCTTATCGAAGCACTAAGTTTTATAATAAATAATAATAAGCGCACAGATAAAATTTTGAAAATCCACGATTATCAGATTTCCACAATAATTGTGATAATAATGTCTGTTCCCATTCTCGAATGTTTGGCGATTGCTTGGGTTTTCCGTTACAAAAGAAGTATACAATGATCGCCCCAAATCATGACAGCCAGTAGACGATAACTAAGCCCATAGTGATGGTAATCGTGCAATGTCCCGGAAAAACATCTGTCAACCGCTTTTATGTCAATAAACTCCAGATGATCAATGCCACTAATATCTGGTGGCTCAGAAAGTTGTCAAGTTGTCATTAAATATCCAATTACTGATGTTCCTTATGCTGGTGTTGAATTGAACCCGACAATATTGTTGACAATAATAGATGAGGCATAAGCACTGCAAGATCAAGAATTCCAACGCTGTCTTACTATTCGTGCCCGACTATATTAAGAAACATAAAAACTGTAGGTAACCTCGTTGTTATGTTCAGTGACAGCAATAGCATTGTGTGATGTCCTTACCGTGTTATTAGTTCATCTCCCTTTTGGCAGGCAATGGCAGATTGCCTAAAAAAGGTAATCTTCTACCTAAAAAAGCTTTTACTCTCCCGTAGTTAGTAGGTATAGTGCTATTCAAAACAATTTGTCAGTCAAAAGCTCAGGACTCTTAAAAATTCAAATTTTTTAGAAAAGATGAACTTTACAATAAATAACAAAAATACGAAAATGATCGCTGTGCCCGTTGAACAACTGTTTTGAGTAGCACTAAATCTCTTTCTGTGAAGAAAGTTTTACAAGGCATCAGTGTTCTTAACATCGCCTACAAGATCCTTTCTGCCGTATGAAGCAGTTCGTCAACAACTTTTGTGTTTCATATCAGTGTGGCTTTTAGCCAGGAAAGTCCACCATCGACCAAACATTCCACTATAGCTATACACATACAAGCTATACAGAGCAATATCTAGCTTTGGTATCCCGCAAAACACTTCCATTTGTGCAGGATGACGATGAAGATGCACGCTGCTTCATCAAGGTCAGTAAAGAACTCATCAAAACCTTTGATGTCGAAAAAGGATTTAGACAGGCGATGTACTGTCATGCGATATCTTTAGCAGCATTTTTGAAGTTCAAAACTCACTCGCCCATACAGGAGGCACAATCTTTCAGAAGTCCGTCGAATTACTCGCTGAGATCAAACGAAGAATAACACTTGAAAATCGCTGCCTCTTTAAGCTAAGCAGGTAATTGACTAGCAAAACTCCCTCTCGAAAAACAAAAATGACCCAATACAGGGTGAGTTTTTTAATTTGAGACATCCAAATTACTCGAAAAATACGCGATATCGTGAAAAATGTTTCAGAAAAAAGTCACAAGGTTCTGAAGGGGACATAAGATGGTGACCACGAGTTGGACCTTGAGCCCCATTTTCAATGTCAAACGAAGGTTACTTTTGGTTTTTCAAATGATAATTCCTGATTTTCATTGCTCAGTCGTATTGCTCGTAGGCTTGTCATTTGTTTTTGTATACTTCGTTTAGCATAACCCAAAAACAACGACGTGGACGTAGCAGGAATTTAATTACATCGGGGTAATTAATTAGAGTGGGTCCCCTTGCCTCCCACTGTTGAATCATTGAATTCTTCTCATTTAGACGTTTATTTCCCGAGACTATTTCAACAAATGCTCGAAAATGTAACCATTCACTTCAATACACTTGTCTATCCGCGCTCTAAATGAACCAACAGAACTGAGAAGTATTTCTGACGTAATCTTCCGGCAAGCTTCAGTTATTCGTCTTTTCATGTCCTCACGTGTTGTTGGCTTTTTTTCTGTAAACCTCACTTTTTAAGTAGCCCCACAAGAAGAAATCAAGTGACGTAAAATCAGGTGATCTAGCAGGCCATTGTCTCGGACCCCCTCGTCCGATCCATCGTTGATGGTAAACATTGTTTAATACGCCCCGGGCTACTTGGGAATAATGGGCTGGACAACCATCATGTTGAAAGCACGTTGTTTGTCGCAACTCCAATGGCAGTTCTTCTAGTAATACTGGAAGATGGTCCCGCAAGAAGTTTGCATACTTTTCGCCATTCAAATTGCCTCCAATAAAATATGGACCTATTAATTTATCCCCAATAATTCCCGCCCAAACATTAACATTCCAAGGTTGCTGGAGTTCAACTTGTCGCAACCAAAAAGGGTTTTCGGTAGCCCAGTAATGCATATTATATCGATTGACCGTACCGTGATTGGTGAAAGTCGACTCATCAGAGAATAACACCTTGGCGAAGAAAAGGTCGTCTCGGACAATTTCCTGAAGTGCCCATTGACAAAAGGAAATCCGGTTGCGAAAATCCTCACTAGAAAGTTCTTGATGCATTGAAACATGATAAGGATGGTATTTATGCCGATGTATTGTAATATCTTACAAATAGTCGTTTGAGAAATTCCTGATTTACGACTTATTTGGCGAGTGCTAATGTGAGGATCGTGTGCAACGGCAGCTAACACTGCTATTTCATTGTCCTCAACAGCCACCCTATCTGACCGATTCCTTTTCTTTGGTTGCACATTTCCTTCACCAGTGAATTGTTGAATGACCCGATAAAAGGAAGCGCGCAATCGTATCTGGTCTGGGAAACATTGGGCGTAAAGAGCAACAACACCATCCTTTCACTTTCTCCATAAACCAATATCATTCGAATTTTCTCTTGAATTGAAATAGCCTGCATTATTAATCTGGAAAACGTTACTAATAACAATCAGTTCCTCAAAACAAATATCGAACTTCTAAATGAAGTACAGTTCCGTTCAAGTAGAAAAAAAAGGCCAGAGTGCACATCATACACTCTCAGATAAGTTTAGGACAATTTATCTCTATCTGAAATTTCTTTGAGTTTTAAGTTCACTCGAGGCAATAATGACTTCCTCAAAACAAATCTCGACTTTCTAACACCCACCAGTGCAGTGGTATCTAGCACTGAATGAATAAGACCTTTGAGACAAAGTCGTGTGCCCCATTGAGGAATACGACTGAGCAACGAAAATCAGGAATTATCATTTGAAAAATCAAAAGTGACCTTCGTTTGACCTTGAAAATGGGTCACCAGTGGTCACCCTTCAGAACCTTGTGACTTTTGTCTGAAACATTTTTCGCGATATCGCGTATTTTTCGAGTAATTTGGATGCCTCAAATTAAAAAACTCACCCGGTATAAGACCAGTCATGCTCTATGGTGCATAGGCATGGACTTTATCAAAAATCGATGAGGGTGCTCTTGGTTGTTTTGAGAGGAAAATTCTTCGAGTGGAGGAGGAGATACAACGATGAACTGTAGAGGAGGTACAGCAACATCAACTTAGCCCAAAGAATGAAGGTTCAACAACTGGCTGGTTCATGTAGAGCGAATGAGACCAATGCTCCCGTTCGAAAAAAATTCGAATACGTTTCTGGAGGACAGCGCAGTAGAGGAAAATCGCGACTCAGGTGGTGTTTGCAAGTGGAAGGGGACCTTCTAGCTAGCCAAATATCGAGCTGGCTGGAGACGCTTGTTGATTGAAATCCCTTTTCACTCCGGCACTTCGTGTCGAAACTGCACCGGTAGATTATCCGACGAAATTTTGCCAGCAAGATGATTTATTTTGTCAAAGGACTGCTTTCCGAACTGCTCCAAACCATAGGTCAACCATCCCAAGCAACTCAAAGAAGTGATCAGTGATCATTCTTCTCATTGGAAGAATGAGTATTGGGATTCGACTTTGTAAATGAATGTTAACATTCCTTTTTATTCCTATGAAGTGAGTGGGCTGCTAAAACACTTAATTCGCAGACCTAGTTTGAGTTTCAAATTATTGTCGAATTTACAAATTCGTCGGACCTCCAATTCCCTATTGTTTTTTTTTTTTTTTTTTTTAACAGAAACTGCAGAAGTTCAACGAAGAAATGCTGAAAAAATAAGGAAAACATTGATGGAAGCTGAAACGAAGTACATAACAAGAGACGAGTATGATGGTTCGCAGACATAATGATTGTACTAACATACATAGAATGTTTAAGAGACAAAAATAAGTTATCAGCTTGAAGTTTTTTCAATGTTTTGTGATTAACTCTAAGAAGAAAAAAATGTTCACCTACAAAGGAATTATATATTCCATTGAAGAGCAGTAATAACAAAAACACGAAGTCACTAAGTGGAATTAAGATCCCTTTTTCCAAGAACTAGTATAAACATTTTTTAAAAGTCAAAGTGAATTGGTTAATCGTTACAAATTAGATACAAAACAATTTACATTCCAATATTGGTTACCACATCCCCACACCAACATATTATACAGATATTTAATTAGCTTATAAAAAATAAAACACATCTGCAATAATATTCAACACAACGGCCGTAAAGTTATTCGGAAACGACTTTGAGAAATAAGTACGCATCTTTACTTGTTCGAAGAAGTACCTTGATCTTCTCAGTATTGGAATCTCGACTGTTTAAATAATCTATTAACTATAAAACTATAAATAAACATAATTATAAAACACTCAAATAGAGGAAGACTCGAATCTGTTAAAAGAAATGTAGACAAGCCCAAATAAGCCTAAATTTAACCAACTGCTAATAAGGTCGATTGAAACCTGATTTTCATTTAATTTTTTTTTTACGCAAGTGGAATACATATCAGAATACACAAGCACGACAATGAATGCAATTATTTGTTCGTAGACCTCAACTTCATCGGTTCATTTTAAATTAATGTGAAAAGTGACGAAACTTGAGGTAGCAGACAGCACACAGATAACATCTGACATTGAATACAGAACAGTGAAAAAGCTTATATTAAGGGACTTCCGGTTTTAGCGCCAAATTTATTTATTTGAAGGCGTTGCTTGCAAATAATATAAAACTACAATGATACTTGAAATGTTTAACACATTTGCAAGGTTATTTTAGCAAATAATTGTTATTAAATACAATATAATGACATCTGCGATAAGAATTGGCATTAAGCACAGATTTAACTGTCTCCGACTTTTTGTGTTGCGTGTATTATCAATGATCTACTTTGTATTTCTCAGGTGTCAAGGTTGCAGGCAAAAGAACCAGAGTAGGGCAGGTACACTTGTAATCCTACATTAATACGTCATACACAAGCGACCTCAAAAACTTCCCTCAATCGTCAGTACGAGTGATGACGATATTGCTACTGATGACAATATGAAAGAAGCGGATCTCCTATTAGAGACCGACCCACAGTTGCCGGCTAATGAGCGTCTTAACATAGTTACTCGCAAGCATTTCAAATCGCTTTTGGCGAAAGGAGTTTCAATTAAGTACGCTAAAAAATCCATGAACGCCATGACCAAGCGAAGTGATAAATCACTCAGATCCATCACCTCTAGCTACCCAACCAAAGTACAATAACAAAATATACCTATTTGCAACAAGCTGAACATTGGAAAACATTTTAAAGCGAACTCTGAATATGGTATATTCAACGATGCAATTATAGCCTTAAAATTCAGAGAAACATTGCTCAACAACGACCAAATGACTAGCGTTCAGGATGCCACATTTGATAGGAGTAAAAGCCTTGCGTAAGAGTGATTCTAGTTGATGTGCATTCAAACCAGTTCTAAGTGATATCAATGGGAGAGCGATGCTCTAGCCAATCCTGAAACCAAAGATATGTCTTCAAAAATTTCTCAAAATCGGTAATCTTCATGGAGCAGACAACATTTATATATCAGCTGTGTTTCCAGTTTCTTCCTGAAGTAATGCGCAACTACTGCACGTCTTATATGTTTAGGCTTCAACAGTTCTCTGGGTTGTTTAGGACATCAAGGTCTAGATGTCTCACAGTGGCCTCGATGAGTTCACTTACTCGTATGGCGCTTAAAAACATGATGTTGGTGGGCTGCCATTATCAAGTTGCCAACTATTTGTTGCTAGGGATCCTAGTCTGTGTTGCTTAGTCATCTCATTGAGGACTGCCTATGTAATCGCAATATTCGACGCGATTATTGGATTCAGGCTAACCCAGGCAGCGGTCTGATGAGCAGCTCAAACTTCGGTTTCAAAGATAATATAGTACTCGTATGTAGGCAATATGTAGACAATATACTATGTACTAGGTAGACTAAAGGATTTGGGTATGAAAAGGTATTCACACAAGATTCCGATACACCAAAGACTTCGGCGACCTTAGTGTCGTCTATAAATACGAAATTAAACTTACTGTAAAGGACTGGTGAATCAGGTAAAGTCAAAGTTGATATGAATTTTGTAGGTTATTTGATTGGAGAAGGCCGCGATGTGAGTTAACTGACATGTTCTATGCTAAAAAGTTTACATGTAACTAACGCAGAAAAATTTGGAGCACCGCCATTGGAATGGTTCTTAACTCAGAACTGAACAGAATTTTTTCTGCAGATTGCTGTTAATCCGTCTTTCCAATGCAAGCCACCAGACGCATATGCCATAAGTGATAATTAGACTCAGGGCGGTGTTAACTCTTGCACAGGTAAAAGGCAACTACCTCAAGATGGATGATGTTCAGGATGAGACATCGATACATAGCACCCCTCAAGAAAACCAGACGGGCATCAATTAAAATCGGTGAAAAAGGTACCGGGTATTCTGATTATCCCTTTGAAAACCTTCCTTCAAAACTAGCGGTCAAAGGCTGCATTTATGATTCTATTGCGTAAGCATTACGAGAGATAGAGTAAATACGAATTATCAGGCCACATCCTTCCGACCGAAATGGGTTATCTTGAATAGCAAAGACTAATCTATGGCAGACTCGGATCAGGCATTTATCTCTAACATCTCGCTTTGGGTGGATGCTGCGCTGTCGACGAGGCCCATATTTCTCGAGATCAAATTCTCCTCAGACGAAAATGAAAAAATACAGCAAACGCTTGCTTTAAAAAATTAATTGTACTTTGTGTATCTTTTTTTTTTTTTTTAATAACTCAAAAAGTCATCGGCGGATTTTTGATAAGATCTAATGGCCGTAATTCGGCGTGAAGACCCATCATCTGACAAAAATCCAAATTAATAGTACTATTTGTTCGCCGTTTGTTAAAAACTGTCTTAAAACACTATAGATACCTTAAAACCTAAAGATATTACAAAATTTCCATTTTCAATTTCCGAGGTGAGTGAAAAAACTTCCCTATCAGAAAGTTATCAAAGTACAATGCGGGGCAAAAATCATGTCATCATGTGAATCGGCTGCTACTTTATTAGAAATGAAAGAAATTGGGCCCTGTTTTCACGAAAAGTTTACTTGAAGATGTACAATTGATAACATTAGGTTGAAAAAATTATATCGGTCAAATGACCGCCTCCTAAGTTGATCCACATTTGTGCTCCTTTACGGCATTTTGAATTCTTGGTCGCAAAACATCTGGCTACAAATTGGTGATTTCATCTTCAATGTTGGCCTTCAAGACTTGCAAGATTTGTGTTTTGTTGTGATAAACGTGAGATTTCATAAAGCTTCAAAGTTTCTAGACCAAACCCAGCAACTCGCCACAAAAAAGAAAAAACACGTTTAACATCTGTCTGTAGCGCCCACCAGTAACGGTTACGGTGGTGCTGTTGGCGTCAGCGTTCTCAAAAAAATAAGGGCCAATCTTTTTTTACTGCATATGCCGCACCAAACAGTCACTTTTGAAGAGAAGCGATGGCCCTTCGCTCATTTCGTTTCCCCAGAAACATAAATATTGTTTATTTACATAACCACTTAAGTGGAAATGGGCTTCGTCGTTTACTACGATTTTGGATACAAAATCAATCTCTTCTTTCACTAGGTTTAACAGAGCTTGGGAGTAATTTAACCTCACTTGGTCGGAATTCAGCAATTGGTGTTCGGTTTTATTAGAAAACATCTTCATCTTTCAGCAAAATATCGACGCAACGAACGTCTGCTGGTGCCAAATTATGTGCATCGTTGTCTTGTCGATGTTTATGGACTCTTTCGAACATCCTCGGCCACAGCAATAATATTCTCCGTCGAACGCGTCAAACGGGGCCGGCACTTCTTGCGACATCTCTAGTGGATCCAATTTACGCGAAACGCTTAGCCAAACGCTTAATTGTTTGCACACATGGTGCAGCACGACGAGGAAAACGGCGACGAAATTCACGCTACCTTAAAACAACGGACCGGAAATTGGTCTAATAAGCATTAACAATAACTCCGCGTTCTTCAGGTGTGTATCGCTCTATTGCTTGTTGTTAACTAATTCTCTATCTGCCTACAACATAAATGTCCAATCACAATGACACTTGACAACATTTGCAAAAATTATGACACATTCACATTCTGTTATTACTTTTGCTTCACGTTATATAGGGTGATTCATAGTAAGGTTTGATTTTCAACTGCTATATCATTTTTGTTCAGTATCGTTTGGCAAGTCATAATGGAAAGACTCACACCACAACAGCGTCTCCAAATTGTTCAGCTGTATTACGAAAATCAGCGTTCTGTGAGAAATGTTTTTCGTGCGATTCGAGGAACTTACGGTGCTCATAATCGACTTACTGAAACCACTATTGCCAATACCATTCGCAAATTTGAGTCCCAGTTTACATTAGTGGATGACACTCGACCGGTTAGACCACATCCAGCACGTAGTGAAGAGATTATAGCAGCTTTAGCTGAAAGTGTACGTGACGAATCGATTCGTCGTCATTCTCAGCAGCTTGGCTTGGCGTTTTTTACGTGAGAATCTAGGCCTAACAGCGTACAAAATTGAACTTGTGGAAGAATTGAAGCCAGGCGACTTGAATTTGCGTCATATTTTCAGTGAATGGGCTCTGGAAAAACTCAATGAAAATTTTTGGTTCAATGGATAAGTTAGTAAACAAAATGGCCGTATTTGGGCTGATGAGCAACCCGAAGAGTACCAAGAGCTACCATTACATCCATTAAAAACAACGGTATGGTGTGGTTTATGGGCTGTTGGAATCATTGGTCCATATTTCTTCAAAAATGAGGCAAGTCAGAATGTTACCGTCAATGACAGCAAACAGCATTGTGGGCAGCGACGAGAGTCCGGGATCAAATATGAAAAGCAGAGAGTACTATACTGTTTTCAAAGGAGATCGTTGATGAAAATTAAAAAAAGTATCAGAGACAAAATGAAGCTCTGGGTATCATCAGCATTTATGTTGTTGATATCAGAGTTAAAACCGTACAAGCCAAATTGAATTGAACATTCCAAAAGGTAATTTCTAATTCATTGAAGAAGATATTCATTGAGCTTGATGCCAAACTCTGTCAAATGCTTTATAAAGGGTTTTCTAATAGGGACTTGACAACTTTGAAATTAATTTGTGAACGCACTCTTTCACTAATCATCAAACTGTCACTGTCAATTTATTCAGTAAACTCAACATTTTCATCATGGTAAAGTACACTTACAAGCAACGTCAGCAAATTATAAAAATTTTCTACAGATATTCGGAGTCGGTGACTGCAACTTTAACAGCGTTAACTCAAATTTTCGGTCTTAATTCTCGCCTTAGTAGACAGGCAATAAAAAGTTTAGTGCAAAAATTTCAGTCTACATATTCGTTGTGTGATGTTGCCGTGTCAGTGAGACAACGGGTTGGTCGAAGTGTCGAAAATATCGCTGCCGTTCAGACGTCCGTAGCAAACGATCCAAATCAGTCAATTCCACGGCGTTCTTAAGAATTGGGCATCGCTCAGACCACATTATGGCGTATTTTGCGTAAGGATCTTGATTTACATCCATACAAGATCAAGCTGACTCAAAAATTGAAGCCGATTGACCATTTGAAGCGAAGTACGTTCTCCGATTGGGTTCTGGAGAAGATGCGCCAAAATGATGAATTTCATCGCAAAATCATTTTCAGTGACGAAGCTCATTTTTGGCTCAATGGGTTCGTCAATAAGCAAAATATGCGTTATTGGTCGGGTGAAAACCCACATGTGCTTCATGAATCACCACTTCATCCACAAAAAATAACTGTTTGGTGCGGTTTGCATGCCGGCGGCGTTATTAGGCCATATTTTTTCGTCGACGATAACGATCGTCACATTACTGTGAATGATCAGCGTTATCGCGCTATGATCACCGATTATTTTTGGCCCGAATTGGAAGATGTGGACTTGGACGACATGTGGTTTCAACAGAATGGTGCCACAAGCTACACAGCACACGCTACAATCGATTTATTGAAGAGTAAGTATGGTGAGCGTGTTATCTCTAGACATGGGCCAGTCGACTATTTTCTGTGGGGCTACGTTAAGTCATTGGTTTACGTTAACACGCCGACGACGTTGGAAGAGCTCAGAGCCAACATTGAAGGCAAAATGGCTGCCGTTTTGGCCGAAATGTGTGGTCGAGTCGTTGAAAATTGGGTCCAACGAATCGATCACTGCAAACGTGCTCGTGGTGGCCACATGAACGAAGTCGAGTTCCATTCATAAATGTTTTGATTGTACTTCAAGCCAATAATAAAGTTTTTAAAATATCTCAAATGGTTTGCCTTTTATTTAAAAAAAAAGTTGTCAAGTCGTTATTAGAAAACCCTATAGATATCAACTGCAACTGTCTTGCTTTCACCAGTGGAACTGTTGCTACGAAAACCATACTTCTGGTCATTAAGAAGTTTCCAATATATATCATATATATGTTTCAAAATACTTCATTAGCTGACATATCAGAGTTTCTATGACCTTGGTAAATGGGAAAGGGAAAGAAAAGAAGAATCGCCCTTTTAAGTGACGAGCTGCATATAACTTCTATCTAGACATGAAAACTTGTGTATATCAAGATCTTTGAGTAATCTTATTATTTCATGGGCGCAAAATTGTATTGATTCTATTGAATGTTCTAAAACCTCAAGTGCATGCCGCAATCTGGAAACAACAGTTCAAGAGACCGCTAAGCAAGTGTATATAATTTTGCCAGGCTTTCAAACCAGAGACCTGTTATTTTATGACAGTCTTCAATTATGGAGTTCGACTACTTAACTCTTCCTACATATACATATACATCCATATGTATGTTCAAATAAATATTGTATGTTTTTTTTTTTTTTTTAATTATTTCCTCAGAAAATATAGAAGATATTACCTGCCGCCCATCGCAGGTCACCATCAGACGTAGTTGTTTGTTGTACATTCTATTAGCCACAGTTTTCATCCAAAATCAGTAGGATTTCAAATTTTTACTTTCAGAACTTTCCTTCTTATATATGAACCTTACTCATTCCAAAAAAATGAAAATTGCATTCTTAAAGAGCTTTTTTATAACTGTTTTTGCATTAACAAGTACTTAAAACAATGACATTACTCTAAATATAGGTTCATATATAGCGTAATTATATAAAGAAATTAACTACCAATTGTACACAAATTCAAAAAAAAAAAAAAAAAATCGTTTCGAGAAAAACGTGAACTTGAAACACACGTTACGAAGGCACTTAACGAGGGACGCTCCCTTAATCGCTCATAACATCAGAACGAATTAAAATTTTTATTCGAAACTTTGGGTTCATATTTTTGAATAATTTTATTTGGAATTTATGAAATAAAAAAAAGTCATCTAAGCCTATTTCCCCCATTGAATTGAATATGCCACTCTATAAATGCCGGTTCAACACGTATAACAAAGAAAAAACAACACTTTAACAATTAAAAGTATGCCCGACTTATGTAAACCCATTCGTGCCGAAAACTTTTAATTATTCAAAAACAAAAAAACAAAAAACCAAAAACAAAGTTCAATCACCAGCGCAAAAAGGAATTCGTCAAATGAGATTCAAAAACAAAATCCACACCAAACCGTAACCGTACCGCACCACAGATCAAACATCAACCGCTAATAACGTTCAAAGAAAGCTGTTGTTGGCAGTGGAATTGAAGTCGAATGTTTTATTTTTGACTTTATTTTTTATATTTTGTTTTTCTTTTTCATTTGTGAATCAATTATACGAGTATATCGGTGGAACCTTAATGTGCAAAACTCACGTCACATTTTATTCGGAAATATTCAAGTGCGATATAACCGGTCAAAAAACAAGTTCCTTCGACAGGTTTTACGTTGTCTGTCAAAAAGTAAAAAAAAAAAAAAATCCAAACTCTCCCGGTAGAACCCAATATTCCGTGTCACTGGAGAAGTGCAGAGTTTAAACACTTTGACAGGCGGATTTCCATGATAAGTGGATGCCAAAAAAGGCATCCAACATTTATTTACTTTCACTACTTACTTTCACTGAATTTGAATTTTATCAAATATAGCGTTTCGTAGACAGATATTCACATGCACATGCTGTTTTGAGTTAAGTAATACCGCTGTTCTCATGGACAATTTAAACATAGCCACGCCATCACTGATGAATTGCTAATTCGATTTAATAAATTTTAAAATTGTTGTTGCAAAAAAACTATGGTTAGCCGTTTAGAGATTTAACTCTTACGTAAGTGTTAGGCAGGTCAGTGACCTTTTTTTGTTGGTTTTTTTAATGTCTTTTATTTGATATAATCTTTAAGTCTTTTTCAAAAATTGCTTGCCATAGTGGTTTTATAAAATGAACGGATATTCTTAGAATCGAAGCAAATTCAATCTAATGGAAAAAATCCTGAATTTTAAAGTCAAAGCCCTTGGTCTTAGTCGGAAAGCCCTTTATATGAATAATCCAAAAAGATATGGGGCAGAAACCCGTGGGCGGTTCTCAGGCATGACAACTACTGTTTCGATAATTTCACAAATATTAATAACACCTAAACGGACTTCTAAATGTAAATTTTGCTGTGCAACTAAGTTGTCTATGAAACACTTAATCACCAGCTGTCTGGCACTTCCACTTCTAGCAATATTTCTAAACAAATATATTCTCCGGGAAGTGGATCTGAAGACGATATCACAGAAAGGACTGATCCAATTCCTGAAAATATTAGACAACTGATCGCAATGAAGAAGGGCTTTTGCCCTACCTTTATATTTATTACCATATCATTATATACTACAGGCTTCTAAATATTTGTGACCTTAGAAAACGAGCAGACTTGACAGGACCAGAATATTCCGAATAAAGGTTATACAGTATATATAACGGGATTAAGTGGTAGAACCGAAACACGGTTTTCTTATGATGCTATCTATATGGGGACGGAAGTTCAGTTCATTGTCATGGATAGCACCTTAATCGTGCAATTTTTAACAATGAGAATAGATTCGTTATTAATAAAGTAGGTACGGGGTAAAGTTGGGAAAATAGTTCGGGTAGGTGGATCAATAAGTCCATGCAAATTAACACAGATAGCGATGCAACCTCAATTCCTAGTTTTTGCTTGTCAAGAAGCATCTTTCAAAAGAACGCACCCACATTTTCAGACCGATCTGTCAAATAGCTTTGTTGTGACAGCCATTTGAAAGTGAATTTCGTGTGTTCATTGAAAACTAGTTTTTGCGCAAAAAACACCATCACGCATACCAAACAAAAGCTTGAAATGTATTATGAGGACTCTTCACTATTGATTGCAACGCTTCACCACCGCTTTATTCAATTTAGGAGCAGCAGCGCAAGTGACGCTGAACTTTCTGGTCACCCAATTGAGTTCACCACACCGGAAATCAACGGTATTATATTGGACGATTAACGAGTGAAGGTGGGCGAACTTGAAGAGGCTACAGGGTTATCAACTGGATCATTTATTTCAGTTTTGCAAAAATATTTGGATAAGAAAGAGCTATTCGCCGTTTCGTAACCGTGGACGAAATATGGATTCATCGCAACACACCAGGAACCAGGACCAAGGAACAGTTAAAACAGTGGACTTATTCTGGTGAATTGAAGCCGAAGAAGGCCAAGATGCGTCTGTCAGCCAACAAGATCATGGCGACAGATGTCTCTAGTGTTTAACGTGAACTCCTGCCTGGTAGGCTAAATACATCCATGGGAGCAAGGATACACCTTGCCATCGCTCACCGTCATTCCTTTGATACCAAAGCGGAACTCGTGTTGAAGGCAAAAAGTTCCACCCTTGGTAAGGGTCGAGGCAGACCTAAAACCTTTTACTGCTTTTAGGGTCGCAGCACTTAGTATCTTGCAACTTTACATTGGGTCAAGACCCTTCCCGCGGTTTTGGGTTTAAACCACAGCCACCATGACGCTCCCACAAGGGGGCCTACCTCAACAGGTCAGGCCGAAATCCGGGGGGCTTCTGACTAACATGGTACCGTGTTTTAAGTCCTGCCACTCAACAGGACCTCTGACCGGCCGCTTGTACTAGGTGAGTGAAAAGTTACCTCCTTAACCGTCAGAATGCGCTGCTACTGCAAAAAAGGTTATGGTGCCTTGAACTCCGTTCATATTTAGGCAGACATGCGAAATTTCATTGCGATACTGTCTTTAGTTTTGTTTTGACAGCTGATTGTTGTTGACGTGTTTGGCATCATGTTGAGTATGGACAAAAACGATTTTCGTTCTCTCATAAAACATTATCTTTTGAGAGGCAAAACGGCGAAATAAACAAAAGAAAAGTTGGATAAATATTATGGGGCTATTGCTCCCTTAGATTATGGTGGCCACAAATCCACTCCGATGCGGTTACAGAGGACAATGTCAAAAAAATGCGGTCATAAAAAATAAGCGACAATAATAAAAAATGTAAAATAAAGATATAAACGAAAATGAAAGATGATCCTATCTTACACCAGGATGTCAGAAAATATGCCTTCCATACCTGTAAAATCAATACCCAGACGCCAATCCTTTACAGATTTTTCAAACACTCCAGAAGTGTACTCGTATGTATCATAATATTGCTCTGATCGATTATGGGATTTTATTAAATATGGTAGACGGCAGGATGACACCAAATAAAAATTGCAGAAATTTAAAAAAATTTACTAATCATTAATCTACCATTCGTATGAAAAGAAACGTTTGTAACACTTTAAAACAATACAATTTGCATATCCCGGAACAATGGAAAACTGTCTATGGTGTCTACTACAACTTTTTCTTAGAATTTTGTTATTATAAACACTTGAAGCTTTAAGTTAAAAATATCATAGTAAAGGATCTTTCAAAAGCCGCACCTAGATGTTTCTATAAAAGAAAACAAGTAGATACTTCGATTTTTTCTGTTTTTTTTTTTTTATTTTTATAAAAATATGGCTTCTAACTATTATGAATGAAAAATAACATTATTTAAATGTCCACCACGAGCACGAACATCATCAAACATAAAAATGTTCAAGGACTCGCTCACACATTAGCTGCATTAAGCTGTCATTGGCTTGTCCACATAGTTTTACTTTTCAAAAAACCCCAGAGAAAGTAATCTAATATTGTTAAATCCCATGATCTAGGTGGCCACAACAAATCTTCAGTCATCAGTCTATAGCGCTCTCCATTGAATCTAATGACATATCCATACGATTTTTAGTTAGTACGAAATTTCAAACGATAGGAGAGAAAATTTGATGACATTTTGACCATTAATCATCAAGATTTTAAAGTTTTAGTGACGCACCTTTTGATATTTTCAAAAACATTGATAAAACACTGCTATTTATTGGAAAAAAAATACCGTTAATTGTTGACTTGAATATTGTTATGAGGAATTTTCTCCGTTGAAAGGTACCATTTTCCGCTGGTTTGCTAAACTCAAACGTGGTCGTACAACAAACATGAGAGTAATGCGCAATTTTTTTAATGCATTGACAATGAAAATCAAAAATATAATGCTAATGCATAGCACACTGCATTATCATTGAATCCAATACAAGCAAATAACTTGCCTGTCCCTCCGTACAAAAGACTGCAGACTGTTTACTAGCGTCGTGACTTGGCTCTACGCTTTTGCTAAGAACCTAAGTGTGCTGACAGCACAACAGGTGTCACAACAGGTGTGAGATTGATGATGACTCCACGGACCACTATCTCTTTGAAACTGCTGATACTATAGGCACTTTACCATATTTTGCTTACTCATCTTTCTACGAAAGACTCAGAAATTCCATTAAAAGAATATAAAAAGAGTGATCGGTAAATGAACCGCACTAGAAGTAGAAGGGTAAAAAATTACTGCATAGAAAATATTTAAACTGAAGATCCAGTCTTCCCCCTCAAATGTGTTGAAAACCTCGTCATTTATAGCAAGGAACACGAACGGTTTGACTGGGAAAAGAAATTTAATTCGATTTCAAAACGAAAAACTCTTATAAATGACTATAAATCTACTAAATTTGGTACACATATCAAATAGACGTAGCTAGAATTAAATACAGGATGGCTGTGCTTTCAAAACAAAACGTAATAACTTTTTTTCTGTATCAATGGCTCCATTTTTTTCCGGATTGGTAATTTAATTCAACAAAATTGTATGCGTGGGATAATGAAAGCAGGATTTGATATTGCGTTTGGCGGCATTCTTTCTAGCCGATGGACCGTTTTGAGGCTAGTAAACTCTTTTTCCGAGCGTGGGACAATCGCAAGAAAGTCTTATCAGATTCTTCAGTTCTAACACAGAATACGATTGCTGCTGTGGTTTCCAAGGGTTTCGACCAAGAACTTATCTGCCCAAATGGATAATGGATACAAACAATTCTCTACAAAGATTTAAACTTATTTCCCTACAAATTTTAAATTACAAGAAAATTGAACTCAGCTGACTTGCCAATTTGTTTTGGGTTTTGCCAAAAGACCATTTAAATAGTGAAAGAGGGCAACAACATGTTAAACTTCAAACTTTAAGGGTCAATGGAGACTGTTATATAAGATCTTGAAGGAATTTTTCTTCCTAGAATATATATAGCCAGACATGTTATGGTAGAATTACAGCAATAATTCCCAAACAAACTATTTTCCAGGAGCTCAACTTTCCGTTGGGCCCCAAGATGTCCTGATTTGACTGTGCCTGACTTCTTTTTGTAAGATTATTTCAAACAGGAAGTCCAACAATAACTGAGACAATTCCGGCTGCAACCCTACAGGCTGTTATGAACAACTTTTTAATAAGATGTTGCACATATGGAGGCCATTTAGAATCAATAACTTTTAAAATTAATTAAAAAAAAAAAAAAAAAAACATAAAATAAATTATCTTTTTAATGAAAGAAATATAAATAAAAAAGTTGTTTGAATTTCTTAATGTAACAACATTTAATAGCCACCCTATAGAAAAATATAAAACTCTAGAATTTTCTTAACAAAAGTATCTATTCCGTACCGACTTATTGAATGAATTAAAAATTAGCCACAGCTATTTAATTCTTACCGGAAATAAAATTACTATCACAGTTGTTCACTTGTAGCTTCTCGTTTAATTGTTACAATAAAAAAAAAACAAAAATTACAATGAAAACACCACCAACTAAGTAAACAGATTTGAAAAACTCCCGACTGCCGACATTTATTTGCAAAAACCCGTTCTGCAGCAACACGACGAACAATCTACACCTTTCGAGCCGACACTTCGAACGGAAAGAACTAGACCTCGAATCGGGAGCAGCTTTAAAAGCGAAACAAAATTTCAAACTCAATTAAACCGCAAAGAACATTCTCAGTTCCAAAAAAAAAAAAATAAATAAATAAATAATCAAAACGAAAACCCCGACGCTTTTCAAATATCTTATCGAGCTTCTATATTGCAGTTGCTGAGGAAGGCAGCTGTAGCAACAACACCATCAAAAACAACAAACTTCTATGGCACACAAAACTTTCAATAAATATTGCGTCAGTCAGTAGACGAGTACTCAGTACTCCACAGAAAGCTGCAGATAATTACTTGTTTCCCTAACAAAAGTGTTCACTTATATATACATACCATACTTCCAGATACGAACTTGACATATTCCCCAGAGCATCATGGATTTCCAGCAAATCAATTAAAAACTGTATTTTTATCAATCTGAAATCGCATGTCAGGAGTGGAATTCTTTGCGAATTCATTTTCCGTCAGTTTTGTCGAATTTGTCGTAATCCAATCGGTCACCGGAGATAATTTTGCAAAAAAAAAAAAAAAGTGTAAGCGTGTGCCGCCTGTATCGACATGCTCCTCAACTTAGGAGTACACTCGTACGCCTCGGCTTTCATGTGAATTTCAATTGAAATCGACTTAAGATGCCGCCTAAAGATCGCAGTAATAAATCACTTGGTGAAACTGACTTTTGACTCTGAACTTGAGTATCTACTAGGTTGATGAAAACTAAATCTATCCGTATTTACATTTTACCTGACTTTTCTCACTTTTCCAGAGGTCTGTTGTATTGCTTGAATGGACCTTGTGGAATGGAGATTGTATTTTGTTATTTTATTTTATTTTATTTTTTTTTTTATTAAAGCCTACCCAGCTCGTTCTGCCTGTAAACTCGTTATGAAGGCCATCTACATACATATAAAAAAAAATAATAACAATAAACTGAAATTAAAATTCATTAGGCATCTAATCATGCGAAATGCAAGTGTTGAACACGTTCACGCCGTGACAGACAACAAATTTCAATCACCACCAAATGTGATCTTGTTGCACGTTTGTTAGTTTTTGAAATTTTAGAAAACCACATAATTGCGTGTTGGCGCGAAAAAAAATTGTTATTAATCACTTGTTGAGAGCGAAGCCTACGGTTGAGGTTTATGCTACAGTTTGTTGAACTATTATTGGTTGAGTAAGCGTTTTTCTACAAGTTATATTATAAGAGAGAGGAAATGCCAATGTTTTATCGTCGAACGATTTTAGTCAGTATGTCATGGTGAAATATATGAAGCTACTTAGGAAGTACTACGGTGTGGGAATATGTTATTCGTCACTATGGACGTCAAACTAGCAAGGGATTAAAACTTGGACTTTCGTCACTACATGACGGACTTCAACCTACTCAAAGCACTACCGATATTTTGATTCTGACTTCCTTGGTATTTTAAATAGAGCAGAGAGAGGCAATGAGCGACTAAAACAATGATCTAAAAAGCCTTCGTCTTCTTCTTTTATTAACTGCTGAATTATGTTACTCGCGTAATTGTATCTAATGAAATATAAGTATCTCTCTCACGAATTTGCATTACTACTACGTCAGTTGTGGGGTATGCCAGATTTTCAAACCCTAAAACCAATTAACCATTGACGTGGAATAAGCGATCGGAAAGGCCGATAACTTGTATTTTTGGCCAAAGTTCAGTCCCATCATCTAAACTCGGACAACTTTGCAATCAAGATTTAGTTGCCGCAGACATAAGCTACGAAACGAACGGAGAATGGCACACATTCGTCATTATTTCAGCCTATTCGGTACTACCGCCACCAGAAAAGTCAGTGGTTGAACTCATTGAATACTGTCATGTCAGAAAGTTGGCACTTATCATAAGCTGCGGTGCTAATATGCTCAGAATATCCCCTGGATTTCATACTATCGTCTGACCTGGTTGTTAATGAAAGTAAGACAGCAAATAGTCGACTTAACGCTATCCAACAGGTATGCTTAGCATATTATTGGCTGGAAAGCCGTATCGGCGGTCTCCATATCAGGGAAAAGCTACATCAATTCGAAAAACAAATCGACACACTTTATGAAGGAGATCAGCAAGTCTGTTAATGCTCCACCTAAACTCAGAACGAAATATAATAAAAGCGAGACGAAGCTCGCCCTCACAAAGTGCTTTGAACTGACATTCAGCTAAGAAACAATATTGTAGATCGCCCGTTTTTTGATAGAAAATTATTGATTGAGCTCCACGTTCGCATCATCTCTCTGACAACGCAATAGGGGTGCTTCAAAATCTGGTATCCAGAATTGAAGGCGTACTCGACAATAAAGAATACGTTTCAAGTGTAGAATAAACCCTGGTGTACTACAGGGCTCCGTTATGTATCTAATATTGTTTTTAATCTTCATCAATGAACTATTACTGCTTCTTCTGCTGCTTCTTCTAATCTAATATATTTCTTGCTGATGATAATACTACCAGCTTATCATATTAGTTCCCAGACTGACGTCTCTGCTCTTCGGAAGTAGAATGGCAACGGCGGCGCATATTAGGCCCATTAAATTCCGATAATTGGGGAACCATCAACAGAGTGGTATTTAATGCTGCTGTCGTTAAAGCAAAATTTAAGTACCCACCCGTTAGCCATGAATGGGACTTGCATCATCGAAACCGAAAAACTTTCCACTCTCAATATGTATATCAATGATAATCTACGAGTATGTACGTTGGAATGGGTTTGGGTACAACGCACACATCTGATAAGTTACCCCGAGAACTATTAGTACTAGCTACATAAGTTTCAAAAACGTGCAATAAAACTTTTAGGTGACGTCAATTTTGCAAAATCAATTGACACCCTTGAACATCGGCGCAATATCTTTTGCCTCATCTTATTCTATCGCTATTTTAACCACAATTGCAATTGCTCCATCGAAATTGCCAGTAGCATTCCGCTCCTTTAAACCGTATCACTCGCCTCGCTATGAATGATCATCTATACACTCTCAAGTCTATGTACCGACTTTCCTAAATCATACAACTCGCTTATGAATTTCCCTTTATATCTTAGTCATCATAACCACCAAACATTTAAGACCAACTTATATCGATATCTCGCTTTTTTACTCCTCAGTAATATTTCTTCGCTCGCGCTCTGTGCAAAAATTTTAAGGGTACGATTGCAAAAGCCATTTGAGCGGGCTAATTATAAAAAACAAACAGCTTAGGCGAATCATTACTTTTGTAGGTAAAAGCAGTGCTGGTGAATAAGACCCTGATTGCGGATGCTGACTGCAGAAAATATGTGTTGGCGGAGATAAATAGGGCTTTCCCGCAAGGCGGCGAAGTGTAGCTGGATACACTTCGTTCAACGTTTCTACAGTGTGTTGATACCGTCCAAATAATACGATTTCTCGAGGCAATCAAAATAGACGTTTGTTTCATCGATGGCCTCTTCATTCGATGCAAATCTCTTACCGCCGAGCCATTTCTTCATGTTTGGAAACAACAAATAGTCGCAGGAGGGTAAATCTGGAGAATATGTTGAATGAATGAGCAATTTGTAACCTAATTCATGCAATTTTAACATTGCGACTGCGGACTTGTGCGCCAATGCGTTGATCTTGTGGAAGATAACTTTTTTCTTGCCAAATGCGGACGTTTTGCTCTAAGTCTGCATCGAATAGGCGACTGCGAACGTTTTACCCTTTTCAAAGTAATCGATGTGATTGATGTACGCACATCCCAAAAAGCGCAGTGTCTCGAATATTCCTTGAACTCTGGTGTATTGTGATTAATTCTAGTTTCATCCACGGTTACGAAACGGGTCAAAAACTCGTTCGGCTTGTGATTGAAATACTCCTTTGAAGTTGTCAAGCGATTGCGCTTGTTGTCAATTGTGGACAAACACGGCGCCATCTGGCAGATAGCTTTGATGACTCTGCTCTAACGCGCAGGCAGTCCTATCAACGACTGAAACAAGGGAAATGTGCTCTCAGTCAATACTCTCAAAACTGAGGTTTTGAGTAGGAGGAAGCTGACTGGTCTGACAACGATTTATATTGGATGTCATCCTGGATTTCCTTGAACTAAACATGTTACACTGTCAGCGCAAGAGGCAAGAGATGGGATTTGTCACGGAAGAGGGCTTTTTTGATCTATAAAAAAGACAGGAAAATATGTAAAACCCGGCCAACCAGCCAAATCAACGGCAAAGCCAAATATCTATGGCGCGAAGGTAATGCTCTGTATTTGGTGGGATCAGATGGGTGTGCTGTATTATGTATTATTTGGAAAACAATGGATGGGAAGTCTTACCCCACCCGCCTTATAGCCCAGACCTTGCCCTTTCTGACGAGACTTTGCAGATCCCGGTATGTTTCTGGAGGACGAAACGTTAGGTTTCCCTCCATGTTATGAAAATTGGCATCTATTCTGATGGTAACGAACTATTGGGTTGTTATTGTATATTAGTGGCTTTCTTTGCAATAGATGGCTTTGCCCACGTTTATTTGCATCAAAGCGTGACATATGTACAATACAATATATGTGAAATGTTTGCGAGCGTTTTGTTGTTGGCTTTATTTTGAAACTATATACGATCATGCCGTTATGTGTGGAATTGCACATCATTCAAATGGCTGTCTCGACTTCGCTGCCAGTGCTTCAAGCGGTCGGTCCTATTTTTGATTACTTGGTCTAATATGTGAGGCATTATTCCTGCAGTAGCGTGTTGAATGTTGGCCTCGAGGACGCCGAGGGTGACCTGTTAGCGTAGGCTAAGGACTTGATGTAGCCCCAGAGAAAATAATCCAGTGGTGTAAAATCGCATGATCGCGGCGACCAATTAAAGAACGCTCGCCGAGAGATGACAGTCGCCAAATTTCTCCTTCACAACTTCAAGCGTTGCGTCCTGTTGGAACCACAGCTCGGATATATCGATGTTGCTCTGCCCACAGAAAGTCGGTTAACATCGCTCTATACCTGGGACCATTGACGGTAACGATATCGCCAAGCCATAAATTGCACCAAACAGTCAATCTTTGTGTATGCATTGATGCTTGGCCGAACACTTGTGGATTGTTTTTGCTGCAATAAGGGAAACTTTTCTGGAACTCCTGATGAAAACACACTTTCCGGGATGCAGTGATACCAGTACGGAACCAGGCAGGTCTCGGCAAGTACAAGCTGCATTCGACAGCAATATAAGTTCATTTCTTCAGCTATTAAGAGCGTCACCCCGGTCAAGTCTCAGGTCTCTGACGGCATACTTCCTGTTATGCAAAAACTAACAATACCGTGAATATTGTCAATCTTCAGAAGCTGTTCTTTGAGGCGAGCTCGAGTAGTGTTTATACCGAAGGTAAGTACACCCGTACACGCATCCTCAAAGGATTTCACCCCAATTATTTTAATTTTTGTACTTTGTACTTTGCGAGTCTTAGATATCCACATGCGGAGAATTCTAGAAGAATCACAGAACGCCTAGCTCAAAGGGAGATCCACGGAAACGAATCTCCACGAAGTAGTGCGAACATGCATTACAAAGAATATACCTTAGACTCCTTCGTAAACATTGAAGGAGCTTTTAAAATGTACAGAGTGAACCTATTCACAAATCTCTCATCGAGCTTGGCATAGATGAATTTATTAGTCAATGGATATGCTATGCTCAGAACAAGAATTATTCAGGCAAAACTATCAAACAGTCACTGATACTAGAGTCAAGAAAGTTTCCTTCCTCTAGATAAGGAAAACACCTGGGGCGCAAGTTGTGGCTTTGGTGTCAACCTGAGCAAAGCTGTTCGCTACCAAAACCAGAATACCTGATATTACTCTTCTTGGTATCTTGGTACTACACTTGACCTAAAAGTTAACTAGAAGCAAAACATCACACCCAAGATTAAAAAGGCATGCATCGTCTTCTATGCCTGCATAGAAAAAAAGTGGGGACTTCAACCAGATATGACCTTGTAGATGTACATAGACTTAGTGCATCCAGGTCTCACCTCCGGGGCACTAATATGGTGGCCCGCGTTGAGCGAATGTCACGAAATTAAAAAGGCTTTAAAGAACAGCCAGTATAAGCAGCGCAGAGGCATTGAAGTCTCCGGCCCCGAAAAATACCGCGTTATGCAGCGCAGTCAGACAAAATGAATCTGGGTGCTGGACTGCACAGCATTATGGCGACAGCAACATCCTAGACTCGTTACCAAATGGCATGGTCACATTTCCAAGCGACTACATCATGCCTGATTTAAACTTCAGAAAAACTTCCACGTTGACTTTCCCAACAGATCTTAGTGGTAGAAAGACGAAGTAATAAAGAACTTCGACACGGTCATCTACACCAACGGATCAAAGATGAACTGTTTACTCCGAATCACTGAAAATATCAATATCATACCATCAATCGAAACTACTGGCAATCCAGTGCACGCAACTCGGGCGTGACACAACGCACAAACAAACTATTGTTATCCTCATAGATAGCTAGACCGCTATCAAAGTTATCGACTCGGCTACAATATCCTCCAAACTGGTGCAAGAGTGCCTCTGGGTTCCAGGGCACAGTGACATAAAAGGAAATGAGCGTGGAAATGAACTGGCCAGGCACGGCTCACCTCTGAACGGCTGATTCGCCGTATGGGTCCACATCTCGTTAGGAACGCTTCCTTCAGAAATCCAACGTTCAATGGATATCAAGGATGATATGGCCGACCTACAATAAGAATAGAACAAAAAACCTAATGTGACTAAATAGACCAGGTGGTCCAAATGGAGACACGAAGGCCTCTGAAGCTGATATGAACATAAATTTCTATGAAACGGACCCAGCAAGTGGTCAACTAAGCAATGAGGATATAAGATATTACCGATCGCATTTGCATCAACATCTCAATAATCTCGCTTCATAAACAGAAATCCCGCCTCTGATGTGTTGGGTTTCGGAAGGCAATCGCAAAGGGTTCCGCACTTATAAGAGCTGCGGCAGACAAATGTTCGAACCAAGATAGAAGAAAAACCAAACACAAGCTATTCGAAGGAGAGAAGGAAGAGTATGAGACCAAAAATCCCAAATCGAATCCAACAAGGGCGAGCACGTCATACTAAGAAATTGGAAATTTTAAACGGAAAAGATGAGCAAATCGCTATTAGGAAAGATGCACCATTCAATCCAGATGTAGATTCGGAAAACTACAATTTACCTGACCAAAACGGAGTAAGAAGAGGACTATTTAAACTCAAGACCTACAAGCTGATGCACTGATGTGTAGCACGAAGCCCTTGATAAATTTGATCTTAGCAACGTTTATCCGTGCTTGAAGTTTCAGCATTATCTGTGCGCCTCTAAAGGAGAATTACAAGAGCAGTTGTAGATCTTGTAAGTCAATTATCGACCAAATATTAACTGTGGTATATCCTGGAGGAAACCGAAGCGCATTAATTTGATACCAACCACCTCCTCATCGATAATATGGTTGCTTATGATATCCTCTATAGTGTTGAGCTATACCCAGTCATCCGACATCCAACTGGGCAAACACTATGACGTTTAGCCGCTCCCCTAGAAGAGTATGGGACAACACGAGATGACAGACCAGTTCTGGCCGGCCCCTACAAAGCCACGCTCGACGGTTTTTTTCTTCCTCTTTTCGATGAATCGGAACTAGAGAACATGTGGTTTCAACAGGATGGAGCAACGGCACATACTGCGCGAGTCACACCCGAAATTGTGAGGGCTGCATTTCCGGGTCGCCTCTATCTCTAGTTTTGGCGATTTGCACTGACCGCCTGATTCAATCGTTCCAGACTTCTTTTTGTGGGGTTTTTTGAAGTCACGAGTCTACGTCAACAAGCCTCAAACTCTTGAAGCCCTCAAAGAGAATATCCGGCAAGAATGCGAGGAACTATTGCGGAAAACTATTGCGGAAATTCTGGCAAAAGTGATTAAAAATGCCATAAATGGGGCACAACGTTTTTTATTCATAAAAAAATTACAACCATGTACCCGATGTTCTGGGTAACAATTTTTGCGCTACCATGCTATGTCACGTAAAACGCATGGATACCAATGCTCTAGCCGAAAAGATCTTCAAATCCATTCCGAATAAACAATCCAGTAAAAGGGCACCTTCTTCGAGGTGACTCGCCCAGTTGGAAGATGATCTCAAGCACCTGTTGATTGACCTAGCTGGAGAAGCCTATTGCCTTAGACCCAGAATTGAAAAAACCTTTACCAAGCTAAATCTTGAACAATGTAGTTTCCAAATCTTTAAATTGGTTAGTTCATTACCAGGCAAGGTTGTCATTTCGCCCCATTTCACCTTCTCAATGCGTAGAGTATGTTTTTTGCATGTCTCACACCAACACTGCATCACAAAGCTTCACGATAAAGTGGAAAAACTTTCAAACAACAGCAAAAACAATATAAGACGTCATCAGCAAAAAAGAGCGATTGTCACCATGATCTTCGCTACATAAAACGTGTCTTAAACAACTTAACTTTGCCTGACCCTCGTAAATTTAAGGGTCGTCGTGGCAGCAATCCTTCCCGTATATTAATTTTGTCATGTCTCTATCAACTGTTGCAATATTATCCTTCTCATTCAAGAATTTATTATTTTAGATCTCACGGAGAACATCACACAAAAATCAGTGGGTGTACTGATCGTTAAGATATCCGTGAAATCACTTAGATACGCGAAAGATGTATCAACTAGCTAATATTAGCGAGGCTTTCTTAGAAAACTCTGCCAAAGACGTCCAAATATAAAGAACTGAGCCTATCAAGTTGATTACAAAATATAAAGTGTATGCGCTTTCAGCAGACCAACAATATATGGCACACAGCCATTGCATTGGGATTAGACCAAGGATAGGTTATATTCCAAAAATCACTGAATTATATTGACAACAATTTAACTTCAAAAATGTACATTCAGTAGGTCAGTACCTACTATTCTCGAAACCTACAGCTTTCGACTGGCTATTTTAATTTAATTTAAATTTATTTTTAGCTTAACTCTACCCAATGCTACGAGCAAACCTGTCAAGAAAACATAACAAAACATAGCCATACCACATCTGATTTAAACACTTTGCTGGACAACCGGAAATCACTCTTTACCATACGTAATTCATTTGTATCCCGATCAATATAAATATCAACATCTTATGGCATTCGGTTTAGAAGATGTGTATCTTCAAATCAAATATTTACAAATCTGACACAACAAATTACTTAAAAAAAAATATAAATCAAACATTAGCACGTTTACACACTGACACCAGACCTAAACCAAGCCCCAACCTATCCAACTTAACCTTGACTTGCCCATTAACCAACTAAACAAACTGAAGATCATTATGTCAAAGTAAGTGTGCTTTTTGGTACTCATGGATCTTGAAATTTTCCACAATATCTAACAATTCAATATTGTACTATATGCACTGATCTCTCGGCATTAGTTTAAGAAGGCGTCACTCTGAGTTATTCATACTTACCGGACAATAGACGAATAGATTCGAAAGTATCTAGTCGTACGTTTAAATTACAATACACTGCCGCGGTCACGATCAGTATCTTTAACCGTTTTAGAACTATGTACTACTAAACAAAGTTAAAAGACTTTTTTGAAAATTCAATGCGATACCTTTGACTAAACTGAAGCTGCTGCTTACGAATGAATTAACAAACTCAGACTGATTGATGGTGATTTAGCAGCGCGCGACTATACCGATGATCTGGTAGACGCGATCTAGGGCAAAACTGACAATGTCAGAGGAGGGGGAAGACTGTTGCCGTCGGCTGAAGCTCGATTTAGCTTATCAACAAAAGCAACCGGCGATATCGCCGCTGCAGGTGACCACCAATCGGACAATGTGAATTGAATTGAGAAGAGCACTAACACTACCTCTGACTGAGCTGACTCTGAGCCGGTGATTTTGAATTATTTTCTACTTTTTCTCTTTTTTTCGTTCACTTTTTCACATGTTTCTTTTACTTTTATGAGTTTTATTTTGATGTGGAATTTTCGCTGATGCATGGGGAAGTTGTTTTTGGGGTTTCTAGAGTCGTCGTCTCGTATACCTACAGAAGTAACTTAAACTCTGGCAGTATCTGATGCAACTTGTGTCCATTTTAATTAGGTTTCCTTAAAAGGGGAAGTGGAAAGAAAAAAAGAAAAAGAGAAAATTGTTAAGGCCGGCATTTTTTTATTTAAGATTCGATCGAGTGCTTGAAAACGAAATCAAAATCGGAATCACGTTTTTCAAAGCACGAGATTTGTAAAAGACCGCACCCCGCGCAACTTGAAGTAGAAGCCGTCTGACATTTTAAGATTAGTGCTTCCGATGGTAACAAACTATGAGTGTTGCATCAGTTTTTTAAGAGTTTCCACAACAACAAGTTAACGTAAACACGAATAACAGCAGAAGAGATATGATAACCTAGTTAGTTCCGATGGAGCAGACTTCTAAATGCGTAAGTAATTTTTTTTTTTGTCTCTTCATGAATGCTGCTATTAGATAAGAAGTTCTTTCCTCAGTCAATTCCAATAAGCTGCTTAACGGGAGGTGAAGGTTGAACTATTTTTCAATATTTTTTTTTTTTTTTTGATGAGAAGCTATTTTGAGGAGGCCCATGTACTTTGGGGCCATGGTAGTGCTTGTACGACTCGTGGCGGAAGAGATCATATGATTGGGTTTTGACGGGAAGATAATAAATTAAGTATGTAGGATTAGTCGTTTTGTTAGAGAACTAAACTCGCGCAACCAGCCTGTTGAGTTGTGTTGCTAGGAAAACTCTTAATCTAACCTGTGGATCTTAAGAAGGATCCTAGATCTTTAATAAATTTTCTGCTATCTGGTCATGTGAAACGGAGAAGATTGCCTGGCTGTAACGAGGGCCAAATAGAGTGAATAAGGATTTCCCTTTCAGTTGTGATTTTGCAGATGCGGCAGTTCCATTTTGTGGTGTTTAGTTAGTGTCTAGTTTAGCTGCATGATCTTCTATCGGGCGATGCCTTTACGGATATCTTTTAGGTGGTCATTTGTTACTGCTTTGACGTAACTTTGTTTAATCTTTCAGGGTATGTTAGTTCATCGGGTGTTAAATTTTGTGAAACAATATAGTATTGCAATGGAGTATTAAAGCTTTTCTGGTTACTTTGTTCATTTTCGAAGTTGTTGCGCTAAGCGGAATTCAACTCAGACTTACCTTGATCTGTTTCAATTGTCTGGCGAGGATATATCATTTCGATGATTTTGTATTAGTTTAGAGCGCTTGATGCAATCCCCGAAACATTTTTGATATTCGGTTTTCGGTATGTCCATCAGTGCTTCCTACGATTTTTCCATTTCTTCCTCTCGGCTGCTGAAACGCGTTCCCTGCAGTGATTTTTTAACTCGATTGAACAGAAAAAAGTCAAGAGAGCCAAACCAGATGAATTCGGAGGCTGTTGGATGGTTGTTGCATTTTTCGTCAAAAAATTACGAATAATGATGGCACTGTGCGACGGTGAGTTATTATGGTGCAAAGTCCACGAGTTTTCTGAGCACAATTCTTGTTTCTTTCGGGGAATTGCTTAACACGAACGTCTCATAACGTCCAAATAATACTCTCTGTGTACTGTCTGGCCTTCTGGTAATGCATGATGCACTACACCGTTGTAATCCATGAAAACCGTGAACATTGCCTTCTTTCTTTACTGAAAACGACGTGGTTTTTTTGGCCTCGGCTCATTTGGTGAACGCCATTCACTTGCCTGATGTCTGGATTGCATTTCGTACTCATAAGCCCACGTCTCGTCTCTAGTAGTGATCATTTTGATGAATGTGGGATCGGATTCAGCCTAGCAAATCATCTCTTTTGCGCCATCTTTGCTGCTACACGACATAAACCCAAATCATTAACCAAAATGTCTTGGACGAATCCATAGGCAATCCGCTATCTCTCTGATGGGTTATTTGCGGTTATCGACCAACATTTCTTTTACTTCATCAATGTTTTCCTCGGTTTTCGATGTCGATGATCTGCCACTGCGTTCATCATCTTCTTCGATTGACTCACGATCACTTTTAAACCGCTCGTACCATTGGTAAATGACCGTTTTCTGTAGAGAATCGTTTCCGAAACACTTTTCCAACATTTCCAACGTTCGCGTATCATTAAATCCATTTTTTACGCAAAATTTAATACGAGTTCGTTGTTGCAAATTTAAATTTTTAAAATTGTAAAAAATCGCCACACACAAAGATAGATGTTGCAAATGTCATTCTATGACGCTAAGATTTAGAGGGAATGTCAACAGATGTACCAACTTAAAAAAAAAAAACAGAACTTAAATCGGAACAATTAGAGCGGCACACGGTGGCTATTCCGGGATCAAGGTGGTAGACCACCACTGATAATACAGTCTATCTAGGCACCGTCTGTGTAAATTGCAAAGTCGAAGAGGAGTTAATCAGCAAAATTTAATCTGGCGGTAATGTGATCTGTTGAGATCAGTACGAGTTCTTTTACTGTGAACTCAGGATTTCGCAGTCCATCGCCACGCATATATGAGAGCGCGATGTGTTCCATTAGATAATCCTAGGGAGTTGTCCGCGAAGCACGTGTGGTACCTATACATTCTGTTCTACGAGTATACATTAGACTTTGTAAAACTCGGTTATAAGTAATTTTTTCATTAGACATGATGCTAATGACCCACACGTGAGGATTGGGCTTAATATCGTTGCGTACAGCCATATAGGAAATTTTGCTTAGATGCCGCTATTTCTTCCAAAGGTTCTATTGCAAGGGCAAAAACCTATACAATTTTCTCTCCCCACTAATCTAACCTTAGGGTCCAATTGAGCTTATTACTCAGTATGATTCCTAACTATCTAGGACTTGGAAAAAGGGACAAAAGTTGCTGACTATCAATTCAAGGAAATGTAAAATTTTTTGCTCGAGTTCATGTCAGGACTACACTTTCACTTTGTGGATCAGGCACTTACCAATTTTCCATAATTTCACTAATCATGAAAGGAAAAACTCAAATCACCACATCATCCGCAATGCCTAGTGCCGTTCCACAAATTGCTCTTCCTCACTTTTTCATATGATAATAGTGTAAAAATTGTGATCCTTCGATGTTGGCTCTTTCCAACATTATCAGGCGAAATTCACCAACCCTTGAAAGAACTCTTACATAATTCCTCTTCACAAAAAAGGCCTCAATTATGAAATTTCTAACTATCGCCCCATCGCTAAGATCTCCCGCATACATGACCTGTTTATGAGGATCCGTAGGATTGTAAGTGTATTGCTTAAAGTTTGATCTTCAACTATGAACCTTACCAAATTCATGTCAAATACTTTCTGTACAATTAAGTGCGGGGTAGAAGTTGATGTGATCACAATCCTTTTATATAATCTCTCTTAAATCATTCTGCTCAAACTAAAGGCTCTAGGCTTTCACACAAGTTCCATTATATGGATTAAAGCCGGCATAGAACAATGGCATTATAACGTTTTGTTTAGATACATGAATTCCAATCCGATAAAAGCCTCTTCTGGAGTACCTGAAGGTAGCCATTCTGGCCCCTTATTATTATTACTACTTGTAACTAAATAAATGATGTCGACCCTATTATCAACAATCCATATGTATGACATATCTTAACTTTCTGTAATGAGAGATGTTTTATTCTCCCATAAGCCAAATTGCAAGTGTTGGAATCCGGCGGGCTCTGATTGGTTTTTAGGTTAGAATTGCCCAATAGCGTGTATTTTGTATGTAATCATATACGATTAGGTCAGCACTGTCTAAACGTTCTATGACAATTTTAAATTAGGATGAGCTAGAATTAGGTCAAATAAGGGCATTTATTTGCATCTTAGCTAAAATGATTTAAAGTGGAGTAGTTAAGTACTCTTCTCTAGAGTACATACAGCTCCTCCTTGCTTTTGGATTCTTCCGCTTTGATCTTTTAGAACCATAGTGTTGTGTTGCTTGAAACAGTTGATTTACTTCTCACTATCGATGGTCATATTGGAGAGCCAAGTGCGAATTTGGTGCCTAATTGCAATATCATCCCTAGCGAGGATTACATTGATTTTTAAGTCGTCCCACGCAATTCTTCTCTGCTTCCCAAGCCACAGTAGTGTCTATCAAGCGGAGGTTTTCGCTGTCTCTCCTAGCTGAAATGGAATGAATGGAATAGCAGCCAAAGATATCTGCATTCACACAGACAGTCAGGTAACTACAATGTCCCTGAAATTAGTTATTTTTATTTTGCGGACTGCGCTCACTTGCCGCGCATATTTTACTATAGCGAGATGGCTGAGCAGTTAAATACTAACCTCTGCTGAGTGTCAGGGCACTGTGACATTCCAGAAATCTGTAGAGCAGATAAACTTGCTAGGCATGATACAACACTACAAATTTCACACAACATGAGATCTTTGCACATGCCTTTTTCTACTTGTAAAAATACAATTCTATAGGATAAGTTACCAGCCAGATCTGGCCTAAGTTAGATTACAAAGGCTTAATCTAAACCGCTTGTAAATAAGTACCCTCATACAAAGGTGTTAATATTGGATACTGTCTAATCGGAAGACATGTCGCAAGGTTTGACATCCTCTCAAATGACTTCTGTAGTAATGAGAAAACCACTCTTCCCCTCCTCTTGAAATCCCGCACTACGAAAACTTTTCTGGGTTCATACTTTCTAAACAACTTCGGTGATCTCGCAGAAACCAATTTTGCCAATCTTCCTCGCTTCATCAAACACTAAAGTTGGTTTAAAACCTTCTTTCTAACATTTAGGTTTCTTTCACTTGCCAGAAACGGATTAAAATCCAGTGGTATTAAATGGGCCTATTCTGGCTTAAGTGTGCTTGTGTCTAACAGCCAGCCACACCAACAAACCAACCAACCAATTCTTAGGAGAAGTTTTCCTCGCATATTATGACCCTGTATCTTCGTATAACTTCGTCCTCGTCCTAAAGGAGATGATCGTCTACCATCTCTAATATCTTCAACTGTCAGCAACTATCTTGTTGTCAGTAAACAGCTCATCTGTGAATACTTCTTTCAGATAAAATTTCCTCTAGGAAGTGAATGTGCTTCCTCTTACCAAGAATGGATATGGCTTTGTGTATTTCTCTTCGATTTTTCACTATGTGCGAACAAGTAAATCTTTTCGAACTCATGTTCACAACAGGAGATGAAAAAAGTGCTAAAAGGTTAAGGAACCGATCAACACTGATTTTGAATATATGAAGACAATAATGCGAGTGAGTGCAGTTGCTTTTTCAGACTTCGTACAAACTAGTAAATAGTGCTGACAACATTAGCACTTCCAAGAAGTTGTTATCTACTGAGTCTAATCACAAAAAGGAGAGGGTCGTTCTATAAATGAAATTTCCTTTCAAATGTATCTGCGTCTTTTAATGTTCAAATTATAGTCATTCGACTATTTTTGGAATTGGTTGAAGAGCCTGAATTATATAAAATCATTACGATGGTATCTTTTAATAAAAACTATGAGGCATGAACATCGAACACTCCATCAATTTTATGATGTAGGAACTTAAATAAAGGGGGCCAATTCCAATGCAATACAGTTTCATGAAGCAGGACTCTCAACAGCATCTAGGTCGACTTTTACTTATTCACGGAACAGTGGAACGGACAGACTTTTGATCAGCCGGACTCTTGTCTACATAATTTGAGACCTTGTTAAGGGTTTTCTTCATTTTACAAGTAAAAGGAAGAACTCTATCTGATAATATGAAAACAGAACTGCGAAAATTCGAAATCGACTTCCCTTGTGCTCTGGGATGGTTTTAGCCAGAAACTTAACCATGAAAGGAATGTAGTCGGGCTTTTCCGAAAGAACAACGTATGATTTCATTCCTTTTTAGAAAAACTTGCGACCGTGTGTTAGGACTGCCTGCGTCCTCGGTAAGGTCTTCTTCTGACAGCTGAATTTCGTAAAGTGTGACCAGATTTTCCATTTGTTATTTTTCAGCAGCTGTCAAAGTTAGCAATGATATTTACCTATCAAAATATTAAGTAAGGTTTGCCATTTCATCATGCATCGTTTTGCGCTTGCCGAACGTGCGGAAATCATTAAAAAATATTTCGGCTCAGTTGTAAATTCGCAAAGTCGGTCGTCATCATGGCTTCAGTGTGCGGGCATTTCGTCGCTGCGTGGAAAAATTTGAGCGCGAGTACACTCTTTTGAATCTTAAGCCACCAACCAGGCAGAGATTGGTACGAAATGAAGAAAACATAACAGCCGTAGCGGTCAGTATCGAAGAAGACCTAGAAATGTCTATCCGGCACCGATCAGCTGAATTGGACATCGCCAGAGACAACCAGGCTTATTTTGCGGTTGGATTTATGCCTACATTCGTGTAAAATTATGCTGACGGAAGAATTGAAGCCGGGTAACCATAGATAACGCCGTGAGTTTGTTAATTGGGTGCTGGAAATGTTGGGGCCCATTTTTGACTCAGCGGCTATATCAACTAGCAAAATTGTCACTACTAGAGCGAACACACAAGTGTTCGACCAAGCGTCAATCCATTCACAAAGATTTACTGTTTGGTGCATCATCGGACCTTATTTCTTTGGAAATGAGGAAGAAGACACCGTTACCGTCAATGGTCTCAGGTATACAGCGATGTTAAAAGACTTTCAATGGTCAGAATACGACGACGCCGATATATTCGAACTGTAGTTCCAATAAGGAAGCGCTACATGCCGTACAAGTGAGGCAACGCTTGTAAAACAGAAATTTAGCAACTGGGTCATCTCACGGCGAGCGTTTATCAATTGGTCGTCGCGATCATGCAATTTGATACCACTCGATTACTTTCTCTCGGTTACGTCAAGTACTTAGTCTACGCTAACAAGCCATCCGCTTTTGACAAGATTGGACCGACCGCTTGAAACACTGCCAGCAAAGCCGAGGCGGCCATTTGAATGATATGCTATTCCGCACATAATGTCATGTCTTATCTGGTCACCCCTGTTATAAGCATATACTCGTAAGTAGATGGCATGTTCTCCATGTTGCTGGCAGAGTAAACTAATACTTTCCGACATCTCTAAAAGGTCAACGACTTTTCTGTTATCCCTCAGTGGGAAACACTGTAGAATGCTTACTGGCATCGTGACGGGCTAATCACCTAAGTGGACTAGGTATAAGTGATACAGCATCTTGTTACACTTACTATGAGAATAAGGACGACACCACAAGTTACTATCTCTGAAGGTCTTAGGCCTGCGCTTACACGAGTCTGCGCTTATGTGGTCATTGCTCTTGCTGTAGACAGTTTACTACTAAAGTGCTTACACATCTTTCTACGAAAGACTGAGAAATGACAGTAAAAGAAACATACAAGGAATACAATGAACTAGTTCTTTGTTTAAGTGTTCTTCAAAGTGGTAGTTATCGAATGGTGGTTGCAGTCGGCTCTTTCTTGACTTGTTGCGGTCCTAGCGATGAAAAACCCTCACAGATATGAAGGCACACGTTCTTTGTTGTATACTATGTGAGTTACTTGAACTTGAAGCTGTCCTTGAGCGGTAGTTATCCGGTTTTTCAATAAGGACATAACAATTTTATATTTAAATAAAACACAGAATAATTGAGACATGGGGTTGAAATTTATTCCAGGTGTAGTACACATGTTAAATTTAAGTACGAAATTCGATCTCGGCCATATGACTGCAGCGCTCAATTCTTTAGAACAAATTTTTCACCACCCTTCCACACATATCGGCCGGAAAGTTAGCAATTTCACGTTCGATATTGTTCCTAAGCTCCTCTGACGTTGTTGGCTTGTTGGCATACACCACCGACTTAACTTAACCCCATAAAAAGGAATCTAACGGCGTTAAATGGCATGATATTCTTTAACCTATTGTGAGGCATGTGACACCATCTTGCTAGAACTACATATCACTGATGTCAAGTCTGTCTAATTCTGGCCAAAAATAGTTTCTAACATGGCACGATATTTAATTCCATTGACCGTAATATGGCGATCATTTTCACGGACACTGAATGTCATGGAGTCTCTTGAAGCATATGTGGGTTCATTGCTCTCCAATAACTCATTAAGTCAAAAATGAGCTTCATTGATGAAGATGAATTTTCGATGAAATTTAGCATTTAGCATTTTTTTCAAACTTTTGCAAAACCTAATCGGAGGATTTTTGGCACTTCAAATGATCAAGAGGCTTTAGTTCTTGAGTTAATTTAATCTTGTAAGAGTGTATGCTTAAATCTTTACGCAAAACTCATCACAATGTGGACTAAGAGATTCCCACTGATACACAGGTTATTTTACGTAATTTTACGTCATAGGGATCACAACCCTATTCGAAAAGGATTAAAATACGATTGTATGACGAACCAACTAATGGCCTCGGATAAAAATAGACTCACTGTTGACGAATCTAGCAAACGTTTAAAGGACATCAACTTTCGGATTTGCACGTGGAATATTCGAACCCTTAACATTTGCACAGACGGGCAGCCAACATTGGTTCGGATCATCATCTTTTTGCAGCCAGAGTGCAAATGCGAATTTCCCAAGTTCCACAACAAAGAAGAACTATTGTGAGAAGATATAACGTAGAAAAGCTGCAATCGCAAGAAACCGCCAGAATATTCGCCGAACGCTTATCCCTAAACCTCACGAGAACTCCTATGATGCCAACATCAAGTACCGAAGACCAGTGGCAATGCAATGACCACCACCAAGAAATTAAAAATGCTGCTAAACAAGAAGCCTACAATGCAGCGCTGCACCGAAGCACGAGTGCTGCACGTAAGCTCTATGAGCAGAAGAGACGGGAAGAATACCGGCTTCTCCAGAAGAAGAAAAAAGAACACGTGAAACGCGCGATTACAGATATTAAGAGATTGTACTCCAGGAAGATTTACCAACAGGTAAAAAGAACGTGTCAAGGCAAGAAGACCTGTACAGAAGCCTGTAGTGATGAAGAAGGAAAACTTGCAGTAGAGTCGCAATTAGTGCAGGGAATATGGAAATACTTTTTCTGCTGACGAAGAAGGCCAATACTGCGTCGTTAGCTAGAATAGACCATATAATTTAGATGATAATAGCCAAAACGAAGTAAGGATAGCCATATCTAAGCAAAAACCCAACAAACTAGATGGAAATGACCCTGTGGAGAGCATGTACCAACTCATTTCTCAGGTCTGGTATGCTTAATCAATGGATTCTCAGTATCGTTTGCGCGATCCAAAAAAGGGAGACCCCTTCAACAGCGCCAACTATAGAGATAAAAGTCAACTCAACTTTCGAGATATTATTTGCAATATTGTTCGACGCTTCGACTGCAACCTAATTGACCCCTATCAGTTTGGTTTTAGAGCAGAAAACTCCACAATCGACCAAATCTTCACACTCCAGCAGATTTTGGAAAAAACTCAACGTTTTAAGGCCGCATATGGTATGTTACAACAGCAAAAGTAAAAAAAGTCTGTGCAATTTTTTTTTTTTGTAATACCGCGCGCGCACCAAAGGGTGCGCCCTGGTGCCCTGGCTTTTCTCCAGGGCGCGGGCGGGTGGTGTAGTAGTTTGAAGCTCAGGTGTATTAGGTTTCGATATTTTTCCCAGAGGTGGTTGTCAAACTGGACGGGACGAGCTAGTACATCCTCCTCAATCAGTGGGTCTTAAGTACGTGCTAGTTGTTAGTTCGTTACATTTTTAGCTCACCCAGCAACCACTCCAACATCAGTGTTATGCCTGGCACGGAGATCGAACCCGCGACCCTCTGCTTCAGGAGTCTGTGCATATACCACTACACGACGCCCACCTCCGGCAATTACTAGCGTACGCCGTTGATATCGAAATGATTGGGAGCACAGAGCGGGCTGTCATCGATGCGTTCGCTACTATTGAAATGGAAGCTGATAAAATGGGTTCAGCGGTAAACAAGGCAAAACCAAATATATGCTGTCAACAAGAACGTCGCAATTGACAGCTACAATTTCGAGATAGTAAAGGATGTTGTCCACATTGGCTTTGCTATGAATTCTGCTAACAACACCTCGGCAGAAACAAAACGAAGAATCACTTCTGCCAATCACTGTTTCTTTGTCTTAAGAAGGCAATTGAGTAGTAAGGCCCTATCCCGAAAAATTAAGTAGAACTCTAAACAATATGTTAAGACCTTGATCATCTAAGTCCTTCTTTATGGCGCTGAAGCAAGGGCCCTATCAAAAGCGGATGAAGATATCCTCAGTATTTTTGAGTGAGAAAGCTTTCGAAAAATATTCGATCCTGTTTGCGTTGACGGGCTTTGGAAGAGAAAATTCAACGACGAACTATACGAGCTGTACAGCAACATTGACCTAGTCGAAAATGAAGCGAATGGACACCAATGCTACGGTACGCATTGTATTCGAATCTAACCCGTAGGGAGATCGCAGTAAAGGAAGGCCTCACCTTAGGTGGTGCGCACAAATAGAAGGGACCACAACCGGCTTGGAATACGCAATTAAAGGCAGTTAGCTAAAGATCGAACTATCTGAATAGGGTTGTTAATTGAGGCCCAGATTCACTCTGAACTATAACGCCACCTAACTAAGTATGTAAGATCAATATCAATAAGCCAGCAACATTTCAAAAGCTAAAAGACGAGGCAATATATAATAAGGCAAATTGGTGGAATGGAGGAGCTATTAAGACAGGATTTCTTCCTAAATTTTGACAAATAGATTGATATATGCCGCCGAAGCTATAGTGAATATTTAGTCGATATTATCTTTCACACATAATTGATATCGATCAGTAAGCTTTATTCAATAAAAAAAAATCTTAATAATTCCAATGCAATAATTTTGTACCTTCAATTCTCATGGTGAAACCGTTATTGGCACACCCTGTATTTGGAGTAAATTAAGTAATGTAATTGTAAGTTTATAATAACACTCTCTTAAATAATATGTTCTCTTTAATGCTGTTCTCTCAAACATACACTCGTATATAAAAAAAGATATTGAAAGAGAGGAAATGAAGATTGGTCATTCAGACTAGATTAGATTAAGCGGGGAGGTGGGACTATGTTCCCTTATTCTTGCGGCCAGATTAGACCTATTATGATTTCCTCATGTTAGAGCTCACCCATGATGCCTAAAATGAGCTGGCAGTAATAACTCAAAGTATGGGTTGCTCAAAAGATGTAGACATGGTCTGCTTAAGCGGTTATAGCGACAAAGGTTATGCTGTGGTATTTATTCGTCCTCGTTGCACACGCAGCAGTTGTTGTGTTGTGATATTCCCATAGTCATAAGGTGTTTTTTGACCGTGCAGTGAGGTATTAGGAATCCGATTACTGCGTGTACCTGACCCCCAGAAAGCTATAGTTGTTTTGTTCTTTTGAGGGAAGTTGTTGGCTAGTTTATTACCTTAAATTTCCGTACAGTAATGAAATGCCTTTGTTTTTAGCCGGTTATTTCTGCGGAGCTTATTGGTAACCCGCAGAATGGTCGTAGCAACATGAGTGTTGAGGACAAACCTTTTCTTCCCAATTCGTATGCTCTTCCATTGCCATCATAACCACATTGCCATCATGACCTGGCACCCATATTAAATGGATTCTATTGGCGCTGGCTAGTTTTTGAGATGTATAATCCAGTCCCACACAATTTTTAAGATTATTCCAAAAGAGTTGTTAGCATGTAGGGCCACTTTGCTGTCAGCAGATATGTTTAAGTTCTCACTAATGTAGAGCTCTGTATATCAACTTGAAATACAAAGATGCTACTGTCCATACTTGCGAACAGTGAGGTGTTAGTTTCACCGTATATACCTGCTCCAACTCCATCGGTGTTTATTCTGCTCCCAGTTCTGTCGATCAAGGAATGTAACCTTGACGTTATCGTTGAAGTAAGCTAAATCTAAGCCTCTCCTTCCGTCTTCCAAATCACTGTAGCAATTAAGGAAGCTCTGTCCTGACTGAAGATAAACGTGATATCTGCAAAGGATATCTGCAACTTTTCGGATAATCAAGCCGCTATAAAGTCCTTGGACTCAGTCTTATTAAATTCTAGTACCACCCTTGAATGCGGATCATCTCTTACGGAGATGGCAGAGCAGTTCAACCTTCACCTTTGTTGCGTGCCGGGTCACAGGGACATTCCAGGGAGTTGTAGTGCCGACGAACTCTATAAAATTGGGATCACTCTACCTATTCTACCTGAAAAAAGTAGCATAAGTATACCAATCGCTACGTGCAAATCACTATTAAAGCTGAATGCTAATAAAAGAACAGACATTAGATGGACTGGAGAGACATGTCTAGCGACTAAACAGATCTGGCCAAAGCTGGATCTGAATCGCTCTAAGAGTTTGATTGTTTTGATTGCCTTAAACCCAAGCATACAAGAAGGCTTGGCACCTTTACAAACGATTTCTGTAGAAATTGCCTGCCCCTCTCTGTGCATGCCCAGCTCTTTCCACAGAAAAGAAAACTCCACCTAGAAGCCTTTATCTACAATGAATTAAACAATATACCAGGTGTACCGGAATGAAGTGAAAATAAAACATTTATTTTTAATGGGAAAGAAAAAAACATTTTATTCAAAGAATTAGCCATTGCTAGCTACACATTTTTCCCATATTTCAGGCAATTTATGGATTCCACACCAATAAAACTGTTCGTCTTTTGAAGTAAACCAAAAAGTCATCCAATTTTCGACTTCCTCGTAGGATTCGAAGTGCTGCTCAGCTTATGCGTGTCCCATCGATAAAAACAAATGGTAGTCGGAAGGAGCCAAGTCTGGTGAATACGGCGGGTGGGGTAGCAGCTCCCAGCCAGTTTTGCTTTGTGTGCAGGTGCATTGTCATGGAGCAAAATTAGCTTGCCCTGTCTTCTGGCTCATTCTGGTCGTTTTTCGATCAATGCCTATTTCAAATTGATCATTTGTTTTCGGTATCGATCTGTTTTAACGGTTTTACCAAGGTTTCAGGAGCTCGTGGTACACCACACCTTTCTGGTCCCGCCAGACACACAGCATTGTCTTCTTGCCGAATCGATCTGGTTTTGCAGTCAAAGTTGATGGTTGTCCCCGATAAACCCATAATTTTTGCCGTTTAGGATTCTGAAATTAAATCCATTTTTCATCGCCATGGATGAATTCTTTCATTCAATTCATGTGGCACTCATTTTCTAGACTTTTGGATCTTTCCTATAGCTTTTAAGCGGTCAGAAATTGTTTGTTGTGCAACATATAACATTTCTGCCATTTATTTCTGACTCAAAGTGTTATCTTCATCCAATACTGTTTGCAATTCGGCGTCTTCAAACTTTTTTGGTGGCCTTTCACGTTCTTCATTTTTCACATCAAAATCGTTGTCTCTAAACCGTTGAAACCATCTTTTGTATATTGCTTCTGATAGAGCATGCCTCGACAAGCATTCGATGCGGCTCTGCAGCACTTTTCTTCAAATGAAAACAAAAAAATAATGCTTTCCGCAAGTCATCATTTTCTGGTACAAAATCCGACATTTTTAACACGATGAAAAAATATGATGTTGTTTGCTCAATGACTTAACGTATACTAAATATTTTTGACAGGTGTCATAGCAAAGAAACAAAAAAAAAAAATAAAGCCCGTTCACATTCCCTATCGAAACATTTGTATCTTGACGCTCACTTCATACCGGTACCTCATAAGCTCAGATTGGTTGCATGAGTAAGAAGATCATAGATCCACGTGGCAGCACAACGGGCCAATAGGCCTAAATGGGTTGGTTACCCAACCGCCACCCTCACCTAACTCTAACTTATCGTAAGTTTTGAATAATGCCCAACGGAGTTGTTCTGTAGCTTAGAAAGATGATGCACGATAGAGTGGCAGTATTTGCAGTTTATAGCATACAACAGAATGAGAGAGTATATGTATAAACACCTTGCGGGTCATCGTAGAGCAATGCATCGAGTATAGGTCTCCGCTCTACTTGGTTATCGATTAGAGGAGGCTTTTGAAAGCGTGAACCGGGAGTTTATATGGAATGTCGTATTTAACACAACCGTAAGTTGTGTAAGAAGCCTTTGAAGTCCAAACTTCGGATATCGGCAGGGCTGTATTTTACCACCGCTATTTTTTCTGGTAATAATAAGTGATGTTATCCAGGCAGCACTGTCGGAGGAAAGCAGAGGTTTTCAACGGATAATGACATTTTACCTGAAACATCTTGATGACGCTGATGATGTCTGGAAGCTGAAGCCAGCAGGTCTTTCAAGCTCTTTCTCTCAACTTAACATTGCTGGACAGGAAGTTGAGAAACTGCCGAACTTTCCTAATTTGGGAAGCACCATCTCGACTGGTGGCGGAAGCGAACTCGATGTTAGTAGCAGAATCGAAAAGGCAAAAGCTGCTTTTAGAATGTTGTTAAAGGCGTGGAAGAACAATGTTTACAGCACTAAGTGCTCAGTGCTACTGTATGGGTGCAGTACTTGAAATATGACCGTATAAATCACTCGGAAGTTGCAGTGTTATGTTAAAAAATGATGTCGGCGCATTATTTTGAGAATATTTTGGCCCAGCCGAATCTCAAATGTAGAGTTTTATATTAGAATAGGGCAAGAGCCAATGGACATAACTATAAGCAAAAGGAAATGGTTGTGGATTGGTCACACATTAAGACGCGTCGACAATCCCATTGCGAAGCACTCAATGTAATGGAACCCGCTAGCCCAGTCAGGAAGAAGAGCTGACCGCCCCAGGCAGACGCGGCGCTGAAGAGTTGAAGGGTTGAAAGTTGAGACCTGAAAGACATCTTATTGAATTGTTGATGCCCTATACCCCCCATGAGGTTATAGGAATTAACTAACTAACTAGTACGATGTCAAGGGAATACTTACTTGATCTGTATTTTAAAGTATTTTAAGGCTCTTATTCGCATCTCAACTCCTAGGGAGGTGTCATGTTGTCGGAATTAGTCAAAGAATTAAGATTATGTCGCCGAATTGTATCTGAAAAGAAATACTCGTACTTGACCAGAAAACGATCCTGCAATCTGCACATAAAGAGGGATGTGCTAAAGTATCGACATTCAAGAGAATGTCTCCTTAACAAATTCAGTGATGACGAAGCTCAAACGTCCAATAGACATACACATTCATTGAATCCACCGCACCGTTATAACTTAAAAAAAGTTATATTTCCATTTATAGTAAGTCAAGTAGTTACGTCATTTGTTTCCATTAACATCGTCGTCGGCTCAAACGGGTTCTTTTTGGCGAGCATTCATTGTGGACATGAGGCTGATTGATTGGTTTTTCCAATGACGTAACTGATTACGGATCATACAAAATTCATTTAATCAATCATAATACGAGCACTTGGACATGCAAACGAAAAGAGTTTTAAACGTTCTCACGACCGACACTCAACTTCTTTCCAACCGATTCCTATTTATCAGTGGAAGTTCCCAATCATAGATGTGTCATTCTTAACCTACCACATGTTTGCTTACCTGTTGATGGCCAGCGTGGCACAGTGAGTTAGGTTCAAAAAAAAGCAGAAGAAAATATTTCCGACGTCACCAAGTCTCGGCCTTAGTCCACACCGGTACTGGTGTGCTATCAGTTCATTTATTTGTTTTTGATGGTACTGCACTCAAGATATACCCAAGCAGGAAGTTTAAGTTATTCAATCGGAAGAGACTGGTAGATCTTTTTCTGATTAACTCTCCCGATCAAGTGGGACATTATAACCAAGCCAGTAGAGATGCCACATCGAAACCGCTGGTGTAACGAAAAGTGCTAGGTACATCCAGCGAACCAAGAGACATATGGTAAAAAGCTGCATTACATAAATGGGAGAGCTGCTCAGAAACTCTGTGAGGACGTGCTTGGAAGTGCTTCTACAAAAATTAAATTTGGAAGTTTTACCAAAATGAGAAAAGAGCTCAAGCAGCAAACAGAAGCATGTATAGATAAGGGCGAAAACGGGATAGAAGAGTCTTAGTGGGTGAAGACAATTTAAAAGGATTACGTCTGTAGTCTGTTTAGTGGCAATCCCACGTTGCTCATATGAAAAATTAACTATTTAATGATGAACAACAATTTCGGACAACTAGAGGTTTGGATAACGATATAAAAATTACAGACCAATAAGCCTATAAACTTATTCGAGCACACAGATGAATTTATTATACCAGCTGGAGCTAATTTTGGAACGAGAATTCAAAACCTCATTTTTTAAAATAAAAGTATGATGAAAGCCCGGTCAATAGGTACTAAGAATCGTTTGATCCTCAAGAAGGACAACTGTCTTAACTGCGACAATTATAGAAGAATTAATCCCTCAAACATCACGTTTATGATTTTTTTTACTGTTCTATGCAATAGCTTGAAACCCTATTACAATAATTTAAAGATCCTTATCAAAGTGGTCTTAGAACTGGTAGTTCCACCATCGACATATTCACGCTGCGATAGATCTTAGAATAAACTCAACAAATGGATATCGATACCCACGAACTCTTTTTTAATCTTGAGGGCTCACCTGAAAGCATTTATAGAGGCGAGCTCTTTAATGTTTTGGCGTGTGATAATGACACCACATAGCAGAGTTGTAAAAGAATTAAATCTTTAGAGATAGAAATTCTATTCAATTCATCCGAATGATTTGAAGTCTTTTCGTGTGTTGATTTATCATTGATTTTTGATGGGAAAAAATGCAGCCGATGCAAAGAAATGGCTTGATAAGTCGAACGAACCATTCGCAAGTGGATTGAAAATTTTAAAAGTGGTCATACAAGCATTGAAGATGATGCACGCAGTGGACATCCAAAAGAGGCTGTTTCAGATGAAAACATCCAAAAAGTCCACAAAATGATTACGAATGACCGTAATGTGAAGTTGATCGAGATAGCTGAGGCTCTGAAGATATCAAAAGAGCATGTTGCATATATCATACACGAATATTTGAACATGCGAAAGCTCTGTTTAAAGTGGGTACCGCGTTTGCTCACAGTCAACCAAAAACAACAACGTGTTGATGATTCAGAGGAGTGTCAAAAGCTGTTCAACCGCAATAAAGCCGAATTTTTGCGTCGGTATGTGACAATGGATGAAACTTGGCACCATCACTTCACACCAGAGTCAAGTCGGCAGTCAGCTGAGTGGCGAGTAGGCGACGAACCTCGTCCAAAACGACTAAAAACAGTCGACTGGCAAGGTTATGGCATCCGTATTTTTCATCGACTATCTCCAAAAGGGGCAGACTATCAACAGCGACTATTACAATGCGTTGTTGGAGCGTTTGTAGGAAGAAATCGCAGAAAAATGGCCGCCTTTGAAGAAAAAGAAAGTACTGTTTCATCAAGACAATGCACCGTGTCACAAGTCGATGAAAACGATGGCAAAATTGAATGAATTCGTTTACGAATTGCTTCCCCACCCAGCGACTATTTCCTGTTCGCAGATTTCAAAAGAATGCTCGCCGGAAAGAGATTTAAGACCGATGAAGAAGTAATCTCCGAAACAGAGGCCTATTTTGAGGCTAAACCGAAATTGTACTACAAAACTGGTATCGAAAGATTGAAAAATCGTTTCAATCAGTGTATCGCCCTCGAAGGCAACTATATTGATAAATAAAGTTGAATTTTGCAAAAATTTTGCATATGAAAAAGTTATCCTGCCGCTGGGTGCCGCGCATACTCACTCCTGACCAAAAACACGAACGCGATAGCATTTTGAAAGAGTGTTTGGACTTGCTGATGCAGAATCGGGCGGACTTTTGGCGTCGATTGGTAACTGTTGAACACCAGAGAACAGAATGAGTGCCCTTCAATGGACTTAAGCCGGCACGAGTGCTCCGAAGCGGCCGAGGGAAGCTCGATGGGACGGAAAAAACGGCCTCACATGAAGAGAAAAAAAAATTTTGTTTTTGCAAGACAATGCACCGACGCACAAGAGCATCTCAACCACGGCTAAAATCAATGACTTACGGCTCCAATTGCTGTCGCATCCACCGTATTCACCCTATTTGGCTCCCTCGGACTATTATCTCTTCCCAAACCTCAAAAGATGGCTCATTAATAAAAAATTCAGCTCACGCAACTAGATCATCGACGGCACGGAGGACTATTTTGCAGACCTTCTGGAAAATTACTTTTCGGACAGGTCAAAAAGTTGGAGAATAGCTAGAATAAGCGTATCAAACTAAAAGGGGACTATATTGAATAAAATAAAAAAAAAATTTTTAAAAATTTTTTTTTCATTCCCAAGGAGATTACTTTTCACCCCACCTAGTATAAATTCAACGGAAATAATTTGAATTCATTTGACTTCAGTTGACACAAAATGTATTTATTTTTGAAAGAGCGGGTGAAATGTTTATTTTCATTGCTATTTGTAGTGATATACAATATGTGGGTGCGTGGAAAGGGGGAAATCAGAAATAACAGACACTTTTTAAAATTCAGTTAGTAATGTTTATTTAAAAAGGTTTAGAAGTAAAGTGTTTTCTAATAACGACTTGACAACTTTTTTTCTTTAAATAAAAGGCAAACCATTTAAGATATTTCAAAACCTTTATTATTGGCTTGAAGTACAATCAAAACATTTATTGTATGAATGGAACTCGACTTCGTTCATATGGCCACCGCGGGCATGTTTGCGTTCAATGTTGGCTCTGAGCTCGGTAATCGGTGATCATGGCGCGATAACGCTGACCATTCACAGTAACGTGACGATCGTTATCGTCGACGAAAAAATATGGCCCAATAACGCCGCCGGCATGCAAACCGCACCAAACAGTTATTTTTTGTGGATAGAGTGGTGATTCATGAAGCACATGTGAGTTTTCACCCGACCAATAACGCATATTTTGCTTATTGACGAACCCATTGAGCCAAAAATGAGCTCGTCAATGAAGATGATTTTGCAATTCCGAATATCTGTAGAAAATTTTTATAATTTGCAGACGTTGCTCGTTAGTGTACTTTACCATAATGAAAATGTTGAGTTTACTGAATAAATTGACAGTGACAGTTTGATGATTAGTGAAAGAGTGCGTTCACAAATTAAATTCAAAGTTGTCAAGCCCCTATTGGAAAACCATATATTTAAAGAAAAACAATGCGAAATTGCAGCTTCTATATGAGGGTTAACTGTAAACGAAGTAGCCGTTACAAAGAATGATTCATGTTTTTATGAGTTGTTTACTCAGTTGCAGTCTAACGTGAGTGATTAACGAAGTACGTATATCATATATAAAATGAATACAAAAAGTGAATTTTCGTTGGACGATTTTGTGTATGATCGAAAATCCGGCGTACTTCAAAACGTGTATATTGTGAAGTAGAAGAAGACTCATCACAAAATAAGAGGTCAAAACTGCTGAACGAAGAAGATGAAACTCAATGTTCGACATCATTTAATGATTTTAATGGTGAAAACATTATTTTGTTGTTGAATGCTGCATGTGCAGTATGCCATATGGTATGGGCACCACAGCAGATATTTGGTCAACTAAACACCAAAGTTTCTTTGGATATACCATACTTGCCACTGGATTGATGATTATTTCCAAAAGAAGTCAGTTGCTTTGGCATGCAGGCGGTTTTCAGGTTCACAACACATATGATTGCATAAATGATAGGTACATAAATAATTTGGTTTGAACTATAACAATTTAATGGCAGCTGTTACTGAAAACGGCCGGTCAGAGGTCGTGTTGGGTGGCAGGACCACCGGTAGTCCATACCAGGACTTAAAACACGGTACCATGGGAGTCAGGAGCCCCCCAGGATTTCGGTCCGGGCCTGACTTGTTGAGGTAGGCCCCCTTGTGGGAGCGTTATGGTGGCTGTGGTTTAAACCCAAAGTCACGGGAAGGGTCTTGACCCAATGTAGAGTTGCAAGATACTGGGTGCTGAGACCCTAAGAGCAGAAAGAGGTTTTAGGTCGGCCTCGACCCTTACCAAGGGTGGAACTTTTTGCCTCCAACACGAATTCCGCCTTGGTACTAAAGGAATGACGTTGAGCGATGACAAGGCGTATCCTTGCTTCAATGGATGTATGGGCATCCCGTTTAATTAAGCCTACCGGGCCGGAGTTCACGTTAAACACAAGAGACATCTGTTACTGAAAACGGATCAAATCTGGTCAAAGCATTCAGAGAGTGAATGAAAAAAAAATTTTTTAAATTTAAATTTTTTTAAATTTTTTTTTTTTTTATTTTATTCAGTAGAGTCCCCTTTTAGTTTGATACGCTTATTCTAGCTATTTTCCAACTTCTTGATCGCGTCCGAAAAGTAATTTTCCAGAAGGTCTGCAAAATACTCCTCCGTGCCGTCGATGATCTCCTCGCGTGAGCTGAATTTTTTATTAATGAGCCATCTTTTGAGGTTTGGGAAGAGATAATAGTCCGAGGAAGCCAAATCGGGCGAATACGGTGGATGCGACAGCAATTGGAGCCGTAAGTCATTGATTTTAGCCGTGGTTGCGATGCTCTTGTGCGTCGGTGCATTGTCTTGCAAAAACAAAATTTTTTTTCTCTTCATGTGAGGCCGTTTTGCAGAATTTCGGCATTTAATCGCTTCAATAATGCACAGTAATACTATCTGTTGATGGTGTTTCCGTTTTCGAGGTAGTCTACGAAGAGTATGTCATGAAAATCCCAGAAAACCGACGCCATAACCTTTCCGACCCATCGAGCCTCCGTCAGCCGCTTCAGAGCACTCGTGGCGGCTTCAGTCCATTGACGGGCACTCATTCTGTTCTCTGGTGTTCAACAGTTACCAATCGACGCCAAAAGTCCGCCCGATTCAGCATCAGCAAGTCGAAACACTCTTCCGAAGTGCTCTCGCGTTCGTGTTTTTGGTCAGGAGTGAGTATGCGCACCACTCAGCGGCAGGATAACTTTTTCGTATGCAGAATATTGTTCAAAATATGGCGTGTGCGCTCAGTACTAATCTTTGTGGTATTTGCTAGTTCGCGCACCTTCACATTCCGGTTAGCCAACACTATTTCATGTATTCATGATTTCAATTTTATAATTGCTAAATATTGAATGTACCAATCAATGATTTCAAAAGAATGGTGAATTTTTTTTTTTTAAATCCCAGTTCTTTTTAGTTTTGATTACATCTACAAAAAATCTAAAGAGCATATACGGATCAACGACGGCATCAGTGAATTTGAGCTACTTGGTGCACGCCCCTCTTTAAAACTACTTCGACGTATTCGGAGTACAGATTCTTGGGGAGTTACAGTCCCTTAAATTAGAGATGGCGGTGCAAGAAACTTAAATAGTTTAAACGGCGGCTCCTATAACCTTAACTTCTTTGTCTAGGAGTTTTGTTAACAGCCTAGCCCTCGTTTTTGATAATTGCGTATGGAGGAGGTTTCCCCACTGAAAAAAAGCAACAGTCTAGCCTTGGATATAATGTTGACAATCCCAGCTAACGTTTTAAAGATCAGAAATTTCCGCTTTACACATGGAAAGTTCGGACTCATAAAAGAACACTCCGAACAACTCCCGGAGGTTTTGCTATAAAGAAGATATCAGCAAAGTCAAAGAATTTTTGAAAAACTAAGACGTATATTAAGGTTTTTTTTTTTTTTAAGTGGGTTCGCATTCGAGGGAGACTTATGGAAAAAACCTTTAACTTCCGCCATGTAAGCGAACGCCTTAGCAAGGTCAATACGGAAATATAAGCCTGATTTGCATTCGTCCCTACAGAGGAAAAGAAAGACATCACCAAAGACGAATTTTGTAGTCTATGCAGTTAGCCTGGAGCTAATTAAGTACTTCGTTAGCGCAGAAATAAGATGCAGAATTACTCTTGTCAATCACTGTCTAAGGTGGCAGTTCAGTAGCAGAGCCCTCTCTAGAAGACCAAACTAACTATAGAAGACCATTATCATACTGGTCCTGATCTGTGGCGCAGGATAAAGAAGCACTTGTCAATTTCGAGAAAAGGATGCTACGTGTGATTTTCCTTCCCATTTGTATTGTCGGTGAAGAGATGAAAAGGTTTAACCACAAACAGCGACATCGGTCTACAGATAAAACAGCATGTGGGGACCACAGCTCCGGCGCAGAGACTTCAACTCCCTGTTCGGTTATTCAAGTGATTTTTGACACCGTATTGTAGAACGATCTAAAGAACAAAGCGGGTGACCCTAAAAAACCAAAATAAAATAGAAATGTGACAACACCACACTTAACAATACCAGTTACAAAATTTGCATGTAACGAAGAAGCGATTTTGGCTAATTTCTGATGCAAGCAGGCATACAACACCTATAGATGGCAAACAATTAAAGAGCTAAGTTGAACCAAAATTATGAAATTTATTCTTGTATATTATGATAATATATATAAATAATTTGTATATTGTACATACCTTGATAGAAAGACTTCTTTTTTTAAATTTTATTTAAACACAACACTAGCAAGATATTTAACTTTTGCCTTTTTTCTTACTACAAACACACAAACTGCTTCACCGCTGATCACTTCATTTTGCAGTGAGATATGCACTCCGCTTCGTGAATGCCCCGAATATTAAATTACTTCCGTCACGCTTACAAAAAATATTTCAAAATGTTTATTTTGAGACACTTAACGACACATTTTAAATAAACCCTTTCAAATAACCTAAAATATAATAAAAAATAGAGAAAATAAAAATCTACTTACATTATTTGTTTAAATATTTTATTACATAGAGAAACAATAGAATACAAAATGTATTCAAATAAATTGGGAACACTACGTAACTTGGCAGCACTTGGCACCAACTCGAACGTAAACAAACCCCTTTCTCCAATCGGAACAAATCGGTTCTCACTTTCACTTGGGATAAAAAAAAAATTAAATAAAACAAAATCGCCACTGATAACCAACACAAGGGTAAAACCAAAATTGCGAAGCAAATTTGCGTAAACCTCTTGCCACGATAACACCCTTTCTAACGCCCAGCACAATTGAAAGCGATTACATTTTCATTTAACTTTTGAAGTAAAACTTTTCTAATGGAGACACCACTATGGAATAACTTTACGGCAACTTTGGGACGATTTTTCACAGCTGAGGACACTTCAAACCGTCCGTGGCAGTTTAAAATGTGTTCAGAGTTAATTCGACAACATTTTACATTGCAACCGGGATTTACGATGCAAAGTAGTGTATCCGTCCGCTTCAAAACAAAACTCTCATCCGATAAATGCAAGCCTAATTGGAGAGTGCCAGATAGAGATGGAGATAGTTGGTGGGAATTGCGTGAGAAATTCGAAGTGTAGCAAACTTGCAACTGTTCTACTGAGTTGGATTCTGCGGTTTTAGTTTTTGAAACATTCGTTTAGAAAGTAAAGGTGAGTTGGAATTAAGGGATTCTGATCAGACTAAATTGGCTAATGGGCAGTATTCGAGTAAGAACTCGGAAGGCCAATGGTCGTTATAAAGGACTGCTGGAGAGTGCGGCACAGCCTTTGTCAAAAGGTTGCTAGGTGTTGTACACGCGTTATTACGATGAGATATTTTGCTCCATCTTTGCAGATTTCTGTTCAGGCTTTACAGGTTTGGTATGTTCGAATTACCTTTTATTACAACTTCCAAACTTCATTCTTTTGATGGCAACTTTTTAAAGCCTTGATCGAACGCTTCTTGTGTTCTTTCGTTTTCTTCTGAGGAACTTATATTCTTCCCTTTTTTTCTGTGCGTAGAACTTAAGAGCTCCTCTCGTTCTGTTTTGCAGAACCACTCTGTGCATCCACTTAATTTCCAAATTCGCCTGTCTGCATTCATCACCGAACCATGGGCTTCTTATCCCAGACAGGCGGCCTTTCTGATTGTTCTTTGGCAGTGGTGCCACCGATTTTTACGTTTGATGCTGGTGGCATCGGACTGCTCGAGAGGTTAAAGGAAACGCGACTGTTGTCCTTTTCATGCCAGGTGTTCGTAACATTGTCCATAGTAGATATCATAGATTTTCAACATTGTTTTGTCCGATCTATCCCACAGCAGTACTTCATAGTTGTCGTGGATCCGCACTAATTGTTCGGCTCCATCCGGTCTGTTAAAAGTCCGAACATTTACGTGCAGATCCGAAGATCATCGTTCTGTAATCTTTTGCCAAAGTCGTCAACAGTGATTCCGTCATAGTCCGAGGCTATTAGCTGGCCCGTGTCTTCTATCTCTTCCCCCAGACAGACGCCAATGAGGAATAAACAGTTTTTTTTTCGGCAATATGAGTTATTCATCAGAAGGCATATGACCAGAGTCAAAGAGACCGGATCACCAAAACTCTAGTACGTTTTGCACCAAAGACCACAAGACACCACGAAAGACGGCTTCGGGAGTGCTTTTTTTATAATTGGCGTGCGCACAAGGGATTTTATGTACCTTTAAGATGTTTGCATATAACGCGTGCGAAGGGAAATTAGGGAGAAAAAAAAGAGAGATACCGATATGCGTTGGTTTTAAAAGTTTGCATACCATAGTGACCAGGAAATAAAGCGCTCGGTAGGGCATTCCATAAATGAGTTGTACGGCTTGGAATTACAATATTTCAGAGTACGTCCGAAGGCGGGCTTGAGGGCGTATTGATAAGCATTCATAGTGAGACGGGTGTTACGGTCAAAGGTTTGCATTGGTGGTGAAAATAGCAATACACTAAGGTGCGAATGGAGGCGTTACGACGTTACGTTACGTTACGAAACATTGGCATCAACTATGAGTTTTATCGCACGATTTTGGATCCTGTCTAGCAAGTGCAAGGAGGTGTCGGGGTCACCTGACAAGATGTAAGCATTGTACTCCAGTTTTGATCAGATAAATAGGCCAAGTCACAGGGGGCGAAATATTTCTTACATCGCTTGAAGAATCCTAGATACTTCGCAGATTTTTTGGCGACATCTAATATGTGGTTATTCCAACGTACGTTTTCGTTGATACACATACCGAAAATGGAAAGTTTTCCAGTTTCGACGATGCAAGTGCCATTCATGGATAATGGCTGGGTATTCAAATTTCGCTTTAATGACAGCAGACAGCATTGAATTCTGGAAGCATTAAGTTCCCCAATTGGTTATGCTATTAATATTGGAATTTAATGAACTTCACATATGTCGCCGTTCCCGTTCTGTAGCTGAAGAGCAGGGACGTGAGTCCCGGAACCAATATGAAAAACAGAGAGTGCTGTCATCAGCAAGTACAAGAGTTCATTAATGAAAATTAAAAAGAGTGTTCCAAACCATCCAAGAAAACTCGAATTTAACGATCCAAAAGGTAATCTCTAATCCATTGAAGAAGAAAGTCGTCGATCCCAAAACGCACGCATTTTCGACAAAAGAACCTTATGTCAGACTCTGTCAAATACGTCATCTTGCTTTCGCCAGATTGTTATAGACTTTGGTTCCACTTTTCAGTAAGACATACCATCAAATTACCAGTGGACCTGTTGCTATGAAAACCGTAATGCCGGTCATTGAGAAATTTTAGTGTTTCGAGATATTTCATGAGCTATCGGTTTACCAGCGTTTCCATGAGCTTGGAAAGAAAGGATGTAAATGCAATGGGTCTGTAGGAGGAAAGAGAAGAATACTTGCTTTTTTCGAGACAGGCTGGACTGTCTAAAGTATGGGATTGATGAAAAGGCTAATGCAATGTTTTGTCAGCGTGAAAGAACACATCTTTAGAAAAAGAGGAGATACACCATCCAGATTAGCGGATTTGTGAATTTTAAGATCTTAAAGAACTCTTTCTACTACACGAGTGCGAAAATGTATTCGTCCCATTGAAGATTCAACGCATTCAAATGTATGCGGAGACAAAGCACAATCTGGAATGCCCATGATATTATGAATACCAATGGGAGAAAGATTCATCAGTGCGTCTGATTCAAAGCCTGGAGTGCTAAAAAAAGCCCTCATAAAGCCGAGACAGTCTGTTCTCTAAATCAATCGTTACTGTTAAGGTGCATTTTTTTCATTTTATTTTCGTGCTGTCGATCGAGTAGATGTTTTGCCAATTAGTTGAATGTAGCTAGAACTGCTACTGTATACCGTCTACAATACCTCGGAACATTGGTTGTTGAGTAGAAATCTTATACGTGTTGTTGTCTCTGAATGTCGAAAGTATGTCTAATTTATACAACTTGTTGACGGGAAGCTAGGTTTTGATGCCGACCCATAGCTGCGATCTTTTAATCAATGTTTGGATACTGCTATGCATTTCGAATTATACATTTTTATTTTATATTTTGAAATATACCGGAGTAGATGGGCATCATGCCGTGACAGAATAAAATAACTTCCAACGCTTGCAATGTGATTGACTACAGTGGCCGCATCATCTGCAGAAGCGAATATAGTGCATTTCTTGACAGAAAATTAAAAATTCAGGTTTATTCATCTAAATCTATATTATCTCCTTTAAAGTATTGGGTATATATTTTAATTCGTGCGGTCTTTTTTTCAAAATTTGAACGTTTTTTTAAGAAAAACATGTACAATAATATTATTCAAAGTATTGCCCATCTGAAGCTATGATTTTTTCCCATCTTTCTGGCAATTTGTGGATCCCATCCCAAAAGAACTGCCCCGGCTTGGCATCCAAGAATGAATCAAGATATTTTTTGATATTCTGCTCTGATGTGAACCGTATTTCAGTGAGGGCGTTCTGCATCGACCGGAACAAATGGTAGTCAGAAGGGGAAAGGTCTGTGCTATAAGGCGTGTGGGGTAAGACTTCCCATCCATTATTTTATCCAAATAGTTCTTAACCGGAATAGTAACGGGGGGCCAAGCGTTGTCATGATGGAAAATTATTGCCTCGTGTCTGGTCGCATATTCCGGGCGTTTTTCGGCTACTGCTCTCTTCAAACGGATTAATAGTGTTCGGTAGCGTTGTCCATTGATGGTTTCACCCGGTTTTAGCAGCTCATAGTACAGCACACCCATCTGATCCCACCAAATACAGAGCATTACCTTCGCGCTATGGATATTCGGCTTTGCCGTTGATTTGGCTGGTTGGCCGGGTTTCACATATAAGTTTTTGCGCTTGGGGTTTTCGTAATGGATCCATTTTTCATCACCAGTAACAATCCGATGCAAAAATGACTTTCTTTTGTGGCGTTCCAGCATCATTTCGGACATGCAAAACCGCGTTTCGACGTCTCTCGGCTTGAGTTCATGTGGAACCCAATTTCCTTGCTTTTTAATATATCCAGCTGCTTTTAAACGTTTTGAAATGGCTGCTTGAGTGACACCCAAACATTCTGCGAGCTCTTCTTGGGTTTCACATATGATTTTTTGCGCTTGGGGTTGTCGTAATAGATCCATTTTTCACCACCAGTAACAATTCGATGCAAAAATGACGATGCAATCACCACTTTTAAATCGTGCAAACCACTTTCGGCACGTTCGCTCAGCTAGCGCATGTTCACCATAAACTTCCACCAAAATACGACGACTTTCCACAACAGTTTTCTTCATATTAAAGTAATGATGAAGAACTCCCCACAAAAACACTTTTTCAGGCACAAAGTTCGACATATTTGAGTGAAAAAAAATTATTGTTGTTTACGCATCAAATGAATGACATATACTGAATGACGTACAATGACAGTAGCTTTTCAACGCATGTTCCAATGGAATAATAACAATGGAATAATACAAGTTACGCCATCTCTTAGCAAACTGCACGAATAGTTATAGACCCAATAATCCCCATCGACTGCAACACACTTATGCCAGCTCTTGATCCAATCCTTGAAATATTTTTTTATATTCGGTTTTCGGTATGTCCATCAGTGCTTCCTGCGATTTTTCCATTACTTCCTCTCGGCTGCTGAAACGCGTTCCCTGTAGGGTTTTTTTTTTTTATTTCGATGGAACAGAAAGAAGTCACAGAGAGCCAAATCAGGTGAATTCGGTGGATGTTGGATGGTTGTTGCATTTTTCGTCAAAAAATTACGAATAATGATGACACTGTGCGACGGTGCGTTATCATGGTGCAAAGTCCACAAGTTTTCTGCCCAAAATTCTGGTCTCTTCCGGCGAATTGCTTGACGCAAACGTCTCATAACGCCCAAATAATACTCTTTGGTTACTGTCTGGCCTTCTAGCAAAAATTTATGATGCACTACATCGTTGTAATCCACGAAAACTATGAGCATTGTCTTCTTTTTTAACTAAAAACGACGTGTTTTTTTTTTGGTCTCGGCTCATTTGGTGAACGCCATCCACTTAAACATAAACCCACGTCTCGACTCCAGTAATGATCCTTTTGATGGATGTTGGATCGGATTCAGCCTCGCAAATCATCTCTTTTTCGACGTCAATACGGTCTCTTTTTTCCATGAAACTGAGGTCTTTTGACACCAACTTTGCTGCTACACGACGGAAACCAAAATGTCTTGGACGGATCCATAGGCGATGTTCAAGTCCTCCGCTATCTCTCTGATGGTTACTTTGCGGTTATTGACCAACATTTCTTTTACTTCATCAATGTTTTCGTCGGTTTTCGATGGCGATGGTCTGCCACTGCGTTCATCACCTTCGATTGACTCACAACCACTTTTGAACAGCTCGTGCCCACTGTTTGATGACCGTTTTCTTAAGAAAATCATTGCCGAAACACTTTTCCAACATTTCCAATGTTCGCGCACCATTAAATCCGTTTTTTACGAAAAATTTAATACAAGTTCGTTATTGCAAATTTAAATCCATTTCTAAAATTGTTAAAAATCGCCAACACACATGGAGATAGATATACTCTTGGCTACGTTACTTTTGCAAATGTCAAGCTATGACGCTAAGATTTAGAGGGAATGTCAACAACAACCTAACAAAAAAAAGAACTCTCAAATCGGAACAATGGGAGCGCCACACGGTATATGGTATCCTCGGAACTAGTTCGGATCCTTGCGGTACTAAATAGATTGACAGATCTCCTCTGCTTATACTATCCTTTAACTTTCATACATCCTCGTATGGACATTATTTCTAACTGTGTTAGTATGTCTTGATGGCATAGAGTGTCGAAAGCTCTTTGAACTCAATGAAAAGTACAATTTTATGTTGGTTTTCTCCTTGGTTTCAGTTTATTCTTTAAGATAGTGAAAGGATGGACAATTAATGCTGATTGAAAAATGTTGCTAAGAAAATTGTTTAAAGATTTATTTTTTCAAATTTAGTTGCCTAATTATGTGTTTCATTGCAATTGGTAGTGAATTTCAGAGTGCGATGGCATAGACAACTGACAAGCAATGAGATGAATTTAAAAAGCATTTAACAAACTTGCAGTTCTTGTGGATTGCGTAAAATGGAATTATTGGAAGTCTTATAAAGTTTTTCCGATTGTGCAGTAGTACTCGTATACAGCATCTATTTTCGAAGAATTTCTGTCAATAAATATTTCATGGTAGTGTGATATCTATGATACAATCCCATCTATGCAATCCGAATTCAAATCTAATAATAATAAAAAATTCATTAAAAGCGACTAACAACGTTTCAATGAGTCTTAGTTTAGTGTTTACGGGCATAAGACAGGAGATCACTACAAGAAAAATCGATATTTGATCGAAAACGAGTTCATTAGATATGCCAGATACAATAAAGAGATCTGGAAGACCTGGAGAATTTTAATAGTTGGGTGCTATAGAAATAGGGTAGATACTGAAAGGTGTCAATCCGGCGATATCCAGTGCTGTAACAGTTTGTACACATCAATTTCATTTAACCTCCAAGTGGTAATCATCGGATACTGGTCGATATCCACGCGGACTCGACTTGCTAAACTTTTAGGCTTGAGTTCTGAGCAGCAGACAAAAATTCCAGCACTATAAACGGGACAGCGGATGAATTCCCCAGATGGAATTAACGAAACAAAACAAATAGGGATATCCGAGACTAAGTTAAGGTCTTGAAAAAGAGATGGTGGCAAATGAGGTGACATCTGTGAACGGATTACTGGCTTCAATATAAACGACCCTTCATTCTAGGAGTATCTACAATGGTTGAACAATTGTTGTTGAATGAATTAACCAAATAATTATATGAAGCAACAAAAAGCGTCGGATACGGACGTATCTACTATTGACAACCCCTGCAAACGAAACAGTGACAACGAATATGGGATCTGTACGTAGAATGTTAGGTCCCTTAATAGACCACGTGCAGTCGAACAACTAGCAGAGGCCCTGGACTGCTGTAAAACAGATAATACCGCTATCCAAGAAATGCGATGGGACGGGATGAGAGTGAAAAACTGCGACATCCACTATGATTCGACAGCAAAAGCCGATTTGTTGTTAAAAGCAGACATATGAAAAAAGTTGTGAGCTTCCGGCATGTGAACGAACGCCTCCTAACAGTCTGTATTAATGCTGAATTTGCCAACATTATCCTTATATACGCTCACACCCTCACAGAGGAGAAAGGTGACGACATGAATTTACTTGAGCTCTTGGACAAGACCTACGACATGACAATTAATGACATGTCATTAAAATTGGCCTCGGCGAATTTAATGCACAGCTAGTATAGATGGCATCTTTGGTAGTACTGATAACGGATTCAGGCTAGTCGACTTTGAGCCGGAGTGAAACATTGTCGTAGCTAGCACACGGCTGCCACATTTTGATATTAACAAGGGGACTTTGACAACTTCTGATCAATCAACCGTCAACCTGATTGACCACATTACGAACGACGCAAGGCACTTGGCTTTTTTTGTAGCCAAGTTACGGTTTCGGATATCCCGAACACCGCAAAGGTAAGCTAATACTTTAAGGAAGTTCGACGTCGGATGGCTGCAAGCACAAGAGATTGCCAAATGCTTTTCCGATCGAGTCTCCCTTAATCTCTTAAACGGTCCCTGTGCCACCAACATCAAGTATCAAGAACCGGTGGCAACATTGCCAAAAAGCCATCACGGCCACCACCACGAAACCCCTGCTTTGAAGATAAGTGCGGGCAAACACATGCAGCTAAGTAAGAGGCATACAAAGCTGCGCTGCATAGAAGGACTAGAACTGCTCACGGACGGGCGAAAGTATGTTCTAAGCAATGTTTTCCGATTCTCAAGAAGCGGTACTCTCTTAACTGCGCCAACTACAGAGGCATCAGTCTTCTTAACATCGCCTACAAGATCCTCTATTGTGTGAACACCTGAAGCCGTTCGTCAACAACCTAGTTGGTCTATGTCAGTATGGTTTTTTTTAACATCATTCTTGAAATAATACTCCAAAGCAAACAAAGAAAACAGCGTGATGTCAGCGGCGCCTTAGCTAGTACTGATACGGAAGCGGCAAAATGAGTTTCACGGTCAATGGGGGCAAAACCAGTATATGCTGTCAACCAAAGAGGACACGCAAACAGAACATCAGAACCTCGACAGATATAACTTAGAGGTTGTTAAGGACTTTGTCTACCTAGACTCCGCTATCAATTCAGACGACACCAGCTTCTTCAAACGAAGAATAACTCTTGCCAATATCTGCTTCTTCGAGCCAAGAAGGTAATTCATATACAAGATGCAAGTGATCTTATATAAGACCTTAATAATCAGTTGCATCGGTATAAACGGTGAGTGGGGGAGAAGACACAGACGAACTACACGGACTGTACAGCGACATCGACCCAGCCAAAAGAATGAAGGTCTAGGTGGCTGGTTCATGTAGTGCGGATGACAGTAATGCTCCTGTCCGAAGTCTTCGAATCTACCGCCGAGAGACATCGCAGTAGACCTCAAATAAGTTAGCGTGCGAAACTGGAGGAGGTTGACTAAAGATCTAGCTGGCGAGAGATGCTGTTTGTTAAAGGCCAGGCCCACCAAGGACGCCACCTTAAGTAAGTAAGTAAGAAGGCTTGAAGGAGCAAAGCAGGTGGCATGAGCCCTTTCTCTTTCCTCTGGATACGCCGATGTTCTTCCCTACTCTTTTGTTCGTACAGCTAACTGGTCGCGTTATTTCTTATACGCAGTGCCTTGTGCTCGCCTGCATTATTCATCAAACCGTGGGCTTCTTGGAGGAAGTCGGATGAAACCAAGCCTATCTGGTCGCTCATAGATGAAACTAGTCTTCGCCACTGAATATTGCTTGCATAGGACATGTCGAGAGGTAGAGGGATACTCGATCGGCACCAACTGAGGCGTTCACTAATGGAGCCGTGACTACCGTAGTTGAATCGTAAAAGCTAATGAAGTACCTTAATATGCAAAGCAAGTTGACATTGAAGATACGTAGTACGTGCTGCTCTAACGTTCACGATTTGGAAAGCACCAGTCCTGGTTAGTTCAAGTTCTGCAACGTACTCAAGGCGGTTTCAGGTGTAAAATCGACATTGCAAAATTGACCAACTCTGCCGCAACGCACTACCAAAAGTGATTGTCGCCAATGTTTGGTGCGATGCTGTAGCATACCTACCATCGCATCATAATCACCATACCTCGCAGAATATCTAGGTTAGGAACCATTTCCAATCCTGGTTAATGCCTCGTGCCACTCATATCCATTTTTAGCAGAACTGCTTACCTGAAACCCCACGAAAAGCCCGCAGCGTCAGCCAACAAACCAACCAACACAACTTTACACTTTTTCGTTTATTTATTCGGTATTAACGGTTATTACATCGAAATTCTAGCAAAAATCCACTATAATTGTTCAATTAATCCACCGTCTAGCGGCGCTTAATGTGATGGTGGTGGAGCATCCTTATCAACGTGATCAAGTTGATCTTCAGGTTGATGAGGCCAGAAAGTTGGACGATTGATTGGGTCCAATGCATCATCGGGGAATGCATCACGGTAGTCCTCCATGGTCATTTGTTCGTATGGCAGAAGAGACTTCAAATGTGCAATATCCTTTTGATATCCGGCGATGCGATTGATCGAGGCCTTCTTGAAAGACTCAATCTCTGCCTTTGTCTCATGGACTTGTTCTTCAACTTTGGCTGTATAGTTATCAGCCGGGTATGGGACCTTAAGAGCTTCATACTGCTTCTGGAAATTATCAACTAATCCGGGAATTGGAATAAGCTTCTTGTAGTGAGCCCAATCAATTGCTGGCGGGTTTGCGGGATTAGCCAACAAGGCACGCATGAACAAATCGGATTTACTCTTGAATGATTGGAAGTTTGCCTTTTGGTTGGCTGGTACACGCTCAGCTAGAGCGGCCCAGTTAACCGTAGATTGGACAATACGTTTGGATGCCATCACGAATCTGAAATAAAGAGATGTTTGCATGTTAGTTGTTAGTTGTTGAGGTTATGTAAGCAAATTTTGTGGTCTAGGTCGAGTTTTATGTAAGTTGCATAAGAGTAAAATAATTGTAGCAAAAAACATTTTAAATTTTCTGAGCAAATCTACTTCTTGAGTCGAAGAGTGAACAATTGAGTAATTGGATGTTGGGTAGTTATGTAAGATGTTCATGCACTGCGGCCGACAAGTTGATAAGAACTGCACCTTTGCCTTGTTTAACTATTCCGCAGCCAACGCTAGCGAGGACAATGCAACGCACAGTAGTCCGCCTGACTTTGATATTAAAATTTACCAAACTTTAAGAAAATCAAAAAAAAATTGTGAAAATTTATCACTTACCACCGAAAATAATGAAGAGAACTTGACACTTCTGACAATTGGATGAAGAGTCAAGTGTGGTTAGCCGTTGTCAGTGAATACCAAGTTCTTCCAGTCAAAATTATGGCATTTTTTGTTATGGTATGGTAGTATTTCTGTATCTAATGCCACATGCCATAATTACATTATTACCGATTACTAATAACGAAAAAAAAAGAAAAACCTCGTTTAGGATGGTTCTTATTAGTTGAAGTTAGTCTATCCAAATTATTTATGCACTAAGGCGTTGTTGAGAAGAAAATTTTTTCCATCAAGCTTGACGCAATTTTAAGAAACATAGAAAAATAAACATCTTATTAAAACTAAGAGACCTAAATGTTGAATATGCCAATTCAAGGAAGTATTCAAGAATAAAAAGAGTTTTATAATACCACGATCCAAAATGTCCGCGGACTACGACCTGTGAATATGCACTTGTAATGTATATACATTGTACACCCCATGTGCTACTCAGAAATCGAGCAGTATAAAACAGGTATAATGGCGATCTTAATATAAGATAGATTGAATAGAATGATGTGTATAAAAAGTATTGAAGAATCTGTTGCAACCACCACAAAAGGCTGCATATGTTGGTATATAGATAGAAAAATATTTCAAAATATTAGCCTTATACGTGCCCGCACCTTTACTGATAAGGCTGGAGACCCTGTCAAAGAAGAATTTTTGGAACTTTTGGATAGAATCACAGAGCTTGTTCAGAGTATGATGCCAAAATCATACTCGGACTTCAATGTCAAAATCAGTAAGGAACTTATATTCCGCGGATAATCGGGAAGACACAGCCTCTGTGAAATAGTTAAGGATATGGACTTCCGACTTATTTATAGTAGCTAGTAGCTAGAAACGCGACACTCATCAGGCAACTTTAAAACCCGGCTATCCAACGAAAATGTTGTTAATGCAGCGAAGAAAGAGACTGTGCATTGAACTCTACAACATACATGAAATAGTAGAGTGAAACTTTTTATAATCTACTAATGCCAAGACCCAGTAGATTTAGTAACGCTAGTTCATGAAAGAAGTAACTGAATCTGACATAGGTTACCAGCAACCCACCGCATGATAATAAACATCTTAAGGTGAAAAGAAGAAAAAGCGAAAGACAAGAGGAAAAAGAATTGAGAAAAAGAAAGTTTAGTCCAAGATAAAAGGAGCATACGTAGTCAACAACATTCGGCGCTCTATAGAATAGCCAAACAACTAACAGCTGGTTTTAAGGGCGCAACGTATCAGTTGAAAAACTTTATAGCCGATGCTCTTGACAAAGACAATTGCATGCATATGTCAATGCTTATCTTGCGCTTATCAGAAGCATTATATCCGATAACAAAATTGTGCATAAAATTATTTAAAAGCTGATGTGTGCAATATTGAATGAATGACTTGGAAACACCATAAAAGTCTTAACAAACAGTACCAACAACATCAGCATCTGTATTTTCCTAGAAGTGCCATTGGATAAAGAAACATCGTAAAATATCGATCCAAAAATATAGGGGTTACGGTCTATATTCCATTGCGTCAATTACATCAACACAATGGTGATAAGCAATAAATAATTCAGTATGATTGTCTTCCTCTATAGCGACGCAAGAAGACTTTCTACTAATAAATAAGTTACATATGTCGTCCAACTAGCGAGATAATCTGGCAAAACAAATGTGGTCTCCCATTTCTGACTTATCAAAAATCTACGGGAGAAACCATAGAGGTCTGACACACGTAGAGTTCTACAGACATTGGCTAATGACTGATTAAAGGAAGCCGTACATAATACAATCCGCTATTTGTCAGTAGTACTAAGATAAACAATGAAACGTAAGCCTTATCGCATAGGTCAGTATGACGCTTCATCTATGAAGTGGATGACAACTTCTTTCAATAGAAGTTAGACCAGACCAATCAACTTTTTTGCTCTAGTTTCAAAAGAATAAGCTGAACAAGCTGAACAAGAGATAGGATGCTTCAATATGATAAAGTTTTACTCTTATTCGCTATCACATATGGAATCCAGGCTCGACAAAAATTTCAAACGCAAACTCAAATCCAACCTTAATGAGCTGTCTTACAAGATCTTCTGCATTAACAAGAATGTTGCCTCTGAAGTCTGAACTGTAATGAGCATACGATTATGAACATAAACGGCAGTGAGTAATAGTACTCTTCTTTATAAAATATGAAATAACTGGTATAGATAAGTTAGTAACCCTTTTTCTGAAATGATTTCCTTGCATATGGACTTAGAATAATTTTTTAACTCTCTTCGGTTCGGCTGCTCCACCCTTTTTGAGTGTTTTACGCAGTCTGTTGGTTTCATATTGTGTCTTTACGGAAATCTCGTCAGGCGCTGATGTAATTTTGAGGAGATTCCAACTAGCATTTTTAGGTGGAGTTGACTTTCCCTGTACTCAGGGGTGGTATTAACCAAAATTTGAACGGAGGAAGTCATGTAGTCTGGTCCCCACGGATGTACTTTGTGAAGTAGTCGAAACATTTGGGGAGTTCACTGAGTCTAGTCTAGGTCACAGGTTACAAAGGGATCATAAGAAATGAAAACATCTACCGACTTGTTAAGCAAAGCTCGTTTTTCAAGACCCTAAGCTCAGTTAGGGTTTCCGTTGATAGTTGAGTTTTATATGACCACAAATGCAGATGCCTATCCAAGTTGCCAGCTGACTTAACGAATGCTTCCGGACATCTCTTAAAAGGCCTGTTGTCCCATAGTAGGAAGAACAGCAGGCTGCTAACCGACGTCGGAACGGGACTCTACGCCTTTGCTAAGCACTTGGGTGTGCTGGGCATAGGTGATTATCCGACGTTTGTAGTGAAAGTGATGACGAAACCGCGGATCACTGTCTCTATTGCTGTCCGACCTACGCTCGTAATGGTAGCTACGTGGTAGTTGCTGGTACTGTAGGCACTTTATCACTGAAGCGATTACTGATATTTCTATGAAAGATTGAGATATTTCAGAAAAAGAAACATGCACGAAGTTCTATGGATTAGTTTTTTGTCTAACTGCTCTGTTAAGACAGAAAAAAAAACTAATGACGTCAATTGATCTATCCGCCGGTCTCGCTTTTAAAGAGAAAGCCCAAAATAGCCTAATTAGTCATTCGCACTACGACCTGGACAAGACAAGTAATTTTCAAGTCCGAAACGATGTATGTAAATGTTTTAAAAGGAATGTTCCTGCTGAAATTACTAGTAACGTGCCATCGAAGATGGGCACCATTATAATGCAGCCTCTGCAGTATTAACAGATATCAGAAGGTAAAGCATTGGGGGAAATACAAATTTCCTAAAAATGTCTCCGACCTCAACATATGGATAAGAGCACTCGTCAACAAAAGTTAGGAAATATGTTCGCAGATGCTTTGAACGGTACTTACCAAAATTTCAGCCGTTTTAAGCCCCCAATTACTTGGTAATCCTTTAAGTGAGTCGATGTGAGTTTTTTTTTTTTTGTGAAAATGGAAAAAATCGAGTATAGGACTGTCACTAAATACAATATTTGCTTTTGAAAGGCAATACCTTAAAGGAAATTAAAGACGAGTTGGACGCTCTGCTGACTTAGTTCAGGCGGAACTAGTTTTGACGCCGATTAATTAATGTATATAAAACTTTGATACACCATTATATTCCAGAAACAAAATCTTAATCGATTATCTTGCAACAGGAAAAATACACTACGCAATACGCTCGGAAAAACGGCCACTTTTGCAGAACAACATTTTTTGTTCCACGAAGTCTATGAGCCGTCTTACACTTCAGCGGTTGCCATTACTAAAATTTACAAATTATGGTTTGAACTACTCGACCACCCTTTCTACTCACCAGATCTAGCGACTTTTTTTTGTTGTTTTTTTGTTGTCTAGACTAAAATTTGGACTCAAGAATAGAGATTTTCGCCGAATGAGGAGGTCATCAACTTCGTACACAGACAAATACATCACATACTATTTGGACGAGTTGAAGAAGTGGGAACATCGCTGGAAAAAGTGTAGAAACTTTCATTGAAACTTTATAGAAAAATAAAAACCAATTTGAAGGAAAAATGTCTTGCTTCCTCATTGGGTCGGAAATCGTTTAAATGGTAAACTAAACTAAACACTAAATTTTGTGAATTTATAATTTCTGATTAATATTCTTCATATTTCTTCAACAATTAAACTGTTAATTTTTACGGATTTAGCACAGTGTGAATGCAACCTAAGCGTAGATTTTAAATGTTCCCATAAAATGAATGACAGTCCTAGTACTCAGCTGCTACGGATAGCAAATTTGACGTTTCCCAATTCACTCCGGGTTATAAAACCAAAGAGGTTTTTTTTGTAACATTATTGCTGAAAAAATATGATATTCAAACAGATAAGTCGACTTGTTCCGTCGTCGATTAATCAACAAAGATGTATTTCATCTGCCACAGCATCTGTTACAAAACTTCATCGCTCGATTTACTGTAGAATGTATCCAACAGTTGTTGTCCTTCCCGATGGTTCCTCAGTTACCATTCGATACCACGAGCCAAGAAAGATTATTAAGGTTCTATCAGAGATACGTTCAAATCTTTTAAATTGCATAAACCTACTTGTACCTTTTAGCTTCCATTGGATCTAAGTACACTTTCTGAAGCCGAACGCAAAGCCCGCATTGACGCTCGTAAACCAAGGAAGAAGATCAAGATTGAGGAAGAAGTTGAAGACAATTTCGATTCGAAGAAGTACTTGAAGTACATCAAGAAGAAGTAAATTGTTGAGTTGCCATTTGTTAGAATAAATAATTTTTAAAAGGAAAAAAGGTATTTCTGGTGGTTGGGTGTTGCACGATTAGAGCACGTACTGACTGCCACCAACCCAGCGATGCTCAGTGCTCTAACTACACATCAATTATGTAGGTTGTCATTCTAGCCACTGGAACTTGATTTTGTCCAATAATGCTCGGCTTGCTAAATTTAGAAGCGTGAGTGTGGAGCATGAGGAAAGTAAAGCAACACTACAATTTCTTGGATCGGGTTCCGATGTTATTGCGTGAGAAGGCAAATGACGAAATTTCAGTGAAGATTTATACCAAAATATGTATGGAAATTTGGAAGAAGAGCTTGTTCATCAGTGGATCTTAGCAGAAAAAGCTTTCAAGAAGCCGAGATAAATCGTTTGCTATACCATGGTATCAATACCAGCAGTCTGTCTCCCACTTAAGACAGAGTAAACGTTTGCGCTCATGAAGTCAACAGCTAATTTCATGCTATTCAGCAAAAATAAATTTAAACTAATAGAAAGCATTCCTTTCTTTGGCTACCTTGTGGCAAAATGGCTTAAGAGTCAAAGATCCTAAGTGATGGAGGTGAGCCTAAAGGATAATACTACAGGTGGTGTAGTGCGGCAATCACCCAATCTGGACACCACAACCAACATACTACTAAAGCCTGCCGCCGTTTTAGGCGCTGACCCAGGAGCTGTTGGATCACTTGATTCCGATGGCTACTGCGGCTTCTTCTACGACACGTTCGGTAGATTGAGGTGGAGAGAGTACCGGAAAGGCCTGCTACGGTTAAACTCCATCAGAATAGATCAGTGGTTTGTCAGAGTGTTGTTTTTGACGGCTTTTCTCGGGAAACCGAAAAGATGGGACGGGCTGCAGGAGATGCACAATCTAAAAAACTACCGTCTAAGAGGCAGATGAGAAAATGAGGACGAGGGGCAAACGCACTGCGCAAACAGACGGTAAGTTCTGTCGAAGGCGCTAGTGATAAAAGACCCACTCCCCCGACGGAGAAGAGAAAAACAGGTCGGCAAAAGCAAAACCCACTGAAACCGACCAACCTCTAGGATGTGAAACCGTGTTCTCTTTCTTTGCTCCAAACACGGTCAAGAGGAAGAACGTTTCCGGCACTCCCTCTGTCGGTTAATCTTTCCGTACACGACGCCCGAATGAAACCGGTGCTGTTACCAATAAAGGCTGCAGTTCCACTGGGAAAAAAATCGCATAAATCCGTTAAACCCATCGACGAAAACAAAACCAACTGTTGTTGCACACGCACACGAATTGTGTATAAGCCCAATGCTACAGGCAGAAAATGTTATAGTTCTGGTTGACTGAAGTCGTCTAATGCGGTGAAATCCCCGCTGAGAATCAACTCTGGTAGCAGCTTTTCCAGCGGCATAATTCTTTCACATAATTATTCTCAGGCGCCCGACTAGACAGCCAACACAGTTGGTGGTTGAATCTTATTGTTCATTCTCCGTCAATACAAACGAAAACCAAATTTAGTATCTTTCTTTCGAAACGACTAGGTGTTTCTTTATCTGGTTTCGACAATATCCATGCACCTGTGCCATAGAGCAGGACCGGGGTGATAGGATTCCTTTATAAAGCCAGTTTGTTCTTACGAGAGAAAGTTCTGTAACTCAATTGGATCGTGAACGCAAGGAAACAGAGTTACGCAAGGATAATGCTGCGTTGATGTACCGCTTGTAAACGATATCTTTAACTGCGTAGATGCTATAATTGGCAATGAAAAAGTTCTGGCCTGGCTTGCACTTTATTTTGCACTCGTTTATCGTCAGACACATTCTCACCACATCCGCTTACATACTCTGAAATGCTTCATTGACGTCTCTCTGTATTTAATTACATCAATGTCATCCAAGTACTCAAGCAATATTGATGGTGCCTCTTTTGTTGAGAAGTGAGTTTAGCATGATTCTTTCTATAGCGATGTTAAAAAGGAGTGATATGACAGCGCGTCAGTCAACTCGTTACCGGCCTCGATAAAGTAGCGGTAATTCTCCAAAGCCATCCTGGACAACAAGGCAGGGATTTCAAAACCAGATCTGCCGGTGTGTAGCTGCTCTTCGAAATCGGGTATCTTCTAAGATCTACCCTATTGTGAATAATTGATCAATAGCGGAGTTTCCTGCTACTTCGTCTAGGTCAGAGGGACAGAACTATCTCCCCTCTTCGTTCAGAGTAGATGGTTCTGCCTGACAGCGGTATGCAGTCTGCAGAAGTAGTTATATCCATATCCAAATTCACCTTTGCAAGCTTTTATTCTGGCAACCCTGACGGGTTCGTTTTTATTCTTTGATCAAACATTTGAACGTCTCTCCTCCAGAAGCTTATATTTTCCTCGTAAGTTTTTCTTGCTCGTTGTTTTTTTTTCCGAGAAGTCAGTGTTCTTACCTTCATAGATTCATAGTCAAATCAGAAGTTCATTTGTGGCGGCACTTTGAACCAATCACATCAGAGGTAGCGTCTCTGATGATTCATTGACAACATTTGGTGTTCTACGGTGTATAGGGAATAGTATTTGACAGAGCTTGAGAGGAACAAAGATTATATCGATTTCTTGGAATTGCAGCTATTCAACGTCGATCTTTGGTGGTCTTACTTGACTCCGTAGTGTCTATGACATACCTTGAGTGCAACAAGGTAATGGTACGAGTCGAAGTTGACGCCTCGAAAGTTCGAACATGCAGAATGCTGTCTGGCGTTGATCGTAATATGACCAATCCGGTTAATGAGTCATTGATCAGCGGACAGTCAAATCCCTTTGTTGATGTTAAGATGTAGGAACTGCGTGGTAGCTACAAAAAAGGTTTCGAGCGGTTACAAAACCTTAATGATGTCCTAGAATAATTTTGGTGTTATAGCAAATCCACGTCCAAATAAGCCATCTTCTCTCTTTTGTCATTAATTAAACCCCTTGACATAGTGTCCGGCCTAACCAACCGGTACCAGTAGCCTCGATAAGGTTGTGAGAACTGCCAGAGTCGCTCCCTATTTTCAACAGGCCCGAATCAACCGCGGACAACTTTTTGAAGTTATATACAAACTAGTCTTAAATTTAAACTAAAACTAAAGGACGGGGAAGATTGGGGTCAGGAGAGACCTCTGATGGTACTTTTGCTGAAATAGAAATCGAACACATTGGGAGCTTCACTAGCTTCATAAAGCATACAAGACAGTGGCTCGTGAAATAAAAAGTAGATTCAGCAATTTGAGTCTGTCATCATAAGTGGGAAGGATGTAGCGCAGTAGTTACTAGGTATACAAAGTATTTGGGATCAGGGTCTTCAGTTTGGAACGAAGATGATTCACTAAGGCAATTAGCGAAATAATTGCCGATGGTTGTTGGGTCAGTCGATGATATATTTTATATACACAAATAAGGATGTAAATATTTTGAGGGATAAGGGTGGATTGCGTCCACTGCTTATCTGATTGACATCGTACACTTGTCCCATGCAATTATAGAGTCGTGAAACACTTTTGCCTTGTCACTTTTATGGGAAACTGCACAAATGGGAGTTTCATTGCTGTTTATGTCTATTGGAATTATGAAAATGGTATTCGTAGTTTTGCCTTATCTTCTTACAGCCGCCAGAAAAGTTTTCTTGGTGTCCCTAGGTGTCCGGGAAAAATATTTTGACTTCATTTGAATTCACGCTTTGGAGGACTGAGTCTGGGAGTTAAATTTTAGAATGCAGTCATTAACGATACCACACTTCGGTGGCATACCTTCAGTTTACATGCTGTTGATTCGGCAGTCGTTGAGGAGCCGGAAGCCCATAATCACCCAATAATTTTCTACCGATGGCAAAGACAATATCTTGAAGTGAAAAGAGACTAAAGGGTGATTCATCGTAAGGTTTGATTTATAATGTAAAATAAAATACATAAATTTGAAAGTGAACCTAAAATTTTTATTATCAGTTAAAATAACAATTCATGGCATTTACTTTTCGAAAACGATGTTATGTAAATGTTAGTCATGACTACGTCTGACGTGGTCCATTCGGAAGGTTTAATTTTGGGTGACTCGTTTGAGCAAAGCGTCAATCGTAGCTATTTTATTCCTGAAGACCTTAAACTTTACACAAAAGAAAATAGCGAAAAAATGGAATTAATTGCTCACCAAAATGATTTCTCAAAAAGTTCATTGTTTCACGCGCTGTATGGCTCGGAACGCCGTCTTATTAAAACCAGAACTCACCGATACCATGTGTTTGAATTTCGGGAAGTACATAGTCCGTTAACATGGCGCGATAACGATGATTTGATTTGCCTCATTTTTGAAGAAATATGGACCAATGATTCTACCAGACCATAAACCACACCATACTGTTGTTTGTAATGGATGTAATGGTAGTTTTTGGTACTCTTCGGGTTGCACATCAGCCCAAAAACGGCAATTTTGTTTATTAACGTATCCATTGAGCCAGAAATGGGTTTCATCACTGAAAAAAATTTCACGATAAAACACCGGATTTGAGTCGGCTGGCTTCAATTCTTGCACAAGTTGAATTTTGTACGCTTTTAGGCTGAGATCCTCACGTAAAATACACCAAGTTATCGAATACGCCAAGTCAAGCTGCTGAGAACGACGACAAATCGATTCGTCACGGTCTTCGCGTACACTCTCAGCTACAGCTGCTATATCCTCTTCACTACGTGGTGGATGTGGTCTAAACAGTCGAATATCATCCACTTATGTAAACTGGGACTCAAATTCACGAATAGTATAGTGGTTTCAGTAGGTCGATTATGCGCACCGTAAGTTCTTCGAATCGCACGAAAAACATTTCTCACAGAATGCTGATTTTCGTAATACAGCTGAACAATTTGGAGACGCTGTGGTGGTATGAGTCTTTTCATGATGACTTGCCAAACGATACTAAACAAAAATGACAAAGCAGTTTGATAGGAGTCATGCGTAATCTGTCAAAAAATTCCTATTGGAAATCAAACCTCACGATGTATCATCCCTTATTTATAATGATTCGCAGGCTAATATGACTATAGCTTACGCAAACATCAGCGAGAGTATCGTCCTACTGTTGTTCGCAGTCAAGTAAATGACGCTCCCTAAAGGCTGTATGAAATGTTGTGTACGCTACGTTATCAAATATTTTCAGAAAGAAAAATGATATCGAGCCTTGAACCGTATGCAGTAATAGGCCTTTAAAAAAAAGCACTGGCTGTTATTCGGATGCACCATGTATACCCTACAAAATGCATTATCGCTAAAGAACATATTAAAGCCTTTCACTGTGCAACCGAGCAGACGTAACCTATGCTTCTCTTTGCTTATTATATGTGCAGTACGAGGGTACATCTTCTAATGTCAGGGTTTTGGCTAAAATATTTTCTTCCCATAATTTATAAAATACCAAGAGCGGTGTCTGTGCCGGATTTTCAAAACCCTCTCACGGTATTGGGTTCAAAATAAAACCGTTCGCCGTTGTTAAAGTCAACATCCAAATGCACGACGTTTGAACGCCGGACATGTCTTGAGAAGGTCAAAATCCTCCAAGTTGCTTCTGATGTACGTATATAACGATTAGATTGATATTAGGTCACCACGTCCCGACGAGTGTGTTGAAGAGCAAATGCAGCTTAGTCGCTTCCTTTATTTATTTATCCACGTATTTACAATTGTATGTTATTTAGTCGCTTGTGCAGGATTCCACTTCGGTAGCGAATCCACTCTCAGTGGGTGATCGATGACCGATAATCGTTTGGCCTGATCTCTTTTTCAAACCGTAAAAAGTTGTGTGCATGTGGCAAGTCGCGCTTTTGTTATTTGACTGAATACATGTGGCATTGGATCACCCGAAACATGCTTTCTTTTGTGAAAAGATCTATCAGGCGCTCTAATTTCAAATGAAATGTCTGTCGTAATTGCAATAGTTTTTCCTTGGAAGAAGTTATCTAATTATTTCAGCCCTGCGTATGATGGTGCACATATCGCGGATGTCCTGTGAAAGTTGAAGGAAGAATTAGCATCCTAACCACCCTATCTGTATTAACTTTCTGCAATGCATCTCGTTAACCCTTTGAAGATGATCATTATGAATACGAAAGACAATATCTCTTTTATCACATTTCTGGTTAACCAGAAGCACAGATACCTCGTAAGTGTTCAGAGTATTGTATCCGGATGGGATAAGGTTGGTTTTTGTATCACTGATGACAACTTTCAATATTATTTCGTTCGTCATCAGACACAGATTCTCCTGCTTTGGAGCTGCTAAAGTAGGAATTAATATTATATATCGGGGTCCAAGCTCAGCATATATTGTCTCCTACTGTCCGCTTGCTCAGCGTTATCAGCTATACTGTATATTTGCAATATTTTTGGCATATCTGTGGGTAACAGATAAGCGATGAGATGATTGTCTCGTATTGAGCCGTTCGCTTTAATGAGATATGCAAACACAAAATAAAAAAAAATGGGTAGTAAAACAACAAAAACTAAAAAGTTTTTGGTTTTTTTTGGTCATATGCAACACTTATTAGTGAGTTGTTTATTGCAATGATCATCGCTTACAAGTATGATTAAATTTTGTTGAAGGTAAAATAAAACGTTTTCCTTCTATAGCTAAAAATAGCGAATGGAAGGGAAACATTCCTCGATACTTTAAGTCAAATTAAATTATATTTAAGTTCGTTGAATAGTTTCGGAGCTATAGCTATCGTAAAGCAACTGAACCAAATTAAATCACAGCAACTAGGATGGATACCATTCAGTAAATCAACCCCCACGCATAACTTCGAACAAATTTTAATTGCAGATAAAAACACCTCTTAAGTATGTAACGGTTAAGTGTCATTAATATCTATTAGGTAGTTTTCGTGTGATGTGCATGCAGACACGAGTGTCGTTGTCATATGTATAAAATAGAAGATAAGATAGATGATTGGGCTCTTAAAAATATTGTTTGTAAGAAGTACACATTAAAACTTTTCAGTCTACTACAATTCAAAACAAATTAATTTGACTTGGCATCACTTTCGATCTACTACCAACGAAAACCTCAACCAAAGCAAAATACCACAATAAGAGACCAACACGAAAAAGAAAAGAAAAATCCTCCTCTTCTCGTGTTTTTTTTTTCTTCGTAAACATCAAGAATCCACTTCGATCCATGTTGCCGTGTTTTGTCTTTTAGGCATTCCTCTCCGACTCCGTTTATTGAAGAGATTCAGTTCAGCTTCAGTGTTTCAGTCGCTTTTCTGTTGTCGTTCCGTTGTGTTTCTCTCGCGCTCTAACCGTTACTTCGCCGTTCGTTATATTATTATTCCCTTGCCTGGGTTGCGTTTATTTTTATTTTTTTTAGTTTTCTTTCCTTTGTACGCTGTACCGTACTCGTACGCCGGGCTAATAAGAGAGAAAAGAACAAAAAAAAAATACTTCAATCAGCAACAACAACAAGGACAGTGACAAAATAAAATCGTTTTCTGGAGTTCTCCTGTCAGCAAGACAACAAAAACTCACCAAGTGACATACGTAGATGAAATTCCATTTCCAAGTGACTAAGTCCAAAGATTTTCCTCCATTTTCCTCGCTCCTCAACGGTGCAAAATTCGCAGTGAAGTTGTGCAAAGAATAGGAAACAACAAAAGTAATAAGGGCTGCCAAAAAACCAAGCAAATCGGAAAGGAAGCAACAAAATGCAGTTCTTGTCATCGCGTTTATTGTGAGCCCTTGATTCGTGTGCGTGCGACAAAGACAACCCTTGGTAGACGAAATTGTTTCACCGTCGTCGACGTCGGAGTAGCTCCCGTAGTCTTCGTCGTAGTCGTTGTTGTCGTCCGTCGTTGTTGTCGCTGTGACCATCATCGTCTTTGAAGGAATTTTCTCGTTCTACATTGCCGTTTACATCGTTCGTCGTACCGTCAAGGGATATTTTCGTGCTTTCAAGAGAGCGTCGCAGAAGCAGTGGATGAATCGAATCTAGAATCTCCCTCTAAGGAGTATTCTCTGTGACCAGCTCGTAGCATCTTTTCTTGTCGTTTTCAATTTTCCCCCCGTCGGGTTGATTCAGAAAAAAGTCCCAAAATTTTTTACAAATTTCCGTTCACAAAATTTTCTTTAAAAAAAAAAAAATAAATAAATAAAAAATAAAAAAAGAACCAATTCGAGTGGCGAGAATCCAACTTGGAATTCCATTCGAGAGAATTGTGTGCGTGCTGAAGTGTGGAAGATACGATTTTTTCTAGGTACATAAGCTTCCCCCGTGTTGTGCCGAAGATGAAGTGAAGTGCAAGCAAACAAGAAGAAAGTGCCAAAGAATCCAATCAGAAGAATTACCTCAAAGTGATTTGCGAAAAAATACTAAAATAGTAAAAATCAAGTGGAAGTCCCAGGAGAGCTTCAAGAATTGTGATATTCTAGTGAAGCAGAGTGTGTCGAAGGATTGTTCTTTAGTTTTTTGTTTTTATCAAAATGGATACGCCAACTTGCAGCATCCGAATCCCAATGACAGAGACCAGCAACATCAGTCCATGTATAAACCATGGCACCTTTGGATATGTAAGATTCACAAAAATTCTTTGCACGCTGACGTTCTATTCTCTTTTCTTATTCAGATTTTGGTCTAATTTCTTAACACGGTTTTTAAATTACCTTCTGTTTGGGGTTTTATAATAGAATAGCACCTCCAGGTGTTTCTAGTTGAATGAATTTTGGTTGCGCCAAATGGGGCCAGAGACTAGAGAAAGAGGGAATCTCTGGATTGATGCTCGTAAAATTTGCTCCAATTCGCAAAAACCAGACAGACCCCAACGAACCGAGATGAAGTTATCTTTTGCACTCGGTGCGGCGGAATGAATTTTATTTCTTATTCTGATTAGAGCCCGCTCTGGGCACCGTCAGCTCAATTGAATGAAAATAAATTGAGTGTGAACTGTGAGACACCATTCTTGGAGCGTTTCGCGTTTCCGATGCGCCTCTGAATTGGTATTCCGTTTTGCACTTGTTGTCGTCGTCGTCGTCGTCGTTGTAGGTGTTTGATGTATTTTTGATTAAAATATCAACACGGCCTGGTTTTGCTTATCTTTTCGCAATCTGAATCCGTATTTGTGGTGAATCATGATGGGATAGGTAAATACATATTAATTAATTTTTTATGTAAACAGCGAATGGCGTAGACCACAAGTCTGCCTTCCTATGTGTGGGCATTGTAAAAGTTTTCGAGAAATCATTGCACAACAGTGTAAATTTCTTCGAAATGTCTATCAGTCCATGGATTTCCTTGTCTTGAAATTAAATCTGTGGCCAATGGGTTGTCTGTTTCACATTTGTTTGACGAACAAACTATTAATCGTACATTGAGTTGATTTTAATTATGCCCACATCCTGGTTTGAATACCTTCTTGGCAGACGTTGTTCTTGGGAATGTCCACTATTTTCTGCAGTCTTTAGGCATTTCCTACACTGCTTGAAGTGAATTGTGTGGTGTATTCGATTTCAGCATCTGTCTGTAGGATATTCTGGCGATTTGAAATGGGTGCTTTATGGCTTATGGAATTCTTTCACTATCACTAGGATCAGTGAATTCCTCAGAGTTGCTGGTCTTTGTTTAGCAAGAGTTCAGTTCCATCTTGTGAATGAGTTGCTTTTTTCTGGTTACTAACTCTACGCTGTCTGCAAGTTGTAGGTTTTGATAAATGGTTGAGACAGATACGGATTTCTAAGTTTTCTATAATCAATGCTGTTAGCTTACTAACTCAACTAGATAGTGCCACAGTCTGGGGTGAACATGGGCCTACACTAATGAATTTGTCCAGTTAGCGCGGTTCGAGGTGGGCACAAGTAAGTGCGGAGTTTTACTCAATTACGTTGCCCTTTAAAGTAGAATCCAAAGACTTTGAGCTTCTGCGTTTAATATGCGCTCGTTTTAGGTATATGTCCTATTCTGACTAAGTCGATATCGCTGTGCAGTATGTATATCCTCCTCCAAAGCCGATTAACGTTAAGTATACTGCGTTTACAACGAAAAAACGGATATCTTCATCTGCTTGTTTAACATTGTCGCTTCTGCGCCATAGTGCAGAACTGAGATCCTATAGAGAATCTCCTTGGTGTTCTTGACAGAGCTTTAGTTGTCTTTTTAGGACCAATTATTGATTGGAAAGTGTAATTCTTCATTTTATTTCTGATGAACTAAGAGCAGAGTCCTCAAAGTTAAAGCTATCTATTATGATATTCTCTCACATTCGTCGATGTTTTGCATCCCTTGTTAAAAGTATTTTCTTGGTTTTGTCCTCATTCAAAGCTGAAATTATTTGTGTCGCTTCTGCTTCAATATTTACTGCAGGACCAGTCAAAAACAGCTTATTTCTGCGAACGATTTCATTGTCATAAAATCACAAACAGACGCTCCACTTTGCCTAAATCCTTTTTTTAACATCAATGAGACTGCTTTCAATCTTTATGGAGTTTGGCAGGGATGCTAAAATTGGACATTACTTGTCTCTATAGTGTGGCATATGCTACCTTAAAAGTCAGAATCGATCTGTATATCTTGAGTTTTCTTTGGATCTGCCGTAGTGTGAATATTTGGTCAATTATGGGTTGATGGGTCGTGAAAATCTCATTGATAAGGGCTAATCAGATCGCTGGAAAATGGTTTTAGGAAATGCCATTTTCAGAGACTGATGATTCTTTAGTTGGCGGCGTTCAGAAGATTTCCTTTCTTGTGAATCGGGCAAACTATGCTATCATAAATTGCACTTACCTTCGACCAAATTTTGAAAAACTTAAAAATTACGGCTGCGTTTCATGTACGGGAATATTTTAAATCAAATTGAGGTCCGAAGAATTCAAAAAAATGAGCCAAGATAACGATTTTATCTGGAAAGGCGTAGTAAACAACGTAGATTCCGTCTATGAGAAAAGATTTCAGACTGCGTCTCTATCTCCATGAGTCCTATCTATCGAAGAAGTTGGATATCGTATCGTCTACCACATAGTTTAATCTTTTAAGTCTCATCGACCATATTTGGTTGGGAAGGTTGAATTGACACTGCAGCTGGGATAGTTCGAACGAGGTTTAGCTAGTAGTAGTAGAAGGAAAATTATTGGGCACCACCGCTGATAATTACAGCAATACCGACATTTATTCCCATCCAAAGAAGGCCTTTATTATTGACGCTATCCTACTTAGAGCCCTTATTTCTTAAGACACTCACTGCTATATTTAGGACATAAAGTGTTTAAATTTTTTGGTATGGTACAAACAGAGTATTTGCAAATATTTTAGAGAAATCCAGACGCCAATAACTTAATGAACCATCAAAACAACTTGCTGCGTGGTACCATATTGAACTTTGAAACTCTTTTGAGTATCTCCAGTGATGGTATTGAATACATAAACGCGACGCGTTTTGCACAGCTGGCAGTAATATTTATACTTACAACCAACTTCTGCACCACTTTCAGTGGTCAAACTCCATAAAAAGCTCGTCTGTGCATTATCAACGTGGGATTAGATAGCGCAACAAACACCGGATCAAAGGAACGACACAACATCCTTATTATACCTCTTGTTCTGGATTCAAAGCTGAATAAATAAGAATTCATCGGCTATCCAAATGAGATTACCCAGAAGATTACTGTGCTCTTCTTTAGTTTTACGATTCTCAAGACCTTTGGCAAATTCCTTGCTGGTCACTTCGGCCTCAGCTAAATCAAAAGAACCAACATCTTTTAAATTACAGCCTTATGGCGAAGTGAGAGGATGGCTATATTACTGCTTGTTCCATGACAAGTGCATTCCCAAAGGTACTTTTGCTGCTTAAAACACGTACGCGCTGCCCCTACTTTTGTTTCTTTGGTAATGCTTTAGTAACATCCACAGCAAAACTCCGTTTGATGCTGTGATTTGTAAACAAGCATTGCCTTAACAAAAAGTGGCATTTTTGCTGAGAATAGTTTTTGGTCGTTATGTTGATCGGGTAACTCTCATGGCAGTGTGTATTCAGTGATCCCTTCCCTTTTTTACCACCTCTTTGCAGGTTTTATTTCGTGCAATCAATTGCAATCAATCAACCCATGTCATCTCTTCATTTTTACGTTGTATTGATCTCTGAATTGTTTTCAATAGTTTTCGGGTAGTATGGTATTAGAATTAAGTTCTTTGTAGTTACCCTTTAGACCACCAACGAGATCGTGTATCCGCGGCACCACCTCATGGTCATACGTTAGCGAATTCATTTCATTACATAGGTTGTCGACACCGTTTGTTAGAATTATGGCTGGCGAATCATTGTTTCGTGAGTTACTATTCGATTTAAGACTTCCTCCTCGACTTGCAGTTAATATTCCGGACAAAGTTGCCAAAGTTCTATTATCTACAATTTCTACATCAGAACTAGGTACACTCATTTGAATAACAACTGCTCAGTTGCATCAAAATAATGTGACTATTCCGTGCCACTGAAACACAAATGACCTAATCATTTAGCAGCAACAAACGTCTCTGTTTAGTTTTTACAACGAAACCAGCTTGATTAGGTGACATGCGTGATATTATCCTTCCTCAACAGGTGCTTGGTCGACTTTTATTACTTCATATATATAAGTGATCTTGTATTTAACGTTCCACTTATTTGGCCCAACATATCTTGATTCTGTTTAGCTTCAAGTTTTCTCTCTTTCAACATTTCTGCCAATAATTTGAGTTGACTTAAAGCCAACTGTATTAAAATACGATCGTTGTGTCCATGTGGTATATATGTTACTGAAGCAAATTCTAAAGAAATGGAATAAATTGTGGAAATCGTTGAACAGTCTCCACCATCAATCCATAAAACGAAATTCTATCATGTCCACCGATTTGTTTCACTTTCAAAAAAGTCCGCAAAAGCTGATTTAGGTTTTTCTTCCATTTTGCCCAATTCCATTGCTGATAAGAAATTATTTATGAATCCACTATAAACCTCAAGGATTTGTGGTTTACTGAATTGAGTTTTCACTGTGAATAATAGCAACAGCGAAGGAAGCATTGGAGTTATCAGTCTGTTATGGGGCCTAAAAGTACCATTAGCCCTGCTGCCAGGTGTCAACATAAGATCCAAATCAAAACTAATTGTCATCATCATCATTCTCGGGAAGTTAAGGCAATTTTGCCGAATTTAATGCCGTAGTCGCTATTTCTGGTATCAGTTTTTGCTGTGGTGTCCACATCGTACTGATGCAATGATCCTCGTCGTATTAAAAACCATCGTGACATGCGTTCAGTCCTGCGCTGGGTGATAAGGATGTGCTGTTGGGATTGTGCTGCTTTTGGCACTTACGTGTGTGTTATCGGCCGACGAATGTTGCTGCAAATTATGTTTTTGCTGCTGCTGAGACTGTTGTTGATTGAATTCTGATGATTTGCTGTTGTTTGTGGCGGCACTTTCACCATTTGTACGCCATTTGTCAAATGACAAATGTTGTTTGGCGTTATCAAATGGATCGAAGTTGATTTTTACTTTGATGCCTTTTGATAGACGTAAATCCTGTCCTTTGTCTTCGATTCTGTTCAGGTATTTCCGAACACCAACTATCTTCAGACCTGTTTATCGTTCGGCGTGTTTTTGCACCAATTCGACTTTCGAATTTATTACCATGGGCTGAAAAGTCACTTTATTTATCAATATAGTTGCCTTCGAGGGCGATACATTGATTAAAACGATTTTTTAATTTTCGATACCAGTTTTGTAGTACGTTTTCGGTTTGGCCTCAAAATAGGCCTCTGTTTCGGCGATTACTTCGTCATCGGTCTTAAATCTCTTTCCGGCGAGCATTCTTTTGAGGTCTGCGAACAGCGAATAGTCGCTGGTGGCCAAATCTGGAGAATAAGGTGAGTGGGGAAGCAATTCGTAGCCGAATTCATTCAATTTTGCCATCGTTTTCATAGAATTGTGACACGGTGCTTTGTCTTGATGAAACAGCGTTTTCTTTTTCTTCAAATGCGGCTGTTTTTCTGCGATTTCGTCCTTCAAACGCTCCAACAATGCAATGTAATAGTCGCTGTTGATAGTCTGCCCCTTTTGGAGATAGTCGATGAAAATTATTCCATGGTATCCCAAAATACAAATGCCATAACCTTGCCAGCCGACTGTTGAGTTTTTGGTCGTTTTGGACAAGGTTCGTCGCTTGCTCGCCACTCAGCTGACTGCCGACTTGACTCTGGTGTGAAGTGATGGAGCCAAGTTTCATCCATTGTCACATACCGACGCAAAAATTCGGCTTTATTGCGGTTGAACAGCTTTAAACACTCCTCTGAATCATCAACACGTTGTTGTTTTTGGTCGACTGTGAGCAAACGTGGCACCCACTTTGAACAGAGTTTTCGCATGTCCAAATATTCGTGTATGATATATCCAACATGCTCTTTTGATATCTTCAGAGCCTCAGCTATCTCGATTAACTTCACTTTACGGTCATTCGTAATCATTTTGTGGACTTTTTTGATGTTTTCATCTGAAACAGCCTCTTTTGGACGTCCACTGCGTGCATCATCTTCGGTGCTTGTATGACCACTTTTAATTTTTTCAATCCAATTGCGAATGGTTCGTTCGGCTGTATTTTTCCCCATCAAAAAGAAATGATAAATCAACACACGAAATTGCTTTGAATCCATTTTTTTCACAATAACAAAAATTGCCTCACTCACAACGCTATATCTCGAGAACTAATCGTCCTACAGCTGTCAAATTTATACACGTATCTTTTGAAGGTTGGTACTAACTGAAAATTCAAGTGGTGCCCTCTCTTAGAAACGGCACGGACTTTACAGCCCATGGAAAAACTATTGTTTGATGTGATGTTGGTGTCGCCACTAACGACGCCTCCACCGCTAGTTAAAATCCCGCTGACTGATGTGAAGCTTAATCACAATGCGTCGGTTGTTTAGAACTATGACGGTATTTGTTATTTGTTACAGTTTTTTTTGGTTTACAGACATGAAAACGCTCTTTATTCAGATAATTTGTCATTAATATCTTCTCTAAACATGGAAAATTTTTATCCATCCTTCAAAAGGTGTTTGATCCCTATTCACTAATTTATAGGTTCTCAATTAAAATTCCTGATGGCTAAACACGCTGCACTGAATTCCAAACGACATATAGTACGTCCTCAACATTGAAACATAGGGCTACAACTAGTTCATTTCTTAGTTTAATGCAAACGCTTAAGCGGAACGAATTTATGAGATCTTACGTAGTTTAGTACGTGCATTGCACCTATTGTAACCTACTGTTTAGTAGACGTTTTGGTGTCTGGTCGCCTCAGAGTTACTTCACATAGTTTTATCAACCGCAGCTTGTGTCGAACTCATTTTTATACAGAAAAGTTCGCCATAATGTAAAATTGAAGCTGAATTGTGAACACATAAGAGTTTAGTATTTGAAGTACCTCACTGAGCTATTGGGAAATAAAGTAAAATAGAATTTTGTGTTGAAAAATTAGCTTCATAGTTAGTACCCCTCAAAGAGATCACAAAGAGTTGACATTCTGTGATCGCGGTTTTGTTTTCGAGTATCTAAACAAATATAGGCCATAATAGGTGGTCGATCTAAACTCTCACTTGCTGTTGATATGTCTCGAAAGTCGTTCTTGGCATTCCCTAAGTTAAAAAAGTTTTACATGGTAAATCTACAGATGGCAAATCAGATGAAAATAGTACCAGTTGCTCAGTAGTATGATATTTTTTTTAATTTTGAATTTAACTGACCTCATGGCATTTTCAACATTCAATGGCTATCGGTTGGTTGTATTCACATTTTGTGAACATCCTGATCCAGATATAATGGCAAAACTGGTGTATGCTGGTTTGTTATCTGTCAAGCTATGAAGAACGTCTTGGGTGCATGGATGTATACCGGGTATTAGAACATTTCTTCAACATCATAGCTCTCCTCACTGAATGTAGAAAATATCAACAAATTCGAGACAGAATAAAGAGAAGTCGTGAACGTCATCAGCACGTCGTCACCATTGATTAATCCCTTAAAATATCTTGTAAGCCAGTCTCATGATGAACACCTGTGATTTCAAGATTACCATGAGTTGGGTCTTGGTGTTACATGATACACAGATAGGTCTTGATCTTGATCTTAATTTACAACCAAAGCCCAAAGAGTAGACAAGTTCGCAACAGAATTCTATCATGAGATCGAACAATCTTTAAGATATATTAAAAGTACGGGACCACTTAAACAGAGAAATACACCAGGAGAATAAATACTGGTCGAGTTAGTACATCAATAACAATAAAGCCAGAAACTCCAGCTAGAATCCATTTGGAAGGTGTGAATCAACTTTGTTTTAACACCCACTAGTCTGGTATCTTTGAAGATAAGAATTTATTGACATGCAGGCATTCATATATTTAAATTAAAACGTGTTGGGACTATCACGTTTGAATAAATTCTATTCTGCTCTGTCCGGAATATGAACTTGCTCAATCGGTTCTTTATAACTAGTCCAACTTTCATTCAACCAATATATCTAGGGTATTTGAAGCAAGATGGTTATATTAAGATACTTTTCGTCAACGGCCTCGCCACACTGAAAGCATCGGTTCCCACTAGATGCTGAGTTGATGACTACATGGGAACTCAGTACTCCGCGTGCTGTTAACAAAACGCGCCACATGGGCATAGTACCCCGGCGTTAAATCCCGGACCCTAAAAATTAATTGGTATCGTTCCCTTGTTATAAATAATAATAATAATAAGATACTTTTCAGCCGATGGAATTTGCGTCGTTTTGAAACAAACTCAGTGTGTTTATTTCTCTATGAAATTGAAAGCAAAAGACATTACGGGGCCAAAGTATACCATATTAATTTAGAGACAGGAGTCAAAGATTTCCTTCGGCTCCCGTTGATAGAAAAGACAAGGATATACATTTTTCTCATACTTAAACTGTAGAAATCAGTGAAAGGCAAGTGGAATCTATTTCGATATTGGAAGTGCTGCGTTTAGGGGTTTTACTGAATGTTTTTTAGAACATTGATCATATCTTAGTGATTCTGTAGAGTGTTGTACTGTCGTATGCATTTACTAGTTCCTTTATCTTCTAGGCTAGTGCTTTTATAAGATACAATTACCGAGTCATATGCTTGATTGCTCTGTTTTACAGTGTAGTGTATGGTAAAACATCTTTCTATTGCTGCAATTTAAGTTTTTATCGGCTTTCAGCCATATAGTCTGCCTCGGGCGTCATACTATGTATTCTGCCGTTGTTGTGACAAAGTTTCTTAAAGGATTCTAATATTCTTATATCCGTTCATAGTTTTTAATCTTAATGATAAATTTTTCTTAAAATTTTGGTGCAATGAAAAGTTTAAAGGACTGTCGGGCACCACTGGGTATACTTTGATCGTTTCTAACATGAAACTTGAAAGACATGTAACTATTCAAAGAATTAACTTTGTTGTTCAAAATATTAACCACTGATTTCGATACATTTTTTCCGACAAAATAATAATTCAATGATGCTTGACTTGTAAAAACAGGGTACTTATTAAGGCGTTGAAGGCGTTTATAACAGTTGTTTCGTCCGTACTTATATCTTTTAACCAAGGGGGCTTTTTAACTTCCAATTTCTCATGCATATGTACATTGCAGTGCCAGTAAGGTTTTAGGACAGAACAGTCATTGAAACCTTTTGCAGACTACCAAATCCTCACCATAACCTTCTTTAGGTACAGATTTGGTTTTGTAATATCTTCTTGAGCTCCAATGTCTGTAACTGTTGAAAATCATTGGATTTCAGTAAAACTTTTAGCTCGTCGTTGTTTATGACCGTTTTGGAGCGACTACGAGAACGATTTTCGAAGTTTACATCTGTTGAGCGTATTTTATTAAAGCAGCGGTTATTTGTGCTTTCTTGTGTGGGATTTCTTCTGCGGCATTGTGTTCCAGTTTAAAATCGGAAACGAAAACCTCCACGACCTCTTTGCACATTTGCTCTCTTTTGATAAAATTCTTCATCACATTTTCGCACATTTGCGGCTCTATTCCATCGATCACCACCGAAGAATGTTGGCCTTAATGAAATATGTGTAAAACTGCATGACCTTGTTACCAATATTCATCATCATTTTTATAATTGACTCGTGCAGAGCAAAAGAGCTATGATTTCGCTACTTGTGAGGAACTTATCGTCATCTTGTTGGACATACACATTCCTTACTATGTACTGGGTGCGCCATTTGAAGCTTTGGTATAGAAATGTTATTTAAATGTTTGACAATCCTTAACTGATCGGCTACAGTAAGCACAGCTTGGAAACATCAATTTAGTACAATTTGAAACACGAATAACCTCACACCGAAAGAACGCGTCAAAATAGTGATGCTTTCCTTAACGTGAAAATAATATCGTGGTAGTTCGGCATCTTCGAGCAACACAATTCGTCGTTCGTCCTCAACTTTTATTGAGTACGAGTCAGGACGTTAGACAACGTCCACGTCGTTCCAGTGAAGCTGTTACGGAGAGTGTTGCCGAACAACCAAATGTGTCGTATCGTCGATGGCAATCGGTATCGGTATAGGTAAGCTGGCACACTGTGTGCCCACAAATGCGTGAAAAAAGTCTACAAGACTTCTGGTTTCAACATGCAACACTTCATACCAGACAATGAATTTTTTGAAGCAAACATTTCTATACCAAAGCTCAAATAGACGCACCCTGTATACTCTAAATTTCTGGTAATTGTTCGATATACGTCCAATGACGCGTCCTGACCACTTTAGGTCAGGTCAGTACCACGTTGTGGATAGAGATAGATTTCTTGACAATCATTCTTGGATTATCTAAGCCCCAGATGCGTCAATTTTGTTTATTAACAAAGCCTGAAAGATAGAATTGTGCCTCATTGCTTTTTTGACTAATTCTTGATCAAATTGGTGATTGTCCAACACCTAACTGGGAAAGCTACAACGCTGTTGATCATAAAAAAAGTTTAATTTCTTGGGTCAACCGAAGATTGACCAAAATCTCTATTGACCAAATCTCTATGTACATTTCCATGGAGTGTTGAGATCTACAAGCCTGGCTTTTTGGTAATACTCCTAGTTTTTCTTGCGCGAACAAGCTCAAAATTTTAAACCAATTCGATTCGATTTCGACCGAGAAGACTTATAACTTTTCAAAACGTTCGCCACTTTCTTAAGTGATTGGATTAATGGCTTTCGGGATGATAATCGGCTGATTTCTTGGTGGGCCTTGAGATCTAACATTATGATCCATTGACGTATATGCATCGGATATTCTTTCGCTCAACAGTATTTCTTGCCGATGCTCAAGGCTTTAATCAAGGAGCACACATTCCAGGCTTTGGCTTGTCAAAGATTACTTGGACATTCAGATCTCTCATCAAAATCTCTCATCTACTCAGGATTGCTAGAATTATTATTATAATACTCAATGTTATAGTTTTACTTACAGTTGGGAGCAGATTACAGCCACTGATGTCTACTGGATTTGATCAGCTTGGTTGAGACCTGTAGAAATCTTATTGGTAACCTGACTAGAGGCTATATGGAGTCAGGAACACCTGTAATTTCGATTTTAGATCGACTGACAGAATTTAGCCATCTAGTCGGAGCGTCATGGGAGCTGTGGCTTAAATCTTAATCCGAGGGAGCTACGCCTGATTTTATTTGGTACTAATCAGTGAATGTGTGTTTGTGCCGTAAGTTTAAGATTAAATACACTAATTAAATGTTAATTTAAATTGTGTAGCTCAGTGTTCCCACATCCACATTTTAAGTCATGTTTTGGTGGAGAATATAATACGTACGCTGGAGACCGAACACTTTTCGTTATACCATTGATGGAATGAGCACCCAGATAAAACATTGTAACAACGCTATTAGCTTAATGACTTAAGGGTCATTCTCGACGATTTTTATGTAAAGTAAAGAAGGAAGGAAATCTTTGATGGTTGAAAAATGTAGTTTATACTGCTGAAAATAGTTTAAGGTGGTAAGAACTTTGCGACGACTGAACGATTTCCTGATCACTAAATTGAGCACATTGCAAACACTGTAAAACTATATCCGAATGTTCTGGGATGTCTTCACTTAGACTTCTGCCTTGTTGCAAGCTAAAATACGAGTGCAGTGATCCAAACTGACCTAAGTAATAGAAAGAATTGTTAACAAGCTTACAAACAACTGAAATCTGACTGATAGATAAAGTATGACTCACCTATTGAGGTAGGCAGCGACTTTGGGAAGACCATTGATGTTAAAAACAGATTTATGCAAAGTGAAAGAAAACGAACAATGTTTCAGAAGCTCGTTCAACTACTTTATGCTGACGACAAAAACATAATTGTCAAAAGCACAGCTAACTATTCGTAATTTGACGAAAAGAAGCCGCAAGGTGGACTTATCTAAATGTGGATGAAATGAAGCCTACGCTATCTTCAAGAAAAGAAACCTAAAACTGACAACCAGCATAGGTCATGTCAATTGACGACACTGTTAAGTTTTTGCTCACATTTCATTCGCTATCAATACAAGCAGTAGAGGTTGAACGACGAAATTCTAGTTTCCTCCTAAGGCTGAGAAGGCGATTTACTACTAAAGTCTTCTCTCATTTGACATTAATAATCTCAGTCGTGCCTTGTGACCCAGATGTCTGAACTCTATCAAAAGTAGATTGGAATCCCTTTAAATTTTTAGTCCCACCTGCACTAATAAGGATAATATTGCAAGGGAATTCAATCACTAACCGAATGGTGCGATGAATTCAACGGCAGATAGTCGATGCTAATAACATAGACTGCAGGGACTAGACATACTCGTAATTTTAAAGGCGGTTCCCTAGAAAAACATTCGTGATGATCTGTTTAGGATTGCCACACTAAGGTGGCTACAAAAGTAGTACTCTACGTCCTCAGTCGCAAGATTGGGTAGATCATTACACAGGTTTATCTTGACGTTATTAACTTTAAACTGGCTTTGGCTGATGCTGTTTGTAGGAAATTTTTTAATAAGTTTCGAGACGAGAATTTAAAAATCAAATTGGTGGTCAAAAATCGTCTTTGTAGTGTTGAATGATTTCGACAATGTTTACTAAACAAAGAGCTTAGTCTTAAGTTTGTGCCAAGAATATCTCAATCAATCAGTCAACAGTTAATTAAGTAATAAAAAAGATTTCCCATTGTTAATGAACGTCCTTTCAGACAATATCGTCAACTTTATTTCATTTTTTTTTTTTATCTCAAGCCCCTTTGGCTCGTGTTAGATTTTGATTATCAAAAAAAAAAAAAAAAAATCTTTCAAGCAAGAATATAATCAAAACGAGCCAAACAGCAATGAAGACATCTATTTCTCAAAGTCATAAATCTAAGCAAATTTTCTCACCGAATTGTGTGAGTACGAGTGTATCTTATCTTTATTCTAACGGTGACAAAGCTTCAAGGCAATCCAATCGAGTGTTTGCTGTTCTCGTTGTCAATCTGTCATTGGCATAATAAAATCCAATCAGCTGAATTCAATTAAGCGGTATATTTAATCGATAATATAATTATGTGAAATTAATTCATCTTTCCTACTACACCAGTCTTACGTAAATCTCAAAGAAGTTATCTTCATTCTATTGCACAGATGAGCATCGTCTCATACCAATTGGATGTCTATATTTAGATCCAACAAAAGTATAATGAATAAATTCCACAAAATCGGCCAAAATACTCCAGATGCATAACTATTGTAGATACTCGTACATGTACGAATACGAGTACGAGTATATGTAGGTACGAATGATCGTACATTTCGTTAGATACATTGTATGGAAATCTTTTCAATTTAATGACGATCACTTGTAATTTTCATCTCTTCATCTAGTGAAATACCCGTAGATACAATTTTTTGGCAAATTGCATAAGACATAGCCCCCTTGTAAGATGTAATGAAAAAGATACAATAGTAGAATAGTAATAGAAAAAAAAAAATTAAAATTAAAAGAACTTATTATCATTTGTTGTAGTGATTGCATAAAATGAAATGTGTTTCTCCGCCAATTCCGGTTAATTGAGATCGTAAATTGGGCTTTGGTATCTGTGAATCTTTTTTGGACATGATTTGTCCCCGTAAAAAAGATCACTTGTTAAACGGGTTTTAAATTTGTTTGACTCAAATATTCACCATATCTTTGCCCTTTACTTCCTCATTAAAGTTTTGAATTTCGGATTTTCTTATTTTGCGGTCTTGAAAAGATAACTGAAGATTGAAAGTGGAATCATTTAGTCAAAGTCGTTAAAGTTCTTGTTCTACATAACTCATAACTGGCCAAAAGATGAAAATATTTCGGACGTTGAAATCGAAAGCGTGATAACGATTAAAAAAAAAAAAAAAAAAAAAAAAAAATTAAGACAAATTTTAATGAAAATATTTATGCAAGTTTTGATATTTTGAAGTCTGCCTGCGATTAGAGATGATTGGAATTTGAGTAAAGCAGCTTATCAGGGATAGCGTGACATCTACACTTTTTTGTGATATCATTGAAAATTTATTTTTAAGATAACACATTCTTTGTTGTGTTTGAGAGTGAAATTTATTTTTAAAGAAATACATAACAACACATACGAAACAATCGCATGTAGGTAATTTAGATCAGATTTGATATTGAAAAATGATTTATCAACACAATGAGTTATTTCGTTGAATTTTTGAAAATTTATGATTTCGACTTTATTCTAGAAAACTAATTTATTATGTGGCTGCCCCAAAATGTCAATGACTGAAGGCTCTTAGACCAGTGATTTGCATTTGTCCGACCTTTTGAACCTTTTAAGGAACATGTGAAATATCTGACCTTTTTCAACAGATATGGACAATTATCTGAGATTGTTTGATGAAGATTTTAAGAACACTATTACTGTGTTTCAATCTTGAAAAGATCTGTGAAAAATCTGGAAATAGTGAATCACCTCACATTGCTCCAGTTTAAATATTGATGCACAGTGCACGATCGTAGACGATCATTCATTCCAAATACTGTTTCTGATTGTTAGACAACAATCTCAACCAACATAGGAGTAACTAATTTCCGAAATTGACTGTGCTACTGACTACTTTTTGTGAGAAAGATCTCTTTTATCACAAAAACATTTCAAATACATATTCAATGGTTTAACAGTATGGAAATAACTCCCCAGGTTGTACGCATAATAAGGATAAATACGAGGGCGGGTAGGTTAAATTAGGTAAGAGTGACTAGTGGAAAAACCAACCTATTTTGCGCCTTTTGGCCCACGGTTATCCACCAAACTTGAGCTTCTGACATAACGTAGGAGACTGTTAACATCTACATTATATGGTTTTATTTAGATCAGCAATGACTTCATTGTAGAATTAAACTCCACGAAGCCGTTGGGTATGTACAGAATAGGTGGAGCAATCTTTCCTTTCCCACATCCATGCTGCTTCTGCAAAAGTCGTTTATAAAACCGCCAAGCCTGCTTGCATGCTTGCCTATAAGACAGTGTTCAATGATGACAGCTATGAAGCGCTGAGATATTTCCTATTTTGAAAGATCAAACTCGCGAATAAGATCCAGTTTTTGGGTAGGTTTGTTTGGTCGCTAGAGATGTTGGACCCAACATTTCACTTAAAGTTATTTCTTCTTATAGCATCCAGCTTTAGTTTTAATTTGCACTTATCGATTGGTAAAAAGATGATATTTTTTTCAGGTAGTAAAAGTAGAGTGTTGCAAATTTCGGCGAGTTCGTCGGGCCTACAATTCCCTGGAATATCTCTGTGACCCTACACCCAACACAGGAGGGGGCTTAGCTGGCCTGCCATCCCACTGAAATGGTGGTTTGTGAAACTGAGTCCGGGGATTTCATCACGTTTTTCTTCAGCCAGGACGGGACTTTTTTTGCCAAAATTTCCACCTGAAACACGGTACAGTGATTTGGAAAGTCTAAGCGAAGGCTTACGTAAAACATATCTGAGAAAATACCGCCACAAACCCCGCCATCAGTCTTGGATCCATCTGTTTAGTAATGGGTTGACTTGTCGTCCATAAAGGCAGAAATATCTAGCGGGGATACTTACTTGAAAGCCTTTGTCAAACAAATGTTGGGGCATAATGTAGTCAATTCTCTCTGGAAGTATTCCTAATGTACAGAGTGGGCCATTATGTATGATCCATAATGTATGTCTTCTTGAAGGGTTTGTCAACCACAAATCTGGTTGAATTCGTATCCTTTGTCCTCTCAGCCCTGGAGAATGGTAATGAAATCGATGTAGTTGCAACCGATTTTAGCAAGGTCTTTGATAAAATCTTCAATCGATTAATACTCATTAAATTGTCAGCCCTCGGCTTTGAACTTTAAAATGGAAATGCTCTTACTGGTAGGTCAGCTCACTCGGTTCCATTTTTGGGCATCTCTGGAGTTCCACAAGGCAACCGTCTAGGTCTTCTTTTTACATTAACCATAAATAATTTTGATAGGATCATAAAACACTCGTCTGACGCCGACTATATCAAATTTTTCAAAACCATTTTCTCACTCCATAAATTCAAATATTGTTTGGAACCTCTCTTTTCACTCCACCTTCTTCACAACCAAACTATCTCATCCGTTCAATCTCTTCGCGACCATGGCATTATGTGTGATAAGGATCTTCAATTTCCGTTTATATATGGATGAGATAATCCTTAAAGTCAGCTCTGTACTAGGTTTTCTAAAACGGTGGTCCAAAGAATTAACAAACCCATACGTGACCAGATCCCTCTATATTACTTTTGTTCGCCCGCTTCTAGAGTACGCCAGTCAAGGGTGGTCCCCATATCATCGTGTTTATATCTCGAGAATCGAAAGCACCCAGCGCCGTTTTCTTCGATTTGCTGTTCAAAGTATGCCTTGAGACGATCATTTTATTCTGCCCCCCTATCAAAACCGTCTCAACTCTGTTAACCTAAACACCCTTGAGAAACGTAGAGATGCAGCCGACTTACTCTTCATTCATCGACTCCTTTCAGGTCAAGTCGAATGCGCGTCCTTTTACAAATCTATTTTCCTCAACGCTAACCCTCGTAATCCACGTACCCCTCGTTTCTTCTTAAGCTATCCATTCTTTACTTATAATGTAAAATGTTGAATGCCGTTCTGTATGATACGGATACCATACCGCATCTGCTACTCCGCGCGCTTTTGTTAGGTGACTCTGTCTCCTGGACTTTTTCAACGATATTCTCAAGAATCAGGTCGACCGGGCGACATACGTAAATGGTGAAAAACTGCCAAAGATATCACCCAACTTAGCTTGGGGCTTTTTTAGGCCCCAACCAAAATATATTAAAAGAAAATCCGGTCGATTTAGGCGTTGACCCACAAGTTGCCATATCTTTCGATTTCTGCGACTCCTTTCACGTCACGTTTGGCAGATTCGACTGAAACGAAGTTGACAGTACCGAAGTACTGTTTTGTGAAAAACGTTTCAGAAAGTTTAACTCCTCCAGCGGCGACAACGAAGGGAAACAGATTGGTGGAAGTGACTTCCACTGAAACCGGAAGATTTGAAACTTAATCCTTTTCTTCTCAAACAGGATCAAGATAAAGAAAGTTTCTAACAATCCCCTTTTTGATGAATTTTCCGCACACTATACATGGATGAAACCGGTCCTATAACCAACAAAGGCTGCAAATCCAGTGGATGGAAATCAGACGAAGCGTTCAAATCCAAATACAAAGGCAAAATCAGCGGCAGAAGAGGTCGGGATGAAGTAACCAGCAAAGGACAAAGTTCTGGTGCACGGAACCTGGCTGGTCCGGTTAATCGGCTGAAGACGGTGCAACAACCAGCTAAGGTTGCTCTTGACGGAATTTGGATGTACAATGGAGATGAGATCAACTTAACTATAGGAGTGTTGCTATATCCTCTCTGTCGTTTCAAATTGAGAAGTCTAACAATGACAACAGTCTAAACAACGCGGAGTGCAAACATTGTCTTGATCAACCGTAGGAGCTAGTAGTAGTAGAAATTGTTTACATTCAAGCGGCAGGCTGCGATATGTGAAGCCTAATTCTTATGGTTGAGTGCTGCACGCAGCAAACTCTATAATGCCTTACAAGTCTGTACCGAAAATACCAACTTATCAGGCCTCCAAAGCTGACGTACGCTTTTTAGATGTGAATGCAATTTGAAAAAACGAAGGATGTGTTGAGGCGTCTTTATATTTATGTTTAAAAATGACATGTCCGGCCAGGAAAAAACTCCTGGAGATCAGCTAAATGATACAACCTGAATTTGCTGTGACTACGTAAGGAAACCCGATAACTTCTGAACAAGTAACAAATATTGTAGTAATATTCTAAGTAAGTACCTCTTATAAAGACATCAGCAAAAAGATAATAACACTTGGTGAAACCAGTAGACTAGTCAAAGTCCTCAAAAAGGAGAAATCCTCCAGATTGTAGTCACTCGAAAAATCTATTGGGAAATACATTGAGTCAATCAGTACGATGCTTGACAATCACTACCTGATCGGAACTAGGTCACAACCAGCTCTTGTTTTATCATAGAACCTGTAATTAACAACACGCCGTGGTATCTGCCATCGGTTATGGTGACTGGTGAGCCGATCAAATACACTCTTGCTCTCTTTGATTATCTAAAGACGCTTACGACCTTGCGAGCAGTGAGTGTAGCTTCATACTCAAAATTCGAAAAACATGACTACACGTTCACCAAGAACTTTTGACTTATTGATGTGAGTTCTTTCATATTGAAGAACATAGTCAAGCTTCATAAATGCATCTTTTGTGTAAGATACAAACTACTTTAAATTGTTCAGTTAGGAGCGTCAAAAATGACGACGGCGACTGCATATCCTGGCAGCTGTATGGATTTTTACAAAATAGTGACCGCCAACTGTTCCAAAATTCATATTTCTTAACTATCCTCTCAAATTAGTATACTTGAACTTTGTAATCTTGACCTTAACCGTGAATACCCGCCACGGATCCTACATTTTTGTTAAATGCCGACCAGTGGCATCTCAATCGTTTTTAGTCTCTTCCATTTCCTGTTTATCAGAAAAACCGGCATCTCACAACCGTTTTAATCACGTTAAGTTCAAATTAATGAAGCGACGCCATTTCCTCTCTGTCCATCAACGTTAATTATTTTATTTTCTATTCGTCTTCTAATTTTGCAAATTCAATCACGAGAATTTGAAAAAAAAAAAAGAATTCAAACTGCAAAAATCTTTAAATACTTGTCTGAGAGTAAAAATAGAATCGAAAAAAATTTCCGTCTCGGAACACTTTAAAACTGGCACACGTTACAGGGTAAAGCAAGGCAACCCAGAAGCGCAACTAAACTCAATTCTGAAAAACACGTTCCGAATGCATTAGAATGCACACGTTTCTGTGGCTGTGATTTCAACCGATTTCCAATGCGCCAACTTCATTGACTCCTATCATCCCCATCGTCTGGCGCATGAGTTCAATTCTTCCTCTCGAATACACAACCATAAATCGAACCGAACCAAAACAGACTTTGTAGATACAATTTCAAGTGCACATCGGAGAAGGCCATTATCAAAGGCACAAAGGTTGGAATTCAAAACGTCAACATCGTATAGGTGAAATCTCCGCGGTAGACTACAGGAAACTATACCACGACCCAGTGGGTGGTCTTGCATCCCAAAGATATCATCATTCCTCAAAAAAAAAAAAAATAAAATAAAATAAAATAAAATAAAATAAAAATCTTCTCTGTTATTGGATCCGCGCCCGCAATTTATCGAGAGCAAACATGCAGGCGGTCTGTCTTCATAGCATCAGTGCAATCGGTCGACAGATGAGTCTTGTAAGAGCGTCACAAGAAGGAAAAAAAAAAAAAAGACAACAAAAGGTCAACAAGCACCTAACCACAACATAGCACAGCTCGCGGGTAATGTATCTCGGAATCATATTTTAGTGCGTGTGAAGTAATTTATAACATCGGAGATCTTCTTCCAAAGAGGAGCCGTTTAACTCTCAAGTGAATCTGCGTGCACCCACCACCAGAAAAGAGACACAACACAGAATCCGAATCCGAATTCGAATTGGACCGAATCTTGAATTCTGAATCTTCTGAATCTAAAGAAGAAATCATTGTTGCTGGCGGTCGGTGGTGGTAATGTTGGAGCCATCGGTGGAACCGGAATTTCGTAACGAAGATTTATGATTTCGTGCGTTTAGGAGCAAGAAGTTCCAATTCTCCAACCAGCAGCGCACCATGCATACAAGATTTTTGGAGCATTTTGGAATGAATTTTCTTCTTTCTCTAGGTGCAGGCTGGACGAGAGGGAGATTTATACGAGTACATATATTTTATGATAATTTTCAAGAGCCGCGTAGGAACGGGATTTATTTAAGTGGGCAACACGAAATTAATAATCAAGATACAAGGCAGAAGATATATTTATTTTTTGTTTTTGGTTCTTTTGGATTATTGCTCTCAATTGGCCGACAAATTGTGGTGTAGAGGTTTACAGGTCTCATAGAATTGGATTTTACGGATTATTGTTGTTTCGTCCGGAAGGGATTTTTTTGTTTTTTTTTTTTTTTGTTTTTTTTTTTAGAAATTCTAATCCCACTTATAAGGTAATGTGAAGATATGTATCGTCCACTTGAGAGATCTGATAAATTATTTAGAGCTTAGTAATGTATTCCGACAAAAAGAATATGTTTTGAGGAATTTCCGTACGGAACAATCATTTAAGGCTGGTCTGTGGAACAATGGACTTATCTGTAAAGCTATGAGAAAAATCCGAACGGTAGTGTTATACTACGTCACGTAACGGTAATAGGAAATAAAGATCTGAGGAGCGGTTAAACATTAGACAGAAATTGGTTTATACACGGAAGCGCTGCTTAAATGAGCCGAAATGCTTGCAGAAAGTTACTCACCTCTTCCACTTTGGGAGAAATTTTTTGCAGATAACGGCAATTGTGTTTGACATTCAATGGAACCTTTTTTCCTCTTCGCCAAGAAGTACTAATCTGTAGTATAACCCGCCAATTTCAGTTGGCACTGTAACCTAAAAGATCTTTTGTGCCACAAAGTCATTTTAAGATGCCAGATGAGGCTCAACTTTCTTAATAAAGGATAATTCAGAGTATTCCTCTGAAGATACGGTGCAGTTCCTCAGTCACTCTGAGAAAGTAATCCCTCCTAATGGCTTGCATTCACATAATCTGTGTTCGTTCATTTCATTGTCTTCCAAAGGCGACAATTATAGAGGCGACTAATACCGGAATGGTGTAAGCGACGTCGAAGCTGGCAGTGTCCTGTTCTGGTGTCGCAAGGAGCATTGAATAGATCAGCTGATCCTTTTCTAACCAGTTCATGGTCTGACGACCACCAGAGCTTGACTTTGTTTCTTTTTTGATAAATCCTGAAGATCATTGAAGTCAAAGAGGTTTGAGCTTGATTGTCCGTGGGCGCCTTTCATTTCTGTTCCAATAATGTCTCAGTACCATGGTATGAGTTCCCTGTTAAAAAGCTGACCAGTCTTCTGACGTAATAAAGATATGATTTGGAAAGATTTCATAGCTCTTTTACCCTATCGAAGACCCCGTGTATTCTCCCAATAGGAAAGACACACAATGTTGACCCAACTTTTGATTCCTAAATTTATTGTTGAATTTTGGGACCTTCAGAAAGGCTCCGGGCCATTGATATGTTAACACCTACAATGTTGATTGACTGTCCATGAGTATATAATTCCTGTTCCAATGAAGATATTCGCACATATTTGGATAACATGAAGCTTAGCTTACAAGACGCTGGGACTTTTTCCCATTGGTCTTGGAACGTTTGTTTTTGGGACCTGGATACTTGCACCTCCTTGCATACTTCTACTCTGATGTTGATTTTGGATCCATCGATATGCAGTTTGTTACCTTTAAAGTTCAATGTTGGATTTTTGAAGTTCCACTCTTGTCGATTTCGAATTGCTTTGATTGATTTCCTGTCGAAGCATAAAGTTTTTAGCATAAGAAGTATAAGGTGAAGTTGAGGAAACTTTAAGAGGAAGCTTGCGAAATCCGATGGTATTGCGAGTATTATCTCTCCTGTTTGTAATAATCTAACCGTAATGCGATTTTTTATTTATTTATTAATTTTTTTTTTTTTTTTATAATTAGCGCGAGCTCAAAGGATGTATGCAAGTTATAACGACTAGGGAATAGAGCGCGCGGCAGGGCATTTCATAAGCGAGTTGTACGGCTTAAGATAGAATCACGATTGGGTATACTGATGAGCATTTATCACGGTTGTTACGGTTGAAGGTTTGAAGGGGCGGAATGTTACTGTCTATTTTAATGGAACACTGGTGGTGGAAATAACGATCAAATAAACTAAAAGACGATACGCTACGTCGGTGTTCGAGGGTGTTAATTGAATGATTGATATTTATACGAAGGCTGTTTGATGAGTACACGGATTGGAAGATAGGTGGCGCTACTGAGTTAAAATTAGTGTACCATCATTTAGTATAACCTCCTTCAGCCTGCCTTTCGAAATTTGGTGACAATTCGAGCGTTTCGTTCCGTGATCCGATTATTGATTTTGAGTGGCAAAACCTGTGAGGAAATCAAGCTCATTCTCGATGGTATGTTGTGGACCCATTCACTTTCCCGTACAACTGTTTACCATTGGTTCGTAGAGTTTCGCCGTAGCCGCACGTCGGTTTTTAATGAACTGCGCCCAGGTGGCCAAAGACGTTTACCCAAGAGGAAACCGAGGACAAAATCCATTATCTCGTTTTGACGGACCGCCGAGTGAAAATTCGCGAGTTGGCCGAGATAGCAGGCATCTCAACTGAACGCGTTTACCATATTCTACAATAGATTTTGGGCATGAGAAAACCGTACGAGCGATGGGTGGCTCGTTTGCTCACACCGGAGAACAAGCGGCTTCGTGAGACCACTTCAAAGACGTGCTTGGCCCTGTTCAATCGAAATCCGAAGGAATTTCTGCGTCGTTTCGTGACCGTCGATGAGACATGAATTCATTGGTACAGACCAGAGACCAAGGAATTATCGGAACAATGGGTTTTACCCGGTGAACGTACTTCAGAGGCCGGAAAGCTGATGGCCTCCGTTTTTGGGACGCTCGAGGTGTGGTCCACGTTGAATATTTGGAGAAGGGAAAAACAATCACAGGAGCATACTACACTCGATTTATTGGGCTGATTTAACGCCGATTTGAAGAAAAACCACCACATTTGGCGAAGAAATAAGTGCTCTTCCACCACGATAACGCAGCGGCTCACAGTTCCGCAGTCGTCACAGCCAAATTGGTCGAATTGCACTACGAATTGCTCTCCTATCCTTCGTATTCTCCGGATTTGGCTCCCTACGACTTCTTGTTCCGAAACCTTAAAAGATCGCTCACCGGAAAGAAGTACGGGGCGAAGGAGGAAGGAGTTTTTTGCAAGCCAACAAAAGTCGTACTATCTGGAGATGTTAAAAAAATTGCAGCACCTTTGGGAACAGTATGTCGAGTTGAAAGGGGATTATATAAAAAAAAAAAAGTCAAAACCTAAAAAACTTGCGTTGTCATTTCTAATTCGGGTATTCATCAAACAGCCTTCGTATCACTTATGAGTTTTATCGGTGGGCTTTGAATCCCATTTAGTAAGATATCTTAGTGGCACCTGACCAGATGTGGACATTGTACTCCAATTTTGGGCTGATGAATGTCTTATACGAGTATAATGTTTCTGATCTTACTTCGCTTGAGGAAACGCAGCATTTTTGGCGTCATCAAATATCTGGTCATTCTTTCGTAGATTGTCACTGGCATACATACCGAGAATAGAAAGTTTTTCGGTTTCAACGGTTTCATTCATGGATAATGACTGGGTGTTTGGACTCCGTTTTAACGACAGCAGACAGCATTGTGTTTTGAAAGCTTTAAATTCCACTCTGTTAGTAGTAGTATGCTGAATTTATTGAGCTTAATATACGCTTCTGTTCCCGTTCTACAGCCGAAAAGCAGGGACGTAAGTTTGGGAACGAATATGAAAAGCAAAGAGTACTATTGTCAGCAAAGAAATATATTGGATTAGAAGTAGCAGACAAGAGGTCGATGATGAAAATTAAAAAGAGTATCGGAGACAGAACAGATCCTTGGGGCACACCAGCATTATTTTGTGAATATCAGACTTGAAACCATCCAAGGCAACTTGAATTGAACGTTCTGAAAGGTAATTTCCGATATAGTGTAGAAGAAAGTCGTCAATATTCATGTGCACTATGTAGGTAAAGTAATGTAGTAAAGAAACTTTGTTTTAATCAAATTGTTTTTCATTGTTTTGAGATAGAAGGAATCTGTCTGAAAGCAATTTTTCAGGATCAAAGGGAAAACTGTATCAAATCTTAAAAACTGAATGAATTAAGTGTCCTCACAAGTGACGCTTCTATAGAATTTTGTTCAAAAATCTACACAATCCGTGCTGAGTGAAAGAATTGCTTCATCATGTGGTGTTTGTTTTGTTTTTAATTTTTTACTAATTGATTTAGTAATCGGGATACCGTGCTGTATGCGCCAATCAATATTTTGAAAATCGGTCTTCAATCTCCAAATTGTATACCAGATTACGTGTTTATTTTGGTTTTCGAAATCAATCAACAGGCTCGCTGCTCGTCGGGTTGCGGATTTTGTACCACATAAACTTAATATGACGCAAATCCAACAACGTACCAACATCAGTTCCGGATTATGTAAATTTATGCTAATAAAGCTTAAAATATTCAGGTCAATATTTAGCACATTATTAGTGAGATACAACCCCAAATACAGGACGCAAATCATCGAAAACCGCAATCTGGCCTATTTTTTCTTTCTTATTTCTTAGCAAATAAATTCTTAATACCTGATCATCCTTTCGATGTTTATACGACTAATTATGTTTTCGAAAGTCTGACTATTGAATATTAAATTTTATGTTAAATCCTTATAACGTGGTTTTTTTACAAATTAGATATAATAATTGAATTCAAATGAAATTGAAACTAAAACCATCATGATTGAATTAATATACACACAGATTCAGATAATTAATTGGTTTTATTTTAGAGATAAACTGAAATTCGACTAAAACCCACAAATCAGGGAACCAATGAATTCCGATAATAGCATTTTTTGCGTCCGTATTTTCATGTTTTTTTTTTATCATATCTTTGCTATAAAAATTAGCGCAAAAATATGTGTAAACTCGTACATGACAAGTGGACGTTATCTCGCAGAAATACCTGCTGCGATATAACCTTATCATTCAATGACGCTAATATTCGTTTCATTTTTGTTTTCGCGGTATTGAGCAACTGTTTCTAAATAGTTAAAAACAAAAAATCGTTAAATATGCAGTACAGGGTGTAAATCTTATGGAAAAAAATTTCTCCAAATAATTTTGTAATAGTTTTGTAAAGCAGATCTTGTTGAACTATTGAAAAGTTTTCAAATAAGTTTTTATTTCCTTTTGAAAATGATAATCCCTAAATATACATAAGCATACATAACAGTAAGTAGATGTAACAAGTGTTTAAGAGTCGCTTTTTGTATGAGGATGCGTTATCTGGCGCCCAAATCATTTTGTATTTGTATTTTAATTTGAAGAGTCTTATGGTACTCGTAGGCACTTGTAAATATTTAATGAAAACATGTTACGTGGATTGTTTTATAGCTTTGCTCTTTTAATCTAAAACGTATAAAACGTTTAACTTTAATGATACTTGTTTCAATGAAACTCAAGAACATAGTGTTCAAGTAATACAAGACTGTATTATCGGACAAATATTTTACAAGAAAACCATCGATATTACAAAAAACGTCTTGTATAACGTTGTAATGATTTCAAGATTTCAGGTTCCTGTATCTCAACTCATATTCGAGAGATTTCAGTGTACTTTTTTAATATTGGGTCTACAACTTATTGGGTCGTAACTTGTATTATTCCATTGGAACATGCGTTGGAAAGCTACTGTCATTGTACGTCATTTCAGTATACGTCATTCATTTGAAGCGTAAACAACAATAAATTTCACTCAAATATGTCGAACTTTGTGCCTGAAAAAGTGTTTTTGTGAGGAGTTCTTCTTCATTACTTTAATATGAAGAAAAATGCTGCCGAAAGTCATCGTATTTTGGTGGAAGTTTATGGTGAACATGCGCTAGCTGAGCGAACGTGCCAAAAGTGGTTTGTACGATTTAAAAGTGGTGAATTTGGCTTGGAAGACGATGAACGTCCTGGGCAGCCAAAAAAGTTTGGAGATGAAGAACTGGAAGCATTACTCTATGAAGATTATTGCCAAACACAAGAAGAGCTCGCAGAATCTTTGGGTGTCACTCAAGCAGCCATTTCAAAACGTTTAAAAGCAGCTGGATATATTCAAAAGCAAGGAAATTGGGTTCCACATGAACTCAAGCTGAGAGACGTCGAAAGGCGGTTTTGCATGTCCGAAATGTTGCTAGAACGCCACAAAAGGATGTCATTTTTGCATCGAATTGTTACTGGTGGTGAAAAATGGATCTATTACGACAACCCCAAGCGCAAAAAATCATATGTGAAACCCGGCCAACCAGCCAAATCAACGGCAAAGCCGAATATCCATGGCGCGAAGGTAATGCTCTGTATTTGGTGGGATCAGATGAGTGTGCTGTATTATGAGCTGTTAAAACCAGGTGAAACCATCAATGGACAACGCTACCGCTACTGTTTGAAGAGAGCAGTAGCCGAAAAACGCCTGGAATATGCGACCTGACACGAGGCAATAATTTTCCATCATGACAACTCTCGGCCCCACGTTGCTATTCCGGTTAAGAACTATTTGGAAAACAATGGATGGGAAGTCTAACCCCACCCGCCTTATAGCCCAGACCTTGCCGCTTCTGACTACCATTTGTTCCGGTCGATGCAGAACGCCCTCACTGAAATACGGTTCACATCAGAGCAGAAAATCAAAAATTGGCTTGATTCATCCTTGGCTGCCAAGCCGGCGCAGTTCTTTTGGGACGGGAACCACAAATTGCCAGAAAGATGGGAAAAAGTCATAGCTTCAGATGACATGTACATGTTTTTCTTAAATAAACGTTCAAATTTTGAAAAAAAAAAACCACACGAATTAAAATATATACCCAATATATTTCACCGCCTTTTATTAAAAAGTTTGGACGAAACACCTTATCAAGTTTTATAGAAAAGTATTGGACAAAGAAAGGAGCCTTCTGTCACACCATGCCAACTATTAGAATTTCATAATTTTTAAACAACATTGGCTAAGATTGTATGATAAAATTGAGAACGGATACGTAGAGTCTATCGGTAGATTAAGCTATGATTAAGTAGATTTCAAGGCCGAAAAAAACGCTGTTTGACTTGGAAAACTAAAGGTTTTACTACAATATGATTCAAAGACTCAAAGTTATCACATCATGGCTAAGAGACATGCATGAGAGCATAAGAATAATACTTAGGTTGGTATAAATTTCTGTGTCATCCCGGAAAGTCTTCTAAAAATCTCTGTCAAATATGATAGTCATGGGTTTAAATAACATGATTAAATATATATCAACCATTGTTAGCCATGTCAGGAGCTTATTGGAGTAAATAAGCCAAGCTGTACAGTGAGAATATCCAGTTTGTGTTAGAATTATTTTTGCCAACAAGAAAACTAAAGTAGTGGCGATAGCGTGATGGTTGACTCACTGGCTGTCACACCACCTACCTGAGTTCGAATCCCGGTAGGAGCACAACTGCAAATTTTTCAAAATCGTCATCACTCTTTCGGCGGGCAATGGCAAACCTCCGAAAGTCAAATTCTGTCTTTTTAGGAGCGCCGTTCGGAACCAGCAATAAACAGTAGGTCCTGTTCAGGACTGTAAAAAATTCACAAAGTGAGAAACACAAATGGCCTACACCGGGCTGTCGCGCCATTTATTTATTTATTTTTAACAACAAAACTAAACATTCAGCCGGATGAGCAAAATGTATAAAATTGGGTTTTTCAATAAGTTTTGCGTTTTTTAGGGTTAAACTTAAACAAACACTTTTGGTATAAAATTTTATATTTAATCCATCAGATATTTCCCATCATGGTTTATTACATTCTTTTTACATTCTGGAAGAGACATTATGCCTCTTTTATAAAGGTCAGCAGACTTATGGGCTAATAAGTTTTCCAGGTAAATTTTATTCTCATCTTCGGAATTGAATTGCCTTCCGTCCAAATTGTTTTGGAGAAAGCGGAGCATATGGTAGTAAGAAGGCGCGAAATAAATTCAGCTTTTGTTTTGTCAATAAAGCTGTTTGTGGTCTGGCGTTGTCATGATGGAAAGCAACGCTCCTCATGTTCTCCAACCATAACCGTTATTTTTCCACTGCCTGCTCCAAAGTATCATGGAACTCCAAGTAAAGGTTACCTCGCCAAGTCATACCAAATGCTTAACATGATCTTTTTGGGATGCAAATCTTGTTTACCGACCGATTGCGGTGTTTCACCAGAAGCACAACACGACCACTTACGCCAATTGTTGTTATAAACTACCCATTTTTCGTCTCCCATAACCACTCTTTTCAGGAAAGCCTCAAGCGAGTTCTATTTCAACAAAGAATCACAGACCATTATGCGATCCATAATGTTTCTTTCACTAAGTTCGTATGGAACCCAAACATCCACTTTTTCGACTTTAAAATATTAAGATAGGTCGGGTATATAGATGATAACCATGATTTCTAATTGCCATATTGTAACATTACACGGACAATAAATACGCAGTAGTAGTACTTACTTCGAATCGCGATACATTTGCCCTTAAAAACGGGGATCAGTCTTCATGATAGTCTCGAAACTTGAGGACAATCTTTTGATGGTCGGCTAATTTTTTACCATAAAGAGAGTTTTGCAAAGACCGAAACAAATGGTAATCAGAGAGTGCAAGATCTGGACTATACGGTGGATGCATCAAAACTTCTCAACCAAGCTCCGTCAGTTTGTTCCGGGTCATCAAATATGTGTGTGGCCCAGTATTGTCATGATGGAAGACAACTCCCTTTCTGTTGGCCAATTCTGGTCGCTATTTCATGAAAGCTATATTCAAACGGTTGAGTTGTGCACAGTAGAGGATCGAATTGACCGTTTCGCCACGTTCTAGCAGCTCATAATAGACAATTCCCTTCCGATCCCACCAAACCCTCAAAATAACCTTGTTTGCCGTAAATCCAGGCTTTAAAGTCGTTCGTGGTCGGTCAACGTCCTTTAACCATGATCGCTTGCGTTGGATATTCTCGTATTTACTCTATTTTTCATAGCCCTTAATGAATCGCTTAAAAAAATGGGTTCATTTCGTCAATTAAATTCGGTCAATTAAATTTCTTTGCGTTAATTCATGTGGCACCCAAATCTAGAGCTTCTTTGAGTAGCCTGCTCATTTTAGATGATTCCAAACTGTAATACGGTTAATGTTTAGTGCCTCCGCTATATCCAGACAGCTTCCGTGCCGGTCTTGCTCCATTAGTAGCAAAATTTCATCGAATTTTTCAGTAATATGCCAACCAGTGCGAGATGCAACTTTAACATTGAAGTTTCCGGAACGGAATCAAACAAACCACTCCTGGGTCCGGCGTTCACTCACAGCATTCTCACACTAAACTTTTTTCCCTTTTTTATAGTAAAAAAGCATCACATGGCGTATTTCTTCAGATATTTCACTCATATTCAAATCAATATAACTTTTAACCCGAGCAACGAATTACACAGCTGTCTTCACAAAAAATGTCACACAGCTGTCTTCACAAAAAATGTCACCTTTCAAACACGTGTTCGTTTGACAAAATCAGATTAGTGTTTGCAGATAAATGGACACCAACACCATCTAGTGACAAAAAACCCGCGGAGACTTTTTATATGACCCAATATTAATTTTTCGACTTCATCCACGAAGTGTTACACTTGTAGATCCGTTTTTCTTCTTGAATGCATTTTCTGAATTCTGTTTTACTATCCAATTCTCAAATCCTTGGAATTTTCTTCAACTGCCGGAAATGGTTTAAGTAAGGACAGCTGGAAAAGAAGAAGAAATAAGAAAACGTGTCATCAGTTTTTAATCCAGTACAAGTTTAAAATTTGACTCTGATCCATTTTCTATATTCATATTGACACATTCTGATTACTGTGGCTTTAAGCAGGTTAAAATGATCACATAGTATCTTTGACAATATCTTATATCTGACGCTTAGTTGGTGGGAATAAATGTAAATTTTCTGCACAACACAGAATCATTTTTGTGGATTATGTAGATGTAAAGAATGGGCTCAAGATAACAGCCCTCAGGTTCTTCTGCCTAACCTACTCTTACCTATCTCTTATCAACCGAAATTATTAGATTTTCTGTGTGATGTTAAAATTTGATTTTTCATACAATCATTGAAAACAACTTGATATCTGCATAAGATTGAATTTTATATTTACAATAGGCTCAACGATTTGAAAATCGAAAAAAAAAGTTCTTATTGTTCACCTGCAAATTGTTTTTTTGTCAATATATTTTCGCCACTCTTCAGTGTCAATAAGTCCGCGTATTTCATAAACTTATTGACCAATACTTAGCAAATATAAACAGACTTAACTTGCCATTCAAAATGCACGGCATAAATTTTGACGTTACCGCCAGAGTAAATACAAAACAAATCATCGAAAGGAAAAATTATTAACTATGCGTATCGAAGAAGTTCAATATATTTGCTAAGTATATTTGCACGCTATTGACAGAAGAAAGTATAGAGAAATAATCATTTACCCAAATTCGTCTAAGTATTTATATAAATATTTATTTAGTAATGAATTTTGCGTAAAATGGAGGGATATAAACGATGGATAAATGGGAAGAAAAAGTTGTAAACAGCGTTGCTTTAAATTAAATTTGTTATTGATTTGAGGAATAGCTTAGGTAGACTTTACATTTAGATTTAGATATCTGCCAGTTCTCGCCCGACTAAAAGATTTAGCAAGACTTGATTGTGCTACCCTGTGACAGATTAACTGGGTTTGCTCTTCAATTCGTATACCTTTAATAATTCGCTTGAATTTATAAAGCTAATCTAACCAAACACTTTTTTATCTTTCTAGATAATCATTCACAAAAACCAACCAATTCGCATGGTTCCCAAATGAAAAAGAAACATCAACAACTTACCAATGTATAAAAAAAAATTCTCTAAAACACTTACAACAATAAAATAAAAATATAGAAATTAATTGTTAAATTTGTCGAATTAGAAAAAGAAAAGTGAAGTGTGCCAAATTGTGTCAAAGAAAGGAAAGTGTTTAGTTTTTCTTTATTTATTTATATATAAAAAAAAGAAAATATAAGAAAAGAGGAAAAGTTTACGAAAATTTAAAACAAAAATAAAATAAAACTATAATCCCGCCAATTGATTAAAGTTATGATCAACAGTTTTTATTTGCCAATTCAAAGCTGATAATAATGAATCTAAATCAACACAGTGGACCTGGTCCGCCATCTGTTGGCGGTACCACTATTAATTGTAATGGTGGAGGACCACCACAAGTTGCCCGTGCTATATCCTCGGATCGTTTAGTAACCGGACCATCGTGTAAAGCATTAAAAACCGCCGTTTCAGCATTGTATTCAGTGGATGATTTTGTCAAGGAGAAAATCGGTTCAGGATTCTTTTCGGAAGTTTATAAGGTAAGTTATTTTATTAAATTTATTTATAAATTAGATTTTATATATGATTCTCTACCGTAAGAATAGGGGTACGTATAAGTCGCACCATACGAAAATGGTTTATAAAGTTTTATTTAGTTAAAAGTGATTCAAGATCAAATATGCCTTTTTTGTAAAAGTCCTGACTCTTTGACGGAAAGTATTTTCAAGAAAATTTTCAGAACGTTTAAGAATCTCTAGGGAGACATCTGGAATTACAAATCAAAACTGTAGCAATGAATAGAATCATCATGCACAGTACCTATTTTCTCACCATCCGTTTACCTATAGTTGAGGGAATAAAAAATGGATTGGTCCTTTAGATGTCCACCAGTCTGTTACCATAAACTTTTCTGTCTGAAGACTAGGCTTGGTGGTGTGTTTTGCCTTTTCGTCTACATTCAACTACGATCGTCAAATACAATCGATTTTTTATCGCAGGCGATTATCCGCTGCAAAAGCGTCTCACTTTTTTGCCTTAAGCTAAGTGTTGTACAGATTTTGTGGGACTTGTTCAGTTCATGGGTTACCTATTTATCGAGATTCTTCACCTTTTTTTATGCGTGAGAAATGTTGGCTTATTATCATAAAAAATGCTCTAATGCTCTGTTGTACCAATGCCCTGTACCTTTATCATTGCTCTTAGAATATCTATGCCAATTAACGATTCCGGTGCTCTGCTTTATCGTTTTCCGACACTGAAATCTTCGGAACAGAACTTGTCATAAAACGTCAATATATGCGTTTGTCGCCATATCCCCAAATGGTTCACTAATGTTTCTCGCATTATGTTCCAGTTTGAATGCAGAAAGGAAAGTAATCCGAATTTGACCGACCGACAGCATGTTAAATAAGTCTCAGGCGCTAAGCACACGCTTGAACGATTTGACATAGACCCTCAAGAGCTTCTTCTCTCGGACACAATTGCTTCTAAATAATAGGTATTTTAGCGTTGAATCAGCTCTCAAACGCTTGTCGACTGAGTCGAAAATAATACAATTACGTTGAAATGTTTTCTTAAGATGCTGCGATCAGTTAGTGTTAGGTTGTGCGTATGTATACCCTAATCCAGAACAGGCACTTGCCAAAGTCTGCTAGCCTCATATATCTTACTTAGGCAGCACTCCAAATAGAGTGTTCTTGACAACGGCCAATCTAGTTTTAGAATTAATGACTCCCTTATGCACGAGTCAACAGCTTCATTATGTTGTAACTTTCGGTCCTAACATTTTAACAGAAATTAAGCATCATTGGGGGCGCTGGTACTTAGATGGGGAACTTAATAAAAATCGTAAACTATTTCGTGTGTGATCTGTATAAGGAATATGTCGAGTTAACTGTCTGCCTACAGATTTCGGAAGTGAGCAATGATAACAACTGCGGGCATGGAGACGTTATAAAGACCTAAGTCCGCTTCAAGTAGCAATTCAAGAGAAAGCAGCCATCAAAGACTCAAGCTAAATCACGAAAACCGCAATCGCAAAATTAAGAAGCACCTTTGCTTAGTCTTTAACTCTACATCAATTGGAGCCTACTCTTAGTTTTTCAAAAATGGAATGGAAAACAAATTCTAAGAGTATAGGGTTGAATGATGATTCACAAAACTGGTGTATTGATGGTTCGAAAAAAATGTCAAGATCTCGAGATCTAAAATTTGTTTCCATCAATAAAGTTTTACACACTTCGGAACGAGTGGAAATCTGAAGAATAAGGTGGATGCACCATTTTTTCCCAACCGAATAGAACACTGTTTTTAATTTTTATTAACGATCTCTTGTCTGCTACTTCTAATCCAATATTCTTTGCTGACGACAGTACTTTCTGCTTTTTATATTCGTTCCCGGATTCACGTCTCTGATCCTTGGCCGATACTAACAGCATCACTAAATGGAGAACCTCATCCAGAGGGAAATTTAATGCTTCCATTAAATGCTGTCTGCTATCTGTGTTAAAGCAAAATTTCCAGACCTGGCCATTTCTGCTCTAGTGAAGACTTATGTAACTGTTGACAGTAGACTTCTGCGGTGATATTCTGGTTACGAGGCAACAACTCAAAATAAATTATTCCCTCAGCATCACACCTTACTAAATTGGTCACAAGTACCTTGTGCGCATTAGAATGTGGGATTGTAGTTGACGTGGTCACCACTGATTTCAGCAAAGCCTTCGACAAAACCTCTTGGTTTTTAGTTGAGCTTTATTATGTGGATTAAATCATACTTAAAAGATCAACAATACTCGTATAATGTTTTATTTTGGCTTTGGATTTCTAATTCCATTAAAGCCTCTTCCGGAGTACCCCAGGTTAGCCATCTTGGTCCTAGGCTATTTATACTGTACGTGTTATTGAAAGCTCATATATTTTTATCTGCTTACGTCTATGACATAAAAGTCTTCAACCATTTATCAACCTACTCTGATTGTCTTTTACTTCAGAATGATTTCGACAGATTTTCTACTTCGTGCAAAAAAAAATTTGCTTGAGCTCAACATTGGTAAGAGCAAAGCAATAACCGATAGTTCTAAGTGCTTCTCAACTTCGCCTTATACATAGTTAATTTCTCATCAACCTGTTCCCTTATTGATTGAAATGCGGAACCTGGGTGTTATTTGTGATAGAGAAGAAATTTTCGTTCCCATATTGGAAGTATCATAAATAAACCCTTGGTTTTATCAAGACTTGGATTAAGGAATCCTCCAACCTCTATGCTACTAAGTTTGTTTTTTTGAAACCCTTATTCACTATCTTCTTGAGTACGCTAGTTTGGTCACGTTACTACACCCCCCATATTCTCCGGATTAAAGACGTACAACGTAGGTTCCTCGGGTTCGTTTTACGGGATTTGCCCCGGACTGATAACTTAAATTTAACATCGTAGACAGATCGGCTGAAACTTATAGACTTACAGTCCCTTTCTGGTAACATTAACAACCCCTCTTTACTTCGACTCATTTCTCTTAACACCAACCAGCGTAATCTAAGGTCTGCAGCACTCGTTCGACTCAATCCTCACTGAACAAGTTATGCATACCTCTAGGTATGCATCTAGGATGCTACACGGGCCTCAAATCAAATCAAATCATAGAGACAGTAACACTTTGAACGGGTGAAGTCCATTTTTGGGATGTTGTGCTGGTCTGTTTTCTGAACTAAGTTATTGGTGGTGCTGTTTAATTTTATTGTAAAGAACCCATTTTCCTTATCCGGTAACGATACGGTTCAAAAACGGGTCTTGATTGTGACGTGACACAAGCGCAGTGGAAGCTTCGATTTTTGCTGAAGATTATTTTGTGATAGGTGGTGTGGTACCCATTTTCCCAACATGATAACTTTCCTCTATTATTTATGTCTCGACGAATGGTCACATTTTTGTAACAGTAACAGAGAGATTTCTTTCGATGGTGGACTTTGTAAGCCCATCGTCTAGCTCTACTCACCTACCCGAACGAGGTTCATCCTTCGGATCAAAATTCCCATTTCTAAACTTGGCAAATCAACGCCGAAACTTCAATTCGCTGAGAACACATTTCATTTTGGATTTCTCTAATGGCTTTGCTCACAATTTGGTTGTTCCGAAACAACAACTATAAAATATGCCGAATATCCTCCTCCGATACATCCATTTCAAAATTCTGTTAAAAATGCTGCAATAATAGTAACACAACGATATCCGCAGATTGAATAACCAATATTCTCGTACCTCAAACACTAATTTTAATAACGGTTTTACGATTAAATTAGTTTTGTATGTTTTATATTAATTCAAAAATAACTCCCAAAAAAAACCGCACAACACTTAGGTTACAACCTGATAAGTAAACGGCAGGAAACAGTCAAAAAAGCTATTCTCTTGGATAGTCGATATTTGAAGCACCCAACAATGTCGCAATTCTGAACAGTATAGGTGGCAGGGCATGAGGGTAATGATGTAAATGAAAAGGTGGCTTTAGTAACTAACTAAGAACAGAAAATAAAACACAGGACAAGACTATGCACAGTCAAATAGTGGAATCGAATTAGCCCTTCACTTTCTATTTAATATACATCTTTACACATTGGGAATCATCTCAATTATCACAAGCAGATTTTGCTGTAAAACTGAGGAGTTTACAAAACTATGAGACCAGCGTTGGCACGTAAACGAGCAAAATTTCTAAAAATATGGCGTTCTACCAGAAAGGGCTGCTTTAATGTTTGAATTCTTGGAAATATCAAAAACCTCTTTGAAGAAAAGTACACAATAGATCAATCTGGTCGCAGTACAGAACGGTGTTTTCCCTATCCTCGTGTTACGGTATCATACTATAGTTTTCCTTTTTTCTTTCCAATTTATACTTATAATATTTTTTTAATGATTCGGAACTTTTTACATTCGATTGCAGCACACTAAGGCCATTCTGATTGTCGGTATTAACAGCGACGTTCTTATCTTGCCTTCAGTTGTTCTCTAGCTTAAGATATCATTGAATATCATTAAAGCTCACTGTAGTTATCAGGTAGACTAAGCGATCTTTACAGCTCTGCATTCACACAACCTAAGTACATAAATGTTACAATCCATTTCCTTTATCTTTTTCAGATCATCCGTTTACATAGTAAGCCTTTTATAAAACAAAATTAGATTGCCGTTGATTTGGCTGGTTGGATCCATTTTTCACCACCAGTAACAATCCGTTGCAAAAATGACTTCCTTTTGTGGCGCATTTCGGACATGCAAAACCGCCTTTCGACGTCTCTCGGCTTGAGTTCATGTGGAACCCAATTTCCTTGCTTTTGGATATATCCAACTGCTTTTAAACGTTTTGAAATGGCTGCTTGAGTGACACCCAAAGATTCTTCGAGCTCTTCTTGTGTTTGGCAACAATCTTCATAGAGTAATGCTTCCAGTTCTTCATCTTCAAACTTTTTTGACTGCCCAGGTCGTTCATCGTCTTCCAAGCCAAAATCACCACTTTTAAATTGTGCAAACCACTATTGGCACGTTTGCTCAGCTAGCGCATGTTCACCATAAACTTCCACCAAAATACGATGACTTTCGGCAGCAGTTTTCTTCATATTAAAGTAATGAAGAAGAACTCCTCGCAAAAACACTTTTTCAGGCACAAAGTTCGACATATTTGAGTGAAAAAAATTTTTTGTTGTTTACGCTTCAAATGAATGACATATACTGAAATGACGTACAATGACAGTAGCTTTTCAACGCATGTTCCAATGGAATAATACAAGTTACGCCATCTCTTAGCAAACCGCACGAAGTTATAGACCCAATATTTGGGCATTATGAGACGTTTGCGTGAAGCAAGTCGCCGAAAGAGACCAGAATTGTGGGCAGAAAACTCGTGGACTTTGCACCATGATAACGCACCGTCGCACCGTGCCATAATTTTTCGTAATTTATTGACGAAAAATGCAACAAATACCATCCAACAGCCACCGAATTCACCTGACTTGGCTCTCTGTAACTTCTTTCTATTAAATCGAGTTAAAAAACCACTACGATGAACGCGTTTCAGCAGCCGAAAGGAAGTTATGGAGTTGATGGGGATTACTTTAAAGGGGACAATATAGGTTTAGATGAATAAATTTGTATTTTTAATTTTCTGAATAAATTCCGGGAATTTATTTTGATCAAGGTGGTAAAAGTCTATCATATACGAGCTAAAATTGATCCAAGACATTTGTCAACGACTCTGCATTCACTGACTAGCCACACCGAATGATCCGTACAAACTAGAGAATACACAATGGTTGCTTTCCTGGACATAGAGGGCGCCTTTAACAACGCTAACACATCCACAACCACGACTGCGCTGGCTGTCAAATTTACACGTTGACGACTCACTTGGGGAGTTGATCAGTCTTATGCTAAATAGCAGGATAATTAACTCCAAATTGGGTGGGCCTCTGCTAAAAGATGTGTCAGCTGAGGTACGCCGCAAGGCGGTGTCCTTAACTTAATGGTTAATGAATTACTTATATATCTGGAAGCGGGTGGTAGCAGGGTGATTGCCTATGCGGATGACGTTGATAAAAATACTCTTTCAGCTTCAGATTCAGAAAACATATCTTGCCCTCTTTTCCAGATAATATAAAATTCCAATCATAGAACCTCCCTCAATAAACGGTTGATACCCTCAATCTGGGTATCATTTTTGACAGGAAACTAAACTGGAAATCTTACATAACAAGAAGGAGTCATTAATCCTATTCTCTTGCAAGAAAGCCATTGGGAACAAATGGGGCCTTCAACATCGCATAACCCACTTGCTATACATCTCGATCATAAGACCGATATTCACCTACGGGGTTGTTGTCTGGTGGACCGCCTTAGACAATGCAATCAACTGCAGCAAACTAAGCAGAGTCCAAAGAATAGCATGTCTATGCTTAAGCGGAGCTCAACAATCTACTCCCTCCTTGGCTTTTGATATTCTGTTTCACTTGACACCCCTAGACATATTCAGCAGGCAAAAGACCGAGCTTTTCGCCTCAGCGGGACCACACAGTGGACAAATAATTTATTTTCCCACCCTAATATTTTTAATATACTCACAGAGAACATCGATTACACTATACTTGAACTTTGATTTGACAAAGACTTTCAAATCAAGATCCGTCTGGGAGGAAAATGCTTGAATTGAATTTTTACTTTTTCTAAGGGATTGACATTTATATTGTATTATCTGCATTATTTTGGAGGAGGACAAGTCAATTCATTTTTACACAGATGGATCTAAAACCGATAGCGAGGTTGGTGGCGGTGTTTTCTCAGATGAGCTACATTTAAGTCTCCCCTACCGTCTTCCAAAACACTGTATCGTATTCCAAGCGGAAATTTGGGCGATTAAAGAAGCTCTGTCCTGGCTGAAGAAAAACTTAATATCTCCAAAGATATCCTCATCTTTTCGGACTCAGTCTCATTAATTTCTAAAACTACACTTGAATGCTGATCATCTCTTACGGAGTTGGCAGAGCAGTTCAATCTTCAACTTTGTTGGGTACTGGGCCACAGAGACATTCCAAGTTATTGTATGGCCGACAAACTCGTCAAAATTGGAACCACTTTATATATTCTACAGGGAAAGGGTAGCATACATAGGTACACCAACTGCTACATGCAATTAGATGCTAATAAGAGAATAGACGTTAGGTGAACTGTTGGGCCAAAATGTCTATCGGCCAAACAGATCTGGCCGAAGATGGATCTGAATCGCTGTAAGAGTCCGATCCTTCTTAACAAGAAACATTTCGGTGCCATCATAGATCTAAAGTCTATAGACGTTAACAGTCTCCTACGCTTCATCATAAGCTCAAATTGGTTCCATGAGTAAGAAGATCACTGATCACTGGGCCAATAGGTATAAGTGGGTTGGCCTTTCCAACAACCACTTTTACCTTATTAACCCGCTTCTAACTATTGACATCAACAAATTACTTAAAGAAGGTGTACACCCAAAGTGAAAAGCTTGTAAGTTAAAATACGGGGCACAATCTTCGAAATAACTGTGAAATTACTTGGACACATTGCCGATAGGTATAAATGGTCAAACGTAGCTTACGATTCCCACTAAAATTACGAGTCATTTCTTCCGGAGATCCTCAATTCCAACTCTAAGGAAGAGATTTTAAGAAATTTGGAGTTCTTAACTGGGAGCAATTACTTGTTTAAACATAAATAAATGCGAGATGCGATCCTAAATATAAAAGTAATGTGATATGGGTTTGAAATGCTTTCTACTTCAAATTCTTCTAAACCTTAAGGAGTTTTTGGTGATTACGGGCATGTTGCTTCAAGTAATCTAGATTCGGAATCTTACCATCTAACTTTGGTTTAAGCTCTGCTGTTTTTTTTTCAGATTTTTGGTTTTTTTACACAGAAAAAATAATTCTTAGTGTTCCAATAACAAAACCCTCCAACGAATGTTGCATCTGCTGGGACAAGTGATTGAAGAGGCTACATGAACACGCATCATGTTTTCAAAATTCAGTACAAGTTTCATTGTTCCAGTATCATACGAGCGGGGAAGTGTACCTATTCAAGTCTAGCAAAATAAAGAATCGATCTGAGAGTAGATTCTTCTTTTGCTTTCTTTTTTAAGCTAATCGATAAATCCGTGAACTTGTAGATTGCATCAACCAATTGAAGATTTCAACGTTTCTGAATAATTCATAGGAGATCTTGTCAAATAATTCATACAGCATCTAATAGGCTTAACAGCATCGAAAACATGTTAATTTTAATTCATCGGTCCTAGTAGGGGCCCAAAATTAACTATTTTTTTTACGACTTTCCGCTTTCATCCATCTGAAAATTCTTCTACCAAACCTTGAAGCCGTATGATATGACCCCTTTCCCTAACAAACTATAATAGCCTCATGCTCATCAGTTTTTCCAAAACTTAAGGAACTTCTTCTAGCACCTTTTTCATACTCTCTTCTTTTAAGCAAATAAAAAGAAAAATTATGTCAGCCGTAATATCTGAATAGCCAGTGATCACCATTCTATTTAGTGTCTACCGCAAGAGTGAAAACTAGACCGCAACACACCGCTTGCCATGTGTTTATTTTAAGTTTTCATTAAACAATTTCATGCTGCCGTTATTCTGTGTACTCAGATCGTTCAGATTCATAGATACGACTAACATACATTGCGTTGAACTGACAAACATTAATTGACCCAAAAACGCGAATCTGTCGTTTGTAGGACACCATCATCAAACAAAGTAACTTGGCGTAATTGTTACAAATTTCTTCATCATCACTACTATAGATACAAGTACTTTATTGCACATCATCATCCATCAGAATAATGCACGGGAAAGTTCAATAGAAAGTAAAAGATACACCACAAGCTGAAATTGTTGAAAACAACGATACCAATAGAGAAGAGTCACCTTAAAAAAAAAAAAATATTAAAAATAAAAACTCATAATGAAACTGAAATGATTTGTTGCCTTCGTTAAGTGAGAGAACCAATTAGGCGCTCGAAAATTAATTATTGTATGACAAAAGCTAAAGCCGAACCAAGCCACGCCAATCCGAATCAAAGACGAGTGAATGATGATGCTTAACTCAGCTCAGAGGAAACTTTACAGCAAGGCCAATTAATTTTAAAGAAAAGCGACCATTGTAGCCAGATTGTGCCTATAGATACTCTTGGGGGATTTTTCACACATGGTTTCACTGTTTCACTTTCAGTGTTGGGCTTGCATCTAAAACTTTTCGCACTAATCACGATGGGAGATACTTTTGATGTGACACTGTATACAGTGTTAGGAGATTATGATTAAATAATTGTAACCATGCCATGTACGTACTCAACACTAACGAGCAGATTCAATCAACGAAAGTTATTTGAAGTTGATTGTTAAAGAGGTATATTACATACATATACGAGCACTGCTCTGAAATTTGAGATACTGGGGGACAATCTGATAGAATGAGACTCAACTTTCTTTAAAATATCCCGGAATATGCATATGCATATGTGTAGTGTACATGTATCTTTGTATCTGTTTAACTCATGCAAAGTTTAACCCATAAATCAAGTCCCATTTAGTGGAAGACACTTCTTAATCGCCATCGTCACTGTGGTTCTCTACGAATGCTGCGATTATATCTCGTCGCAGATGTCAACTTAAAAAAAATCATTAGTCAATGTTTCTGCATCATGTTGCTAGAGCGTCCAGCTGTTACATAGGCAAAAGCGGGTGGATATTGGAGTAAAGTGGATAATCGTAGGTGGAAAGCACCCACCAAATAGCCCTTATTCTTCTTCATGATGAGAAATGGACGCGGAAGTATGTATTTGATTAGTCCGAAGGAATACTAGTAGTTAAGAAGATGATGTGTTGGTAGTTATTCCTGTGGTAATATACATTTATCTATGCTCCCCCGCATCTTCGAACAAAGGGCATCATGGTAATTTATTATCGCTTTGTAATGGCTGTCATTAGTTGTCATTAACATTGTTTTGTGAATTTATATTAAACTATTGTAGTAGACAAGATAATGATTCCAGTAATGACTGACCCCTTATATGAGATATTTGAGTTGGTCGATGTATGTATTTATTGAAATTAATGGAGCTATTATTAAAGCGACCTAAGGCAACACTGGGGTGCAAGAAAAAGAAGTTTATGTGAAGCATTAAACTGTTAGGGTCTAACAATTCTCATGAAGTATACATAAGTAAGCAACTAGGATCAGCTAACGCAAAACAAAATACCGATACCCGGCGGGGACATCCGGATAAATGACTTCTAACAATGGTTTAGCTATCAATTTAGTCACTCCTCATTATTTGATGATCCTAGGATTTGAATCCACAATATTGACAAGCATTCATGCCCGCAAGGAGTTAGGTAATCTTGCGACTTCGGTTACAAACTAAGCAATTTCTACGCAAATGGCTCCGAGATCAAAAGTAGAGTAGAATGCGGTATTTTCTATGAAATATTGTAGATGCCTGGCCATAAGAGCTACGGACAAAGGTAGTTCTCTATGGTTACTAACTATGGTATATGTCGGTACCTTAGGGTATAAGCTGGCGATTAGAGAATAGCCTAATGTAGAAAATGATTTGAGCCCAACTTGAATAGATGGAAGTCCTGTTCTCAACGAATTTCTGTTATCAAAGCAAAATACTGAAAACAATTAGGCAAGTAAGCACAAATATTTTCTGATTACCTACATCAAGAGAATCCACTTCTGGTTGCTAAAAGAGTATGTTAAAAGTGATGTGTTCTACAATGCAGCGCAGACAATATTTACGGATGTTTTAAGCCGTAGGTCGAATGGAATCTCAATATTGTAAGCTAGATCTCCAGTCTGTATCAACTATATATCAGTCTCCCTAACAGCACCTATAAAGTCTTCTCTGCCCAAACATTACCAACAATTTTTTTTCAATGAAATGATTGATTTCAAATATGTATGTATATCGGGAAGAAGTTTTACAAAGCCATGACCAGTTTTAACGTCCTTGCTAAACTTGTCCAGCTATGTAGGATGACCATGGGGAAAACTTGTTGCTCCGCGAGCATTGGTAATGGTTATACCGAGTTTTTTAATGTCAAAAAACAAAGCTTCCTAGAATCCAATCCACCGTCATGCAGTTTGTTCACCATCGTACTTCTGAGTATTGTGGAAACACGCAAGGTAACACCAGAGGCACAATTTCAAAAATATACCGCTTGTGGGGTGACAGATATTATTAGCAGAATAACGCAAGCTGTTTGTGAGGCATTTGCAAATATTAAAACAGAAGCGGCGAAGATGAGTCTGCCAGAAAACGAGGGAAAAACGATGTATGTAAATCGAGAAAGGACTCACAGTATCGACGATTTGAGCAAAACGTTACCATAGACAATTAAAACTTCGAGGTAGTCAAGGACATCGTCTACTTAAGTTTATACGTCAGCTTACAGACCATTAATTTTTTATTTTTTTTTTTTCATGCTCAGATAACAATTGAGTACCAAGGCCGATGATCGTCTCATTCCTTCTCTATGGCGTAGAGGCATGGAATTTATCAAAAACGGATGAGGAGTCGCATAGTCGTTTCATGAGAACAGTGCTTCGAGTGATTTACGGCCAGATCTGGACCGACGAGAAATGGAGAAAAAGACAACGCAGAACTGTGCGATCTGTACAACTATATGGACTTAACTAAAAGAATCAGATTTCATTGGGTTGAATGGCTGGGACATGAAGAATGGATTTAAATCAGCGCTCCAGTTCGGAAAGTTTTTGAATCTGTAACCAAAGAAAACGCAGCTGAAGAAGATCCCTTAGGAGACTCGCGCAAGTGAAAAAACCTCCTTTATTGACAGGTTTGAATACCCACATACACTTCACATCCAGTACAATAAGAGCCAAGGCCGAATTCAAATTGCTAAGGGTTTAGCCAAGCATCCTCAGCGGCTGAGCAGGAATTGCACTGCTACTAGGTGTACCGGTATAAAGTGAGCGTCAAGATACAAATGTCTCCATAAGGAACATTTATTGTTGTCATTGCTGACACCTGTCAAACATATTAAGTATACATCAAGTCATTGAGCAAACAACATCATATTTTTTCATCGTGTTAAAAATGTCGAATTTTGTACAACAAAATGATGACTTGCGGAAAGCATTAAATTTTTATTTTCATTTGAAGAAAAGTGCTGCAGAGTCGCATGGAATGCTTGTCCAGGCATGTGGTGGTCATGATCTATCAGAAGCAACATGCATAAGATGGTTTCAACGGTTCAGAGATAACGATTTTGATGTGAGAAATGAAGAATGTGGAAGACCACCAAAAAAGTTTGAATACTCCGAATTGCAAACAATATTGGATGAAGATGACACTTTGAGTCAGAAACAAATGGCAGAAATATTAAATGTTGCACAACAAACAATTTTTGACCGTTTAAAAGCTATGGGAAAGATCCAAAAGTCTGGAAAATGGGTGCCGCATGAATTGAATGAAAGACAGGTGAAAAACCGAAAAACCACATGCGAAATTTTGCTTCAAAGACACGATAAAAAATCAGTTTTGCATCGAATGGCGATAAAAAATGGATATACTTTCAGACTCCTAAACGGAAAAGATCATGGGATAATCCGGGACAACCATCAACTTCGACTGCAAAACCAGATCGATTCGGCAAGAAGACAATACTGTGTGTCTGGTGGGACCAGAAAGGTTTGGTGTACCGCGAACTCCTAAAACTTGGTAAAACCGTTAATACAGATCGCTACCGATAACAAATGAACATTTTAGATCATGTATTAATCGAAAAACGACCAGAATGGGTCAGATGACACGTAACTTTTTGGTTTGCTTCGAAAGACGAACAGTTTTATTGGCGTGGAATCCATATATTGCCTGAAAGATGGGAAAAATGTGTTGCTATATTTATTTATGGTATTTATTATTTATGTGATCTTTTATAATGTAATCTAATATAATCTATATGATCTAAACAATTTCGCTGGTGCTTCTGCGTTCGGCATTGAACATTTTCCAAAAAGAAAAACGTTTGGATCTAGAATCTAAAAGCGGTAAGTCCTTCCCAGCTGCTGTCCTGTTATCCTATTTTAGTATATTTTTTTCGGTCGAGGGTTACTATAAAGTAACTATTAGGTGCGCAACTAAGTTGATGAAAAATGAATCATTCAAAGTATTGCCCATCCTTGGCTCCATTTTGCCATCTTTCTGGCAGAGCTTGAATACCTTTACGGTAAAAGTGTTTATCTTTTGAGGATATCCACGAACCAAGCCATTTTTTTACCTCTTCATATGAGCGGAACTACTGATCAGCCAAACCATGTTCCATCGAACGGAAAAAGTAATCATCGGACGGCGCAATGTATGGTGAATATGGCAGGTGTGGTAGGACTTCCCGTTTGAGCGTTGTCGTGCTGTAGAATCACTTTTCGTGCCTCTGCTCGTTTTGTCGCCGTTTTTCGCGCAGTCGAATTGTCAATTGAAGTCGATACCGTTTTCCAGTGTTGGTTTCGTTGGGTTTCAACAGTTCATAATAAATGACACAAACCTGGTCCCACCAAATACACAGTATAACCTTCGAAACATAAATATTCGACCGACGACGACGTAAACGCATGACCTGGCAGTCCCCATAATTTTCTTCTCTTTGAGTTGCTGTTACGAATCCATTTTTCATCACCCTTCACGATGCATGAAGAAAACCCTTCCTTTTTTGCCGCTGGAGCAGTTGTTCCCAAGCAAAAAACGACGTTCAACGTCCCTTGGCTTCAAATCATAAGAAAGCCAAGTTCCTTGTTTTTAAATCATTTCCAACGCATGCAATCGCTTGGAAATTGCTTGGCGGGTAACTCCTAATACTGAAGCAAGCTCTTCCTGCGGTTGTCACGGATCCTCATCAAGCAATGCCTCCAATTCAGTGTCTTCGAAGGATTTTGGACTTTCACTTAGGGCAGCATATCCGTAAACTTTTTGGAGCTCTCGATGCGCTTCAGCAGGCGTTTTCTTTAAATGAAAAAAAAAAAAAAATCAACGCTTCCCGCAAATGACGATTATTTGGCCAATCAGATATTTTTAAACAACCAAATGTATATGACGCCAAAACAAAATCACTAATATGTCAAAACGGTTTGTTTACCACATATCAAAGCTTGGTTCATGACGTTTCGGATATGTCAAAATCGACCAGCACTTACTGCTGGAGCCATCTATTGACAAACAGTGAAAACTTAGTTACGCACTTAATAATTTATCTATGCCTGATCGTGCGGGACTGTTTGTTACACTTAATGATAGATATTCAAAGGTACGGCAAGGTATCTTCCTTACTATATTTGAAACGAGCCCTGTGAGACTGATGGGCTGTGTGTGGTTTCGTACGAGAGACTAGATCCGAAAGTTTTGTTAACTTGTGTTTCAGTGGTTCCTACCCAGCGCACCTTCCGAAATCACTTCAATATTGCGCCGATCCCCGCTTCGTTTTTTTTGTCACGACTTAATGAAATGTATTTAAGGAACATATACATACATATACAGTTACAACAGGACGGAACAATGGCACATACTTCGATGACTGTGATAGTACTTCCCAGATGCCTCAACTCACTAAGGGGTGTTTTGGAGTGACTTTTGCCTTCTTTTTTTGGGGGTATTTGAAATCCCGTGTCTATAACAATCGTCCACAGACTGTGGACGACCTGAAAAGAAACGTCCACTGGACGATTCACAATAACAAGTGAAGATTACGACAGAGCTCTTATGCATGATGCTTGTTAGCGAACTCTAAGAAATTTGAGACTAACTTAACCCATTCAGAGCCGAATGTCTTTAAAACAAAAAATATTTAGGTTAATTTTTTTTATTTTAAGAAAAAACACGTAATGTACCTAAAAATATATATATATATAAAAAAAAAATGAGAAAAAAATATGTAAAGTAGCTTTTTGGGACCTGTACAATGGCACAATGCATGCTAATTTTTTTGTTAAATGAAACATTTTGAAACACTCCTTCTCTACGCAAAGTGCTACGTCGCATTGCCCGCAAGTCCATCTTATTCGGTTATTACATTGTCGATAGCGTAGTTGTTTATCTATTCGCTTCGGAAAATGGTTTCCACTAGTAAATGCTACAGATACTATACTACAGATACTACTGATCGCTTTGATGACGCTGAAGGCTGTGTATAATTTCGCAAGTAGTGACAAACAATAGCACGATGAAACTGCAATTAGCCTATGTTGCTGTTGTAGACCATTTTATGCAACTTCCATGTATTGACCATCACAGAATTCATCATTACTGTAAAAAGTGGCCACCACCACCTTTTGCCTTGAAATTTAATCGGAAATTATTAATGGCTTCATCATGAAGGTCAACGCCTCTCATCCCAGAATTGTAGTCTGCGATCATTTTCGGCTGCTTAGAATTTACTTTTGCTTTTTTTTTCGAGCACCATCAGCTGACGGAATGCATCGGTTCGATACCTTCAAAGTTTGAGCCAATACTCTCAGCGCTGTTGTCTTTCCATTTCACAAAAAGTATTTTATTGGCTGTATCGTATCTGTGATCATAGAATCCTCTTTTTTTGAATTCTGCATTCGATTTCAGCGGGAATTTTTTTTGTTCTAGACTCGCGTACAGTCCCGATAGCTCGAAAATCATTTTGTTTCAGCAAAACAAGCAGATCATGTGACGTAAAAAAATTATCAAAAAATACAATGTGATCTGAAGGATGGGTAACTTTGTCCAAAAAATCAACAACAACTCTGGATCCAAGCGGCATTTGCTGTTTTGCCATAGTGACGTTTGACAATAGGTTTCGAATTGGTACAAATAACTACAACTGCTCGACAGAATCCAATTTTTAAAGACAAATCTTACAGGCTTGCCTCTTATGAATTGCTTCGAAGAGTGGCTTCCGTAGTATTTTACCATCGACTCATCAACCGAAAGTTTTTCATGTACATATGTATCCAAACTGGCAAAATTTTTCGTTTAGAATCGTTGCTAGAGGCCTTATTTTTGTCATTTTGTCAGTTAGAACCAAATTATTGTTGTCAGCAAGGTGGAGATATTTTTTTAATTTTCTTGAATCTGGTTCGGGACATATTGTTAGCAACAATTAGTACATGTTCTCTCTTGGCACAGAGTGATAGCCGCTGTAAAGCAAAATACCCAAAAAGACTTTCAAATCGTCTTCGGTGAATGAAAAATTGTGGGTATTAGACTGTGCTACATAACCGCGAGACTTCTCAACAGTCAAATTGACTACTTCTTCATCAAATAAAGTTTGGAAAATTTCAAGTTCCGATTCCCATCCAATGTAGTTACCATTTTTACCTTTCCAAAAAAAAACCTCCTTTTTGGTATTTTAATTGCACATGGTTTCTCGAACCATTTTCTAGCTCACTGTCAGTGCTACAAAACACCTCTATTTCACCTGGAACATCTTGCGGCATAGTGCAAGCAACAATATTATAATCTGGATCTGGTGGAAGCAACACAATGTCGAAATTGCTATGGCTTGAAGACGTTTCAACTAAGTCTAAGGCGCGTCCTAAGTTCTGAAAGTTTCTGCCGTAAAAACTTGATGGTTTGATGCTTTGAAATTCCATATCAATGTAAATATTTATCTAGAAAAATGTGTACCTTATTAGCCATTGTACCCAAGCGAAGACGAAGTTGTAAAGCACAATTTGCGTGAGCGAAAAAAAAAACTGCCTAAAAACTCTTTTCGTTTCGGCTTAACGGCTATTTGAAAAAGACTATTTTTTTGTACCCGCTTGGGTACAACGGCTATTAATGGGTTAAAACTATTGATGATTCTAAATGATCAAAGTATTTTGACAGTTGTGGTCGTGAAAAAATAGGGCCACTTCTACAGTAAATATTGCTATAAGTTTAAAGTGGGCAATTTCTTTGAAGTCTTTCGTTTCTCGATGTTAACTGATGCCAACGAGGTCATATGCTTGACTCACATGCTTAAGATATCTAAACAAGAATCATTTTCAAGTGAGAAACCTCTTCAGCTCTGAGGTTGTTATTAGTAGTCTATTTGACATAAGTACGATCCCGAAATAGAATCTGTCGTAATTGTTCTACTAAATGTTATGTGTATGCGACGTGACCTTCAAGTAATTCATCGAACTAGATTAACGACTAATAAACCAACAAGATCACGATTAAAACTTGTCGCTCTACTGCAAACCGCATGCCCTGTTCCTTTTTTCCTTAACCCACATAACTTTTATCCGCCAAACAATGAAATAAATAAATAAATAATTTTGTTTTCTGTCAGTCCCCTTTGTTCCCATTCTATTCAGTACACTTTTGCCCTCCACATAATTCGCACGAAGAATAAATTAACAAAAAAAAAAAAAAAAACCTAAAAGATACTCACAATCAGTAATTGTTAGACAATTACCAGGAGCACGAAAACTGTGCGCATTGTTGGAATAGTCATCACACATTCAAATCAACGAGCCGGGAATGGGACTCAAATAGAACTCAGCACTCCCTCTCTAGAGATATACAGACACCCACTTACCCCTTTCCCCACCCTGTCTAGTGTTCTGGTGGCGGTTAAAAATAGTTTTTTATTGTTTCCACGAATAAAATTTATGAATGAATCCGACGCAAAGTAAGATTTACATACAATTTACTCTCGAGTTCGTACATGTGGACCTAGCGATGGTTGTACGAGTATGTACGACTATCTCTCAGATACACGTACTCATGTATGGTGTTCATACAATCGTCTGACGATTTTCTCATCACTCTGTGTCTTCGGTCGTCGTTGGTCGTTGTGATTGTAGGGAGCGTGTGAAAATTCGTAATTTAATATCAAAAGACGGGTTGTTGGGGGTTAATTTGTCATCCCTTCACAAATGACACAGTCACCCTTTGCCCCGGAATCATGAATTAGGTTTCACTGAGCTTTCAGCGATAAGGAGTTCAGATTCAGTTTCCTGCCAATCGATATTTGTTATTATCTTGTGACGTTCGACAGCGATTGTTAACACCGGCGTCGGTCCTTGTGTGGGCTTACTATTATACTCCGTTCATCTTGGTGAGACAAAGGACTTTGTTTTGAACGCACTAGGGTTACTCTTTGTTTTAACACAGAGTGAGACATTGTTTACAAACAAAATATCCCACCAAAGGGGTCTAGTCGGGCCAGAAAGCTTATGTTTTTGTACTTCGCAAATATATTTCGAAATAGAGAAATTGAAGTGTATGCTATGGTCCAGTATGTCCACCAGGTGCTAAGCTCATTGGCATCATTCCAACTTTGGAAATCAGTGAATTTATGACAATTTTATGGAAATATTGGCGCCTTGATGTTACATCAAGAAATCGAATGAAATGTCTTAATCCGCAAGAACGAGTTCTTCATCCACATGATTCTTTTGTTCAGAAAATATTGACAAAACAAAATCAATGCTGTATCATAATTCTACAAAATTAGTTGTCTAGTGGCATTTGCCTAATCTTGCGAGATGAATGTGGATTAGCTAGTTTCTGGAATGTATCTGGAGCTAACTTTCCCTCCGTTCGATATTAGTTTGTAGACGTTCGTATTTGAGAATGTGTGTCGAGGTTGGAACGGGTTGGTTGATAGAATAATAAGAAATAGGTCAATGGATTCGAATATCGGTCGGAAACATACTCCAAAAGAGTTAACAATTTGGAAATATTTACAGGTATACCCCTAGACTGATTACGCCTTCCATTTACTCGATACGCTTCTGCGGTTGCTAGTTTATTAATATGCCCATATTGAGCTCCCTCGACTTACTTACAATATAATGATTTTCTTTGCCATACATATCAATCTAGAACCGTTTATTACCGCTTTGATCTTTTAAATATATCGTGAGATCTGATGAATTCTAGAGGAAATATTTTGGTTTCAGGGATGTGGGCTACTGTCTGGGACACATTGTGGAGGTAAAAACGAGTTAAGTAAGAGAATGTAAGTCATGTAAGAACATGCTTACTGCCCCCATCAAATGTCTTGAACTCATGTATCTAATTGAGAAAGAGCCCCGTTGAATACTTGTTCCATGAGGGAAGCTAAGTGAGTCCGCTAGGAAAAACTTCAAAAAACGCAAATTCAAAAAGATTGAAACACTCGGTTTAGCTGCACCCTGGGAAAGAATTTCAGGAGTGCGACTCTCACTCTCATGGTAAAATATCTTTTCACAGGTAATCGAACCAAATACATTACACAAATGGTTACTATCACTGAATTGCAAATGGACTAAGTAAGGCTCCCTGCGGTACCCGGTATCACTGATCGGTTGCATCAGATGAAGCCATCAAATTTGCCACTACGTTCTTTTATAGCATCTAGTTTCCAAGTACCGATATCTCATATCCAGGTATACCACAGAAAGGTACGAGTACAACCCCTTGTTACCAAAAGAAAATCTTCTTTGCATCGCACTGACTAAATTCCTATGGAACTGTGAGAGTAGTGTTTTTGAATTGTTGTTGTTGGATCATACCTGGGAACTGTGGTCTCTAAATCGCTAGCATTACTTGGTAAACTAGTGATTGCCTTCTAATCATGTTTCTTGAGAAGAAGGAAGCAGACTGGCCTGACTCAATAAAAGAAAAACTTCGCAATGAGCAAATTTCTTTTGAATAAATATGTACTAGATGGGGTGAAAAGTAACCTCCTTGGCCGCTTCGGAGCACTCGTGCCGGCTTCAGTCTATTGCCGGGCACTCATTCTGTTTTCTGGTGTTCAACAGTTACCAATCGACGCCAAAAGTCCGCCCGAATCCGCATCAGCAAGTCCAAACACTCTTTTGAAGTGCTCTCGCGTTCGTCTTTTTGGTCAGGAGTGAGTATGCGCGGCACCCAGCGGCAGGATAACTTTTTCATATGCAGAATATTGCCCAAAATATGGCGTGTGCGCTCAGTACTAATCAGTACTAATTGTGGTATCTGCTAGCTCGCGTACCTTCACTTTCCGGTCAGCCAACACCATTTCATGTATTTTTTTGACATTGTTCTCTGTAACCGCATCGGAGGGCCTGCCGCTGCAGACTTGATTAAAAGTGGAGTTGCGGCCACCACGAAACTCTCGAAACCAATATTTGACGATGTAATCTGACGAAGCATTAGCTCCATAATATTTATCTAACTTTTCTTTTGTTTCCTTCGCCGTTTTGCCGCTCAAAAAATAATGTTTTATGAGAGAACCAAAATCGTTTTTGTCCATACTCAACATACTCAACATACTCCATGCCAAACACGTCAACAACAATCAGCTGTCAAAACAAAACTAAAGACTATATCGCACTGAAATTTGGCATGTCTGCCTAAATATGAACGGACTTCTAAGGCACCATAACCTTTTTTGCAGTAGCAGCGCATTCTGGCGGTCAAAGAGGTTACTTTTCACTCCACTTAGTATGTTGCGTCCAGAACGGCCAATGAAATCTTCAAGAAATGGTACTCATGATCGCGGATGGTTCTTCGTATTTACACAGCAAGGACAAGACCCAACCTTTGTTTGCATTTATTATTCGCCTAAGTTGCTTTCATACAATTACATTAGTAATGCTTTCACCAGACCTTAAAGAAGGAATTGTGCCGGCTTCTCAGGAGCTCATCTTATCAGGCTTGGCTGATAAGGAGATTCATCTCCTTTTCCTAGATATTCTTATCGTTGTAGTTTTCTTTGGTATAATTCGCACTACAGTTTTGATGATCTTGATGGATATTTTGAACTATTGGCCCTGTGAGAGCATTAACTAGAATATGAAGTAGAACTTCTCTATATAACTTTAGCCAGAATCTGAGCAAAGAATGGAATAATCCAAAACTTCATTTATTATTATTCCAAAACAAATTTAGGACACGGGGCTTGTAGGTGTATTCGATTCTATTATGTCTTTCTTCTGCATCAGCGAAGTACCCTCAAATTTGGTAATATGCCAACTCGTTAAATAACCGCTTGAAATGAAGCGGATTGCAAGCATATCAGCTAATTGGCCTTATCCGTACTGATTCCTACGAATCCGATATCCTGGTTGCACTTTGCAGTGTTTGTTTTGCTACAGGTCCGGAATCTCTTCTGCAACGTATCTTTAGTATTTAGCAGTACTGTATGAAGATGACACTTAGTAGCGCGATTCGAGTTATCGTCAGTCATCCGTTGCTGTAGACTTGCTTTTCTACATTACGAAATTTTCTGTCTTATATTATGTAGGCTAGAGGCTTGACTTTCTCAATACTTCATTTCGACTTCGCTGCCCATTTATTTTGCTAGTAAAGGTTTCTGCTCTGTTAGCTCCACCGACAAATTTCTCGCTTAACATACTGGTGGGTAGAAGTATTCAGTCACCACTGGATAATAAGTATTTGTATAATAGTCGGCTCCTAGAGGCTTCTCTCCATGTGTTCATTGGTCGTTGGTATTCGGGTGGCGGTTTTACTATTCAGGATCCCGATAAAAAAAAAAAAAAATAAAACTCGATTTTGGCCTTTTTCACTTATTCAACATTCATCTTGTCATTTCGTTCATAGGGAAAGGGCGCTAGTTTTTTTTTTCGGTGACTCTGTAGGTCGAGAGAAGAATTTGAAGTTTAAGATGTTTGACATTACCAGTCGCAAGAGTAATGACGACATACATTATATTTTCTATTTTCTCGTTGTATGTCGTGGGGATCGAACCCAAATCTTTGAAGTAGCATTCGACGAAATCAATCGCGTTAATTAATGGATTTTTATGGCATTTAGAAAATTAGTAATAATTCGGATGGAAATGCCTTTCCTTGAGCAGTGATTAATCTTTCGGCGACCTAAAGTATCATTTAAGTGAGAATAAGTAAGTCTAGATTTATTGAATGTACTGGACGTTACCTTCAAGTAAAAATCATTCCAATACTCTACTAGGAAGAGAGTTCGTGGACTTTGTCGAGCTTCATGAAACCTTCAAGTAGTCGTAGGTGTAGATTTATTACAAAAAGCTGCTTCCTGCAGCATATTTCTCAATTATAACTCTTTGTTGTTAGCTTTGTTTTGTTAGGAAAAAAACCAATACAAATTTTCCTCGTCAAATGTGGGACTGGAATATGATAATGCATGTACCAACTACTTCAAATACAATCAGCGTTTCTAGATTTTAGAAACCTGGTTATCACTGATCATATTAGGAATAAAATTTTTGATTAACTCGAGAGGGCTTCCATCATCTTTATCATTATTTATGTTTATATTCGTTTAGAACTCTCGGGATGGGTTTGGTACTACTTTAACTCCAGCTAAACTTCCTCTATTAGCACTTTTCACTCACAATCAATACTTCAATACTTCTGTGGCATCAGCAAGGTTACCATATTAGACCGTAACTTTTTTCAATCAAACCTTTTCACAGTATCCCTAATCGATTTATCGACGCTTAAAGGAAATTAATTTTCCTACTCAAACACGGAAGTAATGGAAGATGTAGCATACAAAAATAACGACGAATTGTGCAACCTTTGCAATGCCTGCAGAGTGCATCAATAGAAATCATAAAGTCTTACAACAACAATAGGTCTGCAGGTCACCACGCTTCACATACTCGTATGTACGAGTATCTATAATTCCCTACAAACACCTCTGTGCTTCTATCTCATCTGCTGTGCATCTTGTACTAATTTCTCTCGTTTCCATATCTCAACAAAATGTAGACAGACATTAATTTCATCCGTGATCATCTCAACGATGAACTGAAATTCCTTTTGTTTCCAATCTTTGGTGCTATTACCATTGGCAACGTCTTGGGAAGCTCTAGCATCTTGAGCAGCTGGGGAATGCGCGCGCCGTTTTCTTTGCCGTTGCCTATTCAACATATTCAGCCTTAAGCAGGCTTTACCGGCCATAGCCGTAGCTGTAGCCGTAGCCGACAACAAAACCGATTACAATTAAACTTTCAACAGTGCACCACTGTGCCGCGTCGTATAATATAATAAGCGTAGCAACTGAACCATTATTTGAGCTCATTATTCCATAAGATACGATACATCTTTCTTTCTTTTAGTTTCTTGTGAAGTGAGATACTTTTTCCATCCAACAACTCGTACTTTGCATGTTGGGCTTTTCTTTTGCTGAAAATCTTTTAGCACTTTTCCCTGCCTCGCACCATGACGTACGAGTGCGAGTTTGAATACTAATACGAATACGAATACGAGTACGAGTAGTCGTCGTCGTCTACCAATAGCACATTAACCAAATGCTAGACCGAGAGATTTGCATTTCAAAGACCCAATTCCATTGTCGGGGTGCATGACTATCTAAGAAGTACGGAAAAAATTAGAAAAAAAAAAATATATATATAAATCTTTAAGAGGGTCCAAGTTGAGTGCAACATTAACATCGCGTCGTCGACACTGACGCTTTTAGAAGAGGCAAACGCTAATCTGCAGCGTTTTGCTACAGATTTCCCAACATGTGCGCTGCATGTTTGCTGTATGGCGGACTGTTGTTCTCAACTCTTTGAATGTTTAATTGTATGTCTGTCCATTTGGGTGTTTGTCTGTTTGACCACTCGTTTAAGATACACAACACTTAAGAGGGCTAAGGAGAAGCGGCAACATCATCATCAATACCACAGCCGCCGCCGATGCAGAAATCTTTTAACCTCTTTTTTCTGCAAGCGGATTCTTTTGTTTTAAGTGAATTTTTCTTTCCGTCCGGCTGTTCGTCCATCGGTCGAGCTAAAAATCATTGACCGGACGTTAAAGAGAAAAGATTCTATTGGCTCGTCTACTTGTTCCTCTTCGTCGACTTTGGCGCGTATCTTTCGCTTTGAAAATTGATCTTGTGGGGTGTGCATAAGTGTTAATGTAAAGTGTGAGCTTTGGTGGATATTTTGAGGTCAAAATATCAAATGATGTTCTACTCGCATTTCCTCGTACGACTACTGGAGTTAGATACGAGTATGCTGCCATCCATATAGTGCTCTACTGTGAATAAAATTTAAATTAAAATTTAATTCAATCAAATACGTGCCGTATCTGACGATTTATTGAGAGTATATTTGTTTCCACGATGAAATGCGTGCCGAGGCATCTTTGATGAGTGACAGAGAATTTTTAAGTGCTCACAGTGGCACAGCGGTGATGCAATGCAATAAACACTAATTATGATGGATGTGTCCCAAATGGCTGCAACCGAATTAAATTTTAGAAATTTGTGTATCTTTTGGTTGAGTTGAATCACTGCCTATGAGAGAAGATAGTATGTAGATCGATTTATCGATTTTTCATTGAATTATAGAGACTTATTCAAATGTACTCGTATGTATCTTTTGAAGAAGAGACATTTTAAGGCAATGTTTTGGATGGGAATAGTAATTCAAAATTTATGTCCGAATATATAAATTTGAATTTGACGAGGGTAGCGTTAGTGTTTTGCTGATGTGAAACAAGGATATGGGTTTGACAGAAACTTGACTCAATTTTTCTTTATTGCTTATTGGATATTGTAATCGTCTTGACAGCATCTGTCTTCTGCTGCCCGAAACTATTTTATGTCACAAAATAATTCAAAGGTAAGGTAGACTTTCTTAAGTAAAGTAGAATTATCCAGGAATTAATGACGACACATTTCATGCATTTTAGTCGTAACATTTTTGGTGAATTGTTTGGATGTAATAGAACTTTAAAGCTATCTATAAATTCCGATACAAAAGTAAGTATTCGAAAACATCAAGTATATGAAGAGACTTCTTGAAGAATCCAATGTATAGAGAAATGTATGGTTTAGTATGGTCGTACAATTAAAATGTTCTTGCCCACGGATATGTAGAGCATGTGTTTAGGTTTTACTTATGCAGCTCATGGTCCATTTGCTCTGACCAGATCCATAAACACATTTATTACGAAGGTTTCATCCTTGTTTTCCAGATAGAGTTTCGCTGATAGTAAGAGAATAGATAGAGATTTTTTAGTTTTGGCGACGCATCTTTTAGCAATCTCATTAATTTCATTAAGAAATTTGCGACATTGCATTCTCTCCTTTCGCCTTCTTTACTTGTGAAAGGTCACACCGATCGTTATGTCCTGGGGAATATTAACAAAATCGGAAAGGGTTCTAAAGTTCGGTGGAAGAAGCCCATAAGCGCTCTGTTAAAAGTGGTTTTCTGTGTATTTTTAGGGGCTTTTTAGAAGTCGGACAAAAACTGATTTCGGGAATGCTCCTTTTTTTATAATCTGTGTGCGCTTAGGTATTTTGAGTACCCTTAAAAGGCTCGCACACAGCGCGGACGAATTAGGTAGGAAAGAGATAGAGGTACCGATGAACGTTGGTTTTAAATGTTTGAAGGCCATAATGACTAGGAAATAAAAAACTTGGCAGGGCATTCTATAATCGAGTTGTGCGTCTTAGGAACGAATCAGAATATTTTAAAGTATGTCCGAAAGTGGACATGATTGTAAACTGATAAGGGTTTATAGCGACACGGGCGTTAAGGTTGAAAGTTTGAGGGGTCGGAATGCTACTGGCTCTTTGTGGAGTACGGGTGGTGTAAAAAGCAATAGAACAAGATGAGACGGTCGGTCGGTGTTCTAAGGTGTCAATGCAATGTGTAAAATGGTATCACCTATGAGTTCTATCGCATGGTTTTGGATCCCATTTTCTAGGCGCTAATTTCTGTCTACTTTATTATTTTACTTAGCTTGCTTGGAAGACCGGAATATTAATTAAATGTTTAAGGAGTACAACTCAGAAATAATAAAAAAAGGAAGGAAACCCGATTTAGGCGATAAATTTGTAAGAATGGCTTCAAAATGCTGTGAACTAAAAGAAAGAGCTCTGTTATTTGGATATGACGTTTCCAAGTAAACGGAGTGAAATGATTACCATCTAGTTAGGGATAAAAGGCAAAATTTTTAAATATGAATTAAGTTTAGTGGAAATAGTGAATACGAATTCGTACGTTTTGAGGTAGACTCTTTCTGTTCGAGGCTTTCCTGTTCCACTGTATAAAGGCAGAGGCGACACGAGAAGTTGTGACATCTAGCAATCGGTCAAACTATTGTGGAATGCTATAAAAGAGAGTTCTAAACAGCCGACCTAGAAATGTTGTTAAAATCCATTGCAGTCAATATGGGTTGTCGCTTTGTGAGATGTCGCGTTCTTGGATACCGTTTTGTGTGATGTTGCAAAAACTCTTCAATATTTTGTGACAGAAAAAAAGCCACTTAAACTTATAGGTCTGTTATACAGCGTCGTTCGTATATCTCTAACATGCGGATTGCAATGTTGGATGATATATGAGAATTATAATGGGAATATGACAGTGGCGAAAATGAAAATATTACAAAGCTCCGATTGAGTGACAAGCAGTGTGTGCACTTGCAGAGGACTCCAAACTGAGGAACTGATGATGGACAGACATTTAGGTTGCGGAAATCAGCTGGTTTTGCCATGTTTAACGGAGGACGTCAGAAAATTCGATGGAAAAGCAAAAGAAATTCAAGTTCTAGTCGAGGTGCAAGGAAAATATAAATTTTTGCACTAGACGTAGTAAAAACAGATGTAGTAAAAACTTTAACAATTCATCTAATCTCGCTTACTGGCTCTTATTTAACATGCATACATATGCGCGAGGACATGTGTAGTCTCTATCAATGGAGTATACGTACACCGCTGAGACTTAACCTCTCGAAAGCCTTTCTTTAGTTTTACGCTTGAAAAACGTTGGGAAATATTTCAAAAGTGAGTGATGTGCTGCCCAATGAAGCTTCAACCGCGCCTGCTTTACGCAAGTTTGTGCAAAAAGTTCGTGAGACTGGCTTGCTCCCCGTCATCGTACGTTATGTACGTTATGTTTGACTCAATCCGGGAACATCGACTCGCCATATATCTCAACAACTTAGCATTTCACGCACCAACCTGATGAGAATTTTGCACAAAGATTTCGGATTATTCTCTTGCAAAGTCCATTTAACTCAGCAACGCTCGTCATAGCTTCTCAGTTTAAGCCTTACAGCAGCTCAAATTGGGCGTCGAATTTGGCCGAAAATTTTTTTTTTTTTTGGTGAGGAGCATTTTCATCTCGGTGGCTATGTTCACAAAACAAAATTGCCGCACCTGGGGGTCAGAAAACTCGCACGTGATTGTCGAGAAGCCAGTGCATCCACTGAGAGTGACAGTTTGGAGTGGTGGTGTCATTGGCCCATTTTTTTTTTTTTTTTGAAAATGCTGCTGAAAACGCCATCATATTTCGGTCAATGGTGAGCGCTACAGAGCCATGTGATTTGAAATTGTATGCTATACAGTCCCTTAAACAATCAATCTCTTGCTCGCACCTTGGAGCTGCGATTTGACGTTTGCCTTTTTTTTTGTGGGGTATCTTTAAAGATCGATGTTAAGCGGACAATTCAGAAACGATTAGAACCCTTAAAGCGAATATTGTCCAAGCCATTCCTGATATAGAACCAGAATAATTCAACAAGGTCTTGGCAAATTGGATTGAAATAATGCTGTACTGCGAAGCCAATCGACGCAGCCACACGAATGAAATTGTATCCCATATCTATGGTATGTTCTAATGTTCGTTTTTTCTAATAAAGCCAAACATACCGAAAATCATATTTTTTTTTGTTTTTTTTTTGTTTTTTTTTTTTTTGGTAAGAAATATGTATCTGGACCACCTTTTATTTGTATTTTGAACAACTGGTGGAGGGCGGAAGAATTTCTATCAGTAGCGGCTATAAAGTTGCGCTTAGAATCTTGCTGAAGTTCAAGAATGAAAGACTTCACTTAACGCAGCCAGAAGGCTAAACTCTTGCAACGCTGAAGTCTTCTCTGGGTCAGGTCCCAATCGGATCACGCGACATGAAATCGTAGATAAACTTGCCAGGCAAGACCCAGGGAAGACTCAAAAGTCAGCGGCCTTCTTGCTGTTCCTCAGTAGGAAAGACTGAAGGTTGCTCAATGTCGTCGTGACAGGGCACTGCACTTTTGCTGAGCTACTAAATGTTGATACAAGATCCTGTGGAAGGCTGTAAAAGTGATGACACCACATTACCTCTGTGAATGTCCGGCTTACGTTGGTGCTATCGGCGGCTTATCACCGAACCGCTTGTTTATCTTTGTATGAAACAATGAAATATGCCACTTAAAGGACCTTACAAATATTAAAGTGGACTAGTTCTATGTTTGAGTGTTCTGTTTTACAATATATCCATATATTGTCTGTAAAAGCTAGAGCGTGATTGAGATAATCAACTTAACCACCCTTGCAAATTTTAAATAGTATCAGAGAAATCACCGCCCCCTGTGGCATGCCATTTTTTATGTAAAAGACTTTGCCCGAAATTGTATTGCCAAATTTGACAACAAACTTCTTTCCCATGATCATATTGTAAATCATTTTAAGCAGAGATTTTCGTATACCTATCCTATTCAGGTTAAAGAGAAGCCCCTCTAAACATATGTACGTTGTCGAAGAGCTTCTCAAACTTAACAAATAAGCATCTGTACGCTGTAATGTACGGAGGCAAACTGTTTAGTCGAAGATTGGTAGATTTAGTCCTAACTTTATCCCTTTTGAGGATCGGGTGTACCACTGCTATTCTCCAATGCGTCGGATAATGTGCAAACTTCAGGGCATTGTTACATAGCGTAGTAGAAATATTTGCTGCTTTCAAGGGCACTTGTTACAATACGACGTTCGAGATATCGTCTACTCCTGACGACTTTTTACTTTTCAGTGAGTCCAAGATGCGCAAGAGCTTATCTTTTCGTTGGAATAAGTGAGCTTCAGTTCTACCAGCGGCGACGATAATGAGCATACCTCAATAACGGGGCAATCTAAAATTGAGCAGCTCAGAAGCACTAGATGTACAATATGTACTTGTATTTATACGCATTACATATTTCAACGATTAGTACAGGAAGAAGCAAGCTGGCAAGAAGCAAATTTCTTTGTCGAAACTCGATGCGAATTTGATTGAAGGAATCATATTAACCTAGACCCCTGAGTACCACACAGTTATATACGAGTACATACTAGCCTGCTATCATAGTTGCAAAGAGTTGCATTTGATATAATGCTTTGTACGATGGCAGATCTTCGATGTGTTTTTCACGTGCTTGTTGCGACGATACATTGAGATTTTCTGCCGATAGAAATAGCTTGGATGCACTTGATCGGCCCATCAGTTTTTTTGAGCGTCGATCCCACTTCTTGATTTTGTTTGCACAAACAGTCCGAATGCGCTTCTCCTTACTGCTGGATGTTTTATATGAATCGAAGCTTTTGGTTCCAAGTGACCAATGTCACTGCAATGTTCCCTTGCAATGAAGCCTACAGTAGAGGCAATGGTGTTGATATAAGATTTGAGATTGCGGAAGGGTAAACCTGTTGTTTTGGACAAAATTTGTCGCTTTCAAAGTTGTTAATTGTTGATCGTGCTATAGATTTTCCATTTTTGGTCTCTAAAATTATTTTAGCCTCTGATCGACTACTGTCGACTCTATATGATTTGAAGGCCATCTTTTTGCTTCACACAAAATATTGAATATGAAATCTATTGTATTTCAATGCTCGATTAAGGATTTATTCTCAACAAGGTCGACAAATTGTACGAAAATTCTTCTACCACAAATCTCTCTTATAAAATGTATTTAAATCGATAAATTGCGCATTTTGCTCTACTCCTTCCTTGTCGGCACTTTCTCAACGATGACAATGAATGGAGATTCCTGCTGTATTTCTTTCGTCCTTGAAAAAACGTTTTGAATTCCCTTTCTATCTAAGTATCCGTCTATCTATAGAAACATGGTCTCTGGTATGTGTACGTGTCTCATCGTTGTCTATGATACATTTTTTTTCCTCCATTTGGTTAAAAAAACCGCAATCATACACTTGACTGGCGGACGGGGAAGGGGGAGGAAAAAGATGAAGAAATTCGCAATTGCAATGTCTTTTCCGCATCATTGCAGTCTTTTATATCGTTTCTCTCTGTTGTTTTTTGTTTGTTATTTTTTTTTATTTATTCAAAGTCAAACCGGTAAATGTATCTGCAATTTTCCACTCAAGTATCTCTCTCACTTAAAATAGAATCGCGTTCGCGTAAATGGTTAAATGGTTAATCTCCAATTCCAGTACTCAGCGGTAAGCAGTTAATTTTTTTTAACACCTACATACGAAACGAACGTACACCGTCTATTTGCATATCTCGTATTTCGAAGTCGGATTGTCGGATTCGGTTTTGGCAATTGCTGAGGCCATACATGGAACTGGCGCAAGTCTTGCCTTTGGAGCGTTGGATGCTCTTTGGAGACAGAGATTATTAGCAGTCGCGTGCAAATTGCCAATTTGATATGGGCGAGCAAATATTGTATACGAGTATACATATCTTCGTTTTTTTTTTTTGGTACTGTATTGTATTTTTATTTTCTTATTTTTGTTTTGTCAATTTTCGGTGCAATGTCGGAAACATATGATTCGTGGTGTTGGTTTGCAAAATTTGTCGAATTTAATTGATTGATGAGTGCTAACAGAGGAACACTAATCTTTTGTCCATTTGAAGGACCGTGTTTTTGTTGCATAGATTTAACTCAGTAGAATGCTTGGATTTTGGAATGGTATTTCTGATTGATGGGTTCAACTTATGAAGTTGTAGAATTTTTATGGTCTTTCATATGTAAACCCTCGTATGTAAACTTCCTCCAGCTCTAGTGCCGGAATTGGGAGGAGAAATGGCCGGATATTTAATTGCAGGAAATAGTTGATAGTTCCGCTTGCCGTCTTCCATTGGTCGAAATATGGCTCTGGGGTCTGTCCTTGAATAGGTATTAGCTATCTTCTTGCTTCTTTAACCGCAAATAAGGAGAGACAAACGAATAATGCAGTCGAAAGTTCAGTGAAAGAAAGCTTTAACAACGACATAAATAATAATCTTTGTCTTCATAACCTTAAAAGAGATCGCCGTGCAGCTATGGTGCAGCTTCATTTCATGCACTGGAAAAAGATTATAGCCTTTAAGTATTGCTTATTTACTGAATTTATGGTATAGTAAAATTTACATACCTTCCTTATAATATTTTTAACGCTCAGAGCCTTTGTTTCCAGAACATCGTTTACAAGCTTTGAGTTTTTATTTTTTATTTTTTTCAACGTTAACGATGGGTTTAATTTTAGTCTGACCGCTAATGAATACGTTTATTACCTTGTGAAATATTGCTCTAATTTTTGTTTGTTTGTCGCCTCTGTGACCAGTATTTCGATCTTGGACCCATTTATAAAGATGTAGTAGTAGTAGTAGAAGTAGTATAACAATTTATTTTCACTTGTAATATAGTTACAATACTTACAAATATACTAAGCATAATTAAACAAAAAGTAATTTTAACTAGAAAAAAATGAGAAACGTTTTATATTTCTTAATCAGAAATGGGATTAAATGTCCCATCAAAAGGATAATATTGTTTTAAGTTATAAATGTGATTATTAAATCACATTCTAGAGTCAATAATTAGCCCCAGGTATTTAAATTCTTTGACGCTTTCGTTGAGATTGCTAGGAAAAATATTAGCGGGAGGGATGGTGCTACAGAAGCAGCTCAACAATTTAAACCTTTGACACTCAGGTGAATAAAAAAAAACTTCAGCGTCAAACGACTTTTGAGATGCCAGACTGTAATGGAACTGATCATCAGTCTGTCCTAAACCATGTCCTAAACATTTCTAAATCTGCATTGATATCAGCAATTAAATTTAGAGGGCTTTCAGAACCATATGTTAAACCAACATCAAATTTTGCTCAAAAAATGAGTTGATGTAAATCAGGAATAGAATTGGTCCCAATACAGATCCCTGAGGCACCCCTAGATTTATAAACCTAATATTACTTCTTGACTCTTCAGTCTTTACTCTTTAAGATCCTTTTACAAAATATGATATGAACCACTCAAGAACAAAACCTCGAAAACCGACATTTTGTAATTTCCGCAACAAAATGTAATGGTTAACCATATCAAATGCTTTGGAAATGTCGACGAACAGACTTGCTGTAAGCTTTTTATTGTCTAAAATATCGAAAATTTGTGTGCAAAAATATAGCAGTGCATCCTCCGTAATTTTATCTATTTGAAACCCATATTGAAGTGAACTGAAAAAGTTTGTTTTATTAAGGAAGTTAACAATCCTATTTTTCATAACTTTTTCTAAAACTACCACTTTGATAAAAAAAAAACGTAATAACCACCGTGTGACGCTTCCATTGTTCCGATTTGAGTTCTGTTTTTTTTTTTTTTTGTTAAGTTAGTACATCTATTGTTGATATTAGCTCTAAATCTTAGCTTCATAGCTTGACATTTGCAAAAGTTACGTAGCCAAGAGTACATCTATCTCTGTGTGTGTTGGTGATTTTTTACATTTTTAGAAATGCATTTAAATTTGTAACAACGAACTTGTATTAAATTTTGCGTAAAAAAAACGGATTTAATGGTGCGCGAACGTTTTAAATGTTGGTAAAGTGTTTCGACAACGATTCTCTAAAGAAAACGGTCGTTTACCAGTGGCACGAGCGGTTCAAAAGTTTTCTTGAGTCAATCGAAGATGATGAACGCAGTGGCAGACCATCGCCATCGAAAACCGATAAAAACATTGATGAAGTAGAAGAAATGTTGGTCAATGACCGCAAATTAACCATCAAAGAGATAACGGAGGATTTGAACATTGCCGGTCCTAGACATTTTGGTTAATGATTTGGGTTTTCGTCGTGTAGCAACAAAGTTGGTGGCAAAAGACCTCAATTTTATGCAAAAAAGATACCGTGTTGTCGTCGCAAAAGAGATGATTCGCGATTCTGAATCCAATTCCACATTCATCAAAAGGATTATTATTGGAGACGAGACGTGGGTTTATGAGTATGACACGCAATCCAGACATCAGGCACGTGAATGGCGTTTACCAAATGAACCGATGAACGAGACCACGTCGTTTTCAGTCAAAAAAAAAAAAAAGGCAATGCTCACGGTTTTCGTGGGTTACAACGGTGTAGTGCATCGGTGTAAACAAAGAGTATTATTTGGGCATTATGAGACGTTTGCGTGAAGCAATTCGCCGAAAGAGACCAGAATTGTGGGCAGAAAACTCGTGGATTTTGCACCGTCGCACAGTGCCATCATTATTATGTAATTTTTTCACGAAAAATGCAACAAATACCATCCAACAACCACTGAATTCACCTGATTTGGCTGCCTGTGACTTCTTTTTGTTCAATCGAGTTAAAAAATCACTACAGGGAATGCGTTTCAGCAGCCGAGAGGAAGTAGTGAAAAAATCGCAGGAAGCACTGATGGACATACTAGGTGGGGTGAAAAACAATGATTTTTTAAAGCTTTTTTTATTCTATTCAATAAAGTCTCCTTCTAGTTTGATGCACTTATTCCAGGGATTTTCCAACTTCTTGATCCCGTCCGAAAAGTAATTTTCCGGAAGGTCTGCAAAATACTTCTCCGTCTCGTCGATGATTTCTTCGCGTGAGCTGAATTTTTTATTGATGAGCCATATTTTGAGGTTTGGGAAGAGATAATAGTCTGAGGGAGCCAAATCGAGCGAATACGGTGGATGCGACAGCAATTGGAGCCGTAAGTCATTGATTTTAGCCTTGGTTGCGGTGCTCTATTGCGCCGGTGCATTGTCTTGCAAAAACAAAATTTTTTTTCGCTTTATGTGATGCCGTCTGTTGATGGTTTTTCCTTTTTCGAGGTAGCCCACGAAGAGTATGCCATGACAATCACAGAAAACCGACGCCATAACCTTTCCGACCCCCTCTCTCGGCCGCTTCGGAGTTGCTTCAGTCCATTGCCGGGCACTCATTCTGTTCTCTGGTGTGTAATAGTGGATCCAAGTTTCATCAACAGTTACCAATCGACGCCAAAAGTCCGCCCGATTCCGCATCAGCAAGTCCAAACACTTTCGAAGTGCTCTCGCGTTCGTGTTTTTGGTCAGGAGTGAGTATGCGAGGCACCCAGCGATTTGAAATGCCATCTATGACACAGGAATTTGTGTTTCTTAGAGAGCCTATAGTTTTTAACAACTCTAAGATTGTAATGGGCTCAAAGAAAAAAGTACATCCCTGAGCAGTTTCGTAAGGAGTACATAAAAAACTAGAATTCCTGGAATTGAATGTAGTTGAAACCGGATGGGTAATGTTGGCAAAATAATTATTGAAAATGTCAGCAACTTCAAGCCTATCAGTGACAGTGACGAGTTCCCATTCTTCTCTTATACTCGTATTTCCTCTATTTAGGCCAAAATGATTTTTATAAGACGTGTAACGACAAATTGGAATTTTTTTTTACTACCAAAGATATCCTTTTGTATCTCCTTTTCAGATTTGTATTGCTAGGGTATTTAACATTTCTGTCGCAGTCTATTTTTTTTTATTAATTAATTGTAGAAGCTCAGTAGTTATGTATTCGAGTTATCTTATGCCTTATTTATCGCTGGGAAAGATACAAGAGTATGGTATTTCAAATACTGCGACTATACATGCAATCCTCTGTATAACCATGAGGTTGCTAATCCAAACTCTGGTGTGCCAAAAGGTAACCAACTCGGACATTTTATTTTTATGCGGGCTATGAATTATTTTTTTTTTATTTAAAAGAACTTAACACTCAAGTAGGTATAAATATACTTATAATGCCGCAGCCTGTGTTAGATTTTTTTTGGAAAATGGGATAGAAGGAGAAGAACGATCTTTGCGCTCAGTGGTTATTTTGCTCCATGGGGGTCATTTTTTTCCTAAAGCACTTTTTGAAGAAATCCGATCTAGAGATATGGCAAGATGATCTCTAAACCTTGAAGAAGCTTATATACAAAAGCCTTGAGAAGCTTACACAACACAAAATATAGGATCTTTCAGCCGACACTGAAGTTCGTTTAGCTCAAAAAGTCTACTTTCTTGAGGATGTGCCAAATAATGTTGAGATTTCGTACGGTCGACCATTTTTTGCAGATAAAGTGGTTATCCTCTTTACCAAGTCTTTAACTGAAGCTTTGAACAGCTCGTCTACCCAAAGCTTTTTTGGACTTAAGTTTAGGTCCTTTATAACTGTCTTTACCTTGCTTAAGTCGGTTAGTCGAAATGAATGGTTATCATCGTCTTACATTATATTTTGGAGTGATAGCCACCCAGCTGGACTGGCTTGACTAGTTGACTGACTGATTGGTGAATTCTTGCAACGACAAATTTTCTCCATGCTATTGACCTGAATTTATTATTATGTTTTCCTCCCTAGCCAAGCAGACAATTTTAACGTCATATCTGGCGCACTGCTAGTACATTTTGTGTAGGAGGTTGCAGAAGCGGTCTTGGGTGTAGTTTGCTTTTTCCTATGTAAGGACAAGTGCGCAATTACTCGTACTCTCATCAGGGAAATTTAGCTTTCATACGAAAGGTTTTGAGGTTCTCGTTTACAACTTTGCATAAGGAGAAGCACTTCCTTAGTTGCGAATAGAAACTACAGTAGCATATGTCGCGTTCTAAAGGGTGATTCTTTTGGAGGTACTTTTTCCAGTGGGGATTTCACGAGATATCACGGATGCGTCGTGTCACACTAATATGGTATTTTTGTTCAGTATTGTTTGACATTTCATTGTGGAAAGACTTAGCCCGGCACAGCATCTACAAATTATTCAGCTGTATTACGTAAATCAGCGTTCTACGAGGAATGTTTCGTGCGCTTAGAACAATTTATGGTCCACTTAATCGGCATACCGAACAATTCACGATATCATCGAAAAGTTTGAAACCCAATTTTCATTATCGGATAATACGCGACCAAATAGACTACATCTAGCAAAAATATACCGGCAGTTGCGAAGTGTCGCGATGACCGTGATGAACCAATTCGGCGCAGTTAAATAACAATAGTTTGGCTTGTCGTATTCAACAAATTGGCATATTCTTCGTGAGGACCTTGGCTTAAAAGCATACAAAATTCAATTCGTGCAGCGACTGAAGCCGGCCGACCTTCAGAATTGTCGGTGTTTCAGTCGTTGGGTTATTGAAAAATTTCAAGAAGATCCACTGTTTTCAACCAAAATTTTGTTCAGCTATGAGGCTCATAGCCTCGTAGCTATGAGGCTTAATGGCTACGTCAATAAGCAAAGTAGTCATTTTTGATGTACGGGGCAACACGAAGAGGTTCAAGAATTGTCATTACATCCAGACAAAGGAGTAGTTTGGTGTGGCTTGTGCGCTGGTGGAATCATCGGTCCATATTTCTTCAAAACTGAGGCCGGCCGCAACGTAACTGTGAATGATGTCCGTTATCGTACCATGATAATGGACTATTTGCTGCCTGAAACTTAAGCCGTGGTCTCGAAGGCATGGCATTATTGCTAGAACGATGCGGTGAACAGTTAATATCATATGGATAAGTCGTCTACGATTGAGAAATTGGTGGCCAACATTATTCGAGTCATTGGTCAAACACCACACTCAACGAAAATTGGAACTTCATAATGAAAAAATGTAAGGCACAGTTATAGTCTAAATTTTTTCTGGTTCTTTTGTATGATAATAAAGACTACCCGATACAATTAATTTTTTTTATTTTTTATTTTAGAAAAAAGTACCTCTAAAGAGGATGATTAACAGCAAATCTGTCTTAATCCTTTTAGTTGCTCTGTAACGTGTGATTTTTAACTGGCCAGGTAGTAAACCCCCAAACTGGAGGATTAGATCTTCTCTGTGACTCCTTAGTCATAGCTCACTTCTTGGTCATGAGAATTGCTGTTGGATCGATAAAAGTTCAACCACCTTTATCTCTATTTTAGCACCCTTTTTACTGAGCCCATCTCGAAAAACGTTGAAACAATATAGGGTGTCTGCCTACTGACTGTTATCGCCAAATTTGATAAAGCCGTGTGAATTCTTTCGCCGCACGTCCTTCTACTAAGGCTCCGCTTGTTATTTGTGCTATTTTTCTTCTTCCCTAACACACGTGCTAAAAGTTTAGGAATTCATCTACAGACGCTGAGGTAAAATAATTGCAATTGCTATTTAGTCATAGCCATTCAATCACGACTAGTTTGACTAAATTTACAACCGTCAACCACAACATGGGTTTGCAATATTTCTTTTAAAACAGGCAGCATCATAGGTATAACTTTAGGGTATTCCAAAGAATATAGGGAATGTGAGTGTTATGTCAAGCACGTCTATATTTCTAATACGAATCAAAGAATATAATCTTTATCCGATTCATTTTAGCGGCTCCCTAATTGCTTTCTACAACCCACAAATGTAAACATAACATGCACTCGACGTCAATATGTTGCTACACACTGCGTCTTTAAATCGTATCCATCAGATGTAAGATTTCTACCATTTAACAAATCAATTCATCAAAATTTATTGAAATTCTCTCATATTCATCTCACATATGCAATTGAAATTCAAATTCACAGTCGACAGCGCAACTGTTAAATCCATTAGCACTTTCGAAGAAAGATACGCACACGAGAATATGTCCTAATTAACATTCTAACTAAAAGTTTTACAATTTTCAAATAGAAAATTAAAATGAAAATCCTTTTCCAATCATCTGATGGATATACTCATACTCCAACAGATATGGATACGCTTTTTCACTGAGTGGCAATAAAAAGAATTGATTGATAAGTGCATCGTGGGAGCACATGCTTTTTCCTTACTCAAACAGAACAGATGTTTTTCTTTTTCTTAAATTCTGACAAAAATACCCTCCATTACTTTTAAGTTACTAAAAAATATATTTTTCTGTTTTTTTTTTTTTTTTTAGGTAAGTTGACGTAGAAACTTGGTCACACTTTGAACACTTTTCGCAGCATTTACGTACGAGTATGAGAATAATTTTGAAAAAATAAACAAAATTGGAAAGTTATATTTTTGGCAAATATTTCCACTCATTTGTAAAAATTTTGCGAGGTGAGTTTTATGTTGAAAAGCAGAAATATGAGAACAAATATTTTGTACTAACAAACTAACGAAGTGTATAATAAACTGGCACTTGATTAGCTTTCAAAATACAACCTATTAGTTCGGCCTGCTATTGACGAAAACCGTTTGTCGATTGAGGAAGTTCTTAAAACAATAAAAAAAAAAAAATTAAATATTTCGTCGTTTGGAGTGAACGAAAAGTTAAAATATTTTCAATGTCACACATTAAGAGGTTTAGCAAACAGAAGACCAGACATCCAGATGTCAAAAAGTTTTGGCGTATAGTTGAAACAGAGTGCTTTTATGTTTGTGAATCTAATGGGGAAGGATGAGTCACTGTTTCGAAATATGTACTCGTATTGAAGGAAATACTAGGATTTTTGTTTCCCGGGACGTTTTTTTTTTTTTTTTTTTCTGTCGAAACCCTCCATTGTACTCAGTTTTTTTGTAAATAGAAAAATGGGCAAGTACTTTAGTGATAAAGTGCCTTAAGTACCAGCATCCACAATTTATGCCTGAAATATAGGGTTTTCTAATAACGACTTGACAACTTTTTTTTTTTTAAATAAAAGGCAAACCATTTGAGATAATTCAAAAACTTTATTATTGGCTTGAAGTACAATCAAAACATTTATGAATGGAACTCGACTTTGTTCGTTTGTAGCGGTCGATTCGTTGGACCCAATTTTCAACGACTCGACCACACATTTCGGCCGAAACGGCCGCTATTTCGCGTTCAATGTTGGCTCTGCTCTTCGAACGTCGTCGGCGTGTTGGAATAAACCAATGACTTAACGTAGCCCCACAGAAAATAGTCAAACTGCGTTAAATCACACAAACGCACCATACTTACACTTTAATAAATCGATTGTAGCGTATGCTGTGTGGCTTGTGGCACCATCCTGTTGAAACCACATGTCTTCCAAGTCTATATCTTCCAATTCGGGCCAAAAATTATAGGTGATCATGGCGTGATAACGCTGACCATTCACAATACCGTGACGACCGTTTTCGTCGACAAAAAAATATGGCCCAATAAGCCCGCCGGCATGCAAACCGCGCCAAACAGTTATTTTTTGTGGATGAAGTGGTGAATCATGAAGCACATGTGGGTTTTCACCCGACCAATAACGCATATTTTGCTTATTGACGAACCCATTGAGCCAAAAATGAGCTTCGTCACGGAAGATGATTTTGCGATGAAATTCATCATCTTGGCGCATCTTCTCCAGAACCCAATCGGAGAACGTACGTCGCTTCAAATGGTCCATCGGGTTCAATTCTTGAGACAGCTTGATCTTGTATGGGTTTAAACCAAGATCCTTACGCAAAATACGCCATAAAGTGGTCTGATCGATGCCCAATTCTTGAGAACGCCGTGGAATTGACTGATTTGGATCGTTTACTACGGACATCTGAACGGCAGCGATATTTTCAACACTTCGACCAACGCGTTGTCTCACTGACACGGCAACATCACAGAACGAATATATAAACTTAAAAACGAATATATAACTTGTTATTGCCTGTCTACTAGGGCGAGAGACTGAAAATTGGAGTTAACGCTCTTAAAGTTGCAGTCACCAACTGCTTTGTAGACGTTGCTCGTTAGTGTACTTTACCATGATGAAAATGTTGAGTTTACTAAATAAATTGACAGTGACAGTTTGATGATTAGTGAAAGAGTGCGTTCACGAATTAAATTCAAAGTTGTCCAGTTCCTATTGGAAAACCCTATACTTAGATGTTAAACAAAAGCCTAGTTCCCCGTTACATTGTCAGTAAGCAGTTTTTTTTACTTAGGGTAGCAAGAAAGTCGCTGAGATATCGGACATTCATCCCATTTGCAGTTATGCTCATATGAAACCCAACTGTCAATGGAAGCTCTGACTGAGGACGCAGTCCTAATGCAGGTTCTCAAAATCTCTACTTTGAGCTTTGCCAATTTATTTCCTGTCAGCCCATGTTGGTCTGGGTCTCAAATAAGGATCAGTGTATTCAAACTTCCAACTGCATTCAATGTAGTCCTGCATTCTCGAACTTAGTATTAATGCAGCAAACCGCAGCTTGGCTGCCGCTACAGATGCATATGCTTAATTCCTTCCACCAAATCTTCTTAACATAGTTTGTTGCCATCAGGATTGCGTATATGTATAAACATTTTAAGGATACACAAATCCCCTGAGCGCGCTTTAATTATAAATTCTAATCGAGGAAAGAATTTTAACTTCTTCGTTCTACATTTTTTTTGGAGTCATCCGTGTGTACATTCCCTTCCTTGTTCAGATTCTGGATGAAATCACTGCACAGGGTTTCCTTTTTTTTTTTTCTTTTAAGGACAGAACAAGCATTCTGGAATTCTTGCATCAGACGACATGTCGATGTGATCAGAACCAAAAGACAATCGGCACGAAACGTCATCAAAACTTCAGTGCGTGTTGCGCCATAGATCATTTCATCCCATTAACATAAACGGAAAGGAGATTGATAAGTGCGTCAAAATCAAGGTAAGGTCTGTTAGGCTCAAAATCAATCGTTCCTTCAACTTGACAAGCTTTTATGTTTCACAGTGTTCATGCCTTACGTTGCGACATATTAAATGTCACCTACTGCGGCATATAAGATATATTAGTGCCTATCGGCTTCTGACTAGTTCACATTTGGAGTTTTTCATATGAGATGCAATTCTGTAAAAAACTGTCTGAATGGTACGAATACATCTATTTATCATACAAAGTTGCATTTAAGTGACTAAAGCGACTATTTTCCACATATTACGTGTTTTATAGAGCCACGTTCGTTAGAGTGAAACACTCACGCTTGATCGGGGTGCCGAAAACGGCCTTTGCCCTCCCGATTCTTCAGCTTATATCGAATCGGTGCTGCCGTCAATCGAGGTGAAACTTAGTTATTCGATCTCCTGTCCGAAAATGTTAAGCTTAGTGTTTATTTTAAGTCCTTTTTGAATTTAATAACATCTGTTAGAGGGTCTTAACCTTTTGCGTATTCTTACATGGATAGATCTCGCCAGCCAGTATAACGTCATTATCCATTCCTGCTTCCTTCCGCTAGTGCGCCACATCGTAATTGTCACCAAGAAGAGAAGTCCTGATAGAACGCAGACCTATTTCACAGTGCTGAGAAACGGAAATGCCTAGTTACCTCAATACGATGATCTTGTAAGGAATATCGTTTCTCGAAGTCGATGAGAAACATCTCAAATGTCAACAATATCATCCGACATCGAAAATTGAATTTGTTCTCACGTAGGAATATCTTTGCTTTCATTGTCCCACAGCAGAGAGAGATCATCATGACGTAGTCCGTCAAAAGGTTTTTCTAATGTAATTTCACGGCCGTCCTTTCATTTCCACTCGCCTTTTCATGGGCTTGCAATGACGGGTATCAATATTAAGCTATGTCGTTCCCCTTAAGTCGGACCAGAGCACTCAGATACAGAACTAGTCCATTGTAATTCTTGTAAAGTTCCTTTTTAATGAAATCTTTCAGTCTTACGAAGAAAGATGAGTAAGCTCTTCAGTGATAAGGTGTCCTCATCACTTTCACAGCAAGCATAGCAGGAAGTTGTATCACTTATACCCAGCGCATTTAGGTGCTTTGCAAAAGTGTAGTGTCCCGTCACGACACCAGTAAGCAACCTGCAGTTTTTCCTACTGAGAGGCAGCTGAAAGGCCACTGACTTCTTAGAGACGTCGGAAATTATTCGTTTGGTCTGCTTACATCCTGCGGAGCTGTGCCATCTGCAGTTACACTCGTATGAGACCCAACTGTCAATGGAAGCCTTAACATAGGACGCAGACAGACCAAATGTAGGTTCGGTTCCTGAAAAGCTTCCTCTAAACCGAGTCTGGCAAGTTCGTCGGCGATTTCATTTCCCGTGATCCGATTGTGACCTGGAACCCAGACAGTCTTTGCATTTAGCCTTCCGAGTGCCTTCAGTGATTCCTTGCACTTTCGAACTAGCTTGGAAATCGTAAGGGGGTACAGCAAGAATCTAAGCGCAGCTTGCCTCCAGAAAGACACAAGCGCCACATCCTTTTTTAACTCTGGAGCCGTCCGTTAAGACCCGACTGCATTCCTTTCCTAGCTCAGAATGCAGTTCTAGACACAAGGAAAGTCGATTTCATAGTTTTTGCGCAACAGGAGTTGCCGGCACGCAAGATCATCTTCATCACTTCTTTTTAATCGGAAGATTAAATGCGTCTAGAGCGGAGCCAGGACTGGTAGGGAAAGCCCCCATGCATCCGACACAAACCGTTCTTTGGAGTCTCGTGAAAGCAGCAATTACGTATTTTCACCAGAGCTTATCCTTCCAGACCACCGACGCATAGGATAAAATTGGCCTTAGCATAGCCGTGTAGATCCAAAGAATCCTTTTCGGTGACAGACCTCAGGTCCTGCCGATAGCTCCTCTGCACTGCCAGAAGGCCGACACCGCCTTAGATGCTTTCGTCTTAGGTCTTAATCGCAGTTCAAGAGTTTATGGCTCTATAATCCTTATTTGAAATCGGCACCATTGTGCTGCTGTCTATAAAGTTAAACATCATCTGGATTGATCCTCATCCGATATCAGGAAGTGATCTTTGTTGTTTTTTAGTAGGATTCTACTGTTGTAAAGGTTTGTCGTTCGACTAGTTTAGCTAAAGTTTAATATTTTTTTGGCGAAACGGATCTACTTTATTCAAAAGACCCAATACAGCGATTTTCATGGTCTAAAAGCATGTCAATAAAGTCGGACGGGGTGTCCTGTAGGTACAAGCCCTTTCGATGGCTACTACGTCCACAAAATGCTTTCCTTTCATCGGCAAATGTATTTTTTCGAAAAAGTAAAAGTCGTACGGTGCCAAATCAGACGGGAAGTAGCTGACAGTTAAAGTGCGATTTTCAGCCAAAAAATTGGTCACAAGTGTCGATCGATGAGATGTCACATTGTCGTGCAACAAACGCCAACTTCCTTCACGATATTTTGGCCGAATACGATGCATCAAACGCTTCGAAACAACAAGACTGGAATCGTGCATTACCTGGTTGGCCCGTTGGAACGAACTTTTTGTGGACAATGCCCTTGGGATCGTGAAAGCAAATCAACAATGTCTTCACTTTTGACTGCTCCAAGCGAGATTTTTAGGGTTTTGGCTCGTCTGGCTCCTTCGTCACAAGGTACAAGGCTTCGTCACCAGTCTCAATGCTGTGAAGGAAGTTTTTGTTCTTTTTGGCCTCCTTGATGATGTCCTTCGGATATTGAATTCTGAGCAATGTTTGATCGTCAGTCATTTTTATACCGATGATACAAATATAAACTTCAAGTGCAGTAACTCCGCTTCTATTCGACCAAATGTCATGAAGTGTTGACAGTACATTAATGAGGGATCTACCTTTCCGTTGAATGTAATTGCCAACGGATTTTGTATTAATGCTTGTCATGTCTTATATTCTCTTGTATGTCCTTTCTTTTTGACACAATTCGAATGGCAGTGAAACATTCTCGTCAATCGACCTTCAAATCATGTGATTTATCTATCTCTTGCCGTCATGAATATCTGTGCACTGATTGCGAACACATTTTTCACAGATCTCCATCTGTCGTCCACTGCTATTCCAATCTGCCGAATGTTTCTGCTTGTAAACTGAAATGACCTGTGAAATATTTGTTATCCTGAAGTCTGTTGGTGTTGTTCCCGTAAGTAGTTGTCATATTGATTCAATTTTAACAGAAGAGGTTCTTAACTACCTGTTTACAGCAAGCCAGAAAATTGCCAGCTTATTTTGTGACTGATTTGACGCTCCGATGACTAAGCTTTTTCTTCTTTCCAAAAATTTCCGATTGGTTATCACGACTCGCGTATCGTAGGCCATCAACAGCTTCAACGAATCAAACCGCTCTAAGTTCTCCAATAGGTTTACGATCTCTTCAAGTTATGCTAAATAACTTCGGTCTTTCTGAACTGCTTTGCATCTCGTTTGTCTTATGTGACGCGCTCTTGTGGATGAGTGGATTCCATTGCAGAACAAAGTTCGCAACACTTCCTGCGAGAAGTACGAGTGTACGAGATACATACAACAAACTTGTTATATTTATTCACAAAGACGTGCGTCCTGGGAATGACAGTGGTGGTAACCTTTTATGTACTACAGGCTTACAATAAAAGTGATTCCTCGTTGGGCCAGGATAATCGCAGCTTGGTTTTGGTGCTGAAAACACTACATGCTACACTTTCTTGGGCTATATAGCAAATGTTTCTAGTGCTTTACCGATAGTGCTGCATACATAAATTTTAAGTTCCTTACCAGAGTAGTACTAAGAGTAAACACTAACATTTTAACATCTTGTTTAACTCAGGCCCAAAATATCCACCTTGTTCCTCATGAGAATTGTCTGAACTGAAGGCGGTTCTGAGGACTTCCTTCTCGTAAATCGAGTAGGGTCATCAAGGTCTGAGGGCGTTGATTAAATCTCAAAACCAAAACGCCATATTTAAGTAAGTCTGTCTTGCCAATGTTCTGCGGAAATACTAATTCCTAGAGGCTCCTCCATATTCGAATAGCAGGAGAAAATAATATTCCTGGATATCAACAGCTTTACATGAATAACCCTACAATCTTTCAGGCGAAATCAGGCATCAATCTGACAATCCACAACAGTGAATAACGAACAGCAAATAAAGTAGGATCTCTGCCATTATTTCAACTGGGAAATGCGACACAATGATATACTCGTACATCTAAACATCAATCAGAAATCCACTATTTTGGACACAAGCAAAAAACAAATAAGGGACCCAGTCCAAGAAAGGAGTTCAAAATCGATTGAGTCTCAAGTAGGAACTCTGAAGATTAGATGTTACTGCCAAATGGATATTGAATGGTTTTCAATAAAGTGGGGTGCTACAGATTTGTTTTAAGAAATCTATTTGAATTCCCTTTATGTGGGCGGCATTCCCTTTATCTGCGGCCTACACCTATGAGATAATTTTCTGCTATTTTTATTCTGTATATCGACCTACTCGTATGATATGCGACTTAACCTTTGGTTAGACCAAACAATGGAATGGCATATCCTCACCTGATTAAGCGTAGATTTCAAGAATGGCAGTTATCTACCAATAAACCTGATCCAGGTGAACCTGTCTCCTGAAACGCAGTCTATAAAACCTGCTATCGGTCTCTCCGAGCTCGTAAAAACAAACCACTTTTCCATTGTCAATATTTCATTTTTAAAAGCAACACCATAAAGACCTACTTAACAACATTTACTTAATCCCGGACATTTATTGACTCAACAAAATTGAATTGTTGTAAAAACCATGTCACACCTCTGTGACTGTTTAAAAGAAAAAATGAGTAAACAACAAAAAAATCTCCAGTTAAATGAAAATGTATAAATTAAGTCTTGAACAGTAGAGTCGTAAATAAAAATACCCTTTTGCGCACAGCAGTTGGCAAATAAAGTGCCACCGTAAAGCAAGTGTCGATTGACCATAAATTTCGTCCAAAGGCGTGGGATCCCAGACATATTTCTCTGCCTACCCACCTCTGGTTTAGTTAATAAATTTACGATATGCTTGTTTTTTTTTTTTTTTTTTTTTTTTTGTGTGTGTACCTATATTGTCTGTTTTTGTCAGATTTTTCAGAAGGCGGGAATGCGGAGTAGTACTAATAAATTCCTTCAATATGCATAATGGGTGTTCGCATGTTAAACCCAAACTGAAGGTGTTGGGCGAAAAAAAACTGATTGACAGATTGGAATTTTAGTTTTATCTTAAGGACAACCTAGAAAGGGCGGAAGGTGAACAGCTTTTGGGACAAAATTACCACAGGTAATGGTATGCAGATTAATGAAATTAGATGCGCATTAAAGTTTGTTTGTTATGGTTTCTGATATTAACCATTTTTGGTTTCGACATGAGCGCATACTTGTCAGTCGACGACGGCAATTTTGTTTAATAACGTATCCGTTGAACCAGAAATGGGCTTCATCACTGAACAAAATTTCACGATAAAACACTGGATTTTCATTGAGTTTTTCCAGAGCCGATTCACTGAAAATATGACGGAAATTCAAGTCGCCTGGCTTCAATTCTTGCAGAAGTTGAATTTTGTACGCATCCTCACGTAAAGTACGCCAAATTGTCGAATACGCCAAGCCAAGCTGCTGAGAACGACGACGAATCGATTCATCACGGTTCTCGTGTTCCCTCTCAACAACAGCTGCTATAGTCTCTTCACTACATGCTGGATGTGGTCTAACCGGTGGAGTATCATACACTGATGTAAACTGGGACTCAAATTCGTGAATGGTATTGGCAAAAGTGGTTTCAGTAGGTCGTTTATGCGCTCTGTAAGTTCCTCGAATCGCGCGAAAAACATATCTCACAGAACGCTGATTTTCGTAATACAGCTGAACAATTTGTAGACGCTGTTGTGATGTGAATCTTTTCATGATGACTTGCCAAACGATACTGAACAAAACTGACTAAGCAATTTGATAGGAGTCATGAGGGATCTGTCAAAAAAAACCTATTGAAAATCAAACCTCACGATGAATCACCCCTTAGTTCCAGGCTTCTATAGTCCACAGCAGCTCTGCGTTAAACCATTACTTGTTTGCTCTGGAAATGAATTAGTGGGACTATACTAAAACTTTTATGTTATTGTTCCGCGCAATAGCTAAGTTCGAGGACTGTTAACTTTTGTGCAAAAGATGTTGATATTCCATAGTTGCTGGGTAGCGAGTATTCATGAGTCAGAAAGGTTGTTCCAAAGAGGTATTTCTAATGGGACTCACTGTAGAGGCTGCCTTGTTTGTTGAATGGTTATTAGATATGCTTAAACCGAAATAAATTACTCCTGCTCTGCACAGCTACAAAAAGTCCGTGCCTAATCTCAAATGCTTTGGACAAGGAGGATTGATTTTTGCCGCTATATGAAGGCTGCTATTTTCTCCTCTATTATTCAGGAGAATTGATTAGTGTGAGACGATTTAATATACGACACCCTGATGATGAGTGTATTCACGAAAGTATCTAACTGGTACACTTTTCTACACTTATCACCGGTTGACTTACTGCCAAAACGAAGATCAGGAAACAATTTGCTTAGACTTGTGAATTTGTGATTCTTTGGAAGTAGAGACACATCATTCCAAATTAAATACGCAAAGAAGGACTATAGCCCCAGAAAGGCATAGACAGACACACAGACATAAACAGATTAAGGACAACGGGCTCTGCCATTTTCGCACCCGATACAAAAATGTCACTTAGACTTCCGGGTGTCTGTAGTGTTTCTCGATTAGAATGTCCTTTGCCCTTCAGACATCAGAATGCCTAATCAGAATATATTGAGATTACTGTCAGACAAGGCTTTAAACCTATTTAAACAGCTCATTTATCATTTCGGACTGCTTTTTTGTCACTGGAATCAGCCTCACACTTAATCCCAAACAATATAAAGGTGTCGAACTGTAATTAAACTTTTATTGAGGAAATGAGTGAATTGAGTGAATTGAACTCGCTGATGAGCTAGCTAAATCTGGTGAAGAAATATCAAGGGATGTAGCACTTTTTATGAAACTATCTCTGCTTAGATTAGGATACAGTCTTAGACTTTTTAATGCGACAAGATGAGCAAATACTCGTATAGATTTCCATAGGATCTGTGACCGAAATTTAACCCCGAAAAACTTAGACGGAAGAAACTTCCTGAAACTGAAACTTAAACCTGACACTCTTCAAATAAGCATGCTATAAGACTGGGTATTACTAGTTCGAAAGCCTACAGAAATCGTGATACGCTTTCAAGGATATGTGTTAGAGCTATGCGGTTGTCGGAGTCTACAAAAACCCGTATGAAAGTAGTTCTTAGGTAGCAAATTGACAACCTCATTTGACTGGAGCATGATACTTGGGCAAGAAGATAGTCCCTTATACTCTTAATTTGCTTCTATAGATGCGATTCCTAACTACTGCAGCATCATCCGAAATAGTTGCATTTATATGAGTACCTGTAGCAACTCCGGACAATCAGGAAAAGTGCTCCATGGTATCGTCGTCGTCGTGACAAGCTTCGTAGCAGCTGATGTTATGCCTCGTATATTAGGTCTGTTAAGGTGCTTCGTGCTGATAAAAACCAAAAACGCTAAACGTATTGGCTTAGATTGCCTATACCTTGAATAATTATTCCATCACCCTAAAATACACTCGAACCCTGAGAACTACTCCTCTGAGCAAGTTAATCAACAACATCATAACTTGGGACACAGAAAAAACTTAGTTGTAAGTAATTGGGTTGTTCAAAAAGGCATTGGTTTTTTGTATCGCAGTTATTTGTATCTGAGCTTGACATACATGTCAAATCTTTGCCCGTTTTGTTTTTGACACTTGACCTAAGAAAGTTGACGCGATTCGGTCGGGTTTTGAGGTTGCAATTTTGGTTCAAACATGGAGAATTTTGAAGAGGCTATTCGCCATATTTTGCTTTATTCCTTAAAAAAATGGAAAAAAGTAACATGGACAAGGGAAAAATTGCGTAGATTACGGCAGAAATTTCATCGAAAAACGCCATTGCCAGAAATGTTTTGCGCGATTCCGTGATGGTTATTATTTAGTTGAAGGTGCTCAGGCCTTCCGATATTGACGACGATAAAAACATAAGATTAGTGTAAGCAAATAACAATTCAAAGGTTTGAGAGTTTGCTATCGCTTTAAAAGTGGTCATTGGAAGGGTTCATGGCCATTTGGCTGCGTAAATAAGCTCGTAATTTGGGTACCACATGAGTTGAAAGAAATTCATTTGACGAAGCGCATAAATGGCTGCGATCAACTCACCAAACGTGAAGAAAACGATCCATTCTTGAAGCGTATGATCATGGACGACGAAGAATGGATTGTCTACTAAAACGTCAGCCAAAAAAAGTTGGAGTAGACGAGATGAAGCATACGAGAGGCAAGCAAAGGCGAAAATGCACCAAAATAAGATGATGCTGTCAATTTGGTGGGATTGGAAGGGACCAGTCTTCTACGAGCTGTTTCAAAACAAGATAAAAACGATTGATTCTGATGTCTACTGTGAGCAGCTACAGAAACGTCCCGAGTTAATCAATCATAGGGGTGCGGTGTTTCACCATGACAATGTGAAACCATACACAAGTTTGGTTACTCAGCAAAAATTATTGCAGTTTGGTTGGGATGTGCTGCACCGCCCAGATCTTGCGCCGTCAGACTTTCATTTATTTAGCCCCTTGAAAAACTTCTGAAGACCTCCTTGACAAGTTTCATGTAGAGAAAGAAGGAACAAAACGGCCAATACATTATAGAAGAATGTTCATTTCAAAACACCTGAAATGAGCAAACCGTTGTTATTATTTTGCCAGGAATCGTGGTTTTATATTTCTTTCAATCTTTACAGCTCTTCCAGAAATCATTTAGATGACAATATGTGACCATTTTACAATTAAGAGATTTTGTGGTTCAAAGAACCATACAGAGTGTCATTCATGCCGTGTGGATCTATGATCCCCTCACTCATGGAAGGTCTGTATTTTTTAGATCGTTTAAGTCGCTGTAGAAGAAGGCTCCTAGGTGGAGTTTTCTTCTCTGGGAGAGAGCTGGACATGTACAGAGAAGGTGGAGGATTGTCTCCTCTTCCTCCTCGTCCATGCAGCTCCTACAGAATTTTTTTTGTAAAAACGCCAAGTCTTCTTGCATGCTTGCCTAAAAGCTAGTGTCCAGTGATGACACCTGTAATGGCGCTGAGATGTTTCCTGTTTAAAAGAATCAGACTCTTAGAGCGATTCATATCCAGCTTTGTCCAGCTCTGTTTAGTAGCTAGACATGTTTGTCTAAGGTCTGTTCTTTTATTAGCATCCAGCTTAAATATTAATTTACACGTAGCGATTGGTATACCTATGCTGCCCTTTTCCGGTAGAATAGGTAGAGTAGTTCCAATTTTGGCGAGTTCGTCAGTCCTACAATTCCCTGAAATGTCTCTTTGGCCCGGCACTCAACAAAGGTAAAGGTTGAACTGCTCTGCCATCTCCGTAAGGGATGATCGGCATTCAAGGGAGGTTTCAGAATTTAGTGAAACCGAGTACAGGGACTTAATAGCGGCCTGACTATCGAAAAAGATGCAGATATCCTTTGCAGATATCACGTTTTTCTTCAGCCAGGACAGATCTTCTTTAATCGCCAAATTTTCCGCCTGGAACACGCTACTGTGATTTGGAAGACGGAAGGAGATGCTTAAATTTTGCTTATCTGTATAGAAATGGATAGACTTATCCTCCATGAAAGCATCTTCTTCTCAGAAGGATCTAGAGGGAAAGCTCGCATGAAAGACTTTGTCAAACCGAAATTTAGGTATGGTGTAATCGATTCCTTATACATTAATTCCATTAATTCCTTATACATTAAGTGGATTCCTTATACATTAAGAATATTAGCGTGGCCAAATAAATTATTTGTCCACTGTCTAGTCGCTTTAAGGCAAATAGCTGTAGTCGCAGCTGCTTACCTGCTGAAGATGTCGATGTGTGTCAAGTGTAACAGAATTTCTAGGGCAGCGGAGGGAGTGGAGCGTAGAGCTCTGCTTATGCATTGACATGCTGTTCTTTGGATTCGGCTTAGTTTTTTGCAATTGACTGCAATGTCCACCAGACGACCACACCGTAAGTGAGTATCCGTCTTATGAGTGGGTTATTCGTGATTGGAGGCCCCATTTGTTTCCAATGGCTTTCTTGCAAGAGAACAAAGCTACTGTAGCTTACTTAACTCTTTCATACTCTTTGTATCGCTCGATATGGCTAGTCAGCGAATACAAAGCTGTTTCCACCGATTTGCCTTTACAGTATGCATGTTGAGCCGTTGACAAAAGTCTTGGATCAATTTTAACTCGGATATGGGAAAGATGATAGACTTATAGGTCTGAGGTCCTTTCGGATATCATGAGAGCATTTTCCGGCCTTGGGAATAAAAACCACATTAACTTTTCTCCATGACAGTGGAATGTAGATCAGTTCTACACAACTCCTCATGATATTTTCTATCGTGGGCAAGATAATATCTGATGATCTTTGTAGTTCGGCGGGTATTATACCGTCCGGACCCGCAGACTTGTATGGTTTGAAGCTATGCAGCGCCTAAAGCAGCTTATCTCTTGTAATCAGACCATGAATTTTGTTCACGGTTGCAATAGTCCTGTTTTGGTTATTGTTTGCCGCGAATGAGGAGCTACCTAGAAAGTAGGTTTCCAGTAGCAAGTTGAATGATTCACCACTTGAGGTTGTGGTGACAATTTTGCTCAAAAAATCATCTTTTCCGATGAGGCGCATTTCCATCTCTACGGCTACTTAAACAAGCAAAATTGTCGTATTTGTGACTTGGGAAATACACACTTAGTCGTAGAAAAGCCAGTGCATCCTGAAAGTGTAACTGTCTAGTGTGGTTTTTGAAGTGGCGGCATTATTGGCTAATAAATTGGCTAACGCTGTGTGATTACCGATTTTTTACGGCCAGAAATTTAGAATTTGGACTTGGGCGAGCTATGGTTCCAGAAAGATGGGGCTACATACCAAACAAGCCGTCCAACAGTCGATTTATTGCGCACTAGGTTCAATAATCGTGTAATCAGTCATTTAAGTGTTGCTTGGCCGCCATGGAGCTGCTATTTGACGCCGTTGGACTTCTTTTTTGTGAGGTACCATTCAAGATCGATACTATGGAAACAACCCTGAGATGATTCAGGCACTCAAGAATAATATTGGTCAAGGTGTTTGTGAAATAGGGGCCGAAACTATCGAAAATGTATTCAAAAATTCGGTTGATATGATGGTGTACTGCCGAGTCAGCTAAGGTAGTCATTTCAATGAAATAATACTCCATAATTAATCGAAAGGTTTAGTCTTTTCAAAATAATAAAAATCGTTGAAAAACATTAAACAGCCTTTTTTTAAAAAAACCAACAGATGGCTTACCCTTTTGCTTTTGCCTATTACCCCCAGTTCATCACAGAAACGCCTCTTTTGGCCACTCATTAGTGAATCAGTTCGAATAGAATTGCTTGATTATGTTAAAGCAATTGCGGCCCCCATGACGCTAGAATTAGCAGTCAATCTAGTCAAGCGTACACCAGATATCAAAGTTTCAATATACATCGCAATGGTCATAGACGTCCTATCAGTGGCAATCAATCTGTTGAGTTTTACTAGGTGGGGTGAAAAGGAACCTCCTTGGGAATGAAAAAATATTTTTTTTTATTTTATTCAATACAGTCCCCTTTTAGTTTTTCCCGATTTTCCAACTTCTTGATCCTGTCCGAAAAGTAATTTTCCGGAAGGTCTGCAAAGTACTTCTCCGTGGCGTCGATGATTTCCTCACGTGTGCTGAAGTTTTTATTGATGAGCCATCTTTTAAGGTTTAGGAAGAGATAATAGTCCGAAGGAGCCAAGTCGGGCGGATACGGTGGATGCGGCAGCAATTGGAGCCATGAATTCGATGCTCTTGTGCGCCGGTGCATTGTCTTGCAAAAACAAACTTTTTTTTCGCTTCATGTGAGGATGTTTTGCAGCGATTTCGGCCTTTAATCGCTCCTATAATGCACAGTAATACTCGCTGTTGATGGTTTTTCCTTTTTAGAGGTAGTCCACGAAGATTATGCCATGACAATCCCAGAAAACCAACGCCATAACCTTTCCGACCCATCGAGCCTTCCTCGGCCGCTTCGGAGCATTCGTGCCGGCTTCAGTCCATTGCCGGGCACTCATTCTGTTCTCTGGTGTGTTATAGTGGATCCTCAACAGTTACCAATCGACTCCAAATTCCGATTCCGTCTCAGCAAGTCCAAACACTCTTTCGAAGTGCTCTCTCGTTCGTGTTTTTGGTCAGAAGCGAGTATGCGCGGCACTTTTTCATATGCAGAATAGTGCTCAAAATATGGAGTGTGCGCCCAGTGCTAATCTTTGTGGTATCTGATAGCTCGCGCACCTTCACTTTACGGTCAGCCAACACCATTTTATGTATTTTTTGGTCATTGTCCTCTGTAACCGCCAATATTTGACGGTGTAATCTGACGGAGCATTAGCCCCATAATATTTATCCAACTTTTCTTTTGTTTCCTTCGCCGTTTTGCCTCTCAAAAAGTAATGTTTTATGAGAGAACGAAAATCGTTTTTGTCCATACTCAACATGATGCCAAACACGTCAACAACAATCAGCTGTCAAAACAAAACTAAAGACAGTATCGCACTTAAATTTGGCATGTATGTCTAAATATGAACGGACTTCAAGGCAACATAACCTTTTTTGCAGTAGCACAGCATTCTGGAGGTCAAGGAGGTTACTTTTCACTCCACCTAATAAGCCGGAAAACTACGAAGTAATTCTTTTCGAGCTTTTCCAAGTTCTGTTTCGAATATTTTGAGGAGCTTCTTTGGGTTACCAGTCAGAGGCTTTTTTATTTGCTTCTACTTTTCTTGATATTTCGATGAGATGGCTTTAGCTTGTTTTTGGGTGGGCTTACATGACATGGATGGACGAAAGCGGTTGCATACTCAAATCGACCAGCCGATGCATATCCTACTTTTTTGCGGAGGATAAACTCCTGGAAGAGGCTTCCCTAAATGTGTTCCTTCTGACGGTTTCTAATGATATGCAAGATGAAAGTATTGCAATTTATACTTAATAAATAGTACCTGCGGCCAGAGATACCATCCAGTCTTTGCCAATGACAAAGTGATAATAAAATGATAAAAGAATTCGGGGCTGTCATTTACATGCATATCTCGATCATATAGTGTGATGCGCATTTTCTTCACTTCCTAGGATGAGCTCCTTGTAATTGGATTTCTCTTCAACAAAAATTTCACTCTCAGCAATGACTGACTCACTTACTGGAATGAGCTTTGTGTGGTTAACTTCTTATGCTCAACAATGAGTATTATCGGTTATTTATCCGGAGAGACAGGCTTTCAAGTTTCATAGGCCAGATGAGCCACAAGAAAGCAATAGCCGTTGCTTCAGTGGAATATGCAAATTCAGGCTCTTGGTTAATCTTTATTTTTTACGAAGATAGTGTGGTACTTTTTGATTATAAGTTCATGGACCTTGTTTTCTACTATTTAGGATTCTTAGGCCAGAATAGACTAGATTCTTATCTGCTCGAAAGCAACAAACAAGACTTGTTAATCTTGGTGAACTTTGTCACTAAATTCTTTCCCCTAAACAACTTCCCTAGTTGGTTTCATACAAAAAAGGCTATTTGACAAAACTACTGCAAATACGTTTAACATTTAACTAAACACTCCGGTTTAATCATATTAAGCTGCATACTTGAAGACATCAAGCAGTTTTGAAAAAAAAAAATTAAGAGAACGCTACATGGAGGTTTAAATCCCAGCTAAAGCATCTCTTAGGTCTTTTACCATTTCTTAAATAGAACACGAACTCAAGATGCACTCTAAAATGATCGGTATTCTCAGATCTTTTGCATTCCTGACGAATACGGTTTCTGATAAATTAGTTTGACAAAGTTCACAGGAAGAATTTGAGGTTTCAAACTAGCTTTCAAGCTCTTGGATTTCTGTTTTTGGCTGGATACTTGAGGAACTCAAACGTTAATAGCTGTTTTTAAACTAAAACGTGCTTAAACTCAATAAACTGTATAAAAGGCCACCTTCTCAGGCAGGGTGGAGCTAAAGTTCAGACGTTTTCATAACCAAATTTCTTAATTAGTGCAAAAAGAATTCCTACCGTAAAATGGAGAAATCCTTTTTTTTTTTTTTTTTGTGCTCCACCAGAAGTTACAACAACTTACATATCAAATCAAAGATTTTGACCCTACAATATCGTGACTAGACTAAATTCCACTGCTCTTGAGATGACCCACAATCCGATTCCCAAGTTTTCTATTCTCAGTTCACTTAGTGAAGGAAAAAATCTTTCAAAACATTACTCTAATGAGATACATTTTATCACCACGTCGCAATAATTTCATCATTACCCTGCCATTTTATTCAATCTGGCATACAATTCACTTCAAATGAAGGCAAATTATACCGGGCATGCTCAAGAAAATGCTCATTGCAACCCTCCCAGACGTCCAGAGTCACCACTACAGGCTTTTAGTACAGAAACACGATATGTAATTCACAAATCCCAATTCCCAAGTCATGAAGGCCAGCGGCTAAACTCATAAAAGTTGTTAAAAATTGCAAATAAATCCATCCTCACCAACAGACAGACAGACCTGCGGATGTGAATAAATACACTCTAGATCTGGCTTTAGTTGCGGTTGTCGGTTTTCATGGTGTAGATTGGAATCTTTATCCCGAAGATAGAGATTCCTCTTGTTAAAGTGCTCCCATTTTGTGTGTTAAAAACACGCACTCAGGCGATTTTAGGCTTGATTCACTGATTCAGTGGTTCAGTCTTTTGCTCGTTTCATCGTTTCGTCGTTTACGTTTCATGTATCTCCCCTTCTGGGCAATCTATTCAAATTAACGATTATCTCGAGGAGGGAGTATGATGGAAACTCTTAGTCTTGTTGTTTTTCTATTGCCTCCGATTGCCCATCAAAACAAAAATTGTAAATCATGCATTTATGGTCATTCATGGAACACTATCCCAACCGTCCAACAAGGACGAGGGGAACTATGAATATTCTGCACTAACCCTCGCAGACTATGTTATATCAGTCAGATATCTGTCAAATGTAAGACATCTATGAGTTGGAAAATTTTATGGCACTTCATTCAGTAAAAGAAAGAAAAAAAACATTTACGAGCCTAAGAAGGATTTTTATGGGTTGGCTGGATATAAGTACATATCACCTCCTCACCCTTAAGATGTGCAAACATGCCATCGGCTTGAGTTAGAGTGTGAGGAATTGGAAAAGACTAATAAAAATCCTCTCTTCCGTTGTTAACTCTTTTGTGAGGTTTTGTGTTGTTGTGTTAAATGCAAAACGCACATAATTTCTTGGGATGCGATTACACTAAGTAGGGTGAAGAACTCATTCCTCCATCCGGAGGGAAGTTGACTTGAGATAAGAAATCGTATTTGAAACACCAGATTTCTTCATGACGACGCAGTTTTGTACATATGAACGCGTACTGCATGAGAAGGGAGATTCTTTTAAGAGCTGTGAACTGATGCTTGGTAATGGTACGGGTACTTGTGTTGCCATTCATTTAGATATTCGTTATTTTTTCGAATTTATGGAGCAATTCTATTTGGATCTGTCACTGCGTTAGGCAACTTAAACTTTTTTTGGGTCTTGTTTTAAGATTTTGACAGAGTTCCTAGCCAGTCCCAAGCGTGCAAATTTAACTCTGTGCAAATGACTGAGACTTTATATCAAAGAAAGTTTTAAGAGATCCAGAACCTTTCAAAAATCGATTTGTCGGCAGACGGTTCAATTGATACATTGGTGATTCCCTCTTGTGTACGAGTTATTGGTATTTGATATTTATGTCGCCAGGGATCACTCCTATTCTAACGCTGAGTATATACGCTACCTTTCATAGAAGTGTCAATCTCTATAGAAAGCTTCCTTTTACATTACACGGTCTTAATTTGACGGAGACTCTAGGTTACAGAGACGTACGCTTCGCATCTGCACCTCTCCTCATGTTGCCAATTTGTTAAGGGATCCGATCCCAGGGTTGGAACTTTGTTTCAGGAACTCAAATTTGATAAATTTACTTCGTTCCTCACAACAGTTGCGGAAAAAATAGGAGTGTACCATAGAGACTGCAATGTCTACAGGAAGTAGGAAGAGATATATTTGTAGAGGCGTTGAAATGTTCTATTTGATCCTCTGGATTGCTGAATAGGATAGCCCACTGTTGGCTATAATACGAGTAAAGAGCCACGTGACGTTCTGCATATGCTGCTTCAACTTTGAATAAGTTGTATTTCGGTCTTTTTTTCGCTTACTTTAGTGCATCTTCGTCCTCTTGCGACGGGTAAACTCAGGGATGATCTTCTAAGTTCGTACCTGATATTCAGGTCGATCTAGTTGTAGCCGCTTTCAAATTGAATTTTTTAAACGATTCTACGGGTTGACTCAGTTAAAACGATTTTTTTTTCTTCTGAATTAAACAGACGACGATGGGATTTTGTTTATCAGGCATAGCTTCACCTAACCACATCTTGGAGCTCGTTTTGTGTATACGGACTTTAAACATCTGCAGCAATTGTCGGAATCTGCGGTCTTTTTGGGTTTGAAGTTGAATATTTCTACGTCTTCTGATAACGTAGTTTTTGTTTTTAGTATTTGTCACAAGCCTTTCGTCATTCTCTGACGCACTGTCTTATTCATATTTTGTCTTGCTGCTTTGGCAGAATAGGCAACTGGAACCGATGCGTCTTAACGTTTAGCTAGATTCCCCACAATCATATGCACTAGATGTTGTTGTTCCCCATTTAAACAAAAAGTCTCTGCAGCTGCCGTGCTCAGTTTTATTCCATTTAGTTGTGTTCACGTTTGTGGGGGTAGGTTGAATCCTGGTATACCAACAGAAGGGTTAACTATTGTACTGCAGGTTGCGCCCTCGCCTAATTATTATCAAATGAATGAGGGTAGAGCCAATACTGGTCTTATCTTAACGGTTTTCAGAATTTAACGCAACTGAAGGTTACAGCGATTTGACCAGTTACAAACAGCTGGTCATAGGCCCTGTTGAGTGTCAGGACCGATGGTTTTTCATACCAGGACTTCAAACACGGCACCATGCGAATTACGGCCCCCGGACTTCAGTCTGGGCCTGACTTGTAGAGGTAGGCCCGCTAGTGAGAGCGTCACGGTGGTTGTGGTTTAAAGCCTAAAACGCAGGGTTTCTCAGTGGGCTTCGACCGGATTTAGAATTTCAATAAAAACTAGGTGCTAGGACTGTTCTTAAGGTTAATGGGTAGGCCTCGTCTCATACCAAGGATGAAGCTGCGCCTTCAACACAGGTCTTGTTTTATACAAACAGGAGGTCACTTTACACCCAAGAGACGTCTTGTACTGCTAGTATTTGGGACAAGATTCCCCCAGTCTTTTTCCCACTCTTCATTGGTGTTAAAATTTGACACGTGGATTTCGCGATTTCAACCGATATGAGTCCTCGTTGGAGTATACGAGTATTTGAATTGGAGATGGTTGTTTTGAATTTTGTCAAATTCTCTAACGAGTGTGTTCTTTCGTCTAAGCGATGGTGGAGCAGCAATTGCGGTGCTCGTTGCGTGTACACCAATTAACCAAATGGGGATCTATATTCAGCAGTTGAATAAACCAGTCCTAAACCGGCAGTTCAAAAATGATGATCCCCAGGAGCTAGACGCAAGTTTTTTGTTGCTGTTTTCAGCTTGGTTGCGGTGTTGTGACAGTGCTGTTTAAAGTCACAGGATAGTACTTTTGAAGTTAACTTCGAGTGGCATGTATCCATTGAAGCAGACTGACCCAGTTTTAGCCGTGCTGGGGGGTGTCAGCCTCCATTTCTTAAAATATTCTCCCAGAGAACCGAGATCTGTTGAGAGTGTATTTGGAGCTAGTTCGTCTGAATACGAACAATTGTTTGGATGTAGTGTTTCGAATATCGTGAATATACAGGTTAAAGAGTAGTGGGGCCAAGACCGATCCTTGTGGAAGGCCTTGATTTCACTCGCGCTGTTATTAAGGAATTCTTGAAAAGAGCGATTACTCAGCATGTTGTTAATCAGGCTTGTAGTTATTTTGCAACGCGTAGAAGTTTGTAGGCCATTCCATATATTATGCAGCAGTAAGGTCTACAAATACAGCGCCAGTCTTAAGACGGTTTACAAAGCCAGTAAGTGCAACTAGGACCCTTTCGGAATCCAGATTGTTCAACTGGGATAACTTCATTGATGAGTATGTACTTCAATTCTGTTGTACATACATACATTAACATACACTTAAGAGAGCATGTTGCCATGTCATATACATAACGATAGAGGGCGCCTATTAAGAAGAAACCGTTTACTTTACCTCGAAACGAGACAGTTGATCCATTTACATAATGAGTTTCTTGCAGGAGTACCACATCAGTGCACAAAGTGGCGAATCGCATACGAAATTAATGAGGATATTGATGCGTTTTAAGATATTTGACATCCAAATGTGAATATATTTTGAGCGTTATCCAGGCTTGTCTATTCTTCGCACTCCGCTCCTGAAATTTGTAACTTCCTTAGTAACCACTTAAGGTTACAGTACCAGCAAATACCATTTCTGCATCTATTATAGGTTCAGCATAATGCGATCATTGACAGAAGAAATGCCCAGCTACCATCGCAGGCGGTGGTGTCACTTATGCTTTGGTGTTTGGCAAAATCGTAGTTCCCCGTGAGCATTTTACAATCGTTCCTATTGAACAGCAAAAATGCTGAGAGTCGAAAAGCAATCATTTGATCTGGATGCAAACCTATATATTGAATAATCTGGGGTTGCGCACATATGGGGCCCAATGAATGAACTTCAGTGAACACCTTCACCGGCTACCCAAGGATTCCTTGTGCGGAAGTACGTTCTTTATACATGTTTAGTACATTCATTGTGACCTGTGATGGAAAGAAAACTTTGTGATGTGATCTGTCAAATAGAGGCGGAAACTAACTTTAAAGTGTTAAGAGGTTTCAACACCTAGTGGAGTATATCTCCACTAGGAATGCAGATGCAAATTCGCCTAATGAAAAGTAGAATGTGAAATTGTCATCCTTCACGAGGACCCTATATATCCACTTCACATCCTAGACCATTTGAAACGGCTCGTGTTCTGGCTAGAGCCAGTTTCGAGTACATGGAAAGCCGATATTGTATTCTCGCAGCAACCAAATCCATGCCATTGCGTTGGACATGAGTTCAGAGTCAAAAGACACTGAAAAGCCATAAGAATTCCAGTGCGAATCGACCACATCAGATAAAGGAGATGGAGATTAATTAGTGTGTTGAGAGAAGCGCCGAAGCTGCACCGTCCCTGAGAGTCTAGTTATATCAACAGTAACTTATTCATTTAAAAGCTTATTGCTCCAAATAACTATAGCATGGGATGGGATAAAATCGAACTGTCAATCTTCGTTGACAAGTGTCATATCTTGCCACTTTGAGAGGGTTGATGACGAGATAACAATTCGGGCTTTCAACTGTGTTTATGAAAAGGAAAAAGCCGAGTGGCTCACATTCTTTGAGCAAGAGCAAATAATTGTTATATTCATATCCGCCTCGAGTACCATCTAAAGACATTAAGGCTCTGAAGTTTAGATACAAGTCGAGTCGTATACATAATATCTTCCAGATTGACACTACTCTAACAATGAAAATGTCTGGAAAACGAATCTTGTTCATACTGCTGTTGATTCTGCATCGTCGTATCATTTTCGTTAATTTAGTTAAGCTCCCTGACTTTTGTTTTTACAGTTTCGAATTAAACTCACTCCTCTTGATCTACCATACGACTATACATATGGTATAATTGCAAAGAAAAAAAAGGTTTCTATGCTTTTCCTCTCCACCTAATCAGATTAATTCTGCTCTTCTAATAATAAACACACAGGGAAAATAAAAAACTGACAAATGGCCTCAATCCCGGGGAGACAAAACTTTCCACAACCAGCATAATATCCGTCCGTTTGTTCGTTCGCCGTGATGTTACTCCGATTCCAATTAAAACTGAATAAAGTTCCAACAGAAAAAGAAAAATAGACAAAAACGGACTCCAATTTCAATTTGATTTTGCGAATTTGAAATTGAACTTCAACTTGTTATGGCTCCGGCTATAGTTGTAGATTGAAGTACACCCTCTGTGTGTCGTGTGTCGGTTAAATGCTCTAGAAACCCATTGCTCTTGATGAGGTTTGGAGTCAAACTACTCACTATTCAGTGCTTGCATAGTGCGAGATCTTTATCTTTTGCACTAAAGAGGCAAACATGTTCCTATAGATACATCCAACAAACAATAACGTTTAACTACATCTTAGTAGTTTGTACACCGGGGTAAGCAGAAGTCACAAAAGCATATTCGAAATGCAATTACACGAACTCACGAACTGTCCGACCATTTAATGTTTCTCTATCTCATCTTTCCATCACCTAGAGGAGGAAAGTCCTTGGCTGCAACCATACACAAAAGAGGCTACGATAAATTAAAAAAAAAAAAGAAGGAAAGTTAAAGAAATATAAACATGGGTAATGGATAGAGCGGCCGGCGTCGGAAATTCATTTTGAAGTTCAAAAATCATGGCAATGTGGCCTGGCCACCGTCGGTCGGTCGTTGGGACGTTCGGATGGTGGTCATGGAGTTGCAACATCAACACAAGCCATCACAGATGGACCATTTACTCTGACTGTTTATTCATAGTTTTCATACTGTGGGTAATTGAATTAAATGGCAGCAAATTGCGGTTTTTCGTTGGTTTTATGAATTTTGTTTTTTCTAAAATTTCCAAACATACGACTCGGTCTATGGATAGCTAGCTGGTCGACTCAGAGTTTGAGTTGTTTCTAAGAAAAACCTTAGAACGTGACTGTGCTGCAAGTTCTAAGGTTTTCTGATGTACGGCGAATAGTATGGTATCATGGTCATGCGATGTTATGAGGGCTAACCTAGCAATGAAAACTCGTATTTGGAGTATGGGAAAACAGCGAATTAGGTGTTTTTTTCAATCTGATTTTTCAAGGAGACTGACATGTGCAATGTTGGTTTGTTCTCGTAAAACTTCCAAATGGCTTCAATGTAGTGAATCAAAAAGTCAACAGAAGATGCCTGCTTAGTCTGAAAGTGACATGAGGTGATTAGTGGCGTCGTAACATCACACTTTACGATACTCTATCCTCTTCAAGAAATAAAAAAACCTTTCCCCATATGGAGGTTAAGTTCTAAGATGGCTTAGATGGTCTTTATCTTCATACTTGATCATTGACTATAAATCATTAGCGGTTCCAGAAAAATTTCTGGAACCATCCGGCTATGATCTGCCCAGAAGAGGCCTACTTGATATCTGGATGAGGAAAACCAAACCATATGACAGTACACTCCAGTGTACCCAAGGCCAAATTTCCTCACAGTGTCTCTACAGATATAAAACGGAAAATTTATATTTTTAGAAAAACTTATGGAACTGCGATAACAATAAGAAAAGGCAGCTTTAAAGGCTTTAAGGCAGAGCACGCTAAATCAAATTGATCATATTGCTGTAGATGAAAGGCATGCCACCAATATTTAGGACATCTGAATGCTACGAGCAGCCAACGTTGACTCGGATCATGACCTTGTTGCAGCCAAGGTGCTAATGCGGATTTCCCAAGCGCCAGAACAAAGAAGAACTATCGTAAATAGATATAACGTAGAAAATCTCTAATCGCAAGAGACTGCAAGAATCTTCACCGAATACGTATCCCGAAACCTCTCCAGTGCTCCTATACTGCAGGCATCAAATACCGAACACCAGTAGCAACGCTGCGAGCGTACCATCAAAGACCTCGCAACTGATGTGCTCGGTTTCACTTGACCACCACCAAGAAATTGTTGGTTTTACGAAGAATGCCGGTAAGCACATACAGATAGACAAAAAGCCTATAAGCGGCGCTGCAACGCAAAACGTTAGCCGCTCGTGAGCTCTACGTGCAGAAGAGACGAGTAGAACATCGGCTTCTCTAGAAGAAGAAAAAAGAGAAAAAGCCCCATATCCCGCTGTCAGGGAGAACAGGCCATTCAACTTAGACGATAATAGCCAAAACTTCCGCTCACCTGACCAGAATGAAGTAAGGATATCAATATCTACACTGAAATCCAACAAAGCAGTTGGACCGGACAAATTACCGGCCGAGGTATTCAAGGCTCCTAGAAATGCCTAATCCACAAAAAAGGATACCTTCAACATCGCATACACAATCTTGTCTGAAATATTGTATGAACGTCTAAAACCCTTATCTGATTGGCCCATATCAGTGCGGTTTCAGACCAGGAAAGTCCACAATCGACCAAATCTTCACACTCAACAAGATACTGGAAAGAACTCAAGAAGTACAAATCGATACCCACCATCTTTTCATTGATTTTAAGGCCGGATATGACAGCATTTATAGAGACGAGTTATGTACTCGTATTTGTAGAGCCATGTCTAGTTTTGGCATCCTTGCCAACCTCGTTCGTAGAGAATGTGAACGCTCTCTGCTTCGTCAAGGTTAGCAACGACTTAACCGAGACCTTTGATATCAAAAATAGCTTAAGACAGGGTGACTTCTTTAACATCATACTTGAACGAATTGTGCAGAACTCATAAGTGAACACTGGAGGCACAACCTTCTTAAAGTCTGTGCAACTATTTAGTAGCGTACGCCGCTGATACATATATCGAAGTAATTGAGAGAACTCAGCGGCGGGCACCGTTGCCTTCAAAAGTATTGAAATGGAAGATGCCAAAATGGGTTTGGCGGTAAGTGAGGCAAAACTAAGTACGATATATGCTGTAAACATAGAAGCGAAACACAAAATCGACACATGCATGACATCACAATCGGCAGCTTTAATTTCGAGGTAATGAGGGACTTTGTCTCTCTCGGCTCTGCTATAAATTATGCTAACAACGCTTCAGCAGAAAAGAAACGAAGAATCACTCTTGTAAGAAACAGCGTTTCTTTGGGTAGTGAGGCCCTATCCCGAAAAAAATAAGGGGACACCTCGATCGTTCCAGGCCTCCCTTATGGCGCTGGACTCTATCGAAAGTAGATAAAGATAACCTCAGTCGTTTTAAGAGAAAAATTCTTCGAAAAATATTCGGTCGTTGACGCGCTTTGGAGGAGAAGATTCAATAACGAATTACATATAAGAGCTACAGCGACACCGACCTAGTCAGAAAACTGCACATGATTCGCCTGAGATAGCTAGAACAGATAGAGCAAATGGACACCATTGCTACGGCCTGCAGATTCTTTGAATCTAACCCGGAAGAACCACTTAGTAGAGGGAGACCTCACATCAGGTGGCGCGCATAAATAAAATGGGACCTTAACCGATTTGGGGTGCGCAGCTGGATCTGTTAGCTAAAGACCGTGCTAACTTGAGAGGCTTAGTAGTTGAGGCATAGGGTTACCCCTAGCTAGATTACTTTATGACGAGAATACATTAGTATGAATGTGTTAAATTTATCTGGGTATGACAGGGTTTTTTTTTTTACTGATGGGATCTTACAGCCATGTCTGTCAACTTACAAACCTTTTCAGCCAGCTCGATTCCTAGCTATTGTACATATGTAGCTGTTTTCAGCTACATTGCTTGAGATAGAGCTTAGCTGCTTAATACTAGGTGGGGTGAAAAGTAACCTCCTTGGGAATGAAAAAAAAAATTTTTTTTAAATGTTTTTTTTTTCTTTTATTCAATACAGTCCCCTTTTAGTTTGATACACTTATTCTAACGATTTTCCAACTTCTTGATCCCGTCCGAAAAGTAATTTTCCGGAAGGTCTGCAAAATACTCCTCCGTGGCGTCGATGATTTCCTCGATGAGGTTTGGGAAGAGATAATAGTCCGAGGGAGCCAAACCGGGGGATGCGACAGCAATTGGAGCCGTAAGTCATTGATTTCAGCCATGGTTGCGATGCTGTTGTGCGCCGGCGCATTGTCTTGCAAAAACAAATTTTTTTTTCCTTTCATGTGAGGCCGTTTTGCAGCGATTTCGGCCTTCAATCGCTCCAATAATGCACAGTAATACTGTCTGTTGATGGTTTTTCCTTTTTCGAGGTAGTCTACGAAGATTATGCCATGACAATCTCAGAAAACCGACGCCATAACTTTTCCGACCCATCGAGCCTCCCTCGGCCGCTTAGGAGCATTCGTGCCTGCTTCAGTCCATTGACGGACATTCATTCTGTTCTCTGGTGTAATAGTGGATCCAAGTTTCATTAACAGTTACCAATCGACACCAAAAGTCCGCCCGACTCCACATTAGCAAGTCCAAACACTCTTTCGAAGTGCTTTCGCGTTCGTGTTTTTGGTCAGGAATGAGTATGCGCGGCACCCAGCGGCAGGATAACTTTTTCATATGCAGAATATTGCCCAAAATATGGCGTGTGCGCTGAGTACTAATCCATGTGGTATCTGCAAGCTCACTCACCTTCACTTCCGATCAGCCAACATTATTTCATGTATTTTTTTGACATTGTCCTCTGTAACCGCATCGGAGGGCTTGCCGCTGCGGACTTGATCGGTAGTGGAGTTGCGGCCACCACAAAACTCTCGAAACAAATATTTGACGGTGTAATCTGATGGTGCATTAGCCCCATAATATTTATCCAACTTTTCTTTTGTTTCCTTCGCCGTTTGTTTAATGAGAGAACGAATATCGTTTTTGTCCATACTCAACATGATTTCAAACACGTCAACAACAATCAGCTGTCAAAACAAAACTAAAGACAGTATCGCACTGAAATTTGGCATGTCTGCTTTAATTTGAACGGACTTAAAGGTAACATAACCTTTTTTGCAGTAGCAGCGCATTCTGGCGGTCAAGGAGTTCACTTTTCACTCCACCTAGTAGTTCTCTTAGCCCATATAATCGGCAGTTGGCAATAGATAGTCTTCGTTTAATCTCCGCTCCAATGTCATTACTGGTGTTCACTGCAGAGTTACAAATGAGCTGGTGCATGCTTCTTACCAGATGTTTTCCAGGTTTAAAGAGCTTGGCGGTTAAATCGTCGGACCCAGAAAAGTTTTTGGGAAGGTGGACGGATGTTTTCGCGGATTGAATGGTGTATCTTGACAGTTATAGTGTTTTCGTCGCCTTCAAAATTTAACAGTCTATAGAAATGATTATTCCAAATTTTTAAGATGATCTACCACCTTGATCAAAAAGAGTTCCCGGTGGTGCCACCGTGTGGCTCCCATTGTTCCAATTTGAGTTCTCTTTTTTGTTAAGTTGACACATCTGTTGTTGACATTCCCTCTAAATCTAAATGTCATAGCTTGACATTTGCAAAAGTAACGTAGCCAAGAGTACATCTATCTCTGTGTGTGTTGGCGATTTTTTACATTTTTAGAAATGTATTTAAATTTTTAACAACGGACTTCTATTAAATTTTACGTAAAAAACGGATTTATTGGTGCGCGAACTTTGGAAATGTTGGGAAAGTGTTTCGGAAACGATTCTCTACAGAAAACGGTCATTTAACAGTGGCACGAGCGGTTCAAAAGTGGTCGTGAGTCAATCGAAGATGATGAACGCAGTGGCAGACCATCGACATCGAAAACCGACGAAAAGATTGATGAAGTAGAAGAAATGTTGGTCAATAACCGCAAATAAACCATCAGAGAGATAGCGGAGGACTTGAACATTGCCTATTGATCCGTCCAAGTAGCAAAGTTGATGCCAAAAGACCTCAATTTCATGCAAAAGGAGACCGTATTGACGTCGCAAAAGAGATGATTTGCGAGGCTAAATCCAATCCCACATTCATCATTACTGGAGACGAGACGTGGGTTTATGAGTACGACACGCAATTCAGACATCAAACACGTGAATTTCGTTCACCAAATGAGCCGAGAACAAAAAAACCACGTCGTTTTCAGTCAAAAAAGAAGGCAATGCTCACGGTTTTCATGGATTACAACGGTGTAGTGCATTGGTGTAAACAAAGAGTAGCGAAGCAATTCGCAGGAAGAGACCAGAATTGTGGACAGAAAACTCGTGGATTTTGGACCATGAGAACGTAACAGTGCCGTCATTATTCGTAGTTTTTTGACGAAAAATGCAATAAAAAAAACAAACAGCCACCGAATTCACTTGATTTGGTTCATTGTGACTTCTTTCTTTTCAATCGAAGGAACGGAACGGGACGCGTTTCAGCAGCCGAGAGGAAGTAATCGAAAATCGCAGGAAGCACGAGGATTGGATCAAGCACTGGCATAAGTGTGTTGCAGTCGATGGGGATTACTTTAAAGGGGACAATATAGATTTAGATGAATAATCTTTTTTTTTTTTTTTTTTTTAATTTTCTGAATAACTTTCGGCAACATTTTGATCAAGGTGGTATATTGATTTAATCATCATTTTGCATTAGATTGGCCCGTTACGTCACAGATGAGGACAAAGTTTATTCAAGCACTTTATAACATAAAGTACATACTTGTACTTTGAAGTTTATTTAATGGCCCTTCGAAGGTTTCAATGGAGCATATTGGCAAATGCGCTACATGTGCACCTCCCAACCCCAATAAGTAAATTCTTCAAATAAATAATTACCAACTCAAACACAGATAAATTTATCTTCTCTTTAGCATGAAGCAAGAATCAATAATCCTAAAAATAGAACATAGTACGAGTACTAACATATGGTACAAACTTAACCATCTTCGGATGTCTGTATCTGACTGAGACTAGACAATTACTTTCCAACCGAAGAAATAGGGGACACTTCGTATTTCCCCCTCTAACTAAAACGGCAAGAAACCTTTATCATTTAAGCAACGTAGATATATATTGAATCCTTCGAGATATTTTCTTTGTCGCACGGTTTATACACTCAATCGGTTCTACGACCAACGATTGTCTCGGCGTGTAATGGTTTTTGAAATTTGAGAATAAATCTGATGGATGACAGTTTTCCCAGTGCGCATTATTAGAATCCATCTCTCTAACTGACATGCGACAACCTGACAGAAAATAAAAACTACGGACGAACCACGTACGAGTATATCCGTAAGTCGAAAATAGAAAACGAAGTGCTCTGTTCATGTGCACTTTCTGCAGTCACTTGGCTGCTGAAAGATATATTGGACTCAGAATGAACTGAAAAAATGTACACGAGTTAGAGGGGAACGATGCGAAGGATGTGATGGATTTTCTTTTTTATTATTTTTCCTTTCTTTTATGTTTTGTTGACAACATGGTTTTGCCATTTCCGCGACGAACAACACAACCACGACCCTTGTTTGGATACATTTTTGCAATTCTAAGTCTTCTCTATTGGCCCCAAGAGCGGCCTTGGTATAGTTTCTGAACCCATAAAACTGACAAACTATGGGAGTTACAAGAGTATCTTCATCACATTAAATCTAAACAGCGAAATTGTTGTAGAGATTTAAGTTTGCCAGACAAGTTTAGGTTGTTTCTAAGAGGTGGAGGAGGTTTTTGGTGAATTTGCAGAGGCCTTAGTGTTTGTGTTTTCGATTTTTAGTTTGGGATCACATCTGTTTGTTGATATATTCGTATGGTTTATTTTGATCGAGTTAATTACAAACGTATTATGAACTCCTAATTGGCGAAGATTGTTGAGTGCTTAATAAGGTTTGTTATAATTGTAGGTATACTCGCTCACAGATTCAGGGAGAGTAAGAAATGTGGGTGGTGTTGTTTGGTATGGGTATTGATTTCCGAGATGGTATTTGATATCATTCAAATTTGATGAGTGCTTTTTCGATAGACAAGTGATTGAAATGATGTTTGACGTGTTGGCAACCTGGCTATCCAGTACTATATAGTTACTGTTACTTCACATTTACTTTACCATCGTGTACTGGTCAATGTTCATCCAGACTCAACTTTCCAAACTTATAAGTTGAGCAGCTGACAAAAATAGCAGCATGATAGCGAATGAATTTCCTAGATGGAATCAACGGTGTAGTAAAATCCCGGAATAAAACAAATGAGACCTTATTCGGGTTACTCCGGCATATTTGGTGCTCAAGTCGGATGGAGTTCCGAGACTAAGTCAGGCTCATGGAAAGAGATGGTGGCGGATGAGCCTTAATGGATCAAGAGCAGCGCTCACATCCCCGAACAGGTTACTGACTTCGGTTTAACCACCCGTTGTCTAAGGGGTAAATACAATGGAACCTGGCTCTTTAGGTTAGGAGTTGCACCGCCCAGCCACGGAAAATAAAGTTCAGTTACGAAGCAACAACAAGCCATGAATACGGATGAATTTACTGTTGACAAACGAAACAAGGACAACGAACTTCGGATCTGCACGTGGAATGTTAGGCCCCTTAATTCACTTGCAGCCAAATAACTAGCGGAGGCCCTGGACTGCTGCAAACAGATATTACCGCTATCCAAGAAATGCGATGGGATGGGTCGGACAAAAAGAGGATGAAAATTGGCGATTGTAATCGAAATCAAAAGCAGTACCAGTTTCGATGCGGATTTGTTGTTAGAGGCAGACTTAGGCAAGAAGTATTCAGTTTCCGGCATGTTTACCAGCGCCTCGTAACAATCCGTATTAAAGATTAATTAGGTAAGAGTAGCTTGATGGTATAACCAGATTCACCCCATTGCGATCGACGCAAGCACTTCTCCAATATTATGTATATCTGAATGTTCCAAGGGACCACTAGGACCACTACTTTGTAGTAGCCAAGGTGCGGTTGCAGATATCCCTAATATCACAAATGCTAGCTAATACTGTGAGGAAGTTTGACGTCGGACGAATCAAGTCTTAATCTATAAAGATGACTTATACCGCCAGCATCAAGTAGCAACATTGCCAAAAATCGATCAGAACTGCTGCCTCTGATGTGCTGGGTTTTACTCAGCCACCATAACGAAACCTCTGATTTGACGACGAGTGTCGACAAGCAAATGCAGATAAGTACGAGGCATACAGAGCGAAACTGTATAGAATGACTAGAGCTGCTCACGAGCAGAAGAGGAGAGGCGATCAGCGGCTTCTCAAAAAGAAATTGAGATATGCTAGTCCAGAAATGAGATTCGGAAGTTTTGCCAAAAGGTAAAGAATACCATGCCTCTGACACATACCCCGAACCGAAGCCAGTTCGGACTAACAATGGAACATGGTAGTAGGTAGTAGCAGTCGATGCTAAGAATTTGGAAACAGCAGTTCTGTAAACTGCATAACGGCGATGATGAACCAAATACCGCTATCAGGCAGAATAAACCTTTCAACCTGGCCGATATAGACCAAAAATTTCATCCACTAGACCAGGGTGAAGTGAAGATAGGCATATCTAATCTACTGGAGCGGACGCCCTGATTACCGAGTCCTTTAAAGCGGCAGATGATGACTACGAGAATGGAACCTCAGCATTATTTTCCCGATCCTGAAGCAAGCATACCCTCTAGACCATCAGACTAGAGAGGCATCAGTCTTCTTAACATCGCCTACAAGATCCTCTCTGCCGTATATTGTGAACACCTGAAGCCGTTCGTCAGCAACCTGATTAGTTCACGTCAGTGTGACTTTACACCACAAAAGTCCACCCTCGACCAAATACCATATTCACACTACGGTAGATCTTACAAAATATTCATGATCTATAGAGACGAGCTATGCAGAGCAATCTCTAGTTTTAGGATCCCTGCTACACTCGTCCGTTTGTGTATGATGGCGATGGAGTATGCACGCCACTCCATCAAGGTCGGTAAAGATATCTTTGATGTCAAAAAAGAATTTAGACAAGGCGATTCATTGTCAAACGATTTCTTCAACATCATTCTTGAAAGAATAGTGCAGGATTCACGTGCCAATAAAACAAAATTGACTCTACATAAGATCTTAATAATCCCAGTCCTACTCTATGGCGCAGAGGCATGGACTCTATCAAAAATGGGTGCGTGTGCTATTGGCTGTTTTAAGAGGAAAATTCTTCGAGTTATTTTCGGCCCCATCTACATAGACGGTGAGTGGAGAAGGAGATACAAGGACGAACTGTACGGGCTGTACAGCAAGGTAGCTGTGTTACGTTTTGGGGATTCGCCGCCGATGGACAATGCAGGAGTGGAAGACCGTGACTTAGGTGGTGCACGCAGGGCTAATGAGACCTCAACCAACTTAGCGTGCGAAACTGGAGGCAGCTGGCGGGCCACGCGTGTTAGTTGAGGCTCAGGTCTACCACGGACTGTAACGCCAGCCTAAGTAAGTAAGCAAGAATACTAACAGAATTCCGACGGAACACGGGATACTAGTAGCCAGACGGCAGTTTACCTGCAGAATAGATTCTATTGAAATACACATGTATAGTATATATGGTCTCAGTCTTCAACATACATGTATAGGGTTTTCCAATAGGGACTTGACAACTTTGAATTTAATTTGTGAACGCACTCTTTCACTAATCATCAAACTGTCACTGTCAATTTATTCATCATGGTAAAGTACACTAACGAGCAACGTCTGCAAATTATAAAAATTTTCTACAGATATTCTGAGTCGGTGACTGCAACTTTAAGAGTGTTAACTCGAATTTTCGGTCATAATTCTCGCCCTAGTATATGTTACAGGCAATAACAAGTTTAGTGCAATAATTTGAGTCTACATATTCGTTGTGTGATGTTGTCGTGTCAATGAGACAACGGGTTGGTCGAAGTGTCGAAAATATCGCTGACGTCCGTAGCAAACTATCCAAATCAGTCAATTCCACGGCGTTCTCAAGAATTGGGCATCGATTAGACTACATTATGGCGTATCTTGGTTTACACCCATACAAGATCAAGCTGATTCAAGAATTGAAGCCGATGGACCATTTGAAGCGACGTACGTTCTCCGACTGAGTTCTGGAGAAGATGCGCCAAGATGATGAATTTCATCGCAAAATCATCTTCAGTGACGAGGCTCATTTTTGGCTCAATGGGTTCGTTAATAAGCAAAATATGCGTTATTGGTCGGGTGAAAACCCACATGTGCTTCATGAATCACCACTTTGCATGCCGGCGGCGTTATTGGGCCATATTTTTTCGTCGACGATAACGATCGTCACGTTACTGTGAATGATCAGCGTAATCGCGCCATGAAAGCCGATTATTTTTGACCCGAATTGGAAGAAATGGACTTAAACGACATGTGGTTTCAACAGGATGGTGCCACAAGCCACACAGCACACGCTACAATCGATTTATTGAAGAGTAAGTATGGGCCAGTCGATTGGCCGCCTCGTTCGTGCGATTTAACGCCGCTTGACTATTTTCTGTGGGGCTACGTTAATTCATTAGTTTATGCCAACACGCCGACGACGTTGGAAGAGCACAGAGCCGTTTCGGCCGAAATTTGTGGTCGAGTCGTTGAAAATTGGGTCCAACGAATCGACCACTGCAAACGTGCCCGAGGTGGCCATTTGAACGAAGTCGTTGTCAAGTCGTTATTAGAAAACCCAAAAAACATTCCATTCAAACTATTCGTATCATCGGTGCAGTTTATGAAGGCAGACAACAGTCGACAGTCGACCCAAACCGTGGTGGGCAGTTGATTCCAAATAGAATAGAAAAATAATAGTCTATGGTTCAAAGTGGTTGTCCTGTGGTATTTCCAAATTTCCTCTTAACGGATCAGAGATCAACTCAATAACAATGAAATGTCAACTTTGAAATCTGAATGAAAATATTGCCGTTTCATTTACAGTTTTTCAATGTGTGTCACCATATGTATAAGATACGATTGTGTTGATGCTTATCTGGTGCAAAACATGCAACTTCTACATGGTCTGCGGTTATATGCGCCAATATCAATCAGATCAATTAAAAGTGGTTGGCAGAAACGCCTTTGCGTCATCAGCCATATTTTTTTCGAAAATGCGTATCTTTTTCAGTCCATCGACACAGAAATTAGCCATTTTTTACTGTTTGATAAAAGTTCTATTGTAAAACTCAACCTCAAGGTTTTTGACGTTCTTTTTTAACACAATTAATTAGTTGACTCCGTCCTTGGCATATACCAAATTTAGCCTCAGCCAATAAAACTGTTATCGCGGTTTTTTCCTCCAATTGTTTCGTACGTATATTTACGTGCATGTAAAAAAAGAAAAGAAAAGAAAAAAAAAAACCTATTCACACCGAGATAATAGAAATTCAATTACTTTCCACTTTTGAAGTTCTTATCGTTTTCGCGAACGTCATTCGAGGCATTCTAAAACCGTTTTATGGCAAAAACATTAAATTTCCTGTTCCGAAAGAATATGTCCACTAACCTTGCTGTTGCTTACAGGGCGTGAATCCTACAAAAATTCAAAAAAAAAAAAAAAAAAACATCGTTCTGCTAATGCGAAAATAAATTCACCCTCTTCGCGAGTAAAGTTTTTATGGGGAGGCTAGCCCACCCTTTTAGCAAATGTGCAACCAGCCAAGCGGTGAGCCTCTTAAAAATAAAAAAAAATATCATACATACAAAAAATATGGAAAATACTCTAAAAAAAATCATAATTAACCCAGGAGACATGGTAATAAAAAACGATTCGCCCCCTTTTGCGACTATGTCTTAAAGTACACGCACTAATAAATTTAATTACAGCTAAGTGTTTACGGGCGCGGAATCTCCCACATTCTGGAAGATACGTTCATACGTCCGTGTTTCTGTCGGCTGTGTTCCTTGGTGCCAATATCCATTTGTTGGTGCCATCAGAAGGATTGTAGTGAAGCGCTCCAGCAAAAAGCAGTTGAAGGTAATAAAACTTAACTTAAGTTCCTAAACACTCCTTTTTTATTGTTTGTTGTTGTTGTTGTTATTGTTAGAGGTGCTCCTTTCCCGGCCAACAACGACTGACTTATATGACCGTTCTGGTTCGATCGTAGTTCAAATCAGATGGACTTGGCCGAATAATGGCCGTTGTGTGCCTATAAAACGAACCTATAACCTGGAACCTCCTCTCCTACGAAATTTATCGCGAATTAGTTTTCCCTTTTTTTCTGGCTCATTCCCTTCTTCTGCTTCTTCTAGGCCTTTATATTGCATTTCAATAAATTCCTTTCGAAAGGTACTCGTTCGTTCTCCTCTATCGTTCCATCCGCTTGGGCCTGGCATCGTCTTCTCCTCTCTAGGGTATAATAAATCTTTGGAATGATTGTAGAACTGATACCAACCTGATGCAGGTTCTGACGTGGAGCAAACTACGAGTACCAGTATCTGAGTGGACGAAGGAGGAGGAAAATTTGCATATGCCAACGAAATGCGTGATAATTTTCAGTTCCTATTCGCAAATTGTCTGCGGTGATAGTATTTCGTTGCCTTGATCTGTGTTTGCTGTTTTGACAGTTGGCCTAACAGTGACAAGCATTAACAAGGAGCAGCTAGTCACAGTAATCCTCTGGTCTTAGTAGAGTTAATGACTTGTTTTTTTCTTGTTCATTACTTTTGCTATGTTGCTCTGCTTTGTGATGAGATATTGCAAAGTGAATCCTCTTAGAATGACACTTCAAAGTGAAGTGGTTTGTATCGTATATGCTTTAGGCCTGAGGGTGATATTGATTTTCAATAAATCTTCTCTGGAGCTTAAATTAGTGTCTGACGTGTTGGAGAAGAAATGGCTTTTAAAAGTCTGCATCTGAGCACATTAAACATAGGTTTTGTCGTTAATATGATACTTACTGGAGAGAATACATTGAAAAAAAAAAGAAAAAAAAAAATGCATTATCCAATCTTTGCCGGCAGACGACCCAATTATAAATTTAATTTTGAGCCTAAAAGCTTACCATTAAGGACATCAATCGGTGAGATGATTTCTTCCGTAAGGTAGAGGTCAACATCTGCTTATTCGTCAATTTTCTCATATTGTTATCGGATGGATGGAAATTAATTTCTGATCTAGAGCATATAGGCATGTAGGCAGGAGTTTTTCTTGCAGCCTCGCTGCGAGTGGGAGACCAAATGATACGAGAATGTCCAGTTTAACCGGGAAGACAATCGATCCAACACCGCGTTCCATCTTCAATCCAAGAGTGAATAGTAAAAATCGGTTTTTCGATATTAATTTGTCGTCCATCAATCTATATATTTCAATGAAATGTTGAATCCAACGTTAAGGTCTAGAAGCAGAAACATATTTAGTACTTCAGTTGGGAATGTCTGCATGGACCACGTAGGAACGTATACTGATTTTGTTGGATTTACTCAAGATATGATAACAACTATCAGTGTATCCATAGAATCGTCTTTGTTTCACCTCCCCTCACTTTTTTGTATTGAATACTTTGTGAGGTGCACGTGGATCTGTATGTAGTCTGTACTGACGTGAGCCTAGACCAGTTGTAGGTCTATGTGAAAGAGATTTCTTAACGATTCTGTGAAGTTTCGCGATCTCTCGAAAGCAGAGACCACATTGATCTTGGAAGTTGCTGAACAGAAGAGCAATCTCTTCTTTTTCATCCGTGCCTTGAAATTATTGTGAGGAATACTCAGTCGTTTTCAGGTTCTTCCAATCGACAATGTCCTGTGGTTATATTTGATATCATGGACTCTCTTCTTCTAAGGTTGATGTATCACAATCGTTCCAACACCTATTTATGACTGTCCCTAGAACTTTTTTGAGAATGTTTCTATTTTTTGGTGTGGGACATTGGTGACTTGACATTGTTCAAACCTTGTTCCCTTCACCCTCAGCTGTTTTCGAACCGTCTACGAAAATGAAGATGGATGAAGTAGAAATTCGCATTATCTGCAGACTCTGCCTTTGACGAGGTGATTTACACCCCGGTGATGTGATGTTTCTTTGTTTGATAAATACAAATGCATGCCATCTTCGAAAGCTATTACGAGTTTACCACATTCCGCGTTTTCTGATTTGGTAAACAGCTAATTGGTGACTAGGTCCTTAAAGGGAGTTTACCTCCTTGTGGTGGTCCCCAAACAAAGGGTGGATATGTAACTCTAATGTTGAGCTGCATGTGTGTGTAGTTTTTCGGAGAGAAGTGTTAATCGCGGAGGTGCCAACATTGTTGAGATCTCGCTCAATGTCAAGGAAAACCTACATTTTGAAGCCGTACGGAAAGACCTATATACAATGTAATCTCAGCCGATTTTCTTCTTTCTTAGGCCTGTTGAGAGTTAGGCAGCCTTTTATGGTTAAGGTAACCCTTAATGTGAAGGTCAACATTTTTTTTTTTTTTTCATGTCTGTAGGAGCAAGGATTACATACTGATGGGACTGAGATTATTCATAAGAAGATGGGAGGTCTTTATTACTTTAAGTATGAAAACCAGCCCTAAGGTATCTTAGTGAGTACTAGACTGGCATAACTGTATGTCTCTCATTTCCTTAAAAGCATTCTATATTTGTGCAGGAAAAAATCATCAGGCTCTGGTGCCTTACGTGATTCGAAGCTAGAAACTGCCCATTTTAGTTCTGCTTCTCATATCGTGCCTGGATTGATCCGCAGATTCTTTTTAGATTACCTCAAATGTTGCATTACGCTCGAAATTCCTGATATTTTGGGCAAGACTTGCATATGTGCCTTGTAAGTGTCTGTACTACCTCATAAGTCGCGATGTGGATTTTTAATACAGCCGAGCACAGAGTCCTCCTGATTAAGGCCGAAGATTTTTTAGTTTCGAGGCTAAAGATGCTCTTTACAAATGAATTGTCATCTTTACCTAATTTAAATAGAGTTTTCGTATAACAAATATTTATCATCGAAAGTGGCTTTATTGTTTTTCAAAATACTTTCCATGAAGATCAACTTTCGAAGCACTTTTCCATTCCGAACAATGTGATTTCGAAATATGCGTTTTAAACGCATGATCAACTTCGTCAGGCGTCGAAAAACCTTGATTTTGCAATTTATTTTTGTTGTGCCTGATTAAAAAGAAGCTTTTGGTGTCAAATCAGGGCTGTACGGCAGATGACCCATCCAATCGATGTTTTAAGTGGTCAAAAGGTGACTTGTTTGAGCTGTTTGGAGGTGGCTTTCCTCATTTCTCCAAAGATTTCTTTCAAACAAATTGTGGTGTACCATTCCGAATTAACCGTTCTTCGTTGCTGTAGTGGCAATATATCTGGTTTTTCCGAAGAAACAGGCGATCTCTTTGCTTTTTTTTGAGCTTCATTGTTGCTTTGGTTATAAGGCGAATAAATTATATTTTTGGAAGCTTATATAACGATTTATTTGCTGATTTTCTTTATAATTTTCTAATTGTAATATTTTTAATATAAATCTTCATTTTGTTCTCTTTTTAGGTGAGTCTATCTTGGAATATCTCCATCAAATGCGTAAGTTATTAATTGATTCACATTTTTATATGAAAGATAAATCCGTATCTTTAATTATATAAAAGATGATTTCGATGAGGACCGCGCCTGGTAATTACAAAGCGGATCCTGTCTGCCTAATTATTCTGCACTTTGTTAAGTATTTGGGGCCATATACCCTCAGAAATTTGTCGTATTTTGTCTTTAGTCGTTGCTGACTCAAACAAAGGGTCGAAGATCGTAAGATTTTGATACCAATTTACAGGTCTCAGTCTTGACGTCAATGTCACCAAATTTTGTTGCAAGAATAACACATTCATAACTTCATCGTGCATGGACTCCTTATCTTCGATATCGACGTCACATAAATTTATAAACAAATATCGTTGACTGTAATCGGAGCCCCTAGGCCATTTTTAAAGAAATAATGTGTAATTCCGTGTTAAAAAAGTACACAATTTATCCAAAACACAACGAACAGTGTATTAAAACCCCATGCTGTTCTGTTCTCATGCTCTCCTTTTCAATATCTATGCTTTGACTAAAACCCATTTCATCTCAGACCAGATGAACCAGGAGTTATTCCTTCCGTTTTACAATGTTTTTTCTGAAGTAGATCCTACCACAAAAACAATATTCCTACCTCGTCATTTTCCAAGCTAAACTTTGTCTTAATAAAAATAACACTCCCTCGTTGGTCGCTGTACGTTATGAATTGTTACATTCTTTCGGCCCAACATATCGACTTCTACTTACAATACATACTATCGAAGCAATCGACATATTGATTAACCTACACGTATCTGACTCTTTTGAGTAAGATCATCCGTGAGATGATACATCCTCCAATCCAATTTTACTAAGAAATGCCTCTTCGTAGATCGACTAACAGACTTAAGTCTGTGCCAAGTTAGTGGTGCCTCTAATTAAACGAGTAGACAATAAGACCATATTTTTTCATAACGAATCCCATTTATTCCACACTAGAGTTCTGTCTCCCATCTCAATCAAATATTAATTCATAGCACTACTCTTCACTTGTCCCGATTTTTCTCTCATCTTAAAACTTTCTTAAAACAAATTTTCGTAAAATCGGTTAACATCTCAGCAGTACATTCCTGATTTCACACAGTTGTATAACTGTCTCTATAAGCGCTACCTTAGGAATAGGGATACCAATTTGTCAATTATAAAGGAACATCCGAGGGATATCCTATATCCATCTTTTAGGGAAAACAAGTCATTAGCCTATCCACTTACCATTTCCAACTTTTTTAAAAGCCTCTCAATCTTTTACTCCTAATATCAAGGAACTTATAATCAAACGTTGCACTGCCTCTCGGAAGTGGAGTAGATCTCGTATTATTGAATTTTAAATGAATATTGTTTATTGCACAACAACGTTGTTTTGAAAATCAGATCTCCCAAAATAATTTTTTTTAATAAAAGTTTAATCCGTCTACCTTTTGAAATTATATCTAAAAGAAGCTTCCAGGTCACAAAGACATCGTAGTCCCCACTTATATTTCAGTGATCAGCTGAAATTGGACTTAATTTCCTCATATGGCAATCCTATTTGCAGTCTCGGTCCTTCTGAATCTGAAACCGCAAATGACAATAAAGAGGCTTTCTGATTCAATAGAGTTACTGAAATAGAATACCGCTGGTCTCGACTGCCTAAGTCTAAAGTTTATAAAACTGCTTCTGCCTTATATACCACCAAAAGATGCTTCAACATTGCACTGATAGAAATAACAGAAAGAATTCGTAACGCAATGGATAAGAACCATCCGACGGTCTATCCTTGCTCGACTTTCTCAGTCGAAAACACAGTCATTTGCAGTAAACTTGAAAATTGTTTCTCTTTTTCTACTCTATCCGTACCTTTTATTAGGTCTTATTAAAATGAAAGAATACAATGTGTTTGCATTGTTGAAAATGTTTTAAACTATTTAAATTTACGGAGTGGAGTTCCACAGGGAAGAGCTCTTGGACCTAGTCTTTTCTCCTTATACGTGAACAACCTGCCAAACTTTTTAAAACACTGCAAACATATGGACTGTACCCGTATGCAGATGATGTGCATCATATGATAAGTAGCTCAACAAATGAATTTCTAGAATTACTAAAATTCAAGACTGATCAATAAAACATGACCTTCGACTAAATGCTGATAAGTTGAAAGTACTTTTAATGCACCGAAAGCATTCTGATCTCTGAGGCCTTTAGCCCGTTGATATTGGGTATATATTTTAATTCGTGCGGTTTTTTTTTTCAAAATTTGAACGTTTATTTAAGAAAAACATGTACAATAGTATTATTCAAAGTATTGCCCATCTGAAGCTATGACTTTTTCCCATCTTTCTGGCAATTTGTGGATCCCATCCCAAAAAAACTGCGCCAAGAATGAATCAAACCAATTTTTGATATTCTGCTCTGATGTGAACCGTATTTCAGTGAGGCCGTTCTGCATCGACAGGAACAAATGGTAGTCAGAAGGGGCTAGGTCTGGGCTATAAAGCGGGTGGGGTAAGACTTCCCATCCACTGTTTTCCAAATAGTTCTTAACCAGAATAGCAACGTGGGGCCGAGCGTTGTCATAATGGAAAATTATTGCCTCGTGTCTGGTCGCATATTCGGCTACTGCTCTCTTCAAACAGATTAATTGTATTCGGCAGCGTTGTCCATTGATGGTTTCACCCAGTTTTAGCAGCTCATAATACAGCACACCCATCTGATCCCACCAAATACAGAGCATTATCTTCGCGCCATGGATATTCGGATTTGCCGTTGATTTGGCTGGTTGGCCGGGTTTCACATATGATTTTTTGCGCTTGGGGTTGTCGTAATGAATCCATTTCTCATCACCAGTAACAATCTGATGCAAAAATGACTTCCTTTTGTGGCGTTCCAGCAGCATTTCGGACATGCAAAACCGCCTTTCGACATCTCTCGGCTTGAGTTCATATGGAACCCAATTTCCTTGCTTTTGAATATATCCAGCTGCTTTTAAACGTTTTGAAATGGCTGCTTGAGTGACACCCAAAGATTCTGCGAGCTCTTCTTGTGTTTGGCAACAATCTTCATAGAGTAATGTTTTCAGTTCTACATCTTCAAACTTTTTTGGCTGCCCAGGACGTTCATCGTCTTCCAAGCCAAAATCACCACTTTTAAATCGTGCAAACCACTTTAAAATCGTCAAACCACTTTTGGCACTTTCGCTCGGCCAGCGTATGGTCATCATAAACTTTCACCAAAAAACGATGACTTTCGGCAGCAGTTTTCTTCATATTAAAGTAATGAAGAAGAACTCCCCGCAAAAACACTTTTTCAGGCACAAAGTTCGACATATTTCAGTGAAAAAATATGTTTACGCTTCAAATGAATGACATATACTGAAATGACGTACAATGACAGTAGCTTTCCAACGCATGTTCTAATGGAATAATACAAGTTACGCCATCTCTTAACTTATAACTAATTATTATTATAACTAATAATAATTCGTGCAGTTTGCTAAGTTATAGACCCAATATAAATCAAATGCTGATAGAGTGGGCTGTTTCCGCTAAAAACCTTAGTGGGATACTCATATTAATTTTCTTATCGGCAAGTTTATAATTAAGTCCGAAGTCCATCGTACTTTATGGGTCACTCAACATCTTCTACCAACAAAAACTAAATTAATCTTGGCAAAAACTCTTCTACTAATTTAATTACACGGATTTGAAATTTTTTACAAACCTAACTACAATAGGCTCAGAAAATTTGAAATCTGAAGGGTGATGGCGATTCGAACCCGGGTAGGTGGCGTGACGGCCAGTGAGTCAACTATCACGCCATCGCACTTTTAGCTACAATTTAATATGAACATGATTTTCAACTTTTTTTTTTTGAATTTTTATTTTGTTTTTTACTTTTAAAATTAAAATGTTAAATCATAGACCTAAAATTAATTTTACAAGATTGTTTTTAAGTAATATATATGTTAAATAAATGAAATAAAATCATTTACCAATTTTCTGCTTGGTTCTTCGTATTCATTTAAAAAGTGTTCCTCCAATCTTGCTCTCCTTATTTTCTCCATATTTCGTCTATCCCTCGCACTAGGCGAATTTCTTCAGGTTTTGAATACATATTTTATAACCTCTTTCAAAGTATTTCATACGAAGCCTTTAGCTTACAGTGGAAGACTCTTATATTTTTCAGTCAGCATAGCTTCCTGAAGGGTAGTTCAACTACTAGAAACCTCTTTGAATTCGTTGAATTCGTTCTTCAGCCATAAAAAAAGGGCAACGAAACTGATTTTATAGCAACTGTCTTTACTTATGTAAGTTAAATGTCTCATCAATTGCTCCTTTTTCAATTGTCTACCTTCGGCTTCAAATTAATTTAGTTGGAATTGATATTTTCTTAAGGAGAATCGCTATTATAATGTCCGTTAAATGCGCTTTTTTAGCTCCTATGGTGTTCCATAAGGCAGTCATCTAGGGCCCCTTCTTTTGATTTTAATCATTAACGATGTTGATAGTTTTACTAAATACTTTTCCATCTCGCTATATTCTGATCAATACGAAACCAAGAAGGGCAAAACAGAGTGCTTCAGATGTTGTTTAGAGCTTAATGTCGCCAAATGCTAATAAATTATATTATCACGTCCCAATCCCCTCCCTAATTTTGTCTTCGTTACGTACAACGGCCAGAGAACTACATTACATTTCCGTTCAAAGATTTGTAATATAATTATTAAAGCCAACTCAGTTCTTGGCTTTTTCAAACGGTGGTCCCAAGAATTTCGCAAGCCATATGTAAATAGAATTCTCAACATTATTTTTGTCTGCTCCCTGCTAGAGTATGCCAGTCAGGCGTTTTTCCCCTTTCAGAGACTTCATGTGTCAAGGATTAAGATACGAACATTCAACGTGATTTTGACATCCACTCCGTGTGTATGTGTGTGTGTGTGTGTGTGTGTGTGTGTGTGTGTGTGTGTGTGTGTGCGGTGGGAGGGGGGTCTGAAAGCTAAATCTTCATTTAATGTTGCAAAATTGCTTTGCTACATTGCAAAATGTCCTACACGACGTATTGCTGTATGTATATAGAAAGATTTATCATTGAGTTCAACAAAAAAAGCACCAGCGTTAAGTTCATGGCTCATCAACTCTCGGTTTGATATCTCAATTTTTCACTTTTGTTCATTTTTACCTACATACAATGTGTATCTCTAGGAAAAACCTCACACAAGATAGGAAAAATAGGAAAAATATTCGTAATAAATAACGGGTGACTAGATAGCAATGATAGGTTTTCCAATTGTTATGTTTAAGCAGCTGTCAAAACTCTCAATAAGGTTTACTATTTTATCAAGCATCGTTTCGTCGTGATATCGGTCGTTATCATGGCTTCAGTGTACAGACAATTTGTCGCACCATGGAAAAGTTTGAGCTTGAGTACACTCTTTTGGATCTTAAGTCACCAATCAGATAGAGATTAGTTCGAAATGAACAAAACATAGCCACCGTAGCTGCTAGTATCGGAGAAGAAACAGAAATATATGCAGATTCGGCGCCGATCAGCTGAATTGGGCATCGCCAGAGAGTCAACTCGCCTTATTTTGCGGTTTAATTTGGGCCTACATTCGTATAAGATTGTGCTGACGCGAGAATTGAAGAAGACAACGCCGTGAGTTCGCTAATTGGGCGGTGGAAATGTTGACCGGACATCCGAATTTTATCAAAAAAATCATCTTGGACGAGATCCGCTTTTGGCTCAGCGGCTAGGTCAACAAGCAAAATTGGAGTTATTGGAGTCATAACAATCTACAAGTGTTCGGCCAAGCATCAATGCGTCCAACAAAGACTGGTTGGTGCGGTTTATGACATGGAGGCATCATCGGACCTCATTTCTTTTAAAATGAGGAAGGAGACACCGTTACCGCCAACGGTCTCAAGTATAGAGCGATCTTAACCGACTTTCTGTGGTCAGAGCTCGATAACATCGATATAACCGAGCTGTGGTTCCAACAAGATTGCGCTACATGCCATATCAGCGACGTAACGCTCATAGTTTTGAAGGAGATTTGGTGACTGGATCATATCACGGCGAGCATTCATCAATTGGCCGTCGCGATCATGTGATTTGACGATTTCTCTGTGGCTACGTTAAGTCCTTAGTCTACGCTAACGAGGACAACGGAATAACGCCACAAATATTGGACCGAGCGCTTGAAGCACTTTCAGCACATAATGGCATGAACATAGCTTCAAAATAAAGCCAGAATCAATTTTATGTCTCATACCGTTGTTGCTTTTCTTTTTATTTATTTATTTATTATTATTTTTTTTTTCTATCACTCTTTTCAGGTCACCCTCTATTAATACGTTTGATGCAAGCGTTTAGATATCTACTTTATCAAATGTAAATATTAAAGACCTTGTTCTACCCCTTGTTCATGAATCTATGACATGTTTATACACATGTTTAGACAATTCATGTTGTTTGTTCTCCTATTTTGCATTGAAATGACATTTTTAAAGTTAACCCATCTAACTTAAGTCAATATTGTCACTGTCACGCCTCCATAGCATGAGGCGTCATCATGAATATGTCAGTCAACAGTTTCGACAACGACATTGCGGTGTTTATATTTTTAAAACATTTCCCTGAGGTAAAAACGCAAAAGAATTAAAAAATTAAAATTAACTCTTAATAAAAAAGGGGGTGAGTTGCAGGGCACTCCCACTAAACTTCACCTTCGGTCTCATTTTGATTTTTAAGTTTGATAGAAATTAGAAATTAAATTAATTCGTAACGTATCTAAAGGTGTTCTACTACAATACATAACCTATGAGCAAACGGCATACTTTAGGATATTTTATGTACATTTTTGTTGATTGTTTTATTTGTTGTGTACCATTTTCGTCGACCTTGACTTTATGTACATAAAAAACAACACAAACCACAGTAACAAAATAAAATAAAATAAAAAATAAAATAAAATTAAAAAAATAATAAAAAATAAAATAAACCGAAATTAAGTTGACAGAAATTAAAATTATCTCTTGCCTGCTGGGGCAACCTTGGCAAAAACCGATAAACAGAAAAAACGAAGAAACACAATGAAAATGCGACGAAAAAGCGGCGAAAAAACCGACGACAACAACGGCAACGACAACGGCGACGGCATCTATCAAGATGAAGGCATTTTCTTCTTGTTTTCTCTGTGCATTTGATAAATTTTTATTTTTTATAATTATAGCCGTTGTCGGTGGCTCGGCGTTACAATATTTTATCTCAAACGTATCTTTGCCGGTTGAGTTGTTGTCTTGTTTCGTTATTTTGTGTGATCTGTATCTTCCGTAGGGTAGAGGTGTGTATGTTGGTGAATTTGCAGTTTGGTATGGTTTCTCACTTTGGTATTGCATAGTATTTTCGTAAACGTCGTCTCGAGATACTTCTGATCATGGTTTTGGGATTCAAAATGAAGAGGACCATTTATTTCCGAATGCAGAATTATTATTAAAGATGACCGCAGATTTTAAAGATTGCGGACATAGACTAGAAGACGTTGATAGTGGCTATTGATAGGTATAAATCCGAAAGAAAATTCGAGAAATTTTCTGCAAAATCATATCACAATAAGCTTATCAAAGGGACTAATCTGTGTAAAAAATATTCAGCGTTTATCACTCAAAAACACTGCAGGTACTTAGTTACTGCAATTTGAGTGGAATCTGCTACTCAGTTTGTTTAAAACTGCAGTTGTTGTGAATCATACTAATGAGTTCGCTTCGATTTTTTCAATGGGAAAAATATGTGAACAAAGATTTTATGTTAAATTTTGTGTTTCAAATGAAACTTCGTGTGCTGAATTGTTGAAAATGTTGCGGAAGTCCGATGGCGAATCGTGTATGTCAAAGACACATGCATATGAATGGTATAAACCATTTCAAGAAAACCGATAAGTGGTAGTTGATTTGCCTCGGTTACGAACTATGAAAGCATTGTCAAAATGAAGAACTTCAAAAATCGTCGTATGAGAAGAGATGAACATATATTTTAAATCCGTTCAGCGTTGTCATAGATATTTTGGGCATTAAACAGGTCGCCGCCGACTGGTTCCGAAAGAGCGCATTTCTGTTCATAAAGAACATCGAAAGTAGGTCGCCAAATACATGATTACCCGAGCTTCCACGAACCCCAAGTTCATGAAACGCATAATAACTGGCCACCAGACATGGGTTTCGGAGTATGACATGCAAACTAGCGGACAGTCTAGACCTTTCTAAAATGAGCCGAAAACCAAGAAACCAACTGACAGTTTTCTTCGATTACCGGGGTGTAATCTTCTTCCAGAGGGACAAACGGTGAGTAAAGAATATTATTTAGGCAAACGTCCATAATTCTGGAACGGCAATTAATAGACTTTGCATCATGAAAATGCACATTCTCACAAAGACGTTATTGTGCAAGAGCTTTGACTGAAACACTTGACACATGTCATCGTCATCGATCAAGCACCATATTCACCTGATATGGCTCCGCCTGACTTGCTCTTGTTTCCGCAGATAATATTACCACTTCGTGGAAGGGGTCTTTAGTCCATTGAAGCCATAAAAAATAATTCGCTAACGGAGATAAAGGCCATACCTCAATCAGCCTCAATCGCTGGCGTAGTTGTATTGGAAGCAAGTGGGCCTACTTACTTAATTTATTACTATTATTATTATTATTTTTTTTTTACAACTTCCGGATACTTTATACTGACAATATATGCCTAGCTACCTCTAACTCCTTAGCAGAGGAAGTCGAAAAAACCAAAATCGTTCTTCGTCCATAATTTCAAAGCTGAAAATGTCCTCTTCGAATAGGGTATGATCCATTATTAAACGGGTTCAGCTACACATTTACGGACTTTTGACTCAACCACTTGATACATACTTTGGTTTTGCGACCATGGTCATCCAATTTCCATAACGCAAGATCCTTAAAGCGGGCGCTCGACTCTCTAACGTTTCCCTAATTCTGGGATTTAATTTCGGGAAACCTTATTCACTTTGTCGTTCATTCGTCTGATGTTGCTCAGTAAATGAAGCCCTTGTATTCTAGCTTTTTTGACTAAATCGAGACCCTGATAAGGCTTATTTTATTCGTAGTTGATTTTTTTTTTTTTTTTTACTTTATGTTATTTGCCCTCCCCGACCACAGGATATGATATAAGAAGAAGATTGCTTTTTTTAAGTATTGCACTTAAGTCTGCCTTTCTGCATGTTGTCAAACGTTGAGCACTCAGAGCAAAACTGGGGTTATTAGGGTCTTGAAGATAATTATTTTGGTATTTCGAGTTAGAAGCTTGAGCCAAATTGTTTCGTCAAAAGAATGCAGAAACAATTTGCTGAGGTAAATCCTTGTCGGATCTCTGTTGAAGTGCCTCTTGTGAATTTAATAATTGTTTTGAGGTTTTATGGCATCATAGAAAGGAGAGTAATATCATTATTATAAGCTCAACTTTCAGATATATTTTTCGATTCTAAGGAATCTGTATGATAACTATCCTTTGCAGCCAGTGTTATGGGTGGTCGTGTGACGTTATGACTCCTAACTGAAGTAAAAGTCGATTTTTTTTTTAGCTCGGCATGCTATGGAACTCAGTATCCTTACTTTTCTTGAGTGATTTTATTACGGATCTAGTGTTACTGTGAGATACAAAGCGCAACAGGGATAACTATCGTTTAAAAGGCTAAAATACCGTGGCGAAATGGTCTTTCCGCGTGGTAAGTGATCATCATTCTTTGTTACAATAGCAAAGTTTCATCCACGCTCTTCATTTGATGTTGAGTAAAATTTTGGGGACTCATTAGGTCCTTTGTGATCCTGTATATTGCCCTGCTATCGCATTTACTAGCTCTTTATAATACTTGGCTTGTCTGGCGAAGATGTCATGCTATTTCGTCAGCAAGTGTCACACTTCAAGCTTAACGCTCTTGGATACATCTCCAGGTACCTATATTCAGATAGCCATTTTGACCCGATTTGGTGTCTAGTGTCTGTATAATGGCATATCCATCATACCCCTCTTTAACCTAAACTAACCTTACCTCAGCTTCTCGAAGTCTGCTACTGTTATACCCTTGAATTTTAAGCACGTGGGTGTAGTTGCTTTGAATTAATGAAGTCTACCCTCGTACAATGCCCTGATAAGACGGTACCATTCCGGTATCACGCCTCTATTCTTTCGGATGTCTAACAGGCAATTTTTAAACTAAGTGATTGATCCGGTTGGACATGTCTTGTGTTGTGCATATCGATTAATGTTGCAGCAGTCCATAAACATTCCTCATCGCTATTTCGCCATCTGTTTCGAAGTCGTGTTTGCTCATTACGTATTAGAGATCAGTATTGCCTTTCTCTACCTTATCACTCAAGTCCCTCATTAAGCTAGTGTTAAGTGCTGGGTAATGGTTCTTTTATTTCATTCAATCCCAGATGTGAATTGTATAACTTTTAAGCTCGAGATAGTGTAATGTGCTGTTTTCTTCCGTGAGATCAGAAGAGTTCTGACATTTCAGAATAATTTCATAGTCCTTGTTCGATTGGTCTCTATTAAAGATTCTTTCCGTAGCCGAAGTATTGTTGTCCAAAGTTTCTACATATTTAAGTCCCACAGATTAAGTAGCAATTTCTCTGTTTTATGGCGCAAAGTGCTCGAGATTCAACCTATCTTCTGATGACAACACTAGGGTATAAAAATAGGTTTTACTGACAGTGGTAAAAGGTGTGAAGCTGTGTTAGCACTTATGATAAATGCTTCAAATGCCAAGACCGATATAGTCTTGCATTACTTCGAAACTTTAGTCCAATATGGGATTACTTTTTGGTTGATGACAGGTATCGGTTCTTGCTTTTTGTTTTTATGTCTGCAAGACGCAATCGTTTCACCTTATTTTACAGTTTAGTAATGTTACCTATGAAACGAGCGTTAAGGTTCGACGACCTGAATGACACTTTTAAAGATACAGAGATCCTTCCTAATTTCGACCGAGCTCACCGTCATTTTTTATAATTATATCAGTTTGCACTAACCGTAGCATCGAAAGCGGCATTATAATCGTTTCTCATGAGTGTTTTCCAGGATTTGACGCACTGTGTGCATACCCGGTCGATTGTACAATATTACAAATTTACTAGGCACTTGGCCACACTAGTAAATCCGAGTCAGCTTGTTAACGATGGGGACAGTACACTCCCTTATATTCTACATTTTCTATAAAAGGCTACCCAAGATATTTGGCTCAGATCGCAGGATCAGTCTAGTTATATAATTTCCTGGTCAACCCTTGTTCTGTTTCATGCCAGTTTATGAATGCAACGTAGCCGCTTATCGCTTCCAGTTTTAAATCAGATCAGCCTATTCGTACCTCGTCAAAGTCAGTCACCATCAGCAATTGGTATTTTGGTATCATCTCCATTATTTACAGGCCTGCTGTCAAAGTTCAGCAGTTACGAGAAATTCTCTAAACCCCAAACATGATCTCGTAATCTGTCATCAGACTCCCGTTTTTATTTTTATAAGAACTGACTTCGGTTTTAAAACCATTACGACGTTGCCTTTGCCTGCAGTGTGGGTCTGCATATTTCTCTGCAATATCATCGCAAAATTCTTGGTCTATCACTCGGCAAGTTGATGGTTTGTGTCCATATCTACTGATCTTCTGATCGCCAGAATGCGCTGCTACTGCAAAAAAGGTTATGGTGCCTTGAAATTCGTTCATATTTAGGTAAACATGCCAAATTTCAGTGCAATACTGTCTTTAGTTTTGTTTTGACAGCTGATTGTTGTTGACGAGTTTGGCATCATGTTGAGTATGGACAAAAACTATTTTCGTTCTCTCATAAAACATTATTTTTTGAGAGGCAAAACGGCGAAGGAACCAAAAGAAAAGTTGGACAAATATTATGGGGCTAATGATCCGTTAGATTACACCGTAAAATACTGGTTTCGAGAGTTTCGTGGTGGCCGCAACTCCACTACCAATCAAGTCTGCAGCGGCAGGCCCTCCGATGCGGTTACAGAGGACAATGTCAAAAAAAATACGTGATATGGTGTTGGCTGACCGGAAAGTGAAGGTGCGCGAGCTAGCAGATACCATAAATATTAGTACTGAGCGCACATGCCATATTTTGAAAAATATTCTGCATATGAAAAAGTTATCGAAAGAGTGTTTGGACTTGCTGATGAGGAATCGGGCGGACTTTTGGCGTCGATTGGTAACTGTTGAGCACCAGAGAACAGAACAAGAATGAAACACAAAAACATTTAAAAAAAAAATGTGTTTTTCATTCCCAAGGAGGTTACTTTTCACCCCACCTAGTACAGCACGGATTTTGTGAATGTCATGCACAATCAAAAACGTGATCGATCGCGTTCGTTGATCAGGATATGTGCAGTATAACACAGCACTACGTACCGTGGTGAAATAGATTATCTAAGTTCCATTGCCGGATGATTCATCGTGTCGATAACATATTTCAATGGTAGGCCTAAAGACTTTTTCCTTGTCCACTCTGTCATTTAAGTCGCCAAACAAATTTTTCATTACAAACCATTACAATAGATGTCCGTAACTATCAGGACGGCACGTGGACCCTGTGTGTCAACTTGAATTGTGAAAGAACAAGGAACGCAATCGCGAGACTGAAAGCACTATAAAACTTTGCCCTGTATCTTGCGCTCTGTTCTTTAAGCCAGTTGAGGTTTAAGCCTGTTAAGACCCAAACAAAGAATATTTGCATTTACAAACTCTTAAACATTCTTAAGATCCACTTTCTACGATTTCAAATACAATCATAATGATATGACTCATCTAACAACTTATGCCGTGACATGTACATATTATTCTTCTGTGAATGTCTCCCTGATTTGTTGCCGAATTTTCTGTAATTCTCCATGTTCGTGGTTGCAGTTTTTATTTCGTAACATTCAGAAACCGAAAAACATCATGGTCAACAGAGACTAAACTTCCAAATCGCCTGTCCAAAAATGCTTGTTCATCCAAATGTAACCAAGGTAAACGTCATTTGTTAAATTTTTAAATCATATATATCCTGCATATCCTTGTGTGTTTACAATTAAATTATCCTCCCAACCGATACGAAAAGCATTCCCAGGGGATACATACATTGTGGCTATGCTAATTAGCAGCCAAAATTATTTGTATTTGGTTAGGAGCAGGTGACAGCCACATAGCAAAGGACTCTCTTTTGTAAAACCTGCGATTAGCAAGGGGTTGTAAATTTGAATTGTTATTAATGGGGTGTAGTTTCTACGATGAAGATTAATCCATCTGTAATTAAATGAGATAATGATTTTATAATTTACATCAAAGGCAATCGGTACTATCAAAAGCCATTTAAGAAACATCTCCACCCAATTGAAAACTTATCGATTGACGCCAGAACTAGTGTCTCCTCCCCTGCTGTCGACTGAGTAGTCCCATTCTTCATCTCGTCGAATGACTTTTATTTTTGTGCATAAAAAATACTTCAACAAAGACAGACACCATTGCTCGATAAATTGCCACGCAACCCTTGGGCTACGTGCTACGAAGAGTATCTACATACACAGAAATACTGCATCGAACAGATGCCGATAAAAATTGAAGCACCGTATAATTGGACTCCACTATTCGATTGCATTAGAGTCCGGCCAAGGTAACTGCTCTTCAGTGACGGTGGGGGCATCTATGGAAATTCTGCGTACAAAGGTTTTAAACTCTATTTTATTGCCCTCGATTGGAATTTCATTACCATCCTGAACAGTCTACGCCTTAGCATGTCCAGCTATCTGGAGTCCAAAAAAAAAAAAAAAAAAATCGAGAAATTCTCAAAAAGCATTTTTAATTGCCTCAGCCAAATGTTGAATCCGTCGCGTCGTGGTTGCTGATGGTATGTGCTGGTACAAATGTTGCTGTGTTGCTGGTCAGACCAACAGCCTGCTTGTCTAACGAGAGTTGCAACAGCGCGGGGTATTGCTGTCCTTCCTGTCATGAACTCGATGTCGGCGGATGCAAAGTGTTTATATTTGTATCACGCACTGGGTGTCTGCATGTGTTTTTTTCGGTTTTTTACGATTTTTTTGTTTGTTTTTTGTGTTGGCCAGGCTTATTGACCTGACGCTGGACAAAGGCAACAGAAACTGAAAGTTAATTCCCGACTAGGGAGACCGGACAGAAGGCCGAGGCAAGAGTTAGAGTCACGTGAGCGTGAGTAACAACACGCTGCAGTAGAATTTTAATGCCAAACTTTGAATGATGAACGAAAACATATGCGAAGCTTGGACCAAATTGGAGGACACCCTACGGGATGGATGCTTGAGTAGGGATATTCAAATATTTCCGATAATAAACATGAATGAGAATTCATTTAATTTCACTACCGTGGAATGGATTTAAAATGTTTAAGCTTTAATAAAAGAGATAAATAAAATGTCTAGGTACAAATTCAGACGAAGGTAGATTCATCTATGGTAAGAGAGGCTAAAGAGGCTTGATAAGTGGGGTATGAACTTACTGCTCAGGCTCAACCTAGGTCTTTATATAACCTTCTTCTGTTTGGGCGGATTTTGACCAAATACTGTCCCTGCGGGTAGGAATATACGACTCTTCGACCCGGATCGTTAGTTTCAATTCGTTCGACATATCCTGATCATTTTAGGCAATTGTATATCATCTTTATGACCGGGGCGATTGTTGTATATTCCGTAGAGTTTACTGTTATATATCCTCTTTTAAAGTCCTAAAATCATTCGTATAATTTTCTAAGCGACGAAGGATTTTATTTATCTTTCGCTAAATCCCAAAGTCCATGCTTGAACTGAGAGGATAAAGGTTTTCTTTAGCCATCTATGTTTTTTTTTTTTTTCACAAGGGATTAGGCCTTTTTGGGCTAATCGCTTAAATCGCTAAAACAAAATAAAGTGTCAATATCTTATCAAGGTTTATAGCTGATCCGAGCTTGGCAAAATCTTTAAGTACTGCAAGGTAACAGATGTCTGTTGTGACGTTCTGTTCGATTGGTTTATATTCTGCGTCCTTTTTTGCAAATAATTCTTTTCCGCTTCTGTTTAAATACTTACAACTTAATCAGTGATAGTTTGCTGCCTTCTGCCAATTATATCAATGTCATTAGAGTGTGGAAGTAACTGCAGAAAATGTTGGCAAGTTGTGGCTCATGACTTCGCATTTTCCTGTCTAAACTCTTTTTTAACATTAGAGGTTCACAGTGAGATTGCTGTCGAATTTTACGGAGCAGTGAGCGGTCTCTATCCTATCTTCATTCTACACAATATGACGATTTTTACAGAAATGCCAAGCCTAGATATGACACTTTATAGCTCCCTTAAGAAGCTGTCTTCTGTGATCTTAAAATCGATATAGAAGTGGTAAGTATCGATCTGAATTTCCTGGGTTTTCTCTATGATCTGTGGTTAATAGTGCGTTTATTAGGCCTAAAAGCGAAAATTGCCAAATGGCTTAAGGCTTTCACACAATATGACAAACAAGATCTCGAATCCAGCAGGTACCTAAGGTTTAGATGTTGATATCCTTACTATAATTCGATTTGCCTGACAAAATAATTTTGGCTGAACGCACCGGTTAACAGTGTGCAGAAGTGGTTTTTTCATATCCTCAACACCAATAGGACTTTCTTAGCTTAGCTACCTCTACAGTTCTTTTTTCGAGTTTTGCTGCATTGATACATTCTTTCTATCATTTACTTCTCTATTACTTCGATCACACGCTTAGTTAACAGTTAAAATGCAATTATTAGCCAAAAATCGGTCACAAATTTCAGTTGATGGGATGGCGCATTACCGTGATGTGATATTATCGATATTCTGACCGAATATGACGAATACGATGCACCAAAAGATTCAAAACACCAAATTAGAACTGTTTGGTCTGGTGGAATGAAATCTTTTTGGACAATGCTCTTGGAATTGTAAAAGCAAGTCAATATTGTTTGGGTTTTGGCCCGTCTGGCGAATTTCACTCGCCTCTGGATCATATTGAAAATACCACGTTTCATCACCAGTCACAACGTTATAAAGAAAGTTTCTCTTATTTTTGGCCTACTCGATGATGTCCTTCGAATGTTAAATTCTGAGCAATTTTTGAACGATGCTCATTTTTGTACCGATGACACAACCATAGTGTCCCTTCAGACAAAATAACTCCGCTTCTATTCGTCCAAATGTCATGAAATTTTGACAGTACATCAGGGAAGTATCTACCTTGCCAATAAATTGCCTCACAAGAAATACATATTTTTAAAAAGTATTGTTTACTTTGGAACGGACTTTGTATGCGATAGTTTTTCATCCTTTTATCGGGCCTGACCCAATGTACTTCCTGAAGGGCAGCCTGCGCTTGTTGTGGCCAGTTTCAGATCCGAACATTCCATCTGAAATTCGTTGTCCATTATATATTTTATAAAAGGTCGTTTACAGTAAATAAAACTTTATCGGACGCCGTTTATTGATTTGTAATAGAGGGTTTTTAACATGAACGGATGATGAACCACGCACAACCTTTAATATTGAAAACCGGACCTTTCTAGGACCCCTAGAGCAAAAAAATTTAGATATTCCCAAGCTAGCGACCGCCTAAGGAGATATGAAAACTGCCGATGACCCAATAAAGATTCATACTGAGTAGTCACAGATTAAACAGGAAAACAAAATTGGGTATGATACCTTCATGCAATCCAGTGGGGGTTAAGCAGATTCTACTGTTCTAAAATTTGACTGATCGGAAAATTACAGGCCAGGACTTGTTGCACTTTTGCTACTTTCCCAAGTCGTTTGTTGTTTCCTCTGAAATAAATCATACCATACCAGGTCCCATTAAATTTGTCATTCGTTGGGCTAGTTCCAGCGTTTAACACTTTTTAATCTGTTGAAACATATACATATATCAGAAGACTGTAGCTAATACAAACCTTGTAGTCAAGCGATCCAAACAATTTTCATTTCTCATCTTGGGCCTTGGTCTTATGTGTGATTTTGTGTCATATGGGAACGATCACTCAGATCTCGAGAGCTCGATCTGGGACAATTTAATCAAATTTCAAATCGACGATTTCCACTGCAATCTCATGTATACTATACACTTAATCCAAGATTGACGGACATCATTTGATGCTTTGACACCACAAATCTGTGGGAATGCTTGGACGGACAGCACTATATTGCCATGTATGCTATGGATCGATTCAAGAACGATGAATTTTTTACTTCCATTTCAAGATGTCTTTTCGTACTATTGGCTCCATTAACCCGAACAATTTCGTTCGTTGCGGAAGCTGCATGACCATAGATGAGAACCGGATTAAATTATAACTTAAATCCAGCATTAAACTGAGTTGACTTCATAACAGATACGCAAAGCTCTTCAAAAACAGACCCATTATGAATAATTCAAAGAGATGATTAACTATTATATCTTGGATATCCAAAGTTATTCAAATCACCCTATTCCACAAGTCTGAAAATTCGACTATACGAACTGTAACAAGATGGGTGATAAAAGACATCCTTAAGGTAGCCCAATACTAACAACTTGGGCAGTTTATGTTCAAAAAATGAATGGCTTCATGTAAGAAGTCTTTACTGCTGACCAAATGTTACAAAGTTTGTCTTCACAAATCCTATCTTACTATTTTCTTAGATCCATCAATGTTTTTTTTTCAGGCTTTAAGGTCTTATTCAAAAACATTTCAGGGTGAATAATGAGTAATGGGTTGATGAGAAGAGCTATTTTCTATAAATAGCAAGCCAAACTTCGGTATGGTTTTAAGCACCAATTGACAACACAATGCAAAGATACCAAAATAGGTTCTATTTTTGGTGGAAACTAAAGACAGTTTCTTCCTGTGTTCACGATATTTTTTGTTCGTCACTATATGTATAGCAATATTTGTCTGAAGGTGGTCTAAAAAAACAGAAAACAAAATCTAAAATTATTTGCTTCTCATTTACGTATATCGCTTTGAAGTACGTACAAGTATCTTTAAAGCTCAAACAGTTCTTTCTTAATTATCGAAGCAAATATTTGATAGCACTTAAAGGTCGCCTCTCAAATACACGAAAATGTCTTAATGAATAAAATTTCAATCGAATTAGGTAGCTGGCGCTCCATTAGCTGTTGTGCCCGGTGGTGTGCCGTGGTGTGGCGTGGTGTGGTGCTGCTCTGTGCGTCTTTTGAATGTTTTACCTTAAACGAATGGCGCGTATCGTTATGTTGTATCTCGGGGCCAATTAGCTTTTGATTAATTAATAATTTTCCTCCATCGATAAAAGCAATTAAAAATAGTCGTTTCGTCTGGCAAATGCTGGAATTTGTCGTTCCAGTCCCTTTGTGGTTCGTAGGTATTCGCTTGTGAAAGAGAGCATCTAAAAGAAAATTTGTTACGCAAAAAAACATGTTTTTCAAACTTGGCTCGATAGAGAATAGATTGCTACCACTACTGCTGCTGCTACTACCACCCCTCGTGATATAAACACGAGCCCGAGTTCAAAGTCAATATTTGAACATGTCACACCGACCGGCTAACATTCCGTCAGCCAAAGTGACTTTGTTATGATTCTCCTCGTTTCAGGTTGGTTTTGCTGCGACCAGGTTTCGTTTGTTTTTATATTTTGTTTGCTTTTGCTGATGAAATGTCTTTTTTTTTTTTGTTTTTTTGTTCCTGATGTGTCTTTTGTGTCTTCACGGTCTCTGAGGAAAACGAAAATCAAGGAAAAAAAAAAAGTTATTGCCAAAGCGTAACTAGAGCCGAGAGACATTCCTTTAATCGGCAAGACAACCTCCTCCCAGACTATGGCTGCCTCTGGGGGAAGATATCTATACTCGAGCCCGTGGTCGTAGTCGTAGTCATACCATATCTAAAAGTACTTGCTAAAAAGGTGTAAATAAATATGTCGACTTATTTTCTGCATTCCATTCCAAAGTACAGACTATCGATTGCAATTCGAGTGCTCGAATAATTTTTCCCCTCAGGTGATATATGTTTAAAAAAAAAAAAAAAAATGCAAACACAATAAATTTGTCACTGTTTAAAACGTGTTACAAGAAGTCTTACCTGTACTTGTATCTGAGCCCTATGAGTGCTAAAAAAAAAAACCAACAATTCGCAATAGTTTAGCACCTTTCATAAGGTTTGCCACAGTTGGGACTTATGTCAGGACGTGGTATAACAATCGATTGGAATGCTTTTTATTCGGGGGATTTAATTTATTGTTATGGAAATGTTTTACGATATGTGATATGTTACGAATATATCAAGCATAAAGCTGTGAATGATATGACAATTCACATTTGTGGACATTAATGGCAACAAATTTCAGTTTTTGAAATATCGCCCAGGTGGCATTGCAGATTCGATGGATATTGCAGCTGTTCATTTATCAGATTGATGGACGAGGGTGTTAGAGTCCTTATTGATGTATCGAACCATTATTCACATGTATTGATACGTATTTCATTTATGTTGCAATGATGTTCCATTGTATTTTGGCACACTCTTTGAGTTTGTAAGAATTGAGTACTTCAATTGAATGGGAAATGTTAACATACACATTCTCTTTTACATGTCCCCAAAGGAAGAAATTTTTCGGGGTTAAATTGAATGACCTTGGCGGATTTTCGATTTCGATTTAGATTTTCTAATTTTCAAGTAAAACGTTTGGTCGTTCCCCATAAACGTTAAAAACTCTGGCCTCATTCTTCATGCCGCGCCCATATATAAAGACATTCCAGCTGTCCGCCCTTTGGACAATGTCTCTCTGCTTGCTACACATCTTGCTTTTCTACACTTCCAGATGGTGCTATGTCTCACTTCATATCTTCAACGAGACGAATTGACTTTCGCACTCTTGTAGTAACAAGATTTCAATGTACACAAATCTGAAGGTACAGATGATATATCTCCCTGTCTGAAGAGGTGTTCTTCCACCATGGCAAAACCACTGTTTTTCAAAAATCCTTCTCTTTAGGAGTCTTTCCGAGTAGATAAAATACAGCGTTTGCCCAGTTCGGCTCTTAAGATTTTCTTTCTCCTTCTACAAACCCAATACACTAATATTCATTGTGCTCAAGGCCGTGGAACCACAGAAAAACCGTCACCTCATGGAATATCTCGAAATTTCTCAAAGACCGGCAGTATGGTTTTCGTTGAAAAAGTTCCACTGATGATTTAATGGCTGTCTACACCAATTTGGTGGAAATAAGATAGTTGTAACTGATATTTCTCAGGCATTTGAATAAGTTTGGCATCGATGAATCTTTTAGTCAATGGATTCAAGTAGTCTTAGACGGTTTACAGTCTATATAAATGCTAGTGTGCCACAGGGCTCCATTCCACCACCGATATTCTATTTAATTTTCATTAACGATCTCTTGTCTGCCTGCCCTAGTCTGTTCTCTGTTTTTCATATTCGCTCGTGGACTTCGTTCTGTACTTCGGCAGTGGAACGGAAATACCAACGGATGTTAAACTCGTTTAGTTTTAAAATTAACAACATAACTAATTGGGCAACCACTAAAAAAGTGGTTATGTATGTCAGTGATAACCTTCATTAGAATGACCATATATTCGGTGTTGCCGAAAATTCTGTTATGTCTAAATGTTTCCAAGAAATTTAAGAAATATTTCACCCCACTTAATCTGGCCTCAATATATTGTATAAGGCATTTATCTGTTCAAAATTGGAGTACGATGTCCACACCTGATCAGGTGTTCCTAAGACCTCTCTGCACTTGCTGGATATGATTCAAAATCATGGGATAAGATTTCAATCCTTAAACCGTAATATCTATCTCACTATGAACGCTTATCAGTATACCCTCCAGCTCACTTTCGGACATACTATGAAATAAAGTGATTCATGCCTCGCTTACGGAATGCCCTGCCAAGCACTTTGTTTCATAGTCATTATATACCACAAACATTCAAAACCAACGTACTTCGGTATCTCTCCTTTTTCCCTCCCTAACTTTACTTTGCCTGCGCTGTGTGCGAACTTTTTAAGAGTACCCAAAATTTTTGGAGCTGACATCGTGGAGGCTATTAGCAAACATATAACATGCTTTCGTCTGCTTTTCAGGTTTATGCTCAGATGCCTAATCAGGATTCTGCCTAAGTGTTGCACTTATGATAAAACCTCATACTACTTTTACACAAATTCGCACTTTTCCTATGACAGTACATATCACTGTCGGTCTAGAACCTACACCGCATGTGGTCTGTTAAGGACTCTTATGTTTCATGTATATTACATAGCCAAAAGTTGTTTTTTCGTTTACTAGAATCGTGAACATCAAGTATGTGCGTCCCCAGATCGTTTGTCACCTTACAACTTTCAGTCAGATTAGGTCTTCGTTATATGCCGATAAACCGCCCTATGACCTGAGATCTCAGAATTTATGTACATATGTGTACAAATACAGTTACCACTGGCAAGTCCTCTAACAACTCAGTTCGAAATTCCTTCGGCAAAACGTCTGTATTGTTGTTTGTCTGGATTATGCTTAAGTGCCGAACCTAACTCAGCTAACTTGCGCAGCTCTGATTGTTCACTTAAATTTAAACTGTCAGACCTAGTATACCGCGAAGTGGTATTGGAAACGGTTCTGACGGAGTATGGCATGTCTTTCAAAAATGTGAAGAGTGATGTCAAGATTAGCTAAACAAAGCAACATTATTGAGTAAAAACGAAAAGTTACATTCAAAACTCGTGAGTGCCAAGAATTTCTCAAAAAACCAAACTATTACAAAGTGAGGCAAAAGTAATGCAAAAAAAAATCGCTTAACACCTGTCTGTGACGACCACCGGTTACAGTTTTCACTGCAAATGCCGCACCAAACAGTCACTTTGAGCGTATGCAAAAGCTCTTCGTGCGTTTCATGTAGATTCTTCGTACCCCAGAAACGTAATTTTTTTTTTATTCACATAACCACTTAATATTTCCACTCAAGTGGTTCTTCGCTTATAATGATTTTAGATACGAAATTATCCTCTTCTTGCACCAGCTTTACCAGAGCATGGGAGTAAGTTAACTTCACTTGACGGTCAGCAGGCAACAATTAGTGAACGGTTTGCACTTTATAAAAGAACATTTTTAAGCCCTTCATGAAAATTCGACGCAACGAACTTCTTTTGCCGCCAAATTGTGTGCATCGTTGTCTCATCGATGTTTGTGGACTCTTTCTAAGACGCCCTCGACCATAGCAGTGATATTTTCAGGCGAGGATGGCCACTTCTTCCTATATCATCGCGCACATGATGCAGGACGATGAGGAAAACAATGACGAAATTCACGCCGCGTTAAAATAGCAGACCGGACTTTGGTCAATTAATTCTCTATCTGTCTATATTACAACATAAATGTCCAAGCACAATGACAATTGACGCCCTTTGCAAAAATTATGGCACATTCATATTATGACAATACTTTTGCCCCACCTTGTAGTTAGGACTTAACAATGCAATTGCATCAGCAGAGGAATCTTCATGTCTCTTCAAATCTCGAATCAAACACTCGTATATTATAAAGGGTGAGTCAACAGATGGTGTGGATGTTGGCTGTCAATTACTGTCATTTACTGAATTCAATGTGAGCGATCTGTAAAAGTTACATTTCGTAAAATTCGTGAATTTTTCCGTCAACATAATCGCGCTAGTGAGTCCAAAACTCGTGCAATGGTGAAGCTTTTTGAAAAAAAAAAAGCGAAAATGTTCATAACCAGCCAGGCCCCTCAATTCGTGCTGAAGTCAGCAATTAGGCCTCACTTATGACACTTTATGGCAAATTTTAAAAGTTGATCTTCATTTTCACGTCTATAAATCCAAACTATGGTACACAACAATTGAAGCTACTATCATCCCCGATTTATTAATTGGATGTTGTTGTAGATCGCAAGGACAATTCGTCATCGTATTTGATCTTTTCCATTGAAGCCCATTTTTGGATGGATGGGTTTGTACGTAAATAAACAAAATTGTCGTTTCTGGAGACCGGAAAACCCATACGAGATTTACGAAAAACCAATGTATTTCAAAACATTCACTGTATGGTGCGGATTATAGGTTGACGGCATCATTGGCCTGTACTTTTTTAAAGATGAGGCTGGAGAGACAATTACAGTGATTGAAGAACATGTTGACCGGTTATTTATTTTTTATTTTTTTTTCTAAAATTTAATGAATTAGGTCTCTGGTTTTAACAAGATGGTGATACCGCACACACAAGCCATCAATCAATCAATTTAAAGTTTGAAGATCACATTGGTTAGAGGAGAAGTAAATTGGTCTCCAAGGTTATGCGATTTGACACCTTTAGACTTCTTCCTGTGAGGTCTATGCCAATAACCCAGAGATAATTTGGGATCTTAAACATAACATCCAAACTGAAATTGTGGCCATTGACATACTTATTCTTCAAAAAGTCATCGATAACTTTGAGCTTCGGATTGTCGCTTGCAACAGAAGCCGTAGTGGTCACACGAACGATGTTGTGATCCATTGATAATTGCCATAGATGAACTTGTTTAATCAAGAAAATACATTGATTTATTGGGAATAAATGTGTCTTTAATTTAATGAAAACTTCCACACTAGCTGTTGGCTCACCCTTTGTAGTCTAGTAGTGTTCTGTTCCTATATGCTGATCACCAGATTTTTTCATTTGCCGAGCTGTGAATATATTTTTTTTTCCCTAACTACTGATCTGAGGGTTGATGTCGTCATCTATCGAAAATGTGGGCTTTCGAATCTTATGGTAAGTAGTTCAATAATTGAGAAGCAAATTCCAAATCGATTGATTGCTGATCGATGAGCAAAATGTCGATGCTGAAATCGGATCATCGTCTTTCTAAACAATCATATTTCATTTTGCAAATTGGCTTCTTGACTAATTACATATGATTAAATCTCTCAATAAAACTGAAACTTTCCGTTTGCTGTGAGGTACCTCTCAACGTTGGTTTTGAATGTTTGGCGATTTTAGTAAAGAAAAACGGAAGAGATGCGATAAATATTCAATGCTCATGCATTTATTTTTACCAAAACTTTTTGTTTTTTAGGACCTTCAGGACTGTTTTCATAGGGTATTTCGGCAAAATTCCGGCCTAGCTACGAGTACTCTATTTCCTAAAACAATCTTTGCTCAAGAAAGTCACCGGTTTTACGAAATCACGAAATTGGAAATTTGCATAAGCTAAATTGCATGATCACCAGATCAACATTTTCCTCCCCTCTAGATTTGCTTTTTTTAATAAATAAAAATTGTATAAGGTCTCCGAGATAATGCAAAACTTCATTTTTGTTGGGAAAGTATTTTTAGAATTTTGCGCGTGTCAACAGTAATTTTGATTAAAAATTTCAATTATACGACTAACGACGTTAAGTTTTATTTGTTGTTGATTTTTATGGGTCAACTTTGACTTTAATTTTTATGGGTAAACATTTGCTGTGGTGGGAAAGAAAACAAATTCAAATATTTGTCACGATTTGTGTTGGTAATCGGATGGAACTGAACTTTGTTTCGTAAGTGATCGATAAGGGTTTGTAGTTTTAGACAGATTCCAAGACAGAGGCAGGCGTTGTCACAAAGACCTCAGATGAGTCCGTTTATTTTCAAATTTCATCGATTTTGTGTAAATTCATTTTCTGATCAGGAAGTTGATTGATCAGACAACATTTTCGATTGAATTGTGCTCATCATCGGGCTAAGCAAGGATTGTGCTTTCTCGTATTAATATTTATTCATTTAAATTTTAATTTTAACTTAAATGATTTGTTAATTATAAATTCAAATAATTTTTTTTTTATCTTTTTCAGGTGAGCAAATGTTGTGAAATTCACTGGAATTAAAACTTAAAAGAATGAGATAAGTATCTATGATCGTGTCGCAGTTAATAGCTGTGATTCATAGAATGGACATTTTTAATTTGCAATGCAGTCTTGTCAAGTTTTGCTTTGTTAGTGACATTCTAGTTCTCTTTAAAATTATTTTGATTTTAGCAAGCAAGAATATTGAAGTTTTTATTTTTCTAACATCTAGTAGCTGCAAGTAAATCAATCTACCGATCTACTCGACTTGGCGATCTACTAGAATGGATACAGTGTACTAATCTTACACAACTAATCTTGATCTTACCTCAACTTATATCTCTGCTGATTTGCTGTTCTATTAATCAACTAATATCTTAATGTATTCGTCCGCTGATCCCTAGATTTACTGATCTGCTCTCCTAATGTGCCAACCTATGTGTATTCTTCGACATCCAGCTGATGGCAACTCTGAAGAGAATTTTCACTTTTAGCCTGACCCTGACGACAAAAGGCTCGCTAAGAACTTCAGACCTATCAGTCTGACCTACTTCATGTTAAAGCGGATGGGGAGAATGGACGAAATTTGCGTAAAACTGTTTTTGGTGTGCACCCTCTGTCTAAGATGCAACATACCTATGCGTAAGATCCTGCAAGAGGCGCTTCAATGAGTGTGTAACTCGACTATCACTAGTTTTGTGAATAAAAGCAATGCTAGTGCATAGGACACTAATTGTGGATGCGGACTGAGGCCAATATGTGATGGCGGTGGTAAACAGAATCCTGTATTTGTGTATTTGGGTGCCATCTTGGATAACAAACTTTTTTGGATGTCTCACGTCGAAAACCGAAAGGCGCTGTCGGTCTTCGCTAAGACATGATTACTGAGGAAAGTCCTCTGAATTTGTTACAATTATAAACTATGCGTCGATTGTCTGGTGAAAGAAGCTTTCACAGTATCACTGATTTAAGCAGATTACAAAGAGGTCTAGCCCGTTTCAGATTTCTTGTTCTTGTTCTTTCTTTAAACCCAATTATCTTCCTGATGGGGAGATTTAAAGACCTTGCTCACCGACTGTCTTTTGACTCCGGTCTTACGGACTTGCCAAATCTCTTGTTGCTGCGGAAATATGAAATTGTCAACCGGAATCTGAGGCAGTACAGGACTGTAGTCGGATCTTCACCAACGGCTCAAAAAAATCGTGTTGATGTTTCTCTGGAGGATTACAACATTAGATTTCACTTCTCGTTAGCAAAACCTACATCAGTCTTCCAATCACAAATATGCTCAATCCTGTATTGTAAAGAAATTGTAGAGAAGCGAATATAGCGACATTCAAACCTTGATGAACTGTCAAACGACTTCTAGGCTAGTTCGAAAGTGCAAACCCTTGCTGAACCCTTGCCACAATAACATCAGCGGAAATGAAAATGCCGATGAACTTGCTGGGCAGGACTCAGAGAAGAATATTTCAAGACTTATGCTAGGACTGTTATATTAGCATAATTGCAGATGGCATGATTCAAGGTTGCCGGCAAATCAAACAGATGCTTCACGATGTCTCTAAGAGATCAGTGAATTTAAGGCCCTAAACTAACAAATCTCTCCAGTTAGTATGATATTTAGCCAAATGCCTCTATTTGCGGGTTTCGTGATAAAGTGTTTTTCATTAAATGTGCCCTAATCTCACCCATACCTGCTTTTGACAGATGCCTTATTTGTGTATTTTCAATCCTTATAATTGTCCCGATAAGCCAATAATTAAACGTTTAGTGCTTCTTTGCTAAGTCTTCTTCTGCCTTAATAACGCGACAGGTAAGCCAGCTGTATGTTAGCTTAGATACAGCTATACGTTAGCTTAGATACTGCTAACATATACTCGCTTCATTGTGGTCAGGTAAACAGAAATTCTGGTTTTCATTGCCCAGAGTAAATGCAAGAGAGCTTTTTCCATATCATCAGTACCTACTTAGTCTCTTTTAATAGATTTCCTTGATCTCCTCTACAGGTTTCTGTTCGGATCTAGTTAACGTTTTACCTTGGTAAAACTCCCGAATAATGTTCCTGTTGTAACCCCGAGCACGAGAGCTCTCTTTAGTGAGCTGTTTTGCTGGCACTCAAACTAACAGTTTGATGGAGGTTGTTTCATGTTGCAGATGTTGGTCAATGGAAAAGTACAGGCAGTAGCATCTACATAAGACGAAAGTTGGTCCTTGGAAGCAATTAATCAATTCTTAAGATCCAACTACAATATAAGGCCCTACCTGTCTTGTTTTCGCATTTATAAAAATTCGGCAAAAGTAAGTCTTGAGGAATTTTCGGATATACGTACAATCCTTCCTAATCTAACGATTTTATTCCCAACCAACTTGAAAGGCTCTTCAATTTCATTTAATTAATTCTTCCGATTTTGCGGTTCTTGTTAATCCTTTTTACCAAGAAATGTCCCTCAAGTCAAATTCCCACACTATACCTCATAACGATTCCAAAATATTCACTCTTAGCACCCAATACCTACCGTGAGCTTAGGTCATTGCTTTCGACATGCAAAAATGTGCATTTCTACTTTGCAATACAGAAATGTGGAAGCGAGTCGTAATTCGATTCTCGTGCTCTTGAAACGCTGACCTATCCATATCCATAACCGATCCAAATGCCCCCACACTCTGGATATATGATCCCACGAATGTGTTTGACAATTCCACGGCTGGTTCTCTATGGCTTGGACTTGCTCTTTTGGTTTATTTTTTTTATTTTTTTTTTCTAAGAACTCTAGCCCTTCTGGTTGGAAGCCCCACAATGACACTTCCTTTCCTAATTAGACTACACCAGACGCTGTCAAGGTAGCACAAAAAAAAAAAAAAAAAAAAAAAGCTGAATGTTCCTCTCAGAGTGTGGATATAAACACAAGTACGTCGTACGAATGCTCCTTCAGGTATATTCCCACACCAAACGGTTGGGAGTTGGGATTCGGAAAGTGCACTAATAGTAAGTACCAAGAGTGCAACACTCAAGACTTGACTCCTTTACAAACAACTGCTTCTCTGGGATCGACGAAGATTGCTCACATATTCGTTCTGCTATGTTGCCACACATTATGTGCAATAGTTTTGCACATGGACTAGATGTAGTGTAGAGTGAAGATACGAGTAGGAATACATTCCACCTCATCCTAACCATGGTGGTGGTACTCGTACGCGCCAAAAAAGGAAACTCCGCCCTATGGTCGTCCAAGTGTAGAATCAGTCTACTGGTGGATTCACTGTGTGGATAGTGGTTTGTCTGATAATCACGTTTTAGCTCTCATCGTTGGATAGGTTGATTGGAAGACCACCACTAGAAAGTAGCATCGCCATTTACCACCATCGGCAGATGTCCCGCAGTAATGCGTGCATCAGAAACAACTAGAATTCGCTGCTTAAGAGGATCTTCCGTTCCGGGGTTGAGTTCGTTGATGGTAGAATTATTGGTAGCCACGGGAATGGTCTAATGGAAAAGAAAAAAAATTTGTTCAATCAGGAAACAGCAGATTGCACCCAAACCAAACGAATGCTGGTTAAAGGTGACAGGAAGGAATTGTGCACTCTAAATGAGGAAGCGATATATATTCGGGGTTAAGCTTGGTTAGGCACCATTAAGCATAAGTTGGAAGGGTGTAGTGGTGGTTTGAGATGTTCTGACGGCGTTGGTGACAATTATTGGGGCGTCACACATCAATGGGCGACAATTTGTTAAGCTACAACAGGAGAGAAGGCCTTTCTATAATTTCAAATGAAGATTTCTCAAATATCGTTGTTTTGGAAAAAATTTTTTGCCGGATCAGGTATTTTGAAGATAGAAACCAGAAGTGAACCACTGAACCTTATTCTTCTTTGTCCAAGTTCAAGGCGAAGTTGCAAGTATGTAAATTTAAACTACTGAAATGCACGTGGGGTAGACTACTGATTGCCTTTTGTGAAACAGGTTCTAAGAAACGAATACCACACAGACGTCATTCGAAAAAAAAAAAACCCAATATGGTAAAATACCCGTAAGACGTTATAGTATCATATTTTATCTGGAAGATAATTAAGCTCTTGGGTAATGCCGAGGAAATTTCATCATGATGTAAGTAAGTACAACTTTCTTGATGCCTTTGAGCGAAAGATTGATAATTTAAATGTACAAGCTTAAACGTAGGTGAAATTCATCGAACAGAGAGATCCGCAATCAGAAAGCTAGTTTCTATCTCATACCGAAGACTTGGGTTAACATTAACATTTTTCGTAACAACACTTCCACTGGGTCGGGCAATGCCAAACTTCCGAATGTCGAAATTTATGCCTACGAAATAGATTCTTATTTCCTTTTACTTAGGGCCGGCGAAATACAGTAGGTCCCTCAATGCAATAAAAAGAGAGCCATTCCCTTGGCCCAAACCGGAAAGACATACTATCAATTAGCTACCTGCAACTAAATAGCAATCCAAGTTAACTTTGGTCTTGTTTGAGGTTTACTTAGACCAGTTGCAGTTGTGATACTTCCTGGAACCATAGAGATGTCTAATTAAATTTGTCAAATTCGACGATCTTTATAAACTAGAGATCGTTTTAATCTACGAAGTGATGATGTCTAGGGATAAAAGTTTTATGTGTGCTTAAGCGGAAAGTTCAGGTTCCATACTACATAGCGCTATCGTCGGCATCGATATCATCCAGTTTAGGTCACAAGAAGTTGCTAATCATCGAAATGTAGTGCTTGCTGTTATGGGTATGGAAATGCTAGTTTCGTTTTGGAACGAATACGGACCGATGATTCCGACAGACCACAATCCGCATCAAACAGTGGCTTTCTCAGAATGCATTTTGTGCTGGTTTTGGTTATGGATTGGTATCGTTCCAAATTCGATAATTTTGCTTGTTCAGACATTCTTTCTAAAGGCGATTTTTTCCTCGAACGCAACATTAATTTTAGGAAAATTTTTTTTAATGATTTGCAGGCGTTGTTTAATGCTATAACCTTCCATGGTGATTTGCCATACGCTACTGAACAACCCACAATAAATTTGACATAGCCGCTATAACTCGACAAATTTCAAGCTTCCCTCTTGAAGGATCCTGTATCACTAGCATTAGAGATCGCTTGAGAGCGTGCCATCTATTTAGGGTATGACATAAGTGGTTTGGCATTGACAATCTGCCTGTCATAGTTCTCTGGGGATCTTCCAGAGTGTATTTTTGTGCGGTTGGTTTTCTTCGCTGAGTGTAATCCAGCTGGTTCAATCATTCTTGATTTTAAAAGGGCTCGAAAGGAGAGATCTGATCGACGCATATAAGTACACGGCAATGAAGTTTAAATGTCAGGGCTCTGTCCAATGTAGAAGTATGACACCGTTGAGTTGAACCTCCACTGGTCGGTAAACTAATTGACTATTTATTTAGGCTGGGTATTACTTTCCATTTCCTGAAGTATTTTTCCAAGAGTTCAAGATCCCTGGTATCTTTGATAAAGGCTATGTTATGACTCGGTGAATTTATTGGACAGCGTATCCGGCATATCATGGATGTACGGGCTAAATAATAGTGGGGACAGAACAGACCCTTGAGGCAGGCCGTTGATGAATACTTGAAATTATCTATTACTGTGCAGGTTGTTTATAAGGTTAGCTATTTTGACACATAGAACCACTCTCAGAAGTTTGAAAATCATACCTCTACGTCAGACTGTGTCATAAGCTGCTATCCAGCTTATCCAGAAATATAGCACCTGTTTCAGCTTATTTTCGGAGTCGTATTCAATATGGCCAGGATCTGGTCAGTGCATCTGCGACCTAAACGTAAACCAGCGTGCTTAATTGGAACTATGTTGTTTATGACAACAATCATGTTGTGGATGAGACGCTCCAGGATCTTATAAGGACTATAGGTCTTACAATAGAACTTACACAATCAAGCCTTTGTATTTTTATCACAATTTTTTTATAAATTCTATAAGTGGAAATTTTAGAAACGACCGCGGTGTAAACTCTATTATATTTGGGTTGTATGCGACTTCTTAAACCTATGGCCTATTAGCGGGCAATAAGCTCCTTTATTCTTCGTTCTGTAACATTTTCTTCGAACTTAAGTACTCTTCTGATTTTACTTACATAACTTGATGTCATAAATTGATGGTATGATGTCCTGAAAAGACTTAAGTATGAAGTAAACCAGCGCGTCCAAGTTCCTTTTTATTATGAAATCAATGTATTGGGTCGGCACCTACGTAAGCGTGATTGCCGATTTCACACATATGGTAGATGCCTTTGGCCATATTTTTTAATGGCTTCTGTCATTGACATATTTTTTTTCTCTTGACATTTGTTAGCTGTCAGTCTTCTTACTTTACTTTCAAAACAAATTGCGCGCAAGTTTGTGAAAAAAAAATCTATTTTGGCGTCAGTTTTAATGTGGAGAGCATTTTCGTCATATTCTACTTTTTTATTATCGTAAAGGATAGCAGCACGTAGCTAAAAAGCTACGTTATGTGTACGGTGGAAAAGCCTTAAAAGAAAGTCAGTGCCGGAATTGGTTTGACAAATTTCGTTCCCGAGATTTTTCACTGAAAGGTGAACAACGATCAGGTCGACCAGATGAGTTTAATGATGACCAAATTAAAGCCATAATCGAGAGAATGTGTCACATACAGCATTCAAGAAACATTTAAAACGTATGAAACTCATTAAAAAGCTTGATATTTGGGTTCCACATGATTTGAAAGAAATTTATTTGATGATTTGCATCTTAGACGTAATAAATCTGACCTTTTTTGGTACGAGTCATTACTGGCGATACAAATTGGATTGTTTACAGTAACATCAATAGAAAGCGAGTATAGTCCAGGCTTGATGAGCCAGCACAATCCATTTCGAAAGCTGATACCCACTAAAAGAAGATGTTGCTCTCATTTTGATGGGATTGGAAAGGTGTGGTGTATTTTGAGCTGGTTGCAAGCATTCAAATGATCAATTCAGATGCGTACTGTCAACAACTAGGCAGAATTAATACAGCGATCAGTGAAAAACGGCCAGAATTGGTCCAGGTGTTATATTTTACCAGGACAACGCTAGAGTACCATACATACATTTTTAATCACTCGCCAAAAATTATTGGGGCTTGGTTTCGAATTGATGATACATATATCCACCATATAGCCCTGTCTTTGCTCCTTCAGATTGCCATTTATTTCGATTTTGCAAAATTCTTTGGATGTGGCAATGTGGCAATGGTGCAACAACCTATAATCCGCACCATATAGTGACATTTTTGGGATGCATTGGTGTTTCGTGAATCTCAATCTCTCTTCAAAATTCTTTACCATTCCAGACTCACCAGGGCGATTATTTTGACAGAAAGGATCACGAATTTAACAAAATGTTGCTTTTACAGATCGCCTATTTTGCAATAAGATTGAATAACACAAATGCATTGTTGGGTGGTAAACGACTCCATTGTCAAATTGCCAAAGGTTTTATGACATCTGTCGAAAAGATAAACCATATTAAATTCAGTAAATGACAGTAATTGACAACCAACATCTACATCATCTGTTGGCTCACCCTGAAGTCAGGGGCACTTGATGGTATTTTGCCCCATTTGTTCTTATCCTGTTGAGTTGAATCTATACATCTCTTCATAATTGGAACCTAGGTACGCGGATGGAGGAACCGGCGATAATGTTGTCTGATCCTGGAAATTCTCCCCAAGCTTTTGTCAATTGCACTTTGACGGTGAAATTTGAGTCGTGCAGTCTTTTGACTAATCTTATTGATGGTTTCCGTGATTTTAAGCAGAAGCTGGCGTTGTCAATGATAAACTCGCGAATTGGAAGATAAATGATGGTGAGGGAATGTTACTCAACAGTCTGAGCCACTGTCTGGCGTGGCGTTGATCTTATCGTTCCACTAATTAAGCGCATTCCGATGTAAAGCTGGCTATCAATAAATTTGGAATGAGCATTGTTCAGATACATGGGAGCTCCAAATTTGGCAGATGAGTCAGGTCAAGAGTGGCTGTGCGCAGTGTGTTCGGGAAAGCATCCCAGGATCAGGTGAAGGCTGTTTCTGGTTTTGATTTTTATTTGCAGTTTAGATTTAGGGTTCTAGCCAGTGTAGAAGTGTAACACCGTTGAGTTGAACCTCCACTGGTCGATAAACTAATTGACTATTTAATTGTTAGGCTGGAGGTGTTACTTTCCATTTTTCCAAGAGTTCAAGATCCTTAGTGATGGTATCTTTGATAAAGGCTATGTTATGACTCTGTGAATTTATTGGACAGCGTATCCGGCATATTATGGATGTACGGGCTAAATAATAGTGGGGACAGAACAGACCCTTGAGGCAGGCCGTTATTAAGTTCCCCGGTTTAATTTGCACAATCGTTGATGTATACTTGAAATTATCTATTACTGTGCAGGTTGTTATAAGGTTAGTTATTTTGACACATTGAACCACTTTTAGAAGTTTGAAAATCATACCTCTACGGCAGACTGTGTTATAAGCTACTGTCCACTTTATCCAGAAATATAACACCCGTTCCAGTTTATTTTCGAAGTCGTATTCAATATGGCCAGAATCTGGTTAGTGCAGCTGCGACCTGGACTGAAACCAGCTTGCTCAATTGGAACTATGTTATTTATGACAACAAGCATGTTGCAAAGCACCCCGTTGAGAATGAGATTCTATAAGAGATGAGGGGGAAACTTCCTTGGTTATGATGTTCTGAAAAGTCTTCTGTTTGGAGAAAACCAGCGCGTCCATGTTCTTTTTTACTTTTTTCTCCAAAATCGTTCCTGGGCTAATGTTCAGGTGGATAGAGTTTTCCAAAGTATATGTTGGAATGACGTGTTACAACCATCTTTTACTAATAACTAACTGACGGATTTGATATTACAATTGTCAACGATAGCTAAAAGCTAAAAGCATCAACAAAGGTCAAAATTTCAATAGAGTATTCAAGAAACGAGATGTAGAGGGAAGAGGACTCTAATGAGGAACAAAGGAATGCTGAGTAGCTTCAAGATTAATAGGAGATGATACACAAACTAAGTACTAAAGTAGTACGAAAGTATCATAGTTACAAGGCATTGTGTTACAGTTTCAAGCAACACCCAGGCTAAGCACTCAAAACCGATAAATTAGTCTTCTGCTTCGCATGTCATAATTAATCCTTAAGTTATTCTTATTGTTTACTGAGCTGTAGCAGCTCGATCTATAGTTAGCTGTGTCCAGTTACATCTGGCGAGTTAATTGAGATCCCGCTGTATACTGCGTGCTCCCCCATAGGTCGAGGGTCTTTATACAGGGTTGTACCGCTGGGTGTATACGAAGATCTTTCGAGTTTGTGTGCTGATGTCGATGGCAGTCTATATCTGCTACAAGTACTTAGACATCTTAGTCATCTTAAGTGGTCCTCCTATTCCACAGTTGAGGGACTAAGATCACATTTAAAATCGCTGGAATCGAATCGGATATTCGGTCGATGACAAGTGCACTGTACTGCTCTCGATATTGGCATTCGTAACTTAGCTACTACTGGGTTATGGCCCGAGACAATGTTGGGCATCGGAATCGCTAACGTCTACAATAGTAGAGTCTTCCACCTGTCGATATGGCGTATATTGATCAGAAGACCTTTAGTGCGCTTGTAGTTCCTAAAATGCGGGAAAGGTTTTATTTGTAACAACCATGTTTAGTTCATTTGCGACACATGTCAACCTGTGTCCATTTCAGAATTTTTTGGGAGCTGCAGGCCTGCGGTATTACATTTCCTGTCACAAAGAATGATCCGAGGCTGTTGTTGTTTTCATTACATTAACTTTAGTATAGACTTGTGACGTCTAAGTCGCCAATCAGTCAAATGGATTTAATAACCAAAATGCTCTAAGGTTGTTTCTAGTTTCAAGATATCCTTGGATTCGTTGCCGTTCACAAAGCACTGTCTCCGGCTTTGAAAGTAGATTGACCGAGTATTTTGTGTCTGTGTCATTTTAAGCCGGATTCTATTTTTTAACAGCATGGTAAGTAAGTATTGACCATGGATGGATAATTTTGATCCTGTCACTCTGGGTGGGTTACTTTAGAGAATAGTTTTAGACCTGGTAGTTGGATGAATTTTGTTTGACATACATGTGAAGAGTAAGTGATAATTTCTCCTTATTATGTTGCTCTTAAATGTTATCAAAAGTCAAGTCCTTTCAACATTCGTTTATACTCTTACTTAACGTATTGATTAGACAAACATTCCAAAAGAGTCTCAAAAGCCACTGAACGTGCCAACAATCAATTTGTCTTTCTTAAAAGCTCTGATATGAAAAGAATACCGATTGTGCTCATATTTTGTTGTAAAACCTTTCCACTCACATTTGTCTTCTCTCTACCTCCAGTGGCTAAATAAATATGTTAACATGACGCCAAATATGCATTTAATTAAAAAATTACTGGCCAGCATTCGATCACCCAATACAAAAGTTACTCTTACCTGAAACGAAAGCCTCTAGAGAAATCGACAAGTATTCTTTGGTACATAAATCACCTTAAACAATACGGAAAGTTAATTTGTATTTTTAATTTAAAATTTTGCGGTACTCAGATTCGAAAAAAATTTCAAGTCGACGCCGATCCCCCACCGAGTCGCATGATCATTAATTGACTTCTTGCATCACAACACCAATCAATAATCGGTTTGGATGGACGCTGCTGTTTTCGGCTTCCTCATTCTAATGAATTCGGCGATCAATAAAAATGAATCGTTTTATGGAATAATTATAGTTTTTGCCAAAATCCAATTGGACCACTCTGCAAAAACAAAGTGATCTGCGCTGGTTTAAACATTCAACATTTCGATGTTGAAATGCAAATTTGTTCTAAGGCGACGGTAACGACGATGGCCGGTTGGACATAGTAATGGCATTTCCTGTTCGATAAATTTAAGTGGACCGGAATCTGCGTGTTGGATCGTTTTTAAATAAATTCAGCCTTGATCTTTTCCTCCTAAAGCATGCACAGATCGTTTGCATTAAATTGAAATAATAAAGAGAACGATTTATGCTGCTCAACTAACTAAACAACACCCCACCCACGGGTGAGCAGAGGCCGAGAACGAGGCACACATGCGGTGCCTTTAACACTGTTCAGATAAGGGTAAATATCCAAAGTGATGATCTAGTTTTACACGGGACTGTACGAGCAAGGCAGGAGCAAGCATACGTGTGAGTACAGTGGAGGGGCAAAAAAACTCAACGATGTTTATTATGGCAATGAGTTTTTTTTTTTTTTTTTTTTTTTGATATACAAAAGTGGAACGCATCTCGGTATTCTTCGTGGGTAGTGTCAGTGTGTAAACAATGCTGCACCCTTGTTTTAAAAATTTTGAAAATTTTTGACACCACGAATATAGTACGTGGCTTTCGAGAGAGCTCCGGTCACAGGAAATCAAATTCAAAGATCACATTTGAGATTTTTGTTTTTTCTAGACATGTACCTATATAGTACATATATTTATATTTGTATTCCATTCGGATACATGTGATGCATGTTGAGTGGGGTGACGAGGTAATAGATATAGAGATACGGGCCGTAAACAGATGCAGATGCCGTTGACATAATTTTTCTTGTTGCGTTGGTTGAAATGTATGCGTGGCTGTGTCATTGTCGTACTCATAGTTGCTGCAATGCGATGCGACAACATGTCTGAAACATAAAGTGTCCCCGGGGTGCAGTCGAGTGATAATGATTTGAGGTAATGATGGATGCCATTGTTCAACCCAATCGCGAGAGAATGGTTATGTTCAGAGGGGAACTTATAAAACCCCGGGAGATAAGTGGAAATTGGGGCAAATGTATCTGATGGTAAACTAATGCATTTTAGATACACGAAATCAGCTCTTGTGGTATGGGTAGATTTCTGAGATAAATATATGTGTTAAAACTAGAGACGCGCTGATTTAGAAATAAAAATGTTTCGAGTCCCCTTTCGTTCTCATTTCGAATTTGAGATCTTTTTACGTCTTTAAGTGCAGTGTTGTCAGCGTATAGCATGGCACTGTAAACAATCAATATGAGCTCAATGCCTTTGGATGGCGTTAACTTGCAAACAGCACTAAGTTGACAGATGTCTCTAGTGTTTTACGTGAACTTTTGTCTGGGAAAAACAGATCTAGGATACACCTTGCCATCTTGAGTACCAAATTGGAAAAGTGTTAGAGGCACAAGTTATAGGCTTGGTATCTATTAGTCGAGGTCAATCTAAAACCTTTTGCTGATCTGAGGGCGTCAGCTACATGACGGGGGAGATGTGGTGTCGACAAGAAGTACGCGGCGGTCATTATCATCGACATTGACATCCACAAAGGGTGGACAAATACCTTCAAACACTTTATGCAAAGTGATGGTCAATATGTGATAGCGGTTTGTGAACAGCAGGAGTTGGCTGCAAGTCGTTGTCCTGTTTCTACTGCTATAGGGCATGTTGATTGACTCTCTGCCTAACGCTTTCAAATAAAGGGTTTTCCAATAGGGACTTGACAATTTTGAATTTAATTTGTGAACGCACTCTTTCACATATCATCAAACTGTCACTGTCAATTTATTCAGTAAACTCAACATTTTCACTAATGAGCTTCGTTCTCCGATTGGGTTCTGAAGAAGATGCGCCAAGATGATGAATTTCATCGCAAAATCATCTTCAGTGACGAAGCTCATTTTTGGCTCAATAGGTTCGTCAATAAGCAAAATATGTGTTATTGGTCGGGTGAAAACCCACACGTGCTCCATGAATCACCACTTCATCCACAAAAAATAACTGTTTGGTGCGGTTTGCATGCCGGCGGCGTTTTTGGTCCATATTTTTCCGTCGACGATAACTGTGAATGGTCAGCGTTATCGCGCCATGATCACCGATTATTTTTGGCCCGAATTGGAAGATATGGACTTAGACGACATGTGGTTTCAACAGGATGGTGTCACAAGCCACAGAGCACACGCTACAATCCATTTATTGAAGAGTAAGTATGGTGAGCGTGTTATCTCAAGACATGGGCCAGTCGATTGGCCGGGTCGTTCGTGCGATTTAACGCCGCTTGACCATTTTCTGTGGGACTACGTTAAGTCATTGGCTTATGCCAACATGCCGACGACGTTGGAAGAGCTCAGAGCCAACATTGAACGCGAAATAGCGGCCGTTTCGGCCGAAATGTTTTTCCGAGTCGTTGAATCGACCGCTGCAAACGTGCCCGCGGTGGCCATATGAACGAAGTCGAGTTCCATTCATAAATGTTTTGATTGTACTTCAAGCAAATAATAAAGTTTTTGAAACATCTCAAATGGTTTGCCTTTTATTTAAAAAAGAAATTGTCAAGTCGTTATTAGAAAACCCTATATTTTAATGTCTACACTCGGGCATATTCAGATGATGAAGCTACTGTTTGCTCTAAATCGCAGGTAGCTCAGATGCCATCGATTGATGTACTAGAAGTTGGATTCACTCAATATGTAAGTTGTTCTTTTCAAAAAAAAAAAAAGAATGAACGACTCTCTAACATCCTTAACAACACATATGATCAAGCAGGTCACACGAGTCGTGGTAACTAATGGGTACATTCTAATTATGCTTAGCTTAATGGTACGGCACCTCTACCCAACTACCTAAATCTTCTTGTTCACTTATCCGCTTCTCAAACGAAGTAAAGTGTGTGGTGTCATCCTAGATAGCAAACCTAATTGAAGCAAATTTATCGCATCAAAAACAGGAGATTTTAACAATACGTATACGAGTATATGGAGTTTGTTGCTGGATATAACCAATTCTATCCTTTTTTGGTTGAATATTCTTTCAGACATATTCGTCACTGCTGTTTTTATCCAAGGTCCAAGAATGGTTGGTATTAGCTGGTTTGGAGCTTTTTCTAGCACGTCTGGCACTGATCTAGATGCATTGATGAATATATGTACATCACCTAGATGTTTGTGTCAAAATTTGTACACTCTACTTCCAACAGTTGTTGATACAACTTACAACTTGCACGGGACTTTCAGTGAATTTGTGTCTCGACTGTTATTCGACTTCGAACTAAGTAACATCTCGTCCAACAAAGTGACACCGCAAGTCAGTCGGATTTTTATGTACTCAAAACTGTCTATGACCAGTTCTGATGTAGTCAGAACTTCACCCAGAACCAACTAGGTTGTGAAGCTGTCGCGTATATCGAGAATGACAATCGTAGACTTCAGTACACATTGTGCAAACATTTGTCTGGCTAAGTGGAGTAGGTGTCTACGTCTGTAGTCCACTTCCAAAATATTTCGAGAATACAAGGCTTCTCTGAAAGCAAATGGAAAGCTAAATTCACTGAATTTTGTGTAGATCCATGCTCACGATGGGATCACCGATAAACTTGTTAAACAAGCTGAGAGCCGAAGATATCAGAACCTAATCCCGTGTTGTGAATACATACGTCCTGCATTGGAACTTACTCTGGAAGTTGGGTTTCTTTGAGTACAGTCATAGGTCGGATGACCCATCTGATTGCATGCAGACCGTACCTTGTAAGCCCATGGTTTCTAGCAGTTTTTCGCAAGAAAGACCAGAGACTAGAGAGCCATATATATTGAATATCGCTTATATTTAGCTTCAATAAGCGCTGTCTCGGATTTTGGGTACAGGTACAAAAGGAGCTTTATCCTTCAAATGGACCGTACAACCTTATTAAACGGAATAAAGATTGCAATGGGTTAGTTTTTGGTATAAGTACGTACTCTGTTCTGACAGGATAAAAGGACATCATGAACTCTACGAAGTCATATTCTTTATGAATTATGGTTAACCGAGACTAACCGGGCCAGCCTAAATTATAGCTTTCATAGCTTGTAGCCAGTAGCCAGCTATTTGTATCCATTGGTTGTCTTTAAAATTGTAACCATCAGGTTGTCTGCCAGGAGACACGTTTCATTACAGTGCCACGTTCTTGATGTGTCTTACAGTTTGCAGCCTTAAAGATCTGAGATATGAAATCTAAATGACATTCCTACAACATTTATAATTGTCTCAAAGTTCGACTCACGCCTCATTGTTGTCACTTCATGGACTTGTTGCAATCAAGCTTCTCTGGCATACCACGCACTTTCACTTAGTAGTCGACAAGAGAAACACCTTCAAGCGAACTTAAAAGAAAAGTACCAGAAGAACGGTAAAGAGGAAACCCAAACAAAAAAAAAACTATTCGAATAGTAACGATGTAACTGTTTGGTCTGCATAATCAATGAGACACTCTCTCAGCTACACGGATTCAAAGATACACTCCATGTTGGCAAAGAAACTTCATAGCGTACGACGTAGGGGTACGAGTATCCACGAGTACTCTGTTCATATTTTCTGCACGAAAGTCAAGGCTGTTTGGTTACTTGCTTGATTGCTTGTATTGGCTTGCCATTTGGTGTTTGGTGTTGCTATTGGCACTGGTTCCCATTCTCATTTCCATTTCCATTGAGACTACAGTGACAGAAAATTGAAGCTCTCCGAAGTGCGGGAGCATTGAACTTGTAAAATGTTTACTTATGGCTCGCGGGAAAGATACTTGCCATGTTGCATGAGTACATTGTATCTTGTACTCGTATTTATTTTTCGTGTAAAACTTGCTGATTTGCGAAACGAATGGCATAAACTCGTATCGAATGGATTCGTCGAATAAATGGTATGATGATGGAATTGCTCAGGGAGAAGAGCAACTTATGATGAATTCATTCACTTGCGGTGGCATCGAAAGATCACAAGAATAATGAGACCACTGGTGCATTATTCAGCAGATGAGTAGATCAAGCCGACATGAGAAACAGTGGCGCATTTCTTTTGACTGAGAGGCGGAGGAATATGTAAATATTTGGAATTGCACTCCTTATTTTGGGATTCAAATTTTCTTTATCTTTTTGGTGGGTTATGAATAAAAATGAAAAATAAACCAAATTACTAAAACAAAGATGCGCTGTTTGGGTTCAATGGCTTTTGACTTTTAAATAATTCAAAATAATTCAAAAAAGTTGTAAGGAGAATTGTAATTCAAGAAGATAAATGCAACTTCGCAGTAAGGGGTTTCAATTCAATTGATCATCTTATGAGTGATGGGCCGTTGTTGTTATAAATGAACATTCTGAAGCTTTTGTCCCAGAAATGGTAATCTTTCTTTAGGATTTTCCGTGATAATGCTTGTGTAATGTTCTGAGGAAGGTCTAATCAAAGGCAAGAGTACATGTTCATACGCACTTTTACCTTTCTACACCTGGATGCCAAAAAAGTTACTCAGAAAAGGCGCCGTTTAGAAGTCAATTCTTTAATTGCTTCTCTTTTCTGACTACTTGCTGGAAGAGACGATTCCGATGAGAACAAACTTGTTCCGGATGTACACAAGAGAATTGCAGCTCGAATAGTGCTATAGCTTCTTAAGGTTCCCTAAGTGTCAATCGATCCCATGCTTACAGGTTGTCTTTTGCTGTACATACATAGGAGGTAATAATGTTAATCTACAATGCCAAAACTTTTCAGTTCTATGTATCTTAGAAAACACATTTTCATTGATAGTTCGATTGCTGCAGCACGATTCAGTTATCTCGACTTGTTTGCTTAGACCGAAGCGGGTTTATCGGATGGCATCGATCGAGAAGATCTTCTGTCCAACAAAATAAAATTATGTGAACAAATTTGAAAGACTTGAGGCTTTGGGTTGAACTCATGGTTGTTTTTAAGCTTTCTCCTACTTGTCTCACACAGCGAAGGCTCAGAATCTTATGTGAAAACAGTCGGATGTCGTTAGCGTAGTCTAGTTTTTTGAGATAAGATTTTACTAGCCATTCTCTCAGACTCGCTGTATCTTACATTTTTGCTCATCACCTTAACATAGAGATGATTTTGTGAGAAGCATGCATGGTTTCGAGTAATTTTGCTTGTTACCATACGCATTAAGCCAGAAATGAGCCTCATCACTGAAAATGATTTGACAGTAAAAATTCGGTTCAACTTCAACTTAGCTTTCAATTGCTGCACCATTTGGATCTTATAGGTCAAGATCTTTCCTAAAAATCTTTCACGAAGTAGACGGGCAGCGGTCGAGTTATAGGGAACAGCGTCGAATCGATAAATTTGGGTCCTTAGTCACATTCATCTCTACAGAGTCGATAGCTTCCTCGGTACGCACAGTACTATATGAGCTCATATTGGATTAATATTACTTACCAGAGCAAACCTAGACATAAATCGGACCAAAGTATTGCGTATAAACTGTTTAGATGGACGATTATGAGTAGCGGAAATTAGGCGTAATACTCTATAAGTTGGCGGACAAAAAAAAAATTTGTTAACGCTCCCCGGGTGTAAGTCTTTGCATGGTAATTTGACAAAATATGTTGAATATAAATGTCAAAGACACGTATCCAGTCTGACAACTTGTTTGACGATAATCCTATCGTTCTACACCTCCAAAAAAAAAAAACACACTTTACTAGTCACTGATCGGAAAGTTAATCCAGGCAGGTTTTTTGCTACAGAGAGCTGTATACAGAGGTTCATTGAATTTGTTTAGGGTTGTGTCCTATTTCGGGTTCAGCTAGAAGAACAAATGTGTTTATGGTACATAGGTATCTCACCAGTTTCTACAATCCATCACCCAATTTGGCGATCATCATATCAATTCTCCAAAAAGCGCTAGTATTTCTTGCAACTTGAAAAAATGTCGCAGACATGCTGTTAGTGGCTACGGACTTTAAGTGTCCTATGGTCGCATTGGAGTCTAGGGGATTAAATGCTATCACAACCATCTGATACCATCAACGGTTTTTATCTGCGTCCCTCGTTTAATGCCTTAACGTAGCCCAAATTAATCAGTATATGTTGCTTGTCCCGTCTTACACTAAGCTTGATTTCTTTTCGATTGATACGATACTGGATTAGATCTCTCTGAAGTTGAGGCGTTGGTTTGTGTTTGAAAAGAAATAAGCTCCTCTAGTCGTCTTCAGTTGTTTGCTAATAACAGTGTCCTGTGATTTTCTCTGTCGTCGGTTGACATATTTTTGACCTTCGGCTTGGAATGTTTTTTTTTATAGAACACAAGTTGATCGCATTTTAGGATCCTGAAATCCACCGGTGTTGTGCCTTTGGCTGTATACTGAACTGAACACTCAAATTGAACTTACAGAAATCTTTGTCAAACCAGCGTTCATTAAAACCTTTTTTCTTCTTATTTAATGGGTGGAAAACCAATATATGATAGAGTGTCGGTATCTGTTTCATAAGGAGGCACCATCTTTGATCAAAAGATCTGCCTTAGACGGACATCACCTGATCGGCAAACGGAAAACAAGGTCGAACATCAGACAATAAACCCCAGTTTTATGAACTCATCAATATTGGAAAAACAGCTTTGTAATGTAATGTAATGTAACTCACTGTCCAAAAAAGATACTGCAACACAGGAACAACAAAGACCAGCTAAAAAAAGCCGTCAGGAGATCAATATTTAAGAGAATAATTCTTTTCCAGAATTCCATGAACATTAGAATGTTGCGAAAAAATATATAAGCTATCAGAACTGAAAATATTGTCAGAAGATGGCACGGAAGCAAAACTCATACCTTTCTGAGGATTCCTATATATTTACCAAGAAGCGAAAGGCTTTAGAGACTTATTTGCCGAAACCCCAGTAGACGAAATGTGAATGTTACAGAGAAAACCGCAAGCATAAGTCGCAAGAAATGTTATGTCAGAAGGTGTTTCAACTAAAGGTGCAAGATTTGTTTTTGGAATAAAACGAATAATTGTTAAAATATCTTTGAAACCTTTATTACTTTATAAAGTAGATACATGGGGATTATTTTTGAAACACAGTAACTTTCAAATGACCGCTTCCGCTCTGCTGCTTGCGAACCGTCATCTTTTTCTTAAAATTTTCAACCACTTTCACATTATTACTACTGTATCTCGTCAATGTTCGCTTTCAGATTTAGAACTGTTTTCGGATGGTTGGCATAGACCTTGCTTTTAACATAGCCCAAAGGCTAAAAGTCTAACAGTGTTAAGTCGCGTGATTTTGGCGGCCAGTATGTGTTTTTGAAATTCAAAGTTACGCAGCAAGAAAACTTCAGCGCAATAACTCGCAATAGCACCATCCTGTTGAAAGTAGAGTCGCCCATATCCATTTTCTTGAGTTCCGACTATAAATTGTTTGCCATGTCTCGGTAGCGTGTTCCGGCTATTCCGGCCTTATTTGCGAAAAAGTACGGCCCCATGAAAATTCTCTTCATCTCTTGAATCACTCGTGGAATTTAAAATTCGGTGTACATGGTCTGGGTGTGGAGAGGTCAAGAGAACAGTGACAAATGGAGGCATTTTGGGTCGTTTTTGCCCCAAATATCTTTTACTGCGGCGATATTTTTTATTGAATGTCCGGGCTGAACATGTTTCGGTGTCTTTAGATATTGCACTGAATCCGTCTCTTCGAATTTTTTGATCATGTTGCGCAAACACTTCTCGAAGGGCACATGATTACTTGCAAAATTAGCACGAATTTTTCGTACCGTTGCCGCGATTAAACACGAATTTTCGTTATAGAATTTAACGATTTGGAATTTTCCTTTCACTGTATAGTGTTACATAGTAAATTTCCCAAATTTATAGATGACATCTGTCACCATATACCAACCCTATGTTAGATAAAAGGCTGTGAAAATTCAAATCAGGTGACATGTGATAGCCAAAGTTCTTACCAGCATTTGGTGAAAGTTATATAGGGTTTTCTTTTGACTTCAGTTCTTACCACTGCAATTGCACGTATTAATGCTAATAAACAATGAAGCTGTAACATTTAAAAACATTTCCTGTAGAGTCCTTTCATCCTTACATACTTATGAAGGTGGGGCTTTTCTGTTCGATGTGAACCTGGGCCTTAACCAATCAGTTTCTCCAGCTGGCACGATCTCTCGCTAGCTATCTCCAGTGTCGCACACTTAGCTGGTAGAGGTCCCCTTCCTTTTACAGTTCGTGGTTGAATCTGCTCCTCCATTTCGAGGATTTTTAACTCACTCACTTTGGTATTCGTCCTCTAAGCCAGCATCACCTATTACAAGCAGAGCTCTAAAATTAGGTCTTATTCGTAAAATAACCGAAGAAATTGCTAATGTCGAGTGAAAAAAGGTAATCTTGTGCTACCGATGCTGATCAAGCAGTCCTCTGCGGGTTTTTGTGCACAGTTCATACTTTTGTATATAATATGCAATAGATCAAGATACTACGTTCGCAAAGACGACATTAGTCGAAAAATTTCGAAAATAAGTCAAGAATGCATCCTAAAAACCATACTAATCTTTCTGGTGATAACGGTTGTATTTCCTGAGGCTATATTTGTGGGATCTGATAGAGTTCGATCTACCCTTATGGTATAGCTTTACTCAAACACTTTCACCGTTTGTTCCCTATAGTACACCTCTACAAAGTGCGGCTGAATTAAAGAGGTAAGCAAGCGCAATTGAATCAGAAAGTCAAAGTCTGAGTTGGATTTATAATCTACCAGCAAAATATTAAGAAGAAATTCTTTAAGCTTTAAGGCGTCAGTACGAAAAAAAAAAAACTTAGTACCAGTCACAAACCCTACTGGCCGCCCTAGAACTCATAAAAATTTATAGTGCATCACCCAATGAAGAAATGTGTATGACCCATCTTTAAGTCTTTATGAAATTTTGTTCTGATATACGAGAGGTAGATACATAGTGCATCTCGTCGCTTATCACAATATCGCTATCTTTCTATAAAACAAAACAATTATCACTTTTGATCTGTGTACTCGTATATTAAGAAATTTAATAGGGGATTGAAAAATATGTGGATACAATCTTTGCGTTCTCCTATCTCCTGCTACTTTCTACACAGCAATTTTTAAGAACTCAATGCTGTGTCAGTCTCTTTTCAAATCGATAAAAACAATATGCATCATCGTCCGAAGACTGTGAAACGCTTTACATGTTAACTTGGTTTCAACTACCAAAAAGCTCGAATTGAGATCATTAGTTGAAAATTGTTACCTTTTCTCGTGACGCTTTTGCCTTTATATGGCGATATTTTTAGAGATGGTAAGCACAATGGCTATGCACGGTTTTAAGTTTTCGTGGTTCCATATAGTAATTAGACTCTTTTAAGGGTGAAGATTTTATATCGAATCTAAGATCAATTTGCTTAGTATCTATTCCTTAAATATGGCTCAGTGTCCTATAAAATCGGTTAAAGCTACAAAGAACATAAAAATGGCACTATCGGTGCTCTACAAAAAATATTAAAGGCCCTGAATTCCGTTTACAACTAATTTTCTCTGTTCCTTGACCGAATACCTTCCCTTCTTCTTACCTTTTGCTATTAGCATTCTATGGGCATGGTGAAAAGTAAAAAGTAAAACTTCGAAAACATTTCTCAACAGAACTGATCAATTAAGCGACTAAAAATAGTTTTCTCTTTCAAGAATATTTGCGGTGCGAAAATTGTCTCATTTTGAAGATATACAGCTTCCTCAACTAATGGGGTACTGTAGTAACAGTAGATCATCGACCATCATTTCTAATTAATTTTCCCGGAGGAGAAACCCAAAGTTGTATAATTAAATTTATTGGCATTGAGATCATATTGTATATCACATTCAAAATATAACTTTATCATTATTTTTTTTCTAATTAATGACATTCGAGAGGAGAAAGAGCAGAAGAAGTACTATTCTTTTTTTGTATTTCAACTTATCCAGAGATCATTGATCCAAATTCACTTTCTTTTCGTAGCAAACCACTTACTAACTGAGAGAAGATTTATTGGCGTACGCTTAATTCGATTTAAAAATGTAAATAATGCGCAAATTAATCAGTTGACCGAATAATGTTGGAAGAAAAAATCCAAAAGATACGTTCAAAAGAAAACAATGGACAGCACGAGGTTCCATGGAATTGCCTTTAAACTCCTTTTAGAGTACGGTCATTAGAAATGCTCTCGTGTGCATCCATTGCAGCCGAAAATGCGAAGCAATAAATCTCCACCATATGTAACCATATGCCACTCACCAAAACTTTAGTTGTTCGGATAGACACGATTATGGTTTTCTTTTCTGTAAATTTTCGTAATGAAGTATAGTATTTGTATCTATCACTTTGAGGCTTTCGCCTTAAATGGTTTACGAGTATATGAAAATCGCAAAACAAAAAAAAAAAAAAAAAAAAAAAAAAAAAAATTCATCTATCATATAAACAATAGGTTAACCCGAGTTACTCGTACAAGTCCACACGCATAATTTTTTATTTATTTATTTTTTTTTTGTTACACATTCTATGGTCTAATTAAAATAGATGCACGCAGCTGTTATCGTTAAAAGATGGCACTCTACGAGTATGCAGCACAGTTGCAACTGTCATGTAGATACAATAAATAAAAACGCATAACGTTAAAAAAAAAAAAAAAAAAAAAACAATAGAAAATATCTTTTCTCCAACTTTTAACAGTTGTTTGTATCTTTATATACGAATATTTAAGATTTATCTTTTCGCATGCATAGATACATTTACCTGGCTATTCTGAATTAATCAAAAGAAAGTGAGTCTTGTTGCTGTGGCGCGTCATCGGCAATAATAGAGAAAAAAAAAAAAAAAAAAACTATTCAAACGATATAAAGATACAAAGATAGATGTTATGAAGATTTTTGCATAATTTTTTTCTTCAATTGGGCTTGAGATGAGTTTCGGTAAATACAGATACTTTTTCCTTTTAGAGCAGATGATTTTTTCTATTGTGTGCATTCTGGTGATAAAATTGAAAGTTGCCGAGACAAGGTTGGGGATTGACTTCGACGGTTTTTTTTGGAAAAACCTGATGCAAATCTCCGAAAGATGCATTTTTTTTTTTTACCGAAAGAGAATGGGAATGCCATTCACTTGTAATGGAGATGTGATATCAATTATTGGGCATGAACTATTAGAGGTTACACACAATTTTTGACAATCTTTTCAGTGGCAGATGCGAAGAGATATGAGATATGAGATTTTATTATGGGCGGATTATAGGGTTACCGTTTTGCATAACTTGTTGATTAGGTGCCCATGTAAGAAATTGAATCTGAATTCGTTATGGCAAGCAGAAAAGGTCTGATTTATAAGCCTAATGGTTGTTGGTGTAAGTTTGTTGATAAGATATTTGGAAGTTACGGATTTTGATTGGAAATGGTCATTGTAAAGTAGGTTTGGGTCGTATAAAAAACGTGTCCAACAGCTTACATCATACGGATGTATGATGATGCATGAGATACACTGAGTAAACTGCAGGCAGCTATCGAAAATGCAAATGCTTTAGAGAAGGCTTATTTCAAGAATTTTAGCAGTCACCATGTAAGCTTGTTGACTTTATGGTTTAAATCCCAAAGTGAATTCAAGTCTTTGTAATTTTGTGCCATTGTCTGGAATAATTCTTGCAGAAGAAGAAGCTACGTATAGGAACCATAAATTTTATCTGTCTCTTAAGGTGTTTAGTTTGGCAACCACTTATTAAATGCTGGTATTCTTGGTTATATATGCTGGTTACCTTTTTGGGCCTATTCCTTTTTGTTATCTATATTGTTCATTTGTCTCCCTTTTCTAATCAAATACTTCTAGATAAGCGAACTTTTAGGAAATATGGCAAATAAATGTGCCGAAGCGCGTAAGCAAAACTTTTAAGCTTTTTCCATGTAAGGGTGATCCATTATGAGGTTCGATTTACAATGTAAAATTTGGTTAAAAGAACAATTCATGGCATTTTTGAAAATGATATCATGTAAATGTTGGCCACGACTACGTCTAAGGTGGTCCATTCGAAAGGTCCAATTTTGAGCGACTCGTTCGAGCATAGCGACTGGTTTCTCGCGAATAACATGAGTAATGTTGGTTTCCAAAACGTCAGTCGTAGCTGGCTTATTCCTGAAAACCTGAGATTTTACATATCCCTGCGGGTGGCCGTGGCTCAAGTAGTAGTGAACTGGCTTCCAAATCGGGAGATTCGGTGTTCGAATCCCAGCCTCGCCCGAAAGACATTTGTTTTTTTCAGTTAACAAAAATCAAGTTGACTACAAATCAACAACAACCCAACTCTCACTAATAATTTAGTCTAACCATTAAATGTTGGATGCCACCCATGGAGCGAAATAACCAATGAGTCCAAACATCTTTCTCTCTCTCTATCCAATTTTCAGAAAAACTTAACACGTGCCCCGGCATTTAAAGAGCAGTAATACCTTCTTGGGTGTTAAGTTCTTAAAAAAGCAAAAATCGTCAAATGGTGTAATATCGCACGATCTAGGCAGACAATTTACCGTAGGAAAACGTGAAATTAAATGCTCACCAAAATGATATCTCAACAAGTCCATTGTTTCACGCGCTGTATGGATTGTAGCTCCATCCTGTTGAAACCAGAGCTCACCGAGACCATGTGCTTGAATTTCAGGAAGCACATAGTCCGTTGACATGGCGCGATAACAGTTAACATTGACGGTAATATTCTGATTTGCCTCATTCCTGAAGAAATATGGACCAATGATTCCATCAGCCCTTAAACCACACCATACCGTTGTTTACGGGTTGCTCATCAGCCCAAATACGGCAATTTTGTTTATAAACTTATCCATTGAGCCAGAAATAGGCTTCATCACTGAACAAAATTTCACAATAAAACACTGGATTTTCATTGAGTTTTTCCAGAGCCCATTCACTGAAAATATGGTGCAAGTTCAAGTCACCTGACTTCAATTCTTGCACAAGTTGATTTTTGTACGCTTTTAGGCCGAGATCCTCAAGTAAAATACGCAAGTTGTCGAATACGCCAAGCCCAGCTGCTGAGAACGACGACGAACACTCTCAGCTACAGCTGCTATAGTCTCTTCACTACGTGCTAGATGTGTTCTAACCGATCGAGTATCATCCACTACTGTAAACTTGGACTCAAATTTGTGAATGGTATTGACAATAATGGTTTCAGTAGGTCGAATATGTGCTCCATAAGTTCCTCCAATTGCACGAAAAATATTTCTCACAGAACGCTGATTTTCGGAATATAGCTGAACAATTTAGAGACGCTGTTGTGGTATGAGTCTTTCCATGATAACTTGCCAAACGATACTGAACAAAAATGACAAAGCAGTTTGATAGGAGTCACGCATGATCTGTCAAAAAAAGCCTATTGAAAATCAAGCCACACGTTGAATCACCCTATATATCCATGTCGCCAAGACCTTTATTCGTCAAAAATTAAGAAAACGTGGCCCATGCCTGAAGGGGTGTCTGCGTTTCTGGTTACTGCGATCATCATAGTGTTGGAGTTGTGCCGATCACACCTACGGATACCTCACCTGTTTTTGAACCTCACAAGTTCGTACAATACGTCGCCTAGCCGCAGTTGTAGAAATAATGAGAATACTTACCCATTTGGGTATACTCGTATAGTATTCTAAATAGCATATCAGCCGCTTTGTTGCGCAGGACTTAGGACGTTAAATATGGCTTCAGTTTACATGAAGAGTTGTATTGTAGGGATACCAACATAAATATTGTATTGGTAGTAGTACCAACCATAGAGTGAATTCTGTTTCTTTTGCCATCTTGTGAATTGGAATGTTGAGTTGCCGCTGGTGGATCTCAGTTTCGGCTGATTTAGTTTTCCTAAATGCTAGGATCCTAAAGTGATGTAAAGGAATTTCACCACAATATATGAAAATGCCTGAAACTTTTATCAGGCTTAGAAAACTAAAGCTAATTTGGATCCCAAGGTATCATTGAAATCAAATTTAGAATGAACTGACTGGAGATGACACAAATAGTCATTTTTAAGGATATGAAAGCGCTTTAGGACTGTCTACTATATGTCCCTCGGTTGTAGTTTCGATCGAACAGTTCAGTTTCTTATAATCCCAATTTAATTGCTCCATGATGTCTTGTAAAAGTAAAAGTAAAAGTGACAAGGACTAAGTACACCATCTCTTCTGCGAATGCCTAGATATTTTCAGATACGACAACAGATCCTAAGTCTTGGCGCTGATATTATACACAGAATCAAGTCTAAGTATTCCTACACATAAGTATAACCACTTGTAGTTCTTTGTCTGAGAGCTGTGTTCCAAAAGAAAAAGCTTGGAAAAAACGTTTGATGAAAACTTATTAAAGGTGCGGTCCATCGTCTTTATCTCGTGTTTTGCAACTCGACGGTCAGGTTTATCACCATTTATTGCATGATCTTCTTTATGTTTACTTGATAACCGAACTTTTTATGAGCTTCCTAAATTGTATAAAATTTTATGTCTTAGGTTAACTACCGCCGAGGAGCTACGACTTACTACTATGTGTTTTTTTGTTTTGGAAAAGTTTGAAGAACTTGTTTTGGTTATGGTCGATTTTACGAGTATAAGTGACAGAACTTGCACTGACTGGTGAAAATCATTTATTAAAACTCTTGTCAAGCTATCGATACAAGCTCTTATTAACCACTGGCTTACACTTTGAAAGTGGAGGCTTCTGATGGATGGATTCGTTAATGCCTATTAAGCTGCTATAAGGAACGCTGATGGAACGCTGGACACATCTTTCAATTAGCGTACTCGAAACATTTGGGCCTCTCACTACCATCCGCGCTACGAAAATTTATCCTAAACTTCTAGTTTCTCATCGGAGCTTCTGGGCAACATCGAAAGACTTATATGGAATCAAGTCTGTCTGGATATGATGCGTGATAGTCCGCATACTGGTAGTTTTTTCTGTAGTTCTTAATGAAGTCCATTGAAGACACGAAAGTATTGTATAGGGGGCGTCTTAAAAATAGTCAGGAGACTCAACTCAAAGCAGAAAATAGTAAATAGTCAGCACATACGAAGCACAGCTTTAGAAAATGCTTGGCTGTCATTAAGGGATATCATAAGGTTCTTTCTCTTTTAAGATTTATCCTCAAAACATTTTTTAGTTCCGCAAACATTTTAAAAACTGTTCAACAATATTTCGGAAATATTCTTAAAACAATGTTTCCAAATCTTTTCTTGAGTGTAGGCATATCCATAGAGTTCGCTTTCTATAGACTTTGCACACAAAAAGAATCGGATAATGCATAAAATTAACATGCTTTTAATTCTGTTTGTACGAAAGCCCGATACTTTTGAATAGTGAAATGTCTGAACAGTGAACAGGAACTAACTAATTAGTAAGTTCATGACTTTTATTTCACTTAAAAAAATTATATACAGTGAAATCTCCCTTAGGCGGACAGCGACAGTGCACAAGGTTTTGCCCGCCTAAGGGAGTTGTTCGTTAAAGGGAAAATAGTAAAAATAACCTCAATTTTCAAAACAAACAATAAATATTTATTAATTCATTAAAAACAAAACAAAAGGAAATAAACAAACAAATAAATGAAATAAACACAATAGTATTGTAGTAGCACACTACTTCTTAAAAAAAAAAAGTTTGAATTTTCCTTTGCTTGATTTTAGAAAAAAAATTAATTGTTTTGAAAGCGTGTTTATAAATTAATTAGAAGTTCTACAGCTTCACCATCATTTTTTTTTTAGCCGCAAAAATTTTTAAGTGTTCAATAGAAATGTGCGCTTCGTGGCAGGAATTAATGTTTCCCTCTAGTTGATTATGATCCTTTTCCTCTAAATCACTCTCAATTTCAGTAATACCTGGAGCACTACCGGCTATTCCGGAAACATCATCTTCAACATCTAAGTCGTCATCAATACGCACAGAATCTTCCGGTTCACCATCCAATCTGCATTCATGAAAAAGCATGGAAATTGCTCTTAGATGTGCTAGAGGCATATCATCTTCCGGATTGAATTCGTTCTGTTCCAAGGGCATATTCTGTCTAAACCCAGCACTCTTAAAGCAGTTTGTTATTGCTGTCGGTGTTACTTGCTTCCAGGCATTGTTAATGAAATAAATAGCGTCTAGAACTTTCACAGTCTTTAATAGTGCACTGGTGGAATCTGAGCTCTCCACATGCGTCAAGGTATGTTTCAGAATCAGCGATCGGTAATGAAACTTGAAATTATTTATCACACCCTGATCCTTTTATATATTTGCCAGTTCTAGGTCTTTTGGATGAGGAGCAGCATTATCCAGAAAAAGCAGAATTTTCTTCTTCTGAAGTTTCATTTTCTTGTCGAAGGAACGAAGACACTCTATCATTATCTCCTGCGTCATCCATGCTTTTTTTTTGTGTTTCCATTCTACTGGCAGCTGGTCATGTTTGAGGCCGCGAAACGCTCTTGGGCGAAAAGATTTACCAATGACCATCAGCTTTTCTTTGGCACACTGCAAAACGGTCAGCCTTTCTTTTGATAGTTTTCCTCCTGTGCACTTTTGTCCTTTCAGAGTCATTGTTTTTGTTGGTAGAGCTCTAAAAAAGAGACCTGACTCATCTGCGTTGTAAATACAGTCATGATCATAGCCTGCCGTAATTGTATGTAGCATTTCGAAGAATGATTTAACGTCCCCGAGATCTATGTTACATCTGCAACTTCCCCACTTATGCTTTTATACGTTACACAGTGTCGCTTCCGAAATTTATTCAGCCAGCCAGCAGATGCTTTAAAATCGATGACTCCCAAAGACCTTGAAACATCTGTTGCCTTTTGTCGAATAACGGTCCCAGAAATGGGAATCCCCCTATTTCGAGCCACGCAGAACCATTCAAATACAATTTTATCTATGCGACTTCCTTCTGCTGAAATAAAACGCCGTTTAAGATGAGTTGCGGTCGATTTTGATTCCCATTGTCTCCAAAGATCTTTCTTCCCTAACAAGAAGTCAGCTACCTGAGTTTTGGCAACATTAAACTCGGCTGCTACAAGGCGAATGCTTTTTTTATATTTTTTCGGAAAAGTTAATTAAATCAATTTTTTCTTTTAGCGTCAAAGTTTTACGTTTCGGCGGCATATTCTAGAAAAAAAAAATCGCTAATAAAAGAAGATTTTGTATAATGAAACCATGTTAAATGCCTACCTTAATGCAGGTTCATCCAAATTCAAAGGTTAAAGTCAATGTGTATATTTATATGTACAATATTTTTATTTCCTTTGCAAAGGACTACCACTTACATCAACTGACACCACACTAATGAAGGAAACATAAACGAATGCAGTCGTTATTTTGAGATATTTTCATGCATGTCATGTCTGTATACAATGAAATTTGCTTGCACACGTGCGGTTTATCGACAAATGACCAAAAATTACAATAAGCCGCCGACTTCTATGTAAAAAACTGTCTGGTGAGTATGAGCCCATGTTTCGACATGAGAGAGAGAGTCTCTAAGAGAGACTTTTTTATCTTTCGGAAGCAATATTCGTCGTCGATGATACGCTTTCTGTAGCTAATAGTATTTACGTTGTAGAATCATAAACAATCCCATCATTGCTGTCCATTCAGTATATTAACTGCTTTGCCTATATCCAAGATCTCTGATCTGAAGTATTTTTTACGGAATTCTTTTAAAATTGGACGTTCTCATAAGAATTGCAACACATCCTCTTTTACTCTGTTATAGCAGAAAATGCACAAAATTGGAAGTTCGGCTAAGTGAGGCATTTATTGTAGTTTTACTTCATTAGGTCATCTTTTATTCAAAAAATGGTGGTTATTTTGTCTAATGAATTATTGTTTACCAATTTTTAGCCTGTTGGTAGTTCAACCGACTATACCAGGTGTACCGTTATGAAGTGAGTTTTTATTCAAGGTATTTGCCATTGCTAGCTACACATTTTTCCCATCTTTCAGGCAATTTATGGATTCCACGCCAATAAAACTGTTCGTCTTTCGAAGCAAACCAAAAAGTTACGTGTCATCTGACCCATTCTGGTCGTTTTTCGATTAATGCATGATCTAAAATGTTCATTTGTTATCGGTAGCGATCTGTATTAACGGTTTTACCAAGTTTTAGGAGTTCGCGGTACACCAAACCTTTCTGGTCCCACCAGACACACAGTATTGTCTTCTTGCCGAATCGATCTGGTTTTGCAGTCGAAGTTGATGGTTGTCCCGGATTATCCCATGATCTTTTCCGTTTAGGAGTCTGAAAGTATATCCATTTTTTATCGCCATTCGATGCAAAACTGATTTTTTATCGTGTCTTTGAAGCAAAATTTCGCATGTGGTTTTTCGGTTTTTCACCTGTCTTTCATTCAATTCATGCGGCACCCATTTTCCAGACTTTTGGATCTTTCCCATAGTTTTTAAACGGTCAGAAATTGTTTGTTGTGCAACATTTAACATTTCTGCCGTTTGTTTCTGACTCAAAGTGTCATCTTCATCTAATGCTATTTGCAATTCGGCGTCTTCAAACTTTTTTGGTGGCCTTCCACGTTCTTCATTTCTCACATAAAAATCGTTGCCCTGTACCGTTGAAACCATCTTTTGTATATTGCTTCTGATAGAGCATGTTTAACAGGTGTCATAGCAACCAAAAAAAAAAAAAAAATTAAGGCCCGTTCGCAATAAATGTTTCCTATCGAGACATTTGTATCTTAACGCTCACTTCATACCGGTACACCAAGTATAATATATAAAATCGGTGTTACGAACACCGAGCTTCTATAGCATTTTTTTTTTTGTTGCACATGTTGTAATTTATTAAAGTGGCAAATTTTTTTCTAGGGAATGAGGGCTCCTCGGTTGGGGAAAAAGAAAAGCCAAGTTAGACACGAGTCGTCTTCATTCTTAGACAAGGTTTCCTTCTGTAGTTATGATATCCGTTCTTATTATCTTACTATCCGGGTCAACCTTAATTCCTCCATCGTCATCACTTTAATCGCATAGTCGAGATGTATCGTCGATGTATCTAAAATCGTTGGTGATATCCCGTTTTCTATAATAGATGTATTGTAGCATGGGCGTCTTGTAGTGTAGGAACTTCTTCGCTTCCTTGAAAGCGCGATATACCCAGACTCGAGCAGCAAACAAAAATAGCGAAGCGGCGGTTGAGCGAAATAATTTTTGCTTCGAGCTATGAGCTAAGTATTTGCTATCAAAAACGCGTCTTCACTCAAATGAGATTGCACGCTGCAGATATTTCATCATATTTAGGTTAGCCGATATCAGAACCCCTAGGTATTTGTATTTGACCATTTCACCGTACATCATCAGCTGCATAACATCTATTGGTTCGGAGAAGAAGACAATGTCATTCCTCCTCCTACGAAGTCCGTAATATCGTTAATAAACTCGGAATACACCCCTGCTTCACTCCCTTTTATGTTGAAAGCTCCTCAGATATACATATATTGGTCTGTCCGTCCCATAATTTCCTTAATATGCTGATAATTTTACTTGAATTTTACTAAGTTTACAGAAAAGTGTATCCGCCTCAATAAAAGTCCACAAATAGGTCATAGAATATATACAAATATACATTGGAATAGTTCCCCCTAAATCTTGTTTTTACCTGATAAAATTTGATGACTTCTGACCCACTTTGTAAGTCTCTTGAAGATCTGAGGCGCGAAAAGATATCCCGCTGTAATTCACTGAATTGCTGTAGTCTCCTTTTTTTGCGTAGCGGAAAGAAGTTTTTGAAACTTTCCGAAGCAGCAGCGGCTTAGAAAATTCGTGTGTACAAATTCCGTTGTGTGTTTCTTGAAGAATTCGAAAGGAATTCGGTCATCTCCAGGGGATTTATATGCTTTGGGCATTTTTTCTGATTTTTTGTTCCTATTAGAATGTAAGTGGTGCATCCAAAGACTCGTCTAGAAAAATGGAAGTGTCATTTAATTGGTGATCCACTGCAAACATTATTGCGATGATTTTTTAAATGATTCTGAAGTAGTGGGCTTTTAACGATGGGCTGATCACATTTTTATGTCTCCAAAACTCTGCCGAGGCGCTTGAATTGCTTATCATGCCAAACATTTCACGCTCATAGGCCGACTTTTTTGTATAACTTAAAATGTTTATTTGCTGCTCCATAAAGGGATGAAAAAATGTTAGTATAGTGCCTTCTTAATAGCCATAGGAACGCAAATAATTGTTTTCTTGCTCTTAAAAACTTGCTCTCGTTTCCCAATATTTTTATTATTGCTGAACTGCTTGTTTAAGTTGTCTCTTTGATTAATTCAGTGAGCTCTTTAACAGTTGGAGAGGTGTTCGTTGCGTATAATATGCTTAGCTCCATATTTAAGATATTACGGTGTGTCTCTGAACTTTTATCCTTCCATACTAGTTTGGGTAATGGTCTTAGTTCTAACGTGCTACTTAATGTTGCGGTATCCATTTTTGTACAATTTATTTTTAGTGGCATGTTATCCGAATGAATGACTACCCCTATACGAAAACTATGAAGTAGAAGGTGTCAATCTCCAGAAATGAAACAGCATCTATTAGTAAGCAGGCATTTTCGTCAATAAAAGAAAGCTCGCTGCCAGAATCTCCTTCGTAACTTCCATCCAAGACTCGACTGTCGTACACAATCCATGAGCAAGTTCCAGTATTTTGACACCCTTTTTGTCCCGATCTTCATCCTTAGATTTACGGACCATAGCACAAATGGTGTATTGCGCAAATCCAATGCAAACTGTCTGATGTCATGACGAAAGGAAAGTATGTTGTAAACAGATGTATTTTTGCATATCCTCAATTTAAAGTTTACGTGCCGGCTTCAGCCACTTACGAACGATGACCATAAGTATCCATATTCCAGGAAGATGGGTTGTTTGGGTATAGCCTCTTACATTGTATGAATCAGCGCATTAGTGGTAACAACTTATACTTTATATTACTCTTGTTTAGGCGTTTTGGAAGAATATGTCCCTTTATATACCTGTATCTCTTTATCAGTTTATTATTTATTTATTTATTATTACTATTTTTTTTTTTTTTTTCATTTCAGGTAAGGACCTTTCAAATGCTCGTTCATTATGGTTGTGGTAAAAAAAAAAAATTTATTTCCTCTGTTACAGCTGCCTCAATATTATTAAAAATCCTCAAGAAAAGTCTCATTATAACCTCTATCACAACATCACTGGGAGGAATTTATACGGGATCTTCCACAATGCTTTGTTCTGTGTCAATGGGCACACCTTCTCCTTCTGTCTAAAATGACTATCCACCAACCTAAACGTGTCTCTAGCCCCTGCAAGTAGTCTGCTATGCTTCTTAAATTGAAGACGCGTAACAACTTTGTAGATTTGTTTAACCAGATACAACCTTCCGTTTCGAAATAAGCAGCTTTGGGCTAATAAGCGGAGCCTAATTCCATTTACATAAGTTTTGCACATTTTCAGTATTAACTTCTGAGATAATATGAACTGATTTCCACCTAAAATAAGTCACTCCTCCCCATCTTCAACATGCCAACATCATCTCATGTAATATGCTAACTTAATACAATTGGCCCATGATAAGACCCTTGCGGCATACCTTCTTAATTTCCTTTTCAGTGTACCTATTCTAAGTCTTTTTCGCTTCCCTGTACATACTATAATTAGAGAGTAAAATAGAGAGAAAAATTAATTCTAATGCACTGCCTCCTCCCAGAGTATCATCACAAATTGGAAAGTATCTTTTTTCTATTTAGAGCATAGTAAATAAGAAGGTTATAGTGGTATACCATAATGTTCCGCATTCCTTCGTTAAACTGAAACGAAATTAACCTACTTACTCGTTACTCGTACTGTCATCATCATCGTCGTAACTATATCGTTATACAAGTTGTTGTCCTTAATCTGGTGCAAAGTATAAAACTCACAAGGAACTCGTAGTAATGCTGTCTTCTGCAGTCGGAAGTTTAGCGGAAGTGTCCCTATTTTTTAAATCGTATAAAAAGAAAGTACAAAAGTAAAAGATACAAAAATCGATAAAATCGTCTTGTATCTCTACCTCACTTAGACTTGTGTTAATACACACATACTACTCGTATATATCCCATTAACCCATTTAGAACGAGTAAAGGCACACCAAACCCTGGTGGAAGGGTTAAATTGACGAAGTTACAAATACCCACATAAAAGATAATTCGCGCACGATACCCCAATTCCACTGAAATACAATTTCTGCACAAAACAACATTAAATGAGGGTTGGGGTTGGGTATCGAGGAGGCTAAAGAATTAGGTTGGGTTCTGTCTGTCAGTGTGCTTGTCTTGGAGGAGCGAAAAAAAGTGAAATCGAAAGAGGAAAATCGATTTTTGCGAAATTTTTTTTAAAACAAAAAGCTACAGATAGTGCTAGAGCTGTCTGCCTGTTTGGAATTTTGTTACTTTTGCTCTAAGGAAGGAGAACATAATTTATGTCGATTTATGCTGAAGACCGCTTTAGTGGTTAGTCCTTGAGAACGATATTTAGGGGTTAAACGGAATTAGGGGTATAAAACATCAACAAATGTCGGTGTTTACGGGAAAGATTTTATGTGATTTTAGAAGCAGATATTAGTTTTTGGGGGAACGTCACGTTCACTTATTTAAAAGGGGAGGAAGTATTCTTGGCATAGTTTTAAAGAAGTTGTTACAATTTAGAGGATATTGTGTGGGTTGCTTGGGCGATTTGTCGACAATAACTTTATTACGAAAAACTTTGTTTATTTTACAGATTTGCGAGTTGAATACATCACCTCAGTTGGTATTCCACAGGGATGCTATCTTCGGCCTCTAATATTGGCAAATATTTAGTTCTGCTGATATATGCAAATTTGATAGGTGACAACCTTTTGGAGTTTGTTGAAAAATAGCTAAACTAGTTGGAAAAATTTAGATTTCTTATTGCCGGTGTAGCAGGGCATGTTAAGTGCAAAAGGATCTATATTGACACAATATGTAGTCTGCGACGTTTGCTGTAAACGTAACACTACACCGCTGAGTACTTCTTCTGTGAGTGTCCGGTAGCGTTTACTCATCCTTTTACGAAAAATTTAAGAATACGGTAGAAGGAGCTTACTTTGAATTATTTGAATTATTAAAAAAGTTCATGTAACATAGAAGATATCTAAATGAGATTTTCAAACACAATAGGATAACCCTGTGCTAAATACATGTGAATGTCTAAGGGTAAAATCTGGTAGTATGTCATCCATACTACCGAGCATGTCCGAGCATTCCAATTGGCCAATATTGTCCTGAACCACTTACCTTGTGGCCAACGTACGAATGCGAATATTTTTCACGCCTCTAAGATGAGGAAAAAATGGAGGAAGTTTGATGTCGGTAGACTGAAATCCCAAAAAACAGTCTAGGCCTTCGCCAAAAAAGTGTCCTGAAACCTTCCACGGGATCATACGCTGCCAATATCTTATTCAAAAACCTAGCAACTAACCTTACAATAAGCTATCAGAGATGCCGCTTCAACATGTTAGATTTTACCCGACCATCATGCAAAAGCTATACTTTGACGATAAATGCCGCCTGACAATGCAGACAAAGAGAAACCATACAGAGCGACGCTGTTAAGGAGGACTAGGCCAACTCGTGAATTCTACGACTAAAAAGAGGAAGGGCGAGCACCGTCTTCTCAGAAGCAATATCATGAAAAGCGGGGGATCAACTTAATCAAGAGATGTTTTAGAAGGAAAAACTTGGGAAACGACATGTCAGGTAAAAATAGTACGAACGAACGAAGTCTATATGGACGAACAAGGGAACCTAGCGTAAAATCTAAGAATGAACCCTTCAACCTGGACGGCGATGGGTAATATTTCTGTCCACCTGACCCCGACGACAAGGGTTAGGATAGATACGTCCAAACTTAGTCCGACAATGCTGCTGGTACTCTATAGCTACGTCCTATCTGACGAGGCTGGAGATGACATTTTGAATAGCACGCACCAAATCATCTCTAAAATATGGTCAGACGAACAGAACCTCAGCCCCGTTCCGGGATAAGAAAATCTTCTAGTCTCCGACAACTATAGAGGCATCAGTCTCTTCAAAATCACCTATAAGATTTTCTCTGCCGTACAATGTACAATGTATTGCCTAAAACCCTTTGTCTGTCAGATTTTCAGATTAGGGGAGATCCTCGAATAGCAATTCGACACCGTAGTCCTGTACCAGGGATGCAAAGCTTGCCTCGCTCTGAGATAACCTCACTGAGACTTTGATATCAAAAATTGCTTTCCACTTGTCCTTGAGAATACAACAAAAATCCCTGTGCAGATGACGTGGACATTATTGGGAGAACTTAGAGAGCTGTTTGTGAGGCATTTGCAAGCACTGAAACAGAAGTGGAGGGCACACAACATCGATGATTCGATGAAAACATCATTAAACTCGTATATTATTCAATTCGAAGAATAATACTTTCCAATTGCTTTTTTTGTTGGCTTTATTGCTACGCTTGCTAGTTTCGAGATAAAAGGGCTTGAAGTCATCCACGGCCTTGTTTACATTGCCGCAGAGTGAAGAAGAATATTTACCCAGTACCTGTAAGGGCTATATTGCGACATAGCATAGTTAAAGAACTCAGAATTAATCGACTTAGACTTAGACATCGCCGAGGGAAAACCTAGCAAAAGAAGACCCCTTTGCAGGTGGGGCGTGCAAGGTTAGCTCGACGGGCATATTGATGGAGATCCAGGTTCAGTCTGGACTGTCAGCTCAGTTATTAAGTAAATAAGCGAGATTATTGTTTAAAAGATGCATTTGGATTTCAGTAGGTATTAACTGCTAAAAATACCATTTCGACAGAGACTTCTCAAATCGTATAACCACATGACTTTTAAAGCGTTTCCTTGGTACAACGGGGAATCCACCAAAACTTTGTATCTGCACTAAATAAAATTTGTTTTATTCAATTAATAAACGTTCTTCAACTCTTCATGAGTAAATTTGAACTAAATGAACTAAATGAGCACCTCCCTGGTGGTGCATTCACACTCAAATGCTTTCCATATTCGGAGGACGTATTGTTGTTTTGTCCGTTTTCAATGTCATTGCCGTTCTTGAGCAACTTAAACCGAACAACGCCCCTATTTTGTTTAAAATACATAAAAAGCTTAGCACTTTCGTGTCAGGTACGAAAATTCAAATATACGTACCCAACGTATGTAATTACATCAGAACGCATAAATTATCACTGGTAGCCAGCAAAATGGTAAAAAAAAAAAATAACAAAGACGGCGTTTACAAGGAAACCTCATAAACTTCGACCGAAAATCCGCCGTCAAAAAGCCAACAAACTAAAAACCGCATTAAGCACTTTAATCCAAGCAGTCCTACGTCCAAGATAATGACCATTAAGTGCTCGGTTATGAGATATTAAGCAGATTATGAGATATCTTCAATTTGTCGAGAATCTTTTAAAAAAATTCATTCGAAAAGATACTACACTATGACACTAGTACCTCTAATAAATCATCAAAACTCATCTGTCGTTACATCTTCTGACAGCGAAATTATGTCATGTAAACTGTTTTTTTTTTATTTTATTTTTTTTTTTAATTGTTTTGCAATAGTCACAAATAACAACCGGGACGGAAACAGATACGTGCAATGGTTACAGAAATAGGGCCAACAAAACATGGCTCATACAAGCCTCAGACTCATACCCGTATGCCATATCTCTTTACCTTGGAGAGTGTGGATACATTTTTATATGCGAGCAAGTAGTATCTCTGTTTGGGTTTTGCTATACATGGCTGTTTATCAAACCGCAAAGTATGTAAAAAAATTGGTTTCAATGGAAGTGATTAAAACAAAAAAGTTTCATGACAAATTTAACTTGACTGTAATAGACTCTTGTTGATAAGACTGGTGGCGGGAGCTTGTGAAGTTGTTATTGTCTCAAATTTTTTACGCACGAAGTTGTAATAAATTTGATATTATTTGAAGATTTCCTTTCCTTTGAAAGCTAGTTATACTATAGTGCGTAGTTTCGACACGAGAGATTTATGATGATTTGAAAGGTCTGCCATATAACATAATTGGGCGATAGCGAACCAAAGTTGTTCGTATTGTTGAATATTTCCAAAAAAGTTAAATAGCAACCGATTGACAATGTAGCAACCTACCAATGTAGAATCGTAGAGATCGCTTACGATAGAAGCCGACTCTTAAGATTGATTTGATTAAAACAAAAAATTTTACCAAAACAACAACAATAAGGACAACGAACTTGGGATCTACAAAAGTTCCCCTAAAAGGTACGCATGCATTGACAAGACTAGCGAAAACGCTAGACTCTTCTAAAATATGGTAGATGTAACCGCCATCCCAAAGTGCGATTTGTTACTACAGCGATTGATACCGACAGCAAAAGTAGCGATTGTTTGTCATTGTAGCCAGACTTCGGGCAAGAAGTGTTCAGCTTTCGACATATGAACAATGCATAATTTGCCAACACCACTGTCATTGCCATGGCGTCACAGTAGATACCAATATAAAGGGGTGAACCTGGGCCTCAACTAACAAGCCTCTGCAGTTAATCCGGTCTTTAGCCAATTGCCACCAGCTGTGCACTCTAAGTCGGTTGAGGTACCATTCTATTTGTGCGCGCCACCTAAAATGAGGTCTTTTTCTACCGCGTTGTATGTCCGGGCACGATTCGAAAACTCTGTGGGCCGGAGCATTCTTGCCCATTCGCTCTACATGCCCTAGCTATGACGACTGGTGTGCAGTTTTCTGACTGCGCCGATATCGCTGTACAGCTCGGATAATAACTGGAACCGAATATTTTTCGAATAACTTTTCTCTGAAAGTTCTCTGAAATGACTGAAGATACATTCATCTGATTTCGATAGGGTCCAAAAAGTACGACTGGGATGGTCAAGAGCCTTACTACTCAATTGCCTTCTTGGCCCAAAGCAACAGTGACTGACGAGAGTGATTATTCTTCTGAGGTTTCGCTCATGTTTTTTAGCTCTTCTTGCGCACAGCATATAACTGCCCTCATATACCGCTAAATGCATTTCAGCAACTTCCGTTTCAATACTAGCGAACCCACAGGAGACAGCGGAGTTCTCCCTCCATCGGTATACGCTCTTTCAAGTGTGGTATTAAAGAAGTCATATGGCATCGCGTCACTTTGTCTAAAACCTTTTTTAAGACGTTACCGAGCTTGAAGGCGCAGCGAGAATTTCAATCGTCATTCTGCGCAGACGGACGAATTTGGCAAGGATGCCAAAACTAGACATGGCTTGGTGTACCTGGCGCGAACCTTGTGCACCTTGTGTACAGTTGAGGGCATCTCCATTTTTGTAGATTAGGCAAACGAATCTGAGAATCTATATTATTCATCAGGCAAACACTCTTCTGACCAGATATGAGAAATGAGTTGGTGCATACTCTCCACAGAGTTGTTTTCAGCAGCTTTGAATACATCGGTCGGTAAGGCGTCAGGTCAAGCTGACGCTTGATGTTCTATTTCAGCTTAGATACTGCTATCCTCATTTCGTTCCGGCCAGGTGGACGGAGGTCTAGATGGATAGTCTATTCTATCTGACGAAGGGATTTTGGGCTTCTTCGCCATTATACAGTCTGTAGAAAAATGTTTCTATATTCGCACGTCCGACTATGACTACTACAAGGTTTACTTCTTCATCTCTACAGGCTTGACACCTCCTTTTTGCCTGTTCGTTAAATTTTCGAACGTTATTCCTGGAGTACAATCTTTCAATATCTTCGATCGCGTGCTTCTCGTGCTCTTTTTTCTTCTTCTGGAGAAGCCGATGTTCTTTCTAAACGAACTCTCGTCCACTGTTGCAGCGCTGCCATGTAGGTCGTAGACTGCATTCTTGGTGAAACCCAGACATCAATTGCGACGTCTCTGATGGCACGTTGGCAGCGTTGCCACTAGTCTTCGGTGCTTGGTGCTAATGGCATAGGAATTGTTGAGAGATTTGGGGATATGCGTTTGGCGAAAATATTGGCAGTCTCCTGCGATTACAGCTTCTCTACGTTATATTTTGTCACAGTTACCTATTCTTTTTTTTGTGGCGCTTAGGAAATCTGCACTCACACCTTGGCTACAACCAGATGGTGATCCGAGTCAGCGTTGGGTGCCCGAAAGGTTCGGGCATCCAGAATACCGGAGGCATGCCTACCGTCCATCGCAATGTCATCAATTTGATTTACAGTTTCGTGAGGAAACCCTGTGCTTGCTATAGTAATATTTAGTCTCGCTGCAAAGGCAATAAGCCCAAGTCCGTTGCCATACGTAGTGTCGTGTTGGCTATGCTTACCAACTGTCGTACCAAATATGTCCTCTCTTCTTATCCTGGCGTTTAAATCAATTATCACGATTTTAACGGCATACTGAGGACATTGCTCGAAAGTATTATCGAGGAGTTCGTAGAAATATTCTTTGGTGGCGTCGTCCTTGTCTTCCGTAGTGGCATGGGCGCATGTTAGGCTTATGTTATCTGTTATCTCGCTCCCGTGTCGGAAACCCAAGACTTCTTGTCTAAGTCTGCGGCTTATGGCATATCCGCATCTGAGTTTCTTTTCCGTATAGCAATCGCCATCGTATATGGTATATCACGGTTTTGCATCCTTCTTATGACCGGCCCATCCCATCACACTTCCTGGATGGCAGTGATATCTGCGTGATAGCAGTCAAGGGCCTCTGCTAATTGTTCGGCTACACATGACCTGTTAAGGGTGTGAGTCCATTTTATCCGAGACCAATATTTGGTTGTCACATATTTTATAGTCTTGTGAGCCCTTTAACGACGTAAGCTAGTATATGAGTAACGCTACTAGTCGGGCATGCCCTTGCCATTTACTCATGCAGTTACCAATAGGAGGTAAGGCAAGCTCTTCGTTATGAACTTGATTGTTGCGCTGCTAGCACAATTCAAGTTACAAGACAGCCAGCGGTTTTCCGATCAATCGACACGCAGGTCCAGTCCAGTGCAATAGGTAGGACGTTAAAATTGAAGAGGGTGGTATTGCGGAAAGAATTGCGAATTGTACAGGCTGTACAATCGACATCGATATTATCGAGAAAATTCGAATACATTTATCACGATGACTGGGAAACCTGGAGCAGGACCACTCCAGTCCACTAGTTTGAAGGATCTTTGAATTCACTGAGTAACTGCTTACTAAAGGAAGATTTTTACTCAGGTGGCATACCATATACATGGCGGTATGACGGCATGTGTAAATGGAGGCACCTAACCTATGATCCAAATGAATGTGGATGTTTCTTAGTTAAGGCTCAGGCCCATTTCGAACTGAAGGTTTATCTATACAAAAAGCAACAATAAGATTAGATTAAACTTGAAGATAGCCTTTGATTTGGTCGTTTTGCTGCCAAGGTCGGGGAGAGTGGAGACTTGTATTTAAGTCTGCAGAGTAGAAATTTGGTTCCCACTTTCTTAGTAAGTCTTTATCTGTAAACGCAAAACAGCAAGTTTTATTTAGAATTTGCACTTTGGATAATCTCCTTTATGATACTGTCTTGCTGAAGTATTTTGCTGTAACTTGTACTTTTCCTACTGGAATTGGATGGTTGCGATCTGGACCTGAAGGAATATACTCGTATGCGGTTAAATTTATTCGAAGTAGTATTGCCAACGCCTGCTTATCCTATTTTAGGGGTAGTTGGAGGACTTAAACCAATATATTCGAAATGAAAAATTATTTAAGCTGACTTTCTATTACGAGTAGCTTACAACATACTGTCGCTATCACGTACAGTTATAAAGTCATCTACACACAGCGTTTGCTTAATAGACAGCATTATGCCTAAATCATAAGACGTAAACGTTGTGATGCTTAATGAGAAAATGCATTCAAGCAACACCATATAGCTGGTGCATAAGCAAGTCCCCAAGCAGGTCCATTTACAGATGGCTTTTTCAAATTCGTAAAATGCCACACAACTTGATTAATGGTCTTGTGTTGCTGTTTACTGGATAACCAGTACGTTGACTGATTCCATATTCAAACTTGATTCAAGTGGCCTTTAGAAATTAAAAGATACGATACAATGACCTGAAGATACGAGCATGTAATTTCCACTATGACTCTATCTATTCGCAGATTTGTGCTGGTCTTCTTCATACATATCAACAGTATTTTCCAATTAACGTTCCTCAAGGAATGGATTACAAAAGCAAAAGTTGCACATTTCATGACCTAATTCCAGAAAGTCAATTGCACGGACCCCTTTTGACATGAAATTTCCGTCAATGTTGCAAGGTACTAGCACAGTTAATAATTGAACAAGTTTCACCTTGTGTTTCCGCATTTTCACTGAATCCAACAAAAGTCACCGAAACAAGTGAAACTAGTTGCAAGTTTATGATCTGGTACTCCCCAAAAACTCACTCCCTACCTTCATATAGATTGTCAGAGGAAGGATAGGAAAGACGGTATCTGGTTTCTCTAAATGTTCACGTCCGTCTCTTACGGTTTTCCTTTACTTGTCGTTCGCATTTAAGAAATTACTCATGACGACAACTTATGGACAATCAACAATTGTAACCAATTGTTGATGTTACCGACATTAAACGCCATTCACACGGTTCAGACCATCTTTGGTGCGTTGAGATTGGTCTGTCAGACTGTCTGATGGTAAGACAGAAGCAAGAAACTATCGCGCCTTGTTTCAACACCAGTATGTAAATTTCTTTTGACACTCAATTTGGTGTCGAGCAAAATTATGAGCGGACAGAGTGGAAATTGTGAAAAACTTGTTAATCCGTTCTTTGTTGTTGGGGAAGTCTGAATTTGGGTGTTCCACTGACAAGATTTCTTCATTCTGTCAAGTTTAATTGGATGCGGGGTTTTTTTTTTTTTTTTCGTTGTCTTAATTGATGCACTCGTGTAGAGGAAAATTGTCTATCATTGCCTTATTGGATTTATCTTAGCATTCCTGTGGGAATCCATCACCATTCTATGCAGGTCTTGAACTTACGACTCGTAAACTGAATCACATGCACTAGTCTTCTTCTTCGACGTGATCTACCAAGACACGATTCCTTTAAAAATATTCCCATTTCTGTCTCGATACCATCTTATAAAAGGAATCCACTTGCATTTTTTTATATGCCCTACTGCTCGTCCTCCTACCGCTTTCAAATTTTAAAATTTTGCTTTTGATTCAATCGTTACACGAAAGTCGTTTCGAATGCAGCAATTCAAGTGCACTTAAAAGGTAGGAAGCCAAACAAGTACCAGAAGTACAAGAACCTAATGATTCCAAGAACGAAATTTCATATTCTATCGATTAATGACCCATGGCGCTTAAGTACTCGCACCCAGGTGGAAAAATTCTAATTTGACTTTACACTATTACATCTTAACATCATTTTATCCACAAAATGTAAATCCACTCATAATCTCCCTCTAAATCTTTACATAGGTCTCGTGCCATTCTCGGGTTCTAGAACAACTAACAGTTTTCTGACAATTATAAAAAAGACTCATGTCCATCTCTCTAATGAACGAGCTACTTAGCGCACCTGTACAAAGATTCACAGAACAACAATCCAGAAGCCAGATCGCTATCTATCAGCAACAATTCATTTTTCTTCATGATGTTGCTGCAGCATTTCTTGTTTAGCAACTAATCAAACGATCTTAAGTAGATACAGTAGCGACGTTTGTCCGTTGACAAGAAACGACAACACTACACACCACAACAAGACGTCACTATTGACCTCGCTTAAGATTACAAGTAGATGCGGTACGGATACCAATGCACCTATAAAGTTTTACAGTTTATACAATAGATACAAAACAGTATCTATTTACTCACGTGCGACAGCAATGTCGCCGATACAATGTTGTTTGATTGATCGATTTGCCTTTTATGTTTGATTTGGGTTAAATTTTGCAAGAATTGCTGCCAATGCATTTTCGCTGTGTGCAACTATACAAGTATTCGTATCTCATTTAAATTTAATTAGCCGTTGGAATAATGGAATTAATGAAATTCCAATACTACGATAGTGTTCGAATAACAGCAATTAAATTATGACGTGGGTTAGAGAAGTGACTTTTCGAAGGCAGTCGTAGAAGATTGTAGAACAGATGCGAGTTGAGGTGGAAGAACTGGATATGTGCGTCAGGTTATTGTAGCTTAGATTAAAATTTTATAGTCTCAACTTGTTTGTAGGGCGTTCGACGACAAATTATTTAAATGGGTGTCAGAGTTATACTACTCTGTGATGAAAGGGGATTTCGTAAGTCATTTAGCAGAAATTTTATGATATTTTGCCTGGAAGAGCAAGAGTTTTATCAAAACAGGACAATCTAGGTGGCGTCAACATACTGGTTTAGAGTTCGGCAGAATTCAATACCCATTTTTATAGCTCACAAAATTTTTAAACGAACTTGAAACTATACAGTTGGTCTATAAAAAGACTCCTATCGAACTGTTTTGTCATTTTTGTTCAGTATCGTTTGGCAAATCATCATGGAAAGACTCACAACACAACAGCGTCTCCAAGTTGTTCAGCTGTATTACGAAACCAGCGTTCTGTGAAAAATGTTTTTCGTGCGATTCGAGGAACTTACGGTGCGCATAATCGACCTACTGAAACCACTATTGGCAATACCATTCGCAAATTTGAGTCCAAATTTACGTTAGTGGATGATACTCGACCGGTTAGACCACATCCAGCACGTAGTGAAGTGACTATAGCAGCTGTAGATGACCGTGACGAATCGATTCGTCGTCATTCGCAGCAGCTTGGCTTGGCGTATTCCACAACTTGGCGTATATTACGTGAGAATCTTGGCCTAAAAACGTACAAAATTCAACTGCAAAGCGACTTGCATTTACGTCATATTTTTAGTGAATGGGCTCTGGAAAAACTCAATGAAAATCCGGTGTTTTATCGTGAAATTTTAGTCAGTGATGAAGTCCATTTCTGGCTCAATGAATACGTTAATAAACAAAATTGCCGTATTTGGGCTGATGAGCAACCCGAAGAGTAAGAGCTACCATTACATCCATTAAGAACAACGGTATGGTGTGGTTTGTGGGCTGGTGGAATTATTGATCCATATTTCTTCAAAAATGAGGCGAATCAGAATATTACCGTCAATTGGTATCGTTATCGCGCCATGTTACCGGACTATGTGCTTCCTGAAATTCAAGCACATGGTCTCGGTGAGCTCTGGTTTCAACAAGACTGCGCCTACAAGCCATACAGCGCGTGAAACAATGGACTCGTGAGAAATCATTTCACGTTTTGGGATATGTAAAGTCAGTCTCAAGTCTTCAGGAATAAGCCTGGTACTATTGACGCTTTGGAAGCCAACATTACTTGTGTTATCCGCGAGATACCAGCCACTATGCTCGAACGAGTCGCCCAAATGTGGACCTTCCGAATGCACCACCTTAGACGTAGTCGTGGCCAACATTTACATGATATCATTTTCAAAAAGCAAATGCCATGAATTGTTCTTTAACCGATAATAAAAAAAAAAACACCAGTGGCCGTAGGGAAGACCTTCAACAGGCTTAGATGCTTCGTCAAATATTTGGCTGCTAGAAATACTAAGGGTGAATGTTGTTGTTTGCATTTGCAGACGATGTTGCTGTTAACGTACTGGCTACAGTCTTCGACGGAGATAAGCATTAATAAGCATGCCTTATCAGGCGGCCGTGTTGTTTATTAGTTGCTTCCATTTTCGCGCGCGTAATTAGTGTATTTGGGTACTATACCTGTGCTCGAGTATTCGTCTGCTGAATTTTCTTTCAGTAATCGATTTGAGGACTCCGAGCTGGAACGCTGGTGTCCATCTGCTCTACATGCCCCAGCCATCTGAACCGATGAATATTGAAAAGTAGAGTATTTTTTGCTGAATTTCCTCCTCTGATCCCCGTCAGCGTCGATAAGGCTGTAGATGATTCGAAGTACTTCTCTCGCCTCGTCTTCGTCCATGCCTTTGCGTCATTGAAGACGTAGGCGTTTTCTAGTTCTTTCTCGATTACATCAGGTACTAAGTCTTAACCTAGCTTACCACTAGACCTATCCTCACCGCTTCTAATTTTATACTTGCAAATGCTTCACAAACAGTTCGGAGTGCTTGCTTGTCATCCGTATTTTACAGGGAAATTAGTTAAAAGCCTCTTTTGACACCAAAAGTCTTAGTGAAATCATGACAGAGAGCTTACTCCGTGGGTAAGAAGGGATGCCAAAATCGGGAATGGCTTCGTAAATTTTTTTCCCAAAAGATAAGATAGACATGTGTTAGATGCCGAATCGGAATACGTGGGTCTTTTCTAAGATTGACGGTGGTGTACAAGTATGGTCACTAATAGTCTCTTCGGACATGACGAAACGCAGATGAAATCAGGTGACCCTTCTTTCTTCAGGATTGGGCGTATGGTGCTGCGGTTCGAATCGTCTGGCATGCTTTCGTTTGCTTATATTTTAGAGATGATTTGATGCACTTTCTTTATAAAATCAACTTCCACCGACTTAAATAGCTCGCTGTTGTACCGGCAGCCTTGTTAGACTTAAGTTTGGATATTGATATCCTCTTTACCTCCAGCTCAGTAGACGAAATTGTTGCCACTTCGACAGTGGAAGGTACATTGTCATCGCCGTTGAACAGTTGAACAGCGGTTCTTTCATATTTTCAGTACTGGCTACTTAACTACCACTAGGTTGCCTTGTTTATCCTTGCAGGAATGCCTTGCATGTCTTTTTTACGTTTTCGTAAAATGTTTGATCCTCTTTTCTACTATAACATTTCTCAATTTCGTTTTTTCTTCTCTCTGCAAAGCTAAAATAGTAAAAACTTTCTAAATGCCATCTTCTGTCTTCTTCGTTGGGGTCGTGATCGGCTATTTGGTTGAAGTCTTCACGAAGCATTCGTTCACGTGCTTGATACTTAGAGCTTCTTGTTCAAGTTTGTCTCTAATAACAAATCGGCATCCAAATAGCTTGTCTTTTCTCGCCTGCAATCACAGTAGTATAAGCATGTCGTAGTCAGATAGACAATTTTCATGTCGCTTTCAAATATGGGCTTTGAATATGTCAAAGTAGTCCTGAATTAGGACTCCCAGGTTAAAAGCATGGATGCACACAACATCGTCAATCAGAATCAAGGAGTTCTTCATTTCTCAGGACAGCCAAGAGAAAGCAAAGCAAGCACATGACACGAACGACGCTCAGTCGTTGTCCAATGCCTTTGACATACCTACTTTTACTTACTTACTTCCTTAAATTCTATCACTCCTCGAGGGCATAGTGCGTCAAAAACGCCTGCCATCTTGTTCGAATTTCTGCAATGCGTTTTAACTCAATCCAGCTCTTTTCCAGTTGTCTAGATTACTCTTCCATAGTTCTTCGCTATGTTTGCTTAAACCGCTCCGTTCTTCTGTCAATTAGTGGATTCCACTGCATGGCATATTTCGCAATAGTGTCGTTTTCACGCTGTAAGATGTGACCTCCACTTCCTCCTCTATATGCTGATGTCTATAGGCTCTTGACTCGTTCTGTTGGTTGAAGATGCGGTTCGGCCAATAACCTGTTACGTAGACATTTATTTACTTATGTTTGGTGTCCTCGAGTGACAATGTTGGCAATCTTCCAAGTACTACACCCTTATGAGTAACAGTGATTCTACATTTAATCTGAACTTTTGCTACATTGGATGCTTTTGATTCCCCTGTTCTGCTGCCTACATCGAGTTCGGTGCCACCATCGGCTTTCGACTTTCTTGACCTATTGTCCGGCAATGCTGAGTTGAGGGTCGGAATTTGAAACGCTCAAGGCCTTTCTTGTTCCCGTATTTATATTAAGCCCTACTTTATTTGCCGCAGCTTGAACATTTTGTGACATTTGGTGGAGATATGAAAGGAGGCAAACATCTTCAGTATAGACCGGGTGTTTGAGGTAAATTTCATTGTCCACCTCAATCGTTGTATTCATTCAGTTAGTGCTGCCCGAAGTATATCGCTGATGGCTACCGGGAATAACAGACCTGACGTACCCCACTATAGACTTCAAATTTATCTGACCCCTTATCATTGTGCAGAACGTAACACTTACCATCCTCGTAAGTAGGTTTAATAATAGCTAGAGGTTTTCTCGTGATACCTCTTCTGCAGCTAGACTATCCAGATAGCATCTCTGTTCAAACTGTTGAAAACCTTTTCAAAGTCAATGAGTAGTAGATGGAGCAGAGTTTTGAACTCAAAGGATTGCTCAATTATGATTCGTAAAGTGTTGATGTGATTTACGCAAGAGTATCCACCCCGAATTTTTGCTGTTCGGCAAAGAGTTTTGAGTCTAGATCCGCTTTAGATTTATCTCCAGTTCCCACATTCAATCAAATTGCCCTTCCTTGAAAGCTTGATGATCATCCCTCTTTTTCACTCCTTCACTCCTTCGGGAACCGCTCATGCCGAAGTTCGTCGGTATTGTATCTGATAACTTGAAGTAAGTTCGAGCAGTTTCAGCAGAAATCTCTTAACCGTTTCCCATCATCATTGCGGTGTCCGAGGCGGTGAACTTTCATCACGTGTTCGAGCGCTGTGTTGTCGTTTCCAACCCTAGCGTTAAAATCTCCCATTAAAATAACGTTGTCACCGTTAGGCGTTAAGTTGTAGGCAGCGCCAAGTGAAAATTGTCATTTTCATCCTCAGTCGTGATTTCCGTCGGCGCATATCACTAGATGATGGCAATTTTTCTTAACCCATTCTGAAACCAATATCCGATCAATCTACGATTTCTAAGATATGAGATTGTTTCTTGCTGTTGATGTTAGCATCAGTACTATACTGGATTTTCAAGTGTCTCCGGCTGGTTTTCCAGAGTAGACTAAAACGGTGCTTTTTGTCGGCGAATGGTATTTCACAGCCTCCAACCATATTATCTCGCTCAGCCCCGAGAGGTCCATTTAATATCGTGAAAGCCCTCGTTCAAGTTGGAGAAATCTGGTATTCTGAGGATCTTCGTCTCAATAGTCAAGAAGGGTCCTAACATTCCGTAATCCTATCGTTGTCCTGGGTAAATAGCTAAAGGTCGTCAATCCGTATCGTTGTCTGTATACTAGGCTTGTTTTAGTGTTTCGGAACAATAAACTTTTTACGGTTGCGGCTTGCATTTTTGTGGCGCAGGAAGCTCGCCATTTGTCCCATTCTCTTACCAATTTCCGAAGAAATTCCCAGAGCCACAAGATGTTCGACTATAGAGGCTTCTACCTCGTTCTTTGGCGAACCAACATCTATCGGAAAATTCTACTTCTACGAGGCCTGATATTAGCCATTGCCATCCAAGGCATACCTAAAATATATTTCGAACCCAAGGTTAGATGAAATAGTGAGTCGCTGATCGGGGGCCTACCTGAGCGGGCAACACATGTAAGTAAAATCTACCTAAACTAATGGTGTTATGGTGAAGCAATCAGCATTGGAAAGGCTCTTAAAACCATTTAAAGTCTTATTGACTGGGCAAAAGCTTGATTTCATTCAGGAATACCGATGTTAATATCGAACGATAAAGAACTGAAAGAATGCACTTAATTTGGATTTTTTTATAATCCCGCGCGCGCCAAGGGGATATGAATACCCTTTTACTGGTTTTCTCCAGGGCGCGGACGGGTGGTGTAGTAGTTTAAAACTCAGGTGTATTAGGTTTCGATATTTTTCCCAGAGGTGGTTGTCAAACTGGACGGGACGAGCAAGTGCATCCTCAACTAGTAGGTCTCAGTACGTGCTAGTTATGCCTTCATGTCAGAGTTGACGCCGACGTTATTCTCATATAACTACATGCAAATTCTACGAAAAGACTTTTTCAGAGAATTGCCTCGCACGGGATTCGAACCCGCGACCCACTGCTTGAGGAGTGTATGCATATACCACTACACCACAGCCACCCCCAAAGCTATCAAAGTCGGAACCTTTATGTTTTTATTGTCATTTCCCTTTTTGAAACGGCGACCGGAAACCTAGAGAATAGTGGCATTCAAACGATTTCTTTCTTGCATCACTAACTGTAAATGTGCTGATATTTCAAAAAAGCATCTTGATGTCGGCCTGGTAGTTACCTGGCAACATCCTACATTCCTACGATTATTAGGACTTCTTCTAGACGATTAGGAAGACAATAATGTTGTGAGATTGTCATTTGAGTCGAAAAGACACCCGATCATTCTGTAGTTCAGCTTGGAGCAATTGGTCTAAATCAACACTTCGATTTTCAAAGATAGAAAACTGTCCGGATGCTATGCGTGCCATTGTAGCTTTTTTCGCTTAACATCACCAAATTAATCATAGTTTTTCCCTACATGGTGGAATACTAAGAGTTGCAATACTTGTGTATAGTTCGATTTCAAAGAGTATCTTAGATAGGCTCTTTCTCCAATTCTATGTAACTTCTTTTCGAAGTGAACTATTGAAATTCTTATTTATTCGAAATGTTTGAACTGTTTTGATCTACCCACTTCTTTTGCACTTGATCTGTTTTCATTTTTCTTGTTTGTCTAATAGTTAATGTTGGCATGCATCCAAATCATCGCATGCTCTCAACAGAAATTTCAATGAAACACTCATTTCTACAATTCATTTCGTTTTGATCTAATTTATTTATTGTAAATTTTTTTTTGTTATTGATGATCTTGCAGCTTGCAGCAGATTTATATAATTAGGTGCATACTGACACATTTGAATAGAGCTCTTAACTGATTTGATGAAATGTCTAAAGAGCATTTTTTTTTTTAAATTTAACAGGCACCAAGAGCACGATCTATTAGTCATAACTGCTGGCAAACGTCAAATAATTTGTCATTGTCATCTTATACTGAAATGAGTGTACCCAAGAAATTAACATATTTATCTATTCTGACGTGTTTCTTCATAAAAAAAACCTTTATCAATGGAACACTGATTAAATTGCGGATCTGAGTTTGAAAATATGTGTAATATTTCCAATGTAACATGTTATATCCCAACGGGCTATTTAAAAGAGGTCGGAATACGAACTTATGTATTGGGTATGTAATTTAATTCGTGCGGTTTTTTTTTTCCAAAATTTGAACGTTTATTCAAGAAAAATGTGTACAACAGTATCATTCAAAGTATTGCCCATCTGAAGCTATGACTTTTTACCATCTTTCTGGCAATTTGTGGATCCCATCCCAAAAGAACTGCGCCTGCTTGGCAGCCAAGAATGAATCAAGCCAATTTTTGATATTCTGCTCTGATGTGAACCGTATTTCAATGAGCGCGTTCTGCATTGACCGGAACAAATAGTAGTCAGAAGGGGAAAGGTCTGGGCTATAAGGCGGGCGGGGTAAGACTTCCCATCCACTGTTTTCCAAATAGTTAACCGGAATAGCAACGTGTGGCCGAGCGTTGTCATAATGGAAAATTATTGCCTCGTGTCTGGTCGCATATTCCGGGCGTTTTTCGGCTACTGCTCTTTTCAAACTGATGAATTATGTTCGGTAGCGTTGTCCATTGATGGTTTCACCAAGTTTTAGCAGCTCATAATATAGCACACTCATCTGATTCCACCAAATACAGAGCATTACTTTCGCGCCATTGATATTCGGCTTTGCCGTTGATTTGGCTGGTTGGCCGGGTTTCACATATGATTTTTTGCGCTTGGGGTTGTCGTAATGGATCCATTTTTTATCACCAGTAACAATCCGATACAAAAATGACTTCAGAAGCATTTCGGACATGCAAAACCGCCTTTCGACGTCTCTCGGCTTGAGTTCATGTGGAACCCAATTTCCTTGCTTTTGAATAATATCCAGCTGCTTTTAAACGTTTTGAAATTGCTGCTTGAGTGACATCCAAAGATTCTGCGAGCTCTTCTTGTGTTTGGCAACAATCTTCATAGAGTAATGGTTCCAGTTCTTCTTCAAACTTTTTTGGCTGCACAGGACGTTCATCGTCTTCCAAGTTAAAATCACCACTTTTAAATCGTGTAAACCACTTCTGGCACGTTCGCTCAGCTATCGCATGTTCACCATAAACTTCCGCCAAAATACGATGACTTTCGGCAGCAGCAAACCATGAATTAAGTTATAGACTTAATAGAACTCAATAGACCGATTATCATTGCTTCATGCATGAGTCATATGTAGGAGCTGTATTTTCTGTGTTTTAAATTCAATCAAACATGGTCAAACATACTTAACTCTCTAAAGAACAAGATCGGATCATTCATCAATAGCAACTCAGTCTTTTAATGGCCTGAAATGAGACCAGCTAGCCGCAGGCGAGAAAATATAAGTCGTATCAGTTTATTTGCATAATATTCACTATTTTGATATGTATTTATGTCTTGTTTAAAGCTCCTTTGATTATTTAATGACTACTCGTAATACTGGTAAAAAGGGAATCTTTTAAAGGACCCAACGCTGAACTCATTTCATACCATAGAGTAGTAATGGTCCTACAACTTAACCTTGCAGAACTCCGACGATGTTTACATATTTTTGTTCAATTACATTGTTCATCACATTTTTGTTCATTTGCGGTTCTATTTCATCGATAACATTACAAATTTTGCCTTCTAGTAATCAATCGTAAATTTTCTAAGCCGAATGTAGCCAATTTTGCCTTTTAACAAAGCTTTGATGATTGAAATTTTTTCTTGACCGTTTTCATGAATTTCCAACACCCAAGTGGCTAAGTAACGATGCTGCTGATGGTCGTCAGAATTATTTTTGAACCTTAATGGCTCTATGACCCAAGTTTTTATACAAAATTCGGTGGATTATTGCAGATGATATGCTGAATTCTTGAGATTGACGTTGCATTTACAAACCTGGGCCTTCGGCAACAGTTCGAGCTACAGAAGCAATGCTTCAAGTTGTTCTTGCTCGGTGGGCATGATTGCGGTTCTTCACATCACTAGCTTGAACCAATATTTAAATTCAACAACTGTTGGGTAAGTTAGTCCATCAAGTCGACCGAAAAAGCTTTTAATTTTGCGAACTGTTTCAGCGAAATGTTCAGCATTTTTCATGTAAATCTTTCGTTGAACATTTTTTTGACTGGTGACAAAGTAGCTGGCTTTTAAAAATGAAATCTTTTATCGGAAAGCCCCTTATTATATTTTTCGGACTGGTTCGGCACTGTTATTTGTATTTCATCATATTTGGTCTTCATGTACATACGTCATGTGTATACGAGTGCTAAGGGAATTTAATCAACTCTTTTGACTTCCACCTTGTGAACGCCGGTTATTTTGCCATTTAATGTTGGGCACTCACATTTATGTATGTGCATTCCTTTAAACAATTCCAAAGTCGATAAAGATATCTGTCCTTTCATTGGCTTTGGTCTTTGGGTGTCATATAATTCATCTCTTGATATAGCATATGTAAGTTACGCTTCAGTTTCTGTGTACCACCATCACATGCTTCCCATCATTCACTGTAGCCGCCCATTAAAGTGACGATGACTCAATTTTTGACCCTGATTGAAAATTAATCCAGAGTTTGGAACGAATCGATTGTTTCGGCATGATGTACGGCATTAATGACGCCGCTCAAAACTAATATGTAGGTAATTATTGTATCCAACTCGACCGATCACAAAATTTAAGTAATAGTATCTGTGATACCCTCACGCTGTTATTTATGGTACTCTCAGTCATTGGTTTATTAAGCTCCTTGAACTAATTTTTATAAATTATTGTATCAAATTTTTCTATCTCAGCCAACAGATATCTCGGTGTCTTTTCAATTCACATGTACATAGTACAGGTTTCTACCAGTTTGGTCCGAAAGACGTTATTAAGCTTAAAATTTCCTTTGCAACATTTCGTGCAACATTTCCTACAAGACTTGGGCTAAACTTCAGTGCACACAGAAGGGCCTGAGAGGTCCGTAAACACAATTCAATGAAAAAGAAATTTATTTATTTAAATATTTATTCGAAAACAATAAATTTATAAAACCAAAGAGTAAAACATATATATTATTATTAATTAGAAAAAATTGGGCAATAATAGTGTGCATGTTGAAGGCTAATGCATTTTCTGCATTTGTGGCAGAAGTATCGACTCTTCCTTCTTTTTTTGCAGAATGCACAATCTTTCCTTGCACCTGCATTATTGGAAGCCGCTATGTCTTCATCAACCGGCAACAATCCGGCAAATTTTCCTGCATTTGCACGAGTTTTGGGTGGGAAATGATTATTGGAAGCACGATCTTTCAAATGGTCTTTTAGAAGTAGCTTCCTTAGTTCTTTCAAAAACAACCTTCTTTTTGCTGGTTTGGGTTGTTGGGAGCTAAAAATATCCGCCGCATTTATTCCAGAAATATTAAGAATTTTGTAGAAAACTATCTTGGGCCACCGTCTAGTATTCCTTGTAACACTGTATTCTCCACATAGTTGATCTACTGTGTCTACACCACCCTTTGAAGCATTGTAAAGTGTTATCATTTCGGGTTTTATTTTTTCACCTTAAGCTACTCCAATTTGTCATCATGATGCATTGTGGATGCAAGGAGGACACATTTATTCTCCTTCGGGATGTAAGACAATATGGTAATGTCCTGTTGAAAACCAAATATATTAGAAAAAAGTTGTGTATTTTTCGGATTTGTGAAAATCACTGGAAGTACTCATTTTTTCTTTCTCATTGTACAAACTACAATGAGTTTATAATTTGCCATCATCTTTTTAATGATTTCTTATCCAATGAACCAGTTGTCCATACTCACATTTCTTCCTGTGTTATAGATAGGAACACACATTCTCTTCACAATATCATCTGTCTTATTGCTTAGTTTATATGGCCCATCAGGCTGAGAAGGTAGAAGGTTCTGGCGTCAACTAAAACAAGCCGTATTTTGCCGGTTTGTAAGCAATATATAGGGTGATTCATCATGAGGTTTGATTTATAATGTAAAATAAAACACATAAATTTGAAAGTGAATTTAAAAGTGAAATAAACTTTAAATTTATTGGTTAAAAGAACAATTCATGGCATTTACTTTTTGAAAATGATATCACGTACATGTTGGCTAAGACTACGTCTGAGGTGGTCCATTCGTAAGGTCCAATTTTGGGCGACTGGTATCTCGCTGGTAAAATGAGTAATATTGCCTTCTAAAACATCAATAGTAGTTGGCTTATTCCTGAAAACCTGAGACTTTACAAACTCCCAAAGAAAATAGTCCAAAGGCGATCTAGGCTGCCAAATTACCGTAGCAAAACATGAAATTAAGTGCTCATCAAAATGATTTCTCAACGAGTCCATTGTTTCACGCGCTGTATGGCTCGTAGCGCCGTCTTGTTGAAACCAGAGCTCACCGAGACAATGTGCTTGAATTTCAGGAAGCACATAGTCCGTTAACATGGCGCGATAACGGTTACAACTGATTTGCCTCATTTTTGAAGAAATATGGACCAATAATTCCACCAGCCCACAAACCACACCATACCGTAGTTTTTAATGGATATAATGGTAGCTCTTGTTATCCATTGAGCCAGAAATGGGCTTCATCACTGAACAAAATTTCACGATAAAACACCGGATTTTCATTGAGTTTTTCCAGAGCCCATTTTCTGAAAATATGACGCAAATTCAAGTCGCCTGGCTTTAATTCTTGCACAAGTTGAATTTTGTACGCCAAGTTGTCGAATACGCCAAGCCAAGCTGCTGAGAACGACGACGAATCGATTCGTCATGGTCTTCGCGTACACTCTCAGCTACAGCTGCTATATTCTCTAACCGGTTGAGTATCATCGACTAATGTAAACTGAGACTCAAATTTGCGAATGGTATTGGCAATAGTGGTTCCAGTAGATTCCTCTGGAAGCCCAAAGCATCTCATCAAGGGTTGTATACTCACTTACGGTGAGCAATTTTATCGAGTTCACGTCTTTCCTGTCTTTTATTGATGTTGTCAATGTTTGTTTGTTTGTCCCATTGTAGCGCGGAAAATAGGCAATCCATTGCCGTCAGTTGCCGAGAATTCAGAAATACTCATACTTTTTCCGTGTTTGACTCCTGCGATATACAGCAAACCAATAAGAGCTTTTAGTTCCATCAAACTGGTCTCCTTTCGCCTGTAATTCGGTTCTTCATTTTGTGTCAGATTCCGTATGAAGATACCCGTGTCTGTTACTATTAAGTTTAACATATTTTCACCAATCAGCTTTAGCCAACTTTCCATCGATAATTGAACTCCTCGCGCATATTGTTTTACCGCAGGTAAATGAATAGAAATGTTTTGTCTTCTTGTGTGAAAATTTGGTGCCCTACAATCCTTCCTCCATCTTGTGCCATCTTTTCTATAAAAAAAAATTCAGTACGTTCTTCGAAAACCGCTCCATCCCCTTGCATTTCGTCATCATCTTCAACTATATCTTGCTCAGAATCGGAATCTAGCTGACTTATATCTACAAAGTCTGGGTCAGCAAAAGAGTCATAATCATCAAAATCGTCGTCAAAATCTCCAACTTCCGATAAATTCAAGATATCTCGAAGGCCCCCATTTATTTTATTTCCAAGAATAGTTTCAATTTTATACGTATTTTAATTTACACCTGGGCCTGCACTGCACTGCTGAATTTTTTAACACATGATCGTTCTTTAGCTAGATTTTTGACAAAATTTAAGTTCCTTTAAAGAAGATACACACATACATATTGAATGCTGCATTCTTAAAATTTCACCCATGTTTACAGAATTCAGACAACACTGCCTGCAACATTTCAATGTACATGTTTATTCCTCAGCAAAATTTTAAACCCAATTTTAAAGATTTTTTTAAATTAACAATTCTTTTTGTTTTTTTTTTCACCATTTACCACTATTTCTGACAGAGCAAATAAGAAATCCCCTAAGATGAACAAAAACTATGCCAAAGGAAGCATAAAAACCAGGCGCCATGCAACAGTGGGTGTACGTTTTATTATTAATAAAAAAAGAAAAACGAAGAAAAAAGAAAAACTCCTACACCGTTATAAAACAATTAACCCCGTAAACAGAAAACGACAAACAGCTAACAGCATGCCATATCGCAATCAAACCTTACGAGACACAGCCAGCATCTTTGACGCCACCACAATTACCAGATACATTCATCAGAAGGAGAATTTCAGTGAGCGCCTTCGCCTTAACCGCCATCATAGTGTAGTACAGTTGTATGGAGTTGTATCCGAAACAAAAAACAGTTTTGTTGCACTTCGTTTTGAATGGCATACAAAATAATTACACATCGTTTGAAGTTGGACGAATAACTGTCATTGATCTGTCACGCAGCGAGAGTGTAGAAAAAAAAATTCCAACAATATACAAAATAAACATCATACAACCCACTACCGTACACATCTCATAGATATGAAGTACTTTTCATAGCTTGCTAGCATGTGCACTTGTATATGCACATACATTTACATTTGTATCTACCAGCTCCACTATGTTGAGCAAGATGAATGGAACTCTTGGCGACGTAATTACGCGAAGTACTTCTCTGGAATGTTGCGTCGCGACGTACTCGACAGTTGTTATCGATGGCACTGAAGGAGGAGTTGAAGGAGGCTTACTATGATTGTCCTCATCATTGGCACATGGTTAGCTTCCGATGTATCTGGGCTTAAATTTTAAGTACTTTTACGCTTTGGCTGGACATAGATGGCAAAATAAACGCGCCAACATCCAAGAAAATAAAATAAAAAAGGCAAAAAAGAAATGTCAACTTTTCCACGGCTGTTACTCGTATCTGTTTGGCGTATCTATGATGTTAACGTCTCGTTTGACGCTTTGCAAACTTTGTCCACTTCTTCCTCTATTTCAGCGTTTAATTATTTGTTTTCTTTTTGCTGCTGGTTTATACTTCTTTTTCGTCTTCTACTACTTGTGGAATGTAAAGTGCTCTTTTGAGAGTGCTGTGCAAAATGAATGTCTTCGACTTTGGCGACATTTTTATACTCCGTCTTATGTTAACCATAGACATAAACTACAACCACAACTGCCCGAGAAGAGAAAAGGCAAACGATATCGACTTGCTTGGACTTAAATGGGTTGAACTTGAAACGACAGCGCAACTAGTTTTTTTTTTTTTTTTTTTTTTTTAGGATAATATAGCCGTACTATTATAGCCGTTTGGCGAACCACTTTAAAGTTGACAATTAAATGTGACTTTACAATAGATAGGTAGCCGCAAGCACAGTTATGTTTAATTAGATAATTGTTAGAATTCAAGAATCCACTGAGTTGGAGATCTATCTTTAAATAGATATAGTCTAAGCGATACCGTTTAATGACCTTGAAGTGTGTTAAAGAATGAACGCCGACGAGGATCGTACATATGTATCTTATGCCTGTAACCTCGGCACAATTTTATGACTTGTGGGTAACCTTGCGGCGGCGACTTTTAGGTATTTACATGTCGCTGATTGAATTAGGTATATTGAATTTTCAAATAGAAGCTCTGAAGTGTACACGATCACAAAAGGAAATATTATGCAGACGATCAAAGGAAGAAATGTTGCTTTATTTATCCTTCCTTGCTCGCAATCTTGCAAGGTAAATGGAGAGTATCAATGCTTCAGTTGCATGAGTCCACCGCTTGTATGATATGATGATGAATTACAGAATGATTTGTTCTCATTTTCAAATCTAATGCAGCCAATTTACTTCAGTAAAAAGTATTGGCCTAACAATTCATTCTTTAGGGACTCCAATTAGAACCATTTATCTTATCTACAGGCCTTCTAATGTGTAAAATATTCTAAAGTGTATTATATATATATATATACATGGTCAGTGATAGCTGTGTGAATCTACGAGTACTGATTCTGTCGAAGATAATTTAAAATTTAATAAACGGTGGTGGTAGCGATTGTGTTGCTTATACCGATCTGATTATAATAGTATCTTGCCGTCATATCGTTTGTTTAAGGCTACTCATATTTATAAGCAAAAAGAAAAATTTATTCTAAATTGTTCCTTGGTTCAATAATCAATACGTTGTCTTTGAGATAAATTTAACCTGAATATTGTTGTTATTATAATACCTCAAGGTGTTTTAAGTATTTGATTTCTTAAACTATGATTTATTTCCAATATTTTTTAATGGTCACATGACTACAACTTTATCCCAAGTATTGCTTTAATTGAAGTTAATATGAATGTTCACAAACGTCAGTAAGTGTTCTCCAATGATGATAACCCAAGGATATATGGTTTCATTGATGAGTTGAAAGTTAGATGAACTCTTAATTGCTTTGGAAGTCAAACATGTTGACAATGATTTGAAATGACATTACAATTCTTTTATTTCTTATTTTTTGTTTGTTAATTATTTATGCGACTCCTTGAACAGGAGGAGAGCTTTGTTATGTGGTATATCTGATGTGAAAACCTGATTCCTTACTTCAAGTGCCAAGAGCTCTCAGATAATTATCAATGTATTTTAAAGTTAGTGAAGCGAAACATGTGTGTGTTTCGCCAATACCGATGTACATTGGTCTTGAATGTTTGCAAGTTACAATGACTGAGAAATAAAGAGATCGGCAGGTCATTCCATTAGTGAGGTGATGATAAACTAATGAACGTGCTTTATGGTTGAAAGATTGAAGGCGGAATGATCTCGTTGGAGCACTGCTGAAGCAAGAGACATTTGAGGAGAGTGATCATCATCATCTTTTTGTTATAATTTAGTTTATAGCTTTATAAATTGCGGATAGATCAGATGGATCTACATTTCAGTATAAGTGGACGATAATAGAGATACTGATAGTGGAAAGTTCTTCGGTTTCAGCGATATAAGTGTCATTCATGCATAATGACGGAGATGAGAAGACTGCTTTGAGTTTTGGAAATCTTTTGATGGTTTTCCAGTTAGATATAATTCATCTAATAAGGAAGTGAGTCTGGAAACAAAATTGATAAGGTATTGAGTAGTGTCGTCAGCAAAGAAACAAATTTGATTAGGAGTAGAAAAAAAAAAAAAAAAAAAAAAAACAATGGGTTGTTAATGAATATTAAAAAGAGTGTCGGGGACAGAATAGATCTCTGCGGCAAGCCAGTGCTAATTTTGTAAATATCATACTTAAAGTCGTCTTAAACACTAAATATCTAGTTGGTTAGGTCTATTTCTAGTGCACAAATTATCGATCAGATCAACGGCTGCTTGCCTGTCATGATCTATCCATGTCATATCCATCATCTGTCAGCGTAGACGTTTGAACCATTACGAGTAATAAGCAGTGAGTTAGTTAACATGCAGATTCAGCATTCGGAAAAGAAGTCCTGTTCACTGGCATTGCTATTATCCATAAAAGTGGTGATTCATTTACGTATTGCGGGCGACCGAGTTGAACATGCCATCAAAAATTGCGATGTCGAAAGCACCTCTAATGCCGACGAAAAAGCCCTTCTTGCCGGAATCTTTTTCAATTTTGCCCACAATATTTATAGGAAACTCGCAGAGCCATCCGCACTGGCATGCATGTTGTACCTTAGACAATGGCAAAGAAGTTTTGTGCACATAAAGCTCAATCATTCTCTCTATGCTATTTAACGTGAAGACATATTTTCCTAATTTCGGTATATTCGTTTGTAGAAACTGCACGTCAGGCGTTCGAGATATATGAAAGTGCCCAGCTACACATACTGTTCAAAGTTGGCAGCTGGTCTATACTTTTGACTAAAAGAAACGAAAGAAACAATGTGTTCGATGGGCTCATCAGCCCAAGCGTTGATAGGTACGATCTACGGCGTGTTGAGTTTTTCAGCTCACTTGCTGATTTAGTGATGGAGTTAATTGTTAGCTGGTTTTTATCAGGTTATATATTATGGGAAGTGAGTCTCAGGCATGACACAGAGAGCATCTACTTTCAGCTCAGTATTAATACTTTCAGATTTGTGCAATTCCGGAGGACTACGACACGTCTGCTAGTTTTATCGAGTGTTTGTATCTTTTTGCAAAAGTACTCTTTAAAATTCGAGTTGACCTTTTTTTCTTTGATCTGTAGATTCTTTTTCTACATTAGTTCAAGTTGGCTTGTATTGAAAGTTTTCGGATTTGTTAACAAAGTCACTGGAACTCCATCATGAAACCGTTTCCTGGTTGGAAACGTCAGCTCAAGCATATGGTAAGGGCGACGATTTGGTTCTGAACAGCTTTCATTACCAGATGTTGATGTTGGACAGAGTATTGATGGCTTTGTCGAGCTACTTCCTAAAGCGTGTCCAGTCAGTTTGCCGTGAATTCCTCTGCTTCAGCAGGGTCGAGAGCTCATACGGTTTTCAATTCGATATAAGTGTTGTACCTATAGTCTTATTTAGAAGCTTCTGGTAGTACTAAGTCGCACAAAAGTCATCACCCTATAGGAAGATATTATTTGCAAATGGGGGCAAATTTAAATTCTACTTTAACATTTATGAAGTAAACAGATACATCATACACGTCAACAAAACACAAATCCCTATATGGTACCCCTAAAGAACGCGGAATAATTGTTGCGATTTTTTTGCGGAATAAATCCTCGGTGGTGTTGGCGCAGTGTGAATTTCAGCGCATATTTCCCGGTCGTCCGGTCCGGTTTCCCGATCAATCGGCGGTCTTGGGAACTATGGTTCTAACAGGATGGAACAACGGCGCATACTGCATGGGTCACAACCGAAATTCTGACGGCTGCATTTCCGGGCCACTTAATCTCTCGTTTAGGCGATTTGCATTGGCAGACTTCTTTTTGTAGAGTTTTTTAAAGTCACGGGTCTCTGTAAACAAGCCTCAGACTCTTGAAGCCCTTAAAGAGAATATCCGTCAAGAATTCGAGAACCTATCGCCCGAAGTTCTGGCAAGAGTGATGAAAAATGCCACAAATCAGGACCGAATGGTCATCAATTCTAGCGGCGACCGCTTAGCCGATATCATTTTCTCGACTTAATGGAAAAAAAAATTTAAAACATCAAATAAACATAATCCGAAAGCAGAACCAAAGGTTTTCATTCATAAAAAAAATTCGGGTGACAACTTTTGCGCTACCTTGTACCTTTACAAGCGTACCAATTAGATAAAGTTAAGTCACAAGTTACAAGTTAAAAGTTACAATTTACAAGTTACTCCAAGTTACTAACTCCCATTAGTATTTCATCTGTTCTGTAAGTTGACTCACACTAAGTTATTCTTATAATTTTGTTAAATATATCAAAAAGAAAAAAAAAACTTATTAACTCTTCTAATGATTTTTCCCTTTTTTGTTTATTTTTAGGTAAGTTATTGGAAGATCTACTGAATATTATAGCGGACAAATTTTGTAACATGTTGGTATGATTTAATGAATAAAAAAAAAAATAAAAAAAAATTAAAACGTTATTCAACAATGAAAAATAACATAAATAAGAAATGAACATCTGTGAAACTTTGAGAATCAACAGTCAATTAAACTATTTTAAAGCGAGTAATTTATTTCATTTAAGTGCTTTACATTCCATTGTTATGTTTTGTTTAAATGAATTATTATGTTAATTTTTGTTGTTGTTGTTGTCTCTAATAAACTAACTGAAAATTGCGTTACATCGCTGTCGAGAGAATGATAAACTAAAAACTAAACAATAAATTAAATTGAGGAAACAAAATTATTAGCTGGCATTTAAACAGAGAAATTCTTTCTTTTTTATAATTATTTCAAAAATATTTATGAATTACAGTTCGAGATTTTTTTTCCTTTTCTTTGACTGAAATGAAATCGTAAAGTTAATGTTAAATTGAATTAATTGTTACGCCGGCGCAAACGACTTATCTCTAAGATTTAAGTACACATACCACATCAAAAAGTTTATATCTATATTGTCCCCTTCAAAGTAATCCCTATCGACTGCAACACACTTATGCAAGGCGCTTGATCCAATCCTCGAAACATTTTTTATATTCGGTTTTCGGTATGTCCATCAGTGCTTCCTGCGATTTTTCCTTAATTTCCTCTCGGCTGCTAAAACGCGTTCACCGTTTTGGTTGTTCAACTCGATGGAACAGAAAGAAGTCACATGAAAACCGTGAGCGTTGGGTTCTTTTTGACTGAAAATGACGTAGTTTTTTTTGGTGTTGCCTCATTTGGTGAACGCCATTCACTTGCCTGAAGTCTGGATTACGTGTCGTACTCATAAACAAACGTCTCGTCTCTTTTGCGACGTCCACACGGTGTCTTTTTTGCATGAAATTGAGGTCTTTTGGCACCAACTTTGCTGCTAAACGACAAAAACCCAAATCATTAACCAAAATGTCTTGGACTGATCCATAGGTAATATTGAAGTCCTCCGTTATCTCTCTGGTGGTTAATTTGCTGTTATCGACCAACATTTCATTTACTTCATCGATGTTTTCGTCGGTTTTCGATGTCGACGGTCTGCCACCGCATTCATCATCTTCGATTGACTCACGACCACTTTTTTTTGGAGAATCGTTGCCGAAACACTTCCAACATTTCCAACGTTCGCGCACCAACACACACAGAGATAGATGTACTTTTGGCTACGTAACTTTTGCAAATGTCAAGCTATGACGCTAAGATTTAGAGGGAATGTCAACAACAGATGTACCAACTTAACAAAAAAAAAAGCTCAAATCTAAACAATGGGAGTGCCACACGCTAGTTATTTGGGTTTTTTTTTCTTTTTTTTTATTTATCTTATTGCCAAGCTTTGCTCGAAAATTTTCACGAAACATGTTGCCGCTCATGGCTGGTCCACTTCCGCTACGCCAGTCACCTCTCAAAAATTGATTTCCACGCGGTGGTTTCGGTGAACCTCTGAAATGATTAGATGACTGATGTGGCCAAAAATTTCTTGACGATTGTTGGAATGGACTGCGCGGAATTCTAGGAAACCGTTAATGGTGCTGATACTGATGATGATTAAACCCATCAGGTCAACCTAGCATCCAAAAAGGCATACAAGGTTGCTTCCAAGAGTTTATTGGTGGTGGTCGTATATTATTGTTATGAATGCTGGTATCAGCGGCAGAGTGTTCTTTAAATGCTGCTGGAAAAAATTTTACTTATGGCGATTGTTGTTGCTGATTTTCCCATATGTTATTTGTATTGCTTGGAGGTGTATCTTACAATGCTGGTCTGTTACCAGCAACTGGTTTACTCGAATTCGAGTTGGAGGGTTCTTCGTTTTCTGGAACATATTCTTCATCAGAAGTAGGATCTTCTTCTTGTTCTTCTGAGCTGTGTGGTTCTTGACTACTGGATTCTTCTTGTGGTTGCTCTTGTTGCTTTGTTTCCTCTGATACTTCTCTAAAATGTCTTCCATCCATATCCTAGCTCTCCATCATATCACTGGCTGAAACTGACTTTTGGGATTCAAGCTTACTCTCTTCTGCGGTTCTTTCAGGTTCTGATGCTTTTGAAAAAGATAGCAAACCCATTAGTGGGTGGTTTCAAAGACGGATGTGGTGTTGACAAAACTGGACTTAAACTGTCACTGTTAGTCAATGACAATGTTCGATAGTCTACCTATACATCTCCACTTGTGGTTCATTGCTATATCGGTTTGACCGTTTGTATTCGGAAATCCTTATCGTTTGTTCTGTTATACTGTTATACCTCGTCCTTATTTTGTCGAGGTGTGGGTGAACCCGTCAGCGATATCAGATTTCTATGGTCAATATCCAATTGAGGTGATTTGTTCGAACAAAGAGCTGGTAATACTGATGACACGATCGGTAATGGCAAATGCAATTGACGATGATCTATATCTTGTATAGGCACATTATTATTGTCATGCTCATCATATTCTGCAACGCTTTCATGTTTAAAATGTGACTGGGTAAAATTGTTAATTTAAATTGAATGCGTTTGATGTTTCCAACAGTCGCCATAACATATCTCAGTATAATTCGAAGAACTGACTTAACTGGGGACCATGGAGTTGTAGGGAATTGACGCAAGCCCACCAGACGTCATTGACGAGGATGTGTAATTTGACGTCGCTGGTATTGCTAAAGAAGAGTATTCCGGCTACTCTGAGGAAATTGGAATTGTTATACTGCTGGCAAAATACGGATTTATCGCTCCCATGGAGTCTGATCAACTTGGTATTACTTCAATGGGTTGACTTGCAATTAAAGAACTTGTTTTCTTTGAGCTGTCGTCTGTCGTCGCACTTAAAATCATTGACGTCAGATGGTAACTTCCCATCCAAGTAACTGGTATAGCCATTGAATTCATTTTTAAAGATGTTCCGCATTGCTGGGGTTTGTTAATCAGGCAGATTAATAACTGAAAATGGTTCTATTGGTATTGTGATTACGTCTGACGATGGGAGACGGCTTGGTAAATTCGGCGTAATTTTATCCAAGTACTACCGGAATTTTTATATGCACTAAAAACAACTTTAACTTCTCCCCTGTGACTGGCATAGAAAATTATTTCCGTTTCTAAATTTGCTAAAACCGCTTTTCGACTTCTTATTTTAAATGTTTTTTTGTGGATTTCTACGTCTGAAACATATCTCTGCAGCTGTTTCTCTATATCCTCAGAACGGCTTTTATCTTTTAGTACTGTCTTAGTGTTTTCAATATCACAATTAGGTGCCTTGGACAAATTTTTAAAACTTTTATATGTAGTCAATGATAAATCAACACAGTCTCGTATTTGTGAGTTCAATGCAGAACTTCGAAATTCATCAGAATTGATTTGTGCTGCATTATTTTGGGATTTTTTTTTTTTTTTTTTGAAGGATTCAAACTGAGTAGACAGTCACTGAGATATTCTAAATATCTAATGTGGAACTTTATTATCTCGAACCATTGTTGTCGCTCGTTGTAGGGCTGTTGCCCATATTTTAACAAATTCATAGCGCTTTCGTTTGCTTTGCTGTATCACACCGTTAACAAGATAAAACACAGTCGATGTATATCCTTTAAATTCTCCAGTTTAGACTCAACAGGAAGGTACCATTCAGTTTTTGCTTTTGCGAGATTCCAAAATTAGCCTTTGCCATAAAGATCTCAATTTGACGATCATACATATAAGACCTTGTAGTCGATGAGAAGATATAGCTCATACGGTTGAAATGAGTGGATTTTTGTAGGCCTTGTGGAACGTGGAAATGTGACTTGTAAAGTTATGTCGTTATATCAAGATTCATGAAATGAAATTCTCGATTATACAGGTATTTTTGAAGATTTGACATATAGAGCTGATTCTAGACATCGATCGCCTTGATTGCTGATTTACTATCATGTGGTTTCACTAGAAACATTCCTCAATGTACCTGGATCAAATAGTCCGCCATCTAGGTTGAGCGCAACATTTTCCGATTCGTGGTTCATCCTTCATGTCGCATAGTGCCCAAAATTCTCGTCTTGAAATAAAATAGTGAATTTCTGCTCCCTTTGAATTACAGACCATGGCTTCTGGATTTTTTCCACTAAAAAAAACCGTCCCTAGTTAATATTAATATGGATCCGCCAATTAGACTTGTGTCGCCAGGGTAATTGGTTGTCATTATGGTACTATCCTTTCAACTTCTCCTAGAAACTATGCTATTCCGTCAAAGTTCCTTCTGTAATCCTCTAACTTTAGTAATAGAGAGTTTGTCTCGATTTACGTTGTCATTTAACCATCGATGAAGTGTTTGTTATGATACATTTCTATGAGTTTGAGATATAACTTTGTTATTCGTTGATGGATGCGCACTTCATTATAAATATCATTATTATCTGCTTCAATCGATATGAGACATCTGTATATTTCGAACAATTTGCACTCTCTTTTAGGTTCCAAAACCGATGTAATGTATTTTTGAGGATTGAAAAAACAACGTCTCGATTAAAGTGGGCGAATGCAGACTGGGGCATCTAAACTGATAGCTCGATAGTTGACAAGTCCTTGGATTCAGTTGTAACTATGTCGATTGTATTATACTTAAAAATTGTCTGTCAATGAGATGCACAAACATTTCGAAATCCGCATAAGTTGGCTATTTTGCTATGAAGAAATCAAGCAAAATGTTAAAATCCTAAAAAGTTGCACAAGCCTTGACATCTTTTCAGTTTCTGGAAATGTCCTTACTTACTGTCCGAAATGTCCCTCACTTAAACTACATGCAATATACGAGGACTATTGAAAATGGTCAGAAGGCAGAACATGCTATTCCACAAAACAGATTTGGACTAAGTTGATTTAGACGCTAAAAAGGCCCTTTCATCTGTGAAACGTTCATATATCTCATCCTGATTGTCATTAATTGACCACTGCTTAATTGGCAGACTTAGCATTCCTATAAATCATTTTGCAGAAGCTTTTCTGCCAGAAAAAATAGGTTATCTCTTTGATTTCTTCTTTGATGGTATTAGAGAACTTTTCGAAACAATGGTCAGTAGACACCTCGGTTTGGTAAAAGGCACTAATTTGGTTAAGCATGTGTCGTATTGCTGATTCTTTCATCTCTACTCTAAAGTGTGGGGGCATCTAATAGTGGGTTCTCTGGCCTAAGTGAATCTGTTTGATTTAACTTAACCTAACCTAACCACATAGTAAATAATTTCTCAGAGGATGCAAACTAATAATCTTAGTTGTTCGATAATGAATCTAAGAAGTACTGCGAAAAGATCGAAGCCAGCCTTGACAGAAACAACAGTAAATAAGTAATTTTGTAAGGAAGAACAGCAGCCACTAAGGTCAACGCTATCAAATTCTCAAAATTGCTGAATTGGGTCTCGAACAATGTTGGTTCCAGCAGGACGGAGCAACCGCTCATACAGCTCGAGCAACGATAGAGATTTTGAATCACCAATTTCCAAGGCGTATTATCTCTCGTTTTCGCGATTTGAACAAATCTGACGGCGTTAGACTTCTTCGTTTGGGGCTTTTTGAAATCTCGCGTTCACTACAAAAAACAACGAACTTTGCAAATCTTGAAAGCCAACTTAAAACATATCACGAATTTGGAGATAGATGTTTTGCGAGCAACATTAAAAATTCCCTAAAACGAGCACAAATGTGAATCAATTCAGGAAATGGTCCTTTGACCGATTTCTTTCAATTTAATGTATCAATTTTACACCTTCGATTAAACTTTTCGTGAAAAGAGTTCAATTTTTTTCATTTCTAACGAAATAGCAGCCAATTTACATTATGACATTACTTTTGCCCCACCTTATAAGGGTTAATTCATCGTGAGGTTTGATTTTCAACAGGCTTTTTTTGACAAATCACGCGTGACTTCTTTCAAATTGCTTTGACATTTTTTTTCAGTATCGTTTGGCAAGTCATCATGGAAAGACTCACACCACAAAAGCGTCTCTAAATTGTTCAGCTGTACTAGGTGAAAAGTAACCTCCTTGGGAATGAAAAAAAATTTTTTTTTAAATGTTTTTGTGTTTTATTCAATTTAGACTCCTTTCAGTTTGATACACTTATTCTAGCGATTTTCCAACTTCTTGATCCCGTCCGAAAAGTAATTTTCCGGAAGGTCTGCAAAATACTCCTCCGTGGCGTCGATGATTTTCTCGGGTGAGCTGAATTTTTTGTTGATGAGCCATCTTTTGAGGTTTGGGAAGAGATAATAGTCCGAGGGAGCCAAATCGGGCGAATACGGTGGATTTGACAGCAATTGGAGCCGTAAGTCATTGATTTTAGTCATGGTTGCGATGCTCTTGTGCGCCGGTGCATTGTTTTACAAAAAAATCGCTTCATGTGAGGCCGATTTTGATCAATCGCTCCAATAATGCACAGTAATACTCGCTGTTGATGGTTTTTCCTTTTTCGAGGTAGTCCACGAAGAATATGCCATGACAATCCGACAAAACCGACGCTATAACCTTTCCGACCCATCGAGCCTCCCTCGGCTGCTTCGGAGCACTCGTGCCATTGACGCCAAAAGTCCGCCCGATTCCACATCAGCAAGTCCAAACACTCTTTTGAAGTGCTCTCACGTTCGTGTTTTTGGTCAGGAGTGAGTATGCGCGCCACAAAGCGGCAGGATAACTTTTTCATATGCAGAATATTGCCCAAAATATGGCGTGTGCGCTCAGTACTAATCTTTGCAGTATCTGCTAGCTGCGCAACTTCACTTTCCGGTCAGCCAACACCATTTCATGTATTTTTTTGACATTGTCCTGTTACTGTTCTGGAGGGCTTGCCGCTGCGGACTTGATCGGTAGTGGAGTTGCGGCCACCACGAAACTCTCGAAACCAATATTTCACGGTGTAATCTGACGGAGCATTAGCCCCATAATATTTATCCAACTTTTCTTTTGTTTCCTTCGTCGTTTTGCCTCTCAAAAAATAATGTTTAATGAGAGAACGAATATCGTTTTTGTCCATACTCAACATGATTCCAAACACGTGAACACCAAACAGCTGTCAAAACAAAACTAAAGATTGTATTGCACTGAAATTTGGTATGTCTGCCTAAATATGAACGGAGTTCAAGCCACCATAACCTTTTTGGCAGTAGCAGCGCATTCTGGCGGTCAAGGAGGTTACCTAGTATTACGAAAATCAGCGTTCTCTGAGAAATGTTTTTCGTGCGATTCGATGAACTTACGGAGCGCATAATCGACCTACCTAAACCACTGTTGCCAATACTATTCGTAAATTTGAGTCCCAGTTTATATTAGTGTATGATACTCGACCGGTTAGACCACACCCAGCACATAGTGAAGAGACTATACTATAGCAGCTGTTGCTGAGAGTGTACGCGAAGACCGTGACGAAACGATTTGTCATCGTTCTCAGCAGCTTGGATTGGCGTTTTCGACAACTTGGCGTATTTTACGTGAGGATCTTGGCCTAAAAGCATACAAAATTCAACTTGTTCAAGGCATCTTGAATTTGCGTCATATTTTCAGTGAATGGGTTCTGGAAAAACTTAATAAAAATCCAGTGTTCTATCGTGAAATTTTGTTAGTGATGAAGCCCATTTCTGGTTCAATGGATGCTTTAATAAACAAAATTGCCGTTTTTAGGCTGATGAGCAACCTAAAAAGTACCAAGAGCTACCATTACATCCATTACAAACAACGGTATGGTGTGGTTTATGGGCTAATGGAATCATTGGTCCATATTTCTTCAAAAATGAAGTCAGAATGAAAAGTCAGAATGTTACCGTCAATAGTAACATGGTCTCGGTAAGCTCTGGTTTCAACAAAACGGCGCTACAAGTCGTGAAATAATGGACTTGTTGAGAAATCATTTTGGTGAGTACTTTATTTCACGTTTTGCTATGGTAATCTGGCCGCCTAGATCGTGCGATATCACACCTTTGTACTATTTTCTCTAGGGGTATGTAAAGTCTCAGGTCTTCAAGAATAAGCAAGCTTCGATTGACGTTTTGGAAGCCAACATTACTCGTGTTATTCGCCAAAAATTAGACCTTTCAAATGGACCACCTCAGACCTAGTTGTGACCAACATTTCCATGATTTCATTTTTAAAAAGTAAATGCCATGAATTATTCTTTTACCGGATGATAAAAATTTTGAGTTCATTTTCAAATTGATGTGTTTTATTTTACATTATAAATCAAAACTCATTATGAATCACCCTTTATAAGCAATTCTGATCACAACGAACTATGTTGTGAAGAGTCGGTTGAAGGGGCAAAGCATTTGCACCTGTAGCTGCGTTTAAGACTATTTCGAGAATACAAGTGGAGTTTTTCTACTCGGAAAACTGAGTTATTTTTCAGTCTTTAGTCACAATGGAATCACAGAAAATGAAATTGAACTTGCTAGATAAGGCTCATAGGAGATTTTATCAGGACTCCAACCTATGTAGGTTAGGTCATCTTGTGTTAATCACTTAAAATGACAGTTGGATCTCATATGAGCATAGGTACCTGTAGGTGGCATGACTCTCCAGATTGCCGGTCCTGCTGTGCCTTAAGAAAAAAGGCTGCATGCTGCTTACTAGTTTCATGACGGGCCACTATACTTTTACTTAGCTCTCAAGTATGTTCGCCCAGGCTCCAAGTCCTCGGTGTTGACGTGATGGGTGTCGGCACTGAGTCAAATTTCAGTGAAATGAACAACAATGTTCTTTCTCTAAGTGCTCTATTTCGAAAAAAAAAAAAAAAATATGGGTTCAGTCGGTTTTTGAAGATTAAGAGGAGGGCACTTCTTATTCAACACTGGAAGTCGAAGTGTCCTTTGATGCATTCAAAACCACTTTCGCCTATTGACAATGAAAAGCATAGATCCCATCAGCTCCATCGTACTTCATGAGTTTCGCTCATGTTATGCTGAGTTTTTTAATAGATACTTTTGCTGTTGGTCGCTATGGAGGAAAATCCAGCAAACATATCGACAATTTTCAAATCCTTAAGTTGTGAAAATATATTTCATAGATCTGAGGTGTATCGTAAATGGTCCTATTTTTAGTTTCGCGACTTGTTGCAAACCTTAATTCACTAAATCTGAGAAAGGATTATAAAATGCCTGCTGAAAGGCGCTTACTTGATCTTTCTTCAGGCTGTTCGTTATGTGTCTGACATCTGACATCTGAAGACGCTCTGATGACATATGACCAATAACTTCCGAGGAAAAATTAACAATGCAATCGGCGACAGATTACTTCTATTTTCTATCTATCAAACATGTTGACATGTTTTGATCATGATGGGATACGATAACAAAGTTATGTGCATCAGAAAATAAATTACTTTCTGTCATTAAAACAAACACCAACTTCACAAATATCAGATCGCTATAACTTAAATGATCACTCAGCAGCAGTAAATAAATGACAGTGTATCACATTTGCCAATCCTATGCAAGAATCAAAGACCGTCCCGTCGATTACATGAAAAAATACAAAGTAGCCGCCAATACTCTGTGTGCTATTAGTTTAAAATCAATCCATCTGACAGGTAAAATAATACGAGTGTTGAACAATAAAATAGGTCGATACCTAGATCTTAAACTTATCTCCGATCGAAGCTCCTATTAATCAACCGTGTAGCCTAATCTATGCAAGTAAATCGAACATATTAAATTTCAGCTTTTTTTTATTTTTTATTTTCCAATCCAACTACCTTGCAATGGATCCCTTAAACAATTAGAGAAGAAAAAAAAATAAAAAATCCATGCAACGCCTCCTGACAGACCAGGGCAACTACTCAAATCCATTGATGTGATCAATGATCTGCATCGTGAATCGACATCGGCGACATGGAAAACGTGTGCCAGCGCAGACATTAAAGTCAATTAAATGGAATAACCCACAACCTCTATTCATTCACAAAGCCAAACACTACAAGGGTCATTGTATTGCATCCGTATATGAATACTCGTATCTACCACTTCAATCCAGTCGGTATACCACCATCACAAAGGCTTTCCTCGGAACCAAGCCCTTTTACTCCGTTTCAACACATTTTCCTTGTTTTTTCTTTGGTTTTTTTTTTTTTTCCAAGTCTATAGGCACAGAACCGATCTCTCAAAAAGACAAAACTCCAGCGGTCAAATCAATTCCTAAGAGCTGCCTTTGTGCAAACAAACACCATTGTAATAGCTGTGAACGCCCCGAAAAATGTAACCGACTACGGCAATGAAAACGACAACAACGACAGTCAGGATAGCCAGAAGAATAAGAAGAGGAAGACGAAGAAGAAAAAGAAAAATCCAATTGGAAACTCGAGAAACAACCAAATCTTGAAATCGTGATTCGTGACAGTTTACAAAGAGGGTTTTGTGATTGCCTAGCGCGCTGACTATGCTCCTCAAACGCACCCAAAGAGATACGAGTAATTTCGAATGGGCATCACGACCTAGATGCCTTCCAATGTAAGAGTGTTGTTGTATCTACGATGACACGAACAATCCTTGTCCATCCTGTTTCGGAACGGATAGGGGTATCTTGTTTCTATTGCTGTTCAATGTATAGTATTTGTGGAAACAATTGTAATCCCACAATTAAGTGAAATATTCCTCTTGTCAGGTAAACCAGAAATAAACGGCCAGAGAAGCAGTGTCGGGCCTCTTTTAGAAAGAAAATCGTGTATCCAGCAACATTGGCTGGAAGAGTTATTTATTTAAATCCTTCACTCCAATACCTTGTGTCCTCTCATCAATCCATCATGGCAGCACGTGCTCCTAATGACATATTTACAAAATCGTGATACGGGGTCTGATTTAAATTTGAATTTTCCCCTGCATTCCCCGATCTTTTCTTAAAGAAGTGCTTATAGGCTTAGCAAAAGTCCCCATGTTGACTTACCCTTAATGTTGCGCGTGGAATTTATTTTTGGCACCCATAAACAATCTGGTTAACAGTTCTTCTTGATTTTCTTTCTTCTTGATTTGTTTTTCTGCCAGAAAGAAAGAAGGTAATGGACTTTACTCTGGCAGTAGCTTATGAGCACCCGAGTATCCAAAAAGGCTTAGATACTTTTTTTTTCGATACAACGTGACCAGTTTTGTTAATTGACATTGATTCATTCATGAAATTAATAAAATACACAATTTAATTTGTTTGATAAGGAGAGGGGCAAGCCATATACCCTCGAGCTCTGGAACTTCGATCAATGGGATTTGAATTTTAATTCAGTAAAAACGAAAATCGTGTGGTTGGGGTCAAAATTTTGGACGAAGCGCGTCAGGTGAGCCGTCAGAAAACTACCAGAAAACGAATGGTGTTTGGTGTTTTTTTTCTGTCAATATTCATGGTAAGGAATCGATAGAGATCGATATTTGATTGTCAATGTTGGTGCTGGTCGGGAATAATAATGAATCTGAGTGCTGCCTACGAAATTTCGAATTTTGTCATTCCAAATTAGAATGTTATGACTCAGGTTTATTTAAAAAGGGGGAAAAATTGTGGTAGACAAATTGGGATAAGGATTCTTGAAATATTAGTTGACTGTCAAGGTTATTAAGATAATTTTGTTACAGAGGATCGACTCACAGTTTTCTGAAATTGGTTTCTGACAATACCATATACCAGATTTACCGGTACGAGGGTTTTTTTTTGTGAAAATAATTTTTTAATTTTTAATGAGAAAGTAAAAAACATTTTATTAAAAGTATTGGCTAAACATTTTCCCCATCTTTCAATTTATGAATTTCAAACCAATAAAACTGTTCGTCTTTTGAAGCAAACCAAAAAAGTCATCCAATTTTCGACTTCCTCGTAGGATTCGAAGTGCTGCTCAGCTAATGCGCGTCCCATCGATGAAAACAAATGGTAGTCGGATGAAGCCAGGTCTGGTGAATACGGCGGGTGGGGTAGCAGCTCCCATCCAGTTTTGTTTTGTATGCAGGTGCATTGTCATGGAGCAAAATTAGCTTGCCCTGTCTTTTGGCCCATTCTGGTCGTTTTTCGATCAATGCATATTTCAAATTGATCATTTTTTGTCGGTAGCGATCTGTTTTAACGGTTTCACCAGGTTTTAGGAACTCGTGGTACACTACAGCTTTCTGGTCCCACCAGACACACAGCATTGTCTTCTTGCCGAATTGATCTGGTTTTGCAGTCAAAGTTGATGGTTGTCCCGGATAAACCCATAATTGTTTCCGTTTAGGATTCTGAAAATAAATCCATTTTTCATCGCCAATAACAATTCGATGCAGAACTGATTTTTTATCGTATCTTTGAAGCAAAATTTCACAAGTGGTTTTTCGATTTTCCATCTGTCTTTCATTCAATTCATGTGGCACCCATTTTCCAGACTTTTGGATCCTTCCAATATTGTTTGCAATTCGGCGTCTGCAATTTTTTTGGTGGTCTTCCACGTTCTTCATTTCTCACATCAAAATCGTTATCTCTGAACCGTTGAAACCATATTTTGTATATTGCTTCTGATAGAGCATGCCTCGACAAGCATTCGATGCGACTCTGCAGCACTTTTCTTCAAATGAAAACAAAAAATTAATGCTTTCCACAAGCCATCATTTTCTGGTACACAATTCGAAATTTTTAACACGATGAAAAAATATGATGTTGTTTGCTATATGACTTGATGTATACTAAATATGTTTGACAGGTGCCATAGCAACCAAAAAAAAAATTAAGGCCCGTTCACATTAAATGTTCCCTATCGAGACATTTGTATCTTGACGCTCATACCTGTACAACTGGTATACACGGTCAGTCATGAATAAGCAAAAACGTTGTCCTACCTTCCTGAACAACTACATACTTCTAGACTTTCATTTCCAAGCAATGTGGAATGTGAAGGAACTAACAACTTAATTGTTTACAGTCTAAGTATTAATAGACAGACTACCACTTTGATCAAATAGTTCCCGGTGGAGTCACTGTGTGGCGCTCCCATTGTTCCGATTTGAGTTCTGTTTTTGTTTTTTTTTTTTTTTTGTTAAGTTGGTACATCCGTTGTTGACATTCCCTGTAAATGTCATAGCTTAACATTTGCAAATGTTACGTAGCCAAGAGTACATCTATCTCTGTGTGAATTGGCGATATTTTTACAATTTTAGAAAATGATTTAAATTTGCAACAACGAACTTTAAAATTTGCGTAAAAAATAGATTTTTGCACCATGATAACGAACCTTCGCACAGTGCCATCATTACACATAATTTTTCGACGAAAAATGCAACAAATACCATCCAACAGCCTTCGAATTCACCTGATTTGGATCCCTGTGACTTCTTTCTGTTCAATCGAGTTAAAAAACCGTTTCAGCAGCCGAGACTGGAAAAATCGCAGGAAGCACTGATGGACATACCGAAAACCGAATGTAAAAAATGTTTCGAGGATTGGATCAAGCGCTGGCATATGTGTGTTGCAGTCGATGGGGATTACTTTTTCGTGTGTTTGTATTGTTTTCGATGCCGAATATATAAAATCCAGTTGTAATCCGTTTTGATGCAAACAGTGCACAGTGTTAGGACGCCGCTCTTTACATTTACCCATTATGTTGATACCAAAACAAAACACCAGCAATGGTCAAGCTAGTACTAACGAAAAGCAAATGGGAAGGAGTACCACGCCTACACTCGTGAACAGTGGGTGCGACTATATCTCGTACTTAGAAGATACAAGTAATCATTTTCTATTTGAGTTACGGTCTAAAAATGCCGAGCTGTAATCAAAGATCAACAAATTGTAAAGCAAATTAAACAGGCAGCAATGTGTTTGTTATGAGTTTTATTGCAACACCTGCTATGTAGATTCACTGTATGCCCATACGTCTTGCCACCAACTGGAAGACCTTTTCTGCTTTTTAGGTTTCAAATAACAGCCGAACAAAATGCAATCGCATCAAGAAATGACTGCAACATCTTTAAGCATCTGAAATTTCAATTTGGACAAAAATTGAGGTAAAAAATACTTAATGGTCGTTCGTCAAAAACATTCACTTATGATAATATTCCAGTTGTCAGCTGTTTGGACAAGGACAATCTACTTGCTGCACACTTTGCGACCAGCTCAACACCTCCAAATTGTGGTTTGTTCCCATCTAAACTTGAATCCACTTCCCACTCGTATAGAAGCAAGAGTACTTAAAGATCTTTACAAATCAGCTGATCCAGATTGTATATCTCCAATGCATAGGCTTTTTTATCAATCTTACTCTCTCCGACGTTTCCATCTGCTCGCCATTTGTCCAGCCTGTTCTTAAAAAAGGCGAATCTTTTCTTTTCTTCTACAGACACACTGCATTTACGTCCCTTCTTTCCAAGGTCATTGAAACGCTGATAACCGTCAGCTCAAGAACTACCTCTCAATGACGGGCAGTACGCTTATCGTAGCAACAGGTCCACTGGTGATTTGATGTCATGATGTCTGGCGCAAGCAAGATATTTGCACTGGATATTTGACATCAGGCTCATTTGTCGAAAATGCGTGCATTTGGGAGCGACAATTCCTTTTTTCAATTCAAGTTGTCTTACATGGTTTCAAGTCTCATATTCACAAAATAAATGCTGGTGTGCCCCAGGGCTCCGTTCTGTCTCTGACACTCTTTTTAATTAATAATATCTTGTCTGTTACATAGTTCTAATCCAATATATTCCTTTGCTGACGACAATACTCTTTGCTTTTCATATTTGTTCCCGGACTCAGGTTTCTGCCCTTCAGCTGTAGAACGGGAATGGCAGTGTATGCTTAGCTCACTAAATTCCGGTATAAATAGCATCGCTTTATGGGGGACCACCAACAGAGTGGAATTCATTGATTCCAAAACACAATGCTGTCTGCTATCGTTAAAACGAAATTTAAATATCCATCCGTGAATGGCACCTGTATGGTCGACACAGAAAAACTTTCTATTCTCTGTATGTGTGTCAATGACAACTCGCGTTGGAATGACCACATATTCGATGTTGCCGAATTTGCTCAAAATTGGAGTAAAATGCCTACATCAGGTGCCCCTATAGTAACTCTGCGCCTTCTAGATAGGATTCGAAACAGTGCAATGATACTCATAGTTGATGTTAATATCTCCCAGTAAGTTGGCAACCTCGAACACCGACGAAATATCTCCTGTCAACTTGTTATATTGATATTTCAATCACCAGTACTCCATATAAACCGCCAGTAGCTTTCCGCACCTTAAATATTTTAACCGTAACATCCGTCTCGCTATGAGTGTTCATCAGTTTACCCTCAAGCCCACTTTCTGACGTATATTGAAATATCGTGATTCTTTCTTAAGCCGTACAACTCACTTATGGAATGGCCTGCCGAGCTCTCTGTTTCCTAGTCGTTATAACTTGCAAACATTCAAAACCAACGTGCATCGGTATCTCTCTTTCTTTTCCTCCGCGCTTATTATAAAAAAAAAACCACAGCCACCGTGACGTTCCCTCTACTGAACCTACGTTTTTAAGCCAGGCCCGGACCGAAGTGCGGGAGGCGCCTGACTTTAAGCCAGGCCTGGACCCAAGTTCGAGAGGCGCCTGACTCCCACGGTTGCATGTTTAAAGTTCTGGTATGCACTACTGTTGGTCTTATATAGTATATAAATGATTCTCTCACAAAGAACAATCAGGCTCTGTTTATGAAGGCAAAAGAAGTAGAAAGGCGCAAAATACGTATGGTTTAAAGATTTGTGAGAAAGGTGGAGGGTGGAAAGTCATTACAATTATTACATCGTTTAATGACCTTGCACTTATTTAGTGTTTTTTTATTTTTAAATCTTTTTAAATGAATATTGGAAATGAATCATTCGATGACTTTTCAATCCCCAAACTCTGTAGTCTCAATTGTGATATAGTAAAGCTTTCACGGATAGTTCCTATTGTAATGATAATTTTTTTTTTTTTTTTTTTTGTATTTCACCAAAATGTCAGAAGCTTCAGAGAAAACTTTACAGATCTTGTTCCACATATTGAGTCTTTTGTGAGCATTCCAGGTATTGTCTTTGTGTCTGAAATTTGGATTTATAGTTTTGTAAAAAAAAAAAATAAATTACTTTATTATTCCTGGGTTCAACTTTTATGCGAATACTAATGTCGATTAGACTGCAGGTGGTGTTTGCTGTTTTGTAAAAGATGAATGTGAGTTTCTCGAGGTTTTGTGCCTTGATTTTGCATATGGTGATTTTCTAAAAGTTTCCATAAAAATTAACCACCAAGTGTTTGTATTTGTATATAGTATGTCCATAGAGTAGATATCTTTGATATTTTGGCGTTTATAGTGTGGTGATTATTGGTGAACACACGGGAGTTGTGGCGAAATTACTGAAATCGCCCTTGGATCACCTCAAGGAGATTAGAAAGGTCTGAGTTTCGTGGTTTCATACTAAATTGGTTTAAGTTTTACCTTGAGAATAAATCCCAAAGAATGAAGTTGGATGTGTTCAGAAGCGAAATTTATTTCTTAAATCTTAAGGTACCCCAAAGTTCTGTAATGTGGCCAAAACATTTTCTTGTCAACAATCTTTCTACTGATTTTGCTAATGCTATTCATTGAGTTTTGGATTTATTGAGAAATTGGTTTGCAAATAAGTTAATATTTTTCGGGTTTTCATTTTCACCATCTTAGAAGCAAATGTTTGCTTTTGTGCTCTTGAGTGCGAAAGATATAATCTGCCAATCTCTCTATGAGATGATCGACAGCCAAGTGTAGTTTTAGAATTTTGTGAGACTAAATCCAGGGATTTGATAGCGGCCAGACTGTTCGAAAAGATTGTGTGATCAAATTTTCTGCCGTAAAAAAAGCATATTTGTAAGCAATTTAAAGCTTTAAATTTCCAATCTTGTGGATGTACGAATTTTTTGTTTGTAACATATTATATTTATGTATATTGTCATGATCACTCCACACAAAACTTAATTTTTTAATTTGCAAAACCCTCGAAACTTTTGTTAAATACAATACAGGATGGCACAAAATTTCTTATTTGTCTACCGACCTAACAACAATCCGGTTCGATCTCAATCTCTCTGATTTGCAAATCGATTATTATTCGAGACGTGCATTTGTACATACATATATAGGTTTTTCCAATAGGGACTTGACAACTTTGAATTTAATTTGTGAACGCACTCTTTCACTAATCATCAGACTGTCACTGTCAATATATTCAATAAACTCAACATTTTCATAATGGTGAAGTACTCTAACGAGCAACGTCTGCAAATTATTGTATAAAAATTTTCTACAGATATTCGGAGTCGGTGACTGCAACTTTAAGAGCGTTAACTCTAATTTTCGGTCGTAATTCTCGCCCTAGTAGACAGGCAATAACAAGCGGGTTGGCCGAAATGTCGAAAATATCGCTGCCGTTCAGACGTCAGTAGCAAACGATCCAAATCAGTCAATTCCACGGCGTTCTCAAGAATTGGGCATCGCACAGACCACATTATGGCGTATTTTGCGTAAGGATCTTGATTTACACCCATACAAGATCAAACTGACTCAAGAATTGAAGCCAATTGACCATTTGAACCGACGTACGTTCTCCGATTGGGTTCTGGGGAAGATGCGCCAAGATGATGAATTTCGTCGCAAAATCATCTTCAGTGACGAAGCTCATTTTTGGCTCAATGGGTTCGTCAATAAGCAAAACATGCGTTATTGGTTGGGTGAAAACCCCAATGTGCTTCATGAATCACCACTTCATCCACAAACAATAACTGTTTGGTGCGGTTTGCATGCCGGCGGCATTATTGGGCCATATTTTTTCGTCGACGATAACGATCGTCACGTTACTGTGAATGGTCAGCGTTATCGTGCCATGATCACCGATTATTTTTGGCCCGAATTGGAAGATATGGACTTGGACGACATGTGGTTTCAAAAGGATGGTGCCACAAGCCACACAGCACACGCTACAATCGATTTATTGAAAAGTATGGTGAGCGTGTTATCTCAAGATATTGGCCAGTCGATTGATCGCCTCGTTCGTGCGATTTAACGCTGCTTGACTATTGTCTGTGGGGCTACGTTAAGTCATTGATTTATGCCAACACGTCGACGAAGAGCTCAGAGCCAACATTGAACGCGAAATAGCGGCCGTTTCGTCCGAGTCGTTGGGTCCAACGAATTCAAAAAAATATTGTGCTCTTCCGTATGCAGAGATTTCTTGAAACGATAAACACTACTTCCAAAAAAAAAAAAACAAAAAAAAAAACGCAGGTTTTATTGAATAACCCAATATATCGTCTCTTTAATATAGTGCCCCTAAAGTCTTTCAGCTCTATTGCCCTTACTTATTGCCTCTTTAGTCTTTTGCGTTTATAGTTCGTGCCCTCTATAGTCTGCTGCCTCGTAAGTCGGTTGCCTCAAATGTCGGTTGCATCAAATGTCGGTTGCATCAAATGTCGGTTGCATCAAATGTCGGTTGCCCTAAAAGTCTGTTGCTTTTATATTTTGTTGCCTCTATAGTAAATTTCCTCTATTGCCTATTACCTCTATAGTCTGTTGGATCTTTAATCGTGTGACTTCATATTCCAGCAACTCCATAGGTTAGTCTAGAGACTGTAGAGTTTTGCGAATCTATGGTCTGTTGACCATATAGTCTCTTGCTTGTATAATGTATTGCATCTATAGCCTGGTGTCTCTTTAGTGTGACAGATCTTTAGTTTTGCGACTCTATATCTAAGCGAATTTACAGTCTAAGGACTCTAAGGTCTGGCGACTTCATAGTTTGCCGACTCTATAGTCTTACAACTCTGTAGTTCAGCGCCTTACGACTCTATAGCATATAGGCCCGTTGGTCTGTAACTTATAGTCTGGCGACTCCTTAGTACCTAAGAGTACTTTGTCAATCACTTTGTGCAAGTGGATTTGAAACATCAGCGCCCTAATAGTGTTATCATTTGATTTTTGTAAAAGTGGAGAAGATAATCTTTCAATTTCTCTGTGCATGGCCTACTGTCTTCTGTATTGTTGTATGACGGTCAATGATTTCACTAATAGACATCGGACATCGGACATCGGACATCGGACATCGGACATCGGACATCGGACATCGGACATCGGACATCGGACATCGGACATCGGACATCGGACATCGGACATCGGACATCGGACATCGGACATCGGACATCGGACATCGGACATCGGACATCGGACATCGGACATCGGACATCGGACATCGGACATCGGACATCGGACATCGGACATCGGACATCGGACATCTGACATCGGACATCTGACATGGGAAATTGGACATCGAATAAGAGATAAGAAAAAACTTTCCCTAAATTCATCTTATACTACAATGGTCCTTATTTTGATTACAGTGTGGCCGCTCTGTGTCGGAAGGCCATATTGTGACTGCCATATTTGTTGGTTTTTTTTTTTTTTTTCCTTTATGTAGAAAGTATCAATAACTCAGGGGGGTTGGCTATGTGGATGTTGAGTTGCAAGAAAAGTGAGGGAGGTACCACCGGCCGTTGATTTTGAATGTATGAATTTCATAAGTGGGAAGTGGCCTTACACTAAACAACGCATCCGATGTTGAGCAAACCGATCACAAGCTTTCATTGTTGTGAAAAGCTGCATGCTACCGAAAATTAGTAACAAGTGCATGTACCGTCCTGTTTTTTAGGTTTTGTTTCCTAATTTCTTATCACACCTGCCAAAATACCAAATAATTTTTCCTCCTAAGTTTTTGTATCTCAAGGCGATGTTCGTTTATCTGTCGTTGTTCTTGGTAGCTTGAATGTGTAGCCCACTTACACGAGCGAAGTGTGATTGCTGCCACTAATGAAAGACGTATAGAAACCAAAACCCCTTGTGACCTTTCACTCGAGTCTTTACATAACCTTGCACCTTGTGGCCTAGCATCTAGTTAAACACTCCTTAACGAGCAAATTAATTTGCCAGTTAAGCGTTGTTTTCCTTTGTTTTCTTTCTCTTCTTGAAATTCCCTCAACATGTTTACATAACTAATTACTAGAAAGCAAAAGTAAAAAAGTAAAAAAACAAAATACAAATCACATCTCCAGTACTCTTCCGTCTACTCCTCCAACACTCGGTATGCTACTTCAGGTGATGCAAGTCTACCACCACCACCTCCATAAACACCACATCAACCAGAGTTGAATTCGAACTCAGAAGTATTGTATTTACCGGCTTTATGCCTTAATCAAACTCCAGTTTACCGGAGACATGATGTCTCGTAAGAAATTAACTTTCTTTTTGCAAACACAATCCAATGTTGCTCTTGCCATTATCGATAGTTGCAGAAATGAAATTCCCAATTGCAACAACAAAACACAACAACAACATCACCAATCAACAGTAATTGAGGTATTTTTCGGAGAAAGAAAAATCCACTTTGTCAAAAACACGATTTTCCTGAAAAACACCCGCACTATCGAACACTCTATCGTCATGTTGCATGTTGCGCACTTTCCTCTGAATCAATACATTACTTTGCAAGTCGCGTTCCGTTGTTTTAATGCAAAGTTAGCGGTAATTGTAGCGGCCAATTATATTGACCAACAAATGCGCAATTGCATCGATTTAAACAATAGTCGGCGGTACGAGTATTTTTCCAACCAATAAACTCTTTAAGCTCATCAACAAGTTGCTACGAGTAGAGCTAACTGAGTGACGACTCTGAGTCGTACAATCCGGAAAGAACTTGAGGAGGGAAAACTTTTGCATTGTTTTCGCATAGATACGAGTAATGTTGGTGGTTTGTGTGGATGTGTTTTAGTAAAAATTATACAACAATTGCGCTGGCTGCACTTGGACTTGAGAGCTAAGGTAAACCAGCCGCAGTAGAAGTTGTTAATTGGTGGTGTTGCTGGCGGTGGTTAATCGTACTAGTAGTGGTAGTAGTGATTTTAATAGCCTCTGTAAGTTGATGTTGCTCTGTAGTTTTCAGGCAAAACATGAACAACTGTTTTGATGCTACAGATGGTTTTGTTGGTCATAAAACGGGAGTTTATGAGGGAATTTTCAAAGCTCATACAATAATTCGACGCTTACGGTGATGTATGGGAAGATGGTAGATATATTTTCGGCATACTGATGAAGGGAGGGCTTGCTAGAACACATTTTGTGAATATCTTAAGATGCGTTGATGTGAGAAATGATTAAAGTGCCCTTTGCAAAGCAGTCCCCTGTACTCGTTCGTGTGTACAATAATTCGGGTATTCAGAGTCATTTGGTTTTGTTTCAATTTTTGTATCCACACGAGTGCTCATAAGTTGTGAATGTGAAAGCTGGAATGTTTTACGATGCGTTCTTAACTAAAGCACCTGTGTGTTGAGTAACTGGGAAATATGGTCTTATTATAAATTATGTGTTATGAGTTTTTCTTGGAAATTGCCTTCTGAATGTCTTACGTGATAAAGTTGAACTGGTACTTAAACAAATGCTAGATTGTGTTTTGTACAGGTGTATGGAGAAAAATTCAAATTTAAAGTGCCGAAATGAGGGAAACTTTAAGTAAAAAATGAAAGCATTTTGGGATGTTTGGAAGGTATATAGATACAGATCGCACCAATCTAATCTTGTGAGGTGGGTTGCTGGCCTCAAAATAATGTAAAGAAGAGTGCACTAAGAAAAAGGCTTTAATGGTCCGAATTATTCAGATATGAATGATTCGCGATATCCTTGTATTGATTGCGATCAAACAACAAATCAATTAGAAAACGCAATCAATGGGACTTACAAGTTCGATGTTTTAAAGCTAATAATTAAGTTTCCAAAAGCGTACAACGTTGTATCATTGTCTCGTTAACAACCAGCAGTGCAGGCACACGTCCATTGCGAGCATTACCGATCGATTTTTGGATTCCAACTGGGATGCAACATATCACATTTAAAACCGACAGACGTCGAAGTTATTTTTTGAGTATTTTACGAGCCATTGACACTAGCCAGTTTAGTAGTAAAGGAGACACATATAGAGATCTATGACTTTAAGGACACTTTGATGAGCTGGAGGTCGGCTAGCATCCAAATCCCCATCTAGAAATTATTTTGCGTCTTCAAAGTGACCGCTTATTATGGAGTTGACGACTATGCAAGGTGTCTTTGAGTTATCAACATGGAGCTGGGCTTATTTTGATAGCAGCGAGTCCTACTTGAGACAGCATGTTCGATTGGAAATTTTTAGATCGTCAACCACTTTTTTTTTTTTTTTAATTCGGGACAGAGCACTCAGACAAAGAACCAGTTCATTGTACTCCTTGTACAAGTTCCTTTTAATGAAATCTTTCAGTCGTACGAAGAAAGATGGGTAAGCAATTCAGTGACAAGGTGCCTATAGTACAGCATCCACCACGTCAGAGCCAACTACCTGCAGCCTGATGCGAGCGTAAGCCGGATATTCACAGAGATAGTGTCGTTATCACTTTCGCAGCAAGCATCGATGTTGTGTCACTTATACTTATACGTCAGTAAATAACCTGCGGTCTTTCCTGCTGAAAGACAGCAGAAAGGCCGCTGACTTCCAAGAGACGTCGAGAAGTATTCGTTTGGTCTGTCTACATTCCGCGGAGCTTTGCCATCTGCAGTTGTGCTCGTATGAGACAGTTTACCCTTCCGACTGCGTTCAGTGATCTCTTGCATTCTTAAACTAGCTTGGAAGCCGTAACAGGGCTTAGCAAGGCTCTAAGCGCAGCTTGGCAACCATAGTCATTGAGATATCGCAAAACTGAAGCAGTTTTCATAAAGGTATTGTTGATGGATTAGAATAGAATAGAGAATGGTGATACATCGAAGTGATTGCCTGTTAATCATCCTTCGCCGAGGATATAACTCAAGTTGGTCCATTACTATGGAAGTTGTTATTGGTACTCAACACTCTGGCAGTTATGACACAATGTTACTAGCTAGTTAGATAGCGATAAAGTCCTACAACGGCCGTAATTTAAAGCACTTTTAAACCATCGTTGACGAGTTTTTTCTAAGATTCTTTATAAAACGGAGGTGCTTTGTTTATTTAATATTGCATTCGACACCAAATGCCATGTAAGTTTCACAGGATAACAAGCTGAATAAAATATTTATTAGGCCACATTAAGGCCTAATAATAAGAACCTAATAAGAACCAAGAAGTTTTGAACGTTTGTGCAATTATCAAAACAAAAACCTCTGTGGTCAAATGTCTACCTTGTTAAAGACCAGGTAAAGGTGTTAAAAGTTGGATGTAGTTTCTTCAGATGATGTTTGTTTAAAATGCATCATTGGCCTCTTTTTAAGAGTTTGCCTTCCAAATGTCTTGTTAAAGAAGTCTTGTCGATCATCGTCTACGTTGAATGGTTCATACTTTTTATCTTCAAAGCTGGGTATAGAGAAATAATTCTTCTTTTCAACGTCACATTGTATTCTTAATATTTTTCACGAAACCAAGTTACCTCCTGTCTCTGTTGCTCGTAAAGCTTCCAGGCAACATTCAACTTTTGTTGCAGCAATGCATTGTATTCGTACGCCTGCTTTCCTCTGAGATAACAGAAACAATTTCCTCAACATTAAAATGCTAATTGCGGCGTGACGCTCTCTTCTATTTCTGTCCATTGAACCAATGATTCTTAGTCTTGCAGTGATGTACCTAGCATCTCGAAGCACGAATTTATTGCTTACGCGGATGACTACAATTCCAAGGCGTTTGGTATTTACAAGAAGGTGGTGATATTGTTCCGATCCACTTTCGGCTCTACTCTTGCTTCAGATATTCAAGGGGGAACTGGTGAAAAGCCGGCTTATAGCAATATAGTCAGTTTGATTGGACTTTCTATGGCAGCCATTAGACACCCATTTGATTTATTTTTTATTTTTAATGTTGGAACAGAGAACTCAAACAGACAGTCTATTATACTCTTTGTAAAGTTTCTTTTAAGGAAATATTTCAGACTTACGAAAAAAGATGAGTAAGCTCTTCGGTGATAAGGTGCCTAAAGTGCCAGCACCTACCATCTCAGCGCCGACTTCCTGAAGCCTGATGCGAGCGTAAGCCGGATATTCACAGAGATAGTGCTCCGCGGATCGCAGGATGTTGTGTCACTTATGGGAGGCACATTTAAGTGCTTTGCGAAAGTGTAATGCCCTTTCACGACGCCAGTAACCAACCTGCACTCTTTTTTGCTGAGGGACAGCAGAAAGACCGCTGACGACCTAAAGACGTCGGGAAGCATTCCTTTGGCTTGCCTGTATCCCGAAGAACTATGCCATATGCAGTTGTACTTATATGAGACCCAACTGTCAATGTAAGCCTTAACTGAGAATGCATGTAGACTCGACGAAGGTTTGGGTCCTAAAAAACTCTCCTCTGAACCATGCCTGGCAAGTTCATCGGCGGTTTCATTTCCCGTGATCACATTGTGAACTGGAAACCAGACAAGGGTCACTTAATTTAGCCTTTCGACAGCGTTCAATGATCTCTTGCATTCTTGAACTAGCTTGGAAACTTGGAGTCGTCCTTGAAGACCCGACTGCATTCATTTTCTAACTCAGATTCTGGCCAAAACCAGTCCTGGGCACAAAGAAAATCGATTTCGTATTCTTTCCACAACAGTAGTTGCGGTGTCATTGCATCGGACGGCATGTCCCTAAGACCGGAGTTATAAGACAGAGGGTGCGCAAGGTTATTAAAGATGGCTTTGAGAGTGCAGTCCATGCTATGAATATCAAGGGAAGGGAAATTCCTTAATGCATCTAGAGCGGAGCCAGGAGTATTGCGGAAATCCCCCATGCATCCGAGATAAACCGTTCTTTGGAGTCTGGTAAAAGCAGAAAACACGTATTTTAGTGAGATCTTGTTCAGCTAGGCAACGGACGCGTGGGATATAATTGGCGTTATCATAACCGTGTAGATCCAAAGTACCCTTCTCTGTGACAGGCCCCATGTTTTGCCGATAGGTCTTCTCCACTGCCAGAAAGGCTGACAGCGCCAAAAGTTTGTTATCTAGGATAACACCCATATACTTTGCTACTTTTAGAATTGGATGGTGATGTGGTTGGTGTTACACGAGTCGGTTTACTTTTCATTTTTGCCTTTGCGAGCACCGAACTTATGATCGCCGATGATGTTTCAGATATTTGGGTCTTCGTGTCTACGTTTGCGTTGAGGTTTTCCATTAATATGACGATTGATGGGCGTTGCATTAAGAAGAACAAGGGCTAGTCTTCACTATCTACTACTCGTATGCGCCTGGAGTTCTGAAACATCTGTTCTCGTTCGGTGAGGCTTATGCTTAAACGAATACTCTTGGGGAAATACAGAAAATACATGACGGCAGAGGATCTAAGGGAGTTGAACCCAATTGTTTCATTTATCGCGGATGTAGTAGAAACAAATAGAAATTATATCATAGAAGAGATGACAATAAACTAAAAATACAACAACAACAATGCAGGATATAATCAAGTAAGTAAGTTGAAACAAATGTTCCACTCCTGTCAAAAGCATGTTGAAGTCATGGATTTCATGGTCATCACATCATTTTAGATTTGGCTTTAAGGTAGCTTCTAAGCGTGTTTATATTAAAAATTGATTTGAGGAAATGCAAGCGTGCTAAATGGCCAATACCAACGACAAACCCTGAAAATAACTTACCACAGTAAAGAAGAAAAGTACAGAATAGTGGTAGTGAACCCCAAACTTCGATAACCGAAGCTATAGGACAATTAAAATGGTTAAGGGTTATGAAAAGGAGATCAATTTATTTATGGTGAATGCGCTTAAGTATGATAAAGGGCATTCAACTACAACTAACAAATCATTCTACTTATCCTTGGCTCTTTGGAAAACAACCAGTTAACACATGTCGAAAACATTTACACATTAATAGTAATTAGAGTGCCTTCCGGTTAAGCCCTACTTCTGCGCATATTTTCCATTATAACTAACAACGTGTTCCAACATAATTTCAAATGCAAACTTACTTCAGAAACTTTTCCCTCTGACGGTCATTAAATTAATAGAGCTGCGTGCAAAATGATTAAAACTTAAAGCTCCAAATGACTGGTATTTTGCGATTATCTGGAAGAAGATTAATTACTATCAACTTAGCCCTCAACCGGTGCGAAGTATAATGTCCGAAATCGTTTAAAAGCCTCTTCTACTCCCAAAGAAACAAAAGACGAGAGCCACAAACCCAATCAAATCAAGAAAGCAAACCTACGGTGTGACAAGGTATTTCGCAGGCAAATTTGTTTTCTTCGTTTTTTAACCGCATTGTTTGGCCTGATAAAAAACAATTAGCCGAAAACACATAAACTCATTAAATAGCCACGTGAGTATAAATAACAATTATTCCCACTATTAGATAAGATAAGACCGAGAATAAAAGTTATAGCGGAAAAGTTATGGAAAAAATTTAACAGAAACTCGTACAAATTGAATGAGATCACGCAACAATGTTGATTCAACACTGGTCTAAATTTTAACGAATCTAAACTAAACCTTCCGACGATCACTGGCCAGATGATGAATGGCTCTAGAAGAGCAATTATACCCCGGCCTTGGACCATATCATAGAGATATCTAGTAGACTGATGTGAGTTTCGTGCATGATCAGACATTATGTGTCGGAATATGTTTGCCTACAAAGATGAGGCCTCGCATAATACGACCGGAGAATAGTGTTTTGTTCAAAATTTATGACACAAAGTAATTAGAGCCTATGGTCGATGGCTTTAATCGAGACATAATGCGCAATTTATCTGTATCGTCGTACTTACATCAGGGGTGTATGGGTTTGTTAGAGAGTGACTTTAATTGATCCCGAGCATGTCAGATGCGAGTAGTTGAGAATCGTGGAGGTTTGCTCGTGTTCTATTTGAAAAATATATTGCTTACTCAATTTGATTTGGAAGATGTTAGTTTAATTAAACAAATTTATTGCATATGACGATGACAGGTTCTGAGAAAAAGTTCAGCAAGGGTGTCTGGAATGGCAGGCTTGGGTGATATTTGGGAATGCCTTACAGATGGGTTTCTTAGAAATATGAGTGACGTTGGTATCCGTCGTTGCTAAATGACTTAATGTCGAAAGAATAGCTGACATTGACCCTCAGGAGTCACATATTAGAGGATAAGATAAATGACGGCATTAAATTATGATTTAAAAAAAAGAGGCAAACATGTTTCTTGGATGACACAATCGGCACGAACATGGGCCAATCGATGCTCAACATGGCTACAGAGCAGAATGTCGTATCAAGCAAACGGTAGAGCAGTTAAAACAGACAAATATTGGGTCATATAAAAAGTCTCCGCGGTTTTTTGTCACTAGATGGTGTTGGTGTCCATTTATCTGCAATCACTTTACTTCACTTGTGTCAAACGAACACGTGTTTGAAAGATGACATGTTAGGCCACATTTTTTTTTTAAAGACAGCTGTGTAACTCGTTGCTCGTGTTAACAGTTATACTGATTTGAATATAAGTGAAATATCTGAAGGAATACGCTTGTGATGCAAAAACATGCCGAAAAATTTGTGCAGTTTAGGGTGAGAATGTTATGAGTGAAAGTCGGATCCAGTAGTGGTTTGTTCCATTCCGTTCCGGAAATTTCGATGTAAAAGATGCACCTGACGATGAAATTTTTCATCTGATGGAGTAAGACCAACACGGAAGCTGTCTGGAGATAGCGGAGGCGCTAAACATCAACCGTGTGACAGTTTGGAATCATCTAAAATGAGCAGGAACATGAATTAATGCTAAGAAATTTAATTGGCCGAATAACCATCAGTGAAATGCTGCTGAAACTTAACGAAATGGAACCAACGCAAGTGATCATGGTCAAAGGCCGGTGATCAACCACAAACGACTTCAAATCCTGGATTGACGGCAAACAAGGTTATGTTGTGTGTTTAGTGGGATTGGAAGGGAATTGTCTGTTATGAGCTGCTAGAAAGATGCGAAACAGTTAATTCGATGCTCTACTGTGCACAACTCGACAGTTTGAATAAAGCTTTCAAGAAAGAATGACCAAAATTGGCCAACAGAAAGGGAGTTGTCTTACATCATGATAATGCTAGGCTACACACATCTTTGATGACCCGGAACCTGCTTCTATTGACTATTAAAAGGTTAACAATAAAGATAGACCTCTGTCAAAAAATATATATATTTGAACAACAAGGAAGAACAATTATTGATTATTCAACGCTGGAGCAGACGTCGCAACAAAGAACAATTAGAATTTGTATATAAGCATACACCTTTCCCCGATCTCGACAAAGAGAGGCAGTGTACAATGCACCACTGCCTGTCGAAAGCACGATTCCAGGTCTGGTTTACTACTTAAATGATGCTGCAGTTCGGAGTCTAGTTTTTAACCAAAAAGTCTGTCTTTGGTCGACTGCATCTAGTTGCGAACTTAAAATGGCACGGTTTTCCTTGTCTAACGCGCTTGGCAAGAGTTAATCTTTGTTTGATTTCAGTGTTGGTGTCGTTGTGTAAATTAATAGCGTAGCTTAGGTAGCCATAGTCCTTAACTACCTCAAAGTTATATCTATTGAGGGTAACATTTTGTCCGAGACGTCCGTGTTGTTTGTCATTTTTGGTTGACAGCATAAACTTGGTCTTGCTTGCTTGCTTACGCCTTAATACTCGTGTAAGCGCCGCTGATATCACGCTGCTTTCTTCCGATAATGTCAATATCGTCGACGTATGCGACGAATTCGACGGACTTTTGAAAGATTATGCCTCTTGTGTTGGGGTGTGAGTTTTGCACTATTCCTTCAAGAATGATGTTAAAAAGATCGCATGGACGCGCATCATTTTGTCTTAATCTTTTTTGACATCAAGGATTCGTTGAGTTCCTTCTTTTTCCTCCTGAGAGGCTGGTGTTCGTCTCGCCTCTTATGCTCGTAGAGCTCGTGAGCAGTTCTAGTCTTTCATAGAAATCAGCGCCGCTTTGTATGCATCTTGCTTAGCTGCATTTTCTTGCAGGCACTAGTTGTCAAACCAGAAAAACCGTTGTGGCCGAGTGAAACTCAGCATATCAGAGGCGGAATCTTTGATGGCTCTTTGGCTAAAACAAGATTATGGTCCGAGTTGATGTTGGCCCCTCGGAAGGTTTGTACATCCATGATACTGGAATAGTGCCTTCCGTCAATCTGGTTGACGGTTGATAGATCAAGAGTTCTCCAAGTGCCCATATCAAAATATGGGAACCGTTTACTAGCTACTTCAATATTTCGTTCCACCGCAAAGTCGATTAGTCTGAATTTGTTATCGGAGTTTGTGTCGTGCAGGCTATACCTTACATCATTTTTGATGTCACTGTCTTTTTCCTCTGTGCTAGCATGCGCGCATGTAAAGCTAATCTTGGAAAATTTAGCCTTAATACGGATTGTTGCGAGGTGCTTGTTCACATGCCTGAATTTCAAGACTTATTGCCTAAGATTGCTTCTAACTACAAATCCGCATCGAAATTGGCGCTGCTTTTGCCATCGATAACAATTGCCTTTTTGTCAGGCCCATCCCATCGCATTTCTTTGATGGCGGTAATATCTGCTTTGCAGCAGTCTAAGGCCTCCGCTATTTGTTAAGGAACATAATATCCCACGTGCAGATCTGAAGTTCGTTGTCCTTATTTCGTTTGCAGAGGTTTTCAACAGTGGATCTGTCTGTATCCAAGGCTTGTTGTTGCTTCGTAACTTAAACCCGGCGTAACTACAGTAATTACAGGTAAATTAAGCTTTTATTGCAAATAAAAGGTGAGCGGATAACAACATTCATGCCGTAATGTATGGAAAAGCACATCATTCAAATGGCCGCCTAGGGCTTACGGGCAGTGCTTTAAGCGGTCGGTCAATTTTTGATTACTCGGCCCAATATGTGCGGCGTTGTTCCGGCAGTAGCGTGTCGAATGTTAGCTTCAAGTTCGTCGAAAATGGTTGGCTTGTTTGTGTAGACTAAGGACTTGACGTAGCCGCAGAGAAACTTATCGAGTGGTGTCAAATCGCAGCGGCCTATTGATGAACGCTCGCCGTTTGGCATGTAGCACTGTCTTGTAGAAACCACGGCTTGGAAATATCAATGTTGTTGTGCTTTGACCACAGTAAGCCGGTAAACATCGCTCTATACCTGAGACCATTGATGGTAACGGTATCTCCTTCTTCATTTAGGAAAAAATAAGTTCCGATGATGTCGCCATGCCATAAACCGTACCAAATAGTCATTTTTTGTGAATGCATTGATGCTTGACCGAACGCTTGTGAAGTGTGTTCGCTCCAACAACGGCAATTTTGATAGGTGACATAGCTGCTGAGCCAAAAATGAACCTTGTCCAAGAATATTATTTTTTGCCTAAAATCCGAATCTCCGGGCAACATTTCCAGCTCCGAATTAGGGAAATCACGGCGTGGTCTATGGTCGTCCGGCTTCAATTTTTACATCAGCACAATCTTATATGGATGTGGGCCGAAATCCAACTGCAAAACAAGCCGGATCGATTCTCTGCCGATGCCCAATTCAGCTGATTGACGCCGAATCGACATTTCTGGGCCTTCTTCGATACTGTTTTTGTTTAGTTGGTGGCTTAAGATCCATAAGAGTGTACTATCGCTCAATTGCCTGCACGATGACGACCGACCTCACGACGAAATTCATCTTGCGTATATACAACTGAGCCGGAATTTCATATTTTTTAATAATTTTGGCACGTTCAGCAAGCGTAAAACGATGCATGATGAAATGGCAAACCTTACTGAATATTTTGACAGCTGGATGCCATTGGTATTTTTGACAGATGCTAAAACATAACAAGACAAGACGTCTTACTCGGAGCCAGATAAACTATAGGAGCTTATTGCTGACATTTTTAGTGTGTCAACTGATACGCAAAGCTATCAGCTATGGATGGTAAAAACAAGTTCGAGCTCAGGTTCTTTCCTATTTTAAATTGTATGAGGCTTCAGCCAAGGTCCGACCTCTAATTATAGCTTCTAATGACCATGACAGTTTTACCTTTTGTTGTACTCAAAACCTGGCAGGGATACTGACAGAAAATACGCCTTGCGTTAGTTAATGGCGGTTGTTGTATCTTGAGTCGATTCAATACGACATTGAGAACTCTTCACTCTGCAATACGGTGAGTTGATCAGTCTTCAAATTTTTCAGCGACGTTACATACAATTCATCTATTAACTACTCCATTTTTGTTGAGAAACATAGTGAAAGTCATAGTAACATATATTTGGGAGCAACCTATAACTCAAAACCCTTGAAAAAATTTTCCTCCCTACCTCCGGCACAAAATGTTTCCTCTTATCAAATCCCACATTCTCAGCCTTACAGTCAGGCATTTCATAAATCTTTCTCCAATCTTCTCTTTTGGCACTAATGGTTTCCTTATACACCCCTGACGACAGTTATCAGACCCCCTAATAGCCTACAGTTAATCAAGTTTCTATCTACTGCCACATGCCTAGCAGCTGGTGGTATAAGTACCACCTTCCATATCCAAATGGTACTCCAAAACATTCAATTTCTCTCCAATTTGACACCATTATGCAACATTTCCAGTTTCCTTATTTGCATGTAACACCCTGAATACGTCTTAGGAAGTTGCATTTCATAAGAACAAATCACCGACATTAGGCAGCTTGTGTGTCTGTATGTCCAATTAAATTGTCATCTCTCTATCCTTAGCAACATGTGTCTGCAAAGAAGTTAAAGAGAAAATTCGTCTTTTGATCTTTGCCGGCATTAGATTTTAGAGATTTCAGGTGAGAGCAAGATCAAAACTCGAAACCAATTCAAAGCGGGATGCGGTGCATAACCGTCTATCGCATGCACTTTCATTTGACGAACGAAAGATTGATGTTGCTAGTGAAGATTTGCAACGTCTTGACGTCTAACAATAAAGTCTAAATTGTGGTGTTGCTAGTTGAAGAATGTTGGTGTGGATAGTTAAAAGATAAAATCATTAGGTTGGGGAACAAATTTGAAGAATGGTGGTTTTTTTTGCCAGAAGCTAAACAGAGGAAAGGTGTTTGCTAAGCGTGTCTTTCAAAAGATAATCATTGGATTTGGTATACGGGTGTACGAGTATATGAGTTTTGCATAAGGAGTTCAACTAGTAAATGTATATATCATGCAACAAAATTAAGAGATGTTTGTATAGAGTCTCCATTTTATAGACTGTTATTAGAGCCTCTTTTTTTGTACTAATTCTTACTTGTTGTTGTTGTTCTCTGTTTGTTTTTTTTCTGATGACCTTCGATGGTGAATTAGCTCATCTTTCTTCACTTTTCCTTCTTTTTTTTTTGTTCTGGAGATACTTTTCAATAACTGCAACAAGTGAAATCGTAGATCAGAGATCAAGGATCAGACATTGACTCTCAAACTTCGTGGATTAGACCTCTAGAATTTGACAAAATGTAGCAGTCATTGTTAATTCGATGGAGATGTTCAGATATTGAAGAGATTATGGACGCAAGATCAGATAACGCAGATTAGTCAGAAATGATCAAATAGTGGAAATCATACACAGAAAATTGTAAACGAGAAAGACTTGGCGTCAATCAGGAATCAAAGATCAGAAATTTAATATCGAATTTCGTTAAAAAAGAAAAACAATCAAAAAAGGCCAGATATTACCAATTTCAAAATCGAAAATTGAATACTGGATCATCAATACTCGAATCAAATTATTTCGGGTTGGATCGTCCATTGCTCGTCCCATGCTTATCGTAAATGGCAACTAAGGGGGGAGCAATTATACGAAAACACTTTGAGAGAGACCCGCTAACTACTTGAGACTACCCGAAATCTGTATGCATGATCGGGTTCTCAGGTGTGGAGACTACCAGTGGGGCAAAAGTAAAGTCGGATTCACATCCACAAATTTTAGCATGTCACCGCCGCACAGTGGATGAATAATATTGGCTGAAATATAACATATCATATGTAGCTTCAAGAAATAAATTTCGTATGGGAAGCCGGAATAATGAAAATATGACACAAAAATTTCAAACTATGAAATGTATTACGACAATGTTAAATCTATATTATGCATATACTGGTTATTGCAATCAAGAATCCAAGTGGTGAAATATGGGATAAAGAGCGTGCTACTTGAACTTGACTTGCAAAGAATGTATTATCAAGGAGTAAATGGTCTTCATGTGTGCCTGAAGGAAACGCTTTCAGAAGGAACAACTCAGAGGAAAAAAATACACCAAACTCATGTAATTCACACGGTCTGACTATTCTTAATATGTCGATAGATTCTAAAGTGAACACTAGTTAGTCAGCATCGACTTTTGCTGACCGAATTTTTCGTGAAGAAATCAGAAAAACCAACACAATCCAGCGGCAGTCGAAAAAATATACAGGCGCAACTAAAACAAGAAAAGAGGCCAGATCTGGGCCCTTAATTTGCAAGAATAACTCCGATTTGCTATGAGCCAAGAAGAAAAACTAGGTGCACACTATATATGAATACTACGAAGAATAATGTAAGAGTGGTGGAAAAATTCTTTTCGGTGTTTCAGTAAGACTGCTCCACAACCAAAGGAACAAAGGATAAGCCCTTTGAATGAGAGGCGAAAAAAGCGATTTGGTAGAGCTCGTACGAAAATATTAGAAGAAACATTGACAGATAAATCCTCACGACCTATAAGCAGGCGACAAGCAATAGGGGAACTGCACCGTCGAGTCACAGACAAATCATCTTTTTAAGATTCTTTTAAGATTGAAGATTCCGGTACAGCGAAAAAAATCTCAGAAGAGATGCAATCGCCGAAACATATAGAAAATGAACAGGAATACCTGCTAATGGAGAAAAAAGGAACTCTATCGCATATCTTGAAGAAGAGTTCTCACGTTCCATTACGATGGTTTTCGTAGCGCCAGATTTTACAAAGCAACACGCTAAAAGGATGAAAAGGAGCAAGTAGTCGATCCGGATAACATACCCTCTGAGGTATGGGCGATAATCGGAAATTTTGAATTCGAATGTGTTGCGATTTTGTTCAATAAAAACGATGAGAGGCTATCGAATGCCAATCTAGTGGAGGGGGAGCTTTTTAATTTCACTGTATAAAGGCAAAAACGTCACGACAAATTGCAACGACTATCAATAGGTGAAACTAAGGTTGCATGCTATGAAAATATACGATTAACATCTAAACAGTCGGCAGCTCAATATTATTCAACTTTATGGCAGTCAAGCGGATTTATAGAAAGCAGATCGACATATGACCCCTTTCAAAGTCTACGAATAATAATGGTGAAACTTTGAAAAATATCCATATCGTCTTCATCGATTGGAAAATTGGCGATATATAGACGATGCTAAGATATCAAAAAGAGATGTATGTAGATGAGTTCACCAAGAAAGACTGCTTAGTCTACTGCTTTTTAATGTCATGGAATATTTTCCATTAAAGCATCACATTAGTGAGTTCAGAACGAATTCTTTTCTTTTCGCGGTTGCGCTTTTATAAGCAACGATATGTAAGCCTTTCAGGGAGCTTTTAATATTCGAATAAGTAAAGAATAAGTGTTACGAAAGTAACAGATAACATGTTACGAATTATTCTTACAAAGGCCGGATATCTGCACATTGCCGTTTCTCCGAGCTCGCAAACTTAGTTCCTTGGTACTTATTTAGAAGAATTTATCATTATAAAGAGCGACAAATTGAAATACAATACTTAGGCTCTATCGTTAACTACCAAGAAAATTGCGATGATGATGTCGCACATAGAGTTAGAGTGGACCAGTTCAAATAGCGCGAACATTTCGCAGAATTTTGTGGCAGAATAGTGAAGCTTAAACTTATAAATTTTTTGTACCCGTCGTTCATCCAGGTTTAACACCCGCATTGTAATGTTTTAACTCGAAGTGGAAACTTCTGCCTGGACCAATCAGTCGGTTTTGACACATTTAAAGAAGTTCGTCCTATAAGCAAAAACAATAGGCTGAAAGAAAAACAGTAAATCACGGAAATGCACAAACATTAGCAATCTCCTGTAGACAGGTTTTTAGGTCAGAAAATTTGCCCAATCCCACAAGCTGCTCATTAGGAATACAGATACGTAGGAGACATTATATAGGATGATTCATCGTGGGGTTTGATTTATAATGTAAAATAAAAGGCATAAATTTGAAAGTGAACTTAAAACTTTTTGAAAATGATATCATGCAAATGTTGGCCACGACAACGTCTGAGGTGGTCCATTCGGAAGGTCCAATTTTGGCGACTCGTTCTAGCATAGCGATTGGTATCTCGCGGATAACACGAGCTATGTTGGCTTCCAAAGCCTCAGTCGTAGCTGGCTTATTCCTGAAGATCTGAGACTTTGCATATCCCTTGAGAAAATGGTCCAAAGGTGTGATATCGCACGATCTAGGCGGCCAATTAACCGTAGCAAAACGTGAAATTAACTGCTTACCAAAATGATTTCTCAACAAGTCCATTGTTTCACGCGCTGTATGGCTCGTAGCTCCGTCTTGTTGAAACTAGAGCACACCGAGACTATGTGCTTGAATTTCAGGAAGCACATAGTCTGGTAACATGGCGCGATAATGGTAACCATTGACGGTTACATTCTGATTTGCCTCATTTTTGAAGAAATATGGACCAATGATTCCACCAGCCCAGAAACCACACCATACCGTTGTTTTTATATTGAATATAATGGTAGCTCATGGTACCCTTCGGCTTGCTTATCAGCCCAAATTTTGTTAATTAACGTATCCTTTGAGCCAGAAATGAGCTTCATAACTGAACAAATTTTCACGATAAAACACCGGATTTTCATCGAGTTTTTCCAGAGCCCATCCACTGAAAATATGACGCAAATTCAAGTCGCCTGGCTTCAATTCTTACACAAGTTGAATTTTGTACGCTTTTAGGTCGAGATACGTCGAATATGTCGAATACGCCAAGCCAAGCTGCTGAGAACGACAACGAATCGATTCGTCACGGTCTTCGCGTACACTCTCAGCTACTATACAGCTGGATGTGGTCTAACCGGTCGAGTATCACCCACTAACGTAAACTGGGACTCAAATTTGCGAATGGTATTGGCAAGAGTGGTTTCAGTAGGTCGATTATGCGCACCGTAAGTTCCTCGAATAGCACGAAAAACATTGCTTACAGAACGCTGATTTTCGTAATACAGCTGAACAATTTGGAGACGCTTTTGTAGTGTGAGTCTTTCCATAATGACTTGCCAAGCCAAACTTAACAAAAATGACAAAGCAGTTTGATAGGAGTCACGCGTGATCTCTCAAAAAAAGCCTATTGAAAATCAAACCTCACGATGAATATATATTTCAAAGGTAGATAACAATACGAGAAGAAAAAGAACATCGAAAATGTAAATTTGAGAACAGACATCGTGGTTGCAACATCGCTGATCCGACTTTGAGAATTTGGCATAAAGAATCAGATATCGTTGATTGCATATCGAGGATCGGCATCGAGTATAAGATATCAAAGGTCAGACGTCGAGGATCGGACATTGATGACCAGCCATCGAAGATCCAACATCGGGGATCAATTTAGCAACTTGGAAAGTTGAACACTGAAAATTATGTGAAAACAAATAACCTGGGGTCGACGATAGCCATAGCACAATTTAGCTTCAAAGATCATATGTAAAAGATCGTTTACTGTGAATCGCATTTCCAAAAAAGGGACAAAATCGTATGTGAATACCATATTTCGTAGATTAAACATTAACGATTATAAGGTCGGGGCACGAACACTAAAGATCAACTGATCAAATCAGGTTAGCCTTTCAAGATCAATGGACACGATAACATCATGCAGAAGACACGGATAATCATCAAGATCTTTTTGTACAATAAAAATTCAGTATTGTCGAAAAGTCATTCAAATATGATCTCTCGTACCAAGTCCATAGATAGTTTTGAACACGTAATCAGCAAAAGACACCCTCCAACTCAAATTTCACTGAATTCGACTCTAATTCTGCCAATTTGCATGTTTTGGAGTATTTCCGGCAACAAAATGTCAAACCAGCAGCTTACAATCAATTTTCACTGAGACGCAAATGAGCCAAAGGCCAACTAATGTTGCTTTTAATCTGTCACGTAATAACGCGTGCGTGTTGAGCTTCCTTTCCAACGAACAGCTTAAGGCTCTACTTTTTTTCCTCTAAGAGTAGTTCAATTATCGTGTTTATGGCAGTTGAACATGCTGCTGAGATTTGCTAATCCTTTGAACTACCATGGGCATTTGGCGCTATATTTATGTGGATACACATGAATAAGTTTTGGGGGAAATGTGATACTGGTTTCTGGATTACGGTAGATCGGTTGAAGCAAAAAAAAAGTGTTTAGATTTTGGTAGTCAAAGCCACAGGGTAACTATGTATTCGTGGATGAATGGGAGTAGCACTTCTTAAAGAACTTGTGGCGGCAAACACTTGTTCAGAAGTAGGATTTCCGAAATTAGATGGCTCCGTAGCATGAAATAAAGTCACGAACACGTAAAACTTATTAATTTTGGCTTGATAAGCTTGACTAGAAACACATTAAGTTGTTTTCTTTTGACAACTGACTGATTCAGGTCTAATTCATATTTAAAAACATGTTAACATAGACCATGATATGCATCTCATTTTGTTAACGACTCGGAATCGAGTGTCAGCTTGCAATGAGAAATAGTAGCTCAATTATATCTAATTTAGTTCCCCCTCAACGCTGAAGGGAACATTTCTGATACTTCAACATAATAACTTCATCATCCGCACACTCAGCACGTTCTTTTTATCATTTGGATAAGCTTCCGTTCCTAGAGTACTCGTACAAACTCACAATATATTTGATCGCGTGCTTGTCGTCTTCTTTTTCTTCTTCTGAAGAGGCTGATGTTCTTCCTGTCTCTTCTGCCCGTAGAGCTTACGAGTTGCAGAGCCTTCTTGTTTAGCTGCATGTGGTTGCCGGTATTCTTTATGAAACCAGGAAAGGTGTTTTTCGGGTAAAACCCAGTGGCTTTCGGTACTTGAACCTGGCGGCATAGGATTTATTGAGAGATTTCGGGATACACATTCAACGAAGACTCTAACGGTTTCTTGGAATTGCAGCTTTTCTACGTTATATCTTCCGCTGGTGATCCGTTCGGACGTCCAGAATACATCGCACTTCCTGGATGGCGGTGATATATGCGTGTTAGCAGACAGCAGATAAGGGTCCGAACATTTCATGTGCATTTCCAAAGGTCGTTGTCTTTTAAAAGTTTGCTAGGGTTGTCAACAGTGGCTTCTATCCGATTCCATTAGTTAGTTCTTCACATATTTTAATCGCTTCCGTATGCTCTTGCCGTTTTAGCTTGCATAAGCAATGTTTTACTCGTGTAATTACTCGAACCTCCACTGTGAAGTTAGGTAAGCCCTTCGCTACGAACTTGATTGTTGCGTTGCTCGTCCACTCAAAGTTTTAAAATATGCATCATGAAGCTATGAATTTTTTGATGTCTTTAGCCTTACTATTGAACTCTTTTTCTGGTTAAATTTAGAAAACAGGGAGTACATTGAGTTTATTGATGGAAACTTGACCTAACTTCTTCCGGCCAATACACTTAGGGTGTAGCCTCTATCTTGAAACTCACAATGAAAAGTATTTATCTCTCACCCGCAAACGAGTTCAACTTGAATACTCTACCTCCATACGTTGCCGATAAGGAGGTTAGAGGACGGAATAAGGTGAAAAAAGTGCTCACTCACTGCTTTGGAAAACAGGGAGTACATTGAGTTTATTGAAGGAAACTTGACCGAATTTGAAATTTGGTAGTGCTTGTGGTTACCCGACAACAATCTTAATCACGCCGGCTGCCAGAGCAGAGTTGCTGGAAGATATGTCTTTTAATTGAATAAAATGGATCAAATGGTGATGCCTTGTATATGAGGTCGGAATTTTGAACATCGAGGCCTTTGATTTTCTGCTTCCGAACTTGCGGTTCTTGGGTAAAAGCAAAGTCAGTAGAAAGACGTGTGATTTACTAATACACAATTCAAATGTCGCATAATTAACTAAATGACTTAAACTTATGATGTTGCTGTTGATTCATGTTAGTTCTATCCATAACTATGTCGTTTGCAATCGCCAGGTCCGCTGCAGCTAGTCCCTTGCGACTGTCGACTGAAAGATATTTTTTATTTTTATTTTTTATAATGCCGCGCGCGCACCAAGGGGATATGAATACCCTTTTACTGGTTTTCTCCAGGGCGCGGGCGGGTGGTGTAGTAGTTTGAAACTCAGATGTATTAGGTTTCGATATTTTTCCCAGACGTGGTTGTCAACAAACTGGACGGGACGAGCAAGAGCATTCTCAACCAGTGGGTCTCAGTACGTGCTAGTTGTTAGTTCGTTACATTTAGCGCAGCCAGCAAGCACTCCAACATCATTGTTATGCCTTCATGTCAGAGTTGGCGCCGACAGTATTTTCATATAACTACATACAAATTCTTTGAAAAGACTTTTTTAGAGAATTACCTCGCACGGGATTCGAACCCGCGATCCATTGCTTGAGGAGTCTATGCATATACCACTACACCACGGCCACCCCCATATTATGGTATGTTTGTCATAGCGTAGTCTACTCTTCATGGAATGTATGATATGCTGTTCTACTGAAGTTACTTATCCTTAAGTATTTCATACTAGAATTCGGCTTGCCTATCCTTAACTTTTTTTTAAGCAATCACGTACGAATACTGTATGCATCCTGAGAATTTTCTCAGTCGGAATAGCTTCCAGCTTAATATCTGCCCAGGTGTCTCTCTTAGTTGAGAAATAAGAAAGTGTTTGGAGTAATAGCGCACGCGTTATTAATATATTAACCTCTGATTATTTCCTCAGAGTCGGAGTCAGAACTACCTAGGAAACCGACACGAAAATATTCAATTCCAGGATAAGTTCTCATTCACCAGCCAGCTATGGATAGTTCCGGGGTTTTTAAGTCGGAGAAGACAGTTTTGTCCGTAGACCACATGGGCATTCAGTCTTGGTCCTTTTTGGGTTTCGTCCTTTCATTGGTAGGCTCTCATTTCCTTTGTCCTCAATTAACCCATCAACCGTCATTGTGAGAAGTCCTGCTTTTTTTTGGATTGAACAATCTTGTTGGGGTTCCTCAATGTCTGGGCTTTAAAAATTAGATTTATGGGTTTTCTCTCATCTTATAGTTATGCCGTACTCAACTGAGATAAATGCGTACCATAATTCTTAATCCGAAAAGCTGATTAATCATCCGCGGGGATTGCCCACATATCCTTATAGTAATAATCGATCAACTAAGGCACAAAAATCATTGCGACATTTAGAAAAGAATACAACAATGTGGTATCGTCGTCGTTGATGAGTAGGCAACGATGTAGACAAAGTTTGGTTATGAAATCCACTCTATTTATAAGTCAAGGAGCTCATCGAATGACGCCGAAAACTCTTCAAAGTCCTCTTCAGTGTAGCATATCCTTTGAGTGGCGAGCAGAATTCGTTATACTGTAGGCCAGCGACCCGCACCATAGAAACTATATTGCTATGGGATGACACGGATATAGACAGATCGAATGTTGTCGGTCTTTGACTATAGAATAAACATAACAAAGACAATATTCTAGAACGTTTGGACTCCCTTAGACACACGGAAAGAAGGTCGACAAAACGATAAATTCTTCTTATTCGAGCGTGAATTCATGTGTTATAAAATTGACGTTTTCGGATTCAACAAAATAAGACGGCTCGACGCGGAGATGTATTATTTCCTGAACACACACCGCTATCTCACTTTACTCTGGTCAGTATCTCTGCGCCTGTACGCAAGTCTGGCGTGATTTTACCTCCAAAACATTGATCATACTCAAGCTTCATGTCCTGAAAGGGCTTAACCGATCGATTGTTGACGACCGAATTTCTTTAAAGATAGATGAAGAAAAGAACAGCTTCTAACGAACGGGCACATATTAATCATGATGGGGTAAGGTTCGAAGCAAATACACCGACACGCTTCTGATTCCAAAGTACAATACTGGCTAACTTGGGCATCTCATGTAATGACATCAGTTCCTATTCCCAGAACTTCTAAAGTTTTCCCAGTATAAGATCGTGTAGTGACAACCCCAAGACGGTTCGAAGAGCGTACAATATTTAACGCTCGAATTGCGGCATCTTCAACAGTAGAGTGAGGAGAATCTGAAATGTAGGCAATATGTGCTTGATAAACGAAACTACATCAACGCCCTTGCTGAACAAGCATCTAACAGATTTTTGCTTTCGCATGGAATCATAAACCAGGAGCATATGGCTCATAATTTAGAGACTGCGACAAACAGAGTGGAACTAAGAATTCATGCTGCCTAATGCCAAAGTCTCTCAACACCAACACTAAAAGTCAATCAATAAATCAAGAAAGTTGCTTTAGCAATGGCTTGTCAAAAGGGTTAATCTGGCTGTATCATGGATATCCTGTATCCTCAATTAGGCAGATAAAAGACAGGTACAAGGTTGTTTTTATTAGTTAGTTCCCATGATCTCTGATTACAAGAACGGACTGCTTCCAACTATTGCCCAAAAAGTCCGACTCAAAATATAACCTGCCTGCTTTGGTTACTTACCCCGTATGACTATTTCACATCGTTAAAACATTGCTCATTCCAAATAACAGGCCGCTCTAAAAGCAGTCATATATTCTCCTACGCTCAAAAGTACCGTTTATTGTATTTACTCTGTCCGAACGACCTTTAACCTCGTGTGCACTACCATTGCTTCTGCACTAAACAAACACCATTCTCAAAGGTACATAATGTTTCCTATTCCTACATGTAGCAAGCGTTCTCCTCCATTCTCGTCTGCTTACCCCATACTTTCTATTTACTTTCTAATTTTCAAATCAAACAGCAACTCCCCCTAACTTTGTGCAACGAAGCACTACTCATTCACTATTTACCTTCCACATAAATCGATTCCTCAAATAAAGAGGGAATATTTTCATCTCTGGTCATCATCATCATGATGCCCAAGTCTGCATAGGATAGTCTCCTCCCAAATGCTTAATGGCGGCATAACATGGAAGTGCTTCCTTTTATCTTTTTGGTTTCCTGCTATATCATAAATCCATGTTTCCTCTTCGTGCCTTGTTGTTGTTGCCGCTCAATCGACTTCAATTAACACTTAAAGAGCACTAAATGGGGGAACCTCTTGAACTTGGACGTACTTTAAGGTTCCACGATCGCGCGCGCCTGGGATCATCAATCTTTTTCTTTACTCAATGCACGCCATGGTTGATGACCTTTTTGGGATTCTACTAAGAAAAACGAAGAAAATGGAGAAAAAGCTGTTTTAGAACGAGAAGGAGAGTGGAGAAAGAAGTGAATTCTTGTGCCCACATCCCCATGACACCGAACAACGAAGTCGACATCAATGAATCTTCCTCCACTTGGCTTGTGTCTCTGTATGTCGTGAGATGACTTTAATTGAATTGCTGATGTGCCCTTGCCCTTACCCTAGCTCTTGCCATATTCGTATACTCGTACAAGTATGGAATAGTATCTGCCCCATTGTTTTCATAGAAGAGCCATGGAAAATTAATTTGCTTTCCTATGATAGATATTCCATGACTGTCATGAAGATGATGAGGCTTGATATGAAATTCCCAGCCTGATTCTCCCTCTAATAGAGACGTCAACGTCGAGTCACTCGAAAAAACTTCAATGGCAGGAGAAAATATTCTGATCATCCTATGTCTACTCATATTGGCAGGAATGAAGAGGCAGTACCTGTTTCTTGAGAAAGGTAAATGGACTCCAAGTCTTGCACATGGTGTGCAGTCAGGTTTTTTTCGCAAGTCATTCGCAAGGTTTTAATTTTCACTTTCAATGACGTTTTTCCCCTACATGACTCTTCTGTTTGTGGCTTCTCAAATGGATGAGATCCCCCACTGGGTTTCCTACAAATGGAACTCCCCGAATGATTGTACCGAAATGCCATCTACCCAAATGTGTGGTCGTTGATGGTTATAGTCTCAGCTAGAGTGGGCTTTACAATGAAAAGAAGAAAAACTGGACCGGACTAAACTTGACGAGACTGGTGGTACTCACTCCAAGTTATATGTCAGAAATGTCCTCTCTAGAGACAGACGTGCAATACCGCAATATGGTGTCCAATTAGCGAGTGGTTTTGGTTGTGCATTTAGAAAAGCTCTTAATAATGTGGCTCGTTTTACGGTACATTCTCATCACAGAGCATCCGTACTCTGGTCGTGCAGAATTTTAACCTAGTTCATGCTGGGGCAACTTGATTCTGAAGTTTCTCTTTTTTTTTTTTTTTTTTTTTCTCTCCTAATGTTGCGCCTCATGTTGCTGTGGCGAAAAGAAAATCGAAAAATTCATGACTGGTTTTGTCACCCCTGGAGAGAGAGGTCGTCTTGGTCCAGTTTATGGAATCGGAACTCTACGAATCTTGTGACATCTATTGGTGACTTTTTAATTGAGATTATGTGGTTTTTTTTCCCCGAGATACTTTCTTATCTAAAAAGAAATTGCAAATTTTCTTATTGTGCTCTGCTTTTGTGGTAATGTCTTAATTTTGATCTTTTTTTTGTATCTTTGCAGGTAAGCCTGGCACTTAACAGTGCTATGATGAGTTATAGACGCACTTTAGCCAACTGTAAGTGGTAATTTGAGTAAGAGATACTTTTGGTTTATGATGACATTGTCTGGTCATCATTATTGGGAACTATCAAATTTTAGAGAGAAAGCACGCCATGTGATTGGTATTGATAACGTGAGTCCGTTTTGGAAAGCAACAGAAGATTAACTCACGATTTGTTGAATGCATTAAGTTGAAATAATTTTAAATGGCAGGTGTGCATTTCAGAGTTCATTGTTCAGATGCATTGATCCAGATGAATAGTAATTGCCAATTAGCTATGGTCAGCGTTGCTCGGTAAATGGCTTTGAGGATATCGAAATTTAAAATCTAATTTTTGGGGTCGATGTCGACGTCTTTCAGGTTTAAATTAACAGTGATGGAAAATAAAGCCAGACGTTTTTCTCAGATAGTTGGGGCAAAGTTTATCGGTTAAAACATTCGACCTTTTTTCTGTTTACGAAATAAATTCCCACGAAAAATTTACTTTTTCTAACGTCACGGTATGAAGCAAAGCGACATTAAGCTGCGATAAGTCTTTTCAAAATTGGTAAAGAGTAGATTTATGATGTTAAATCTTGGCGTATATGTTATTCATTTTATCCTGACGGGATCTGATAACCATGATATGGTTAATTGTTGAAAATACATTAGAGGTTAAAGCTTTTGTCTAGTTCCCAAAGTGACATGTATTCGTACTGTCTGTTCGTCCGTACTGGGTCAGTTTTTCCATCCATTCAGCTTGATTGATCTCAGCACGGCTTTGATGGTTCTCCCTATTTCAACAGATCTCGGAGGATAGATGGAATATAGATGTCTTATTTCACAAGCTTTACAATACTGTTTTCTTTTTATCTACTATAGGAATCAAGAAATTTGAGGTGTTACCACACGGTGGGAAAAATTTAAATGTATCCATCACGTCTTTTAGAAGGAAGGTAAGTCCATTTCAATGTGTATGGTGCATGACAACCGTTCAACCCAGGATGTCACGACTACTGGTCATTTATGATCAACGTTAAGTACAGTTCATGGAGAGTAAACAATGTTGACTAGCTTTCCCAATGCAAGCATTCCATGCAGCTAAAATTGAAAACTGTGGACAAGGGATTTCCTTAAAAAAAAAAAATCAATTTATTGGCTTTTTTCAGGATCGCAAAATCAGACTGCTTAGGTAAGTTTTCTATTATTGGATTGTGTCTATCAAGAGAGGTGTAATTATCTTATCCTTGGTCTTACACGACGTATTCGTTATACGCGACCGAAACACCGAAGAATAGATCACCCTTCTAGGTAGGGTAGCAACCTATATATGAGCCATGAGGTTTACTCAAACCCTAGTGTTCCTCACTTTATCTTTTCTCGATTAATTATATCCACATTTCATGTCTTTAGTTAAGAGTTGAACGACGTACTGGGTTGAAGGCTTATATATTTTCCTTTAAGGTATAAGATCAGCCGATTTGTCTCAAAATGATTTGATTTGACCTTTTCGACAGGTAGATAAACTGCTTGATTTGTTTCAAAAGAGTTCCACTTACATGCGAAGTCTATTGTCGAAGCTATCTGGAAGCGATTATCACTTCTTTCCAGCCTCAGTGTAGATAGCTTCATTCAAATCAAAGTTAGATCTTGGAGAGCAGGTTCAGATCAGAACATTATTCACAATATCTCCCCTGTTATATACACGAATATAATAAAAAATCATGGTGATAAGACGCACCCTTGTGGAAGCCCATTGTTCGTTGTGAAAAGTGTTGCTTTAAAGCGGTTCAATGTTTTTTGCTCCTCTGAAATCTGGTTTTGAGGTGAATCCTTCAAGTGTATCCTTATATTATTGCTATATGTATCTAATTGAAATCTTTTTCAAATCTAAGGTACTTTAGCATGTTCGAAATTCACCTATAAACACCCCAGCTTATCGTAGGTGTGAAATTCACTGGGAGTATTATCTTCTGCACACTCCACAGCCTCCATTTGTTTGATCAGTTCTTCCACACTCTTGTTTGCAATATTCAACCTTAGCGTAGTCTGGCCAGAGCGATAAATAATCTGCCCTTCGCTCAGAGTAACTATGAGCCCTATTCATGTCATGACACGACAACGAGACCTTTAATCTAGCCCTCTACGAAGTCTGGTATCTTGGTGGTAGCAACGCTTGTGGTGGGCCAATATCCCACCGTAAATGAGCAATTTTGAACTCTTCTGTAGCCCACAGAGCAACACCTTTCTACGGCGACACATTTATAATGTCCGCGTTAACCCAGTTTCGATAAGATATCCTGCCTTGTAGATAGAATCCAAAAAGCCTGGCCTTTGTCGGTTACTATTTGGTCCAGCAGGACGTTTTGGATATAATCTACTTGGTCAGTGGATAGGGTCGCGTCAGGATAATCCTTTGCTAATACTGCTTTCTTGACGGCTGTCAGTACGTATTTGAAAGAGGTAGTAGTCGTTCTCTGCTTCCAAAAACAATGTAATGATCTGATCATCCTTTTGTCACTTCTTACTCGACGTCTCAGGTGGAGTTTAATCCACCTTGTTTAGGGTCTGTCTTTTCGGATTTTGTAGCCATTTGATGCTAAGGTCTGTCGCAAGCTTTTTCTCTACTCCGTCTCTCAGTTCTTGCTTAAAAACTTAATGTTTTTTTGCTTACCAATCGGACCATTTTTCTTTGGAGAAATTCCATGCATCCTCTGCGTTTTAAGGTATAGTAGCTTATTTTGATTGTAAAGCCTTTATGACCGCTTTTGGCATTCTATGGGAGTTTTTGTCTTTATAATACTCAAACATTGTTCCTACCAATAAAGGCGTATGTCGATCAGCAACACCAGAGCCACGGTAGTGCAGTAAGTCATTTATTGAAATGAAGCCATACTTTTGCACTCAAGTCCTCATATTAATGGCCACGCATATATTAGCATATACTGTTCCAACTAAAATTTTTGATTTTTAGGAGTTAACTCTCTTCGCCCGATTATATAAGTCAGACATGGCCGTACTTAGGAACCTGTTACTAGCAGCTCCTAACAGGTGCATTTCCGACAGGCAAGCAGTTAATTCACTTGACTCCCAGCGGCCACCCGGTGTTTGTACACGTTTGGTCTCCTGCATTTCAATCCTCTGGAACGCTTGCCATGGCTTACATTCAACGTTCGCATATAACAAGGCGATGATCATTAAATCAATCATTAAAGCGGCTTCCATTTACGTTATTGGATATGCCTTTCGTGCAGACAGTCGCCTTTTCCTTCCACTAACAATGTCATTACATCCCCATCCAGGTTAGTAGTGAAGTCTTTCAAGAGATCTATTTGTCATCTCTTCTAAAACGTCCATGCTTCTGCCCCTTGCAGCATGGCTGTAATATAGGGTCTACTGTGTGTTTCTTATTACTCAATTCACTTCTTAGGTCACATAAACATCAATTGGTAATTGTGACTCTTTGTTTGATTTCTAGCGAGGTATCATTATCAGAGTTAATAGAGGAGCCGAGGTGAACAAAATCTCCCAATCAACTCAAGGTTAAGGCTGTCTTTTGTGACCTTCAGTACGGTTCGTCGGCGAAGTCCGTGCATTTAGTTTTGCCTTCATTTACACCAAAAATTCTACGATTGTGTCAAAAGTGTAAGTGGCAGTTAGATAGAGAGTGAGTTCTGCTCGATCAAGGTTATCAGCGTTTGCAAATAGGTGGAAAAAAAGCCCTACGAATGTTAAATAGGTTACATGACAGCGCAACACCTTTTTAATATCAGAGGTCTAATTGCGACCTATACAAAGTAGCGATTGGTTTCCATCGTCATTCTGCACAATCTGACAAGTTCGACAGGGTTTCTAGGACTAGACGTTTCTCGGTAGAGCTCGTCTCTAGTTGCTGTCATAAGCGGTCTTAAAGGCGAAATATAGGTGAGGCTATCTATGTGGAATTTTTGGTTTTCTCTAGAAACTTGAGTCGTGTGAATGTTATTTCAATTTCAGACGGGATTAAACTGCACTGAAAGGGTCCAATTAGATCGTCCAATAATTCGCACAATACCATAGCCAAGATTTTGTAGGCTAAGTTGCCAATTAGACAGTGTCTTTTCTTGTAGACCGGCCTGAGATTTAAACATCAGGCATAAACTCCTCCGACTAAATATTAAAAATGGGTAACACTATGCTCTCTACTAACTCATCTTCGATTGCCTTAAATAGCTCGGCAGGTAGACTATCTAGTGCTGAAGTCGTATTATATTTAAATTGAGGAAAGGTTCTGTCAGCTTGTTGCAGTTACAGTCATCTTCTTACAATACTCCTTCTTTGTTGTGGGATCTGAAGTATCCGTAGTCAAAACTTGGCTGTAGCTTGGCTTATTAGTACTAAAGCATGGGACTTAGAATGGAACCTTGCGGGTTCTCATCTATTACTAGGACCTCTCACTACCTATAAGTAATTTAGTAGTGTTTTTGCGATTACACTCAATAGACATTGGTGTTTTCGACACTCTACACTGGGTCTCCGAAGGGTGGTGCATTAAAAGGTAGTGATACGCATTGTTATTCAACATAGAGTGAGTCTTCTCTAAGTAAAAAAAAAATGTAGAAATGATACAAGATCTTTCAAGATGACCGACCGCTCTGGACGCCCCAGCTCATCAACAAATATGATAACGTCGGAGCTGCGAAGAAAATTGTTTTGGAACATCGTCGAATTATCATAAGAAAAGTTGCTGAGGATGTTAGCGTATAGGTCTTCTCATGTTATGCAATTTTTTCGAATGTTTTGGGCATGAGACGTATGTCAGCGAAGTCTTTTCCGAAACTTCTTAATTTTGATCAGAAGAACCTTTGTATGAACATCGCTCAGGAGCTCTTGAATGACGTCAATGATGATACTGACTTGCTCACAATTTTCATAACTGGTAACGAATCATGGTAACGAATCATGGGTATGTGGTTATGACGTCGAAACCAAAGCCCAATCACCCCAATGGAAGCACCCAGGAGAGCCAAGACCGAAAATAGCACGCCAAGTTCGATCAAATGTCAAAGTTTCGATCACTGCTTTTTTTTCGATTACCGTGGCGTAGTGCATCATCGGTCAATAAGGAGTATTACCTTGAATTTAAGCGCCGTTTACTAGAAGCAATACGAAAAAGTGTCCGGAATTGTGGAATAACAATTCATGGCTTTTGCCTCACGATAATGCACCTGCTCATTCATCGTTGCTGATGAGAAATTTTTTGGCCAAAAACAACACGGCAATCATACCTATGTCACCATATTCACCGCATTTGGCATCATGTGACAGTCTGTTCTCAAAACTGAAGAGACTTATGAAAGGACGGAGATTTGCATCGCTAGAAGAGCTCATGGCTATACCAAAAAGTGCTTACTTTATAAGGAGTACTTTGTGGATTGGAAAAAGCGTTGGCATAAATGTATAATATCTAAAGGGGATTACGTTGAAAAGGACTACACTAATATTGATGAATAAATAAATATTTTTTTTATAAAAATATAAGGTCACCTTACTTTTTAAACACACTTTGTATACCAGCACTTCTGTCAAAAAATGTAACCAATCAAGGTCTCCATTAACCTCAGTAATCTTTTGAGGAATATCTTTCACTGTTTTATTACTTGTTTACGTATTTGAGTGAAACATCACCAAATTTTTGGATAAGTGTACCAATGATTCAGACAGTAAGATAGTTATCGTTGAAAAAGACATTATGGTCATTCAGTTGACATTAGCTCATAAAGAGAGTTCTAAACACTTACGTGATTTAAGGCTGGAGCATAAGAGATGTGTTACAGATAATGAGTCAAAAAATCGTAAAACTCTATTAATACAACTCGAAAACAATACACCTACATCTCAATAGTACATATGAACTTGACCAAGTCTTGAATAAGACTTATAATTGATCGCTTTAGCATTTCGCTTTTCCAGTTTCCCTTCTTGCAAATCAATCTCACCAACCTTGTTGATAATTTCTCACCGAGTGGTCAGTAATTGTACGTCTCTACAGACCGTGTTGGATGACAATTTGTTCATTTTATAAAACATTCAGTATTTCCAAGGCCATCTTAGTCTCTGATTCATTTCTTTTGTTGGAATTGAAGTGAAACACATAATGTATTTCCCTAATTATTGCACCATAATCTGTATTTGCGTCACAAGTGACTTCTCATTGCACAATCTAAGACCTCATCCGTCGTTACTCATGTACCTAATAATAAATTGTACGTCGTCCGCAACTTGCAAAACATAATCCAATTCGCATCGAAACGCTTGCAGTTATCGAAAACTTATTTCTGTTTGTCTGTAACATTAAATCACGAACAACATTGTCTTTAACGTTCTTCTGCAACATGAGTGGGTGGTACCATTGAACACAACTACAATTCCTCCAACTCCCTGAAGCAATGTTATCTCCAAAGTCCCTCTCACCATATCGACTGAATTTATGCGCAAAGTAACGAATAAAACCGCCTGGCAAAGGACTCAACATCGCAACGACATCAGTAACCAACAATATCAACAACACGATGTTGCAATATTCAATTAACCAGACATTGTACATCGTGTTGACATCGATAATTTTCGATGGAACAATGCCGAATGAGCTTGCATCCACCCACTTTGTTGCAATTAAAATAAGCCACAAATCGATTCGGTTGTTGTTGTATGAGTAGGTATCCGTATCTAATGCAACACGTTTTGTTTTGCGGTTTACATTTACATCTACCCTTGCCTTCTCTTACGTTTCTATTCGTGCTTATGCTTCACACCCACGCCAAGTTTTTTCTTTTTTTGCTCTAAAGTAATCGAAAAAGATACTTTAAGAAGCCCCACAGAAATGTATTGGATGCAGTTGTACGAATGGTTTTGCAACACAGTAGAATAACAGGGAGTTGGAATGAATCTGCAGTAGAGAGATGGGGGTAACTTTGATAAACAAACAGCCGAATGGATAAATGAGGATGTCTGCAAGGAACTAACCTCATTTCTGGAATTCATTGTTGGAATAAAGGCATAAAAACGTGTCACTGGGCGGGAAGACTCATTTGGAATCAATGAACTGGCCATTTGACACATAATTTGTTGATGCACCAGGCTTCATCAACTTTTTTGAGGTCATGAAGCAGTCGCATGCAGTTGAATGCATGCAAATGCCAGTTAAGATACTCCTAGGGTGCAGGAGATTTCGTTTGAAGTCGTTGCTTCCTGGTAGTGTAGAAGAAAAATCTGACACGATTCTTGTCGTCTCTATGGAAACAGGGTATAACTCATTTGAGTTGGATGCAGTGATTCATGGCGATGACATATGAGTCCCTCCAAACAGACTGATTTGGTTCTAAGAAAAGTGATAATGACTACCATTAATAAATCGTTTCTAAAGATGTTAAACCAACAATTCTGGAGGAAATTCTGATTGATCAAAATCAGAAATATTTCTTAGTTCAGCTCATTGACCTCTTCGTAGAAAGAAAAGATGCACTCCTAAGGTCTATTGAGCGAAAGCTAAACTCTGACACAACATTTGCAATCGAGAATATTGTAATACAAGGTTTCACCTATGAAGGCATACGGCAAGGAGGAGGATTAGTTCCTCAACTTTTTTGTCAATTGAACTGGTAATGCTGGGTGAATACCAATCAGGTGTAACTACTGTGCCTGACATGATTTACATTTGCAGTGTCCAACTTTAACTTATTGTCGCTTTGTAGAACCTCTATTTTATAGTTTCGTTATTCGTACAGGAAAAGTGTGCTGATACAGAAAAGATTTCCAACCTAGGACGTTTTAATGCGGGCGGACTCACCAAAAACTCTCAAAAATAATAGGAGTTTAAATTAAAGATAATCAAACTCTTGGCACAGTGAAAACAGTAGTCAAAGGGCTACTTTTGTTCTCGTAGAACATGGATGATGTAAAATGACGAAATGTAAGACATGCAGAATGGGCATTCTGATGGTTTGTCCTCTTGTTTAGTGGATCAGTCTAACTATGTATTGCCATGACACTGAATTTCTGCGAAAAAATCCAGAACTGTGCTTCATATATCAGGAAACTTCTATAGCAATTCAGAAAGTGGACAGAAATTCAGTTAAAAGGCCTTAAAGCTCAACAATAAGGTGAATGAATGCTGCGAAAATACAAAATCGACTTTCTCTGTGCTCAGGAATGTCTTCAGTCAGAATCTAAGCCAGTCTGTAGTTGGGTCTTTATGAATGTTTTCAAAACCGATCTAGGATATGGCGGTGGTGCGTTTCTGGAGGATGACTATATTGGATTTCACTTCTCGTTAAAAAAAACTTGTATATTTGTACGCAGCCCAATTGGGCCCCCGCCCAATTATCAAGGCTTCGCCCTTCAATGACGTTGTCTAAAAAAAAGCAGAGCATTGTACTGGTCTTATTGTAAAGGTTTTCGATATATAACGCTTCCGAATGTTGCTACGATATGACTAGTTACAAGCGGCCGGTCAGAGGTCCTGTTGGGTGGCAGGACCACCGGAAATCTCTACCAGGACTTAAAATATAGTACCCTGGAAGTCAGGAACCCCCCGTGAAGGGTAGGCCCCTTTATGAGGGCGTCATGGTGGCTGTGGCTTAAACCCAAAGCCGCGGGAAGGGTATTTGACACGATGTGGAGTGACAATAAGATCAGTAAGAGGATTTAGGTCGGCCTCGACTCATACCAAGGGTGGAATTTTTTGCTTCCAACACGAGTTCTACTTTGGTTATATTTTCGGTAGCAAATTGCGATGGCAAGGCGTATACATCCGTATGGATGTATGGACATCTCATGGTCTTAAGTTTTCCAAACAGGCGTCCATGTTAAGCACTAGAGACATCTGTACGCAACCTTTATGACAATGGACTTTATTGTGAAGGATCCGTGGAAGGGCCGAAACTTATGCATTTGTAGCGACAGACATGCTGCGCTTGAAGCATTGATAGATTCTCTCACGAATTCCACTCTATTTAAGAAATCCATAGCTTCATTGAACGAAGTAGAAAGGCTGAATTCAGTGATCACAATTGGCTTACGGGAGATGAAATGCCAATGAAGTTGCTATTCAAGGTTCAGAGAGGAGTTTTCCAGGTTCCGAATCTACGTTATGTCCGTTGCGTCGTGTGATATGCAGCTCTTTGATTGGCAGTTGGTTTTCATATGAAAATAACTGCAGATGGAGTGTGCCATACCTAGCGAATGTTTCGCGATGTCTCTAAGGGGTCAACAACGTTCCTGCTGTCTATTAGTAGGATAGACTGTAAGCTTCTTGTTGATGTCTTAGCGGGGCACTACGCTTCTGCTGAACACCTAAATCTATTTGACACTCTCGCTGCTCTTTTTGTGAGAGTTATGGCGACGACGCAGATCACTTCCTCTATAAAACTCCAACTTAAACATTTGTCTTTTTCTACGAAGGACTGGGAATTTCTTTTAAAAATAACATACATCGAATACACGGGTCCAGTTCTTTGTCAAAATGGTCTTTTCCAACAGAAAAAAAATAGAAAAAGACTTAAACGGCTTGGTTTTCCTGGTGATTTTGAGGGAGCCTAAGCGATCTTACATAGGGCAAACAGGATCAAGTTTTGTTTCTGATCACCTTGTTTAGCTGCGTCTGGTAGACGATTTCGTACAGATCATACTTTTGAATTAATTTTATCTTAAACTTAAGTTACATATCTACTTTGCTACTTGGCGGGCTTCCTTTTTTTCTATTTTTCTCCGAGTGGTCATCATTTCGTTTTCGTTACCAAGGTCCCTGGCAGTCATCAACATTGTGCAACATCAAGCTCACTTTCGGACGTACTCTAAAATATCGTGATTCATTCATTAACCGGTCAACTCGTTAATCGAATGCCTTCCCGTGCTTTATATTTCATGGTCGTCATAATTTGTAAACATTTAAAAACAATGTACACCGGTACCTCTATTTTCTTATTCTCTAAATTAGCTTTGTCCGCGCTGTGTACAAACATTTCAACGGTACAAAAATCCCCTGAGCGCGCGCTAATTATAAAAAAAAACGCCGATATTTAAACGAGTTCTTCAAGATTTAGTCAATTTTCGGAGGCACCCCTTCATGTTGACGAGCCCGGCCTCTGCACAAACATCCCCTAGCTGATCCTAATCTAGTATTCGGTGCTCTGTTTTTCAGCATCAACTTTTTCTCGTTTAAAACGAAATATAGTAGCTCCTTAGCATTGACGAAGTTCCCGTCGTTGATGAGCCGTTTTTCCTGTGCAATGTGGTGGCAGAGATATAATTCCGGGATACCATCCCTACTTTGCATTAAACCTTTAACCTCAATCTGGAGAAGATAAGTTTGGAGTTTGGAAAATTGTCAATCCAGCTTCATCATAAAGGACCTTGTTGAGATAATATTTTATGTACTCAGATTCTATTGTTCTGTATAGTCGAAGACAGGTTCTTAAGCCACTGTCTCACAAACACGCGAATCATTTTCAAGTAATACGGCACTATAAGGTCAAATTAGGGCTACGTAAGATATGACTTTCAAGATTAAAGACTTTTTGGCCCCAGCCCAACAAACATTTATATGTTTGTCAAGATATAAATATTTATCCAGCAAGAGATACCAAGATACCTAGTTGTGCCTCTCACTACCAGTGGCAGTCCCTGCTCTCCAATGATGTCCAAATTTCGCCAGCTATTTCTGAATTCAGGATTCTTTCTGACTTTTGGAGATAAATGAATGTTAAAGAGTATCGGAGAAATAACCGAACCCTATTGTAAGCCATTTTGAATGCTAAACACTTTATTTGAATTCACGTTGCCACATTTGAGAAAAAAAAAACGTCTTTCTCATAAGCATGTTGCAAGTCATAAATAGCAGAGATTTTCGCCTGTCCATTCAGGTTAGCTTGTAAAAAAAGCTCTAGTCATACGGTGTCTAAGGGCTTTTCTGAGCCAACCGGTCAAGCACTCGTACATTGATTCTTGCATCTATTCCATTGTAAGTCATAAATTAGTTTCGACGCCGCAAGTATAGTGTCATGCCTTGCCCTAAGACCAAATTGATTATCCGACATGATATTGTTACCTTCCCCTTCACCCACTTCAACAGAGGTCCTTTAACTACTTTTTCAAATACCTTGCCAATGTTCGGAAGTAGACTATTTAACCAAAGATTCGCAGGGTTAGTCCTGTTCTAGATGGTGACTCTTAGATGCACATGAATCCTTCTTTTCGTACAAACAAGTAACTGGGAGCTTCTCCATCGGCGAAGATGATATTTACCGCGTTTTCTTTATTGCACACGACGAAACCATGGTTCCCTACTGGTACTTCTCCAAAAAATTAACTTGTATTCAAAGTGTGTCTATCAGTCTATAGTGGCGTTTTGCAGTATATCAGCAGCACGGGTCCTCTGGATGAAATTTGACAATCACAGTCAAATAATCGGGATGTGGAGCGGTACAGTTACGACTAATAAGTCTAATTATCTTGTCATAAATGAGCTTAAGAACGTGATGAATATTTCACGAAACTAGGTATATTATGTATTGCGTTTGAAGATGGTCATGCGGTATTGTATAATGAGATTGTAAAGCTAAGACGCTGAGTCCAGAAATGTATAGTATGTGTTTCAATTCTTTTGCAAAACCATTGATTTTCTCTTGAAATTTTTTTGTCTTCTAAGTTCACTGTATATACCCTGGGGAACTCAGGGTAGCAAGTGCAGACTGCTAACCAATGACTTCAGTATTCTATTTACCTTAACATTTTTTTTTTTTTTTTACAAAATTAAAATAAAGTGAGGTTCCGCAATGATACGTGCTTTTCCCTGTACTATTTGATTTTAATTTTATTGTTATTTATTGATAGATATTAGAGAAAACATGATGGGTCTATGTTCTTAATCTTAAATCTGTACAATCTTACGAAGAAACGTAAAACGTAGCAGACATCTACAGGGGCTAGAGGTCCGTATTTAATCTCTGAATATTATTTGTCGTCTCAAAATCTACTTCTTTTCCCTGTTCAATCTGCGAAAAGCAAACTTGTTTCCATTTGTGCGGAAATAATACTCAATTATCTGTGACACACGTGTATTTTTTTTATGTCATGTTGCATGTCGCATGCTCAAATTTCCAATTAAGTCGTTACAAATCGTTCGAATGCTCCTCACATAAATCAGTAAGAAATCCTACGCGCGCCGCTGTTTTAATTTCTTAATTTCCGCTTGTCAATTTCAGAAGCAACAGACATTTGTAGTCGCAACTGGAACTGTAAATCCAATTGCGAGTCCAGTCGATTAGATAAAACTCAAAGACTTGTATCTGTTCGATTGCTGTAAGAACGATTAATCCCGATTTAATCGAGTTGAAAGAGCAAACTTTGAATACCTGGTCATGCGGCAAATATTCACCTCTATTCGTAATTATGGTATTCTAGTATCTAGGGGGGGTGATGTTACCAGTCCAAGTCTGTCTATGGACGACATGACTATGCCTACGAGGTATGCACTCTAACATGCCACCGTGTGTTCGCTTAATCACCAGCAGCTTAATCAGCAGGACATTAATGCCAGAGTTAACCAAACGCATTGTGACACTAATATCGGGACTCTGGCACAGCTTAAATCGACGTAATGCGACAATAAATTTATTTGCAAACATGTTCCTGAATACATTTAATCAAAATGTAATTCATGGATACAACTACCAATGGGGAGATTTGAATGTGCCTAGTGCAAGTATTTTTAAGGAAATAGAGCGGCAATAACTTAAGTTGTAGTTGTAGTGTGGGCAGGTAACATTGGAATGTTGATACGATACGTAATCTCCCAATGAAGTTGGGTTACTGTGTGGCGTGCAGAAATGTCAGGAATGCGTGCAATGGCAGCGAGAAAAAAAAATTAAAAAAAAGATAAACTTGGAATACCAGAAAAAGATAGACTAAGTTGGCAGCCAGAGGGTCTACGAGTAAGAGAAGAAGTCATACAGAGAAGGGATTTATATGCAGTAGCACATCTGACATGTAGTTTCTGTCAAATAAAGGTGTACGAGTCCATTAATTTATGGCAATCAGGTAAGTAGGGCTTGTCAAAAGAAACTAAATGAGTAGGCGTGCCAAGGATTACAAAACGAGAGAAAAAAGGAAAATAGGAAAAGTTATACGAACACAGTCAGGCATTTTTATTTATGCAACATGTTTATGCAAGGAAATTATTTTTTTTTTTTTAGTAAGCTCAGGAAATTAAAAAAAAAAGTAAGATAGAGCCTCTAGTCTACTCCTTAAACTTTCTTCGTCCTTTTCTGGAATTTAAGTATTTGGATTATTAAAGGATGACTCCTGAAAAGGCGGCAAATTAATAGACTTTAGGAAAGAGGAACTCTTTGAGAAGAGTGTTGAATTTGCAAAACTGTCATCAAGAAGGACTCCCTCAGTTTTAGAAATCGAATAAAAGCATTTATGACAGGTGCAAAGTCATTCTAAATTATACTTAGTTATGAAGATATAAAGATGAACAGTAGTGGCATAACTAATGTGTTTATTGCTGTTCTCATTTTGTAAAACTGCCTTTCACATTGCACTTGCTACTGCCCCAAAAAAATGTTTTGAGTTTCATCGCAACTTATTATAAATCGCATTTTCCTTTAATTACAAAAAACCAATGTGTTGGGTGCTGTCTTTGTAATTACGGAATCATAGGAGGAATAAGCTGACACAAGAGGAAATTCTGCTGTTTTCTGTTCGTTTCGTAACTTATAACTCGAAGAGTCCAATGCCGTCAGAGTTGAACATGTGGCATCGATGTTCATCGATCGCTTCAATCCGCCTCCACAAAGAAAACCCTGCAACGATGACAAATGCAGACAGGCAAATCTGGAAAACAATAGATGTACAGCAGAAAAGAGTGAGAGGTGCTCGAGAGCTTTGTGGCAGAAAAGAAGTGAAGAACATAGGGTCCTTAGAAGAAAAGGTAAATATCATGAGAAGCGCTCAATCGAGGCCTTAAAGAGGTGCTACTAGAAGAATGAAAATAAGAAAAAAATAAATAAAAGACCGAACTGAAATCTAGAAGGATGGAGGAGGAAACCTCGCAGTAAAACCGTCGGTGTCGGTCGAGGTTTGAGTCGGTGCTGAGAATTTGGAAAAAATATTTCTGCAGATTGTTAAACACTGATGAGGAACAACATCGCAACATCAGGCAGAATGGACCACTCAACTCGAACAGACAATATTTACGTCCCAACTCATCTCATCATAAACGGAACCGTCAGGATTATTTGTCAGATCCTACAGAAGGGTGATTCCCTGAACTACGCTGACTACAGGGGACTGAGTCTCCTCAGCATATAAAATCTAGTGAAAGACTAAACTCGTTCGTAAAAGGAAAGACCATAAAAAAGCCAAGAGTTCCAAATCCATACACACCACCTCTTCATCCATTTCAAAGACGCATATGACCGCGAAAATATGGACGAACTGTACCGAGCTGTGTTTTGTTTTGGCATCCGTGCCAAGCGCTTTCGGCTATGCAGGATGTCAATGGAGAACGCACGCTGCTCCGTGGAGGTCGGTAATGACAAGATCGATTTCAATGTTTGAAAATGACTAAAACAAAGTGATTTCATCAACATCGTTCACGCGATGTTACGTAACATATATGTCAAGGGAGCTGTCAATGGATCACTTGCGACTATTGAAGCAGTAGTGGCAAATCTGCATTTAGCTGTGCACGAAGGCAAGACAAAGTGTATGCTGTTAAACAAGAGGCACACCAACTTCGACGTCTTGGGCAAAGCGTCACTCTTAGCAGCTGAAACCTTGAGACAGTATCTGCATCGGCTCTACTATACTATCAACACCAATGACACGGAATCATGCGAAGAATCAATCTTGCTAATTGCTGCTTCTTTAGGATTAAAAGGCGATTTGAGCAATGAAGAAGCATCTATACAGGACCCTGAGCATTCCAGTCAAGTCTTATGGAACATAAGCTTAGACACTGACGAAAGCAGATGAAAATGTTCTCCGGCGTTTCGACAAAAATGTTCTTCGGGTTGTATATCGATACCGGACATCACAATAAAGGACGGACAACATTAAGTTATACATAGCACATAAGTAGAAGTGGACCTCAACAAATCTAGTGTGCGGACTTGTTGCAAAAGACCGCGCTGGAGTAACATGTAAGGTTACTTAGCCACTGTTATTTCATACAATTGCAGTTGTAGATCTTGTAAGCCGTAATATGAGAGCTAATATTGCTGCAATCTTCCTCGAATTAATCAATACGATCATTCGAACTTTAAATTTAAAAATAAAGAGGACAAAGTAACCGATCGATGGAACTTGAATGTAGCGCAAATCATGATTTCCCTTAATCACCTGTTACTGCGTTCACTTTCATTTGAAAGCATTCCGATTCATTAACCCATTCCGTTCCCTATGTCAACTTATTCACAAATAAATTGAATTTAATTCTGACCATCAAAAGTAACTGCCATTAACAAACCATGAGGTTCCAGCCATCACAATCATCAGGTATCTCCCAATCGACAATCAAAGTAACACCACTAAGCTAATGTGCTAATCAAATTAATTCACAATTTACTATCCATTAATTGTTGTGATGTTTACGACATAGTCAGTCGTTCAATCACTAACTCAGTTACTAGCTAAGCCCTCATGAATGTACGTAGAATTAACGTTGCAAGCAATTTTCCGCTCAAGTGATATTTTCATTCAACAAAAATATATCGCAAAACACCGTGTTGTTAGCGCGGCATGAACATTCGTTCGGGTGCCTGCATGGTGTTGAGTCGCGTAATTCTTTTTTGAATTCCATAACGTCGAGAGGTAAGTACTCCACAATTTTTATGTTTTCCTCTTCCATTTTCTATGGACTTTTGCACCTTACGGGTATAATAGCTAATAAACTTTTCTGTCTTCTTTGTTAGAAGGTACTATAACGTTTACTAAGCTCACCTCATATGTATATTGTATTATGAATGTCTTTATAAGCGAATTCTTTAGTTCTGGCGCAACATGTTGCCGTACTAATATTTATTTATTTATTTTTTTTTATGAATGGCGTTGAGAATCCATAAAATAAAGATGACCAACCATAAGGGAGTGACGATGATTTGTTTCAGCCTTGGAGGCAATTAAAACCAGTCATCAAAAATGTTGATAGCCAGAATATAACAAATGTTGCTAATGAATGGAAAGTCATTATTATCGATTTCAAATTTAAGTACTGTATTCCAAAGTTGTACTCCAGCCCATTTTTTGTGCAACATGTTGCCCAAATCCGTAAATATTAGATATACCAGTACATTCGTGAAATTTTTTGCTTTGTAGTTGCAAATATTTTATAACCAATATTGATTGTGGTACTTCACAGTGAAGCTGGATACCCCAATATCTATTTTACACTGACATTGAATCTTCAGTGGCTTAAATTTTGTTGTCTATACTACGTGCCTTCCTTTTGACTTCTGTCTCAGGAGAATACATTTATAGTTGGATACCACACCATATAAACGTCAGAAATGAACTCTTGCCTTAACCTTAGATACGGCCATCCTCTGCCATTTTTTTATAATTGGCGGGGATTGAAGGTATTGGGTACCCTTAAGGAAGTTAAGAAGAAAAAAAAAAGAGAGATACCGATGTATGTTGGTTTTAAATGTTTGCAAGTTATAATGACTAGGAAATAATGAGCTTGGCAGGGCATTACATAAGCGAGTTGTACGGCTTAGAAACGAATCACTATACCATATTTCAGAGTCCGAAAGTGAGCTTAAGAGTAAACTGATGAGCGAGTATTGGTTGCTGTAACACTCTGTTTAAAATTTGAAGGGGGGAATACAACTGGCAATTTTATTGGAGCGAAGGTGGTGAAAATAACGATAGAGTAAGGTGAGGCAGGAGATATTACGTCGTAACCTTTAAGTTTTATCTTATAGATATTTCGCAGTATTTTTGACGAGATCAAACATGTCATTCTAACGTGGGTTGCTATTGACACACATACCAAGAATGGAAAGTTTTTCATGTTTTTCATGAAAGCTTTTTGCAAGTGGCGTTCATGGATAATGGCTGGGTATATGGATTCCGCCTTATTGACAGCAGAGAAAATTGTGCTTAAGAAGAGTTAAATTCTTCTCTGTTGGTGGTTCCCTCTTTAGTGATTCCGTTTGCCTCTATCCGCTTTCGACAGGACCGGAATCATAATGGTCTTTATAAAGCCAGTTTAGTCTTACGAAAGAGGGTTCTGTTATTCAATTTTCCTCATGAGCCCAAAGCAACAGCAAAAGAAATTTTATGTCTCATTTCTGCGCTGATATTATTGCTGCCTGTAAGTGCGGAGCCAAGATAGCCGTAGTCCTTAATTATCTCGAAGTAAAGATGGTGTGCATTCTTTTCTGATGATAGCTTGAACGTTGTTTTACACTTCATTAACACCTCGCTGTGTTCGCTCAATCACATCAATGTCATTCGCGTCTTGCCTGAAACCCCTTTTGACATTGAAGGTGTCCACTTATTTGTTACCAACCTTGATAGAACAATGAGAATTCTTCACAGTCATACTACACAACCTGACGAGCGTGACAGAGATGTCGAAACTAAACATGGTGCTGTATAGCATGTCCCGTCACGCCGTCATATGCGGCATTGATGTGATGGTGAGAATCGATCGGAAATTCGCGGGTTTTTTTCCAAGATTTGCCCGTGTGTGAATTTTCGTTTAATGGTTGATATTCCTTGCTTGAAACATTCACTGCTTTGGACCAACCAGATTTTTAAGAATGGATTCAGACACTCACATAATCCGGAGAAATGATTATAAAGTCGATGTTTCGGAAACTCATTCCTTTAAAGTTGGGGCGGTCAACAGGTTATACTTTCTTGTGGATCGGACAAAATAAAGGATCGGGCATGCTTTCCTTTGACTATATCTTACAGATGAACTGGTGCATTTTCCCAAGTAAGTTACCTCCAGCTGCTTGAAACAGCAACTTCATTAGACTTCAACCTCGATAGTGTACCATTATCTTCGTTTAGCTTAGGGGAACAGAATTTTTTGTCGTCTTCGTCCCTTATAGTCTGCAGAAGTAGTTTTTCCATATTCTTAACTCCGACGGCGAATATTCTTCCACTTGTTGATGATCTTTGCGGGCTTCCATCGTGGCTACGTAGCCCTAATTTGTTCGCTTTATTCTCTGATAGAACTCGATTTTCTCGATGGTAGAGTTTTCGTGTTCTATCTTTTTGTTTACTATTACTATCACGAGTAGTACAGCTTTATATGCTTCTAATTTGAATGCCTATGAACAATCTGGTTGACGGTTGATTGATCAGGGGAAAGCCATGTCCCTTTGTGGATGTTGGGATGTGGAACCGCGCGTTGGCTTCCTACAGTTTACATCCCCGGACATAGTGCCCGGGCTGTGTTTTCCGATAAATCGCTCAAGGAAGGCTTCCTTACCCAGTCTTGTGTTAAATTGAAGGGCGCTGGGTCATCAGCATTCGTCTTTGGTTGTGTAACCCTTATCCTCTGTAGAGCTTTAAACGCAAATCAAGCTCAAATTCCCGAATGTGGCCCTGATAGTGATTGTTTTCGCTTACATCCCGCAGGTACGTGTTAAGTTTTTTGAGAAATTGGATAGAGCCTGAGAGAGAAAGATGGGGGACTAAATTGACTTGATGTTGTATAAGAGAGTAAGAATCGATTAGAAGAATCCTAAGTGTCGACGCTTATGCCTTCATAAAACGTTTGAGGATTATTGAAAGCCTCACAGTGAGGAGGAAAAGGAGGCACAAGTGCGAACATTGCTAATAGTTCTCTAACATCTAAGGAAGACTTTTTCCTTAGTTCGTAGTTACCCGAGTTACGATATTATTGACAAGACATGCAAGCAATTTTCTAAGCATGGCGTTAAGATCGTTCCAAAGAATTGAATTCATATTCTGCACACTTAAATAAGGGGAATTAACTCTCTAGGGGGGCGAAATGTCATTCAGGCCAGGAAACGCTTTTAACACATTCACATCTTTGGAGCGTCCTGCAAACCAGATTGATCATATTGCTATGGACCCCACATCCAGTATTCTGATGTCTGAACGTTCCTGAGAATCAACATTGACTTGAAAACTATTTTTTTACAGCTAAACTTCTAAGCCAAAGGGGTCATCTAAATTTTCTTCTTTTGAAAAAGCTATGGAAAATTCCAATTATGAAAGCAACTGGCACAACAGACAAATGGTAACATATCCAGCTCGAGATGTCGCATCTGAAATGCTAATGACTAGAGCTGCTACCGAAGTCTACTAGCAAAAGAAGCTAAACACAGCCCGCAGAAATAAGAATAAGTTAGAAGAAGAAAATTCGCATTCGGTGTTTAAAATCCCAACGTAATGAGCAACATTTTGTTAAACCGCTTCTTGCGGCTGGCGATCTACAGCATTCTTACTAACTGACTAAGAAGAAATTTGAAGCAGCAGAAGTTGGTTTGGTAAGTAGTATAACCAAATGGTAAATTTTGCTTTTGCAGCTTTAGCAAACCTTTTTTCGGCAACGCTTTAAGTATCTCTCCCGTTATTAAGTCATATCCCAGGGCTTTATTGGGGTTAAGCGTATCTATAACTTGTCTAAGTTCCCTAAGTGTAGCACTTTCTACTGGAAAGTTTGTCGTCACGTCTAGGGTATTGACATTCTCAGGAAGCATCCGCCCATCGAATGGTTTAAACGTTTCTGCAGGATGGTTGGCGAAAACATTAGCTTTTTCCCTATCTTCTTTCGCTCAATCATCCTGGTTTCTTCTTATTGGCGCCATGTGTATTTGGGGCTTTCGAACACTTTTAACGGCTCTCCATATGGAGTAGTTGGTATCCTTTGTCGCTGTGAGTCGTTCAATGTAGTTATTAATATGTTATAATATGTGGATGTCTTATGCCGACTTTGGGAACTTTGTTCGATTCGCGGGGAGTGTTTTTCCAGGCCGCTTGCTGTATGACTTCAACGAAACGTTCAACTTCTTTTTCAAGTTGATACGGCGTTCTAAGTGCTACTTTCAACTCAGTATTGTCTACAACGTCTATTCGGAAATCTTCCCAGTTAGTTTTGCTGTTAGTTAATCTGGGTGGTCCTTGTTTCTTAACCAAGGATTCACACAGTGAGAGGATAACTGGAGAATGATCGGAGGAAAGATCGAAGCCCTCTTCAACTTTGACGTAACTAGCGTTTACTTCTTTTCCGATAAAGAAGTCTATTAGATCGGGTGTTTTGGCGACATCCGAGGGCCAATATGTCGGCTTGCCTGTTGAGTAAAAATAGCAACCACATTCCATACCAGCCCTGTAAAGAGTTTTGCCTTTTTGAGAGATATATCTTCAGCCCCAAAAGGTGTTCTTCGCGTTAAAGTCGCCACCAATAATGAAGATTGGTCCAAGAGAGTTGAATAGGTCAATAAATTCTTGTTTTTCTATTTTTAGCGCGCACCACGGTCATTTGAAATTTGTCAAGTTCAATTATTGCTTCCAAAGTATGTTCAATGCAGTCTCTTATGAATAGGGATGACCCGCCTCTTGCGTTTCCCGATGGATGATGAGCGTGGTAGTCGCGGTAACCTTTTAGTTCCACGCGCGATTCTGTTGCCAGGTGAGTTTCAGAAATTAAACATATGTCAATTACTATTTCCTGCATGAAAATATTTAGTTCATCAAGCCTTTTCTGTAGCCCGTTGGCATTCCACGCAAGTATATTGAGCTTCTTTGCCATAATTAGTTACAGAAATTGGCTTCGAACTTAAGAAGCCGTTCGACTATTATCTTATTTATTTTAGTCTGTTCTTCTAGTCTCTCGAGAATTACTGATGACACATGTACATGAAAAACATGTACAATAGTATTGCCCATCTGAAGCTATGACTTTTTCCTATCTTTCTGGCAATTTGTGGATCCCATCCCAAAAAAAACTGAGCCGGCTTGGCAGTCAAGAATGAATCAAGCCAATTTTTGATATTCTGCTCTGATGTGAAACATATTTCAGTGAAGCCGTTTGTATCGACCGGAACAAATGGTAGTCAGAAGGGGCATGTCTGGGCTATAAGGCGGGTGGGGTTAGACTTCCCATCCACTGTTTTCCAAATAGTTCTTAACCGGAATAGCAACGTGTGGCCGAGCGTTGTCATGATGGAAAATTATTGCCTCGTGTCTGGTCGCATATTCCGGGCGTTTTTCAGCTACTGCTCTCTTCAAACCGATTAATTGTTTTCGGTAGCGTTGTCCATTGATGGTTTCACCCGGTTTTAGCAGCTTGTAATACAGCACACCCATCTGATCCTACCAAATACAGAGCATTACATTCGCGCCATGGATATTCGGCTTTGCCGTTGATTTGGCTGGTTGGCCGGGTTTCACATATAATTTTTTGCGCTTGGGGTTATCGTAATGGATCCATTTTTCACCACCAGTAACAATCCGATGCAAAAATGACTTCCTTTTTCTGGCGTTCCAGCAGCATTTCGGACATGCAAAACCGCCTTTCGACGTCTCTCGGCTTGAGTTCATGTGGAACCCAATTTCCATGTATTTGAATATATTCATCTGCCGTTAAACGTTTTGAAATGGCTGCTTGAGTGACACCCAAAGATTCTGCGAGCTCTTCTTGTGTTTGGCAACAATCTTCATAGAGTAATGCTTCCAGTTCTTCATCTTCAAACTTTTTCGGCTGCCCAGGACGTTCATCGTCTTCCAAGCCAAAATCACCACTTTTAAATGGTGCAAACCATTTTTGGCACGTTCGCTCAGGCAGCGCATGTTCACCATAAACTTCCACCAAAATACCATGACTTTCGGCAGCAGTTTTCTTCATGAAGAAGAACTCCCCGCAAAAACACTTTTTTCAGGTACAAAAATATTGTTGTTTACGCTTCAAATGAGTGACATATACTGAAATGACGTACAATGACAGTAGCTTTCCAACGCATGTTCCAATGAAATAATACAAGTTACGCCATCTCTTAGCAAACCACACGAATTAAGTTATAGACCCAATATCTCTGAGATGAGGCATAGATGAACAATAATCGCAATAACTTGGAAGTTTTTTGACGCCCATCAATAAGTTGCCAGAAACACCTTGATTTCTTCTTGGTTGGTTGGAATGTAGCTTCCACTATTTCCTCCAGCTTTTTGCACGGCATACAAACTAGTTTGGAATGCAATATGTTTAATTAATTCCATTGGAAATAAATGAAGAAATACATCGGTAGGTGTTTCTAAGTCTTCAGGGACAGTAGGACCTGTTTCTTCTTCAAACTCTCTTTTCGTACCTTGCAAACATTTCTTTGATGTCGTCCAGATGGTTCGCTTAGCCCTCTCTTTTTGTTGAAGAATAGATAAAGGAACATCATCTTTGCTAATCCATCCCTCGTCATGCTCTTCTTGAGGCTCGTTGACAAAATAGATTTTCAACATTTGTTTCAGAATCTTCTTATTCTTTACCATTCGTCAGAACCCATTGCCTCCAAGTCAAGTCTACGATATCGATCATTGTCTAAAATTAACAAAAAAAAAGAAAAAAGTTTATTCTCTAGTTTCACGGCGAAACCACATCGAAAAGCCTTGATAAATGGGTCGCATTACATAACTTGCTACAAGCTATATTTTTTATGACAACAAAATAATAAATTCGTGCATTTACGCACTTTACTTACTTACCATTCTCAAAAAAAAAAAAAAAAACCAAATAACAACAATTGTTAACTGAACAGCAAGAACCACTTCAAATGACATAAACTATCAAACTGATGCACTAAAAAATCACTTACAATGCACTGACCATTAACGGAAACAAATTTTTACCGTCATAACTGATTAACAGTTCGTGGAAATACCCATGGTTTTTCCACCTAACCACTAGGAAAATAGAGAAAAAATATTGAATGTGTGGTTTCACTGCGAAACCATTAGGAAGCAAAGGGTTAAGAGCTGAGCCACGTCTCTGGTAACTTAACCCATCTGGATCATCCTTTTCCTCATACTCCAACAAGATACAATTGTCAGGGTGCCAAATTTAAGGCACACACCTAGAATTTGGATTAAGTTTTGTTGGGTGTAAATATCTACGATCCCCTAACGTAGATTTGTACTTCAAATTTGTATGCGGATATCTTTGAACCACACCCTTCAACTTTATTGCTTGGATTTAAAGTTACAATTCACAGCATTGTGTACGTATTTCTAGAAATAACATTCTCCTCCTCTACTCCACTCCCATTTCTTTTCATAAAAAAATGAAACTTTTTACAACAAAGACTCCATTTAGATACGTATTCCAAAGAACCATACAAAACCTTTGCAACATTCATATATCCTTCCATCAGCACGACATGTGCCAACCATCACAACATCAATCCCAGTTTCAGATCTAAGCACCAGTGTTTGGTATTCTACCTGCTACTACCACCATCATCATCCTCGTCACTTTTCAGAATCAATTTCAATTTATTTAACAGCAAACGGCGCGGTTTAACGTGGATTCCTGGCTACCTACCTATATTAGATTTCCCTGGTTTCTCCTCACACCCTACCTTCACAGGAATAATGCTATGAGGTTAGGAGTACTCGTTTACGTGTGATTTACGTATCCTGGTGAGTTAAGAACTCCGCTCTATTCTTTCTATCGTTGAAAGGACTTAAAACCTCTATTGTGTGTACGTTCACAAATAGCAGCTAGTCATTCCGGAAGCATATGCTTTGTTCCGATCAGTTAGTCGTTTATTTTTTCAGAAACACAATTTGACGAATCAACCCTCAACCAAACCGAATGAACCATCATCGACTTTGATCAAATGGCACTGATGGATGTGTACTCGTCCATTCCATGAGAGTAAATTATTTCAGTGACGTGCCGACTGCTACCCGACGTCAGCTGTGGTCACTTCCGTGAGTTTTATTTAAAAGAAAAATAAATAAATAATTATCCAAGGGACCTCGACTTTAATATAAAGGGTGCTGCTGCAACATTGATCTCCGAGGGTGGAACTCGAAATGAGTAATCCCAATCCCATGATGATGAATCGGGGATCGAAAGACTACAACAATTTGGCATTGTGTCGCGGATTACACATGCCGGATTATTAAATCCAATGAAAGTGATTGAGGAAGAGATTTTCTAAATTGCGCTTGGGCTAGAGCGTTCTTATATGCTGGTGGAAGTGGTAGGCTCATGAGGGCGTTCTGTGACGTTTTCCAACCGCAAACTCTTACATTGTTATCAAAAGGGTGTGTTGCATTAAGTAGACGTTAATTGGAGTTGTGTTTCAATTAAATTAAGGCAACAAAATTTGACGGATTATGTTGAGGGTTAGGAAAACATGCAGCCCATTTGGATTTTAATGGAAAACCATTCTAATGGACTGTCTTGGGTGATTGTTAAGGGAATGCGGCATATGCGAGGATTAAGCAATTTTTCTTTGGACTTCCATTAGGGTGGATTCAGCCACAGCAGTTTTTGTATCCGTGAAACCAGAACCCAGTCGATAGTGACAAGTTGATACCAAGATATCAGACAGAAAAACTACTTAAGAAGCTTGTCATTGTATGACAAGTGCCTCTGCATTCAGACCTTTTATTCAGGCATCTTTTAACAGTTACTTAGTTTGTTTATCTATTATGTAGCTGTTAGCCACAACTGCAGCGAGAGTAGATGCATGGCTTGCCTCATGCGTGCCTACTAACCGATGTCTTATATTATACACTTGCGGTCATAAAAATCGCACCATATCAAAATGATTGAAAAATTGTTTATAACGAACGATAATAATTTTTAAAATGAAATGAAATTTTTTTTGAGTACTCCGCAGTAGTTTATAAGTATTTCTATCTAATTTCCATCTGTTTATTGAATGTTTGCAAAAAGATATTAACAAAGAAAGAAAAACTAGTTAATTTTCTATTTTTTTTTTTTTTATTATTTTAGTACAGTCATTGGTTAACAAAATCAAACGATACATTTTTTATGTATGTGTATATAAGATGTTTAGATATGCCACTTTTACCAAAAAATTTTCAATACTGAGTTGCTCCTCCATTGGCGGTTATAACCGCTTTTATTCTAGAAGGCATCGAGTTTACTAGAAGTTCAGTAATATCCCTTGAAATTTCAGTATTCCATACATGTTTCAGAACTTCATTTAGCTTTTTTTTAGTCTCTGGTTTATGTTCAGCCACGTTACGTTTCATTACATGCCACAAGTGTTCGATTGAGTTTAAATCGGGCGAATTAGCTGGCCAGTCTAGTCTGGTAATTCCGAGGTCATCAAGCTCATTGTCTTGAGCTGAAAATTATTGAAAGACTCTAGTTACTTGTCTGTTTATTATTTATAAAGTAGACAATGGCAAGGTGCAGAATCATCTTGAAAAATGCACTTGTCAGTATACTAATGATGCTGTTCAATTGCTGGTACCAAAAACTCCCTTACTACTTCTCCATACTTTTGAGTGTTCATAGTTCTATTAACAAAGTGCAAAGGGCCCAAAACGTAAAAAGAAAAACATGCCCAAACCTGCTGACCGTCGTACGTATGGCAAATTGTTGTCATATAACAAATTAAATTTGCTTTCATCGGACCATATCACACATCGCCAATCATCCTGCGTCCAATCTTCGTACTTTTTTGCCCACGTCAAGCGAGCTTTTTCCATTTTTGTGGTTAGGAGAGGTTTTTTCGCTGGTCGTCTTCCATATAACATAAACCTATCTCCCAACTTGATGAAATTCAGTTGTTTGCTCTTATACGGACAGCACTTTTAAAGAGATCTTTCATGCTAATTCGTTGTAATACATTGTCCGTCCTCTGGGTTGTTTTACGTTTTTGTCCGGAGCCTTTTTTCCTTTCCAGTGGATCCAAATTTTCTTTTTTCTTCATCAGTCGTACGATAGTTGAATGACAGCATCCTATTTTAACCGCAATCTCACGATAGCCAAGCTCTTCTTCGACTAAAGTCAATTATTGAACTTTTTCGTCCCGAGCCAGTTGATGATATTTACCAGACATTTCACTTTTTTTTTTTACTTGTCACCGTCACAACTCAATTCAAACTGATTTTTTTGTTGCACTGAATACGAGGCCGAACTCCGCTATGGGGAATACCCTTCATTAGTATGGGAAAAACCCTTACGATCTGATGTATTTAGGCATTTTTTGAGAACTCATTAGGTGGTGCGGTTTTTATGACCGCAAGTGTATTTGCTGCCATGAACTTATAATATGAGAGCGGTATCTATGTATCGAATGTGGACCATATCTTGATGTGTCAATGTGTTTTAATGCTGAGATATGGTTAACTTGACGAGTTCATATTTGTACTCTGTGCTACGAACCTGCAGTTCGATAAGGCTAAGTCTATTGTCATCAAATTGACTAGGTTTTTGTTTTGGATATTGTACTCTGGGAAAGCCTTCTTCTTGCCTCTCAGAATAATTGTACTTAATTGATGTGCATGTTTATAACAAGTTCGTTTCGCTGTAGAGTAGAATTCGCTGTTAAAATTCTTTCAAACTCCGTCAGACGAGCAAAGATATCTTCATCCGCTGTTACCATGGCTCTTCGCCATACTAACTTAGTGTACTTAGTGTTTCTTAACAAGAGCCTTTATTGCTCAGCTCAGCGCAGTTGAGGTAGATATGATAGCGATCCTGGGACCCAAGCATGATATTTCTCCAGCCACGTCAATCTGTAGATAGTTGCCATCAGTAACGCAAGTCGAGTTGGTTCTTTTATTTTCTTACTGCCTTCTGGAGTGGATTCGATGAATCGAGTACCATCTTATTTCCTGTAGCCTCAATATTCTAACCAGATCCATGCTGTTGTACAGCCGGTAGAGTTTTTCGTTTTATGACCTCTTCTAGGCAGGCATGACCAAAGATATGATGGGATACTCGTATGTGGGATAATGAAGGTCTTGTATAGCGTCTTTTCTGTTGCTTTATATGGTATTGTACTCCTATACTCACTCAAAATCGTAGCTGTTCGTTGTTTTATTCTCTCTAAGCCGTTGGTGTGGATTGTCGTCAGACAAGTTTAAGTTGTTTCTTTCTTAAGACTTACATGTCATGTCGAACTGATAGGCCGCTGATTTCTTCAAATTTATGTCAAATGTCATCAAGGATTTGAAAAATTGTGCCTCTGATGTAGAGTTATTACTTTGAAAACGATGTTAAAGCAGTTGCATGATAGGGCGTCACTCTGTCTAATACCTCTTCTTGAAATTAGAAGTAGGGGATGTTTCTTCTGTATTTGATAGAATCTTCTTCTGATTGCGGGAGTTCTCAATCGAAAACCGAAAATGATCGGCAAGGGTGTCCAGGCCAAACAGGACTCTGTTTAAATGAGTAAAGAGGTGTTAGATGAGATTTGATACACTTATTACTGGATCTTCAGCAGACGTCCAGTTGAAGACCACATAACACAGTGCTGTAGTAAGAATCTGTTATGCGCTGCTTATCACGCTGTAATTGGCGCGGTTCGTGGGTTCTTCTTTCTTCGGAAACGGACAGCTGGTGCCGAGATTTCATTCATCTGACTTGTATTGCTCCGACTTACAGACGACCTGGTGCAAACTCCTTGCCAGATCATTGTCTCCATTTTCGTTGAGCATTGCTCCTATAGATTTGTTGGACTTGAATTTGTAAATTGCTTTAGGATGGCAGCTTACGCGTCTTCGTCTAGGGTGAATCGATTGCGTCTCAAGTACAAAATAAACGTTACTGTCTTTCAACCTTTCGGTTCGAATTTATTGCCCTGATAAATACTTTTTACTTTCTGGTAAATATTCGAATCCTTTTTCTTCAGCTCATATAATTCGGTTGACCAGATAACCGTTGAAGTAACAATGTTCTGGTTGTACTGACATTCCGCCCCACAGCAGTCAACTAGGAAGGCTTTTATTTTAAAAAAAAAAATCAGAAGCCGGAAGGAGAGACTAGTTTCTTGTAGTTCTTTTGTTGTTTCAATTGCTCAGATATTCAGGTTAAGGTAAATGCTGATGAGTTCCTTGTGACTAACCAGTCAATTTTATTAGACCACTGGTAAATCCTATAGTGCTTATGTTTGGTTTAACCCTGGAGCTTGTAGAGAGACCATTGACTTCGAAGCAACCAGGTAGAAATACAATATGAACTCAGAAGGTTCTTTATCTCAAACTTCACATGTTGCGAAATTGTTCCAACAGTGCTGTTTTCGTTCATCAAATGGAAACCAATTTCAAAGTAGGTAGGCCATTTTGGCTAAATTGCTTGCCCTTATTCGAGCTGCATTATTTCGCTTGATGTCATTAACTTCCCCCTTATCTTGATGAGGTTGATGAACGTTTTTGAAGAACCGATTCTTGCAAGGGACTTTCCTTATCATCTAACAATTCTGGAAGAATCAGAACAGCTCAGAGTTTGCTTCCGAACTGGAAGTCCTCGCATGTGGTCCATTGCTGTATGTGACGGTGTTACCTGAACACCATTAATTGCAGTTTTTGATTATATTTTTGAGCGCCTTGAATTGAGACCCTGCGTTTAGAGCAATATTGTATAGTTTTTAGCATGACTTTTGGAATCGATTCTTCTTTACAATATCGAAGCATTAGTGTAGCTATTTTCGTTACAGATAGGAACTGCGTTAGGTGGTAGTTATAGTCCCCGTGTTTTCGACTTATTTACTCTTCTATGGTCGTTATTTATTTAAACATTCAACTGCCTTTTGTTGATCATTAGCGCGCAGTCTGTATCTTGACGATATTTTCCTTTTAGACTCTTTAATTGTCAGTGCATTTACCCAGTCTGTGGCGGCATATAGAAGGATTGATGTTTTTGAAACTAGAATTCTAGTGTATCCAGGTTCACCAATATTAGTCAATATGCGAGACAGAGCTGAGTGTACTTTTGAGGCTTTTTAACGTATAGTATATAACTCAAGTACATTTTGCTCTGCAGTTTGTTGTCTAACACAACACCAAGGTACGGCGGCAATGTCGTATTCCTTTGTGTCGTAGAGGAGGCTGTTTGATGAAGGGCTATTTAATGAATACCCGGATTGGAAAAGACAACACAGCTTTTTTAGGTTTTGACAATTTATTATTCAATATAATCCCCTTTCAGCTCGATACACTTTTCCGAGTAATGCTGCAATTTTTTAACCCCTCCGTATAGTACGACTTTTTTGGCCTGCATAATACTCCTTCGCGGCGGCGATGGTTTCCTCGTTCGACCCGTACTTCTTTCCAGCGAGAGACCTGTTAAGGTTTGAGAACAAAAAGGCGTCGTAGGGAGCCAAACCCGGAGAAAACGGATAATAGGGGAGCAATTCGTAGTGCAATTCGACTAATTTCAATGTGGCGACTGCGGAAGTGTGAGCCGATGCGTTATTGTGGTGGAAGAGCACTTTTTTCTTCGCCAAATGTGATCGCTTGTTCTCCAAATCGGCCTTGAATCGACATAGTATTCTCCTGTGATTGTTTTTCCCTTCTCCAAATAGTCAACGTGGATCACACCTCTATCGTCTAAAAAAAAAAAAAACGGTGGCCATCACCTTTCCGGCCGAAGGCACGGTCATCGCCTTCTTTGGAGCACGTGCACCTGGTAAAACCAATGGTTGTGCAGGAAGGTGAATGGGTCCCATACACAACGTCGAGAATGGGCTTGATTTCCTCGCAGGTTTTGCCACTCAAAAACAAGAATCGGATCACGGAGCCATACTGCTACAATATTTTTCCAAAAAACACTAACACGATTCTTTGCAACAAAACTAAGCGTCGGATTGTCATCAAATTTTGAAAGGCCAAAAGTTTATACTAAATGGTGGTATAACACAGTAGGCTCAGTAGTGTCACCTATCTTCCAAATGTGTTGTCTTTTCTGTTTTGCTACTCCTGCCTTTAATACATTATCCTTCCGAGATATTTTCCCATTGTGTCCAAGAGGCATATTGGGTGATATGAAGATGGTTTACCAGAGGCCTTCTTTCCTTTTGATAGCACAACCAAATGCTGTGTTTTCCATCTTTTGCTATGAAGAATTCTGGTCTCTTTTTGACAGCCGGCTTTATTACTTTATTCGGGATGTTGTCAGATCCAGTGGCCTTGCTGTAGCTTATCTTACCGCATGCAACTTGACAACTCCTCCAGGGTAATTAGCGTGTTTCATCTGAACTGAGTTCTCCTATGATGTTGACTATAGTGGCTGATGTTTGCGGGAAAATGTGCATTTTCAAGCATGTTATCTGGGGTCCTATAGCTTTTTAGTTTCACCATTACCATTTTATGGGCTGAACTCCACAGTTTATGTCGGCTTCTTGACAGAGACTTTTAAAGCACATGATTTTGCTTCAGGTTGTGTTTCAAAAGCATAAGAGAGTCCAATCGTTGTTAGTCGTCTGGTGTTCTTCCTGCTGAACTTTGAGTCGGGCCTAAAAGCATTTTGCCTGGAGTGTTTTTATTTCATCGTTCCACCAGTAATACGGTGAGACCATCTTGATCTCCATTAATATCGCCTGATGGTTGGTATGAGAATATAGATTAGAGTCGCTCGTAAAGGTGATTTCGATGATGGAGCCTACCCGCTTTCCGATAAGTGTTAGCCCTACTCACATTAATTATTGTTAAGGTCGGCAAATGTTTCCAGTAGGTTCGTGCTCTGAATTTAGTGAGTCTGCTGCCTCGCTCTGTGGCCCTTTCATTAAAGTCGCCTCCTATAACATCTGGGAATCTGTGGAGCGCATCTGCAGTCAGATTGTTCAGCATCAGTTGGTATTAACTGGCCGTTAAAAGCTGCGTTTTGCATAGAAATAGACAGAGCCTTCTGTTTATTCGTTTGCTTTTTGAAAAGTATAGCATTCTGTCGCTGTCTGTTTTGCCTTGTCACAGATCCAGTCATTGTTTTGGTCGGGGCACTTATAGGGCTCGTTGATCATGATAAAGTTCGCCCTTTGGTTTTTTGCTGTCTGAACAAGGATACCCTGAGCAGTGGCTCAGATTTAGTTTTATTATTTTCATGATCTTTTGTTTGCAATAGTTCTCCAAAAGACTGGACATCTGCTCCTTCCAGCTACTTGTTTTATATCGTCTGGTTGTTCTTACAGAACATGCAGGATGGTTTCCTGTCGCAATTCTTTGCTATGTGGCCTTCTATTCCACATCTCCGGCATGGCTTGAGCTGATTGTGATTCTGCGTTGTGTTGATTGTCGATTTTAATTTTTCCTTCTGCGGTTAGGCTTAGAGTTGCAGATTGTGTTCCGCCGAACGCTTTTCTCAGCGATAGGGGCGTTCAGAACACGAACGGAGTACTTGTCGCAGGTGCTGCCTTTTCATCGCGGGTCATCTTGGTTTCCGTATAAAAGCAGGGCAACTGTGAGGTACTGAAACCCCGTCAGTACCCTCAGCTATGCTATGAGTCCTCCGTCCATTTGAACAATGAGATCCATTCATGGGAGCTTTTTTATTTGAATGCTTTGTGCAGCCTTTATGGTTACGTAGATCAGAGCTTCAAGAAAACTTCATAAGTTTTTCAGTCTGTGAACATATATTATCTGATTTATCGATCGTTCGTAGTCTATCTGTGCAACACTTAATGAACTTTTAAAAAGAAAAATGTGGCACTATTAGCCGAAAATGTCGATCAACAGGTTCAATTGCCTAAAAACTCGAGAACTTCATGTCATCGTGTTAAATTCTACAAAACCTTCTTGCTATTATCCAGACCCAGTGCTGGATGTGGATGGGTTCCTCTCGACTAAAGTAGAATTATTAATTCGTGGCTCATTGTCAGACCACTGACGTTATTGGTACCTTTTTAAACTCATCTAGCTTTAGGGTTCTCTTAAGAATGCAATGTTCTTGGGAACGAGTCCTAGACTCTGCAGTTGAAGCAAAGTTTTTGATGTCACGGATAATGTAACTTTTGTGCCTTAGCGGACTATGTATGGTAGTCCTTATATCTCGGACGTATGTAGAATTATGTAGACTCGTTTGTACGAATATTCCATACAAATTTAAGCAAATCACTTGGTTACCTAAAAATCTTACGAAAAGATTTCACCCTATCGTCAAGATTTTTCTTTTGATTCAAAAACTAACAACCCCAATGACATTACCTGCTCCATTAAACTTAAACCGCGCTCAGTAGCCACTCCCAAGGTGAGTCGCATTGGCGCTAGTCCAATCAAATTGTTAACATGAAGCCCAAAAACATTTACACTAACAACCTACAACGTGATATAATTTTTGTCAACGACAAAAGTGACCCTCTAACCTAATTGGATTTGGTCAAAACGGTTTTCCCTCAATAAATATACCGCTGTCTTTGCCGGGGAAAAAATGAATTTTTAACGGAAATTTTGCACTTTGTCATAAAATTCAAACTACCAGCTGCCGCTTGACCACAAGTGGTGTTGTCCAGCATATGTGTTGGTGTTGTCTTCATATTATTCTGCAAACAAGACCAATAAACAGAAAAAGAAAAGAAACAGGAGCGAAATTTATGCGAACGCATGTTTGTCTGGCGATCAGGTAAAATGTATAGAAGCCATCCTGTTCCAGCTGTGAGCTATATCTCAAGCTTCTGACAGCTTGAAGACGACGATTTATGGCCCAAAGTCTAGATGCAAATGTTTTAGCCTTTGCATTTAGTTTTTCTCGGTTTGGACTTTAGTACATCTGTCAGTGGGCAACATGTTGACTGTTGACTGTTGGTGTTGGCCATGCGATAATTGAATTAACTAATTAGCAAGCTTGGCAGCCATTTACTTGAAATTGGCTTTCGCAATGTTTTCCCTGTTTCTGTCTTGTATATCATGTCACAGACTACATACGGACAGATCCTTAATAAAAATTATGGCTTCTCACGTTGTACTGCAGACATGTTCAGATACATGTCGATTTTTGACGGAGATTACAATTATTACAGTTGCTATGAAATGAAATGAAATTTTTACCAACGTCTGTTTGTTTCTGTTTCTCTAGACGGTGACGATGACGATGAGCATGGATGGCATGGAAAGCTTGTAATGCGATTATTTTGCGTAAAACACCGTGTTGTGGTCGTGCTAGTTGGTTCTTCCTTTTAGTTTTCTTTTTTTGTTTTTTTGTCAACTTTGCTTTAACTTTATTCAATTAACGAATTAGTGGAGCCAATGGTAGGCAATAACTCAAGAGAGTCGTGATGGACAGATGGACAGAGGGATGTATCAGGTTTCAGTGCAAATTAGTTTTTTGAATACAGCAAAGTTGGACATTACGATACCGGGGACCTTGAACTCGCTTAAAAGAGCATAACTTGATGTGTTTGTGGGTACTCTCATGTTGCACAACTACAAAATTGTTGACCATGAGCTAAATAGGATGAAAGCGATTTCGATGTGGTACAAAATAACATGGTGAAACGTCTCGCGATGCAGCATCGACACCGCGGCATGATATTTTCACGAATCTCCATGAGAAACAACTTAACTCAAAAAAAAAAAAAAACGCAGCAATTAGAATTAACATGTATAAGGGTTTCTTATGGTTGCATGTTGGAAGGAAGTAGCTTACCAGCTAATAGCTTTACTATGGTAGAATGTTTCTACGGGTTAGTGTTCATAGTTTCAATCAGAGCAAACTACTACTACTTAGTGAGCCGCTTATCTCTTATTGGTCGTATTCGGAACGGATCCCTCAAAGTTTCAGTGCTTTGTCAAGAGGGCCCACCGAATCCTGGTGGTGTAATATATGTAGAGGCAACTGTCTTAAAGCAGAAGCCCTTGATACTACTAGCATATTAAGGTAGGAAATCTTGAGCGTGACAGCAACTATATTCTGTTTGACTATTATAGGAGTAATGCCAAGAGGCCCTCAGAATTTCCAGAATTTCGGGTTTGACAAAAAAATGCCCTACAATCATAGACATCTATTGTAGGGCTTCCTATTCTTCTAACCAATCCCTTAACTGAAACTTGAAGAGACAAAATTGATTGTGCAAAACACCGTTTATACACCCTGACTGACTCGAACTGCGACCAACTTCAGACTGTTATAATTTCCAAACCGTTCATTACTGTGAGCTCAAATTTTGACACATGACAGATAATTTTATTATTTACAAGCCTTTTAAACGATTTGCGTCTCAGTTGTGTTGAAAATTTTTTATCCGCGATGGAATTTAAACGTGATAGTGTGATTGCTTTATATTTGACTGGAAAACCACAAGTGATATCGTTAGAGCCCTTCAGCACCTCAACGTGAATTAATCATTTGTGTCTCGAACCATAGCTCGTTACCGTGATACTGGCAGCGTTGCAAAACGCCATGGAGGTGGTCATGAAAAAACAGCAACATCGGTAGAAATTGTTCGGAAAGTGAAGGCTCGAATTGAGCGAAATCCGCGTCGAAGTGGAAGAAAAATGTCTCGTGAGCTCAACATATCGTTGGAACGGATGCAACACATACTGAAAAATGAGCTTGGGCTCAAGCCATTGAAGTTCCAAAAAGCACACGATCTTACACCGCAACAGAAAAAAGTTAGAGTCGAAAGAGCGAAGGAGTTGCTACGCTTGCACGAAAGTGGTGAGTTGCCGAATTTGGTTTTTTCTGATGAGTCGCCTTTTCTTATCGAGCAATATGTCAACAAACAAAATGACCGAGCTTGCTTGCAAGAGTGGTCCTACGAAAACTTACACCTTCGGACGGCCACCAGAAAGCAGGTAGCACCGATGGTGATAGTTTGGGCCGCCATAACCGCCGATGGTTGCTCTTCGCTCGTATTTTTGAACCGTGGCGTCAAAATTAATGAGATCGTACACCGTGAAACTGTCTCAGAGGCAGTATTGAAGCCGAAGATTGGCTCTAAAAAATACCATAGTTTGGACAACCTCAAATAAGCACTTTGCCGGGAATGGGCCAAAACACCACAGAGCCACTTGCGTGCAGCATGCGATGCTTTCTTCGGCCGTCTCAAGACCATTATTTGCGCCAAAGGTGAACATATTGAAAACTACTGATACATTTTGAAAATTGATGTATTTTCCAACATTTTTTGCTTTGGCACAATAAAATTTATCAAAAAATAAAAAAAATTATAGCATTCTAAAAAGTTGCAGTTGCAGTATAGTTTAAGGTCGCTATATTCCACCAATTACAAAGAATTTACTTGAGTTCTTTCATATAGAAGGAGGCTTCAATTATGTAAGTTCGGAAGCTATCACAAGCAGCCTACATAGAACTCAATTATGTACCGGCGTAGGCAAACGGATCGATTTTATTTCAATGTTGCATAGAGAAAACTTCACGCTTCGAGAAGTAAGTTGTGGGAACGTAGTCAATTGAGGGCCCCTTACCACTCATTTGATTATGTGAAGTAGAGGAGACCACGAAAACATTAGAGATCAATGACTTCAACATGACTGCCAGCACTAAGCGAATTACTTAACACTAACTCTAACACTTACGAAGGTTAGTCTCCACTTTTAATTCATTGATGGAGAAAGAAGCCGTATACACTCCTTACAGCTCAGCACGCTTTCTTGGAGTGATCCTGGGTTGTAAACTTAGTTGAAGGCAAAATGCTGTTGATTGCATCCAACAAGGTCTTAGTATCACGTTGAGGTTTTAAGCCAGCTGTAGTAAATATGCCGCACATGGGTATTGAATGGTTATCCTAACATTCGCCTCGATACTCTGGTGCAAGGAATTCGCTAAGAAATCCCATTCCTACAACCTATATTGGGGTTTAAGAGTAACTTAGGAGGTCTCTTCCGGCGGCTTAAATTGCACTTTAAATGTTTCAAGTGGGATTGGTGTCACTAGAACCATTAGAGCATACATCTATATGGCTGCAATGTCCCGTGAGTATCCCATGTAAAAAGGATAGCACGCAATTGTGTCTGGTTTCTTCATGACTATTCATCACTTCATAGATTAATATCAAGAAATGTGCAGTGGCTGGAACCCTATGGTCAATCAACAATAAAATAAATCGCCGTAAGTGGTAAAGTTTAGTCGTAAAGATGCGCGTTCAGTGTCCGCTATGCTATCGATATTCCTGGAGCTTGAGTCAAATCAAAACCATTGAGAGATGGGCAATTTAACAAGACGAGATCTTGATATTCGTTACTCGATTAAAAGAGATAAAAAGTCTCATACACCTAAAGAGGGATTCAAAAGCTACCAATGTCATTATCAGGTATTGTATTGCATTCTGGTCAGGCACGCCGAGTTAAAAAGGAAAAGAAGATCACAACTCACTTCGCAAATATTAGGAATGCGTATTCACGAATCACTTTTAATACAAGCAAAAACTAGTCGGCTAACGTTCTTCAATTTATCGGCAAAAGTGGTTGGTTCTCTAACTAGGGGAGTCGTTGATCAATTACGCAAAAGGTAAATTTTTGACTAACCTCTTTGGGAAACAGTAACCTAAAGTATCGTCCTTTCAGATATTTTCTACTTCGCTTGCCAAAAATTCGGCTTCTAGAGCAAATATAAGTCAACAACCGGAATAGGTTAACCTCCACTGAGGTGCACTTGACCAGTTGTAAATCTATTATGATAACAATGGGAATGCTTCGGGTCCCCAAGTTACTATTGAAATCAAGCAGAAATGCAGAAATCGTCCTGCGAAATACCTAATCGCTGCGCGTGTCCTCCAATTATATAGATGTCTCGTTTGTGAATGTCTGCCAATGAAAACTTAAATTCACTGGATGCCCATATATCCATGGGAGCGACGTTACGCCTTGCCATCCCTCTCCGTCATTCCTTTGATACCAATTCGAAACCTATGTTGAGAGCACATACTTCATTATTGATTTTAGCGGAGGCCAAGCCGAGGATCAACCAAATTTGCGTAAGACCATTTCTGCGACTTTAGGTTTAAACTGCAGCCACTATGACGCTCCCACTAGGGGACTTACCACATTCAAGTCAGGCACGGGTCGAAGTCCGGGGGCCCCTAATAACCATGACACCGAGTCTTTAGTCCTGATGAAGACCATTGGTAGACGTCGCATACAAAAGCACCTATGACCGGCCGCTTGTAACTGATCAAAACGTAGCAACTTTCAGTGGTATTAAAATCTGAAAACCATTACGCTTAGACCAGTAGAGCAACACCCTCGTTAATTATTAGAGTACGTCATTGATGGGTGTGATGAGCGGGGACCCAGTTCAATGATCCATGATGATCAATGATGAGTCCATCTATGACTAGCCGTAGAGAGTGCCCCGGAACCCATCAGTATGTAATCTAATGCTCTTTTGCTATCTCTTTTAGAATACAGCATGCTATAACAACTCTTGAATTTATCGCTTTCCAAGTAATATATCTAATCGCTGCTTGACTGACTTTGCAAATCACAAAATCCTACTCGGGGAATTGATTCAGGTTGAACCAGGCAGCGGCCTGTTGAATAGCTGAGAGTTCAGCTTAGAGTAGTTCCGGTACAGTTTTCTCACTTTAAGCCTATAACTCTTTTGCGTAAGTTGAGGATTTTTTTTTTATTTCGCCTTTACATTTCAATTTTCAATCCAGAATGAGGCCCTTATACTTGAAAATCTCATCAGGGTGTTCCCCTTTGTGTTTTTTTTTTCTTTCTCTGTCCTAAGACTGTACTTGTGTGAAGATCTGGGATTTTATCAAGGGGTTTTGCAGGAACGATGACATACTAAAGGGTCTGAGATCCTTCGGGAGCATGTGAAAGGTAACAATGGTTACATCAGCCCAAGCACTGGCTTTTGTGCCAAGAGCCAAAAAGGCTTTTAAAATGCACCTTACATGTGTACATTGTCGATGATTTCAGAATCCTGTAAACTTTTCAGTTACATATGTCGTTCATCATTCTTGAGAAGACTTTTGGCGCCTTGGGCTGAGAAGAACTAAGATAATGAAGGCTTTAATAAAGTCAAACAGGAATAGCAAGTATTACGTTCCACAAAATGGTACATTTTGAGAGGATTTCAGGGATCATAATGGGCTACCACAAGGTTATATACTCTTACCAATACTTTTCTTTTGGGTTTTTATCATTGCTGTGCTTAACCAAACATTATATAGGGTGATTCATGGTGAGGTTTGATTTATAATGTAAAATAAAACACATAAATTTGAAAGTGAACTTAAAATTTTTATTTTCGGTTAAAATAACAATTCATGGCATTTACTTTTTGAAGATGATATCATGTAAATATTGGCCACGACTACGTCTGAGGTAGTCCATTCAGAAGATCCAATTTTGGGCGGCTCGTTGTAGCATAGCGACTGGTATCTCGCGAATAACACGAGTTATGTTGGCTTCCAAAGCCTCAATCGTAGCTGGCCTATTCCTGAAGACCTGAGACTTTACATATCCGTAGAGAAAATAGTTCAAAGGTGTGATATCGCACGATCTAGGCGGCCAATTTACCGTAGCAAAACGTGAAATTAAGTCCTCACCAAAATGATTTCTCAACAAGTCCATTGTTTGACGCGCTGTATGCTCGTAGCGCCGTCTTGTTGAAACCAGAGCTCATCGAGACCATGTGCTTGAATTTCAATAAGCACATAGTCCGTTAACATGGTGCGATAACGGTTACCATTGACGGTAACATTCTCATTTGCCTCATTTTTGAAGAAATATGGACCAATGATTCCACCAGCCCATAAACCACACCATACCGTTGTTTTTAATGGATGTAATGGTAGCTCTTGGTACTCTTCGGGTTGTTCATCAGCCCAAATACGGCAATTTTGTTTACAAACGTATCCATTTAGCCAGAAATGGGCTCCATCACTGAACAAAATATCACGATAAAACACCGGATTTTTATCGAGTTTTTCCAGAGTCCATTCACTGAAAATATGACACAAATTCAAGTCGCCTGACTTCAATTCTTGCACTAGTTGAACTTTTTACGCTTTTAGGCCGAGATCCTCAGGTCGAATACGCAAAGCCAAGCTGTTGAGAACGACGACGTATCGATTTGTCACGGTCTTCGCGTACACTCTCAGCTACAGCTGCTATAGTCTCTTCACTACGTGCTGGATATGGTCTAACCGGTCGAGTATCATCCACTAATGTAAACTGGGACTCAAATTTGCGAATGGTATTGGCAATAGTGGTTTCAGTAGGTCAATTGTGCGCACCGTAAGTCTCCCGATTCGTACGAAAAACATTTCGCACAGAACGCTGATTTTCGTAATTCCGAAATCATCATCATCATGAGTTTTTCCATGATTACTTGCCAAACGATACTGAATAATCTGTCATAAAAACCCTATTGAAAATCAAATTTCACTATGAATCACCCTACATTTATGTCATCGGTACAACAATTAGCATCGCGCTAAAGTTGCTCAGAAAAGTTGGTGAGAAAACATCTTATTTTCAAGTGTCAAATGGAAGGCGCCAGACCAGCCAAAGTTCAACAAATCTCTCTCATAGTTTCATAGCATTTAGATAGAAGGAAGTTGGCGTTTGATGTACGATAATGCGCCATCTCATCGATCGACAATTGTGAGTGATTTTTTGTCTAATAATCGCATTTTAACTGCCACCCCCATATTCACCTGATTTGGCAAAGTGCAACTTTTACCTTTTCGGAAAAATACATTTGCAGTTGGAAGCCATCTAAAAGGCTTGTAACGACATCCTTAAAAAAAAAAAACACCCCAGATGACGATATAAAACACGTATTCAACATGCTTTTAGACCGTACTAATAACTGTGTTAAGCCGGAAGCGGATTATTTTGAATAAAGTAAATCGATTTTGCCAACAAAAATTGTATGTTGTTCTCATTCTTAAAAATTCCTGTTTATTTTAGAACGCACCTTGTATATGTAACGAATAGATACTAAAATATGCTTAAAATACTTGAAATTAAGGTACCTAAGACTAAGAAAGTTTGGAAACTACATGTTAGCTAGAAATAAGTCTTTCTGAGGCAAAAATTTCATTGCAAATTTATTCGTAAAAGCCCACAGTTCTTTGGTATTCAGTCAAACCCCAACCAGTGGCCTCTGATCTAATTCCCAAACCCACCATTTAAAAACCACCCCAACCAACCTCTTTCATATCATCAAATCGATACCAGAAAAAGGTCAAACAGTCACTGCTCACTATGACGTCCCTGACCATTGCCAATAGTTTTCTCGAAACCGATTTCTAAAAATGGAAAAACAACAAAAAAAAAAAAATTGCACCACACCATAAATCACACTGCAGCGACTTCGTGGCGACTGGAAATTTTCACAAAGAACAACCAAAATCGAAGCCAAAAAAGGAAATTTAAAAAAAAAAAAAGAAAATCCTTCAAAGAACTCCACCTAATCTCGATAAAATCCGACTCCACACGAACCATGTATGTAACATGTCAAATTAAAAGTTTCCACTCCAAAACTCCTAACCAAACTGTGTGAGAGTTGTTTGATGGAGACGTAGTATTTCCACGGACCAGCCAAAGCCATGTTAAAAGTTGACAAAGGATATGTTTTGACTACTCGAACAGACAATATTGATACATTCCACATTCGCCTGACAAACAGGGATAACAACGAAATCAATATCTCACTCGGTAAGGGGTTTCTTTTTTTTTTTTATATTTAAAAATGTAAGCTCCAAGGGTATAGGCAGACAGATAGACAGACCACTTAACTATTGAGGTTTTGAAGTAGAGTCCGTACAGTCTATAGATGACTCCAGTCTATCTCTGCAGATGTAAAATTCATGATTCTCTCGTGACGGACTCTTTTGATGTCATATCAAATCAACTTCAACGTTTGTCCTTGATGTCTTCGACATTTCTCACATCTCTGACATCGCACACAACATGTATCTTAAGTCGCTTCGAATTAAATTTGATAATTTTGAATTTTCTTTTATTTGCAGGTCACACATCGAGCAACTGGACAGGTTATGGTACTAAAAATGAATCAATTACGTGCAAATCGACCAAATATGCTGAGAGAAGTTCAACTTCTTAATAAATTATCGCATCCGAACATTTTAAGGTGAGTTATCTTCAACAAATTGTACATATCCATTCTCTATGTTATACTTGGCGGTGATTTATCAGTATCATGTTATAGATACAATTTCAAGTATGACAGTACGTTTTTAAGCTTGGCATTGCCTCGAGAGCTCTATATGGCTTGAGATACTCGTAAATTATAATTGACATATGAAGTGGTATTAGGATTTATAGATGTGAGTCAGGTGTAAGAGTAATTTTCCAAGACATACAATCACTCGTTTTGAAATAATGTTTTTTAAGTATTTTTTGATTAGATTGTGGTTTTATGTATCTGCCAGCGAGTGGAATGACAATCAGATTCGATCTCTTCTTGGAAGAGGAGTGGATTTATGGGGAATCGTAAGAAGTGTATTAAAATTCAGATACTTAAGCTTAAGCGGGTTAAGACTGTTCTAAAAATACGAGTTTAAGAAGATTAAGCGAGAGTTATAAGGATTTTTTAAAGTGCTTCAGCAGACTAAAATGACAATTTAATGAATGCAAATGTATTAACGAGATTGTTTATACGATAAGCCATTGATTGTAATTTATTTTGGAGATTAAACCTCAGGATAAAGAACTCTTACAATTCATATGTATACGTTTGTATTTCAGTCGCGTTATCGAAAGTAGATGGTGCCCAGTTAAAATCGAAATTTTCATCACAAATATTCAGAAAAGGGATACCAATTACTGCTAGTGTAAGCAGTCTAAGCAGCCAATATAATGGCATTAAGAGACTTTAAATACTGGTTGATGCAGCGGTGTATCGTGTCAGCCACTAAAGAATACGCGAACCAGTCCTCTAGATCTGGTCTTAGAAGTGAGCCTTTCGGAAATAATCGTCTGCAAATGCTCTTTACTCTCTCTTTACTTGATAGGATATCTTAAGACGGGGTTTTCCTTAAATCCTGTGTTAAGATTCGAGGACTCGTTATTGGTGTTCATCCGGTTTATATGTCGAAACCTAGGAAGACAATAAATGCATAGCCTTCTAATCAAGTCGACGCCGATGTACTGCCTTGAATACCACTTTAAGATAATTTTTACCGGAGCAACCACGGTCATTTCCAACAGAGGAATGTGTGTTTTATCCTCTACAAGAGACTTTTTTTTAGTTCTTCTTAGGCCCCTGCTATGTGGGGCCTGAATACTTATTGATAAACAAGCAACGGGTTGGTTTTGAGTTCCTGAGTTGTGTTCAAGTTAATTGAACTTACAGGCCTCAACCAGTTTGATATGGATCTACAAAACAAGTGTCCTTAATTTGTGCTCTTGTTTTGGTTGTGAGAATATATTTTCCATATAGTCTTGGCGAGTCTACTAATACCTAATGCGTCAGCGAATTCGCTGTTTTCCTGAGCTGAACCAGATTTCATCAGAATTAGAATTCTCAGTTGAGCGGTCTGAATATCATGAAAATTGGGCTTCGCTGTGAAAGACAATTGTTGGTACAGAATTCCTCAGGTGCTTAAAGGCTTAATACAGCACTTTACCCTCATTCAAAGCAATCCACTTTTAAGTAGACCGATAAACTCCATTTTACCGATCCATGGTTTCCTTGGAAGTTTATTTTCGTAACACACGCCACCCGAGCTACTGATTACAGTACTGGTTTTACTCAGACCTTATGTGTGGGAGAAGTTATCGGCGGAGCTGTTTTTGTTGAAAGACTTTACCGCTTGAACTGTTCAAATGAACTGCTTACCAAATAAATGATAGTTGCAACGCCGGTTTTACCCGGTCATCGTGTCCAAGGAAATCATTAGCTCGTGGGTTTTCAAAAAACCTTCTTTCTGTTGTCCATGTTTCAGATAGTAAAAGGGATTGTTGCATAGACTCTCTCAGCCACAACTTTCTGCAGAAGAGCGCCTTTCTTAAACATGTTAAATTTGAATACGATCAAAAACTGAGGCAAAAAATACTACAATGTCCCAAAGATAGTACAAATTTTTGGTCATTCGTCGAAAACATTAAAAATGTTGGCTCATCCTCCACCCTAACGTTGATTTATAATGACATTCCAGCTGTCAGCTCCTTGGACAAGGTCAGTCTACTTTCACAGTTTGTGCTTTGTCCCTGCTTACACTTAAGTACGTCGAATCTTCAATGGGACAAATCCATTTTCAGACTCGTGTAATAGCGAGAGTCTCTAAAGATCTTAGTATTCACAAATCGCTGGTCCAGATGGTATATCTCCCCTTCTTCTGAAGGGTGTTCTTCCACGGTAAAAAAACCAGTGCGTAAGCTTTATCATCAATTCTACTCTTTAGGACTCTTTAGAACGTCCCTAGAAAAGGCAAATCTTCTTATTTGTCCTCTTACAGATCCAATGCACTTACGTACCTTCTTTCCAAGGTCATGGAAGCGTTGATAAGCCGTCAGCTCATAATATTACTTGAATCGCGAAAGCTTCTCAATCACCGGATATACGGTTTTCATAGAAACAGTTCCACTGGTAATTTGATGGCATGTCTCACCGAAAAGCGAAACCAAAGCATACATCAATCTGGCGAAAGCAAGATATTTGCATTTGACAGAGTTTGGCGTAAACTCTTTTATCGTAATGGATTAGAAATGACCTTTTGGAACGTTCAAGTTGTCTTGAATGGTTTCAAGAACGATATACATAAAATAAATGCTGGTGTGCCGCAGAACTCCGTTCTATCTCCGACACTCTTTTTAATCTTCATAAATGGTTACTTGCCTGCTACTTCTAATCTAATATATTCCTTCGCTCTCTGCTTTTCATATTCGTTCCTAGACTCACGTCCCTGCTCTTCGGATGTAAAATAGGAACGGCAGAGTATGCTTAGCTCATTAAATTCCGATGTAAACAGTATCACTAAGTGAGCAACCGCTAATAAAGTGGAATTTAATGCTTCCAAAACACAATGGTGGTGACGATTGCGTGATGGTTGCCACACTGGCTGTCACATCACCTACCTGGGTTCGAATCCCGGTAGGAACACAACAGCAAATTTTTCAAAATCGTCATCAGCCTTTCGGCGGGCCTATGAGAAAGCTTCTCAGGAGAGCCGTTTCGAACCGGCAATAAAAAGTGTAAAAATTGACAAAGTGAGAAACACAAATGAGTGCGCTAGGCCTTGGCGCACTCCGAGCTGTCGCGCCATTTATTTATTTTTTTTAACACAATGCTATCTGTTGTTGTTATAGCGAAATTTAAACACTCGGCAATTATCCAAGAATAGCACTTGCATCGTTGAAATCGAAAAACTTTCCATTCTCGGTATGTGTGTCAATGACAATTTACATTGGAATGACCACATTTATGGCGATGATCTCGATATCGCCAAAAATACTGCGACAATTCTAGGTTTCTTCAAGAGATGTAAGAAATATGTCAACCCTCTGATCTGGCCTCAATATATAAGGCAATTATTTGGCCAAATTATGAAAAATTTAGACCATCTTGTCAGATGCTCTTATAACATATCCGCACCTGCTAGATAGGATTCGAAACCTTGTGATAAAATTTATAGCTGATGCAAATAGCACCCTCGAACACTGATGACTTTCGGACGTACGTGCAACTCGCTTATGGAATGCCCTGCTGAGCTCTTCCTTTCGTAGCCCTTATAACCCTCAAACATTCAAAACAAATGTGTACAAGTATTTTTAGGCAAAATTCTGGCTGTCCAACCAATTTTTAGGTCTTTCGATTCTGCTCCCACTTTGATGCGCAGTCTCTTACGCTTGAGTTCCAGTGAAATAGGCAAAAGATTGATTAGCATGCTGCTTTCAACGGTTTGACTATTAACAAATTGACGGAAAGAAACGTTCTGTAATGCTACCATTGTATGTGAGATTTGCGATGAGGCGGGTGACTACTGGTGCAGTCGAAGAGGGTGGTGTTGAAAGTGTTGAAAGTCACACATCCTTAGTGACAGTAAAGAGGATGGAGGAGTCGCTGCAACTGAAACCGATGACTAGATGAATTTTCATTATTGCAGATACTACTTCTTGAACACACGGATGTATCCGTTGGGGTGTCACCTGCACCTCTCTAGCTAACATGATCTCAAATCAAATCGATTTGTTTTGATGTCTAAAGCTAAACCTAATGCTACCTGTTACGAAATGTCAGTCAGGAACCCTTCTTTAATTTGTATACAAATCTGTTGTTCGTCAAATTAATTGGAATCGCTTTAGAAGCTATCCTTGCTGATTTTCAGTACCGATTGAAGTCTAACTGACTGACTGACTTCATCTCTATAAATGTTCGGAATATCTAGATGACCCCGATTTAGCGCTTCTATAGCTCTTTCCCTTAGTTTTAAAATCCTTTGGTTGTAGGGCATTTGAGCGGCTATCGTTCTTAATTCCTATTCGCTACATGCACATAAGCAGAGGTTCGATTTGAATACTAGCACATTAGATGCGACGTCCCTGGTAGGTTTCTGGCAATCATGCCACTAGTCTCATGCGCTTGATGCTGACAGAGTAAGACTTTTTGAGAATTTTTGGGGGACTCGAACGTTTGAAAACCTCATGTGATTGATTCGTTCGACCTAGATATTTTCAACCAGTATATTCGGACTTGTATTTCAACTTCTGCACGTTAATGATCCGAGTCAATGTTGACGTTGCGGAATGATAGAACATTCAGGATACTTCGACTGGTGTATATGATATCAATATACTACGCAGAAAAGTCCATTATCCTCAACTTGTTTACAGATCTGGTGTTATGAAGGGACAGCTAAAATTGACAGATCGATCGATTAATTAGCAAATTTGTTCTTCTTTTCTGTCAATTTCGAAGTGATGTACCCGAAATTTGTCGAATTTCGTCTTAATTCTGATTGTGAGTAAGCGTTCGCTAACTTGGCTGCAGCCTAACATTTCTTCTCAAATTTTTTACTTCACATGAAGAAGAAGCAAGCTGATAGTCATCGCTTCTGTACTCCACACAGTCACTGTAGTACGTGTCACAGTTTTTAATTATTATTTTTTAATTTGCTCAGTATGTGTAAATTCTGTAAATTGTTTATATGGTTTGTAAATGGTTTAAATATGCAAGCAGTTGGCCCGACAGTACAGGTTCCAAATCGGCGGACTAGACCCTAGTATCATGGTATAAGCATTACCTTTAAGTGATCTGTGGCCCTATATAGGGTTGGAAGTAGCTCAAGTCGCTGAACATTCACAAGGTTACTACTACTAGATCAAAAAGTTGTCATACTGCTCAGAATCCATATTTCCAACAAGTGGAGTGGGATTGGTCACTTTCCGCCGACACGGATTGTAAAATTTGTCCCTAAATTTCATCATCTCACTAAGCCTCCACTTCACATAGCCAAGATACCTTTTTTTTTTTGCTGACTTGGGTTCGACAGATTTAGCTTTATGACATCGGCTATGATATAAGCCTCAGTTGAGGAACCCATTCTCAATGAGAGTTTAATGTTCAATTGAGATAACGTTTGCGCATATGCGGATCTTGCTGAATGTGCAGGTCTCTAGTTTATACAGCATAATTCGGCTGTTTTTTTGCCCAAAAAATCTTAATAATTTTAATTTAACAAAGCAAATTTGAAGAGGTTTTATTAAGTTCTTTCCTGAATTTTCTCAAAATTTGTCATAATGGTAGCATTAAACCATGATGGTTGCAAAACCATCATTCCATCAACTTTTCCCAGACTAGATGTTTAAAGTTCTTCGAATAATTGATTTAAACTTCCTGCCTCTTGGCTATTTGTCTCTGATGAAGGCTACCTGCAGCACCCTAATGCTGATTAATAATCACACCAGCTGTCAGCTCATTGGACAAGGGTTGTTGTGATAATTTCCATAAAGGCCTTATTTTTCTCCAGCTATTTTGCCACGGGCTTCTGGCAAATTCTCCTTTGAATACTGATTCAAAGGAAAAACGTTGGTACAACCTCGTATATTGGCATAAATGTGGTGAAAAAAAATCCTGAAGGTCATAAACTACACGATCTTGGACGCACAACAAACACGGTGGTCAAGCGTCTTCAATTCTTACACAAGCTGTATCTTATTAGCTCCTAAACCAACATATTTTCGTAAAATCTTCCATAAAATGGATGGGCACAGCTCCAATCGGTATTTACCAATTGGTTCACTCGTATCCTCCTCAATACTATGATCAACAGCAGTAATTGGTTCTTCGATTTGCACTGTATGACATCTGTGATGCTGGTGTGTATGTTTAGTTAGAATATATGTGGTGCTAGAACGATCTATGGTTTTCGAATTAATTTTTCAGATGGACGATTATGTTGATTGTAAAATAGACGTTCCGTACGGTAAGTTTCGTGAACTGAATCACAATTTTCGAAGTAAATTTTGCATAATTTGCATGACAAGACATCAAAATTATTCGAAAAGTACGTAGCATCGCGAACTTTCAGACAAAAGTCACAAGGTTCTGAAGGGGACATAAAATGGTGACCACGAGTTTGACCTTGGGACCCATTTTCAAGGTCAAACGAAGTCACTTGATTTTTCAAATGATAATTCCTGATTTTCATTGCTCAGTCGTATTGCTTGGAGGCTTGTTATTTGTTTTTACATACTGCGTTTAGCATAACCCAGAAACAACGAAGTTGACGTAGCAGTATTCTGTTTCCTTCGGGGTGATTAATTAGAGTGGGTCACCATGCCTCCCACTGTTGAATCATTGAATTCTTCCCATTTCGAAGTTTATTTCCTGAGACTATTTCAACAAATGCTCGAAAATGTGACCATTCACTTCAATACACTTGTCTATCCGCGCTCTAAATGAACCAACAGAACTGAGAACTATATCTGGCGTAATCTTCCGGCAAGCTTCAGTTATTTGTCTTTTCATGTCCTCACGTGTTGTTGGCTTTTTTTCTGTAAACCTCACTTTTTAAGTAGCCCCACAAGAAGAAATCAAGTGACGTAAAATCAGGTGATCTAGCAGGCCATTGTCTCGGACCCCCTCGTCCGATCCATCGTTGATGGTAAACATTGTTTAATACGCCCCTGGCTACTTGGGAATAATGGGCTGGACAACCATCATGTTGAAACCACATTGCTTGTCGCAACTCCAATGGCAGTTCTTCTAGTAATACTGAAAGATGGTCCCGCAAGAAGTTTGGACCTATTAATTTATCCATTTATGCTGGTGTTCAACTTGTCGCAACCAAAAAGGGTTTTCGGTAGCCCAGTAATGCATATTATGTTGATTGACCGTACCGTGATTGGTGAAAGTCGACTCATCAGAGAATAACACCTTGGCGAAGAGGTGTTCAGGACAATTTCCTGAAGTGCCCATTGAAAGGAAACTCGGTTGCGAAAATCCTCACTAGAAAGTTCTTGATGCATTGAAACATGATAAGGATGGTATTTATGCCGATGTATTATCTTACAGTCGTTTGAGAAATTCCTGATTCATAACTTATTTGGCGAGTGCTAATGTGAGGATCGTGTGTAACTGCTATTTCATTGTCCTCAACAGCCATCCTATTTGACCGATTCGTTTTCTTTGGTTGCACACTTCCTTCACCAGTGAATTGTTGGATGACCCGATAAAAGAAAGCGCGCGATCGTATCTGGTTTGGGAAAGCGTAAAGAGCAACAGCATCATCGATGTTCCTTCCACTTCTATTGAATTGAAATAGCCTGCATTATTAATCTGGAAAACGTTACTAATAATAATCAAGTAGAAAAAAAGGGCACAGTGCACACCATACACTCTCAGATAAGTTTAGGACAATTTGTCTCTATCAGAATTTTTTTTGAGTTTTAACTTCACTCAAGGCAATAATGACTTCCTCAAAACAAATCTCGACCTTCTAACACCCTAACAACGTTGAAAACCGATTAATGATTTAGGCGTTCCAGTGCAGTGGTGTCTAGCACTGAATGAATAAGATCTTTGAGACAACGTCGTGTGCCCCATTGAGGAATACGACTGAGCATACAAACTGCAAGGCATTCCCTAACCAAAAAGGCTTGAACTGAAAGCATTCATAGCGAGACAAGTGTTATGGTTGAAAATTTGAAAGGACGGAATTCAACTGCATCACTTGTGAGGAAAATGGTGAGGAAGCGATATTATTTCGGTGTTGAAAATTATACCAAATTAGAAGTAATAGAATAGACAAAAGACCATTAATGAAAATAAAAAAAGAGTGTCGGGGAAAGAGCGAAGCCTTAAGGCACACCAGAAATTACTTTGAATATCAGGTTTGAATCTGCTCCATACAATTTGAATTTCTATAAGAACTTCGTCAAACTCTGTCAAAATCTTTTGAAATATCAAGCTCAACTTTCATGCTTTCGGCAGATTGGTTTAGACTATGGTTCTGCTTTCCGATTAGAAATATCATCATATCACCAGAGAAACTGATACGAAAACCCTACTGCCAATCATCGAGTAGTCTTTGTGTCCAGATTTCGAAGCTTCTCTGTCGAATTGTTATCCAGATAGGGTCTCCTGCAAATAAAGCAGAAATGGATAATTTGTATACGAAAAAAGAATTTTAACTACACGCAGTTGAGTTCTGAACTGAAACAGAGGTCACATTGTGGTAGAACTTTCTACCTGTCCCTACATAATAGTTCGAGACCGACCGAAGCTTGTCTTAGATTTACCTATCAGGATTTGATTTTGTGATTGTCACCCTCCAGTTGTGGATGAAGAGTGTTAGGCAATATAAAATTGGAGAGTCATTCAAACTCTTATATTCTTTCTAAGCTTTGCTTCGTGGCCGATCTCATATTAAAACGGCCTCATATAGCAGACCCTCTGGCTATTATGGGTAAACTTATCTATTATCAAAATCAAGATCAAGTTAAAGACTGTTGAGTTTCAGTTGAGAAAATTTTATCTTTTCATTGGCTTTAACTAACGATCCGTGTTCAGTGAAATTTCACTACCTCCGCGACCATGAATTCAGTTTCTTTCCTCTAACGGCTACATATGTACCCTCATAGATAGCCATGCGTAACTTAGGCACGTGAGGGAATGAAATCAAAATTAAATGCCTTATTATCCGTGAAATTCAGGAAGCGATGCAGTTAGTATTTAAATCCGTAATTAAATCCACACTTGTTTCAGACACTACATCCGCTACACACTTTGTTAAAAACATGCTCACGTATGCCACTCAAATTCCCAATTTTCAATAGACGTTTTCCAAAGTCTACTTAAAATCTCTTCCGCAAACTTCATTTTCAAAGTGACAGATTGCCGGCAGACCAATTTAAATTCCAGTTACTTAAAAAAAAAAAAAAAAAAAATTGGCCTTTTAAGCGACCGCAACTGGTGCATCCAATACCGTTCTTCATTAGTAACAAATGTTGTCAATTAAAACTCCATTTACGCCAAACAGCATGTTACTGTCGCGTCAAACATGCAAAGATCGCACTCCACTCATCTCAATAAGAAATCCATTTGCTATATTTTACAGTAAATTGGCAAGTGATGGCTCCGACAAGTGGAGAAATTCACAAATTCACAATTTCGCAAGCCCGATAAACGATTTCTGCCGGAACAAGTGAAAAATGGACTTTCTTAATCGGGCGGCGCGCGAAAAAGTATCAATTACGCGATAAATCTTCACCACCTCCTTATTGTTACATTTTTCCTCGTAAATTGTTGTAAAGGCTTCGGTACACCCTGTACCGCCCTCTAAGTACGACTCCATCGGCCCATCCATCGTCATCAGCTTTAGTGCAATTTCCAATTGACTTGACCCAAATTTTGTGCCTCAACAATATCCCTCGCAGCAATATATGAGTACGAGTATGAGTACGGATCGAGCGGGCACACAAGAAAAAGTATCTCAGACTTTAGTCTTGAGAATGTGCGATGATGCGGTATTCGGCCAAGTGGAAAATTGTACGAAATGTACGAAAGGCAGCAACAATCAAAGCGGGACAACTAACAATGGGAGCAATGAAGATGAATGAAGGGAAGTCTTGGCATCATGAAGAAGAGATGTTTTCGCATGTGATGCCTCCGTGGAACGAATATTGATTACTGGAGATTGCCAAAGTTCAAAACAAAAAGCTGGACTGGTACGCGGAGGGAGTTTTCCTTAGAGATACTCGTACTATTTCGATACGTGAATATGAAGGTATTGCTACTGCGTCATAGACAAAATCAAGGCTGTTACAAGAGCTTTGTTTGGTTTTGATGGGTTTTCGCAAATGAATCGCGATTTGGTGGTGATGGGCGTGAACTACATGCGTACGGTTATTGCTATGTTACGCAATATCTTCGCGGTTGGATGAGCCAATTTGCATTTGAATTGCTTCGCCGAATTGAGGTTCTTTGTCTATTCAGTGTAAAGATAAACATATACGATGTGTGGTATATGTATTTGTAAGGTGTTAGCGTTAATTTGGCTTGTAATGCATATAAAGTAGCACCATTGTTCTCTTAAGTCAATTATGCTGAAGTTCAGAAGCATAACACCTTACACAAGGTTTCTAAGTTGGCGTGTGGTTCAGAATAGTAAGTTCGAAGGACAAAAGTTCATTGGTTTTGTCATTTCGCACTCTCGAAATACAAGTCATGCAATGCTTTCAAAGCCAGCCTTCTTCACCATCGAATTGCCGTGTTAGCCTTTCATATGATTGAAAAGAGGTTGCAGAAGGGCAACTTTTTTGAAAATATTGCTTAAAAATTGTCCCTACGCTTCGATGATATGTATAGTCAGTTACGTTCACTTGCATTTCTGAGTCTTCCGTAAAAAAAAAAAAAATTTCATTGGATCCAATCGGATCAGGACTTATTTAATCCGGCTTTCGGACTACGTTTAGAGACCACTTGAATTCTTGAACTAGCTTCAAAGTGGTAAGAAGCATCAGGAAGCCCGTAAGTGCAGCTTTGCTACAATACTTCTCAATATAGTTTATTTCCATTAGGATTGCATGTATTTACGCTTGAAAAACATGCTAAGTTTTCTTAGCGAAGAGGAAAAACGTTCTCCTGAAAAATACTAGCGACACATCCTAGATTACTTCTGAAGCCATCTCTTAAGGCAGCAATTCATTACTTCCCTTGGCGCAATCGAGTTCTCGATTTCATATTTTCGCACAACAGAAGTTTTTTCAATGATGCCTGAGTCAGAAGACAATCAAGGTGATAAGAATTTCAGTCCGATGCAATACGATGCAAGACGGCACCATTAAAGTGGAAATTCATCAGTGTGTCTAGAACAGAGTCACACACAATTCAACAGAGATTAACCGTTCTTTGGAATCTGAAAAAAGGAGCAGTGATCACTTGCTATTCTTAAGGTTTAATCTTGGGTCTTGGAATTCCCAAGCTTTTTGGCTTGCACTCACTATGTTGAACCTCAAGTTGAAGTTAAAGTGGGGTATAAAATTCTATTGGGAAAAAGTTTAAAATTCAAGACATTCATGGCATTCAAGATGGAAGGGCGCCTTCCGCATATTGATTTGGATGCGAAGTATAGTATATGTTTTCTGTGATATAAATGTCTTTCCATTGTTTTGAGAAAAAACGATTTTAAGCTCAAAGTAGGATAGGTTTTAAGTAGCTCACTGGGTTTGTTACCTGATGTGGGGCTTTAAGCTACTTTTACCTGCTTGCCGACTAGTGGGATATATCCCAGATTGAAGTTGGACCTAAATAAGGCAATCATAGTTGGTTAGATGGAAACTTGGCCTTTTTGAATCAAAGCTAGACTTTTTGAATCTGTAGGTTTCCGGTGCCTTTATTCTTTTAAATAAGTTTATGGCCCATTTAACTTTGTCTTGACTGAACATTTCTCCATGTAGATCTATCGTAATGTTGAAAGACAACAAAATTGATGCTGACTTTTTAAATTAGAGAATCACTCTCGCTGCTTGGGCCAAATGACTGCTTATCGATTGATGGATATATATACTCAGATATATACAGCCTAGAATACGTTTAAATCTTTGATTCAGTGGACGACATGCCAACAAAAGGTGATAAGCCATCCTTGGCAACAAGTTCTATCCATGAATGAATCAACCGTGTAAACTTATAAACGAAAAATAGACAAAATTAGTGTCCCATAGCACAACATATAAAGTTATCCAAGGGAAATCGATTGCCTGAGGTATGGTAGACCTAAAATACTTGGTTTTTTAGTTGAACAACTCCCGTCTACCGGGGATGGCATAGTTTTAGAACTAATGCAAAACAAAACTTCGAAATAGATACTGCCAACATCTCACGAAACACATGCCAAGCACTCCTTGTTCTTGATTACGCCATGAGAATAAAACCAAAAATCTTCACAAAGCACTTATTAAGGAGCAAAACTTTTCAACTAAATCATTAAGATAATAAAACTGGCATCAAGATCGATGGAATAACCATGTTGGAACAGCGAAACGGAAGAGTCATTTTTGAAAAAGGTATCCTAAACAAATACATCAACGAACTGGGAGGGAGTCACAATTCAATTAAGATACGTGATGGCCCTCAATTGAGGCTCTTGCTTATGCCCCTCTTCCTTTTTTTTATGTAGTGCTCATTCTAAAAATTTTGAGTAAACAAAAATTACCCTGTCGAAGGACAGCCTATACACCCTTCTCAATTGAGTCCTACCGATCAGTGGATTATTTGGTTGATTCTGCTCAACCGGACGATGGTATAGTACCATAATAAAGAAGATTTCAACATCTCCCGCCACTTAATGCATTCTCTGAGTCTATATTAAATTAATGAAATACTTAACATAACTCAACCTTGTTTTTATATTCTATTCCGATGGTAACGATCACCAAATTTACAAAAAAAAAAGTCTCCAGTTACTTTGATCCTTTTTTAACTGCTTATAGTTGCTTAGTCAAAGTCGGTTGAGGTCTCCTTCTACTTATGCATGCCATTTTAGGTGTGTTCCTCCTTTGCTGTGTCGTTCATCCGGTCTGTAATCGAAGACTTTGGGCCGGTGTCTATTCGCCCTGGCATCTCAGACGGTGGATCCGTCGACTGACTGTCCTCTTCCACTCCACGGTAATACCAATGAAATCAAAAATAACACGCAAATTCTTTCTCTCGAAACAATCAAATGGTTTTGCATAAACTTTCGACGAGAATCAAACCTCTGCGCCATAGAGCACAAAACGAGTTTAGTGTATTAAGTTTGGTGTTACTCAATTACCTCTTGAGCCCAAAAAACAGTGGTTGGCAACAGTAATTCTGCGTCTCATTTCTGCGCTGATGTATAGAGTTTTCTAATAACGACTTGACAACAAGTCCATATCTTCCAATTCGGGCCAAAAATAATCGGTGATTATGGCGCGATAACGCTGACCATTCACAGTAACGTGACGATCGTTATCGTCGACGAAAAAATATGGCCCAATAACTCCGCCGGCATGCAAACCGTACCAAACAGTAATTTTTTTTTTATGGATGAAGTGGTGATTCATGAAGCACATGGGGGTTTTCACCCGATCAATAACGCATATTTTTCTTATTGACGAACCCATTGAGAAAAAAATGAGCTTCGTCACTGAAGATGATTTTGCGATGAAATTCATCATCTTGGCGCATCTTCTCCAGAACCCAATCGGAGAACGTAGCTCGTTAGTGTACTTTACCATGATGAAAATGTTGAGTTTACTGAATAAATGAACAGTGACAGTTTGATGATTAATGAAAATAAATTCAAAATTGTCAAGTTCCTATTGGAAAACCCTATAGTTGCTTCCTGTAACTGCATGTTTGCTCTCGTTTTCCGGCATACCCATTTTGTATGCTTCCATCTCGAAACTTAGGATTCTTCCAATAACATTAATGTCATGGCGTACGCAGTTTATTGTGTAGCCTTTATTGAAGGTTTCTGATGCTCATGTAATACAACAGAAAAGATCCTATGGGCGATGTTCAGGAGGCGCAGTAAAATGTATATCCTTCCTTGCAGATTGGGCAAAAAATACCGATATTTTATGCATCGAGCATTTCTAATCATATCTTACAGATGATCTGGTGCATGTTCCTGATCAAGGCATCACTATCTGGTTAATTGCTCAGCAGACAGTCCGTTTGCTCCAAAAGTTTTATTAGCATCGACATTACTACCTTAACTTCGTCTAGAACAGGAGGACAAAATTCGTTGTCATCTTCGTCCAGAATAAACGGCTTATTATGCCTGACAGCGGTGTTTTGATTATCATCTCCGTTTCACAGTCAGCAGAACCAGAAGTAGTGTCTCCATATTCTTAGCACTGACTGCGTCTCTACTACTAATTGTCCATGTCCATCTTTGTAGCATTCCTTTCTGACATTGTAGCTCTGGCATGTTCCTTTTATTCTCTGGCAATACCTTCGACCGTCATTTCTTCATAAACATCTCTTCATTTTCTCGATCTCGCACTTTTCGTGCTCTTTCATTTTCTTTCCGAGAGGCCTGTGCTCTTCCCTTCTTTACATCTAGAGGAGTATCTGGCATCGTTCGCAATATGTATAGGATCAATGTGATTGATGGTTGATTGATCAGAGGATAGCGAAGTGCCTTTATGGGTGTTGAGATATGCAAATCGAGTTCTGGCTACGTTACAAATTCGTAAACTGTCGGTATTGGACCCTTAAGGCAACATGTGGTGTCCCTCGGGGTAGACATCTTGGACCTATCATTCTTATTCTAACAATAAACGATTTCAATAGTTCTACGCTGATGACTTGAGGATTTCCAGAGTCATATCATTGCCTTCCAGTTAATGCAAGACGACTTCAAGAATTGTCAACAAGTGTCAAGCAATATCCTATACAGAGATGCCTGTAGACAACAGAAGAATTGTTTACGCAACAATAACAGCGTTTACGGTTTAACGTTATAAAAATTAAGAAATTGCTTTCGCTTATTGAAAATTTTCTACGCTAATAAGTAATTTTAATTAAAAACTTAAAATTCCCTTTAAGAATAAAATATCATCATTTCCAGCATATTTACCGCAAAAACAGTCTCAAACCAATTTCGAGTTTTTATGAAAGTCATTTGGGGAATAAACTTCTTTTTACATCCAATGGGTGTACGATTTCCTAAAAAATATCTCCATTCTCGTAAGCTTGCATAAACACTTTTAGTACCAATAAACAGATACAAAGCCCGGAATCCCATTTAAACCGAATCTTTGCAATCAGATACACCCCGTTTTTAATAGCAGCGTATTCTTAAAGGTGTATTCGAGGTTTCTTGACGTACTATATACGCAACCTTTTCCATTTTGTATCTTGACATTTAATGTGAATTTGTCAAGGAAACTGTCATAAAAACACAAAGCATGAGGCAATAAATAGAGAGTTATTGGACGCCGCGGTCTTGAAATAAAATATTACTCTTTCAAGGTCTCTGCAACACCCACCTTGACTTTGAATCTATTTTGAAAAATTATTTTATTTTGCAAAAAATATTTTTGAAATCATTTTTGGTGATTTATTTGTCCAAAAATAGATACTGCGACGAGGAGCGTACATAGGTCATAGAAATATCGACAAGCTACATGCTAGCTGGAAGAGGTGATTAAATTAAAGTCAAGTAGTTGCATCTAAGTATCTATCATATATGGGAATCTGACAGGGGCTATTTTGTTATATTTTATTTTGAAGTGAACATCACGTCAATTCGCTAAGTTAGGCTTGAAAGACGTCGTCGAACAGAAAAACAAAATCGCACAAATTCAATGTGAATATGGGGCTGAAACTGGGAGCTGCCGCCGCTGGGTGTATCTTGAAAAGTATCTGGTAATCTACTGCGGCTAAAGCGCGGTGGATTATGAGGTATAAATTTTTCGTTTACGGCCTCTGTAATTGAATTTCAATTTCGAGCTTAAAGCTGATGTAGTTGGGTGAGACTACAAGTATGACCTTTACATTGGACGTGGTTATACGGGGAGAGGCTATGCGAAATGAATCAGATTAAATAATTAAAATTCTATCTGCGCCTCACCGATGTGTCGGTTATTTTTATTTTTATGTTTAATGTGTGTCTTGCGAGTAGAGTGCACGCTTATTAATCGTCGCAATGAAGCATCCGAACGTGGGAATTAGAAAATGAAATTGAAATCGATAACTTTTCATCGTTATGGTCGTTAGAGTATCATTCAGAGTCTGAGTCGTTGTAGATGCTGTTTTATTTGGTTTTTTTTTTTTTTTTTTTTTGAATTTGATTTGCTATGGGAAATTTAATTGTAATTCGATTATGATGGAGTGATTAAAATTTAATTACCACAGAAATGCGATAGATACTTGAACGAGTACGAGAAAATGTGTTTATCTACAGATAGACTTTTGGTTTTCATTTTCAGATGAAATGACGATGTATAGCGGTTATTATTTGATAATTGCTGATAATTTCAGGGAAAGCGAAGTGAGTTCTAACACACATGATGCAATAACAATTGGTGGTAGGCAATAAGTAAAAGTTGTAACGGAACGGCAGATGAAAAAGTGAAAAAATTTATACCTATAGGAAATCAGTAGTTGATTTTTGGAGGAAGAATTAATACTTCCGAAGACTTAATCCTAACAATCAACATTTTATTATATTTTCCCGATTTAAATTACTTTTAAGAAAATACTCGAAGGTGGCTCGACTCTCAGTAGGGTTCTTATATGTTAGTGCGCGGCACCGCGATGGATTGGTTTGGTTATAATTGAATATGGAACGCTTTTACAGATAAATCTCTGTTTATTTGCTACTTAACCTTAAATTCAGTTTCCATTTCAGTAGGGCATTTCCGAAGATAAAAAGTATGAACGCGCATCCAGGGCTGACCACGGAAATGTTTTCGATTCGGAAAACATGAACTCACCAGAGGTCGAACAAAGGTAACTTAGAGAGACCTGCTTACGTACGGGTCGAAAAATTTCTTGAACTACCATTTAATAAAGCCAAGTAAACGGAAGTTAGGCTCCATCTCACATCATTCCATAACAAGGTCTTGAAAAGATTAAACCATGGGAATATGTTGACCATAAAGAAAATAAGTTGAGGAGAAGACGGTTTGCATTTACGTGAGAAGGCATTTGGCGATATTAAGTTTTAAGGAGTTTTTGACGCACCATATTGAAAACCTATCGAGGTCTTCTTGAATAATGCCAGAGTCATGGGGACAAGAAATTGTTTTAACAAATTTTGTGTCGTGAGCGTAAAGGGAGAGGGAGGAGTGCTTAATGACCCTCTCAAGATCGTTAACAATAAGAATGAAAAGAAGGGGACCAAAATGCTTGCCTTACGGAACCCCAGAGAAGCTCAGAAAAGGAGCTGAAAAGTGGATTTAAACCGAACATTATAATATTGGTATACCAGGTGTGGTAAGAATATATCCATTTTAACAAAAGAGTTTCAAAGTTGAGAGCATATAATTTGAAGAGCTCGTATCAAAAGATACGAATTAAACTAGGTTTTTGGTAGTTGATCTGCCTTTCAGAAAACCATGTTATTTATGCAAAGTTAAAGGCTTCGTATAAAATGCTTTCAATGTGTTTCGGTATAGGAGATAGTTTAACAATGGGACGATAATTGGTAACTTCATGCTTAGATCCCTCTTTGTGTATCGAGATTATAAATGAAGTCTTACAAATCTGGGGAAATTCTCCTTGTGTAAGTGATAAACGAACTATATAGGTAGGAAATGGGGAAAGAAAGGTTAAAAGAGCATTCAACCATCTCGAGAGTCTATCTCGGACAGGTAGCGATTCACCATTAAGTTTTTGTAAGTTTTCTGGAAATGGACCAACGGAGAAATTGTCAAAATCGTCAACAGCAAGGTGATAGAATTCGACAGGTTGGGCCGTAAGAATAGGGCAACATATACCGTACAAGGATCTACGCATAAGTGTTATTTTAATTGACACAAAGTGGAGCTTAAAAAAAGACAGGCATTCTCGAACTAACTTGGAAGTCATGAGAGTGTCCACCAAGGCCTTAAATCCAGCTTAGACGTCGCCGAAACCGTTTCTGTGCAGTAAGACGGTCGATTTCGTACTTTTTCCGCAACAGGAGTTCTGGTATCAGTGCATCGGACCAGAGTCAAAAGACAGTCGGCCCGCCACAACAACAAAGTTAGATTGCATGTTGTACCAAAGACCTCTTCGATTTTGACGAAAGACGGTTTGCGAATGTAGCCCATCATATGAATATCAAAGGAAGGGAGATTCATCAGTGCGTCTAGAGCTGAGCTAGGAGTGCTAGGGAAACATTATTTGGAGTCTGGTAACGGTAGCAGTGACGTATTTTCGTGAAACTCTGTTCCGCTAGAGGGATAGGATATAACTGATCTTATAATAGCCATTTAGATCCACAGGATCCTCCTTGGCCAGAAGCCTTATGACTTGCGAAAGGTGCTTTACATTGTCAGAAGCGCGACAACCCTTGAAAGTTGTCGACGTGACATGTTTATTTCAAAGAAGTTTGTTACTCGTATGACATCCAAATATACATACAAGAGTGAGTCAGACCAGTAAGCTTCCACCTATCGTAAAGAGAACAAACTCAGTTTTGAAAAGTCTGGGAATGCCTGTGCACTACAACTACATGATCTGCATATGCTTGAGCATAAATTTCAAAACTATTGAGAACGTTAAGCATTGAGTCGATCGACATGCACAATAGCAGTTGGGACAGGGTTCCTCCTGTTAATAGGCAACCCCTATTAATCCCTAACATCACATATTAGCCACATTCCGCAATCAATGTCCTATCCACCAGCATTGCTTCTATCCACAGTACAAGGGCCGTAGGTGTTGTCTGGCTGAGTTTCACATGCCGTCAAAAATTGTATTGTCGAAAGCACTCTCAAATTCAATTAAAATTCCAACTGCGTATTTTTTTCTTGTGGTGCGCGTATTCAAAATTCAGTCAAATAGATTTTGAAGCACATCCTCGCAGAATCTTCCGAATAGGTATGTTGTATCTTGGACAGTGCTCGATCATTTTTTTCATTCTCTTTAACACGAAAGAGGTCAAGCTGACAGATCAGAAACTCTTGGCCAAAGTATACTCATCTTTTCAAAATTTCAATATAAAGGCTCCCACTGTTCGCCATAGTTTTTATATGCATGACAGTGTCAGGCCAATATTGAAGATTCTCTTTAAAGTTGCCATTAGGCTGGCTATACCTGGATATATGTATGTTATGCGATTGGTACTAGGAGAGATGTGGCCACCAAGGGAAGCAACTGCGTAGTTGAAGGCTTCATCCGGGTCACCGCGTTCGATCTCAGATAACTAGCTAGGCCAGGTTGTGTATTCTGCATACTTGCAGCTGTGTTGATTGAAATTGATTGTGAGTTAGTTCCGATTATGCTACCTAGAAAGTGAGTCTTAAGTATGAGACAGAGAGTTTCTTTTTGGCACCTACACCATCGGGTTCAGGTTTTTGAGTGATTCCAGTCTGGCTGAAAAAAGTGCTCTGGCAGACTTTACTGTTGTGCTGTATCACTTGTGTTTTGTTGAAAATCTTTCTAAAGATGCTACCGACTAGTAGATAGTCTATCTAATGCATAGACATCATGCCGCGTGCACTGTAGACTTTATACTCGTTGAACCTTTTCGAGAATTTGTCAACGTACTTAGATCGTGTCCCATTTTGATCTGGCTGCAGAACACCAGAACTATCAGATCAATGTGTTTCTTGAAGCTTGCAGCGCTTATATTCCACTTTCAGCAGGGATACGTCTCGACAATTCTTAGAAGATGGATCACACAGAGCTAGTACTCATCTAAGAACAGTCAATCCGCATCCTGACATCTGCAATCGAAAAATCGGTAATCAAAATCGCTGGTTGCTCAGTTTTGCATACATAAAGGTGTACCCTGGATGCCAGGAAATGAGCATACTTGTACCTCTTCTCTATTGTGATTTCAATTTACCTACAATCTATTAGTAGAAATGTAGAGTTTTGGCTGAATCATAAGCTTACACGAGCATTAAGATGAACAGAAATAACAAAAGTACGAATGTATTTTATTCCAACACTTGATGTGGCCTTTCGGCTTGTGGGTACTCATCAATGCGAACCATATTGTTTCTTGAACCACATTCTTTAGGGTGGAAAAAAAGTTCTTGTGTTGATTGAAGGCCTTTTGTTAGCTTTTATATGTACAATGGACTGGTAAGCATATTAGCTTGTTACTAGGTCTGATAGGTCTAATTTTCCTGCTAACTACAAAAAACTTTCTGAACCCATTCTACTTAAAACCTATGTTCACGATAATCTACGGGGCCAGAAATTGTTTCTCTCGATTTATAATAGTAGCCCAACACCAACATAGTCTGTCATACCGATTAGTTGACCCTCAAGCTGTTTGCTTGCTAAATTATGGGTCTCATGACATGTCATTACCTATTACAGGTCTTATGTATGTTTTCTAATGCAATCACCATAATCGGAATTCTGAACTTCTCGTAAATCCCCTTCTATCTTTGAGCTATTTTCCAGACTTAAACAAATTTTCCTCCAAAAACAATAATTCCATTTGAAAACACACAACTCACAGACTTAACCGATCGCTTGGTAATTCGATACGATCCCGATTCTTTCAGTCTAATTCGTTGTCAATTATATAACCACCAATCAAGTCAAGTCAATTCAAGTGGAGTCGAGTACACTTTCCCACAAAGTAAATGCGAAAATCTCTGAAGGCCAATCCCTCATCGGTGGGTTCCAGTGCCCCTAATACCATTAATCTTGTCTGCTACTACCAGACATTCCACGCAAAAATATTTCACCAAAAGGGAGTTAGTCCCACCACAATAAACCAAACTAAGCCACACCGATCCAAGTGCTGCCACAACTTACCATGATTTGCGTCTTTCACTCTGTCCACTTAGATTATGTCACAACGTTCGTCAGACCATTAAGCATGCGGTCAACCCGGCCATAAAAGAAAAAAAATTAAACTGACTGCACTACATCTAAAAGTATGTGTCTATGCATACCAAAAGGTTTTCCTTTGCCACATGGATCCATACTTGCCAGAGTATCTACCACCGCAACAAGTCATTGTCATCTACCGTCGTCGTTTGAAAATTGCAAAAAAAAAAAAAAAACTGTCGACTTGGTTCCTTGTGTATGCGGGAACAATAAAGGCTGATGAGTGGTGAAAACTAATGGAACGCATACTCCACCGACGGTTGAAGAATTTCTAGAGGACTCTGTAAAAGCCTCCTCCACCTGGAGTTATGCCAAAGTGGTGGGATGCAATAGCGGGATGCATTCGCAAGAGAAATGAGAAAAATTCCATTCCAAAAATTTTCTTTTCAAAAGATATGAGTGCCAGTACCAGTATCAGTACCACTACCCATTCCCGTATGCGTAGGTCTAAGTATGTGTATCTAGATACTCGTACTTCCACTTCATCATAAAATGCATTCACCTTGAGATACTCGTACTCGTATTATGCAAAGAGTAATCAAAGAGTCGGTTGGATGTGCCAACAGAGCAGTTCGCTCGTCGCGGCGGTGGTAATAGTTGGAGGTATCTATCACCATCACCATCATCATCATCATCATCATCATCATCATTGTAATCATCATAATCATCATCATCATCAACATCATCATAATATTGTTGGTGCGACGACGCCAGGGTGTATTCAACTCTGTGCTGCAAATTAAGCTCAAGGAATGTGCCAACTTTATTGGAGCGCATACAGCACATATACGTATGGATGTGAATACCATTGCTGCTGCTACTACTTTGATCTGTGGATAGATGGAGTTATAGTTGTACTGATTTGCCTTCATGACTCTTTCCTCGGTGGTTGGCAGTCCCCAAAGAAGGTAAAAGTGTAGAGACCGCGCCACAGAATGAATACTCATATGCAAGATACTCATAGAGTGTTGTGATTAAGATGTAACACTGTATCTCTGTATCTTTATATCGCTCAGTGCTCACTACTGATTTTATTTGAGCTATTTTGGTTGGGGTTTTTCGTTTCTTCATTTCTGATACCAAATCGTCATCGTCGTGTCCAGATTGTGTAAGAGATGTTTTACCAATTGCAAGTGTTGCAGAATAAGGAAAACGTTTTGTTGGCAAAAAAAAAAAAAAAAAAAAAAAGTTGAAAGAAGTGAAAGAAGCAGTTACGAGTATTTCGGTTGTATGTAGGGTCAAAATGTAATGAACGAGAATATGAATACGCTGCGCAGTGGATATTGAAATTGCAGCCACTTGGTGTTGAGTTTAATAGCTGGCGAAAGGATTTAACTCATAAAGGCCATTGACAAGGTGGAGGTGAAAATTTTTTTTATTACAAACAAAAGTGAAAGAAGAAATGAGGCGGAACTGCTGTCAATAAGTAATTTGATTGAGTAAAAAGTAAATCACATGCCACAGACGGAAGATGGGAAGATGGTATCGAAAACCACAAAAGAATTCGGATCAAACTAAAACTTTTATTTCTCATTCATTCCAAGCATCTTTTGGGATGGAGTATCTAGTACTCATTTCCCAATGACCATCTTACCTTCAAGATGCTCCGCCACCTACACTAAGTCGACAGCAGCAAACGCAGACGGGCATCTGAAATGTGCAGCGTTGGTGTTGACGCGATTTCTATGGGAAAATGGGGAGAAGTGCCTAGTGTCTAGCTAGGTCAATTCTGACCAGAAATTTCTGATCATGTCTATGGATAGACACTTTGGTGGCTTTATGCCATCCCTAACTCCTGCTTTGAAAAGGGTCTACCCCTGCACTCAAAGAGCTGTTAAGGTGAACAACTAACAGTTTTCAAACTTATAGATGTCCAGAACATTACATCCTGATGTTACGTTACGTACTTTAGCGTGGCGCTATAGGCCTTCGTACTCCATCTAAAACTCAATATAAAGGTTTGCTTATTACTTGGTACAAGCCCGTCTGACTGGATTTTCCTCTGAAAGTTTTGGTGAGAAAAATAGGTCTCTATACCAAGAGATCTTGAAACGCAACTCAGTCTCCTACACGCCTTAAACTTCGCGAATACGTAAGAATAGCCAAAAAGCAATCTTGTTGTCTTTTTTGTGAAGCGCTAGAAAAGATATAAAAAGAACCAATAGCCCCGAAATATCTGAAAGGCTCAAATGGAGTCCGGACAAGGCATAATCAGGCATCACTATTGCTTCTTATGTAAACTCACTTACCGGGCTGTAAAGATATTGGCACCACAGCATCATCTCTCAACGAACCTCTAATCTCTAGCCTGATAATAGAGAATAGAATAACATGGGTGATCAAATCGTTCAATCTCTTCAAATGGATGGACGGGAACAATCAAAATAATCACGGCCATATTACAACACGCTCTTCCATATATTATACTTTGGCTTAAAAATATCTTCATTGGTTGTCTAAAGATAGGCTACGTCCCACACAGCTGAAAAGAGGTGAAAGTGGTTTTCATTCCCAAAAAAGGAAGACCTAACCAGTCCTCTGCTAATGACTATAGACCCATACGTTTATCATCGTTTCTATTGAGAACACTGGAGAGAATCATAGATCAATAAGACACGACCTATGCTAGTTCTCAACACGCTTACCTTAATATAAAATCAATAGAGATCTCACTGCATGTGGTTGTAGCTACCATAGAAAAGAATACGCGCCATAAAGAGTACACCAAGGCCGCCTTTCTAGCCGTCGAAGGAGCAATTAATAACGTAAACACCGGATGCATGTAGAAACAACGATAGAACAATGGATTGAGAACGTGCTAAAGAGCAGAATTATCAATTCAGAACTTGGGAAAAACACAGTCAGGAAAATGGTTGCAAGAGGAACTCCACGAGGAGGATGTCCTTAGGGTTTTACGTGAACTTCTCACAAGGGGGTCTACCTCAATAAGTCAAGCTCGGACCAAGATCCGGGACACTCCTGACTCCCATGGTACCGTGATTTAATTTCCGGTATGGGAGGAAGCCCGTAACTGGTCAAATTGTAGCAACTTTTTTTTTTTTTTGTAAACTAGCAACCAGTAATTTGTTGATTTGACGATTTCGCGTTGGATTTTCTGTGGCTTCTTGTTGCAAACGATATCCTAAAGGTTTCGAACAGAAGTGGTAGCATACGCCGATCCCATAGTCATTCTGGTGGAATGAAAACTTCTTCCAAAAATCGCTGTACTAATGGAGTCATTCTTGAACACACTCACAAAGTGGACAACACAAATCGGCTAAAAGATAAATCTATCTGTAAGAACCGAAGTGTAGTGACTATAACATACCAAGCGTGGACTTTAATAAGAGTTTCTCCACATCATTTCCACTGTCACCAACAATGAAAAACTCCACGGATGGCTACATAATGGAGAAAGCTACACTAGCTGGAGTCTGCTTAAGATTACCAGAATTTTTTAGGCAGAAATAGTTGCCACTCGTAAGACTCCACAGGCTGTACTACCTTGATCCATCAGAGATTTTTATTGTTATGGACAGTCAAGCAGTCATAAAAGCTTTGGCAAGTGAAACCACCAAATAGAGGTACAAAAATGTGGCCAAATTCTAAGTTGACCCTGTGTATCTCACCGAATGGATATCCCGACTCACCATAGTAAAAGGGAATGAGAAAGCAGATGAGCTTGCAAGAAAGTGTGCCTCTGCACAGAAATAACATACCATACGACATATGTAGATATACCAATTGAAACCCTTTAATATTTAGCCATAGAACGATCTAACAAATCATGAATCTCCAAGTGGGACTGTGTCATTTCACGCTCCGTTTGGCCGATCCTATACAGCGGGGGACTTGCCACTGCCTCATTCGCACAGTGGCCAGCCGAATAGGAGCCTCTTAACAAGATTATTTTAGAAACTGTAGAAACTAGGGGGTGTACGACACTTGCTGAGCGACTGCTCTGATCTCAAAATGCACCGTGCCAAACACTTCGAATGCAGACTTTTTGGAGAACTTGAGGTCGTCATTAGATAAAACTAAACTGATAGATCTCATTAGATTTCTTAAAAGCTAGGTAGGACCCACCACGCTGGCAGTACTTCAAGCGGTCGGTTCAATTTTTGATGACACGGTCCAATATGTGCGGTGTTACTTCGGCAATAACGTGTCGAATGTGTGCCTCAAACTCGTCCAAAGTGGTTGACTCGTTAGCTTAGACTAAGGACTTGACGTAGCCCCAGAGAAAATAATCGAATGGTATCAAATCACATGATCGCGATGGCCAATTGGTGGAATTTCTCCTTCACTACTTCGAGCATTGCGTCATTTGTATGGCATCTAGCACCGTCTTGTTGGAACCACAGCTCGGATATTTCGATGTCGTCAAGCTCTAACCACAGAAAGTCGGTTAAAATCGCTCTATAGCTGAGATCATTGACGGTATCGGCGTCTTCTTCCTCACCGCAACAAACAGTCAATCTTTGTGGATGCATTGATGCTTGGCCGAACACTTGTGGTTGTGATCGCTCCAGTAATATGACTTAAGGACGTCAAGTATCTGACATGAATATACAAGGTAGGTAGACCTTGTTCGTAGACAAACGAAGACTGATAATTGAATATACTGGTTCAAGCCTTTGTTCAATGGGCTAAAGACCATATTTAATTTTGCATCGGATTGTTACCGGATTTACTCTCCCCTTTCATGGCAATTTCGTAGCATTTTGCGATTCATTTTTGTTTCATATTTCTCTTACATCTTCTAGCACTGCGATGTATACGCTGAAACCGCATGCACCACTAAAGTGCAAAGCATATCTTTATGCTTAAACGGCATTTCTAAGTCGAACAGACTGCGTAGTTTTCGCGTGATTTAAGCTACCATAGGCGTTCTCTGTTTAGAATCGAAATTCTTTTAGACTCGTTGATGATTTTATTAAAAATCTTACACGACATTGAACACTGCTTTGGTGTACTCTAGTTTTAAATTCTCCAGTCATTTCCGCTGTGCGCTTTAGTTTTGAGTTGACGTCATAGTACATATCGTGTAACATTTTGATGTTTGTTTTTGGTTCTCCTTGATCTTACTGCTGTTCATATTCGATTGATGAAGACGATATACGGATATGTCAGTCGTAAGCTTTGAATAGATTGATTCAGCAGCATGCCAACTATAAAACCACATTAACTGCTATCGTCTGTTTAAAATTTGCTCTTACTTTTTTTAATAAAACGCTTCACAAGTTCACAGATCGTTAATCGTTACAGTTTTTTGTGTCGGCTCTGCACAGGGTTTTCTAATAACGGCCTAGCAACTTCTTTTTTTTTTTTAAATAAAAGGCAAACCATTTGAGATATTTCAAAAACTTTATTATTGGCTTGAAGTACAATCAAAACATTTATGAATGGAACTTGACTTCGGCGACTTTTAACGACTCGGCCACACATTTCGGCCGAAACGGCAGCTATTTCGCTTTCAGTGTTGGCTCTGAGTTCTTCCAAAGTCGTCGGCGTGTTTGCATAAAATAATGACTTAACGTAGACCCACAGAAAATAGTCAAGCGACGTTAAATCGCACGAAAGAGGCGGCCAATCGACTGGCCCATGTCTTGAGATAACACGCTCACCATACTTACTCTTCAATAAATCGATTGTAGCGTGTACTTGGTGGCTTGTGGCACCATCCTGTTGAAACCACATGGTGTCCAAGTCCATATCTTCCAATTCGGGCCAAAAATAATCGGTGATCATGGCGCGATAACGCTGACCATTCACAGTAACGTGACGATCGTTATCGTCGACGAAAAAATATGGCCCAATAACGCCGCCAGCATGCAAACCGCACCAAACAGTTATTTTTTGTGGATGAAGTAGTGATTCATGAAGCACATGTGGGTTCTCATCCGACCAATAACGCATATTTTACTTATTGACGAACCCATTGAGCCAAAAATGAGCTTCATCACTGAAGATGATTTTGCGACTCCGAATATCTGTAGAAAATTTTTATAATTTGCAGACGTTGCTCGTTAGTGTACTTTACCATGATGAAAATGTTGAGTTTACTTAATATATTGACAGTGACAGTTTGATGATTAGTAAAAGAGTGCGTTCACAAATTAAATTCAAAGTTGTCAAGTCGCTATTGGAAAACCCTATACAAGAAAGCTCTATCTCCACTAGTTAGGCAACCGAACGCCTCATTGATTTTTTAATAAAATGATGATATTAGGTTTCTCAGGACATCCCCGGTGCGTTTGTTTTATCCACGGAATATCAGATATTTCCTTCTCATGCACGACAGTAGAGAGCATGTTTCTTCGATGCAGTTTTTGATTTATTGAATGTTGTCAGTTTCATAATTTTTAGTAAGTAAAGTTGTCTTTCTGGCGTCTTCTAAATATTTCAGTGAATTAGTGTCTTGCAAATATTTCTCTTATTTTAGCAACAATATATAAAATATAATCTGTTTGCTTCTGTTGTGAGTTGTACGTCTCTTGACGACGCCTGTTTATTGAATGTGAAAAAATATCTTCAAAATCGTGGTACAGTGTCTTCACAGCTGCCGTTCTCCACGCACCCTCCTTGCACAGCTTGTTCGTTTTACTAAGTTGATGTATGTTTCAGTCGGTTTTAAGGCCCAAAGATACTTCCCTGATGTTTTCCATATTTTATTATTTTTTTCTCTTTGAATTTGTCTAGAAGTATTGTAGCATTTTGCCTTCTTTTTCTTTCAGGTAAGGCATATTGAGATAATCTTGTGGAAAAATCTGGTAAGAAAATTTTGTACGAAAGGTCATTTTAGGTTATATCTTGAAACAGATTAGTTTCGTACTGAAAGCTCTTTGCAAGTGACATACAACATACTCTACATGGTAACAGAAATAAACTTTTTAAATCAGATTTAAAGCTGAGTCTGCGCGATACGCGATATTGTCGTCACTCTCACAGCGAGCATCACAGGATGCTGTGCTATTTTTTCCCAGTACGCTAAGGTGCTTTACAGAAGCGTATTGCTCTGTTATGACGCCAATGAGCGGTCTACAGTTTTTCTTATCAAGGGAAAAGACAGTTAGTTACAAGTCGAAAGACATTCGGTTAGTCTTCTGGCAAGGTAGGGAGTCATACCATTTGTAGTTTTGAACCCCAATTATCAATTAAAATTTTAACAAAGATTACATGTTCAGACCCTAGGAATCTCTCCTACGAGCCTTGTCAGGGAAGTTCGTAGACGATTTCATTTCCCATGATCTCATCACGGCTTTGCACCCAAACAAGAATCAATGATTCAGTCTGCTGATTGCGTTCAGTAAAGTTTTTGCATTTTCAAACTAGGTTGTATATGTATCTTCACTCGGTAGATAAACGCGATTTCATGACGACTAGTTATGGCCCTTTTGAGCTAGTCAGGATCATCACTGACGTCAGTCAAGAGATCCTGAGCGATGCTCATGCTACGGTTCTTGTGATCAATTTTAAGAAGTTTCGGAACAAATTTAGCTTTTGCCGAAACACGTCTCTTGCCCAAAGCATCCAAAAAGATTGTATGGCACTAGCCGACCGATATGCGAACATTCGCAGCAACTTCTCTTATGGTAATTCGTCTATTTTCCAAAACAATTTTCTTCTTCAAGTTTTTTACTTAGAGCAGACTCACCGCATGACATCATCATTCCAAGTGCTCTACACTTGATTCCATCTTGTACACAAAATTTTATACACATTTTTTGTTCCATTTTCTATAACACGTCTAACCTATCTATCGGTCAAAACCAAAGTTTGCTATAAACTTGAAATTAAGAACATATGTTTGGGACATGTGTACCAACACAGCGAAAAAAAAAATCGATTGAAAGTTCCAAAAATCCTTTCATTGGGTATATATATTAATTCGTGCGGTTTTTTTTTTTCAAAATTTGAACGTTTATTTAAGAAAAACATGTACAATAGTATTATTCAAAGTATTGCCCATCTGAAGCTATGACTTTTTTCCATCTTTCTGGCAATTTGTGGATCCCATCCCAAAGGAACTGCGCCGGCTTGGCAGCCAAGAATGAATCAAGCCAATTTTTGATATTCTACTCTGAACCGTATTTCAGTGAGGGCGTTCTGCATCGACCGGAACAAATGGTAGTCAAAAGAAACAAGGTCTGGGCTATAAGGCGAGTGGGGTAAGACTTCCCATCCACTGTTTTCCAAAAAGTTTTTAACCGGAATAGCAACGTGTGACCGAGCGTTGTCATGATGGAAAATTATTGCCTCGTGTCTGGTCGCATATTCCTGGCGTTTTTCGGCTACTGATCTCTTCAAACGGATTAATTGTGTTCGGTAGCCTTGTCCTTTGACTGTTTCACCCAGCAGCTTATAATACAGCACACCTATCTGATCCCACCAAATACAGAGCATTACCTTCGCGCCATGGATATTTGGCTTTGCCGTTGATTTGGCTGGTTGGCCGGGTTTCACATATGATTTTTTGCGCTTGGGCTTGTCGTAATGGATCCATTTTTCATCACCAGTAACAATCCGATGCAAAAATGACTTCCTTTTGTGGCGTTCCAGCAGCATTTCGGACATGCAAAACCGCCTTTCGACGTCTCTCGGCTTGAGTTCATGTGGAACCAAATTTCCTTGCTTTTGAATATATCCAGCTGCTTTTAAACGTGACACCCAAAGATTCTGTGAGCTCTTCTTGTGTTTGGCAACAATCTTCATAGAGGAATGCTTCCAGTTCTTCATCTTCAAACTTTTTTGGCTGCCCAGGACGTTCATCGTCTTCCACCAAAATACGATGACTTTCGGCAGCAGTTTTCTTCATGAAGAAGAACTCCCCGCAAAAACACTTTTTTCAGGTACAAAAATATTGTTTACGCTTCAAATGAGTGACATATACTGAAATGACGTACAATGACAGTAGCTTTCCAAAGCATGTTCCAATGGAATAATACAAGTAACGCCATCTCTTAGCAAACGAATTAAGTTATACACCCAATACTTTTTGAATACACTTTGTATATTGGTCTTGGAGGTGTCCGTGACCCGACTGCATGCCTTCCCTGGTTCGGATTCTGGGTACTTTATACTGACATAAGGTCAACAGTGTCTTGTTTTGTCCAAAGAAGTTTACTATCCAGGATGACGCCCAAATATTTCTTCGTTGGAGGAACAGGCCGTTATGTCTTTAAACATTATGTTAGACCAGTCAGCTCAATCAGTTTAGATAGGATTGATTGAAAGTCCTTTTCATTGCACCAATCGTCACATCTGTGTTGTCTTAGGCTTAGAGCAAAAGGTCCCTAAGCACTACTTAACAGACACTTCAGCTACCTAAACAAAGACCTTCATATTATTAAGGGCATTAAGCAGTGAGCCGACAAACATGCACTAATGCAGTGACGATAAGACGCCGGCTTGTGGGCTTTCCCGCCTTCACAATCAAGGTCCGATTCAACAGCACTGCAAAACTAGTCGTTCAGATACGCAGTGTTGTGTGGTCGAATTACATATGTCAAAAATTGCATTTTCGAAATTACCCTCGATGTCGATGAAAATACCTATTGGGTACTCCTTGCCGGGTGAACCCTCAATTGTGCTCACGGACTATTTCGTCAAGCAGTTTTGAACACCAGCTTGACCATTTGCTCCATGCTCTTCAACACGAAGGAAGCCATAAAGTCAGACTGAACGACATTGCAAGTATGTGGTCATCTTTTACCATTTACCAATGGTTCGGTATGTATGGCAGTGAAGATTTTCTTAAGAACTGGTCTACACCTTTTTGCACATTAACTAGATATATGCCATCGGTACCTGGCGATTTGAAGCCATTAAAACAAGTAACACCGTATTTGATGGTCTTATCCGTCACCACAACCGATGACAGATATCAACTGCTGCGGCGTGTTGTATTATTTAGCTCACTTGCAGCTCCAGTGATGGAAGCAGTTTCTGATTATGGCAAACTAGTACTTACTTACCCAATAGAATATACACCATCTTCCAACGATCTAAATTGGAGTTACAATGTAATGCAAGGCAATTAAGAGTTTGGCAAATAGAATTCGTATCTTTTACTACTATGTGCTCTTGAAATTTGTTGATTACATTAAATATTGATTGTTAATCGATCGAAAGTAATCATTACTTAATTGTTTCAAGTCGATTACTTCTAATCGAAACTTCCCATGACTGTGACTGTAATAGAAAATAATTGAAAGTCATACCTATCTCTTGCTTTGAGTTTGCCGCTTTTCTGTTATTACATTACCACCTGATAAAATGAAGCAACAATTTCCAAATAGTACTGTGTGCTATAAATGTTATCTTCCCCTCGGTTGCAACAGAAATACATTTTCCAAAAATATCTCATAAATTGGGGCAAAAGATACCTACTCACTACATGGCACTACCCCCACTCGAACGACACCGAAAATGCAACATATTCGTATGAGTGACAGATATGTGTGGAACTATTTCTGGTGACAAGCAGCATTCTTGTGACACTGGCGCCGTCGTAGCAAACGACTAAATGCTCATCCCAGTTTATTTTGGTTCTAAGACAACTTCCACAGAGTTGTTAGGCAGGGAAAGAAGCCACTCTCCAGTATTGTCTGGTTGCAATTTCTTAAGGTATGTACGTATAAATGTCGCGTCAGTCGGGTGGAGATGGGTCGGCTTGGGTTAATTAGTGTACCAGTATAGAGTTATTGTTGTTGCAAAGTGTATTTAGTTCTGAAATGCAAATTAATTGAAGCAACACGCAACAAGACCAGATACGATGCGATACGGATGCACAGTGGAGCTCTTGGAATAAAACAATAAAATTGACAAACCCCGACAAGCCAACAAGCCGACAAGACACACTGCAATTGTGTTTTTGATTTGTTAAAATGCAAACAAAGATTCATTATCGCTGAGCGAATTTATTGTCGCCATGCCGACAATTCATGGTGACGATGGCCATAATAGAACGACAACAACGATAGCAACAATCAACATCACATATCTGTCTGTCTTTAATGTGACAGAGCCGGGGGGTTAGGCTTTAATTGTTATTAATATTTTTGCCTCAATTAAACGATCATTTAAGGGAAATGCTAAGAATACTAATTTGTCGTCGGCCTACCTAGATTCGAATGCACTGTATGACTACAAATTGTTGCATGATACTGCAATGGAATAGCACGAGTTAAGGGCAAAATGTCGACTATAAGATGTTTGGTGTAAGTCTAGAACTATGACAAACTCATCTAAGGCCAAAGGCTAATTAATTTTCACTCTGAATTTTGCTCAGCGAATGCAGTCAGTTTTATCTAAAGTGGATTAATCTGGAATGGGTTGACTTGACTGCAGTGCGCATTGATACATCACAATACGGCTGGCACTATCACTATGCAGATGCAAAGTCATTAAGTTTTATCACCAACATTATGGAGATTACGTTCGTACTTGGTACTCATAACTCGCTTTTAAGGAATATTTGTAAGCTCTGAGTAGTGCTTTCCAGTTAAATTGTTTACAATTATAAGTTTGTTTTCATATTCGTAATGAGGTGGTTGGGCTAGAACTATTGTTGGACTATGACAGCATCGTTTTGTAAGTTCCTATGAACAGATTTATCCATTAAACTGTGTTGTACTTAAGTGTGAAGAAGCTGATTACTACTAATTTGAGACAAACTGAGGAAGCATGGCAACATCGAAATCATTTTTTGGCGAACTGGTTATGACGACGAAAACAAGGTCGGAACTCATAGTATTTATCTAGGATATACACTCAGACTTACGCGGCAATTGAACGGGAAAGTGCTGACTATAACATGAATTGATCCAGTAGCGCAGTAATCAAGTTCGTAACGCAGTGTTTGCCTTAAATCCCTTACGCAGGCAGACATAAATTGAAAGCGTGTGCTCGACCAATAGCATAGTCCTGGCTACGCTGCCATAGGTCTTACAACCCTATACGGAAGCGATAATCATGGGACGAACCAGCTTATATCCTCAGATAATGACGAATTCACTGTTCCCGATCCTGGCAAAAGATTAAAGTATAGGTTGATTCATCGTGAGATTTGATTTATAATGTAAAATAAAATACATAAATTTGAAAGTGAATTTAAAATTTTTATCATCAGTTAAAAGAACAATTCATGGCATTTACTTTTTGAAAATGATATTGTGTAAATCTTGGTCACGACTGCGTCTGAGGTGGTCCATTCGGAAGGTTTAATTTTGGCGACTCATTCGAGCATAGCGACTGGTATATTGCGGATAACACGAGTAATGTTAAGCGTCAATCTTAGCAGTTTTATTCCTGAAGATCTGAGACATTACACATCCGCAGAGAAAATAGTCTAAAGGTGTGATATTGCACGATATAGGCGGCCAATTGACCGTAGAAAACGTGAAATTAAGTGCTCACCAAAATTATTTCTCAATAAGTCCATTGCTTCACGTGCTGTATGGCTCGTAGCGCCGCCTTGTTGAAACCAGAGCTCACCGAGACCATGTGGTTGAATTTCAGGAAGTACAAAGTCCGTTAACATGGCGCGGTAACGGTTACCATTGACGGTAACATTCTGATTTGCCTCATTTTTAAAGAAATATAGACCATTGATTCCACCAGCCCATAAACCACACCATACCGTTGTTTTTAATGGATGTAATGGTAGCTCTTGGTACTCTTCGGGTTGCTCATCAGCCCAAATATGTCAATTTTGTATACAAACGTATCCATTGAGTTAGAAGTGGGCTTCATCCCTGAAGAAAATTTTACGATAAAACACCGGATTTTCATTGAGTTTTCCAGAGCCCATTCACTGAAAATATGACGCAAATTTAAGTCACCTGGCTGCAATTCTTGCACAAGTTGAATTTTGTACGCTTTTAGGCCGATATCCTCACGTAAAATACGCCAAGCTAAGCTGCTGAGAACGACGACGAATCGATTCGTCACGGTCTTCGCGTACACTCTCAGCTACAGCTGCTATAGTCTATTCACTACGTGCTGGATGTGGTCTAACCGGTCGAGTATCATCCACTAATGTAAGCTGGGACTAAAATTTCTGGATGGTATTGGCAACAGTGGTTTCAGTAGATCGATTATGCGCACCGTAAGTTCCTCGAATCACACGAAAAACATTTCTCAGAGATCGCTGATTTTCGTAATACAGCTGAACAATTTAAAGACTTTGTTGTGGTGTGAGTTTTTCCATAATGACTTGCCAAACGATACTGAACAAAAAGGCCAAAACAGTTTGATAGGAGTCACTCGTAATCTGTCAAAAAAAAGCCTATTGAAAATCAAACCTCACGATGAATCACCCTTTATAATTATCTTTGTTTGGATGCTGATTTACCGCCAGAGAAAAATTAGGGAACAAGTTAAGCGCAGGTCTGAACACGATTTGGATAAAATCAATATTCACCATCCTCATAAGCGGTCCCGCCTCGAAGTGAAGAAGAACGCGACCTTATTAAGATTTCTTCTACGAGCTGTTCTGCCTCACTGATCTTAATGCTAAGCTAGGCAAGGAGAGCAATTTCGGTAATACGGTTGAAAAGTTCTACTTTCGCAACATCACCTCCGACATCGATAACGGGTTTGTCAATTTTACACCGGAACGTAATGTGACTATACCCAGTACCCGGTTTCCATACCTTTATATTTATAAACGGGCCTGGCTGCCTCCTAATCAACAAACCGTTAACCAATTTGGTTACATTGGATGCCCGAACATTCCGAATAGCTAACATCGACGTGGACCATTATCTTGTTGTAGTCAAAATACGAAGGTGGATATCCTTATCAGCCCAAAGGCACTGAACCATTGTGAAGAAACCCAACGTCGCACGGCTACAATCGCAAGAGACCACCAGGGTCTATTCCAATCGAGTTTTCCTTAATTTCTCGAGGAGCCTGGTGACACTACTGTTGAACGCATTAGACCAATGGCATCACTAACCAAGATAACCCTGGTTCAGTGACGAAAGATATGCAAATCTAGAAAAATATACAGAAAATAACGAGACGGGCTCGCGTGCTCTACGAGCAGATAGGAAAGACGGAACATGGGCTCTCCAAAGAAACAGGAAAGAGCACTAAAAACGCTTGACCGAAGCCTAAGGAAGGTTCTACCACATTAATAAGGCTCAGAAGTTTTACCAAAAAATAAAACGAACATGCTTTCCAAAGCTGAAAAGCCTGAAAAGCAATCTGTAAAATTGGAGATGAACCACAGTCGGTGCTGAGAATCAGAACAGTTTATTTTTGAAAACTGTTAAACGGTGATAAAGAACAACATTCCCCCATCAAGCAGAATAAATCATTCAACCTGGCCCAAAATGAAGTTAAAACACAAATTTCCAAGCTTAAGTCTAACGTAGATTCTGGACCCGATATCGTAACTTCCGAGCTGTTAAAAGCAGGAAGTGATGATTGGATACGGAGGATGCAACAACTCGACTCCAAAATCCGGGTCGAAAGAAGTATGCGCGACGAATTGAACTTCCGATTGTCCGCTTGATCCTTAAGGACGGAGATTCCCTGAACTGTGCCAACTATAGGAGAATAAGTCTCCCCAACATCGCAGATAAAATCTTGTCTGACCGATTCCTATCAGTATGGTTATAGAGTAGGAAGTTCTGCTACAAATCGTAAAGTTCGCAGATTGTATATTTCGAACAGGTTGCAGAGCTCAGGCCGAGGTTAAATCTACTATAGATAGTATCTGTCGCTCATACAAAGACATTCTTTGACCACAGCTGCACAAGACAAAGTTATGGTGTCTGTTCCCCGCTTATTCTAAAACTTCCACTTGTCGCAATTTTTTGTCAAGCCGGGAAAAGGTTGAGGCATTGTTGGCGAAAATATCAAGTTTTTGGGGTATGCAAGCAGTATGGCGATAGTGCCGAAATGACAATGTTTGCAGGACGGATTATTTGTTCATTTTGTTTGAATCCGCCCTTTATCTCAAATGGAACGGAAATTTCCTTTTCCAATGCTTACTGCTTTGGCGGTGTTATCTAGTTTTGTCTTGTATAGTTGGATTAGCTTTGCGAGATACTGATTTCCGACTTATGGGCGTAAAAGTAATGTCGAATTAAGGCTTATATTGTCGACCTGCTTTCTATAGGTCTTCTACAGGATTCATCACAATATGAGTATCTGGTTCAGAGTCTTAACCTGCAGTCAGTATCTGCGATACAAAGGAGGCTTATGCTTCGGTAGTTTGCACAGTTTGTAGACACTTGCGTCTGTAAAGCCTTCTTCCTCTCTCTTAAAGACCCAAAACAGCTCGTGTTACAATGACGGCAGCGTAGCTCGGTATGCCACGCCCTTCATTGCAGTGTAGTATCGCACCGTTGATTTCTCTTATGGTGTTGGAAGCTACATCGTCTCTCAGGCACCAGTCCTTTTACAACGAATGTGGATATCTGTTTACTACGCGCATAATCACATGTTTTCGAGTTGAAGCGGCTACGAAGTACGGATTTTCGGGCTAAGGATATCCTCATTGCCCATCTTGGTGTTGCAGTTGCCTATCACGATCTTAATGTCATGCCGGTGCGCAACTCTTAATGCGTCGAGAACATGTGAACCGAGAGACAAATTGGGGCAGTTTATTGTCGACAAATTCGGGTCTTTCCCTAGAATCATGTTAAGACACTACTGTAGCTGAGTACTAGTAGAGTATATTGCTTAGGTCGAGCTTACCTATGGAACTTAACTATCCCACTTGTATACCCCTTTGGGATCAGTGTTTTGTTCATAGAGATTCCTGAGTGGATACCGCCGCCATTCTTTGTCACAAAAATTTCTAGTGCTTCTCTGCATTGTCTATTTGTCCGCCTTCTGTTTTTGTGCATGCGCATTTCGAAACTTTTCATCAAATCGAGATAAATCACATTAGATGAGGAGTCCTCAATAGTTTGCTGGATATGTCACAACAATCAAGTACAGAACGTCTAAAAAGGTTTTGAAAGGTCTGATATCGGGAAATACTTTGCCAGTCCCTGATATTGCAGCTAGTTTACGGCGAACTTTCTCACAGTGCTTCTTCCAATCTTAAAGCCTTATTATGTTAGAACATCTCTAGCTGCTTTAGAGAGTGTGACAAGAAAACTACCGGTCTTGATTTGGGTTTATATACTACCTCAAGTACTCGTAGGTAATATGCACGTCGCTATCAACTTTATTTGTTATAACATCTAGTTTTGGTTCTCCTTTTCAAGTGAAGTATATCTAAAATATTAGAAGGGTGTCTTGTGAGAGTCATCAGTCTTACTTCAAGTCGTTGATTGACGCTTATAGATTTGGAAATCTCGAGGCCTGTTTGTGTCTATTGAAATATGTAGAGATCTTGTGTTTTCTAATAAAAGATTTTGTCTAGTTGTTACAGTGCTCCTTGCCACTACCGGCATATTCTGCTATCCGCGCATATTTGTCACTACTCGTCAGAATATCATAACTCGTGTTGATATAGCTGTCTGGTCTTATCAATGGGTTCGTAGAAACCTCCCATAACAGCATCAGCTCTATCTTCACGTCAGTATCATACCTAGCACTTAATATACATACCACGTGTTGTAAAAATTAGAAACATTTGGGGTTTTAGTTAACGAAACTTCTAAGTGCGTAACAAGGCACTCATACACCTTAAAGGCTAACGTTGACAAGTTTACTTTTTTATGCCTAAATCTCGAGACTTCTTACTTGCATGTATATGACAACAAACCTACCTGTTCTGATAAGACAGCTCTAAATATTTGCATCTTTTCTTAGACACCCTGATCCACCTGATTTGCGAGAAGGTTTAAAGGGTCAACTGTTGTAGAAGTCGAGTATCTCTGCAAATGTTTCGCTTATCTGCCTGGACTCTATGTATCCCAGATCGAGATATATGAAGAAGTATTAGGCACTTAGTCTTTTTTGATGACTTTTGGACTGATACCATCGTGTAAAAGTAACATAATAGTAGCGAACCTTAAACCGAACCTTGTAGAACGGTTTCAACTTTCCGTCGTAGATACAGCCTAGGGAGTCAAAAGTATTTTACTTTACTTGCAGAATGGCACTTTTGTACTTCTTTTAACAAAAACCCCAAACCACCCCATAAAACGAACAAAGAATTATAAACCATAAAGCACCGATAGTTAAAGCCTTCAGATTCTGAATGGCACTCAGTCCTATTCCGGGAGTACTCTTTGTATACAGCCACTCCTTTTTAGTTGCATAATTTTCCTCTTACCTCATCTGAATGAGTTTTTGGCTAAGACTCTGACTACATCACATTGTCGTATCAATGTCAGCTCTAAAAAAGTAAATTTCCATTTCAACGATAACGACAACGACATAGGCAAGGTACCGCACTTCACTTTCATCTCAAAACCGCACCGAATACAAAAGCCAACTTAGACTTGCCGCCAAATCATTTCAGCAACAACAACCACCACCACCAACAATACTAAAAATTAATAAAAACATTTCTCAGGTGACATATGGCAGTTGTTACATTCGATGAATGATACTGTAATTCGTGACTTGACTGTGACCCTACAATGCCACTTGAATGCAATGACGCTGACGTACTAATCCAATTGACGCACCCACATTCATCATTGTCAATTTAAAGCCGGAGTAATCAATTTCATGGAATCCATCATAAGTACGAGGGGTGAGGGTTGTTTTACCTGAAGACCATGCCAGACCGAGGGCTCTGTAAACTTCAAAACAATGCCAAACCAGACCTCAGCTTGCACCTCTAAAACGCAGTATAATTTCATTTCAACGATTACTGTGTAATCTCACCCTATGTTCGGCGAATCTAAAAACCTCTCATGACATGAATCTGTAATTGCGACCGCCGCAGAAAGTTGGATGCTTGCTTGCGCCAACAAAATTGCGTGACCAGGCATAGAGGCACTACACGTATTCGTACAACGTACCCAGAACAATCAAAGTATCTCGTAGCTCGAACTTCAGGCTCCAATCCACCAGCAACTCATTATCTGTGATTTTTATGCGAAAAAGTACGAACAGATAATTGACGGCAGGTGTGTGTGTGTATGTGTTTGAGAGAGTTCTCCAAGCGCTGAGCTCTGGACGAAGGTTGTTGCTAAACTTGAACTTGACCTTTGACAATTGTGGCCTCGCTGGGAATGAACGTCATCCATGGGAGCAGGTGAATGCCATCGATTTTCAAAGTACGGATACTTGTCTCTCGGAACGACCTTTCAGTGTCGGTCGGAAAGTTATAAATTCTCAGCGTGACTTGTGTGGCTCAGTTTCAAAAGTCAGGTGTTGTTGATAGTTGTTGTCATTTGTTGCAGGTCTCACCTGGGCACGTTACTACTTAATCTAGGTATGTACAGCGCCAGTATCTAGACTTTAGAGTCTAGACCTCGTTCTCAAAGTCATGTCATCTGAATGTAAAGACTCAATTAATTATCTCTGTTATGATTGGAACTTAAATCGATCTTATGTAACGGGGGAGGGAGACTAATTGATTTAGCACGTATCGGATGGAGTCTCCAGTCGTGGATTAATCGGTCTGAAACCGAGTGGTGCCTGGCTACATGTTGACAGTGGGTGAGATGTGGATGTCTGATATAGTAGCAGCGATAGACTCGTGTCGATAAGTTCTCGATTGAATTGGCAGAGGGGAATAATAATTATTTGATGGCGCAATAACAGACACCACAGCGAGAGATGGTGAGATGATAGCGGTAAACGTGTTTTAATTGAATCAGATGAACGCGGGAAGTTAATCTTTTTTTTTTTTTTTTATTTCTGAGGGAAATTGTGGTTTGCGGCCCTCAATTCGTTAATTTATCTGTTAATTGGGGATGTAATAGTCGTTTAAGCAATTTGGGGTTGATGTCCTGTTGATAGAGTTATTGGAAGATTATGAAATTTATATGGAAGCATTGGGTTTTAGAAACCAGGGGTTTCTAGTATTGTAGATGTTCTTATCGCGCCAGTAATGCTTATGCGGGCAGATAGTTGCGTTGTTTTCAACAAGTTGAAATTAGTCCGTTTTTTCAGTGCAGGCTAGCAGGCGGCTATGCGTTAAGTATAAATTTATCTCACGAACGTGGTGTAGACCCAGTGCATGAGTTTAAGTTGTAAATCCCATCTTGAACCTACGGCTTTATTTTTCTTACAAACAGAATCTTTATTTTGAGCATATTGGCTATAGTTACATCGCTAAGAGAAGAGTATGCCACCGATACTTCTCGTACTGAAGACTGATGGAAAGTGTCTGTTGGTGTTTGCCGATCATATTAGGAGTAACGTCTTCTGTGTGAGAAACTACACCACACTCCGTGTCCAATTTTGGTAACCAATCCATCAAGAATTGGATTTAATAGTGTAAGGAAGAGTACAGACCCTTGTGGCGTTCCACTATTTGGTTATATTGTATTACTTCAGTATTTAACAGTCGAGGAACTGCATAGTTCTGTAAATAGAATGATTTTTCAATGGATTATAAGAAGGAGTGTAGTGGAGTCTTAAACATGCATTTTTACAGTATTCTCTAGTTGAGACTACATTTAATGTGAAGGTCCACTTCAGACTGATGAGTGGAGAATTCTCCGGGAGTATATGTTAAGGTTTGCATGCTTTGGTATAAGAACTACCTTAGCCTAGCCACTGATTATTGTACCGAGAGTTAAACAGGCTTTTAGAGCTTTTAGAATGCTTTTCAGGGTGTCAGAGACATGTTGCTTAGGGAGTGTACGAGTGAGTCTTTCCACCTTATAAAGTTTGAAGCTACAAACTGCACATTTGATTTTTTTTTTCATACGGATCATGCTCGGGTTGATCTGTATGTGGGTGTATTTGTCCAAAGTAGTTTTGAGGTGAGTTTCTGAAGTGTAGTCAATTCAGGGCGATGACTCCGTTGTGCTATTGGTCCTTTGCAAAAACTACTTCATAACCTTCATACGTTGAAAGTTGCTTACTTCTCGTTAGACGATCTCTTAAATCCTTAAGGAAGCATTGCAGATTTCCCAGTCATGTCCGGAATATCCTCGGCTATGAGGACAGTCTAATTTTATATTCCATTCTGATCTGACACTCTATTACCAATTTTTCTAAATCTAAAATATTCTCAAGTACAATGAGGCTTTTTTTTAATAGCTAGGTCTCATCTGATAAAAAATCTAGGTTATAACATCTGTGCGTAGTTATCACACCATTGCCGTGCTTGTTATTTTTCTCATGCATTTTGAGTGCCAACACAATAGCTTAAAGTTTTGGTAGGCTGTAAAACGATTGAGATCCGCTTATCTTATACGTATAAATGGTCCTTCAGAAGCGAAACTGAAGCTGCAGCTGACATGGGTCAGGGTAAGTCAAAGTCTAGAATCTTGGGTGGAGGTAGTACGTGAGCATCTACTTCGAGAATACCTCAATTTTCGAATCTCAGAGCATCTTCGAAATAATTGAAGTCGGAAAGGTCATGATCAAACGATTGTTTAGTGAGAAGTGTAAGAGAAAAATCTTTCTCTATTAACCATATGTTGCGGGAGCTGCCTTTTCGACTCTATGTCCGTTTGTGACAGTGGATAAGCCCTCCCGAATCAGATCAGATTTTGTCTACTTTATCATCTATAGATATTAGATTTATCGTTAATATAAATGTAGAAAGTGTCCCACAAGTATTTTCGTCAAAGATCGTCTTGGTCATGCTCACTAACTTTTCGCTTCGAATGCCTTTCTTCGAGCTTGTTCCAGCAAGAGTAGTTTTACTGCATCGATCCGTGTTACCGGTAATATACATTTAATTTTATCTTCAGCGAATTTCAGCTAAAACTGGTCTCTGGCATTTTAGACTGAGAATTTCAAACTACTTGTTTCAATCTCTAATCATTTCTTTAGTGTGTTTTTGCAGGTTTTAGTTGTATCTATCGATTCCTTAACAAAAACATCAAAATAGGACGAGGCATTGAATAACCCATTATTTTGTCCAGACCAATGGACTGTTTCATCATGGATTATGCGAGTGATGCTGAGGGTTTATAATTTGGGACACTTTTATGGACCTGCCATGCATTTTCTATGATCTTTCTGCATCCAACAATATGTAATATGGTGTACTCGTATACTGCAAAATCTTCTACCTTTTTCTACTTGCTGAGTGTTGGAGCAGCTTTTTCAAGCAGCCAGTTCATATTGTTATAGTACAATTCATTAAAATGATCTTACTGTCGATCACATCGCAATATATATTCATATTTGACCTCCTTCGATTGTAAATTTTGGTAGCTTCTGTTCTCTTGCCGATCGACCGAACAGAACCATGATCGTTGATCGGTCGTATTGACGAAGCATTTAAAGCAGATGACGTTACCTTGGATATTAAGATGTTGGAGCCTTAAACCTTTTCGAACCAAGAGTTAAAGATTCTTGTTATGTTCCCAAACTTGGGCCAAAATTTAGATAGTACATCATTAATTGAAGTAAACACTTAGGGCGCCAACGTGGATGGACTGATCTAGATTTCTGATTGCTGGTTTTCGTTTTTTGGCAAAAACTAAGATTTTATATAAAGCTGCCTACATACCATATTGCTTCCTTACTCCTGGTACTAGCTAATGTTTCTTGGATTTTAAACAGTTTACTCCGATGATTTTATTCGTCCCAGCGCCGACAAGTATTAGATCTTTGAGCCATTCTTTGCAGGGAACTACTCCCTAAAAGGAGAGTTGTTGTCTTAGCCTAAGACAATATTTCTTTTCCTTAAAACATATTTTTTGAACCGTTCCTCTGTTTAAGTTCAAAACCAAGAAGAGCGGGTACTTATTCTATTTTTCCATTAGACCAGCAGCGAGACAACAAAACTGATATGACGACTATTCTGGATATACAGAACACCGATCAGAAATTCAAAGCCATTTACGAAACACTTTACAATCTACAATGTTAAATCTGTTATGTAAGTAATTAAGAACACTTATTTGCTTTATTTTACCTTGGATGGCATAACAGATGACAAACCTGCGCGATTCTAGGCATCAAGTAACGTGAATACCCAGCTCGATCCCTAGCTAGCTACCTCTACTAACGGACGCCGAGTTGATTGATGTCTCTTTTCAACTGCGTGCATCACTTATGGTAAAATTTTGCTTTACTATTCGAGGTGTATTCAAGTATCTTTCAGAATACATGTCGAAGTACAGCTGATATATACATATATTCGGTGTAAATTGTGCAGACGAGACCAAAGATCTTATTAAGAATTATTCGCTGAAAGTAGCTAAGAGTGCTTTAATCTATTTTGGAGTTCGTCATGATTTATGTCCACGGTGTTGCGCCGATTCAGTGAATAGGGATGATAAGGACCTTAAACAGCATTGTTTAAGTTGTTGTTGGAGTTGTCTGCAGAGCTCAGATAGATAAATTATTGAACTTCCTCCATAGTGTTGTTACTCGTTTATTTAAAAAGAGTTGGCGGTTTATGCAACGGCTGATGCGAATTTGTGAGATTTAAGTTTGCATTTTGCTCTCCGCACTACCATCAGATCGTATTACTATAAATAATGCGCCCTACCTGACAAAAATATTCGTTGTCTTTGCCGATTGAGGGTTTAATTAAGTAATTCTATCAAGTTTTTAGCTCCAACAACGTTTCTATTTCAAGTTTACTGTGACTGTAATTGCAGTGTTCGGTTTGGATTTCTTGCCTATTCCTACAATAGCGTTTTTTTGGCTGTCTTGGCTTCGTGATTTTACAACTTACTTCCATCGTCCTGTGGAGTAACACTTCTTGTTTGTGATCACCTTATAAAACCTGGCACATCAGAGAGGGTAATTCTGATAATCTACTGGCTTCTGATTTTCACAAATGTTGAGGTTTTGATGGTATGTATCTCGTGCTTGAAGCTGTATAAGATCAAACCTGTTGCCCATTCTATTCACTCTCTAATACCCTCAGTTGTATCGAAGCCACTACAAGGTACTGGTCTGAACCAATCACAACATCCAAGAATGTATCATAACAATGTTTAGGATACTGGATGCGTATCTTCTGCCTATCACAACATGATCAATCTGGTTTGTTGAGTTGTTTTCGTTTTATCTGGAGATCCCCTTGTGCACTCTAAGGTGCGGAAAAAAAATACTCGGTAAGAGGATCTTCTATCTACTTGTAGAATCAACAAGCCTAGGTCTGTTAGGTCTTACAAGTTCTCTCTACGAGTTTGTAAAAATCTTTCTCGGTAGCATGCCCATAACGGTGGTGATGGCGAAATTAGCTTAGGGCTAATTACCATAACTTGTTCGTTTACATATCAAAAGCATATGACTGTCCTTAAGTCTACTTTCAATGACGAACTTGTATCCTTATATGTTTTTCCCGCGGTGTGTCGGTACATCTGATTTTATTTTTTGGATGACGCTTTAGTAAACCTTATAGACATCATCCATCCATCATCTCCAGCTAGTTCGCTCAGATTCCTCAAATTTATGTGACGTCGATGTCATTGTCACGTTTTGGTAGATCAACAGCGAAATCAATCTAATCCGAATCTGTTGTTGCTTTTGTGACAATGTATCCTCTTTCCTTTTTGAGGGCTATGACTTGGTATGACTGCGGAGGAATACTGGGTTTTATCGTTCTCGGTACGATTATCATTAAGCCGTGATAAACTGTGATGGTGGGAGCTTGCTAACTACTACTTAAGGAAATCTGGATTGAGATTTCGGGCAACACCAAAAAGCTGAGAAAGTAATCCACATATCTGACGTCGCCACATCGTGGGCTCTCTCACTTTCTTGTAGTCCTGAGTCAGAAAAGAATCGTAAGTCTCCTCTCAATGCGACACAAACTGACAAGGCGAACAACACAATGAATAGAAAAGGCCTTGGTCCGCCCGGTAGTGTCACGCTATCTATTTATTTATTTATTTTTTATGAAATGTGGTGATCTGATTTTACCAGCCTGTGATATCAGTCCCTGTTCTTGATTCACTGTTCCAGATTCATTAGGTAACCGAAAACTTGGTGACTTGATACTTTTCTGATTCGAAGGCTTTTTTTTAAGAAAAAATCGTTCGTGGATTTTTTTTAAGTCAGATCAACAGCTACCAACTTGTTGGATTTGTTTTAGCACGCTGTGTGCCCTAGAGCAAGGAAAAGAAGTAGATGTGATTGCTATAACTTCACCAAAGGCAAGTGAATCTGTTTTAAACTCAATGCACTTGGTTTTCAACTTGGGCTGATCTCTTGGATTAAATCCTACTAACTAGTCATTTTCGTTCTCGTTTATCTGATCCAATTAAAGCCACTTCGAGTGTTCTGTAAGGCAGTCACCTTGGCCCATTAATTTATCATATTGACTATCAAATGAAGCTATTACTGTTATAAAAAAAACTGTCCAACGCAGATTCGTACGATTCATCTCTTTCGTGGGCCTCACCTTAGCTGACCACTATATCCTACCCCATTATGTTAATAGACTTCAACCGCTTGGCCAACTTTCTTTGGGAAAAAATTGCATTGCAGCATCAACATCGACTGTCCCACATTGCTACAGACATTTTTAAAGTCTGTTCCTCTTTTTAGACTCATTAGTCGCCGATCGACATATGGTTTTAATGAGCCATTGTGTCGTATGCTACATGAAATCTATAAAATACATCACGTGTTCCATGTCCATTGCAGCAGAATTACCTACAAAAACGCTCTCAATCAAACCATGAACTTCCCTGTCTTTTAGTTTCAATTTACGTTTCTTAGACGATGTAGTTAGTTTCTATCGTCGCTTTCCAATTTGAAATATGACCACACTTGTACTATTATCGAACTTAAAGGAACGTTTTTAAAACAACAGAAAAACACAATCGAATAGCTCTTTTGTTGACGATATGGACCAGTAGACCCAAATATCGTATATACTCGTATGTTACCCAATCCGGAATTGTGTAGCATAATTTATTGTTTCCCATTTAGTAGTCAAAATTCTTTATGGTCTTACAATAAAGCGACGTTTGTCAACAGATTCTAATCTCCTCCACAAATGACTTCAAAACATCTAAACCTGCATAATCCCGCTGGAATTGATCACCCACCATCGGTCTCCTATCACCGATTCAAATCACTTTCGGTGTTGTTCAAAACATGTCCTATATCCCATATCAAAATTTTTCTCAAAAACAGATATTAATCTTTGAAAAAAATACCCCCGACTCTAGCCCAATCTGTCTCAACGAGAATTCTCAATGGTCCGGCCCCATTTATCAGACGCGACCGAAAAGATACGAAATGAGAACGAAAAAATATTCCACACCCACTCGTTGTTGTCGCCGCCGCCGTCAGGCAATCGTTGGACATCTGAAATTATTATTAAAATGAATATTCGCTAAACTTAAACCAAAAAATTATATAAGAAAAGAAAAATACAAAATTTAACCAAAACAGATGTTTTTTAAAAAAAAAAAAAAAAAAAAGAAACTAAGCGCGCTACAGCCGGACGTTCTGAGTAACCTTTGAATAAATTTTCCGAAGATTCGCTTTTAGCATTCCACTAGCTGAGTCAGCGCATGAGTTGGAGATTGCCCGTGTCTTATAATATACATTCGACGAACCACTAAAAATATTCGGATTTTTCAGCTAATAATAGTCAGCTGCAAATGTGTCTCACCCCACCGGTCACAGATTTCGACAGGACAGGAAATTTACAAAACCACCTCAAACCATTGCAGTCGTGATGCAAGCAAGATGCCATCTAGCACGAGGCATCTAAAAATTTGCTCGTATTTGTCTGACTGACGGCCGCCTCTCTAATAAAGAGCAGCGACTTTTTTGATTACTTCTCATTTACTGGATAATTCACGTGCGTTTGCACGACTTTTTTTTTTTTTTCGAAAGTTAATCCTCATTGTTCATGCTTGACTATGCGCCAAATTGCCGAAGTGGTTTGAATGTTGCCACGGCAGTCATCTACTACATCATCATCATCATTAATCGTAGGCAACATAGCCGCAATTGTACCCGTACGTAGCACACGAAATTATTATGTGGTCACTATCACTTTCGTTCGGAAACAGGAAAATCGTTTCTTACTTCGCACATCCGTTAACCACTACTTGCTTTGCATGTTTTCTTCTCGTCTTCCCGTCTCTTAATGAGCCCAAAATGACGATGTTTTTGTGGTTTTCTTTATTACAAGTATTGCGCAAGAAACAAGTTCTATAGAGGCCATGATTCTTGGATACATGTTGCTAGAGATGATCGTGCATCAGAATTTCAGTTTTTATGACTTAATTCGAATGCATTTGTCATTTTTGAATTTGGTATTCTATCTAATTTGTGATGAAAGGAACGAACCATAAATTGAGAGACCGGGGGAGGGTCTTAACAATATTGGGTTTCTTATTTATGGCTGTTGTAAAAGTACCTAATCGATTAAACTTTTGGAGCGAGTCACTTTGAGACCATAAAAGTGTCTCTGTTTTGTGTAATTTTTATTATATTACATACTCTTGGTAAAAGTGAAGTCTCTTTATGAAGTTAAGAAAAAATTGGATCTGTTTTTTTGAGAAAAAAAAAAAAAAAAAAAGTGATAGGGGAAAGTTTTGAATGGTGTTATGAAGTCAGACGTGTGATGACGGAGATGTTGCAACATGCTTTTGGAATGACCTACTTTGAATTATTTAATCGTCTTAGATTTTTCTTAAATGTTGGCTGATGAAGATTAAGATGAGATGGAGGATTCAGATGTCGAGGATGAATGCTAGACAGTGGGAGAGTTGACGGGTCCTTAACTATCAGTCTCTTTAGCGCTGAACAATCTGCACCTCTGATCTGCATCAATGGCGGCTTTAAAATTTTGCCTCTTCAAACGCTGCTGCATAGATTTGTTGTCATACGTGGCAGACTTAAGTAAGAAGTGGGGCGCTTATACATCCAGGAAAGACAAGGTGGTAACAAAAAATGTTTCTGCGAGCTCCTTGGCAAAACATTTTCGTATCAGCAATGTCACACGCCAAAATAGGAAACGAAAACATCTATGGTACGACAATTGGTTAGCATAACCTACATAACACCTCTCCTGGCAACTGTATTAGACTTATTGACTTCGCAGCGCGAAAAAGTATCACTATAGCACTATAGCACACGAGTTTATCATTTCAATATACACAAGGAGACATGGCGGTCTCCGGATCATGAAACGTTTAACCAAATTGATTATTTTCCGATCGACGTAAGGCATGGCTCCAGCATTTTGGATCTCAGAACCTTCCGGGCAGTCAACATTGACTTGGATCACTATCTTGTTGCAGCCAAGGTACGAATGCAGTAAGAAGAACTACTGTGAGATGACACAATCTTCAATCTTCAAAAGATCTTCAATTGTCTGGAAATGGCTTCAGTGTTGTCTGCAGTCATATCTAATTTCAGAAAGGAATGAATGGAGGCAACGCAAATTCATTCTCATCTTCACAGACGACTCCAAAACAGGCGGGATCTAATTTTAATCTTTATACATCAATCCTTTAGTCTACCCACATACGAGTACTGTACCTTCTTCCAAGCCAAAGTCTCAGCTATTCATTAGACCTCTGATTGTCTGAGTCAAATATTCACGTTCGATATATTATCTACATGAGAGTGTAGATAAAAAGGCGAGCAGAGTGGTTAGGGAGTGCTCCAGCGAGTTGGCTAAGCACCAAAAGATCACTGTCAGCCGTTGGTTATGAATGGATAGAGGCCTTATTTTTGCGAACTATGAATTCTGCATATTTTGTTACACTTTCACCTAAAGCGATTACAGTTCCTCCTGTATGCATGTTACGTGAACCCATTATCGGTTTGCATTGTGTTGTGTGTGCAAATTGAGAAATTATTCGGTTGAGGTTTTCTTTTCTGACAGAAAAGAGCACTCGGATAAGGACCTTTTACGAGTACAATCCTTTTACTAAAACTGCTTAGTCTTTCGTAGAAAGTTGAATGAACATTTCAGTGATAAAGTGCTTACATTGCCAGGACCCACTACATCAACGTCGGGTACCTGCAGTCTGATGTGAACATGCACCGGAAACTTCAAGAGATAGTACTCACAGCAAATGTCAGCGGATGTTATACCACTTATGCCTAGCATTCATAGGTGCAGAGCAAAAGTGAAGTCCCTACTGAAGGGTAACAGGAAAATCGTTGTTAAGTTAGAGACGTCGGGAAGCATTTCTTTGGTCTGGCGGTAACCTGGAAAGCTATGTCATCTTGAGTCATGGTCATATAAAATCCAGCTGTCAATGGAAATCCGAATCGGAGCAGTCCTAAAGCATGTTCGGATCCTAAATAAACTCTCCCTAGAGCCTTGCTAAGCAAGTTCATCAGCGATTTTCTTTCCCGTAATCCGACTGACCTGTAACCCTGAATTCGGCCTTCCGACGTGGTTCAGAGAAGTCTTGAATTCTTCATTAAACTAACTTGGCAGTTGTGAAAGGCTTTAGAAAGGCTATCGCTCTAGATGTGGATGTTTCACCCCCTCTATCATTTCTTAAGAATATGGTATATCATAGTTCATTGCCATCAGGATTGCGTAAATCTCAGACAGATGTAAGTTTTCTAAAAACGAGTGATATCCTACCTGTCATCCCTAATCAGTATTGGAGCCATCCGTAAAAACGCGACTACATTCTTTTCCTGTCTCAGAGTCTATCTGAAACCATTCCTGGACAGGGGGAAAGTCGAATTCATATTTGCACAGCAACATAACTTCTAACGTTCTTGCAGTCGTTGGCGTGTAATAAGACAGTTAAAATCATTCCGAGGCGCATGAATGCAAGTCAAACCCATTTTCGGATGTACGTTACTTTGAAATATCGTGATTCGTTCCTAAGCCCAACAACTCGCTTGTGAAATGCTCTACCGAGCTTTCTATTTCCTAGTCATTGCAACAATGTGACATTTAAAACCAACGTACATCGATACCTATCTTTCTTTCATCCCTTCCTTTCCTTCGCCCGCGCTGCATGGACATTAACCCCTTGAGCGCGCGCTAATTTAAAAAAAAAAAAGTACCTTCTCCAAGTTTTTTTTTTGAGCATAATCGGTTTGATCCCTTCAAGCCCTAGTTACTTGTAGGAGGAGAAACTATTGATGGCCTAGGAAATCTTTTCCCCGGATATAAATGAGTTGATTTTATTCTAATGTGTGGGTTGCGTGATCCGCGCTGCTTGCACACAAGCTTAACTATCTTTGCATCCTGGGAAATGTGTGTTTATTAGGAGTTCCACTCATTCTTCAGTGAAATCTGTTCATGTTCCATCAAGCCGTTAATGAATGTCGGATAAAAGTGTTGTTTGGACAGGATTTTGCTTAGTCTAGCTGAATCCTTGAGAGTTTCAATGGAGTGGCAGCACTCTATCCAAGCCTGTGCCTAATGATGCTTTTCTTGATTGTTTGTATATTTTGGGATAGTCCTTGTAAGACTTCCAGAATTTGTGTTT